>CM075071.1:68541347-70961347 GCA_037428765.1 Rubia yunnanensis | reverse complement strand
AGCACTTCCAAATTATGATCACAAAGTCTTGTTTTAAACACTCTAAACTTTAGACATGATATATTATACAATTAGTATAAGCCTTAGTTTGGGATAGGGTTTTCGTTAAATATTGTAATAAATTTAGGGACGTATTATGCAATTGTTAGAAAACTATTAAAATATTAGAAATTTTTAGAATTTTCTATTTTTCCATTTTCGTCAACTATGCAACCGCCGCGGTTGGGGGGAATGGCACCAGCAGTCGAAATTTCACTAGTATTTCGTCGGAATTTGACCGAAAACCATCGGATATGCTCGGGACCTCGAGCTCACGCAGCGGTTGTGGATTTTTCTCTCAATTTTAACAGGTCGTCGATCGAAGCTTTTCCCCGACGTCCGATGTAGCCTTCGATCTGAAGAGACGACGAAGAAGTCACCGGAGACGATTGTGGAGTAGACGTTTAGGATTGTGGTTCTTTATTGCCAGCGAGATCGATGAGGCTGTAGAGCTGTGACGGAGGACAACAAAGGAGGCGACTTTCAGTTTTTCTAATGGCGGCACCTTTTCCATTCTCCCGCTCTGACGCCCTGGAGATCGATAATTTTGACTTTCGACTCTGAAATTATTGAGGTGTACTATTTTTTCTCTCTCTTTTGTTTGCAGTTTCTCTACCGGAAAACTTAAAATTTTCTCTGTGAAGCGTTTGTCTAATACGGTGCCTTTTATTTGCTTGTGCAAAGTGCATATATAACCCTACACAATTGACGAAAGTGCAGATATAACCCTACGATAATTGAAAGTGAAAATATAACCCTAAATAGTTAGTTTCAGTGCAAATATAACTTTTTCTAACAGTTTGAGGGCGAATTATGATGAAAATACAAATTTACCCCTTTGTAAAAAAATAATAATACAAGAAGCACTGAAATTACTTTCATACCCCTGAAACCCTAAGATTATAGGTGTCTTCTTCCACCCCCACCCGTAGACCAAGCTCCAATTTCTCATCTTCTCTTCTCCGATGATGTTGCTTGCCACCCTTAGTGATTGCGGCCGCTCTATCTCCACTGGTGTTGGGTCAAAAAACACTTTCCGGGATGAGAAGCTTTCTGGGTCTGAATCTAATCTCGGAGTCGTGCTTCGGACAGGGCTATCTGTCTAGTGACTCTAGTGGCCGCAATGAGTGCAACCTATTTGATATTGTAGTTGGGTTCCGTGGAGAACTTGGGTTCCGTGGTTGGGTTTGCTGGGCACCTATCCTAAACCAGAGAAATCACATTGTTTGATTTCCTCTTTCATGTTAAAGGAAATCAAGGAATTAGTCAGTTGGAAGAATAAGTGCCACGGAGTCACCAGGCAAATCACATCTCTTCCGGGATGAGAAGCTTTTTGGGTTTCGATTCGACGTATATTCGTGGGGCTAGGATGGGTCTCAATTTTTCTGCACTTGGCTGAGCAATGCCAAAAATGGTGGCCGATGGTGGTGGAGGTGGTGTGGGGCTATTGGGGTGGCGAGCGGGGAGAGGGCTTGGTGGTAGTGGTCGACGGAGCTGATGAGGAGGCGGTGGGAGGCTATGGCAGAGGAGGAGGCGAGGCTAGGGTTGAGGAGGGGGTGGTGGAGTGGTGGTGGTAGTGGTGGAGTGGAGGAGGTGGTGGAGAGCTAAGGCTGAGGAGACCGGAGCTATGGTGGCGGCGGTGGCGCGATGAAGGTGGTGAAGTAGTGGTGGTGGTAGAAGTATAGTAGTGGGTCAAGGGGCATTTTTGTCTTTCAAATTTTTATATTTGGCTGAAAGGATGAATACTGGAGACAAAGATCAAAGGCAATGTGGCACCTAGAGGGTGATAAAAATACAAAATTATTCCATCAATGGTCACAAAAGAGGAAAGGAAGAAACTACATCTCCCAACTAAAGAATGACTTGGGGGAATGGATCTCCAAACCGGATGACCTTCAACAATTAGTCTACAACCATGTAAGCTCTGTTTTTGTCGTTGAATATGTTATGCCCCAAGATGCTTTTGGAGATTCAAACGTGCAGGATGTCCTGAATCTCATAACTAAAAGGGTAGATTATCTCCAACAGGGAGAGCTAGAATGTCCAGTAAGTCCACAGGAGATTAAAACAACAATCTTCCAAATGGGGAGATGGAAGGCTCCGGGATCTGATGGTTTACCTCCGGATTTTTATCAGCATTATTGGGCCGAGGTGGGGGATGAGGTCACATTAGCGGTACAAAGGTTTTTTGTTACATCAATCATGCCAAGAGAGTGGAATCATACACACCTTGTCTTAATACCGAAGAACATATGTCCGTCAGAACCAGCGGACCTGAGACCGATAAGCCTATGTAATGTTACTTACAAGATCATTGCGAAGATCATTGCCAACAGAATTAAAAGAGTTATGGGGTTTCTCATATCAGGAAATCAATCGGTTTTTTTGCAAGGAAGGTCTATCATTGAAAATTCATTAATAGCACATGAACTTATCGAATACATTCGCAAGAAGAAGTCAGGAAAGCAGGCGGTGGCAGCCATGAAAATTGATATGAGTAAGGCTTATGATCAGGTTTCCTGGGAGTTCATGGAGAAGATGATGATACAGATGGGATTTCCCAGGAAATGGATATGATGGGTTATGGAATGTGTCACAATAGTCTCTTACTCTATAAAGTTTAATGGGTCCGTGTCATCCTCCTTCCAGCCTAAACATGGAATCAGACAAGGCTGCCCACTTTCACCTTTCCTTTTCATTCTTTTCCAGGAAGCTCTTTCATCAATGATCGCATCTAGGGCTTTTCAAGCAGTCTGCCCAGGTATCAGGATAGGACGCTCTGTTCAGTCTGTATCACATCTTATGTTTGCAAATGATTGCATCCTATTCTTCAACATCTCAGAAGCAGGGTCGACCAAATTGGCACAGACAATTAATCTTTTTGCTGCTTATTCCGGACAACGAATAAACTTTCAAAAGTCTGCACTACTAGTCAGTCCAAACACAGGGCCAAGCACTAAGGAAAAATTAATACAGACTTTCAGAATATTTGGGGACTTACTCAATGGCAAGTCCTTGGGTCACAACATGAATTTTGCTGGGTCAAAGGTTAGTTTGTTCCATAAGCTGATTCGGAGAGTTAAAGCCAAGACTTCGATATGGAAGACAGGGGATTTGTCCGTAATAGGAAGAGTTACTCTAAGCAAATATGTATTAGCATCAATAACCAAGTACACACTCAGTACATTCCGAATACCGTTAACTATCGCAAAAAAATTGATAGCCACTTAGCCAGATTTATCTGGGCAGGAGATATTGATTGGAAAGGGATACATTGGAAGTCTTGGGAATCTATCTGCCAGTCAAAATTGAAAGGGGGCCTGGGAATGCGATCCACGGAACAGATGAACCAGGCTCTGTTAGGAAAGCTAGCTTGGAAGTTAGTTAGTGATAAACAATCTTTTTTCTCTAAGTTTTTCTTAAATAAGTACTGTATGAATGATGATTTCCTGAAGATCAAACTCAAGCAAGGCGCAACGTGGGGATGGAAGGGTATCTTATGGTGTAGAGATCTCCTCAAGACAGGTCTCAAATGGCAGGTGATCAATGGCCACAACATAAATATCCAGGATGAGTGGATCCCTAACCGCAATAACCCTATAAGGTATGACAGCCAACTGCTACCACAACTAGGTTTCAAGGTGAGTGATCTTATTGATAATACCAAGCGATGGCGGATGCCATTACTCATACTTTTCTTCAGCCAGGAAGTAGTTAACGAGATCACAGGGATTCATTTATCCGTTCAATCTTTTGGACAAAAGGATTTTCAATACTAGGATAAACATTGGCTTGGAAAATATACAGTCAAGAGTGGTTACCATGAATCCTGGAATTCTAAAGTCAGATGTAAACCATCGGCTTCAACTATTGTTGAAAATAAGGATTCAGATCTTCTTTTTTGGAAAAGACTGTGGAGCTCTACAGTCCCAGAGAAGGTAAAGTTTCTGGTTTGGAGACTTGCCCATAATGCAGCACCAACAGGACCTGCACTAAGGAAAAGTAATATGGAGGTATCGTCTATTTGCCAACTGTGTCACTCTAAAAGGGAAACACCAACACAAATGATACTCGAGTGTGAGTTCTCAAGACGAATCTGGCGAATGTCAAGATTGGGTTTTGATTTCCAACAGGGGAATCCAATCCAGCTAAAAGCATGGCTTATAGCTTGGGTTATTTGGGCAATCTGGTGCACTAGAAATAAAGCAACAATTGCTCAACAGGTAGTACGGGTTGACATGGTCCAAAGGATAATTAATGATATGCAGGTAGACGGAATTAAGAAGGGAACATGGCCTTTGAAAGATCCCAATTCCGATCAACTCATTTTGGAACAAGCAACAAATTCTTTTCCATCCAGTCACCCTAGAAGGGCTTTAGTCGGTGAGATTCAGTTATTATGGTTCTCACAAGGTAAACATCTGGACCTAGGTTATACTAGTTAGACATGCATTGACACAGACGCAGCGTTCCGTGCCCATGAAGGAAAGGGACGCAGCGTTCCGGGCCCAGGAAGGAAAGGGACGCAGCGTTCCGGGCCCAGGAAGGAAAAGGAGCAGTTGCTTGGTGGGCGACCCGGCACGCAGGGGGAAACTTGTGGAATGGAGCAATGAACACCTAGGCTCTATCTGGAGTCCAAGCTGAACTCATCGCAATCCACGAAGCTATGGCGGATGCAAGGAACCGAGGTACAACACACGTCTGCCTAAGAACAGATTGCGAGATGGCACTAAATCACATCTACAACTTCCCGAATGTACCACCAGGATTACAGGGACTAAGAAATATTATAATGTTAGCAATGGTTTTTACTAAAATCCACATCATGAAGATCCCAAGATCGGTGGTAATGAATGCCCATAATCTAACTCGTCATGTAATAGGTTTAGGAGTTTGAAACCAAACTATGATGATGATAATATCAGGGTCGATTGGTTTTGTTTCAAAAAAAAAAGGAAGAAAAGATAAAAAGAGAACAATATGACTGAAATATGATTGAAAAAAATAACAATCTGTAGTACATAACTACATATTCTTTCAACACTGAAATATTCGATTAGTCTACTGGTAGGGGAAAAGCAAAAATTTTCAAAACTTCAGAGAGACCCCCCACTGCCGAAAATTTATCAGCGTAACTTCCCACGGAACCGAAAAAATAGAATCTGTCAAAGTTAAGCTTCGGATACAAATTTCTAGGATACCCAAATTGTGCCACCTTGACTGGCAAAAGGCGATCACCGCTCGCCCTCAGCGGCCCATACCAGCCCACACCCAGGCCATCATATGAGAGGTAAATCACGGTAGCCCAGCGCCAGGACCCATGGGCTTGGCATTACCTCGGGTGCGCACAAGGGAGCCTTGCAAAGCAAGAACTCCCCACACTGCCGCTGCCGAGGATCGAACCTGGGTTTATTGGCGTTCCCACCCATGTCCCAACCACTGGGGTACACCCGTGGGTGTCAGGTTGTGCCACCTTGAGGTTCAGCCAACTACGGTCGAGCTAAAATGGACTCGTCCAGTAATCACTTTCCACCATTTCTCTAATAATAGCGGGCAGTGTAAGCATAGATTAGTCGAGTAAACAAAACCTCGGTTCAGCACATAGTCCTATACTGGAGATGACTTAAAGCACCAGCCGACCACGAAATCTATCACCTGCACATTTTGGAACCAAACCACCACATTCAGTGAGGCGTAGCATATACAACTTTGAGATCAATCCTAGCTTTGTAAGGCTCAACTGAACTTCTTACAAGTCACACGGATAAGTTTGCAGTATTAGTTTCAGTCACGCCATCCTCTCAAGCATTTTTCTAATCATCTAGTCAACCATGCTAAACACAAACTTCACACTCCGTGTCCCACATTACATTAGTGAAAGTGATAAATTTCCCTTTTAAACATTAAGAAATATCATTCAATAACTAGAGTGACATTTGCAATGCTTCTGTATTACAGTAATGGACAGTAAAAAAAGTAACATCATTCGTGTGATTCAGAATGTGATTTCCTAAGGAGAAGGTAAAATCAGCATTTGTAAGAGTAAGCATTCAACAATAAATTCAGGTTCAATAGCTTCTTCCATCGGTTGCATCCATACCCTAAGTATAATACTCCATACCTGACATTCTATTCTTAATCATAAAGCTCAAGTTACACTTACACATAAAAGCAAAAGTACTGCACCACGGATATAGTTGCTCCCCTCTTTCAACATAAAGAACCTCATACCAATGACTACAACAGCATTAGAAATTTAGAAACACAACCCTCTACGTGGATAAAAGGGAGTAATAACAAAGTTCACTTTACAGATATATTTGTTTTGGAAAAAAGGATTACATTGCTAAAGGAGACACGGTCACTCAGAGTCACATAGAGATCTCTCAAGTTTTAAATTAGGGGGTAAATTATATATTAGTTGGCAAAAGGCCTGCATCAAACTCAACCTTCAAATCACTCTAATTCAATGGTTCTGCACAAAGTTCTCTTTGAACACATTAAGTAAACATTATAGCTACTAGAATCTACAGCCATATATGATTCATTTATTGGATAAATAACACCACAAAATGCTGTAACAAACTTTACTCTCTATATGCCCACCATGTTACCAACATACATGTATCATCATATTCTGGTTTAAAACCAGAATTTTAGCACAGCACATGATAATCATAATAGACAGGTAATTGTACATCCACGAGGCAATAGAATTGATCCAACGCCAGAAATAAATAAACAGAGACATTTAAGTAGCAGTATTAGAAATATCAAAAAGCTAGTCTGGAACAATAGGGCTAAGCAATACCAGAACTTTATTACATATATCTAGCATGTCCTTCAGTGTTTCAAGCAATATATATAAATTCTTTTCAAGCTCAGCGAAAAGATAACCACCACCACAACAAAAAGGAACTACCATGATTCAAAGGAAACAAAAGAATGAACTAGAAATACCAATCAAGTATCAGGGCCATTGAATGGATCATGGGATGGACCAATATCCTCTCCAATATGCCGCTGAACAAGCCGCTGAAGATCAGCCATGACTTTCTGTTCTCTTTTGGCCTTCTCCTCATAGTTAAACATGGCGAGAGCACGCTTGTCCTCAGCACTGTACACCTGGTTTTCTTTCCTAATACGAATGGCATTCATCCTTTGATGCCTACTACCACTCATCACATATCCAAGAGTCTCAAACTTAGAAATCTCATCAGCAGACAGACCCACTTCACCCCTACGCGGGATACGTTTCCCCTGCTGAACATACTGTGCAATGGCATCACCTTCACCCGGCCTAAGTGCCCCACCATAACTGATATGTCCCTCAGCCTTAGGCAAAGGCATTGGCCCAACTACCGGCTCATTCTCTGACATGGCTTTCTTCCTCGCCTCCAAAAACTCCTTGAACTCGAGCACCTCAGTGTCAACTTCATCATTCATCTTCACCTCCTCCACAACCTTCTGTTTAGCATTACTAGGGGAATCATAACCCTTATCAGATAAAGGAACCTCCACCTCCTCAACCTCCTGATCACTCTCGGTTTCCCTCTTCTTCTTGCTATCTTTCGACCTTGACCTTGATGACCTGCTTGCCTTGCGTTGTTTTTTCGACCTCACGCCAACACCAATATCAGAATCCTCACTTCCACACTCTTCCGCACTCTCACTCTCATCTGAAAAGTCTTTCCTTTTGCTCCTCCTTTTCTTGCCACTGCTTTTCTTCCTACTACTCTGCTTTCTCCTAGACTCCCTGCTTCTTCGCTTTCTGCGCTCTTCATCTGAGCTTGCACTCAGCTCGTCCGATTCACTCCCTGTCTCAGAAACAGACTTCGACTTCCTACTCTGGCGGCTAGACCTTGATCTCTTACTCCTCTTCCTCTTCTTCGATCTTGAATCATCTGATTCTGTTTCAGAAACCTCGCTAGGTTCTGACTGCGACTCAGAATTAGAGCCACTGTCACCACCCGACTGCAAAACACGAGCTCCTTCTTTCTCTTTCTCGCCTTCTGGCTCGCTCTTTTCTTCAATTTCATCATCAGAATCATGATCCGAGGGCTTGTTAGGATCCCTGGGAGGACTAGGGGTGCAGCTCCATATGCAATTAAGCAGCATCTTTCTCAATTTCAGGCGCTCGAGCCTCCGGCGCTCCTCGAAGTTCAAGCCTTTCAATCCCTCATCGGATTCAAAGCCCGCATTCCATACCCCTCCTCCGTTCCTGTGGTCACGATCAAGATTGGGCTGACAGCCGTAGTTAGCCCTTCTCTCCCGCGCTAGGGTTTCATCCCTAGGATTTCGTGGGGGCGGCGGAGAAGGCCGTCGCTCGTACTTTGAGTAGTCGGGAGACGACCGCCGGTCGTTGTGCGCTGGACTCCGGCTACGTCTCATGCTAGGATTCCGATGCAGAGGAGAAAGCCGCCGCTCGTACCGTCGGTCGGATTGCGCTGGACTCCGCCTACGGCTGATGCTACGATTATGTGGCGGCGGAGAAGGATGCCGCTTGTACTTTGAGTAGTCCGGAGACGGCCTTCGGTCGTTGTGCGGTGGACTCCGGCTACGGCTGATGCTTCTGCTCATACTACAGCGAATGTTGAGTGATTGATTTGGCTGCTGGGGCGGTGGGAAATGGAGGAGAGGGTGGCTGGGATTTTTTAAATATGCATGTATATTTATATTTATATATAGGCAAAGTCTTTGGAAAGATGGTATCTCTATAAGTTTATAGAAAGATGGGTTTGATTAGAATAATAAATGGTAAAAGGTTTTAGTTGCAATATTAAAATTTTAGTATGCAATATATAGCAGTTATAAAATTTATAATCCGGTTCATGCAACCCAAAAATTTTATGTTCATTTCTTTTAATTTACACTTTAAACCTTGTCTTTCCATAACTTATGGAAATACCGTCTTTCAAGAGACGGACTCTATATATATGTATATATTAATTTTATATTTATATATATTTATATGTATACCTATTTATATATATATTTATAAATATATATATATATATATATGTGTATATATTTATGTTTATATTTAGGCAAAGTCTTGGGAAAGACGGTCTTTCCATAGGCTTATGGAAAGACGGGGTTTGATTAGAATAATAAAAAGTAAAAGGTCTTAGTTGCAATATTAAAGTTTTAGTATGAAACATGTAGTAGTTATAAAATTTATAATCCGGTTCATGCAACCCGAAAATTTTATCTTAATTTCTTCTAATTTACACTTTAAACCTTGGTCTTTCCATAACTTATGGAAAGACCGTCTTTCAAGAGACAGACTCTTATATTTATCTGTATATATTTATATTTTTATTTATTTATTTATTTTTATTTTTATTTATATTTGTATTTTTTTTATATTTATTTATATTTTTATTTATTTATTTATTTATATATATATTTATATTTATATATTTATATTTATATTTATATATACATATGTATATATTTATATTTTTTATTTATATATATATATATATATGTATGTATATAATATTATTTATATACTTATTTATTTATTTATATTTATTTATTTATATTTATTTATTTATATTTATATATATGTATATATTTATATATGTGTGTGTACATATTTATATTTATATTTATATTTATATTTATATTTATATTTATATTTATATTTATATTTATATTTATATTTATATTTATATTTATATTTATATTTATATTTATATTTATATTTATATTTATATTTATATTTATATTTATATTTATATTTATATTTATATTTATATTTATATATTTATACTTGTTTATATATATGTGTATATGTATATATTTATATTTATATTTTTTTTACTTATATGTATATATTTATATTTATATTTATATAGTTAGCCCTTCTCTCCCGCGCTAGGGTTTCATCCCTAGGATTTCGTGGGGCGGCGGAGAAGGCCGTTGCTCGTACTTTGAGTAGTCTGGAGATGACAGCCGGTCGTTGTGCGCTGGACTCCGGCTACTACTGATGCTAGGATTCCGATGCGTAGGAGAAGGCCGCCGCTTGTACCGTCGTTCGGATTGCGCTGGACTCCGCCTACAGCTGATGCTACGATTCTGCGGAGGCGGAGAAGACGCCGCTTGTACTTTGAGTAGTCCGGAGACGGTCTTCGATCGTTGTGCGGTGGACTCCTGCTACGGCTGATGCTTCTACTCATACTACAGCGAATCTTCAGTGATTGATTTTAGTAGGGTAATTATTTAAAGGTTAGCGGCTGATGCGGTGGTGGTGGGAAATTGAGGAAAGGGTGGTTGGGATTTTATTTATATAAATATACATATAAATATATATAAAAATATATGTGAATATAAAATTAATATATACATATATAAATATAAATATAAATATAAATATATACATATATAAATATAAATATATCTATATATTTATATTTATATATATGTATATATTTATGTATATATTTATATTTATTTTTATATATATTTATTTATTTATATTTATATATATACATAGGCAAAGTCTTGGGAAAGACGGTCTTTCCATAGGCTTATGGAGAGACGGGGTATAATTAGAATAATAAAAGGTGAAAGGTTTTAGTTGCAATGTTAAACTTTTAGTATGCAACATGTAGTAGTTATAAAATTTATAACTCGGTTCATGCAACCCAAAAATTTTATCTTCATTTCTTCTAATTTACACTTTAAACCTTGGTCTTTCCATAACTTATGGAAAGACCGTCTTTCAAGAGACGGACTCATATACATATGTATATATTTTTATTTATATATTTTTTATATTTATATATGTGTGTATATATTTATATTTATTTATTTATTTATTTATTTATTTTTATTTATATTTTATATATATATATATGTGTGTACATATGTATATTTATATATATGTATATATATTTATATTTATATTTATATTTATAATATATAGATATATATATAAATATATATATATAGAGAGGACACATTTTATATATATTTATATTTATATATATGTGTGTGTGTATTTATATATATATTTATTTATTTATATATATGTGTGTATATATTTAAATTTATATATATATATATTTATATATGTGTATATTTATATTTATATATATGTATATATTAATTTTATATTTATATATATTTATATGTATATTTATATATATATATATATATATCTATATATTTATATTTATGTATATGTATATATTAATATATTTTTTATTT
Organism: Rubia yunnanensis; assembly: GCA_037428765.1. NCBI lineage: Eukaryota > Viridiplantae > Streptophyta > Magnoliopsida > Gentianales > Rubiaceae > Rubia > Rubia yunnanensis. The sequence goes on along the minus strand of CM075071.1, from coordinate 70,950,091 downwards.
TTTTATTTTTATTTATATGTGTGTATATATTTATATTTATATATTTTTTATATTTATATGTATATATTTATATTTATATTTATATTTATTTATATATTTATTTATTTATATTTATATATGTGTATATATTTATTTACATTTATATATAGAGTCCGTCTCTTGAAAGACGGTCTTTTCATAAGTTATGGAAAGACCAAGGTTTAAAGTGTAAATTAGAAGAAATTAATTTTTGGATTGCATGAACCGGGTTATAAATTTTATAACTACTACATGTTTCCTACTAAAACTTTAATATTGCAACTAAGACTCTTTACCTTTTATTATTCTAATCAAACCCCGTCTTTCCATAAGCCTATGGAAAGACCGTCTTTCCCAAGACTTTGCCTTATATATATATATATATATATATATATATATATATATATAAATTTGACAGAAAACAAACCTGGGAAGGTAGAAAATGGAAAATGGCCGATTGAGAGGATGAAGAAAGGAGGAAAAGAAGAAGAAGTTGGGAAATAATGCTGGAATTAAAGGGATGAGAGGACGCAGTTAGGAAATGCGCCTCCTCCACGTATTGCTTCCTACCAGACCAGATCAGAGGACGCATATTTAAAATGCGTACTCGTCACGTCACCCACCAAAACTCCAAAAAATGTTTTTAAAAAAGGGAAGGGGACGACGCATTTTCTATATGCGTCCTCCCTATTTTCTGTGGCTACGGCCACAAACATAGAATTTTACCCAAAATTTAACACATATTTTTATTTTAGACCGTCTAAAGTTTAGTCTGGAATCATTATCTAATTATTGAAAATTTTAGTTGAGATGGAGTTTTTTTTAAATGCCCTTTTTGTGTGGCCGTTTTTGTAGGAAAATCCCTACGTGAAGTTGAGATTGTCTTACATGAAATCGTCTCTTACTTCGATTAAGTCGGGCCACTATAATAGGGTTTTTCTATTGGGTTATTTGGGTCTCTACCTATATGGAAAAGCTCAACATTTGGTGTGTTTTCAGACCAATGTGATGTTTCCAATTATGACTGAAATTTGGTTTTGCCTGATTACTTCAATTGTGATTATCGTGTTCTAACATCATCTGATTAACCAAGTATGTAAGTAAAGTCAAACTTTTTTACTTTAAAAACACGCGAAACTGGTTACGCAGTTCGGTGAAAATTGCCTACGTCTGTGGGGTCTAGTCCAATTCAGAATAAATCCAATAATTAGAAAGATATTACAATATGAATCATATGTAATACTTAACTTTTTTTAATCCAACTCGTAAATTCTACTAGGGGGGTCGATCCGCCTTGATCAGACTCCCTCTAACCTCAATCTCCCTCGACGTTGGATCTCCTCCTCTCGAGGAATTAAAGTTTTCGTTCTGAACTTTGAGATCAAACAACGTTGATCATGTTGAAACACCAATAAACAACTATGCACTACTTTTATGAAAGCAAAACTCTGATGGCAGATTTCTCTCTATACTTCCGTAAGTAGCTTAGCCAGTAATGTCGGTCATATATAGCTCTTTCGCACGTCTCAGTTTCCTTGTGCGGTTGCATCACTATCTTCACAATGATTTCGTATCAATCAAATCTTGATGAAGATAGGATTTAGCCAATGTAATCCCTTGAAATAAGAGATTCAGAATATCTCGTTTCAATCCTTATCCATAACCGAAACTACTTCTTTCTTTTAACTTTATAGATCTCAATCAAATCCCACAAATATAGTAGATGAAATATTCGGTAAATAAATTACTATTGAACGAGATTCATCCGTTTACTATGTCTTTCTTCCATCATTACTCATTCTTTGATGTTATAACATAGTCACAAATTGTTAATTAACACATTTTGGACTTTACAATGAAAGGAGGAACTTTTGGTTGGTGAAATAGATAAAAAGAAAACGTAGAGAGAAAAAGGGTTTTCTGCATTTTCCCATTTTCATTGCCCAGCTTACACAATTTTAGTCTGATCAAAGGTCATTCATTGTCCAATTGAGCTAAAATTCGGACAGCAATTTCAGACATCTTGGGTTTCATTTTCAACAATTGGATTGTTTATTAGTGCTCCGATTTATGAGAAATGGCAGTTTCACCTTTCCTTGCAGATTTGGTGATATTCTTCGCATACCTCTTGCTTGTGTCAATGATTTACAATCAAAAGTATAGCCATTTGAGACTTGGATAGGATTTTTGTGACCTTTTTTTGACCATCATCACAAAAAGAATTGGGGTTGACTGCTTATCCTCGCTTAACTCTTAACAGGTTTTTCACGTAAAAAAATGTCTAATATTACTCTGTAGGTTGTCATTTTGCTGATCTAGAGTCTCTCATTTTACTTCAAATTTCCTAGTTGTATTTGTTGTTTAATAACGCCATCGAGGGGGTGGGTTTTCTCAGAACATCCCCCTTTTTCAATATCGAATTCATTCAAAAGTGAAAAAGTGACAGTAAGCTGCAAGAACACAGTGTGAATTCACCAGATTGAAGAGCAACAATTCTAACATTCCATTCAGAAGTTAAAAATAAAATTCAGCATGAAAACTGAACTACATTGAGCAAGACACAACCAAAAATTCTTAACAAACTAACATCACTAACAATGCTTAGAAGCCCTATTTACCAACCACAAACCAAAGCCCAAATTTTCCAGAACCCCAACAGCTTCAAAATTAGGCCCTTTCTCCCCTAATTCTCCTTGCCAGCTGGATATCCTTTGGCATGATGGTGACCCTCTTAGCGTGAATAGCGCAGAGGTTAGTATCCTCAAACAGACCAACGAGGTACGCCTCTGCCGCCTCCTGCAGCGCCGCCACGGCTGAGCTCTGGAACCGCAGATCGGTCTTGAAGTCCTGAGCGATCTCGCGGACCAACCTCTGGAACGGCAGCTTGCGGATCAGAAGCTCGGTGGACTTCTGGTACTTGCGGATCTCACGGAGGGCTACGGTTCCGGGACGAAAACGGTGGGGCTTCTTCACTCCTCCGGTCGCCGGAGCAGACTTCCTCGCAGCCTTGGTCGCCAGCTGCTTCCTCGGGGCCTTGCCTCCGGTGGACTTGCGAGCGGTTTGCTTGGTACGCGCCATTGCAGAAATTCACCTCATGTTGAGATTTGGTGTAAGGATGTGCTGATCTGCTTGTTGGATAATTTATGATTGAAGAATGATGACGGTGAAGCTATTTATAGTTGCAGAGGTATTGGAAATGGAAGCGGGAAGGTGAAATGTTTTGGTGCGGATCAGTGACGTGGCGGGTGGAGATTGACTTAAGACCGTTGGATTTGTGTTCTGGATTGCCTCCTAATCAACGGCGTGCGTCAGTCGTTCAAGGATTGTGCTTTTTGGGATATACGGCAATACGAACCGTTAGATTATATCTTATCGACGGTTGTGGTTCAATTGGTGGTGAGGAGCGGATCGATGACGTTTGTGGGTGGGAATTTAAAACTCCCTATTCTCATCATCATATTTTGCAGAGAGTGAATTTTGAGGATAAAATTTTGACTTCCGCTGATTTCTAAATATTGACACTATACCAAATTTTATAATTTTTTAAAAAGTAAAATAAGTGAAATTGTAATGGAAAATTAAAAGTCAAATACTCCCTCCTCCTTCCGTTTCTTTAATAGTGGTCCACTTTTTGATTTAAAATGTTTCTTTTATATTGACATTTTCTATTTATAGCAAGTTTAAGGTTATTACATCCACTCATTTTACTTTTTCTTCTTTTAATTCAATTTCACCCACTCGTTTAGCATCTCCTAAATTCTAACACAAAAAATGATGTGTCATTATTAGAGAATCAGAGGGAGTAGCACATCTTTGCAAGACGATTTTTCAATAAGAGGTGGAAAAATTAATGTTTAAACTGTAAATTAGAATATATCAAGATAAAAATTTTGAGTTGAATTCATCGGATCATAAACTTATAACCCCTGCACATTGCATAATATATTTTAATATTACAACTAAAATATCTTACATTTATATAATTATAACTCAACCTCATCTTTTCTATATGTCTATGGAAATACGGTCTCTTTCAAAACTTTATCAAAGTCAAATTGAATTAATAAAATTATTTTTTCACAAGGTGTCAATATTGAAGATCAAATAAAAATGGAAATACTGTCAATATTAAATAATTGGTTGGAGTACATTATAAGTTGGCAAAATGTGTAATGTGCAGGGCCGGCATGAGCATGAGGGAGGCAAATGCCTTGCCGCCCCAATTTTTCCATTGTAAAGGGTATTATTTTTATAAAAAAATCTGTAACTATATATGATCGTTAAATATTTTTGTTCCAATTAACTGCCTCAAGTCTTCTTTTTCTTACCATATGAGGTTCATATTTATAAATAGAGAAAAATGCATATATAACCCTATGTAATTGATGAAAGTGCTGATATAATCCTGCAATAATGAAAGTGCAGATATAATCCTGCGATAATTGAAAGTGCAGATATAATCATGCGATAATTGAAAGTGCAAATATAACCCTGTTCAGTCAATGCTGGAAATAATGGCTTTGGGGTTATATTTACACATATGTATAATAGTTAGGGTTATATTTGCACATATGTATAATATTTAGGGTTATATTTGCATTAAAAAATAACTCAGGGTTATATTTGCACTTTCTCCAACATATAGGGTTATATTTGCATATTACCCTTACAAATATTATGTGCCCCAAATATTATATGTGAGGCTTTTTTTTTTGATAGGTTGCTTTAGGCCCCTAAAATCCTAGGTACGGCATCATTAATCTGATGGTGGGTTCTATAGTAATTAAACAATTTAAAGTATTATTTATACTCCCTCTGGTCCTCTTATTTTGGCCTACTTGCCTAAAATAGCTGGGTTTTTTTTAATGGCTTTCTTACACACTTTCCATTTTTAGGGGGGACCAAAGTTCAGATTTCCATCTTTGCCCTCCACTTCCCATAATTTTACAACCTTTAATCCATCATTACAAGTGTTAATCTTGCTAACCCAAATGCTATTATGGAATTGGGTATAAAACCCAAATCCTTAATCCCTCCCAGACTTTTTCGAATTGGGTCTCCAGCCCAATTGTATCTCTCTGCCAAATCATTTCCCAGAAACCCAATCCATTCTTCAACCCAATGCTCCCAACCTTTATTAGGTTTGGAAACCCTAGAGACTTTTCATTTTCTCTCGGCCACTCCTCTGAAATCTTTTCTCTGTCGGCCAAGTCGCACCTCGTATTAGGGTTCCACACCGTCACCGCCACCTTCCACCTCAGATCTATACTCTACTCCCTTTTCTCTACCGCCTGACACCGATCCGGACCAGTTTCGACCGGCCTCTCCCGTCGACCACAATTCCTACGTGGAGGAGACTCCCGACGAGCTGCCTCAGAGCATCAAGCAAGATGGTCGCCTTTGCAAACCACCTCCGGCCAGCATAATCGAAGGCGATTACATGGAGTCGCAGTGGTCATCCGTACTTTTTGTGAGTTCAGACTCTCAGCCGGGCGAACGGTCGTCGTTGAGCTTAGGTGCGTTTCCATGTTTTTACAGCTTCCTTGTCCCGATTCTTTACACTGCTTGTTTATGCATTTTTATGAACTCTTCCGGTGTACACTTTTCCTAGGTGATTCGGCCCCCTCGCCTCATGAGCAGCCGTCGATTGGAAATCAATAGAGGTTAATATCGGTGTGGACGGAGGAGAAGAGACGGCTTCTTCAAAAGGTAGACCCGAAATTCATACCAATGCTTCTTGGAAAGTGTGGGAATGAAGCACCGACAGAGGCCCGTATCAACAGCTGATTTATTTATGTCCAAGACATGAAAAAGAATGAGTTTGGAGTCGTATGTGTTGTAATACTTACTGTTATGAATCTGTTGCAAATAATTGTCTGTTGGTTTGTAATTCTCGGTAATTGTTGGTTTGGAGGCTGTTATTTTTAATGTATTACGCAAATACTGTTTGTCGCAGTAGAATCTTTCTTCTGTGGTGAGCTGTTCTTGGGAAACGTCTGGTGGTGTTTTTCTGTAATTTGCAGGGATTGCACAGATCTCGCCGGAGTTGCACAGGCTGAACCACAGCATTCAAAGCATTCTTAGCAGACTGTTTGATTCACTTTTGTCTCGGGAGTTCAGTTGCACGGTATGGAGAGGTGCCTGGTTATGACTATGCTTACCTTCTCCTTCAATGAGGTTCCTGCATATGGATTACTTTGTAGTTTTTCCATTAATGTCTAAATATATTACCGTTACTTTTGAACTATCCTATCTTTTTCCCCCTTCTCTAACATGTATCCTGATGTATCTTATTGTAATATCTAAGGGTAGTTCATTTTGATGCAGGTGAGTCTTCTGAATCAAGAAATTATCATTGAGAATATACAGTCTGTCGTTGAATCAAGGCTAAGGAATTCTAATGATTCAAGAATATTTCAAGAACAGGTAATCTGTCATGATGAAGCAATTTAAAAACATTTAGAGAAAGGCTTACAATTTTAGATTTGCAAAATTTATATTCAAGCTGTAACTTACTTTACCATTTGCTGCTTGGCTTATTCCTTAGAAGGGATGATACAGGATGTAAATTTTCTGATCAAAAGTGGCGTATTAGATTGAGTTTGTAGACAGTGTGATATGTAAGTATAAATTTATACCGGTAATCAGTATCTACTTATAGTAAGGACCTAGTTAGTTATTTAAGATGATTCTTTTGCATGACCATGAGTACACTGGAGCATGTCTCAGTTCAATATATTTTGCCTTATGGTCAATAATTAATGGGGTCGTATACTGGAGGAAAGAGACATAATAGCAATTTTGTAATTCTCCAGCATTTATGTTTGAGAAGAATTGATTATCTGTTAATAAAGTTCAATTTAAACGGAAAATCTTTTCTGAGACATAAGCTCTATGATTCCTTCAGTGAATAGAAAACAAATATTTTGAATTGTACTCATCTAATATAACTATTCAATTCTCCCCTAATTCTTCTGTGGTAATGTAAAACAGATATATTGGTGTTTGCATGTGGTTGGAAGTTTGCTCTGTAGTGTAACTCATGTGTGATTTGCTTCTCAGTTGTTAATTTGTTTATTTGCTGAAATTCACTTCACTTGTATTTGAAACAGACATTGAAACCATCTCAATCTAGTCCTCTGGTTTCTCAGAAAAGCTCACCTCAGACTCCAACTCCTCATGGTTGACTGAGTAAGTTCTCTATCTACTTTTGACTTTTGTGTATTAAATCAAATTAATAATTTTTTGATTTTCTCCTAGTTGTTACCCTATTGAAGTCTCCATTTTTTCCCTCTTGTCTTGTGTAGCACAAAGTCCAGAGAAAGTGCCAGTGCATAAAATGGTGCGAACTGACGCACTGAATCCTGCTGGAAGTCTGCATGCTTACTTAGAAGCAAAGCCTTCTAGTCAGTCCAAAAGTTGTTGCAGGGGATAGTGCTGCGTATCACGGGGGATCTGTTCATGGGGATGATGTGGTCATAGTAGCGTAAGTTGTTAACTTTTGATTTGTGCTCGTAAACATTGATTGCAGCATCTGCTATGTTGTTGGTGACACTTGTTGACTTGCATCATTTGCAGTGCGTATCAAACTGCTCTGTGCAAGTCCAAGAGGGGTGGTTTTAAGGACACTTATCCTGATGATTTGCTTGCTCCAGTTTTGAAGGTGAGTTTTCTACCTGACAGTATATGTTCATAATCGTAGTTAGAGTTGGGATAGGCCAGATTTATTTTGATGCGTAATTATCCCTTAATAGGCATCGTTGGATAAGACGAAGCTGAACCCAAGCTGAACCCAAGCTGTAGCTGATGTAGCTGCATCAATTAAAGTTGATTTTTGCATCATTGTCTGTTGCTGGTGCTGAGAATTCTGTATAGATTTTTTACCTTTACTTCCTTTGCAGGTAAAAACAATTGCAGATGCACAAAATTGCCTTCTCCCGATGGGTAGTACTTCGGAAAATGTTGCGCATCGTTTCAGTGTGACTAGGGAGGAGCAAGATCAGGCGGCGGTAAATTGCTTCTTTGTTTATGTTTGTACATTCAAAAAAGATGGTACAACTACTGCAGGTGGGTTGGTGCATGTATGCTAGTTAATTAGAACTATTTAGGATTTCCATAGATGACAGTATTCTGTCCTGGTATGTAGGAAATTATAGCCAAGTGATTGATGGTGCTGGAGCTGTACTCCCGATGAAGCGAAGTGTTGCGGTCCAGAAAGGGCTTCCAATTCTTGGTGTCTTTAGGTACATGGACTATTAGTTAGTGAATTTATGAGATGGCGTCAGCTGTTTATTCAATTTCTTGGTTAATTTTTATTTGAATGTACTATGAATATATCTTTTATTTTCTCTCAAGAGAAGAAAATAAATAAGATGGTCTAAGTGGTATACTTTTTTGTGTAGTTTTAGTCATAGTCAGCCTAATGAGGATTCATCACATTTTTTTGTCTCATGATCTATAGGATTAGTGCATTCAGTTTGCTGTAATGATTGGCTTTATCTGGGTTTTTGTGTTCATTGTAGGTATGCAGCATCTTAAACTTGATTTGCAAGGGTTTTGGGAGTTATAAAACACCATTGTCTTTGTGCAGGACTTTTGCTGCAGTTGGTTTCAACCCTGCAATTATGGGGATTGGTCCTACTGTTGCATTTCCCGCTGCTGTCAAGTCTGCCGGGCTTCAACAACTTGAAGAAAGACTTCAAGATACGGAAGCTGGGGACCAGATTTTGCGATAAACAGCATTTTATGCTGATTGCACCTACTTACAAAGCATCGGGATAGTGGACAGTAAGTATCCAAAACATTAGCTTTCATTCAATGTGGTTGCATTTAAACAAGCTGCTGCACAAAATATAGGAGCATGTTTACATGATCTGACCCATTTCTAGAAAATCACTGCAACCATCCTAATGAAAGTTGTAGGCAAATGCATTATAGAAAAATACATTAATAACATTTCTAGGCTGGTTGAATGTCACCTTCCTGTAGGTCTTGGATCAGCCTATGAATCCCACTCGTCACATTCCTTTGCTGCAAATAAGCAACACAATTTCTTACCAATGCGTCATCCACCTCTAGGTTCGTAGGCAATGCACCACTGCTAGCTAGCCGTTCTTTGCTCATGTGCGGCAACTTATATCCATTTGAACCACCACATTTCATTATCTCCACCATGCATCCTTGTAGAGTTAGGAACACACTGTCGAGTGTCCTTGCATTCAATTCAAAAAATGCATGCTCAGTTGCTGAAATTAAGTCGTCAATGGTTTTTGACGTTATTTGGTGCTGCAAAGATTGAATAGACCTGAAAAAACCTAGGTCCAACACATTTAGATCAGGTGAAATAGGTGGCTGGAAACCCAATCTGATGTCAAAACCATCCGCTCTGGCCACTTTTCTGAAATCAGCATCCTCATCACAAATATGTGGTCGTGCATTGTCTTGTTGAATAAGAATGTTTGTACTAGCAAGTAAGGGCCATTTTTGCTTAATTGCGGGAACTACTTTTTCCAGCATGTACCTCTTAGTTACCTCATGATTTACTGATTTTTCGGGGACTGTAATTAGTGTTCCAGCGGGGCAATTCTTGCTTCTATTTTTTGCAGCCTCCTTCGTCACCATCGGCCAAATGCCAATTTTGCCATCAAATATTAGGTCACCATCTTCGCTGTACATAGGCCTTGAAACAACACATAAAAACATGACTTTTGTAATGTACCTCTTATTCTGTATAGTCCGATGTGGCTCCATTTCTTCAGGCAGTAGATAATATCTTTCAGCAACCCTTGTCATAAAAAACCACTTCTCGTCAATGTGAATAATGTGATGCATGTCCTTGAAACTTGTTTTCTTACTCAAACTGTTGTGCTTCAAAATGACTAGCACAAAATTGTACCCTTTTCAATTGATTGATTTCTGAGATATGTGGTTTTATTGCATTCGAGTGGCTTCTCAATTGCTTTTCTTGAATCCATCTATGCATTATTGACTTGCTTACACCCATGGCTACAACAAATGATCTTTCCGTTGTTCTTTTGGGAAGCGGAGTGGCAAGAACCTGTTCTCTGTCTATTTCAATTGCTGGCCGCCCTTTCTTGCCTTTAGCTTTTGGCTGCAAATCTACTTTCAGCCCTAATCTTTGTTGTTTTCTTTGCAGACCAGCAAGCCTTGTCACTGTCCGCCTAGAAATGTTCCACCGAGTTGCTGCCTCAATGCGCTTCTTCCACGAGAGCTTACCATTTTCCTCATTCTGCCCGAAGAACACACTGATGTGGGTGCGCTCAAGCTCCGACAGCCTTTGCCTTGCCGGCAAACTGACTTCTACTTCCTCCAGGCCCTCCACATCACCCAGATCCCCAGCACCATCCATTATCTTACCTCCAGAATTCCTGAAATGCAAACCTGTGGTTAAGTGGGTTTTTATGTGGACTGTTTTAGTTTGTAAATGAATAGGTTTTGAGTACAACAGATGCAATGGTATTTATAGGGATAATGTTCATTGGGAAACAATATGGGATAGGGCTGTTGTATCCCATATTGTTGAATTTCAAAATTTTTTCCCTCTAAATTGTGTTGGAAATGTAGATTTCACCTCTACATTGGTGAGAACAGTAGGTTTCCCTCCAAAAAATGGAGCTGTTTTTGAGGGAAAGTTTAAGCAAGAATTGGAGGCTTGCTTGTGCTGAAATTCGAGATTAATCAACTGTCAATTTCAGCACTTGTCAATCACTTCACTCTCCATTTTCAGAAAAAAAGGACATTTTAAAAAAAAGAGTGTCAAAAAGATGAGGCCAAAATAAGAGGATCAGAGGGAGCAACTAAGTAATAATGATAAAATCATCGCTAATTTACTGGTAATGATAGAAATTCTAACTATTCATGTAAACTACATAAAAAATATTTAAATACTAGCTAAGAGTAGCTTCTTTTTTTTTAAAATAAGCTAAGAGCATCCACAATAATACCTCGGTAACCCAACTTTTCTCAATAAAGAACATTTTTTATTTAATGAGTACCATTGTGGAGTTTTAAGAATTACTCCTTAATAAGGAGTTGCTCCTTATTTAAGAAGTGAGTGACTCTTTATTTGTGCAATGTCAACCAACCAATGATTGACACATTGTTTTGTAATTTTAATTAATTGCAATTTGAAATTAAAAAGAGGTGTTTAGCTGGTAATTGGTTGTTACCTGTTTTTTATATCAAAATCTATGATGTGACACTTAAGAAATACTCCTTAAATGTGTGTTTGGCAGAGTAGTGATTATAAGCAAAACTGGCTCATTTTGAAAGTAGGGGAAGACAAGCTTCTATTTTTTCCCCAAAAAATAGCTTATGCTTCTTAAATCAACATTTTTTTTGTTGTTTACCAAACACAAAACGGGTGTTTAGCTTATAAGCAAAGCACTTATAAGCCCCGTCAAACAGAGTCTAAGTCTACTACCATTGTGGATGCTCTGAGAGCATCCACAATGGTAGCTCATTAACCCCACTTTTCTTAATAAGAATCACTCATTATTTAAGGAGGACCATTGTGGAGTTTTAAAAATCACTCCTTAATAAGGAGTTGCGAGCATCCACAATGGTAACTCATTAACCCCACTTTTGTTAATAATAATCATTCTTTATGTAAGGAGGACCATTGTAGAGTTTTAAAAACCACTATTTAATAAGGAGTTGTTCTGTATTTAAGGAGTGAGTACCTCTTTATTTGTGCAATGCAAACCAACCAATGATTGACACTTTGTTTTGTATTTTTAATTAATTATAATTTGAAATGAAAAATAAGTGTTTAAGAAGTGTCTTCCATTGTTGGTAATTGTTTCATACCTATTTTTTAATCAAAATCTATGATGTGCCACTTAAGAGGTACTCCTTAAGTCTACTACCACTGTGGATGCTCAACTTTAGCGGATCGTATGAAATCAAATAGGACTACATGCTACACGGAATAAAGAAAGATACTCCATTCATTCTAATTGTATTTGTACACGTTGACTTTTGAAAGTTGGCCAAAATTGTTTGTTATCGTTAATATCTTTAATTGTATACATTTATAAATAATAATAAAATGATATTGTGAAAATAAATGTTACGGTGATTCTAACAAGATCTTACACAATAATATATTAACTTATATATTACTCAATTTTTACTTTTCATATTAACTAATTTTGACTAAATGAATAGTGCAAATACAACTGGGATAGAGAGAGTAAATGTTTTCAAATTTAAGTTCGAATTGGAAACCAAAATTCTCAAGACACAGTTGCTACAACTTAAAGGTCGGGTTATAATTTAGGGATATATACCAATATAACCCTACCTGCTAGCGTAAGTGTCAGTATAACTCTCAAATAATTTTTAGTGCAAAAATAACCCCAACTAGTTGATCTAAGTGCCAACATAACCCTCCAACGTAAATTCCAGTATTAGTTGTTGTTTCCAATCATTAACCAACTGGGAAATGACAAAAATATCCTTTAAGCCAAATTAAAATTTCTGAAAGACTGTTTTGCCACCACCTTCATCGCTAATCTGGCACAACAACCGCAGCTCTGCCGCCGTTGTGCCCTCACATCCATCGCTCCATTCAAACACTATTTTTATCAAGTGCTTGGGTTCGAACCATGTAAAGCCATAGAATAGGGAAAATCCTCGAAAAAATCATCCGATAGGAAATCGGCCCAAATCGATAAAAACACAACTATGACAATAAGTAAACATAGCTCATATATGGAGCTCACAATCGAAGCAGATTGGGTTTTAAACATATCGACAAAAAAATAGTTCCAACCCCAAAATAGGAAGAACTAAAGACGGTTGCGGGAAAATTTTCAATCGAATTAAACCATACTTGACTCACTGTAGAACAAGCCCAATTGATAGAATGTAAAACACACAAATAATTATGGTTGTGTGTATTAATATATATATATATAATGAGTACAAAGGGTATACAAAGTAGAAATAAATATGGAACATGATATATGTAAAAATAATTAGAAAGAGTATTCCTTTCTTATCCTGATTCTGAATCAACTATATTTTTATTCCCCCCTTCTCAAGCGAAGCGTATGACTGATCGCAACGCAAAGCTTGGAACATAGAAAATCAAACTAAGGATGGGGTAGACTCTTCGTAAATATGTCAGCAAGCTGTAAGTCTGTAGAAACATGAGCAACCCTGAGCATGCCAGAAGACACCATCTCACGCACGAAATGATAGTCAATATCAATGTGTTTGGCTCTCTTATGAGAAACTAGATTTTGTGCTAGGACGAGAGCACTATTATTATCACAGAGCAACACAGGTGGGGCGCACGTCGTCCCATGTAATCCCGAAGAAGATTCATCAACCAAGCTAGCTCCGCAGTAGTATTAGCCATAGCACGGTACACTAATTCTGAACTAGAACAAGAAATTGTAGGTTGTTTCTTAGCACTCCATTAAACTAGGTTTCCACCAAAGAAAATGACATAACCATATGTAGAACTACGAGTTTCTATACAACAATCCCAATCATCATCAAAGTAACCCAAAACAGGTAAATCAGATGAATATACGCAAAACCGAAGACCATAGTGGAGTGTACCACGCACATAGCGCAAAATCTGAGTGACGGCTTGGTAGTGGTCATCAGTAAGAGCCTGCATATACTGGCTGATTGTATTCACAACATAGGATAAGTCAGGATGTGTAATCGACAAATACTATAGCGCACCAACCAAAGAACGATAAACAGTGGGGTTTTCGAACGACTTACTGGAAGAGCTTAACAGTTGCGAAAAAAACCACAAATGGATGGCAACTAGCATAGTACCTTGCATGTCAGCTCACAGTAAAATATTCTTGGCATATTTGGCCTGACCAAGGAATAAGCCGTAGGAAGTACAAACAACCTCTAAACCCAAAAAATATTATAGAGTGCCAAGATTGGCATTATTAAATTCCTGATTAACCCGATCAATAAACTTCCGCATAAAATGTCCATCATTCCCGGTAAGAATAATGCCATCAACATAAACCAACAAATAAAGTAAACAGTCACCTTGTGAGAAAACAAATAAGAAGGTATCGGTGGAACTGCATACAAAGCCCAGACCAATAAAAAAAGAACTGAAACACTGAAACCAAACACGGAGAGCTTGCTTCAAACCATAAATGGCCTTGCGTAGGCAATAAACATAATCAGGCCGCATTGGGTCTTTGAATCCAGTAGGTTGCTCTATGTAAACTGAAGAGTCAAGAATGCCGTTTAAAAATGCATTTTTGACATCAAGCTGTAGCAATGACCAATTGCGATGAACAACAATGGATAAAACAGTACAAACAGTAGAAGCCTTCACCACTGGACTAAAAGTAGGATCATAATCAAAGCCAGACAATTGCGAAAAACCCTAAGCAACTAACCTTGCTTTGTGTCGGTCAAGGGAGCCATTCGATTTATACTTCAACCGGTAAACCCATTTTGCATTTGGAGGACGAGGAACTAACTCCCACGTATGTTGAGTGTGTGATGGGGTTGAGTTTATCATGTATTTGGGTTGTTATTTAGCTGAATTGTTGATTAAATTCTTGGATATTTATGTTATTTGAAATATTCTTGCAGTTTAGAGATTTAGAGGTTGAATTGTACAGTTGCTGCAATTGTGGTCATTTGTGCTTGGAGATGGAAGAAGTATAATATATAGACATGATGGAATTAATAGAGATATTTGGTTCTGAATTATGCCAAGTCAAAGTACAGTTGGAGAAGAATCCAGATTGATTTGAAGACTCCTAAATGTTAGGAGAGAATATTGTAATTATCTCTTTGAATTCTAAATAGATGAGGAAAGAAATATTTTATTCTTTATCCATCTTTTGAAAGTAGTAATATTTTTGGAGACTATATTTTTCATACGTATGTAGTAAAGACCGAAAACATACGCACGCATATGACTTTCTGCGCAGAACAGTCCTTTCGTTATGGGCTTTTTATCATTCTATTCAGATAATTTTCATCATTTATTTTTATGCTTTTGATTGTGAATTCAATTGTGTATTCTAGCTAAATTCGTCCTTTCCGGTAAAGATAAAGGAAGTACTGATGTCGATTATCGTGAGATCTAATTAGTTTTTAAAACTTTGATTGCATGCTAGCATATGTTGCTTTAGATTATAATGTTTATGACTGCTTTCATGTTATTGAGTACTGTGCAATATTTGATAACATGTTAGTTAATTTAATGTCAATTGAACCAATCATCCGTAATTGTGATTTTAGTTCAATCAGTGGTAGGGAACAATAGTCCTAATCTAACAATGCAGCGTATGAGTTCATTGGTTATGAATTGAGTTTTTCTCATTCTTAATGTTGCTAGGATATTAAATCTATAAAACGTCTCTTAGGTTATATGTTAGTTAGAGAAATAGTTGGTGAGACATTCTCATGATTATTGACAAGGTAAGGAAAGATTGGTTGCTTGCAACTACAACCAATTTGTGTACATGCGTTTAAAGTCATCTTTGCATCAAAGATCGAGATAGAAAGCCAGTACGAAATTGATTGAAACTGAAATCTTCTCATCATAGTTGAATCTTTTTGCAATCTGTAACAATTTCTAATTCTTGTTTTTACTCAATTTTTAATTTTTCTTATTCACTACCCCGTCTAGTTCTTTTGGTCACAAATTGGTAGATTAAATATTAAGGAAAAAATCTCGCCAATCTCTTGGGAAACAAACTTGCTCGCAGCTATACTTGTCGGTGTGCCCATACCGACCGCAGAATCTAGAACTAAAAATTCAGCTTAGAGCTCGATTTATTTTTGGTATAAAATGACACACCAGTGCGTAAGGCATCCATCTGTGAGTCCATATCAGCAATCCATTCAGGATCCTTGACAGTCAAGCGATAACTTCGAGGCTCGATCTTAGAATATAAAACACTCAGTAAACCAGAAATATCACAATCAATAAAATCCTTGTACCGTAGAGAACCTGTGCTCAAACGAGTATTCATCGAATGCTAGGAAGAGGGACCCATAACCGGCGAAGGTACAGATACCAACAATGACATAGACGTTGAGGCGTCAAGCCGGATCCTAAGGCAGATTGAGGCAGGCGGACGACATCAATGGCGGCACTGGAGAAGCAGGGTCAGCCAGTGTTGCCGAAGAAGATGTCGGCAGCTAGTGGAGTGGCGCGTGGAGCATACGCACACTTGGTGTGGTCGGTGCGTAAGTCGATGGTGGCGGCTGTGCCGGTGGCACTGTCTGTCATCGATCATGCTGCTGGTCACCCCGTGGCAAACAAATACAATTTTTTGAAAAACTCGTAGCTTCATGTAAGGTTGGAAATTTTAAAATTTCCAAAACAATGGGTGAATGTGCTAAAGAGATAGCTAACAAACCTTTGATGGAACTGATGAAGGTTCCAAAAAAGCAGAAACATCCAGTGATGTAAATTTGTGACAATGCCAAAACGGGAAGCTGGAAAAAAACTCATCAAATCGAACATGGCGAGTGATGTACTCTTTCTTTGTGAGTGGATTAAGACATCGATAATCCTTGTACTGAGAACTTTATCCCAAGAAAACACATGGAAAAACTCTGAGGCGCTAATTATGAGGAACATAAGGGCGTAAATACGAAAAGACTCGACAACCAAAAAGATGAAAGTTGGAGTATTCAGGAGTAGTGCCAAAAATAACAGAGAGCAGAGACATACCAGATAAAACTGGAGTAGGCAACCTGTTGATAATGTAGGCTGCTATAGAGAAAGCATAAACCAAAATGAATGATGAAGGGTGGAATAAAATAGCATCGACAATCCTGTCTTAGTGATGTGACGATGTTTCCGCTCTGCACGACCATTTTGCTCAGGAGTGTAAGAACATGAAAGTTGATGATGAATGCCCCTAGACGCAAAATGTGATCGCATGAAACTCGTTTCCACTATCACTCTGAAATACTTTAATGGTTGTAGAAAATTGGTTCTCAACAAGAGCCTCAAAATGCATATAAGCCTCCACAAAATTATATTTTCGTCGTAGATGATATAACCAGGTGAACCAAGAAAAATCATCAACAAAAATGACATAATAGGAGTACCCGACACAAGAGACAACATGATAGGGTCCCCAAAAATCAGAATGAACTAAATCAAGTATGCATAGTGTGCACTTTAAATTATCACTAAAAGAAAGACGTTGTCTTTAGCCATCTCACAAGCAGGACATACATGAGGCTTAGGCAGCAAACTAGTAACTGACAACAATCCAGACTTGCACAAAGAAGAAATGATGTTGCAGGGAACATGGCCCAATCTACTATGCCAAAGTTCCAAAGATTCTTTAGAAGCACTCGATGCAACAAAAATAGATAAAGCGGCACCACCAAAATCAAAACATATAATCCCCCATCACAATGGTCTTTGCCAATAACATCACTAGTAAACTTGTTCAAAATAGTGAAAAAAGAATCATCAAAACAATAACAACATTCATATCCCAACTCAACTTGCTAATAGAGAGTAATTTTTTGTAATTTGTGGAACCACCAAAATATCAGACAAACATAATGAAACAGAGGCTCGAGAATGACCAACATGGTAACGTTAGGAGCAAAACCATTACCAACAATAACATGATTGTTACCAGAATTATGAGTCACGCGATCAAGAGTGGATTGAGAAAAAGTCACTTGGTTTGTCGCGCCAGAATCAGCTATCCAGCATGCATGCGGTAAAGAGCCAGAAGAAGAAGTCTGAGAGACTAAGGGTGGACATGTCAAGGCAAAGTGACCAAATTTCTTACACCATTAGCAATGCAACTGATACCATCCACCTTGCAACTTAGAGCAAGAAGAAGCAAAATGACCCGAAACAAAACATTATTGACACATTCGCTGATTGAAAAGAGCCATAAAACAAAATAAAGCCAATCTTTTTTTGGTTTCTCTAACGCCGCTGGTGTGGTGCTGATGTTAGGTTGACAGTGTGCTGACCTGTTGCTGATAAAGCACTAACCGGATGCTGACTGGACAAAAGATAAGAAGATAGACGAGGATTAGGAAAAACTCGCGACAATCGGTTGTCACGCGAGAAATAGGGCCGTTTTGGGAAATAAACAACCTTAGACTTCGCACGTGTTGGCACGCGCTTGAAGGTAGATCTGCAAAAAAATTGAATCGGAGATGATGCCGGTTGAAAATGATCCTTGACGGCGAGAAGACGAAGACGATAAAATCAGGAATAGAAGACCTTGGAGAGAGAGCCTGATCTGAAACAAACAACTTCGATGAACGGACTGGATCTGGAGGATGTATATGACCACCAGGAGAGTCCGCCAAATAAGGCTGCAGAGGAAGAGATGACCAATCAGTGGGGAAGACCGGCGAGGAGACTGGTGGCGGCAGAACAGGTGAGCGGCGGACTGGTGGTGATGTGATAGTGGCGGTGATAAAAAAACACTCGTGAAGAAGGATTTTTTTTTGGGAATTTTGGAATTTTGTTAGAGAAAGTAGAGTTTTGGGAAAAGTAAGGGATGAAAGCCAGAAATTTCAGTGAAATCCGACTAATACCATGATAGAATATAAAATTTATGATTGTGATCGTGTGTATTAATAATGTATACTCCCTCTAGTCCACTGATTATGCCCTCTTTAAAATTGCACTTAGTTTTTTGAAAAGATAAAGGAGTGGTGGAGGTTTAATTGAAAGTGTAAAAAGTAAAACGAGTGGATGAAAATAACCTAGGATTTGCTAAAAAGGAAGGAGACAAAATAAAAAAACCATCTCTATATGGAAAGAGGGCCATAATCAGTGGACTAGAGGGAATATATATATATATATATATATATATATATATATATTAAGGACAAATGATATACAAAGTAGAAATAAATATGAAACATGATATATATAAAACTAATCAAAAAGAATATTATTTTCTAATCCTGATTCTAAATCAACTCTATCTCTATTACCAACACAATGAGCACAAGATTTCACTCTGAAAAACTTTATACTCCCTCTGGTCCACTTTATATGGCCTCATGAAAATGACACACTTTTTTTTGAAAAGAGAAGGAGAGGTGGGGATTGAATTGGAAGTATAAAAAGTAAGATGTGTGGATGAAAATAACCTAGTATTTACTAAAAGGAGAAGGGGCCAAAATAAAAAAACTATCCCAATAAAGAAAGTAGGACATAATTAGAGGACCCGAGGGAGTACATGAAAAATGAGAACGAGTTGCCATTTCACTACTTCCAAGTTGGAGAGGGTGGAGTATGGTTTGGTATGATTTTAATGGAGAGAAATGAGAAAAGTGAGATGAAGCCCGAGTATAATTGAGGCAAGAGGACTAGGAAGAAAAATTGTCAGCTGGGCTCCATTATTGTGACCCAACATCGCATTAACTCATCTCCCATATCAAACCTCAAATGCCATTAACTCATTCAACCATTCAACTATTCAACCATTCAACTATTCAACCATTCAACCTTCATGGAATTTTCAAATTCAATAAAGGGCATGATCGCCATTTGTGGTTGGTCAAGTTAGCTGAAATAGGAAATGATTGTAAGGGTGCACTTTAAAGTAGGACAATACGGAAAGGAAAATGTGCATTTTAGTTGGGCATTACTATATCTCGCCCTGTATTTTACTATTCTCGCCCTAATACGTATAAATACACGTATTTTGAATTAAAATAAAATAATTTTTAATTTAAAGAAAACAGAAAAAAGAAATAAAAAATATTAAAAACCCTAAAAAAATCTATAAATACCCCTCCCCCCTCCCTCTCTCCTTCCCTCTCCCATTCCTTCCCTCTCCCACTTCCCTCTCCCCCTTCCCTCTCCCCCTTCCCTCTCCCACTTCCCTCTCCCCCTTCCCTTCCATTTCCGCCTCCAGCCCCTGCCCGGCGCCGCCGCCCGCCGCCGACCGCCACCGCCGGAATCTCGCCGGAATTTCGCCGGAATCCCACCGGAATCCCGCCGGAAAATGTAAGTTTTTGAGAAATTTTTTTTTTCGTGGGAATCGTTGCCCGATCTATTCGAATTTTGTTGAACTTGTCGGAATTGTTAGAATTTTGTTGAGCTTGTCGGAATTAATGACATAATTGGACATGATGACATAATTGGAAGCTTATTGTGTTTTTTAGTAATTATTTAGTTTAAATTTGGCCATAATATTTTAGAAATTGTATTTTTTAGAAGTTGGATTTTTTAGAAATTATGTAGTTATGTGACATAATAGAAATTACTTAGGAATTATTTGTTTAGAATTTGTGATGTTCTAAATTATTTAGGTATGTGACATAGTTGGAATTAAAACGAAGAAATTGTGTTCTGTGTAAATTACTTAGTTTAAATTTGGACATAATATTTTAGGAATTGTTTTTTTTAGAAATTGGGTTATTTAGAAATTATTTAGTTATGTGACCTAATAGAATTTATTTAGAAATTGTATTTTTTAGATATTGGGTTATTTAGAAATTATTTAGTTATGTGACATAATCGGAATTAAAACGAAGAAATTGTGTTTTGTAGAAATTACTTAGTTTAAATTCGGACATAATATTTCAGAAATTGTATTTTTTAGATATTGGGTTATTTAGAAATTATTTAGTTATGTGACATACTCGGAATTAAAACGAAGAAATTGTGTTTTGTAGAAATTACTTAGTTTAAATTCGGACATAATATTTCAGAAATTGTATTTTTTAGATATTGGGTTATTTAGAAATTATTTAGTTATGTGACATACTCGGAATTAAAACGAAGAAATTGTGTTTTGTAGAAATTACTTAGTTTAAATTCGGACATAATATTTCAGAAATTGTATTTTTTAGATATTGGGTTATTTAGAAATTATTTAGTTATGTGACGTAATTGGAATTTAAACGAAGAAATTGTGTTTTGTAGAAATTACTTAGTTTCAATGTGGACATAATGGTTTAGAAATTGTATTTTGTAGAAATTGGCCAATTTAGAAATTATTTAGGTATGTGGCGTAATTGGAATTAAAACGAAGAAATTGTGTTTCGTAGAAATTACTTAGTTTAAATTTGGACATATTGTTTGAGAAATTGTATTTTTTAGAAATTGGGTAATTTAGTAATTATTTAGTTATGTGACGTAATAGAAATTATTCAGAAATTATTGATTAGGAATTGTGTTTTTTGGAAATTATTTAGTTATGTGACATAATAGAATATAGTTCTATGTAAACAAACTTTAGTAATCCGATGTAAACAATTGTGTAGTAAACTGTTACGATATGTTTTAACTATTGTTTCCTTGAATGTTAATAATAGTGGTAAGAAAATAAGATTATTTAGTTATGTAATCTCCAATTTGTAACTAGAAAAAATGTTCCAGTTCGTTGATGCACTGTTCGAAAAATCAGTTCACACGTTGTTGAAATGTATGTTAATTTATCTTATCATATCAGTTTGATTCACTTGTTGTTATACTAATTACATATCTTGTGTCGTAGATGAGCACTGGTGGTCAACCTGACGGTCACGGTCGTTCCATACGACGAAGATGTGTTAGTGCCTCGGCGAGACAGGCTAGAGGCCGCGTGGTCGAGGATGAACCGTCGCCTCGCCCGCGGGAGTTTGATGTAGGAGCGGAGCAGCCTTCTCCACCGAGCGTTCGTGCATTCGATCCCATGCCGACATGGGACGGTCCGGAGATTAACATCCTCGCGCCCGGTGGTATCCGTCATGAAAGTGATTGGCAGATGAATTATGACCTGCCCGCAGATGTCCCCCCGGTGGGCCAACCTGGTTCGAGTGTTCCATTGGATGCCGGGATCGAACGTTATGCTGAAGCTGGAGCCAGGCACACCGTGAGGAACAGAGCTGGTCAATTCGCACAGTCTTCTGGTGGATCGTGCAATGCCGGTGAGCCTAGCACCGGAATGGCACCGAGGAATAGGAGGAAGCGACCCGCCGCCGATGAGACGTGGCTAGTGCGGGGACCAGTGGCTGGTGGCCCGCAGGATGACCTCGTCATACCAAGCTTCGGAGGACACGTCGCGCTTGACGTTTGGAATGGTATAGAGCGAGGTGTGTTGAGATGCCATGCTCGGTCGCCGCTATGCAAGCAGCTAGTCGACACGCTCCCCGAACTGAGCGATGTTGCACAGGCCCGGATACATGCGACCGGGTTGGGCCACCTGCCTGCGATTATGTTCCAGTTCCTTGACATGGCACTGATATCCGCTTTTGTCGAGAGGTGGCAGCCGGACACGAACACGTTTCACATGTCGTTTGGGGAGATGACCATCTTGATGCATGACGTTGAGATGATTCTTGGCATTCCCATCGATGGTGGCGCTGTTGCGAGTACCATTTCGGCGGAGACTATTGAGGAAGCGTGCGCCGAACTGTTTGGGAAAGACGTGGAGTCCTTTCTCGTGGAAGACTGGAACGGGGGTAACATAGATGCCCAATCTTTGATGGCGAGGTGTGTAGCGGCGGGGCAGAGCCAGAACTTCCAATTCATGTGCTACATGCTGACCCTGTTTTCATCCACGCTTTTTGTGGATAAAACTGGGAATAAGGTTAGAGCCAACCTTCTACCCCTGCTTGATTCGCAGTTGTCGCAGTTGTCGTGGGGCTCGGCGACGTTGGCCAGTTTGTATCTGCAGTTGGGAATTGCGTCCCGGTCCAAGGCGCGCGGCCTATGCGGATGTTGCACGCTGCTCCAAGCATGGATATACGAGTACTTTCCGATGTTTCGGCCGGGACCGAGTACGTTGCCAGCTCTTCCGGGTTGCGCCAGTCGGTGGCACACAGGGGTTAGATCGGGGAGGGGTACGGGGAGGCTCGGTGCCATCAGGCGACAGTTGGATGCCTTACAGCCCGACCAGGTATGAATTCCATGCTTTTACTCTTATTCTGACAGTAGTAGATAGATCGGATTCCATAGAAACGTAACATGTCTGTGAAACTTTTTGCAGGTGGATTGGTTGCCATATGGAGTGGACGTGGTCAGGGCTGCGGGGGGGAGGACTCACTACCGCGGCGTGATCCGATACCTCGACGCAATGGAGGCGTACATGCCAGATCGCGTTGTGCGGCAGTTCGGTCTCCTACAGGGTATACCGCGGGGTCTTGCTATTGCGCCGGAGCCTTGTTCCCGCCCGGCTGATCCAGCCGGCTATTCAGTGACCTACCCAGGGAGGCTGCAGTTGACCCTATGGGAGATGGCACACACTTGGCACAAGGAACGGCTTGCGGCGTTCCCGGTAGCCACGCCCCAATCAGAGTGTACCATGGATTACGAGGACTGGTACGCGACTCATTCGCACCCAGTGATCGCAAATCCTGAACATGCTGCCGCGAGTGGCCCGGACAGGACACATCATCAGTTATCGGTAAGTTTTCACTAACTGTTTGCTTCGAGTAATTATATTACATTTTATTGTCTCGTTATTGTAAACTCCGTTTCCTGTGTAACAGATGCTGAGTGACGTGATGAGCGCACTGGATCCGTTTGGCTCGGCGACCGTTGATGGACTCGGCGACCCCAGCATGAGGGAGTTGATGACGACTCTGCTCGGTCATCGCGATGAGTATCGGAGGCTCGGTTATGGACCCATTCCTTAGTCGAATGTTTGTTTATGTGTGACCTCACAGTTGTGCCATATTCTGCTCATTTATGTAATCGGCTATGTTTTTGCATATCACATTTATGCGTCATTCATTTTTGCATCGACAACGCTTTCAAAATTAATTACGCGACGCGTAGGCAATAACTGTAACGGTTGCGTACATGCCGAGCTAATAACAACAGTTAATTACTCTGGGAGTATGCTCTTCTCCAAGCGCTTAGCCTCCTACGAAAGGGTAACTCCCAACCTACGACATCAGGCTTCCTTAGCGTGGTCCACAGATTAACCACGGGGGGCATGGGACAGTTTTCCCTCATGTTTACCCGGACGAAATGGCTTGCACTGCGAACGTATACAATGTGCAGCTCCCTACTTGTTCCAGCCTCGCCCCCACCTGCCCTCAGTGGAAGGACTGTACAGCAATGGTCCGCCGACCCGTTCTCTGAAATGTAATATAAAACCACGACCGTGTTGTAGTAGGTGGCGACGGGAAACATGTCCGCAATGACCGTGAACCAATGCTCTGGACCACATGGACCGCTGGTGTGGTGTATACGGGCTCTGGCGAGTTCAACGTCATTTTGCGAACCGTAGATGGGAACGTAGTCGGGCCAATGAGTTGATATCTCGTTAAATACTGCCCGACGCGCTGTGGACCATTCACCTTCACCGTCTACGTGGAACGCATCAGCAACGCATCTGAAGCCACAGTTACCATCACTCACGACATCGTTCCAGCCTCCGATGTAACGCTTGACAATGTGGGGGACACTTTCGAGGAACGGGAATGTCGCTGCAGGACAACACATTAACATAAATATCTTGTGCAGGCGGCGATATACATTTAGATAAACAATAAGATAAACATGTTGTACTTACCGTGGCGGCGACCGCTCCCTGAAGCACGCCCCGGGGACCTTGAACTACTCCCGTATCGCCTGTTCACGTGCTCGTGGTAGCTCGGTGAACGTCGGGTTGATCTTGATCGGGGGACCTGCTCGCTTGGTCTCCCACGTGCACTGGTACAGATGTCCGGCTCGCCAATGCCGCTCTCCTCCGGATGCAACTGCGCATCTACGTAGGATGCAACTCGTCGTCGGACCGAAGGGTCGCTGCGCGCCAACTCCTCCAACAGAGTGTCGAACCGCGACTGATCCTGTTCGGCCCTCGAGCTGTTCTCCGTGCTCTGCGAGTGATCACCCAATGCCAGGCTCTTAAACAGCGGATGAATGTCATCCAAGTACAAGGGGATTCCTTCAGCAACTGCCGCGGCCATGACGCATGCACACGGTATTCCGTATGTCGAGCGCAGCACACAGCCGCAGTAAGCATATACCTGTGCTCCCAGTGCATCAATCCTGCGGTACTCGACCCTCAATTTATCCAGGCAGAATTTGGACACATTGTTGATCAAGTTGCTGAAAACGGCCATGCGGTGCAATCTTCCGATACACGTTCTTGACTTCTCGAGGCCGGTCTTGATCATAGTAATCTGCTGGGCTATCTGCAGGTCGACACGCCTCCATACCGTGTCCAGTGAACCAGTCGACGTTTGTAACCACCCTTTCAGTGACGAGTGTGCACTCTCGACCCTGCACGTAGTTGTGTTCCCGAAATGCAGAAATCTGTTCGTCCATGCCCTCACAAATTTCTCCTTATGGGGTGTGAGCCACGTCGTCTCAGCGTAGCTAATAACAGCCACGCTCCAAGACCATGCAGCCCTCATATCAACCAAGGCGGTTTCGTACTCTGTAACGGTGGACGCATTGCAAATCCGGAACCATGCACCGTTCTTGAACCCTGACCCGTTCCTCTTACTCCCCGTCAGCACGGTGACACGTGCCTCCACATCCTTGTTGATATGCCAGGTGCAGAGCAGATGTTTTGATTCTGGAAACACAGTCCGAAGTGGCCTAATCAGTCCCATCTCCCGATCGGTGACCACAACCTCAGGGAACGGTCCATCCACAAGCAAGTTCTTCAGAGCGTTCAGCACCCACTCATAGGTGTCTGCCGTTTCGTCAACAACAATTGCGTAGGCGATCAAGAAGTTTGTGTTGCAAGGGGACATCCCAACCATCTCAATGAATGGCATGCCGTACCGATTGGTCTTGTATGTTGAGTCGATGGCCACAACCCACGGAAACGTGCGAAATGCCACAACAGCATCGGGATTGGCCATGAATAAATGAGTCAGAGTGCCATCACCTGCTGAGCGGTGACTAACTACATACCCTTTCGCGGTGGCCAGATGCAAACAATTCTCCGCCGTGTTGCGCCCGCCTCGCCTTTCCGTTACATATGCCGATCTCTCATTGTACACCTGCCTAATGTTCTGATGCAGGTCCGGAAACGAATTACTGAGGCTGGCATTGATATGCCTTGGAGCTGTTTCTGAATCTGTCAAATCTCTGATCATCTGCTTCGCGTCCGCATGGAGCTTGGAGCTCTGTCTGTGACCCTCGGGGTACACTGAGAAAGAGTGGTTGTGCGTCCCTCGCCTAGGATCCTTACACGGCACTACATTCCAACCATTCCCCGTGATTCCCTGTTTCAAGACAATCGCGAATGGGCATTCACAACTTCTGGTCGAGCTCCTACTCCGTCGGACTACATCAGATTCGCTCGTATCTACAGCCTTATCCTTCCGGCCCCGATTGCAAATGCAATATAACCTCAGCGGACCATTCCTGTTCTGTTTGTAGGACCCCGTCACAAGTTCAAATCCCACCTGCAGAGCAATCCGCTGCAGGTACGAATAAGCCTCGTCAACATCTGGGAACACAGCTGAGGTGGCAAATGGAGAGTATCCATTCCGCCCTGCAGCAGCTTCACATGACTGACTGTCATCCTGAAACAGCAATAAACATCAGGTAATTAGTAGGACAACAAAATCAACGCTACAGTAATTAATCGGACATAAATTATTGTACACAAATTCAAAACAGCATTACGTAGTTAAATTAACATAGTATTTTCCATCCAATCAGAATTACAACGGAACAACCAAAATTAACGTTACAATAATTAATAGGGCATAAATTATTGTAGATAAATTCAAAACAGCATTACGCAGCTAAATTAACAACAAAATTAACGTTACTGCAACTAGTAGGAGATAAATTCATAGGAGATAAATGCGCAATAATTTCTACATAACAGTTAACAAATTAAAACACAAAGAGTAGCACAAATTTCTACGGCAATAATTAACAATTTTAACAGAATAACAAAAGCAACGCTACAATAATTAATAGGACATAAATTACTGTACATAAATTCAAAACTGCATTACGTAGCTCAATTAAGAACAAAATTAACGGTACTGCAATTAATGGGAGATAAACTCGTAGGAGATAAATGTGCAATAATTTCTACGTAATAGTTAACAAATTAAAACACAAAGACGGGCATAAATTTCTACAGCAATGCTTAAGAATTTTAACGGAACAACAAAATTAACATTACAATAATTAGGCCATGAATTACTGTAGATAAATTCAAAACAGCATTATGTAGCTAAATTAACAACAAAATTAACGTTACTGCAACTGATAGGAGCTAAATTCAAAGGAGATAAATGTGCAATAATTTCTACGTAACTGTTAACAAATTAAAACACAAAGACGAGCACAAATTTCTACAGCAAAAATTATTAAATTTAACAACTACTTACGGACAGAAAACTAATTAGTAAAATTACCTCCGAAGACATGGAATTTGTAACACCCTTTTTGGAGTTTTTTTTCCTCGTCTCGGACTGCAAAAAAATTCAAGTGCCATTGGAAAGAATGGAATCCGAGCACATTTATAGAAGTCAGATTTTTGAAAAAAAAAAAAAAAAAAAGGACTGGCCCGGCTCGCGCCCAAGCCACGGCGAGCCGAGCCGCGTCCGGCTCGCACCCACGGCCTGGCGAGCGGACCGCGTCCGGCTCGCGGCGAAGGAACGGCGAGCGGTGGCTCGCGCGCTGGCGAAGGCGAGCGGCGCCGGTCCGGCTCGCGCCCGGACCGTGGCGAGCGGTCCGCCGGCGGCACGCGGCCTGTCCGTGGCGAGCCGACCGGCGGCGGCTCGCCGTCCCGCGGTGGCGACCGGACCGCCGGCGGCACGCGGCCATGCCGCGGCGACCGGACCGCCGGTGACTCTCCGCCACGGCTCGCGCCCAAGCCGTGGCGAGCCGACCGGTGGCGCCTCGCGCCCAGGCGGTGGCGAACCGGCGGTCCGGCGCCGGCGACCGGCGGTCCGGCGCCGGCGAAATTTTTTTTTTTCCCCCCAGATTTCAGATTTTTTAAAAATTAAAATTTTAAAACTATAATATAATTTAATTTAGTTATTCAAATTCAATTAAAAATATATACTTTATACGTATTAGGGCGAGGATAGTAAAATACAGGGCGAGATATAGTGATCCACTTTTAGTTCGAAATTGAGGAAGTATTAAAAACCAATGTGAACATTGTAGAGTGTTGTTCTCTACTTTCCCTTTTAAACTCCCGTTTTACTTATCCTTAGTAAGTGTATAACTTAAACTACTACCTCCATTCCGTTCGAAGGTTTCTACTTTTTATTTTCCATCGAACCAAAGTTTCCTATTTCTGCTACATCCTTATTTGAGTTTAGATTTGTACCTGACATTTTGCCAACTCATTTCAAACCCCTCACGAGTCCCACCCCACCCACCCTCCCTCTCTCCCCCTATATATATCCCCTCTATCTCTCTCGCACACTTTCCCTACCATATTAGCATGCATAAATGAATATATGAAAGGTGATATGGACCTTTTGATGGGACGAATGAGTAGTAAAATCTCACTAAAATATAAAATAGGGAAAAATATAAATGTTCGAATATTTTTCTAGTTGAGGTAATTGAGGATTAAGGGGTATTTCTCTTTTATATATTTTTTTTGTTTTTTCTACTCATATTTTTTTTGGGTGAGAAGCTCTTAATTATGTTTTTCCTGATGTTTCATTTCATTTAGTCTTCTTTATTTATCATTTTTTTTCTTTTGTCCAGTTTAAAAAATGGGTTGTATTTAAAATTATTATTTTTGGATATAAGTATCGGATAAGAAGTGTCTATGTCAATGTATATTTTTTCGGCGGCCTTTTTTCCTCTAAATTATTATTGACTTAAAATATGTTATCCAAAGATTCAATGACAGTAAGGAGAAATCCAAATTAAAGTCGTCGAAACATTGTACTTCTGCGATTCCGTTACTTATAATGATTTTAATCAGATTTGTACACTTTTATCCATTTGTATGTCCAGGCCAATTATATTCAATAAAATTGGTCTTTAGATCCTTTTGGGGGTCAAGTTAGAGATAACTCTGTCCATTGTAAGTGAATTTTATATGCCGTCGTAAAAATATTTTTTAGCAATTAAAACGGTTGGTTTTTATCTCCTAGTATTAGGGAAATTATATTAACGGGTAAAATGGAGATGAGCTGGATACTTAGTCGGGGAGCTTACATTTTATTTGTTTTGGTTGCCTTGATGTTTAATCAGCAGTGTGGGTGGATCATTTTGCGTGCGTTTATCTAATAGTTCATTGCAATTGGTTCTGGTAGTCTCATGTCGATACTACTTGACGACTACACAGAGAAAATCACTTATTATGGGCGTGCTCTTCTCGGTACCACACGTGCCTCTGTTTAGAAATGTAATATCGACTAGTGTTTATGTGTATATCCATTATTGCCACCGAGGCCTCAGATTGGGATTGAAATATTTACTTAACGCTTCTATATAAATGGTTTATCGCATAATATCATCCGTTGTAATCGCACATCATGCAAAAATGAACTTAACAAAAATAGGAATGCAAACCTATAAACCCTCTGGTATTAGAAACGATTTATCCAGAAAAAAATATTTAAAATATTTATAAAATAAAAAATATATAAAACATACAACGAATCTAAAATATGAATCAAATATAAAGTACAGTATACAAATAAGATTTTAACACTAAAATAGATATTTTAAACGGAAATAGAATAATTTTTATTGGCAAAGTCTTGGGAAAGATGGTCTTTCCATAGGCTTATGGAAAGACGGGGTTTGATTAGAATAATAAAAGGTAAAAGGTCTTAGTTGCAATATTAAAGTTTTAGTATAAAACATGTAGTAGTTATAAAATTTATAACCCGGTTCATGCAACCCAAAAATTTTATCTTAATTTCTTCTAATTTACACTTTAAACCTTGGTCTTTCCATAACTTATGGAAAGACCGTCTTTCAAGAGATGGACTCATTTTTATTTAATATATTTTGACTTAGTATTAAAAATATATCATTTATTCTTTTACTACAGAATATCTAAATATATCTTGTAAAGTCAAAGGAGTTGCAAGTAAATATTTTAATGGCAATTTTGTGTGAATTAATTTTGAACAGCAAATCAGACCATGTTGGAACATGGTAGTGCATCAGAGTTACGCAAAAGAGTTACACCAAAGTTTTTTATGGAAATCAAAGTCAGAATATTGCAGTAGTTTGGTATAAATGGAATTCGTATATTCTGCTATATGTTTAGGTGTATGAAGCATAATTGGTATATGGAAAATTCCTACTTATATGGAGAAGATTTATTCGAATATATGGGATACAATGAGACAAGGTAAATCCCTTTATTTATGGGATTTGGATATGCTTCAAGAATCAGATTTGGAATAGGAATATTGTGGAGATAATCAAGGAGTATTCAAGTCTGATTTGTGGATATAAATTGGGGACAAACACGGCTGCATACTCACGGATTTAACAGAACAAAAATCTGCACACAGATTTTTGAGACTTTCGAGAAGTTGCAAAGAGTCAGAACACTGTGTTCTAACACACTGACCTGCCGCACTAAGTTCAGAATCGTAAACCTTAATTCCTCGGGAGGAGGAGATCCAGCGTTGATGGAGTTCGAGGTCAGAGGGAGTCTGATCAAGGTGGATCGGTAGCTAGGGGAGCTAGCAGAGTCCACACGATATAGTTAGTAAAGATAAGTATTTTGTAAACTGTACTTTGTACTGTATCTTTCTAATTAGTGGATTCATTCTGAACTGGGCCAGGCCCCGCAGATGTAGGTGGATTACACCGAACTGCATAACCAAGTCGTGTGTCTTTTACGTATTACGTTATTATGCACTTGGTTAAACTAGGCATGTTGGAACACACTAGTGAAAACTAGAAAAATTGGTAAAACTAAATTTCAATTGGTATCAGAGCTGAGTCACTTATCGTTCCCTTGGTTGTTTCAAGGAAAGTGAGATCCAGTTTTACCATGACGACAAGAGAAGGAGCTTCAGTCTCTCGACCACCCCTACTAAAAGGCAGCAACTACAACTATTGGAAGGCACGCATGAGGGTCTTCATCAATTCGCTGGATGAACTGGCATGGTTTTATGTTGAGAATGAATGGAGTCATCCTACAGAAGATGCCGATACAAGCTCTAAGGCGGTAGAAGGAGAGTCAAGTCAAAGGAGTCAAAAACCCAAAGACAAGTCTAGATGGACTCCAGATGACCTTAAAGAATCCCTGGCAAATTCGAAGGCACTTAATGCGATCTTCACTGCTATTGATGAAAATCAGTTCAAGCTTATATCTACATGTCACCAAGCAAAGAAAGCATGGGATATTCTACAGACTGTTCACGAAGGAACCCGTCGTGTACGTGAATCAAAACTATAGATGCTTGCCACCAAATTTGAAGAACTCAAAATGGAGGAGGACGATACGATTGCTACATTCAATGGAAAGCTCAGGGATATATCCAACATGGCTTACCAACTTGGAAAGGTGTACAAAGAAACAAAGCTGGTAAAAAAGACCCTGCGATCTCTTCCCAAAAGATTTGCAATGAAAGTAGCAGCAATAGAGGAGGCAAGAGACGTAGCCACCATGAGTCTAGATGAACTAATGGGTTCGTTACAGACATATGAGATGACATTTCAGCAACCTACAAAAAGAGTCTCCAAGGAATTAGCGTTCAAAGCTTCTCCAGCTAAGGAAAGTCACGAGTCTGACAGCGATGATGAGATTGAAAAACTGGCACTCATCGCAAAGAATTTCTCAAGGATGCTAAAGAAGGTGGTCAAATAAGAAATCTCAGGAAAGGTTTGGCGGAAGCGGACAAAAATAACAAGATTCGAGCAACAATCGTGGAATGAGATTTGAACAAAGGAATATGCAGTTCGGGAGAAATCAGAACAACGAACCAAAACAGGCTGGACGTATTCAATGTAGAGAATGTGAAGGATATGGTCATATTCAGGCAGAATGTGCTAACACTCGCAAGAAAAAAGGAAAATTATATGTCACCTCTTGGAGTGAAGATGACGATGATGAAAAAGAAGAAGAGAAACTTACCAGTAATTATGTAGCCTTTGGAGCAAAAGTCCATGATATGTCAGAGGATCAGTGTTCCAACACACTTGACAAAGGTAAAGCTATATGTTCCAACATAGATCTGGACGATGCACACAGCGACGAAGATGATGATCTGTCTATAAGTGATGAAGAAATCTATAGCACATATGAACAAATGTATGCCATGTGGGTTCAAGTAGCTGACACAAACAAAGAGCTGAATGAAGAGAAAAGAAAGCTAAAATCCACGGTTGCAGATCTTGAAAAACGTAATGAAGAACTGAACATGAAACTGTTAGCAGCAGTCAAGAGGGCCGAGATGTCTGAAGCAACTATCTTTAAATTGAATTCCGGAAAGGAAAAGATTGATGATATTCTGGATATGGGAAGAAACTTTGGTGATAGACACGGGATTGGATACAGGAAAGAATCCAAGACTGAATTTCATGAAAAATCGGTAACTCTCAAAGCTAGGATTCGAGAAGTAAAACGGAAGTATGGGATGCCGTATCAAAGAAAGCCACTCATCTGCAGATATTGTACGTTCCAAGGATATGCAGAACAACAGTGCAGAAGACTGATCAGAGATCAAATGACAGGAAGACAACTGTGTTCCAACATAGGCGATACTCATACGGGAAAAATGATCAGAAAGATATGGTTTGTTAAAAAATCCAGTATGTGTCTGGTGGCACACACTTCTCTAACAGCCTATTCCAGTGATTCGTGGTACTTTGATAGAATGATAGTGGTTGTTCTCGCCACATGACTGGCACTCCAAAATACCTCACGAACATTACTCCGTATGATGGCGGATATGTAACCTTTGGTGATGGAAAGAGAAGCAGAGTAATTGGCAAGGGCGAACTGAAAATTGAAGGCTTTCCAGTATTCACAAGTGTATTATTTGTTGAAGATCTAAAGGCAAACTTGCTAAGTATAAGCCAGCTGTGTGACGACAATATGATAGTGGAATTTCAGAAGGACAAATGTATAGTGAAGCATGGAGAAAACAAGGTTCTTTCTGGAACAAGATCAGCAGACAATTGCTATCTGCTAGAACAAGAAGTTCGATGTATGATTTCCAAGAAGGATGAAGGAATTCTTTGGCACAGGAAGCTCGGTCACATCAACTACAAAACACTGGTGAAAATCGCAAATGTGAAAGCTGTACGAGGAATGCCTACCTTAACCAGCAAGGATGGAGTTGTATGTGGACCATGTCAACAAGGAATCCAACACGAGTTCTCGGCTCCGATCACCCCTCAACAGAATGGCATCATCGAAAGGAAGAACGGAACTCTACAAGAGATGGCTCGAGTTATGTTGGCAGAAAAAGATGTTCACAAGAAATGGTGGGCAGAAGCGATCAATACAGCTTGTTATACAATCAATAGAGTGTATCTTCGACCATTCACAAGCAAGACATCCTATGAGATCTGGAAATGCAGGAAACCAAATGTCTCATACTTTCATGTGTTCGGAAGCACTCGCTATATTCTCAGAGATAGAGAACATTTGGCAAAATTTGATAATTGGAGTGATCCAGGAACGTTTCTCGGGTATTCCATCAAAAGCCGTGCATATAGAGTTTTTAATCATCGAACCAACACTCTCATGGAATCCATAAATGTTATTGTGGATGATTCAGAAAAGGAACAACATCCAGAAGGTGTAGAGGAAGAATCTGTCAACACACATGTTCCAACACAGTCTCAAACTCCAGACAAAGAAAAGCCATCAGTTGACCTTCGCCAACATGCTGAACCAAATGAGCAACAGGATCCTAACTCTGCCGAAGCTGACCATGTTGGAACACAGTCCCCTACTACTGACGACCATGTTCCAACACACGACCAACCTAGTTCCACCATGAGAAGTACTCGATCAGTGCCTCGAGTTGATTATCGACGACTGGCTGGATTACACTGTTTTGTTTCTCTAATTGAACCCAAGAACTATAAAGAAGTCTTACTTGATGAGTATTGGATTGCTGCAATGCAAGATGAACGCGGTCAGTTTACAAGGAATGATGTTTGGTATCTTACTCCTCGGCCCAAAGACATGAATGTTATTGGTACGAAGTGGATCTTCAAGAATAAATCAGATGCAGATGGCCTAGTCACCCGTAACAAAGCAAGACTTGTTGCTCAAGGCTATACACAAGTGGAAGGTGTTGATTTTGATGAAACCTTAGCGCCAGTTGCCAGGTTAGAATCCATTCGAATTCTACTAGCTATTGCTTGCTCTGTGAATTTTACTTTGTATCAAATGGATGTCAAGAGTGCCTTTTTAAATGGAGTGGTGAATGAAGAAGTATATTTGGAACAACCGAAAGGCTTTGAAGATCCTCATTATCCACAACATGTATATCGTCTCAAAAAGGCGTTGTACGGACTCAAGCAAGCACCCAGGGCATGGTATGAACGACTTACTACCTTTCTTCTTCAGAAAGGCTATCGTCGAGGGGGAGTAGATCGCACCTTGTTCGTGCTTGACAAAGCTTCAAGGTTTCTGATTGCTCAAATATATGTTGATGACATAGTTTTTGGTTCTACCTCACAATCAATGGTACAAGATTTTGTCACCATTATGCAATCTGAATTTGAAATGAGCATGGTTGGAGAGCTAACTTACTTTCTTGGACTGCAAGTCAAACAAGGACAGAATGGCCTATTCATAAATCAAAGTAAGTATGCCTTGAATTTGGTTAAAAAATTCGGACTCAGGAGTGCTCGATCGGTTCGAACACCTATGGGAGTGTCTGATAAATTGGTGAAGGATGAAAAAGGAGTTTCGGTCGATCAAAAGTTATACAGAGGCATGATTGGAAGTCTATTGTATCTCACCGCAAGCAGACCAGATATATGTTTCAGTGTCGGAATATGTGCAAGATTTCAAGCTAATCCTAAGGAATCTCATCTTACTGCAGTGAAAAGGGTTGTTCGATATGTAAGTGGAACTTCAGAATATGGTGTTTGGTATTCTAAGAATCAAGATTCAGAGTTGATTGGATACAGTGATTCTGATTGGGTTGGTAATGCTGATGATCGAAAAAGTACCACAGGTGGCTGTTTCTTTATTGGAACAAATTTGGTGTCTTGGTATAGCAAGAAACAGAATTCAATCTCTCTATCTACTGCAGAAGCGGAGTATCTTGTAGTAGGGAGCTGTTGTGCACAACTGTTATGGATGAAACAAATGTTGAAAGATTATGGAGTTCACCAAGGACCTTTGAAGATTATGTGTGACAACACAAGTGCAAGTGATATTTCGAAGAATCCAGTTCAGCACTCGAGAACCAAACATATTGACATAAGGCATCATTTTATTAGAGATCTGGTTGAAAGAAAAGAAGTGGAAGTAGCCTATGTTCCAACACACGAGCAACTTGCAGATATATTTACAAAGCCGTTGGATGCCACCACTTTTGAGAGCCTTCGACAACACCTAGGTGTGTGTCAAATTTGAGGTAATTTTACCAAAATTATTTTCCCTGTAAATATGTCTTTTTGGTTATTTTCGTTTTGAAAAATCAGAAAAGAACAAAAAATATGGAAGGAGCAAAGGTGTACAAAAATAGGAGTTGGTTAGTATGGTGTGTTGGAAGTTAATTAAGGAAGACAAAGTGATATGACAAGTAGAGAAAGGGCCATCATTACCATGTGTGGGAAATCTAAAAAGGGACTTCGCGGGAAAAGAGGTGAATAAGATGAAGAGTTAAAGAGGGATTCAAATTAGCATACAACCTTTAGCATCTCTCTCGGCCAAATATTTTTCTCCCCAAAATCCTTGCCGAAAAAATCTAATACTCAACACTTCTCTCCATCTCGACATTGTGCCTAAGAATGTCAAACCCAAACTTTTCAATGTTGGAAGCTGTTGCAGCAGAACTCATGGGGGAAGATCAAGGCTCCTTGAATTTGGAATTGGTGGTGTTTAATGAGCCAAGAAGATGTGTCGAATCGGGTAAGGCACAAACTCAAGATCAGACCGGAGGAAACTTGGATGACACAGAGGCTGAGGAACGAATTGAGCTTGAGACCGATGAAGTCAAAGAACCAGAGGAAGAGAATGAAGGTTCAGGCAACGGCAAATTGAGTGATGAATCCGAAGTTAAGATTGGTAATTCCGAGGGTAAATCCGATGTCAAAGAAGAAGCTTCTGAAGGCAAGAAGAAGAAAAAACCTAAGGTAACTGGTCCTGACCCTCGACCATTTAAATTCATGGGAACTGAATGTAGAAGTATGGATGAAGTGTTTGAATGGCTTGAGGCCAATAGAGTAGCTGTAGACTTACGGAATATCAAGAAAATTGAAGGAGAATATTTGACAGTTAAAGTGAAGGAGTTGGTGACTGGGAATCTTGGAGGAATAAGGCTTGAAAATCATACTTTGAAGTTTGTTATGGGCAGGTATGCTGAGTTCAGGGAAAAAGATAAGTTTTACGTGCACTGCTATATTCCTATACCAAGTTGTGTCTCTTTGAAAGAGATTAGGGAAAGTGAAGTGGGTGGAGTAGAAGTGATTAGGAATGGAGATAAACTTCAGGTGGGGTTCTTTGATATGAATTCTGCAAGAAGAATGGAAGAATTCAGGAAGCCTATCTTCATTATTCTGTCTGATAGTGAAAAGAGTGTTCCAACACAGACGGATGAACCAGAGTATATGAACTTAGACTCTGATGCTGATTTAAGAGGAAAGCATAATGGTGATTTTGATAATAAGGATCATGAAGCATCTGATGAAAACATGTCTGCCCAGAATGATGAGTCTGAGAGTGGTAAGGACACTCAGTCAGAAGAAGAATCTGCGAATGAAAAGAAAGCTGAAGGATCAGGGTGTGTTCCAACACAGGATGTTCCTGACCTGACATATTCCAGTGATGAGGTACTGGATGAGTTTTATCAGAAGGCAAAAGGAAAGAGGAAGGCTGGCCCAACTAAGGATTCTGCTCAAGCAAAAAGGAACAAGAAAAGGCACGACAGCAAAGAACAAAAGGTATTACCTCCACCCTCGGTCAGCAAGGCATACTC
The DNA here is from genome assembly GCA_037428765.1 of Rubia yunnanensis. Classification (NCBI taxonomy): domain Eukaryota; kingdom Viridiplantae; phylum Streptophyta; class Magnoliopsida; order Gentianales; family Rubiaceae; genus Rubia; species Rubia yunnanensis. The sequence continues at coordinate 70,913,062 of CM075071.1, read as the reverse complement.
TGCTATGTATTTTGATGAAAAGGCTGCAGAAATGGGAGAGTTTTTCTCAGAGAAGAAATTCATAGCTGAAAGACCATTGGATCTAAAAGCCTATCAGGAGAGCGGCTTCACAGATTTTCTAAAGATGACGGGCATGACAACAGCAACAACAATCCAACTACAGTACAACAGACAGGTTGTACTAGAGGTATATTCCAATCTTATGCCTGGTAATTTAGAGGTTACCTCCCCATGGTTTGGTAGAATATATGTTAGGGGGAAGGTCATTGACATCTCTGCTGCTAGGATTAACATGCTGTTTGGTCTAAAAACACTTGAGATAGGGGGAGTTTTTCCCGAAAATTTGGAATTGTCTGATAATGAGATATTAGGTGTTATATCTGGTGGTTATAAGGTGGAATGGCCAGCAGTCGGGTACTCACAAGCATCCTGCTTGTCATCAAGATTTTTTTGGTTTATATCAGGTGGCAGTGCACTGTTGGTTGCCCTCGAGTAATACAACATCGTTGACAAGGGAGATGGCAAAACTGCTGTACTGTGTTGGAACACAGAAAGAAGTTAACCTTGGTCTTCTCATTCAACAGCACTTAGTCAGACAGGCTACAGCTCCAAAAGTAAATGATGCTGTTATCTATCCTGCCTTAATATCTGCCATAGCCAAGAGTGCCAAAGTGAAGGAAAAGGTCTCAGATGTGATAATTGATACTGAGTTTCTACGGCCCAACAAAAAGACTTTCGGGATTAGACAGGTTCATGATCTTCCGTGTAAATCTTCTGGATCAACCTCGTCATCAGTAGCAGACAAGAAGGCTCGGCTGATGGTTCTCAATGCCATACTTGGTGCTTTAGGTATACAGATGGCTGCTTTGCAGGCAGAGAAAGCAAGTTTGGAGGCAGAGAAGTCCAAATTGGAAGATTGAATTTATGTGCTTAATGCAGGGGGAGTACTACAGACTGATGTTTTTGTGATTTTGATGATTTTGTTTGATGAATCTGCGGTACCTTTGGCCTATGTGTGGTCCCAGGGGGAGAAATTTTGGATTTGGATGATTAAGACTTTGATTCAATATGGCTGTACTTTGGTTATTTTGGAATTATGTTTTTTTTTGTTTCTGGGTTTCAAATTTATGGATAAGGGAATTCTGGAATTCTGGAATTCTGGAATTTATGGAATTTATGTTTCGAATTGTGTTTGGGAATTGCATGTCCAAAATATTATGGATCCACAAAAATGCCAAAGGGGGAGATTGTAAAGTCAAAGGAGTTGCAAGTAAATATTTTATTGGCAATTTTGTGTGAATTAATTTTGAACAGCAAATCAGACCATGTTGGAACATGGTAGTGCATCAGAGTTATGCAAAAGAGTTACGCCAAAGTTTTTTATGGAAATCAAATTCAGAATATTGCAGTACTTTGGTATAAATGGAATTCGTATATTCTGCTATATGTTTAGGCGTATGAAGCATAATTGGTTTATGGAAAATTCCTACTTATATGGAGAAGATTTATTCGAATATATGGTATAGAATGAGATAAGGTAAATCCCTTTATTTATGGGATTTGGATATGCTTCAAGAATCAGATTTGGAATAGGAATATTGTGGAGATAATCAAGGAGTATTCAAGTCTGATTCGTGGATATAAATTGGGGACAAACACGGCTGCATACTCACGGATTTAACAGAGCAAAAATCTGCACACAGATTTTTGAGACTTTCGAAAAGTTGCAAAGAGTCAGAATCGTAAACCTTAATTCCTCGGGAGGAGGAGATCCAGCGTTGACGGAGTTCGAGGTCAGAGGGAGTCTGATCAAGGCGGATCGGTAGCTAGGGGAGCTAGCAGAGTCCACACGATATAGTTAGTAAAGATAAGTATTTTGTAAACTGTACTTTGTACTGTACCTTTCTAATTAGTGGATTCATTCTGAATTGGGCCAGACCCCGCAGATGTAGGTGGATTACACCGAACTGCGTAACCAAGTCGTGTGTCATTTACGTATTACGTTATTATGCACTTGGTTAAACTAGGCATGTTGGAACACACTAGTGAAGACTAGAAATATTGGTAAAACTAAATTTCATATCTTACATAATAATATTATTACTTATATTATTACTTCATCTGATTCAATTTAAACTGCACACATTGACTTTGAACAGTTGACTTGAAAAATGTTCTATCCACAATACTTTCCAATAAGGATAATTAAAATTTGTAAAAAGTTAATATTTTGATAACATTTGTCATAACTAATGCAATAATGTATCACACATTAGTATTTATACTTATATATCAATTCAATTTTAGGGTCAAAGTTAAATAATTTTGATTAAGTGAATACTTAAATTGAACATTGAAATAAGACGGATGGAGTATATAAAATTGAGTCCATCTCTTGAAAGATGGTTTTTCCATAAGTTATGAAAAAATCATGGTTCAAACGGCAAATTATAAGAAATCAAGTTAAAATTGTTGGATTGTATTAATCGTGTCATAAACTTCTAACTAATGCACCTTGCATAATAAATTTTAATATTTCAACTACAACCCTCTACCTTCTATAGTTATAATTCAATTACATCTTTACTTATGCCTATGAAAATACAGTATTTTCCAAGAATTTGTCTATAAAATTTATGAAGAAAAATTAATAAAAGAGGGAGTCAATGATAGTGGAATTACTAGATTTGCGAGTACTTATAAATTGGACAAACTTTTGAAGTCATTAAATTTACTCTCCGGTTCACTAACATCTAACATTGAGTCATTTACTTTTAACACTTAAATTTAAAAAATGTAGAATTAGTGATGGAGAATATATTGAAAGAGTAAATTGAATAAATAAAAAATTGAGTAAATAAAAATAATTAGTGATGGAGTAAATTGAGTAAATAAAAATAATTTAGAATTTGTCAAATAGGAAAGGAACTAATGTTAAAAAATTATCCCAAAATAAAAAGTGAGTCAATATTAATGAGCTAGAGAAAGTAATTGTTAATTGGGAAAGTCTCAGGAAAGGCGGCCTTTCCATAAGCTTATGGACAGTCCAAGGGCATTTGACTTAAATGTTGTAATTTTTTATAAAATTTAAATATTGCATTTTATAATTTAAAACAACTAATAATATGTATTTGAAGGTGAAAATATATAAATATATGATATAAAAAAATATTTTCAAAAATTTTAAATTTTGTATGTAATTTAAGAAATGCAATGTATAAGGTAAGAAATAAGTGGTCTGTCCATAAGCTTATGAACAGACCAGACCCACTCTTTTTAATTTTACCTGTAAAAAGAAGTAAACACAATTTTTATTACCGCCGCCAATTAGGAACATTTGACTGAATATTCATGGAATAATAGAGTCAGTATCTCAAAACATAATTTTTTCATAAATTATGGAAAGATTAACGTTTAAAATACAAAATAGAAGAAATAAAAACAAAAATTTTCAATTGCATAAATCCAGTTATAAATTTTATAACTTATAATAAATTTTTTATATTATAACTAAAACTTTTTACCCTTTATTATTTTAATTAAACTTCGTCTCCGTCCCGTGACCATCTTTCCCTAACGTCACGAGAGGACGATTTTTTTCGGAATAAAACAACGGCAGATAAAATGCAGCCAAAAAATAGAAATAAAAAATAAAATAATAAAAAATTCAGCAGCCCCTCCGATTGACTGCACAAAGCAAAGCACCACACCAGACTCTCACCAGTTCACATTATCATTCAACAAAGGCGAACGGTGATCGCCATTCAACAAAGGCGAACGGTGATCGCCATTCAACAAAGGCGAAGCTCCACCTAAACCCCTCAAAGTAGGTGAATCCTCTTTACTTGTTTGATTGTGACTTTCTAAATCTCTACCTATAATTTTTCTGGGTTCATCTGAGTTGTACTGCTTTCCCCAAAATCTCGAATCTTTTTAGGTAATTTTGGCCCCTAGGATCGATTCTGATCCAGATAAAAGTGTTAGAATTGTGGGTTTTGCTTTGTTTACGTTACTTGGTTTCCTGTATCTAAAATGATACCACCATTTGTGTGTGTTTTTTTCGCTTCTTCCTAGAATTATCGTGCGTAATTGTGTTTGTGCGATCTTAAGGATACAATCTTGGTTTTAATGCCGTGTGTTTCTTTTCTCTAATAATAAACTGGTGGATCTGTAAAGGTAGCAACTTTCCATGCCTTAAAAAGATATAGTTTTGCTAATGAGCACGCAAAATCATATTCTACTAGTTTGTAGAATCTTTGCTAGTTTTAATGGATGGATCTGTGAGTTCAGCATGTATATGTGCTATGTTTCTTCATAAATCTATTACAACTTTGTCCCTTTTCCTATTTCTACTATCTACATTGTTTAGTCTGCTGGATCAAACACTTTCTATTTCGGGATCCTGACGAAAGTTGAGAAGGAAGACCAAGTTATGATTATTTCTTATTTTTAATAGCTTAAAAGTTGTAGAAAGAGGTAACTGAATAAAGAGTTGATTTGTTTTGAGATGCCTTTTATTGACCTTGTCCCTATATATGTGAAGTTCTTTCAAGTGTACATTTGTGTGTAGATCATATCTATCAAGTGATTTTAAAAAAACAGAGTAGATAGACATGAAAGAGGTAAATGAACAAAGAGTAGATTTGTTTTGGCATGCCCTTTATTAAATAAGTTGAGCTTGCCTCCATACGATATAAATCTGCCTGCAAAAGTTCCTTTGAGTGTTTTGTTTGTGGATCTTTGAATGGATTTTATCTATCATTTTTTTAAAGGGTAGATTGATATGACGGGTGATGTAATTATTGCAGGAAAAAGAAATGGCAACACCAACGAGAATCGGTCTTTGTGGGCTAGCTGTGATGGGCCAAAATCTTGCTCTTAACATTGCTGAGAAAGGATTCCCCATCTCTGTCTACAACCGGACCACTTCCAAGGTTGATGAGACGGTCGAGCGGGCTAAAAGAGAGGGAGATCTTCCTTTATTTGGCTTCCATGATCCCGAGTCATTTGTGCTGTCGATCCAGAAGCCTCGTGTCATCATTATTCTAGTGAAGGCTGGTTCCCCTGTTGATCAAACAATTAAGACTCTTACTGCTTACATGGAGAAGGGAGACTGCATTATTGATGGTGGGAACGAATGGTATGAGAACACAGAGAGGAGGGAGAAAGCCATGAATGAGTTGGGTTTGCTTTATCTTGGGATGGGAGTTTCTGGTGGTGAAGAGGGTGCTCGGAATGGCCCCTCACTGATGCCTGGAGGTTCTCGTGAAGCCTATGAGAACATCAAGGACATCCTACTAAAGGTGGCTGCTCAAGTTCCTGATAGTGGCCCTTGTGTTACATATATTGGGAAAGGAGGATCTGGGAATTTCGTTAAGATGGTCCACAACGGAATTGAATATGGTGATATGCAGCTGATCTCTGAAGCTTACGATGTACTAAAGTCAGTTGGGAAGCTTTCTAATGAAGAACTCCATCAAGTTTTCTCCGAGTGGAACAAGGGGGAGCTTCTGAGTTTCTTGATCGAAATCACAGCAGACATATTTGGAATCAAGGACGATAAGGCTGATGGATATTTAGTCGACAAGGTCTTAGATAAAACTGGGATGAAGGGAACCGGTAAATGGACTGTTCAGCAAGCTGCTGACCTGTCAATTGCTGCTCCCACCATTGCAGCATCATTGGATTCGAGATTCCTCAGTGGGTTAAAAGACGAAAGAACTGCAGCTGCTAAAGTTTTCAAGGCCAGTGGTGTTGATGAAATCCTCGTAGACCAGACTGTGGATAAGAAGAAGCTGATTGATGATGTGAGACAAGCTCTCTATGCCGCTAAAATCTGTAGTTATGCACAGGGAATGAATTTAATCCGTGCAAAGAGCCTTGAAAAGGGATGGGGCTTGCAACTCGGTGAACTTGCAAGGATCTGGAAGGGTGGTTGCATTATCCGCGCCATATTCTTGGACCGTATCAAGCAGGCTTATGACAGGAACGCAGAACTTGCAAACCTGTTGGTGGATCCGGAGTTTGCAAAGGAGATTGTTGAGAGACAGGCTGCTTGGAGGCGAGTTGTCTGCCTCGCGATCAACTCAGGTATCAGCACTCCCGGTATGTCTACGAGTCTTGCTTATTTCGATACATATAGGAGGGAAAGGCTGCCCGCGAATTTGGTCCAAGCACAAAGGGACTACTTTGGTGCTCATACTTATGAGAGGGTTGATATGCCCGGGGCCTTCCACACTGAATGGTTCAAGATCGCCAAGGGGTCCAAAATTTGAGCATCATTGTTGCATAACTCTTAGATCCAAGTTTTCCTTTGAATAACATGTCTTTGTGAATGATCTGATCGTCGAAACCTCAAGCTTCAACCTTTAAGTTTCGACTATTGTAATCTCTCGAGGCACTGCCCCCTTCTTTGAGTCTGTCAATCCATGTGGAGTTTCTTTTGTATTTCTGTAGTGGACACAATTATCTGGAGTTTCTTTTTATGTTTCTATGTTTGTTGTGGACAACGTCTGAGACTTACCAGCATTTTAACTTTATGATAAACTACTTTCTTCTTCTTTTTTCTGCATTTTCTTGTTACCTTTTCAGTTTATTTGAGAACATATGCATGCTTGATAGCCTAAACCTTATGTTTGCAACATAAAGTAAGCATATTTTGCTTTCTATTTGGTCCGCGGACCAAAACTCCGCTGCTACATGAGGAAATGTGCTGTTAAAACTGTCAACTCCGCGGAACTGCCTTTTTTTGATGAAAACGTGTTTGACTGCTGGTTAAAGATCTAGGCAAACCAGTAGTATATGTGACCACATCCACCTGTTTGGTCCACCCCAGTTTGGACCAACACATTTCATCTTCATCACTCTGATCTTCAACATAGTATGAGTAACTAAAAACATCACTTTCCTAGCCTTTTCCTCTTGTTCTTTAGGCTGTGTAACAGTTCATTTTTGTCTCTTTTGTCTGTGTCCTAAATTTACCATATTAAGCTGTTAATGGTAAACCTACTCCCCCCCCTCCCACGTGAAGAGTCTATGTTTCTTCCGTGACAAAAAACATGCCAGAAGCTTCTGCAAGAACATCAAGAGGCAAGCTTAAGAAAGGTGAGACGGAAGAAACATCGACTCTTCAAGTGGAACGGAATATCTCACCTTTCTTAAGCGGGCCTCCTGATGTTCTTGCAGAAGCTAGAACATATAAATGTAACAGTAAAACAGCTGTTCTTGCACAGTAATTTCACCTTCATATGCATGCAAGATCTATTAAACTATGATGAATATACAGGAGAAGACAAATCAGAAACAAAGCGCCAGGTTTTCCTTTCCTCTACCATATGAAAACATTTGGAACAATCCACGTTCTTAAGCCTTGATTCTGAACTACTTATTTTTCCTAGACTTCCCCTTACTGCAAACATCACTAGTTCGTGAACTCCTTACCTTGCCTCCATGCTCCTCCTCCCCCTTCTTTCCTGCTTTCGGCTTCTGAGCGCCGCCTTTTCGCCCGACCTGTTTGCTTTGTTTGTTACCTTTGTCATGGCTCTTCTTGTATGTTCCTTGGTGGCTAGGGCCAGAAGAGGCATCAGAAGCCATGGAATCATCGCTTCCGATCTCGTCTCCGTGGACAAACTTGCATTCTTTCCTCTTAATGCTGCTGCTTCCATGGCTATCGCCATCGCCATCGCCATCGCCATCGCCATCGCCATCGCCATCGTCGTCTGGACTGTTTTCATGGCCAGGTGAAGCAATGTACATGGTCCATCCAGATTCATTGCTGCTGCATTCTTCCGTGGCTCCAATATTGTTGGAAGAGTCCATTGCTTTTGGTAATGGTTGGAACTTTGGTCTATAAAGAAGAAAGGTGATTTCAAGAAAGGAGGGAGGAAGTTGCTACAAGAGCTGTACTCTCAGGGATAAAGAGGTCGTACTTTCTGGGATGATGATGATGCCATGGTTCAAAATCCAGAAGGAAAGTCGCTATAAATTCTCTGGCCTTTACGATACACTGCTTAACAGACCTCTTAAATAAGCTACTATTTGACTCTTGATTTATATTAGTCACTGCGCCTATGTACTCGTACACATGGACCTATAATTAATTATCCCTATTGGATCGATATCTATTTTGCTAGAAGGGAACGATAAAAAAGATATCCGTCCAATAAGGGCTAATTAATCAGGTGTATGTGATTCTGCGTGTACATGTGCACAAGCAGTCTCCTAATTTTCTCGCATACCCTTGTCGGATTCGTATTGTGAATACTTCACTTTGAACTAAGAATTTGACAATTCTCTACAAAGCTGACACCCGAACACTCTCCCTATCTCTTGCTGCACATGCAATGGTAAAAATCGATACCGGTTTTTTACCAATTAAATATATTATTTTTCTCATTCTCTCTCTTCTACATCACTTTAAAAAACCACCAAAGAAATCACACATTTTCTTCTCCACAATGGTAAAAAACCACTTTTTACTATTTATGTACCCCACTTGATTTTCTCTATCCTACTCATTAATTTTATTATTAATATTTAATTTAAATAGATTCCACTCACCCAAAATAAAATGAATGTAAAATTTAATAATACATTATAATTTTTAAAATTGAATTTCATTTTTTCAATAATTATTCCATATTTTTTCAATAATTTTTCTTCAATAATTTTCTCAAAAATTATTCTAAATTTTTATTTCAAATCATTCCAAATTTTAATCGAAAATTATTCAATATTTTTAATTTAAAAACATTTTAAAATTAAATTTTAAAAATTAAAAAATTCAGCTTTTTTTTAAAAAAATATTAAAAACAAAGACAGGAACACGTGACCCAACCAGAGGGTGCCACGTGTCCCTCTATTTACAAAAAAATAATCAGCATTTGAGTGGGACACGTGGCCCAATGTATGGGTGACACGTGTCCCACTCACCCAAAAAAAATTGGCCGCATCAAGCGGCCATGTGCGTCTGCTGACAAATTCTGACGGAACCGGTTTCTTAACCGGTTCCCTAGTTGGAAACTATGGGCCGATTTCTTAACAAGAAACCGGCCTAAAAACCACTACTGTGGATGTTTTCGGTTTTTAGAGCGATTTTTTAATTTTTAAGAAACCCATTGCACTTGCCCTTAAAGTAAAATTAGGCCATGGGCAGTGGTAGAGACCACTACCGGTCTCTTACCAATTAAATATATTATTTTTCTTCCTCTCTCTCTTTCACCTCAGCTTAAGAGACCACTTAAGAGACAACCCCTTTTTTTCTCCACAATGGTTAAGAGACCACTGTGCACTATTCATGGAACCCACTTGATTTTCTCTATCCTACTCATTAATTTGACCATTACATATTATTTTAAATAAGTTTGTCCACAAAAAATAAGTTGAATGCAAAATTTAATATAATGTTTAAATATTTAAATATAAAATCATTTTTTAAAAATATGTTAAATAATTTATTTTTCTTGTTCTTGTCAATACCATGCTTTAGTGTAAAAAAATAAAATGAATTTCATTTTTTTAAGAAACTATTAAAACGAAATTATATAAATAAATACTATGAGAATTCATTTTTTCTATAAAATAATATGGAAACCATAAAAAGTGCGCAAAACCAAATATAACAATAATTAATTTGACTATTAAATAATATTTTAAATAAATTTGTCCAAAAAAAATAAGTTGAATGTAAAATTTAATATAATTATTAAAATGAAATAAAAAAAAATAAATAATAAGATGATTCCATGTTTTAAAAATTATATAAAAACCACTAAAATTGAAAAAATCAATTATAACAACTATAAAAATTACAGATAATACTAAATAAAATATTGATCTAGTCCGACCAATTATTATAATTTGAAAATTAAAAATATATTAAATTTCGAATTCTTAAAAAATTGAAAAAAAATGAAAAAAAATATTAGAAAAAACACTATTGGGACACGTGTTGCCACCAGAATGGGACACATGTCCCATTCGAAAAAAAATTCAACCTTTATTTGAAAAATACCGTTGCTGACACGTGGCCCAATCCATGGGTGCCACGAGTCAGCAACAGAAAAACAAAAAAAAAAGCGGCTGAGTGGGACACGTGGCCCACTCAGGTGGCGACACGTGTCCCACCCGTTGAAAAAAAGAAAGGCGCGCAGCGCCCATGTGCGGCTACAGTCGCATGTGGTCCATTTGTCAGCTGGAGACCGGACTCTTAGTAAGAGCTCGGTTGGTGGTCTCTTAACAAGAGACCACTCAAGAGACCACCACTGTGGTGGTTTTCGATCTCTTAAATGGTCTTTTAATTTTAAGAGACCACCACTGCCCATGCCCTTACAGATGGGATGATTTCTCCATCTCTGTCTAAATATAATGCAGAGTTTGAAATGTGCCCCCACTCTAGAAATGGAAAGAATGGTATAAAACCAAAGATCACATATTGAGAAGGGCCTGTGAAAGAAGTAGGCTGTGCACCTATATTATTAAACCTTTAATAGTTTGTCATCTACCAAGAGCAGCCTTTCATGTGAAATCATACAGTGAACCCAACTGTATTTTGGCGTTTTCTACCTGGTATTCATTGCTTCATTGTGCTCTTCTCCATTCTGCCCTTTCTTAGCCTACTGTCTTAAACCCCCCTGTAAAGCAGGATTGTGTCTCTTTTGTGTGTTGCAAAGTGAAGAGATAACTAGTGTTTATGATTATACAATTCAATGTGCATATGGCATTGTGGTGTACCAACTCATGCACATCAAATGCAACTTTTATACAATTCAATGTGCATATGGCATTGTGGTGTACCAACTCATGCACATCAGATGCAACTTTACTTACATACTCCCTCTGTCCCAGCTCATATTGCAGAGAGAGAAAGAGGAGTGGTATTTTTGTACAGTAGCTACAGTACCGCAAAAGTACTGAAATTGCAGAAAATTTAGGAGGAAACACTGTTGACGGAAAAGTTGAACAGTGTAAATAAAATCTAGTTTTGAAGTTAGTTTACAACTCATTACAGACTAAGTTTTCCCTCCGGAAGTTAACATTTGCCTCCAAAAAATCAGATTTGGAGCCAAAAAAACAGACTTGGCTCCAAAAAAACCAGAATTGGCTCCAAAAAATCTGAAATCTGAAATCTGGAGCCAAAATTTACACCCAGAAAAAAAAGTAAAAAGAGCAAAAACATTCTCTGCCATTCCTACCATTATTCTCTATAAAAGCATTGAACAACAGCATTGAATACAACCATTCCAACATCCTTTTCACCTTTTCCCAACTTTTTTTCAGAACCTTCCTTTTCCAACATTAAGACCCCTCAGACTCACTCTTTCTGGTCCCTCAAAGATCCTCACTGGGATCTTAATGTTGGTAGGGCTGTGATGGTGGGAAGAAATCTTACAGATGAGGAAAGGCAGCAAATAGCTCATTTTCTGTTGCAACACATCAGCAACGGAAAACTCAAACATGAGCAGCGACTTCGGGCAGCAAATCAGTGGGGCTGTTCTGTCCGAACTATCAGCACAATTTGGGCGAGAGTAAAGCAACAGATAGCTGGCGGGGAATCAATATCAGCAAGATCGTTGCGACATGGGCGACCATGTCCAACGAGGAAGCCAATCGACACTGCAGCATTGATGGCCATACCTCTTTCGAAGAGAAGAACATGCCGGTCAACAGCAGCTGCTCTACAAATGAGCAAGAGTACGGTGCACCGGGCTGTGACAAATAAAGAAATCAGAAGCCATACAAATGCAGTTTATCCATTCTTATCAACAACAGCCAAGCTAAGGAGAATGGAATGGTGTTTATCAAGCATAGAATGCAACATGCAATTCAAGGACATGCATAACATTATTCACATTGATGAGAAATGGTTCTACCTCACTGAATCTACCACAAGGTACTTACTCGCCCCTGAAGAACCTGAACCGTATAGAACACAACATAACAAGCACTACATACCCAAGTTGATGTTCTTATGTGCAGTATGTAGGCCTATATTTGACCATGAGGGAAATTGTGTCTTTGATGGTAAAGTAGGTGTCTTTCCTTACACTGAATATGTTGCTGCCAAGAAAAATAGTGTCAACAGGCCAAGGGGAACCCTAGTTTTAACACCAATTAAGAAGGTTAATAGGGAATGCACTAGGAAGAAACTTATTTACGATGTCATCCCTGCAATTAAAGCTAAGTGGCCAGCTTGGTTAAGCAAACAAATCAGCATACAGCAAGATAATGCCCCATCCCATATACTGTCCAATGACCCTGAGTTCATAGCAGCTGCAAATTCAGATGGTTTCACAATTAAAATGGTGTGCCAACCAGCAAGGTCACCCGATTTAAACATCCTAGACCTTGGGTTTTTTGCATCCATCCAAAGCTTACAACATGGAACACCTAGCACAGACTTAGAGGGACTTCTAGAGGCTGTACACAATGCTTTTGAAAGAGAGGACCCAAAAAAGATTAACCATATTTTTCTGTCGTTGCAAAATGTAATGATTGAAATCATGAAGGATAAGGGGGGAAATAATTTCAAATTGCCACATATGGGTAAGCAAAGACTGATGAGGCAGGGGATTTTGCCAACAAATTTGATTGTGGAGCATGAAATTGTGAGAAAATGTTTGGAAGACCTAATTGCTGTTGGAATGACTGCACAAGTACAAGATCTCATGCTGAGCTTGGAAATGGGTTGAAAAGGAATGGCATGGAATACATTTTGTAGGGTTGCACTTGGAAATCTGTATAAACATGCATTTTGGTTTTCATAGTCATGTTTAAGGTGCAACCTTGTAAAATAGGGTTTGTATCACCCCTGTTTGATTTTGTTTGTAAAAACGGTTTACATGAATGAATGAATGCATTTCCATTTTCAAAAATCCCAAGTAATGGATTCAAACAAACACAGGACTGAAGTTGCACAAGCTGGATGGCACACAACATTAAAACTGTACTAACAGAACACATCATCACGCCATCCATCTGGATTTGAATCAGCAAAACCAGGTTGCGTTCAGTGTCATTTTCAAAACAGCATTCACATCATTACAAACAAGCTGCCAGAACTCAAAGTTATTAGGACAGTACATCTCAGGCTGTTTTCAAATCACAGGAATGCCCCGCCAAGATCAAATCAGTTTTATAACTGAGAGGCATGGCTGCATATGTTGACAATCATACATCACAGCATCATCATCGATTACGACCCTCTATATCTACTGTGACTCAATTAATTTAATCGCAATCCCATCACACTGCCCCGCCAAGAACAGCCAAGTCTTTCGACCCAACCGCATGGCTGCAATGTGTCGGTCACAGCCTTACTATAGCACAACCTTATCATCATACAGAGCATGCAGTAAAACAAGAGTGTAGAAAACTATTAGTCCAGACAGTCACACACGACTGTATCACAATTGAAAAATATTAGTCCAGCCCACATAAGAACTTCCCACAAAATATGTTACCAGTCCAGAAACAGAAAACCAGATAAGAATGTCATGTAGCACATAACACGCATTTCAAAACTTAGACACATGCCATAGAATAGTTACTGATAATGTACAACAACATTGTCATTATAACCGAATGGGCGCGAAGGTCAATTACTGGATTTGCTTGTGCTGTCATCATCCACCTGCACAAAAAAAGTAAACATTAAAATAGAATGATAGTGAAGAATGCAATGACGACAAGGAAAAATGAAAGAAAGAGGGAAGATGCAACCTTAAGAAGTGCATTCAAGCTGATTTTGGGAGGGTTTCCCTTTTTCAGCTCGGACGGCACATATCCCTCCGGGGTTGGCATTTTCTCCCAAAAAGATATGTCGTCGAGAACATGTTGGGGCAAATTACGCAAGGACCATTTTTTCTTGCCCTCCGTAACTCCCTTTTTCGGCCAGTTCCCGTGAAAATAGCATGAGCCATATTCATAGAATCCTGGTTCACCAAACTTGATGCTGTGATAATCAGTAACACCATACAGTTTTGGAAACCAATCTGTATTTTCCCGACTCTCCTTATCAAGTACGAAACCATCGTCAGGGGAGTGGACAGATTCCAGAGGCTGCTCGACCTTAGAACAATCAACAGGGGTCTCCGCCGACCACGGAGTCCACTCAGAAAAGTTGATTGGACTGAAATGAGTGGCCAACAGAACATCTGAATCGGACATAGATCCCGACAATGAATGTGATTCATCACCCTGTACAATGTCCATCAGCACCTGGGAGCTTGAAGCTCCGGGACATGAGAAGGACAAGTGAATGGGCTCATCACTAGGTGTACTCATTAGAAAGAGTGGAAGCTGTGATGGTAGACAAGACGCCACCCAAAAAAACACGAGTGCGCATCAGTAAATGACCGGAGAAATCAAACAATCAGGCATGCATAAGGAACAGAGACTTCACTTCATTCCAGACACATAAGTGCAAACAGTAAACATGGAAGTCAGACAAGAAATGGCTCATGCGAACTGAAGCAAAGACCTCACACAACAAACAGCTCATACACAGTGACGATCTATAGACAAGAACCAGAAGCCTGGACATGCAATACAAGAACAAAGACATCACCAATGAAGACCAGCACACACTGCCATGTGATGCAGTTCATACGAATCAAAAAATCAGGCATGCATAAGGAACAGAGACTTCACTTCATTCCAGACACATAAGTCAGCAGTAAACATGGAAGTCAGACAAGAAATGGCTCATGCGAACTGAAGCAAAGACCTCACACAACAAACAGCTCATACACAGTGACGATCTATAGACAAGAACCAGAAGCCTGGACATGCAATACAAGAACAAAGACATCACCAATGAAGACCAGCACACACTGCCATGTGATGCAGTTCATACGAATCAAAAAATCAGGCATGCATAAGGAACAGAGACTTCACTTCATTCCAGACACATAAGTCAGTAGTAAACATGGAAGTCAGACAAGAAATGGCTCATGCGAACTGAAGCAAAGACCTCACACAACAAACAGCTCATACACAGTGACGATCTATAGACAAGAACCAGAAGCCTGGACATGCAATTCAAGGACAAAGACATCACCAATGAAGACCAGCACACACTGCCATGTGATGCAGTTCATACGAATCAAACAATCAGGCATGCATAAGGAACAGAGACTTCACTTCATTCCAGACACATAAGTGCAAACAGTAAACATGGAAGTCAGACAAGAAATGGCTCATGCGAACTGAAGCAAAGACCTCACACGACAAACAGCTCATACACAGTGACGATCTGTAGACAAGAACCAGAAGCCTGGACATGCAATTCAAGGACGAAGACATCACCAATGAAGACCAGCACACACTGCCATGTGATGCAGTTCATACGAATCAAACAATCAGGCATGCATAAGGAACAGAGACTTCACTTCATTCCAGACACATAAGTGCAAACAGTAAACATGGAAGTCAGACAAGAAATGGCTCATGCGAACCGCAGGTCATGACCATTTAAAGTAGCAAAGCAACCGCTCATAAGCATGAAAAAACAGAGTATATAAACGCAAACGAATACAGCAGAGTATACAAACGCCAACAAGAAGCTTACGAACCGGAACCAGAACAGGTGAGGAAAGAAAACCACCAGATCTGAAGAGACCCGTACACAAAAATGGGTTTCAAATGGAAAGTTTATACTCGAAAGATCCAACCAGTCATGAGGTAGAACAGACCAAACCCAGGCTCAGAGCAGCCGATGCGCGGCATGGTTCTGCAAACCCTTAGGTTGGAAAACTCCTCTACGAAAACATTCAGAACTCATATGGGAACTGAAAATATGACCGGTTTGTTCTAGAAAAACAATTTAAACTGCTAGATCTACGAAAACCCTTTTGCCAAAAATCGTGAAACCAGCACAATGACGAACAAAAAGTTTTTAAAAAAATGAGAACCAAGGTTTTCAAACCGTGAAAGACACAAACCGAGCGCCGGCGGTGAATCGGGAAACTAAGGGTTTCACGAATCCACCAAATCTCGCAAATAAGTCAGCACGAGAAGTGAGCTGTGAAGAAATAATCGGATTATATGCTAACATAGGATGGGATTTCGGACCTGTGATGAGGATTTTCGAAGAACTGAGAGGATGTTTGAGTTCCAGAACTCAGCGCCTCTCGTCTCACAGTGGAGAGCTCAGAGGGTTTGTGAGGAGACAGAAGGGAGACGATAAGGTTAGGCATCGAAGGCTGTGATGATAAGGTTACGCATCGAAGGCTGTGATGATAAGGTTGTGTTTTTGAGACATTGAACAGTGAAACGAGAGCATGCGTTTAAAAGCCCGAGGAAGTGGCCAGCTGGGCACGTTCACCAAGAGCTGGTGATTCAAATTCCATTTCCAAGCTGAAGCCCAAGTGAATCCATTTCCGTTTCCGCCATTAATCAGCCCAAAAACACATTAACCCTAAACCAAATCCTCAATCAAGCCCATTCATTTTTGTAATTTCTGGAAACAAAAGGGGCAATTTGGGCATTACAATGGAAGTCCAACCTGCCATGTTTGGCCCAAAATAGAAATTACAATTTGAGTTGGGACGGACCAAAATAGAAAGTGTGCAGTTTGAGCTGGGACGGAGGGAGTAACCATTTGGGCTTGTACAGGTGGCCAGAGCCAGTTGCAACCCGGATTCAGATCTCCTTCCATCCGGACTTGCATTATTATGGTTTCAAAAGTTTCTAAATATACACCGTGAGATGCTCACTCCACTGTGTTGTGAGAGTCACGTGGCAGTCTCACCCCTCTGTGTGAGACAAGGATGAGTGAAAGTGTTTGTCAAAAGAAAACTTTAGTTACATATTATAACGATATGTAAAATTTGATATCTAGAAAGTACTCCCTCAGCCAGAGTTCTATTTGCATTGCAATCATTATCACGTTATTTAAGAATCATGTTTGATCGTTAATATGTTCATCTACGTATAATAACGACAAATAAAAAGTTGATATTAGAATCTATTTGTTACAACGAATTGAACAATATCATATACGATAATATTGTTATTCTCGCACACACACACACATATATACATATTCAAATATGCGGTCAAATTTTGATAAATAATAGTGTCAAAAAAATAAAAGTGCAAATAGAAATGGAACAAAGGGAGTAAGTGTTATGCCCCTGCAAATTTTGAATATGGACATGGCTTCAAACTTTTAGCTTCATCATCTCTTAGGCCCATGTGGTACAGAGTAGTAAACGCTTATAATCTGACTGAGGAGTAAATGCTTATAATACCAATTACATTACGAGTAAGGTTATAAGCGTTTATTGTCCCGCTCTTTTTTTTAATGAAAACACCCTGAAGGTGAGGGAGTTATATATTGGGATCCCCAAGCCCTATGATAGTAATCACAGTTTGTACAAGAGGTGTGACCAGATCGAGAGACATCGAAGCAACATTGTTGCCTCCAAAAGTCCTAATCTATAAGAGAAACCTAAACTATCAATGAGGACAGCTATGCCTGAGTAGCGTGAAGGTTTAATGAAGTTGCGATCCAAAAAAGAGAATCTCCACCCCCTGTGTGAATTCTATCCCTTGGCCAGGCAACTTCAATTAACATTAGTAATATACAAAATAGGAAAGTTTGAAGTTAATCATCAAAATCGTAGAACAGGTAGATGGCATCATCAAAATCCTTCTCTTCTTTGTGGTTGAAATAAAACATCAAGATCCAATGTGAACCATCAGTATAGTTTCGAACTATGGTATATCTTGATTAAGAGTTCCATCCCAGCAGATGATAAATAACCTGATCAATTCTGAGTACACCTGCATAAAAGGAACTTGATTAGCAGTATCAATCCTTAGAGGAAGTTATTAGGGTGCTCTAACTTGAGGAATATGTGCCCTATCTAAAGAAATCAGTCCCTTAATATGTTGGGGAATGGAGTTAGGCTGCAGACATATTAAGTGACAGTTGTGATGCTTAGCTATAGCATTAGCTACTGAGTTTCCTTCCCTGTAAACATATTGAAGCTGAGCACTACCCAATAGAACATTAATTTTATATGCCAAATCAAAGAGGTTCCAGTTTGCAGAATAAGGGTTGGTAATCATGTTCACAGCCAACCAACAATCAGTTTCATAATAGCACTTATTTCTCAAATTAGAAAATTTCTCAGTTGC
The DNA here is from genome assembly GCA_037428765.1 of Rubia yunnanensis. Taxonomy (NCBI): domain Eukaryota; kingdom Viridiplantae; phylum Streptophyta; class Magnoliopsida; order Gentianales; family Rubiaceae; genus Rubia; species Rubia yunnanensis. Next base: position 70,894,918 of record CM075071.1, on the reverse strand, counting down.
AACGTTTATTGTCCCGCTCGATGAAAATGCTTTGAGCAAAGTGCATAATTGACGAAAGTGTAGATATAACCCTGTAATAATTAAAAGTACAAATATGACACTAGATATTTAGGTTATGTGCAAATATAACTCCGGCAGTTTAAGGCTGAAATGCAGTGAGAAAACTATTTTGCCCCTTTGTAAAAAAAAGAAAAAAGCATTAAAACTATTTACCCCCTCTGCCCTTTCTCTTCTTCGTTTCTTCCTGATAAAGTAATTTCCCGTAATGATTCTGATTAATGAAAAAAGTATAAATAGAGTACAAAGTAGATTAGTCTAAATATAACTCTAGCATAGTCATTAAGAATAAAATCTTATCTAATCATAAACTTGCTTTATCCCACCAAGTGAAGCATCAGATATTCGTCGACGCACATCTTGGACCTGGAGAACTCAAACAGTGGACGAGAGAGCCCCTTAGTGCTGATGTCCGCAATCTGAAGAGAAGTCTGAATATGAGCAACTCGCAACTTTCCAGAAGTCACCAGTTCACGAACAAAATGGCAGTCAATATCAATGTGCTTTGCCCGCTTGTGCGTCACTGGATTATGAGCCAAGAAGATAGCACTACTGTTGTCGCATAACATTAAAGGAGAACCAGAAAGAAGAACCTGAAGATTGCGAAGCAATTGAGTAAGCCAAACAACCTCTGAAGTAGTGTTGGCGAGAGTATGATACTCAGACTCAGTGCTGAAGCAAGAAACAGTGGGCTGTTTCTTGGCACTCCAAGAAACCAGATTCCCACCAAGATAAACCGCATAACCATAAGTGGACCGAAGAGTCTCCAAACAGCGAGTCCAGTCAGCAATAGAGTACCCTAACACCTCAGGAGTAATGGCAGAATGAAAGCTAAGACCAAAATGAAGGGTACCACCAATATACCACAAAAGCCATGTCACTACAGCGAAATGGTCATCTCTAGGATCCTGAAGATACTGGTTCACCGTGTTGACCAAAAAATCCAAGCCCGGGCGAGTGAGGTGAGATACTAGAGCGCACCAACAAGAGAACGATACAGTTTAGGATCTCGGAATGGAGAACTAGTAGAACTATGCAACTGAGAATCAGGGACAAATGGCTTAGAAATAGGTGCCGCATCAGTCATATCAACCCGACCCAAAATATCTCGAGCATACTTTGCTTGGCCAAGAAGTACAACACTGATGAGGTAGGCTAAACTTCAAGACCAAGAAAGTAATGTAGAGCACCAAGATCCTTGATCGCAAACTCTCTGTGTGTCCGATTAATGAACTAAAAAAGAAGATTCGAGTCGTTGCCTTTAAGAAGGATATATATTACATACATAAGTAGATACAGTAACGATGACCCTCTTGAGAGAACAAATAAAGAAGTATCGGCTGAGCTGTACCGAAAACCAAACTGTGTTAGATAACTGTTGAAGTACTGGAACCAAGCCCGGAGAGCTTGCTTAAGACCATAAATGGCCTTCAACAAGTGAAAAACATAGTCTGGATTAGCAGAATCCTGATAACCAACATGCTGCTTCATACAGATCGGAGTATCGAGAACACCATTAAGCAAAGCATTCTTGACGTCCAGCTGATGAAGTGGCCAGGAACTCATGGTGGCTATGGCAAGGACTGTTCGAATAGTGGAAGCTTTGACCATAGGATTGAAAGTGTGGTAAAAATTAAGACCCGGAATCTATGAGAAACCCTGTGCCACAAGTATGGCTTTGTGACGCTCAATAGTGCCATCTGTTCGCTACTTAATCCTATAGACCCATTTGGAGCCAACAATGTTGGCATCCGAAAGTTGAGGCACCAAGTCCCAAGTGTGTTGACCATGAAGAGCAGCAATCTCATCATTCGTAGCTAAAACCCAGGCTGGATCCTGAAGAGCAGAGCGATAATCAGTGGACTTTGTCTGAAGCAGTGAGACATCATCCTGGTGCTGGATAACACTTGTGGTAGATCGAGTCACCATCCGATGAGTACGAGGCCGCGATGGTGAAACTGGAGGAGTTGAACTAGCTGACGACGTCAGAGAAGACCAAGCAGAGCTTATCGTAGAGGGACCGATGGAAGACACCGAAGAGTGGGCGGCTGAGACTGGCTGAGGCATCATAGACGGTGGGTAAGGAGATGGATCTAGGTCAGCCGTGCAGATGGAGCATAGCGGTGAAGGAGGCTTGGCTGGAACAGACACAAGGGCAGCAGAGTCGCCATATGGATTATTGAATGCCGAGACATCAAGGGTGGATGCAGGAGAGCCCAAAGTCAAGGCAGAGGCAAAAGGAAAGTATGTCTCATCAAAACGAGCATGGCGAGTGATGCAAACTTTTCCTGCAGAAGAATCAAGACATCAAAAATATTTGTACTGTGAACTATAACTAGTGAAGACACAAGGAATACTGCAGGGGGATAACTTGTGATCTGCATATGGTCGAACAAATGGAAACACCCGGAACCCGATGAGATGAAAATTCAAGTAAACATGGTCACGTTCATAAAGAATCCCATAAGAAGAAAAACCATGAAGTATAGGAGTAGGTAATCGGTTGATCGTGTAGGCATGCACGACAAAAGCATCATCCCAGTACGAAATAGGAAAATGCGAATGGAATAACATCGTAAGTCCCATCTCGAAAACATGTCGATGTTTGCATTTCGCACGTCCATTATGCTCTGGAGTGTAAGGACATGATATCTAATGATGTGTGCCCTTAGTGCGCGAAGTGGGTCCGTAGACGTGTGTTCAAAAACTCTGTACCATCGTCACTCTGAAAAACCTTAATTTTGGATGAAAATTGATTTTCTACAAATGCCTCAAACTGTAAGTATGCATTAGTAAAGTCTGACTTGCGATAAAGTGGATAGAGGCAAGTGAAACGAGAACATTCATAAAAAATAGAGCATAGTACGAAAAACCATTCGACGGTAAAATAGGGGAAGGGCCCCACAAGTCACAATTAATCAAATCAAGCACGTGAGCAACACATTTATGGTTCTTAACAAAAGCCAACCTTTGACCTTTCGCCATGACACAAGGGTCATAGGTTTGGGAAACAAAGAGGATAATGAAACTAAACCAGACTGTTGCAAACTAGAAATAACTGTTGTCGGTGCATGACCCAAGTGAGTGAGCCAAAGCTCGTAAGATGCCCATCCTTTATTCTGCTGTAAATGGAAAAAAATGCTGCCTCGCCTCTATCCAAAACATAGAGACCACCTTCACTGTGGCCCATGCCCACGACTTCCTTGGAAACTTTGTTTTGAATGACAAGTTTTGATCATCAAAAGTGACAAAAGTATTTAAGTCTCTGGTCAATTTACTAATAGACATCAGGTTCTTAGTTATATTAGGAACAACCAGAACATCATACATGCATAAATCATCAGAAATTTTAGTGTCACCAACATGAGAAATCCGAACTGAAGTACCATTACCAGCAGAGACATAAGAATTACCAAAATATGGAGCTACAGATTCCAAGCCAGAAGATGAGGATGACATATGACTGGTGGCTCCTAAGTCGATGTACCAATTAGAAGATCGTGCAGTAGGCTCTAACTTCATAGAGGACTAAAAGTTTTTAGCCAGGTGAGTGGGATCTGTACGACGACTCTGACCCTAAGAACCAGTCTGAGCAAGCATCCTGTAACAAGTCGCATCATAGTGACCGGGGCGATCACACCAAGTGCAATGCTGCCGCCCACGACCAGCCCCAGCCGAGAACTGACTGACAGACCTGCCATCTCGTCGATCATCGAAATGCCCCCCTGGCGGTGCATGAACCGCACGCGCCGCCGGTCGAGGGGTTCTCGTTTGCTGTAAACGCGGCAGGCCCATTGGCTGGGGCTGAATGGTCCTGTAAATTCTTCAAAAAAAATTTCATGGTTTTTGGCATGAGATTAAACATTGACATACAGGGGCATCGACACAAAGGCAAATAATGGTTAATGAACCACTGTCATGATAAATAGCCTGAAGACTATCCCATGTCTCCTTTGAAGTTGCGCAGTCAAGAATCACCGTCAAGGGCTCCGGCATGAGAGAGGAAAAGAGAAGACTGCACACACGTTGATCTTCATCAACCCATAGATCATAATCAGCGTTGACCTTCAGATAGGTCTCCATGGGATTAACCTTGGTACCACCACGACCAGGAGTACCGTCGGAGGCCTGAGCATAAGTGGGGGAGGAGCCGCCGGCCTGAGGAGGAGGAGAGAGGGTTGAACAGGGCCTGGAACCATCAAGAAAACCGTACAACTTCAGGGGCTTGAGAACATAGCCAATATGATGCTTCCACAACAGATCATTTGATGATGACAGTTTGTTGGTCATCATGTGGAGCAGGGGACTGTAGGATAATTTTTCTTCAGACAAGGTGATTAAAGAAAAAATTGCGAAGAGGGAGATGGAGGAGGTTCGATTGGCCAAGGAAGGAGAATGAGGAGGCGGGCGATCGAAGAAAAAGTAGGGTTTGGGAAGTTTGGAAAGTTTTGGTCCAAGTTTGCTGTGATACCATGATAAAGTAATTTCACGTAATGATTCTGATTAATGGAGAAGAGTATAAATATAGTGCAAAGTAGACTAGTCTAAATATAACTCTTGCATAGTCATCAAGAATAATTTTTTATCTAATCATCAACTTGCTTTATTCTAACACTTTCATTCGCAATTTCTCTTCTTTTCTTCTTTTTGTTCCCGGGGATGGCAACAGAGGCGGAGCTGGGTGGTGGAGGGGCTGGGTTACATCGATTAGGGCAAATTCGAGGTGGCGGCGGGACTGGTGGTGGGCTGGGTGTTGGAAATTAGGGCTAGGGAGTGGTGGGGAGATTCGAGAGGGCCTTCGGATTGTGCGCGTTCGGGTCTCAATTTTCCATCGCTTGGTTGAGCGGTGCCAGAAATGGTGACCGATGATGGCGGGGGTGGCTTGGGGCTGCGGGGGTGGCGAGTGGGGAGAGGGGTTGGTGGTGGTGGTCGGCGAAGCTAAGGAGGCAGCTGTGGTTTTAGAGGGAAGATGAGGCGGTGGTGGTTTCAGAGGTCAGATGAGAGGTTCATGGCGAAAAGGGTGGAGAGGGAAGGGTTGGGTTTTTGGGAGGAGGGATTATCTGGTGGCGGGACTAGGGTTACGGTCAAGGTAAGACAGGTGGTGTTGGAGAACTGCGGTGGCAGTGTTAGAGAGTGGCGACAGTGGCGATGGCTCACGGCAGCGCAACAACGGAGATGGTGGCGGTAGGGTTTCAGAGGGCAGAGGAGGTGACGGTGGTTTCAGAGGGCTCAAGGGGTATTTTTATCTTTTAGATTTTTGTATTTGGCCCAAAGGGCATTTTGATCATTTTCGGTTGGTCAATGACCAGTCAATATTGGAATAATGAGTTTAGAGTTATATTTGTACTTATGTGTAATACTTATGGCTATAAAAATTATCTCATAATTATTTTTGTACTTTCTCAATTATATAAGGTTATGTCTGCATATTTTTCTAAGACTTTTCATTACATTCACCCTTATTTGTTCTTATCAAGTGGCAAAGAGATAAGCACGTGGGATATTTTCTTCAACCAAGTAGTTAGACTTTGAATGGCAAGGTAAATGTAGATGAACTAGATGTTGTTACCCTGTCAATCTCATTACTTCTCAACCAATATTTCCTTTCTCACTTTGGCCTCTTCGTTGTTTTCCAAGGACTAAGACAGAAATAAAGAGGCCCCGGCTTGAATTATTCTGGAACTCTATCCTCTCTTTGATTGATTGACTCTCGACTTTTACTAGAGTTGGGCTCCATTTGAAGATAATTCTTGGATGTTATATAAACAACGAGGCATCATTCACTTAGCTGGGGATTCGATCCTGTATTGCATTACCTTTGTTTGTATTACGTGTTCCAATATTAATGATGGCAACAAAACCACCATGCGTATGGATACTGACACTCGTGTTAATGTTCTTGGTTCCGTCAAGTTCTTTCCCAGCTATTTCTTTGCCTACATTTCTATGGATCCAACTAGCTCCTCCTTCCCCCATCCAATCAATATCCTACTCGTAATCTTTTTCGCGATCTTAAGTACTCCTCTGTCCCAATTTAAACTCTACATGAGATTTTTCACTATTTAAAAAATATATTTAACCGTTAATATCTTTAGTCATGTGTAACAACAATGCATAAAAAGTTGATATTTAGACATTACTTGTTACGACGAATATAATAATATCACACACGGTAGCATTGCTGTTTCCACAATTGAATAAGATGCTCGTTCAAAAAGATCTAAAATCAGGAAATATGATTAGACAAAACATATCTGAAAATTTCCTGATTTGAAATACGAGAAGAATGACTACATCCCTGTTGAGACTTAAAAAATTGGTGACTTTGCATAAGATACAGTTGTCATGTGTTATGGAACCAATGCATGACAATCAAGAGTATGCTATTCATATGCATAAACTGCAATTTACTGAATGTATGCAGTCCCTAAATGGAAAAATCTGAATTTTTTTGGAAAGGGGTATACAAGCTCTATTCAAATATTGGACATAATGTCTTCTGACCTTTGTCCTGTGTTGCTACAGATAGGTTCCCTAATAAAAACTGCACCTAAGCCCTTTAGATTTCTAGATGTTTGGCTAGCTATAGTTGGTACTAAATAGTTGGAATATTCCAATCCAAGAACCCCCTTTGATCAGTTTCTTCTTAAAGCTTAAAAGACAACTAATTTTGGAAGATTGGAACAAAAACCATTTTGGTAACATATATGATAACATAATTAAGGCTGAAGAGGAACAAAAAGAGCAGAAAATTGTTTATCAAAACACTGGTACTGAGTCAGACCTAATTAAGGTAAATAGAGCGAAAGCTGTTCTTCTCAGATCATTAAAAGAGAGAGGACTTTTCTGACAGCAAAAAAGTAAACTTAAATGGTTAAAAGATGGTGATGGCAACACCAAATCTTTTCATAAAACAATTCAACAAAAAAGGGCTAAACTTTTAATAACAAAAATAAAGACTCACAAGGAAATTGATTGATTGATCAAGACAGAAGAGAACATGAAGCTGTAAAACACTTCCAGGATCTGTTATCTGATGACCAACACCTTACCTCTGGTTCCTATTTTCAGCCTTTCCTTAGTCAAATACCTTTGTCAGTCACTGAGCAAGATAACACAAACCTGATTAAATAAGTTTCCATGAAAGAACTGAAATCTTCAGTTTCAGTCTTAACAGTGATATTGTACCTGGTCCAGATGGTTTTTCTCCAAAATTTTTCACACATATGTGGGAGATAATAAAATAGACCTTCTGAGAGCAACAACTGATTTTACATCCGGTGCTGAACTCACAGGAGGAATAGCAAACACCTGGATTAGTCTCATCTCCCTCAACTTTTGGAGATTATAGGCAGATCAGCCTTTCCAATTTTATCAACAAAATATCATCAAAAATCATAATGGAAAAGTTAAAACCATTGATGCCAAAGATAATCTCTCCGCATCAAACTGTTTTTTTAATGCGGAGATTGTGGATAATGTCATCTATTTACAAGAGATGATAACATTGAAAGGAAAAAGTCTAGTTGTATTCTAAAATTAGACCTCACAAACGCTTTTGATAGAGTTAATTGGGCTTTCCTTAATAGCATAATTGATCATTTGTTAAGATCATTCTTAATATCTATCGGACTTGGTTTTCAGTTTTAATTAATGAAAAACCATCCGAACTTTTCAAACCTTTGAGGGGAATCAAACATGGGGATCAGTATCCCCCTTTCTTTTTAACATTTTTTCAGAAGCATTTTCAAGAAGTTTAGCTTACATTTTTCAAAATGGAAAACTGGAATATTACCAGCTACACACAAATTCCATCCCAATCTTGCATATGAGCTATGCGGATGATACCATTGTTTTTCTTAAAGTTACAGAGAGTAACATAATGAAACTTAAAACCTTTTTGGAAAAATTTGAAATTGCCACATGTCAAATGATTGCTTACCAAAAAAGTAACTTCTTTATCAGTAAAAATGCATCTCAAAGTGAAATTAGACTGATTAGAAGAACTCTTGGTATGACACATGGATAGTACCCTTTTACTTAGGAGTTCCCATATTCCAAGGTAGAATAACAAACTCCTACTTTCAGCCATTGAAAGAGCTATATGATTCTAAATTGTTGAACTCGAAAAACAAATGGCTTAGTACAGCCGGGAAGCTTACTCTAATCCAGGCTTGCCTCTTCTCAATTCCTCAACATATTTGGGCGGTTTTGAAAGCACCTAAATATGTGACTAAACATCTGACTAAAAAACTTTCAAACTTCTTTTATGGTCTTGGACGAAATTTGGTCAGAAAAAAGCTTGGAAAAACATATGTTTTCCAAAAGATGAGAACGGATTGGGAATAAGGGATTTCAATGATTTTATCACTGCTTTCTCTTTAAAATTATGGTGTAAAATCCAACAAGGAATTACCCCATGGTTTCAGTTCATTTGGTCTCTTCCACCCTCGGCTAGAACTTCACAAAACTTGAAAAGAATCATGTCAATGGACCTTATTGCCTAAAGCAATACTTGCATGATACATGGTAAAGGTAAAGAACGATTTTGGGTATCAAACTGGACCTCTAAAAGTCCTTTGATGGATATATGTGATCAGTAGAGCACAAATGATCACTATTGAAGAGTTTATTTTATCTAAAAGCTTATATCTTCCATCCTTAACTGACAGAATTCCACAAGATATCTACCTTTTTTTTTGCAGGAGGCCAAACTGGAAACTTTGAATGATAGATTTTTTTTGGAAATCAAGCTGGAATGAGATTTTCACTTTCAAATATGCACATGAGATTATTAGAAAGAAAAGAAGACCTCTAAGATCTTTAAAAAATGTATGGAATATTAGAATCCTCTCCAAAAGTGGCAATTTTTATGTGGAGAGTTACCAATCCCATATTACCTTTTGATGATATTTTATCTTATTACCATTTCCAATTAGTTTCCAGATGCCTCGCTTGCCATATAACAACTAATTCTCCTAATCATTTTTTCAACAAATTTAGTTTTTCCATATATGTATGGAATGATATGCACCAACTATTATCTTATCTCATCAGGATTTTAATAACATATGAGATATATTAGCTTATTATTGGTCTTACCAAGGACTATTTCATTTACATACGCAGCTGGTGCATATTATTCCATCTTTTGTTCGATGGTATATATGGGAATGTAGAAATAAACACCTATATGACAATATCCGACTTAACCTACCGTCCACTCTCAGGTATATATTGCAAGACAATTTTTATGCCTTATTTATCCGCTCTTTCCCTCTAATCAGATTTTTGATAAAGAATGACATTTTGGGGCTGATCCCACCTGTTAAACCAATTAACAAGCCTCTCATAGAATCTGTCGAATGGTTTAAGCCTATTGCTAGTATGAAAGTCAATGTAGATGCCTCATGGATATCATCTAAAAAGACATGTTTAGGAATTGTCGTCAGGAACTCTATAGGTAATGTTGTGCAGGCAAAGATTTGCACTATGTTGGCTAATTCATCTTTTGATGCTGAACTTCAAGATATTGCCCAGGGTATTCTGTTATGCAGGAACATAAGTGATGGGTTGTTTTTCATTGAAACTGATAATATAAATACTATGAAAGCTACTCTGAACCCTACTACCGCTCCTTGGAAATCTTTCAATTTAGCATGCTATTTGAATTCTCTGTAAGATGGACCTTCAACTGTACATGTTAAAAGGCAGGGTAATACTGTTCCAGATAAACTAGCAAAGGAAGGCCTGGCTAATTACCCATTTGATTTAACTTTCAATTCACAAACTATGCCTCAGGAAGTTACATGACTCATTTGCTTAGATAAGATAGGATTTCTATCTCTTAGAATAAATGAAGATCCTACATAGAATGGAACCTATTTTTTTTCATTTGCACGTACATGGATTACATGAGGGCCATCACAATTGTAATGCTGGGCATATGTGTTTCGCAAATCAGGTACAAACTAATTTGGAGCCAACTGAAACTATATACAGGAAATCAACACTTTTGGATCTCAGTCACTCATCTTCTTCAAAGCTGGAACCAAAGTCTTTTTGAAGTTATACAAGTCCGGCTGATTTAATCATAGTTTAGAGCTGCACTCACTATTATAGTCAATTTAACTTTTGTATAGAAATAGATAGATGGTTTCATTGGATGTTTGGCCTAGATCTTGTTAACACAGGGGTGGAGGCCGATTATGGGAAACACATCCAAAATAACCTCTTACCTATTATACTCTAAAACAAGATGCTACACATTTCTATCATTGTAAATCTTACTCTTTCTTTTGATCTATTTTAGTTGAAGTACCCAATGAAGCACTCCCATCTATATTCTGGTGGATGTTTAATTTAAAATTTTTAAAACAATTTTATCTGGAAAATAAGTCGTATAATTTAAACCGGGATAGGAGGAGTATCCTTCATTACACTGTAGTTCAGGTTGCAGAAATATAAACTACTCCCTCCGCCCCACTACTTTTGGCGGCTCAATTTTTTTTGCGGTCTTCAATGATCATTTTTTACTGTCAATATCTTTAGCTACATATACTGATTCACATAAAAAAATTGATATTTAGAAAATAGATGTTAAGATAAATCTAACAATATATCACATGATATTTTTATCATACATTATATATATATACACATGTTGAAAGATATATCCCACATCGATTTCTTAAACACTAAGTGACATATATAAGGTCTTGGGTTACCACCACTTAGTACCAATTGGTTTTAAGATGGAAGCCCAAGATACCTTGAAATTTATCATGGTATCAGAGCCCAGGTTAAGTTATTAGGCCTGTAACACCCCAAACCCACCACACAGTGTCGGGTTGGGTTTGGTTGTGCCACCGAAAATGATAACAGTAACAAGCAGATTTACTATTAGACCATTCAAATCCTAATTTACTATTACAGTGAAAGTATTAGTATAAGTGTTAAACAAAAGTTTCACCTAACTATTACAAATTCAAAATTCATGTTAAGATTCATCCAGGATCTCTCTCAAAATAAGAAAAAACATCAAAGTGCTTTTCTCTTACAGTTCTTCTTCACCTAAAAAAGGTTGTTTTACTAGGGTAAGCTCTTTGCTTGAGGTTTCATCGCCAGTATTTACCCAGTTGAGTTTTAGTGGTCACAGAATATCAAATAACAAATAGCCACATATGTCCTAGCACATAGTGAAAGGATACGAGCGGTTAGTACCAAGTTGCTGTCAAGTGCCTATGTGGCAACTCTGACTAACATACATGGCACAACCTTTTAGTAGTGCCCGAAGGCTATCAGTTCAGAATTCAGTCTCGATAACCACGCCCAATCAGATGTTCAGTTACAAGTTCGTATCAGTACAATACAGTGGGTAATGCTAGCATACCAGAAACTCCATGAGTAGCCGGTCTAATCAGACGATCCAGTCAATACTGTTCCCTGCCGACTTTGACCAAACTACAATCACGTCGGGGCCCCGGAATCAGAGACGGGTAATTAGGCAGTAGATTTTTCAAGTTTGACATGGCAAGATAAAGTACAAGCCGGTCATCCACATAACATATCAGAGCAGTATATGATTCAAGTTTGGCACGTCAAGATAAATTACAAGCCGGTCATTCATAGAGAAATATCGGAGCAGTTTATAACTCAGTTTCACGACAGCTAAACACAGTAATATACACACTCAGTTTAACAATCAGTATATTTTATCAATTTAAGTTTAATAGGTAAGTCCCTCTATAATGGGGTTCGAGTGCAAGTTCGAGTATATATATATATATTTCGAGTACATGGGCTCAAGTAGTTGGGCAGAATTCGAGTGGAGAAGGTTCTAATGGCACTAGTTCGAGAGGCAAGGTAAAGGTTTCTGTAGTACTAGTTCGAGGGGTAAGGTTCGAGGGGTACATATTCGAGGGGTAAAGGTTTCAGGGAACTAGTTCGAGGGGTAAGGTTTGAGAGGTAAATGTTTCAGTAGTACTAGTTCGAGGGGTAAGGTTTGAGGGGTACAGTTCGAGAGGTAAAGGTTTCAGTAGTACTAGTTCGAGGAGTAAGGTTCGAGGGGTACATATTCGAGGGGTAAAGGTTTTAGGGAACTAGTTCGAGGGGTAAGGTTTGAGGGGTACAGTTTGAGAGGTAAATGTTTCAGTAGTACTAGTTTGAGGAGTAAGGTTCGAGGGGTACAGTTCGAGAGGTAAAGGTTTCGGTGATACTAGTTCGAGAGGTAAGGTTCGAGAGGTAAATGTTTCAGTGGTACTAGTTCGAGGGGTAAGGTTCGAGAGGTAAAGGGTTCTGTAGTACATATTCGAGGGGTAAGGTTCGAGGGGTAAATATTCTAGAGGTAAAAGTTTAGCAAGGGTTCGAGAGGTACTGTTTACAAGGGGTTTGAGAGGTAGTTTCAGTAGGGGTTCGAGGGCAGGGGTTCGAGAGGTTACTATTTAGCAGGGGTCTGAGAGGTAGTTTTAGTAGGGGTTCGAGGACAGGGGTTCGAGAGGTTACTGTTTAGCAGGGGTTCGAGAGGTAGTTTCAGTAGGGGTTCGAGGGCAGGGGTTCGAGAGGTTACTGTTTAGCAAGGGTTCGAGAGGTAGTTTCAGTAGGGGTTCGAGGGCAGGGGTTCAAGAGGTTACTGTTTAGCAGGGGTTCGAGAGGTAGTTTCAGTAAGGGTTTGAGGGCAGCTCTCTGGGCAGCAGGTACACATATAAGATAATATATATATATATATATATATATATATATATATATATATATTTTTTACTTCAATTCATGCGAACGCAATGCAAACACTCACCTTGGTTGGGCTCAGGCAACTTCCGTTTCCTACTTTACCACTGCTCACCACTATTCTTTGGTAAGGATTTTTCTTAAAGCTGCTTGAGAAGGTAAGAATTGGAGATCTAGTATTTATACTAGATAAAACATAGCTTCTGACACCCTACCTACCTAGAATTTTATCCTTTTAACACTCAAATGCCTATGTTCACTTGCCAAAAATGCCTTTGGATAAATTCTCTCAAGTCCGCCGTCTTCTTCTTCTTCCCAATAATTCTACTTGTCCAACAAAATTACTTTGGATAATTTTTCTCAAGTCCACCATCAGCTCCTCCTCACGGTAATTTCTTGCATTTGTTTATTCAATTGCTTATTTATTTATTATCATTATTAGTATATTATATAATGTATACTTATGCATAAATATGTATATTCTATTCTCGGTAATTTCTCTTATTTATTTATTGCTATTATGTATATATATATATCTTCTTCCCGGTAATTCCTTTTGATTTAATTTATTCATTTACTTCTTTATTTATTTATTACTATTATTATTAGTAATTATTATTATTTTAATCATTGCTTTATTTTCTCCTATACCCCAAATATTTTCTTATGACACCACACCCCAGCGTACTATTTGTTTTCCTTTTTGGTGTTTTAATTTGTTTGATTACTTATTGTCTCATTTTATCTTTATCCGTTCCTTTCTTTGAATTCTTTATTTACTGGCTTTTCTTCTTTTTTAATTTACACTACTTATAATCAATTATATATAAAATACAATTATATTCCTTGAAATCAAAACAATATTAGAAGTGATAACTTATTTATTTTATTTTTATTTGTAATTACATATTAAAATTATTATTATATAAAATTGTGATAAGTATGAAAAATATATTAGGAAGTTATGAAATTAGTGTTTCTCAATAAATTAGAGGAATATTCTTTTTAGAGGAAGATACAAGGTAAACTATTGGAGACATTTATTTAACAACTCAATTTATCATTTATTACTTTACTCCTTTTAAAATGTGAAATTTGTATATCTCATTTCCGTACTATTGTTTCCTTCATCTTTCTTAAGTGAAACCCATACTAAATGCCAATACTTTATCATCGTTTGATATATATATATATATATATATATATATATATATATATATATATATTCCCAATAGTTATGATTATTAATTCAAATTTACCTCGTCTGAGATTAACATCCATAATAAATTTATTTATTTATTTATTTTCCAATTAGAGTGGTATTGAAAGGTTAAATTCAGATGACATGATTTGTATCGGAGATACATTTTATTTATTAATCTAATTGGGTTTGGGGTTTCACAAGGACGATGTGTGGATTCCCTTTAATTTGGCCCGATATGGGTCGTGGAATGTTTCTACGTTGGCACATGAGAGGCGCGTTAAAAGATATATCCCACATTGATTTCTTAAAGACTAAATGACTTACATATAAGGTCCTGAGTTACCCCCACTTAGTACAAATTAGTTTTAAGATGAAAACTCAACATACCTTGAAATTAACAATGTATATAAACTTATATGAATGGTCAAAGTTTCCTAAATTTAATTTTTTAAAAAATAGAGTGAACAAAATTGGTATGAGGAAGGGAATAGTTGTTAAAACAGTGATGGCATAGGTGATAAAAATGCCCATCTTGCCATTTTTGGATTTACACGAGGAGAGTGCAAGCAATCAAAGCTTTCTACGTAGGAGATGCACATGTGCAATAATAACAAAAATCCAACAATGGACCTAATTAAAGATCCTAGAACAAATGTTCACATCAAGTGAGTAGCCCTGTCCTGCTTATTTCAAATCAAATTAACTTAACTCAAATTTTCTCAATATTTCTCATATTTTTTCAATTATTCTTATCTCTTTTCGGCTCAACTCATCTCCAATTAACTCAACCCACCTATTCTTAACTATTTTCATCCCTTCTCAGCTCTTCTCATACATTCTCACCTCTTTTCAACTCAGCTCTTTTCAACTCCAATCAACTCATCTCAACTATAATAATTTCACATCATTTACTTTGAACTCCATTAAATTATTAAATTATTAATGATTAACAAATTGTTAAATATTATGAAATTTTAAAATCTTAATTATAATTTTATTTAATTAAGTTTCACTTGGGTTTTAAATTTTATTTATGAATTTTACTAGAATTGAATAAGATAAAAAATACAATGTAAATAATGAGAAAAAAAGATATCTATCACTTTTAGATAAATTCTATCTAAATTATTAATTAGTGTTGTAAATTATGAAAGTATAAATGTTGTGCGTGCCTTTGTTTATATTCATACTACAAACTCTGATGTGCGTATAATAATTCGACATGTTGCTACGATATATGATATATTTGAAGTTGTTTGATTTTAAAAACTTTGTTCTCCAACCCTGAATTTGTAGTCTCGCATTCCTTATTTCCTACAAACATTTAATTAATAATTTAAATATATTTCACATAAACTTCATATTATTAATAATTGTATTTATTATATTTATAAAATGTTTGCAATTATAAAAATTATATTTCATTTCATTTCAAACTCGATAACGTCAGGATTCGAATTCTATAATTACATCATAAAATTTACATCATATTAAATATATTATTTAATTCACATGCACTAACAATTTATTATTAATTATTGATATGTAAAATAACCCGATTCATACAACCAAAATTTTTTTATCTTCATTTCTTATAATTTGTACTTTAAACCTTGGTCTGTCCATGACTTATGGAAAGACAGTCTTTCAAAAGACAGACTCTATAATTTATTCGTTATCTTCTTTTAATTATTTTTTGTTCAGTGAACTTTTATTCAGTTTGACTCAGTTCGATTCAGTTTAATTAAGTTCCGTTATGTTAGCCTCAGTCCACTTCAGCTAGATTCAGTTCAATTTAGTGTGATTCATTTCACTTCAACTTTATCCAGTTAGGTTCATTTTGATGCAGTTCGATTCATTTTGATTCAATTTATTAGCTTAATTTGATTCAGTTTAGTTTAGTTTGGTTCAGTTGTTTCACTTTAGTTTAGCTTGATTCAGTCAATTTGATTCATTTCATTTCAGTTTGACTCTAAAAGTTCAATTAGATTTGGTTCATTTAATTTTGATTTAGTTTAGTTCGTTTTTGTTCATGTCAGTTCATCGACAATTTTTTTAGTTTAGTTCAGCTACAATCAGTTCCGCTCCGCTCCAATCAACTCAACTCAACTCAACTCATCTCAACTCAACTTCAATCAGTTCATCTCTTATCAACTCCTATCAACTCAAATCAACTCATCTCTTCTCAACTCTTCTCAACTTTTCTCATCTCTTCTCAACTCCAACAAGTTCAGGTCAACTCAGCTCTGTTCAGCTGAACTGGACAGGGCCTAAGTATGGTTCCAAAACCATTAAGAGATGTCAAGGCAACAGGCCACTGATATAGAAACATCATACTTAATTGTTTATCTTGTTTTAGGAACTGTGACCTGTGATGACATTGTTTTCTATTGTTTGGTCACCTATGCACATCAAACTGTAAATCTACTTAAACTCTGCTATATGATCCTAATTCAAAAGGCTATTTATCAAGAACATGTTGATAAGATCAAACGACAATCCATAAGTCAAAGTCTATTGTTACTATCACAGTGAATTTGAATCTCATCCGAAATGAAAACTATTTTGATTGTGATTGCCAGGATTTGTTTAATGTCTTAAAATATAAGTATTAAAAAATGATTTATTTTAAAATATAAAACACATTTAAGAAAAATAAAAGCTAATATTTACTTTCAAATTATGCATAGCTTCACAAGATGGACTGCCTTTATTGGAGTTCCATTTGATTGTTATCTTTTAATTCAATTTATTATTTTTGTAAACGAACATATTGATAGAGGCAAATAAGTATGGAAGCTCAAACAAATCAGTATGGAAGAGCTTACTAACATAGTTACTTCTATGAACGCCCATTCAGCGCCAGGCCCGGATGGGTTCTCTGGTTTCTTCTTCCAGAAGTGCTGGAATATTATAAAAACCGATGTCCTGCTAGCAATGGAAGATTTCTTTGCTGGGACAGATATTCCCAAAGCTATATCATCAACCCAACTCATTTTAATACCCAAAAAAGATGTCTGTTCCTCCTTCCGAGACTACAGACCCATTAGCCTATGTAATTTCTCAAATAAAATCTTCTCAAAAATACTCTCAACGAGACTCAAGGTCTACCTCGATTCGTTCATCAGTCCGGAACATTCTGCTTTCATTTCTGGAAGAGAAATAGCAGATAATGTTCTGCTCATGCAAGAATTCACTAACCACCTACACTCGAAAACCAAAGGAACCAATATGATAATCAAACTGGATATGATGAAAGCCTTCGATAGAGTCTCATGGCCTTTTTTAACTAAGGTCCTTCTCAAACAAGGTTTTTCCAGTGTGTTTGTCGAGCTAATTATGAGGAACATCCGGTCTGCGTACTTCTCTCTACTCATCAATGGAAAAACTGTAGGTTTCTTCCCTGCATCCAGGGGTATAAAGCAAGGGGATCCACTATCCCCCATGCTTTTCATTCTTATGGCTGAAGCCTTCTCACATAACCTAAAATTTTTATACCAGTTCGGAAACATTCAGCCATACAAGCTTCCACGGGGGATGATAACCTCTTCGCACCTGTCCTATGCTGATGACACAGCAATTCTTCTAAAATATTCCAAACGGGGACTACACACGATAATGAGCTTCCTGAAATCTTTCGAATTTGCCTCTGGACAGAAGGTTAATTTTGAGAAATCAACATTCTATTTATCAAAAAACACTCCGAACAGAATCGTCTCCTCAATAAAAAGATAATCAACCATGATGGAAGGATCCATTCCCTTCAAATACTTGGGTGCCCCATTTTCACAGGTAGAGCAAAAAACTCAATCTTCCAAGGCATGTTACAGTCTGTGCAAAACAAAATTAACCTTTGGCACAATAAGACTCTTTCTCCTGCAGGAAGAACAACTTTAATCAAACATGTTCTGTCTTCCATGCAAATACATCTCATAACAGTTTTAAAACCAACCACACATATCATCAACCAAATTCATAAGGCTCTAGCTCGGTTTTTTTGGCAAAATAAATCAGACACCTCACAGAAAAACAGATCATGGAGGTCATATCCTAACCTGTGTTATCCTACAGCAGAAAATGGCATCAACTTCAGAAACCTGAACACACTGACAAAAGCTTTTGCCCTAAAGCTGTGGTGGAAACTACAAACAGGGAAGTCGTTATGGGCTAAAACCATGTGGTCAATGACTGGCACACATAAAACCTCCAGAACCTGGAAACGAATCAAAGAGATTAATCACACAGCGCTTAGCAACACCAAAACCATCCTAAGATCCGGACGGGTTTCTTTTTGGAGCTCAAACTGGACCTCTATGGGTCCACTAACTGATCATTTAACTGATCCCTCAGACCCCCCATCTCACGACCTAACAGTGGCTGAATTTCTACAAAATAAGCCATTCTACTCTGCCCAGCTAAGGAATCATCTACCAGACCAAATATTACAAAACCTGGACCTAGTCTACTCTCTATCCCCAGGTTATGAAGACTCCCTAATCTGGAAACCAAGCAACTCAGGAATCTTCTCCGTTAAATCAGCTTATGAGCTGCTCCGATCCAAGAAAATGATAATTCCATCCTACTCCCATCTTTGGTCTAAATTACTACCAAGGAAGCTCAGTATATTTAATTGGAAACTTTTAAATAGACTTGTTGCTTTTCCAGATGTCCTAGAGGACTTTCCATTTCCAAGTCCCCTCACAATGCTGCTTCTGTTTTACCGAATCCGAAACAATTCACCACTGTTTCAACTCTTGCATAAAAGTAGACCAGATCTGGAGAAGAGTGAATTCTACTCTCAACTTGCCAAATAGCTCTTTTGAACTTCTTTGGGATAGAATCTACTTCTATTGGAATGTAACCTCCACTACTGGCCCATCCGTAAAATTGATCCGTATCATACCTTGTGTTGTGAACTGGTACCTGTGGTGTGCCAGATGCTCATATTTATTCGAGGGTACAAAGCCAAACATACAGATCATTTTCAAACAAATTCTTTATCACTTCAATGACACCCTCCTGGCTTTCAAACTAGATTGCAAATGGGATCTCTCTAATACACCGAAGATGCTGTACCACAAACCAGTGAAACATAGATCTATCAGAATCATTAAATGGCTACTGCCTCATAATTACAAACTAAATACTGATGGCTCCTTCACTAACAATGGGACTGCAGGCATTGGATGTATAATCAGGAACCATTCTGGTCATGTAATAATTGCTTTGTCAAAATCCATTCCAGCTGAAACTGTTTTGCAGGCCGAAACCATAGCACTGCTGCATGGTATTCAACTCGCCCGTGACAGAGGGATCACTGTCATTGACATAGAAACTGACTCAAGAGTCCTGCTCGGGATGCTCCAACAACAATTTAAGATACCATGGAAGATTTTGCCAATGATCAGAGCAATTTGGAATTTTCTCAAAGGAATGAACTACTCAATGCATCACGCTTTCAGAGAAGCTAATGGCGCTGCGGACTCCCTCGCAAAACTAGCCAGCTCCAAACAGGTAAACAATCTGTTCGGTTCGACAGATTTGCCCAACTTAGTGTCTGCACATGTCAAGCTTGATGCCGAAGGAACTCCTCATGTTAGGTTAATGTAATCAATTAATCATGTAACTTTAGGCCACGAACTTTTCTCTGTTGATCTTCAGGTTAGCAATAGATTTATGTTTAGATTATAAGATCATCAGATAAATCCCCAGAGGTACGGTATTAAGCCCCCCTCTTTCTTTGTATCCTTCTTTTATTTAATAAACGGGTAGGGGTCTGCCAAACCCCCCGCCATCAAAGGTGGATTTATTTTAAAAAAATAAATTGGGTAATGTAGTGACGTTAATGGTTTGGGCTGCTTCACCTGATTTTTGGTCCCCTACTCACACAATGTCGACTATATATGGACATATGAAATATACTAAATTATTTTTTATCCCCAAATATAATGCAATAACATCCTTTGGCACACAATGCCAATATCACATTTGTTCAACAACCAACAAATAAAAAATAATTTGTTTGACCTCCAAAGTGGTTTCTGTGTGGTTTTGGATGGTTTTTAGGTTAACCGGACATATTTTCCGATAAGACCAAGGGTATTTTCATAAATTTACTAATTAAAAATCAATTTTTTTAATTTTAAAGAAAATCGCGAGCGTGCATCACATGCGCACAAAAAAATTGAGTACTGGATGTGCGTGAAGCTACACACGTCTTCTTCACCGCGCTCGCACATCTCACGCGCGTCTTCTTCCTCGTCACTATCAGTGCCCTCGCCGCTGCTAACTCTTGATGGTGGCCTCCACCTGGTGATGGGACAACAAACTAACACGGTTTGCCACAACGCCGACCTCGATCCGCCTGGTGGTGGGCTCCGACTGGTGATGGGACAACAAACACCTCCACCATCCGCTAGCTCCTCAGGCGCACCGCTGTGATTCAGGCGCCGCTTCCGGAGAGCTTCACCAGGCGCAACAGAAATGGGAGACAATGATGGTGGCCGGAGCAAAGTTTGATTAATCTGCATATGAAGCGCCGCTGGATTAAATATGGTGAAGAACAAATGAGATGAAAAACAACCTGGGAATATATGGAAAGAAAACCTAGGATGAAGAACGAATGAGATGAAGAAGAAATGTGATGAATATTGGTTTTCCATCTCATTGTCGGCGGCAGTTGGTGATAAGTGGTGGTCGGCGGGGAAGAGGCTTCACGGGGGAAGGTGATGGTGGTTTCTTCTTTTTATTTTTATTTTTTAAACTCAAGTGTATAATGATCATTTTACATATTTTGACAATTTTACAATTGACTTACCTGAAAACCACATTTGGGGACCAAACAAATCATTCTGTGTTTGTTGGTCACTGAAAAAAAATGCGGTATTGACCTTTGAAACCTGAAATTTGGTTTTACTGAATTTTTCTAATTCTTACTGGTATGTTCCAACATAACCTATTTAACCAAGTATGCAATAAATTAAAGCATTAATGACACAAGACTTGGTTACCCAGTTCGGTGAAACCACCAACATCTGCGGGGCCTGGCCCAGTTCAGTGAAACCACCAACATCTGCGGGGCCTGGTCCAGTTCAGAATGAATCCACTAATTAGAAAGATACTGTGCAAAGTACATCATAAAAAATATTTATCTTTACTAACTAGAACGTGGGAATTCTGCTAGCTCCCCTAGCTACCGATCCACCTTGATCAGACTCCCCCTGACCTCGAAACTCGTCGACACTGTATCTCCTCCTCCCGAGGAATTAAGGTATATGATTCTGAATTTTGAACAACAGGTTACGTATGTTGAAAAATAGAATTCTGGCTCTTTGCAATTCTCTCGGAGGATTGAAAATCTATAAGCAGATTTTCTCTGATTAAAACCGTAATGAATGCAGCCGTGGTTGTCCCCTTTTATAGCCATGGGCAGATCAGAACTCTCCATGATTATCTCCATAATATTCCTATTCCTTATCTGCTTCTTGAAGCATATCCAAATCCCATAAATAAAGGGATTTTTCTTATCACAATATCTCCCATACATTCGAGAATATCAACACCATATTTTTAGGGATTTTCCATAAATCAACTATGCTTCTATACGCCTGATATATAGCAAAACATTTAGATTTTCATATCTTACAAATATCATAATATTCTGACTTCTTTCTTCGCGAAATCCGATCGGCATACATATGATAATCCGCATGTTCCAACATGGAAAGTTTTTCGTTTCCAAATATGTTCACAAAAACCGCCAATTAAATATTCAATGCATATCACTTGACTTTACAATCTCCCCCTTTGGCATTTTGTGGACCCAAAACTTTTTGGCCATTAATATCACAACAAAAAACTTGTCATCACACACAGGTCTTCCCAAGTCCACCTATGTTGGAACATATGCACAATACTGAATCTGATAAAAAATTGAATACCAGAATACCATAAAAATATGAATACCAGAACCAAATACTAGAAATCCAGAAATACCATTAAAATTAAACTTTAGATTACAACCAAAAATCCAAAATTCTCCCCCTGGGGCCATAATTAAGCCAAAGACTCATAAAACCAAAAAAAAAAAACATAAGCAGAAAGTAGGCCCCCCCTGGCTGTGACATCTATGTTGGAACATAGATTTTTTTTTCAGGAGCAAGCCTCTAGCTGAGTTTTTTCAATCTCCAGTTTTGCCTTTTCTACTTCAAGTGTTTCCATTTGAATGGCTATTGCCCCCAGTCTTGCATTCAGGACCACCAGTTTAGCCTTATTTTCAGCAGTTGAATAAGTAGACCCAGAAGGACTCCACGGTAGATCATGAACATGCCGCAACCCAAATGTCTTCTTGTTCGGCCTTAGGAATTCCTTGTCTATAATCATATCTTTTGCCTTCCCCTTTACCTTAGCACTCTTAGCCAACGCTAAAATCAAACAGGGATAGACAATGACATGTTTTGCTTTGGGAGTTGTGGCTTGCCTCACCAGGTTCTGCTGAATAAACAGTCCAAGATTGATTGGCTTCTGTGTTCTAACACAGAACAGTAACATGGCCATTTCTCTCGTCAAGGCAGTCGTGTTCGAGGATGGCATCCAGCAGTTAACTACTATCTGATACAGGTCAAAGAATCTTAATGACAAACATGAAGCTTGTGAATACCATGCTTCAGGCCACTTAGCCTTGTATCCTCCTGAGATTGTCTCCAGTATTTGATCATCTGTTACTCCTAAATCCTCAGGAAACACCCTCTCAAACTCTGGTGTTTGCAGCCCCAAAACCTTATTTATTCTGGCAGCTGAGAGATCCATAATCTTTCCCCGCACATACACCCATTCAAACCAGGGAGAGTTAGCTTACAAATTTTCAGCCTTCAAGTTGGCGTACACCTCAATGACCACTTGCCCATTATACTGAAGCTGGATAGTGGCCACCCTCTTCATTCCTATCAAATCCAGAAAATCCCAAAAACCAATATTCCTGTATGCCTCCAGGTCTACAGGTCTCTCATGAATAAACTTCCTCTCAGAAAAACTTCTCCCATCTTTTCACATTTAAAATCAAAGTATGAGAAAGAAAGTGCATCGCTTACAGGGAAGGGAGGAAGCACTTTTCTCTTGGTAGATTCCTAATTCTTCTTGGCCCTTTTTGTTGGTAAAGAAATTTCTGCTGCAGCCACCTTTCTCTTGCCCTTGATCGACTGTAAGAACTCATACAACACTTTATCACTTGAATAGTTCATCTCAGGGTGTTCCTGTGTTGGAACATACTGAGTATCCTCTGCTCGTTCAGTTCCAGCAGTCTGCACTTCTTCTGATTCACTTGGTTCTGCAACTGGTTCTTCACTGTGAGCTCCTTCCTTGTCATCATATGCATCACCAGTTATCTTAACCTGGTCTTCTTCTCCCATACCATCATCATCATCAACATCCATCTCTACACTATTTTCATCCACAGCTTGCTGTGTTGGAACATAGGCAACATGTTCCTCTACCTCACTGTCAGAGACGTCAATAATTATTGGTTTCCTCAGCTCTTCCAATCTCTGAGCTGCCCTCAAATAAAAAAATCCTACAGGCAACCTATCTGTAGACCGAATCACCTCTTGTCCTGCAGCCTCCTTATCTCTAATTTCTCTCATAACAACACAGCTTGGACGAGGAATAGATGAATAAATATAAAACTTGTCCTTCCCTTTGTACTCATCATACCCCCCCTTAGGAACTTCACTTTATAGTTTTCGACATTCCACAAATATCCAATATTCTCGGTCACAAATTCTTTGACCTTGACATTCATGAATTCACCCTCTATGCTCTTAATCTTTGTCAAGTCTACTGTCAATCTATTAGCTTCCAACCATTCAAATATATCATTTATAGTCTTGAATTCCATCCCATGGATTTTAAGAGTTGGAGGATCAGGGTTAGTTACCTTTTGAAACGGACCCTTTCCTTTGTTACTGGGGCTTTCATCCCGATCTTCATCACCCAGACTAGAGCCATCGGCTTCAAATTCTTCTCCTCTCTGTTCAGCATTGTCAACTTCTAGAAGTTTGAGAGCTTCATGAGTTTCGAATTTGACCGAGGGAGAGTTTGTGGTTGAAGACATTTTCTGGCACGAAGTTGTTATGGGAGAAAGACCGTAGAGAGATTTTGCAACACAACTTCGAAGAACACCAAGTCGAATGGGAGAGTGGCTGAAAAGAGATGGATTTGAAAGGATTTGGACAATTTTGAATCCAACACAAACTCTTCAGCTCTCTTCCTCTTTTTCCGCGAAACCCCTTTTTGGTTTTCCAAGATGGGTAATGATGACTTTTTTCCCTCCTGTCAACTCAAGATATCACATCCAAACATACCAACTTCCAACATACCATAACTTCTAACTATCCAACTAATCATCTTCTATTTTTGTACAACTTTTCTTCTTTCTATATTTTTTTGTTTTTCTGATTTTTTCGACATAAAATAATAAACAAATAAAATATTTACATTTAACTAAATGCAAGAATTACCTCAAATTTGACAGACACCTAAGTGTTGTCTGAGACTTCCAAAAGTGGCAGTGTCCAACGGCTTTGTAAAGATATCAGCAAATTGCTCGTGTGTTAGAACATAAACTACCTCTACTTCCTTCCTTTCAACAAGATCACTAATAAAATGACGTCTTATGTCAATATGCATGGTTCTCGACTGCTGGACTAGATTTTTTGAAATATCAATAGCACTTGTGTTGTCACATACAATCTTCAAGGGGCCTTGATGAATTCCATAGTCATTCATCATTTGCTTTATCTATAACAATTGTGCACAACAGCTTCCAGCAGCAAGATATTCAGCTTCTGCTATAGACAAAGAGATCAAATTTTGTTTCTTACTATACCAAGAAACCAGATTCATGCCAATAAAGAAACATCCACCTGTAGTGCTTTTTCGATCATCAGCATTACCAGCCCAATCAGAATCACTGTACCCAATCAGCTCAGAATCTTGATTCTTAGAATACCAGACACCATACTCAGAAGTCCCACTTACATATCGAATAACTCTTTTGACTGCCGTGAGATGAGACTCTTTTGGATCAGCCTGAAATCTTGCACATATTCCAACGCTGAGACATATATCTGGTCTACTTGCAGTTAAATAAAATAGACTACCAATCATTCCCCTGTATAACTTTTGATCAACTGCAACTCATTTCTCATCCTTGACCAGTTTGTCAGAAACCCCCATAGGTGTTCGAACTGCTCGGGCATTGCTTAAACCAAATCTCTTCACGAGATTCAATGCATACTTGCTTTGATTTATGAACATGCAATGTTTTCCTTGCTTAACTTGCTGTCCTAGAAAGTATGTGAGCTCTCCAACCATGCTCATTTCAAACTCAGCTTGCATAACCGTGGCAAACTCCTGTACCATAGAAGGTGAAGTAGAACCAAATACTATATTATCCACATAAATTTGGGCAATCAGAATTTTTGATGACTTGTCAAGCACAAATAAAATGCGATCTACTCCCCCTCGATGATAACCTTTCTTAAGAAGAAAGTTTGTAAGTCGTTCATACCATGCCCTAGGTGCTTTCTTTAAACCATATGAGGCCTTCTTGAGGCGATCAAATCCTTTAGGTTGTTCCACATAAACTTCTTCATTCACCACACCATTTAGAAACACACTCTTGACGTCCATTTGATACAAAGTAAAGTTCATAGAGTAAGCAATAGCAAGTAAAATTCGAATTGACTCTAACTTTCCAACTGGTGCGAATGTCTCATCAAAGTCAACACCTTCAACTTGTGTGTATCCTTGAGCAACCCGTTTAGCTTTGTTTCGAGTAACATATCCGTCAACATCAGATTTATTCTTGAAAATCCATTATGTGTCAATGACATTAACACCCTTACGGCGAGAAGTAAGATACCCTACATCGTTTCTCGCAAATTGACCTAGTTCTTCTTGCATTGCAGTAATCCAGTATTCATCCAGTAATGCCTCCTTTTAATTCTTTGGCTCAACAAGAGAGATAAAGCATTTTAATCCAGCCAACTTCTTGTAATCCACCTGAGGAACTGGTCGAGTACTCCGTGCCATTGATTCAGGTTGATCATGTGTTAGAACATAGGATACGACAATGGGGGATGATGTTCCGATATGCTCAGTGTCAACTGGTTCAACATTAGTCTGCTCAGATCTTCCAACATGTGATGAATCTTCCTTGTCAGGTTGACAAGGCTGTGTTGGAACATGAGTGTTACCGGGTTCTTCTTCTCCGACATCTGAGTTTTGTCCTTCTTTAGAATCGTCCACAATAACATTGATAGACTCCATAAGTGTGTTGGTCTGATTGTTATAAACACGATAAGCACGACTGTTGAAAGAATACCCAAGAAAAATTCCAGTATCACTACGATTATCGAATTTTTCCAATTGCTCTCTGTCTCTGAGGATATAGCACTTGCTTCCGAGCACATAAAAGTATGAGACATTTGGTTTCCTGCCCTTCCAAATCTCGTAAGATGTTTTGCTGGTGAATGGACGCAGATATACTCGATTAATCGTATAGCAAGCTGTGTTAATAGCTTCCGCCCACCATTTTTTGTGAATTTCTTTCTCGGCTAACATAAATCTAGCCATTTCCTGCAGATTTCTGTTTTTCCGTTCTGCAACACTATTCTGCTGAGGAGTTATTGGTGCATAAAACTCATGTTGAATACTAAGCTCATCACAGAAATCACTAAATTGAGAATTATCAAATTCTCTACCATGATCACTACAAATTCGAACAATCTTTTGGCGACTTCCTTTTTCAGTCTGTAACTTTATCACCAGACTTCTGAATACTTCCACCGTATCAGATTTTTCTTTAAAAAAAGCTACCCATGTATATCTAGAGAAATCATCAACACATACAAAGATATATTTCTTTTCACCTATACTAGGAGTATTGACTGGACCCATCAAATCCATATGCAATAATTCTAGATTTCTTTGAGGTGGTTATATATTGAACTGACGAGTGGGGAGATCGAATTTGTCTACCTTGTTGACATGGTCCGCACACAATTCCGTCCTTGCTTGTTAAGGTAGGCATACCTCGTACAGCTTTTGCATTTTCAATTTTCACCAAGGTTTTGTAATTGATGTGACCGAGCTTCCCGTGCCACAGAAATCCTTCATCATGCTTCGAGATCATACATCGTACTTCTTGTTCCAGCAGATAGCAATTATCTGATGATCGTATTCCTGAAAGAACTTTGGCTTCTCCGTGTTTTACTATGCATTTTTCTTTCTGAAATTCCACAATCATATTATCATCACACAATTGACTTATGCTCAGTAGATTAGCCTTCAGGTCTTCCACGAACAGCACACTAGTGAAAATTGGAAATCCTTCAATCTGTAGTTCACCTTTTCCAACCACTCTACTCTTCTTTCCATCACCAAACGTAACATAACCACCATCGAAAGGTGTGATATTTGTAAGGAATTCTTGAGTTCCAGTTATATGGCGAGAGCATCCGCTATCAAAGTACCACGAATCTTTGAAATAGGATATAAGTGAATTATGTGCAACAAGGCATGTATCAGATCGTTTGACAACCCATACCTTTCTGACCGTTCTGGTTTTCTGGACTTCGCCTATGTTGGAACATACAACGAGTTGACACCCTGCCATTTGATCTCTGAATAGTTTCTGACATTGATCCTCGGAGTGGCCTTGGTATAAATAGTAGCTATAGATGAGAGGTTTCCTTTGATAGGGCTTGCTGAACTTTCTCCTTATCTCTCGAAGCTTTGTCTTGAGATTCGCTGGATTCTGGAGTAACTAGTGTGCCTCATGCTTGAGTGTGCCTGTGTTATACCCAATTCCGTGTCGATTTCCAAAGTTCTTTCCCATATCCAGAATATCATCAAGCTTAGCTTTTCTAGAATTCAGTTTAGAAATTACTGCTTCAGAAGTCTTAGATCTCTTGGTTGCTAATATCGGCTTTTTATTTAATTCTTCAGTTTCCTTTATGAGTTCAACAACTTTTACATGCAATTCTCTTTCTGTTTCCATCAATTGCAGTTTTTCTTCCTTCAGTTCTTTGTTTGTATCAACCACTTGAAGCCACATAGTATACATCTTTTCATAAGTGCTGTAGATTTCTTCATCACTAACAACAAGTCCATCATCTTCATCACTGGATGCTTCATATGAATCTATGTTGGAACATATAGCTTCAACTTTATTCAATGTGTTGGAACATCCATTCTCCAATGCATCATACATTTTTGCTCCAAATGCCATATAGTTTCTTACAAGCTCCTCTTCGTCTTTCTCTTCTTCCTCATCTTCACTCCACGAGGTGACATAAGATTTTCCCTGTTTCTTCTGTTCTAGGGCAGGTAGCTCATAACTCAGTAACTCAATAGCTCATAACTCATAACTCGTAGCCTAATTCAAATTATTGCTATTTGACTCGGACCTGTTCTAAAAAAGTTGAGGTACTTCAAATTGTTTATTGACACGGACAAAGTCAGGGAAAACCTCTGAAATTATTTCAATATTGAACCTTGGACATATAAGAATTCCGTGGGTTCGACTCCCACATGAGCGCACATTAATTAGCAATCAGCTGCTTTTCATTCAAGGAAGGGCATAATTGAATGAATCAACTATTTCATTTCATAGTCAATTAATCGTTGACCCTATCTATGTTTCTATGATGGCCCAAGAACACGCTTATTCTTCAACGAATGGACGAGCTCAAAGGGGGGCAAGAACCATGCTTTCAGAGAAGCGGGGTCTAAATCTTATCTGAATTGCGAGAATAACTGATTAAGCCGTGCCATAAGGGGTCATTCTCCAAACGGGACAGGGAAAGGCCTTTAGGTTGTTTAAGTAGGTTGGGAGGGTCCCATTGGCTAATTTTTAGGTATAGTTCCGGCTGCTGGAGCTTAAGGCAAGATCTAGAAAGCACACCAAGGCGCGGTGCTCTATGATTATTTTTTAGCCAGGTCTTAGTCCTAACCCAGCGACTTAAAGGGTAGCTTCCGTTCACTTCTTTGCCGTAATCTGATCTCAAATGCCAACTAGCTCCTATCTTTTGAGCTTTTTCTTCCCGGTCCAATATTTGTTCTTCCGAGCTCTTCCGTATGCTAAAGTACTTATTTACCATTGACAAGGAAGGGTTTCTCCGGGCCTTAACTTCTATCTCTATGAATCTGACCATCATAAATTTTTTTTCTACTTTAGAATTTGGAATCTATCTTTCACCATCCTTATCCCCTGTCCTGAGCTTTACTCCATTTTTATCCACTCATGAGACCGCTCTCGCTTATGATCTCCCCGAAGAAAATATAGATTTAGGCCCTAGATCATGATTGAAGACCATTTGAAAGGCATTTACGTTAGGCTTGCGGAGAAAGCCTTGGCGTAGGAGCGTACGCGAGTGAGTTTTTGAGAGCAAGTATAGTAAAATAACTACTTACCCTTTTCTTTCTCCCGATTCTTATTACGTTGAGTAAGGGAAGCACTCACTAGAACGAAAAGCGGAAGTGCCTTCCCTTTGATTTCACCTGTTTCAGCCTGCGATTTATAAATTGCTTCGGCACAAAATAAGAAACGATCTCTTCAACGCATAAATGGTTGAGAGTTCACGCTTGGGGTGTGGTTACTACTTAGATGCTTTCAGTAGTTATCCGCTCCGCACTTGGCTACCCAGCATTTACCATGGGCACGATAACTGGTACACCAAAGGTGCGTCCTTCCCGGTTCTCTCGTACTAGGGAAAGGTCCTCTCAATGCTCTAACGCCCACACCGGATATGGACTTAATAATTTAAAAAGTGTTAATAAATCTCTGATTAAAAAAAATTTAATTCTATTTTTGGTTGAGCATCTTGTATAATAATATAGGTTTGAATAATGTCGAGCATCTTGACCATATCCTTCACATTCCCTGCATTGAATTCGTCCAGGCTGTTTTGGTTCACTACTTTGATTTCTGGAGAACTACTGATTTCCTTGCTCAAATCTTGTTCCACGATTATTACCAGTATCCTGTGGCCTTGATCTATTTCCTCCAAACCTCTCATGAGATTTCTTGTTTACTACTTTCTTCAGCATTCTTGAGAAATTCTTCGTGATAAGTGCAAGCTTTTCAAATTCATCATCACTGTCAGAATCATGATTGTCCTTTGATGAAGATGTTCCGAATGCCAACTCCTTTTGGACCTTTTTTGTAGTTGGTTGAAACGTCATCTCACATGTCTGTAATGATCCCATTAGTTCATCTAAGCTCACGGTGGCTACATCTCTTGCTTCTTCTATTGCCGCAACCTTTGTCGCAAACCTTTTAGGAAGTGATCTCATGTTCTTTTTCACCAACTTCGCCTCTTTGTAAACTTTTCCAAGTTGGTATGCCATATTGGAGATGTCCCCGAGTTTTCCATTGAATATAGCAATGGTGTCATCCTCCTCCATCTTGAGTTTCTCAAACTTAGTAGCCAACATTAGTAGTTTAGATTCTCGAACTCGACTAGTTCCTTCATGAACAGTTTGCAGAATATCTCATGCTTTCTTAGCTTGATGACATGTAGAGATGAGTTTGAATTGGTTTTCATCAACCTCAGTGAAGATTGCATTTAGTGCCTTTGAATTCACCAGAGACGCCTTGAGGTCATCAGGAGTCCAACTAGCTTTGTCTTTGAGTTTTTGCTCCCTTTGACTCGACTCTCCTTCTTTTTCCTTAGGACTTGTATCATCATCTTCAATAGGGTGATTCCACTCAGTCTCAACATAGAACCACGCAAGTTCATCCAGTGAGTTGATGAAAACTCTCATGCGTGCCTTCCAATAATTGTAGTTGTTGCCTTCTAGCAGAGGTGGCCGAGACACCGAAACTCCTTCTTTAGTTACCATGGTAAAACCGAATCACATTTTCCTTAACACAACCAAGGGAAAAATAAGTGACCAAGCTCTGATACCAAATGAAATTTGATTTTACCAAAATTTTCTAATTCTTACTAGTATGTTCCAGCATAACCTATCTAACCAAGTATGCAATAAATTAAAGCATTAACGACACAAGACTTGGTTACGAAGTTCGGTGAAATCCACCTACATCTGTGGGGCCTGTCCCAGTTCAGAATGAATCCACTAATTAGAATAATATAGTACACAGTACATCATACAAAATACTTATATTTACTAACTATAACGTGTGAGTTCTGCTAGCTCCCTTAGCTACCGATCTGCCTTGATCAGACTCCCTCTGACCTCGAAATTTGTCGACGCTGGATCTCATCCTCCCGAGGAATTAAGGTATATGATTATGAACTTTGAACAACAGGTTATGTATGTTGGAACATAGAATTGTGGCTCTTTGCAATTATCTCGGAGGATTGAAAATCTGTGTGCAGATTTTCTCTGATTATAACCGTAATGAATGCAGCCGTGGTTGTCCCCTTTGATAGCCATGAGCAGATCGGAACTCTCCATGATTATCCCCATAATATTCCTATTCATTATCTGCTTTTTGAAGCATATCCAAATCCCATAAATAAAGGGATTGTTCTTATCACAATATCTTCCATATATTTGAGAATATCAACACCATATTTGTACGAATTTTCCATAAATCAACTATGCTTCCATACGCCTGATATATAGCAAAATATTCAGATTTTCATTTCTTACAAATATCATAATATTCTGACTTCTTTCTTCATGAAATTCGATCGGCATATATATGATAATCCGCATGTTCCAACATGGAAAGTTTTTTGTTTCCAAATATGTTCACAAAAATTGCCAATTAAATATTCAATGCATATCACTTGATTTTACACCAAATAAATTTTAAGATACTATTTAGGGGACCAAAAAATAATTTAGTCTATGAAATTTCAAATATAAAGTTATAATAACTATTTGACCATCAGACCATTATAAAACAATATTAAATCATAGTGCTATTTATTAGATAATGCGTTTTTATTTTGAATGCTTACTTCTTATTTTCTAATCTCTTTATTTTCTTTGAAAAAATACTATTGAGTTATTTTGAGTAAATTGATATTTAATTTTTCGTTAACATGAATATCACTCTTGATTTCGGATCCTCTACTCCACTCACTCTATGCTACGCGTGCGTTACAAATATTACGACATTATTTTATGTGGTCTGGGGCATAATTTTTTTACTTTAATCACGTGATAGTGTATATAGTAATTTGATTTTTAGTTTGTTTCAATTTTATTTATTGAATTTTTCACACAAAAAATATTATTTTAGTCCAAACATTTATCCAAATATCATTTAAACAGTAAAATTTCATCTTATTAGGTTTTACTAATGCTACTAGAGCTCGTCTCTTGAAAGAAGGTATTTTCATAATGCAGAGAAAGAATAAGGTTTAAACTGCAAATTAGAAGAAAGGAAGATAAATTTTTGGCTTGCATTAATCGGGTCATAAACTTTATAACTGGTATATGTTACATAATAAATTTTTAATATGACAACTAAAATCTTTTATCATTTTATTATTTTAATTAACCCCGTCTTTCCATAAGCCAATGGAAAGACGGCCTTTCCCATACTTGTATACGGTTATATATTAAATTATTAATAAGTATAAAAAATATCATATTTCATATATAGTTTTTTAAATGTTATGTAATTATTTTACGAAAAAAATAATTTCACTTATTCGATAACTATATCTTATAAATTTAACGATTGTTTTAAAATTTTTTACTCTTCAATCTATAATTTGTGGAAGGTTTTACTATATCCTATGAATTTAACAAAGTTTTTTTAATATATATTTTTACTCTTAAATCGAGTCCGTCTCTTGAAACACGGTATTTCCATAAGTTATGGAAATACCAAAGTTCAAAGTGTAAATTAGAATAAACGAAGATAAATTTTTTGGGTTACATGAATCGGGTTATAAAATTTATAACTACTACACGTTCATAATAAATTTTTATTATTGCAACTAAAATCTTTTACTTTATATTTTTTTAATTAAACCAGCCTATGGAAAGATGGTGTTTCCCAAAATTTTACTTAAATATAATCGAAAAACCTTCTCATAAAATTATAAATTGTATTTTTACTCTTTCGGCAAACCTTCCAATAAAATTGTAGAAAGTGGCATCAAGAACAGTCGTTTGGTTCATGTGGAAATTCAATTCTGCGGTAATTTGTATTTCATGGGAAGTTGTTTCCGTGATCAAATTTCTAGGATATACACAAATCGTGTTTGGTTGCACATGCGGATTCTATATTTCCTATGAATTAATTTTCTGCATGTTGTTTGGTTGACTTCATTTGTTTCTTTGGAATCTAACGATTTTGTAAAAAATTGCCGCGTGAATGAGGGAAACCATAACGTTTTACGCGCCATAGTTAGGATAAAAGTGTAATATCACACAAAAGCATCGCAGAATTGCATTCGACCGAGGAGGTACTCGGTAACATATTTCCCACGTTATGTGGGAAATTTAATTTCCTCCGAATTACAACTTCCCATGTATTTACTACTTTCCGTCAACCAAACAGTTCTAC
Source organism: Rubia yunnanensis (assembly GCA_037428765.1). Lineage (NCBI taxonomy): Eukaryota > Viridiplantae > Streptophyta > Magnoliopsida > Gentianales > Rubiaceae > Rubia > Rubia yunnanensis. Next base: position 70,861,373 of record CM075071.1, on the reverse strand, counting down.
TAATCCTAAAATACGCAGAATTTATAATCACTGTGTATGTTACGCATACCAAACGAATGTGTCAAAATAACTGTGTAATTGCAGTAGGTTAACAATACTGTAAGTTGGGCTTTGGTATTGTGGGCCAGGACGAAAAATAGGAGTTCAGAAAAATACAATGGAGGAAGATCCAGTGACTAATAAATTAGAATTCAGGGGAATGAGCCCCATTCTAAATCGCAACCTTTTTGTCCGCAACATCCCCGCGCCGCCCGCCGGCAGTCTAAACGAAGAAGAAGACATTATCTCCATCCTTAGGAGGGCTACTTTTAGAGGAATTTACAAGAGCTATTGGCACTGCCTACGCCACTCTTACCCTCTAAATTAGTCTTGGTTCATATCACGAGAACGTTTGAAGGCCAATAATGCTCCTCTTTCCTCACCTTAGGGGTGTATATGGTAGAAGCTGCTCCTCCTTTGGCGGTCCTAGCTTCATTCGGATTCAGCAACACCAGCACACCATGGCGACCATTCAAGACCCGAGTACATCACACTCGGCTGCGCTTTTTGTCTACCACTGGCTTCCTCTTCATTATTTTCTTCAAGACCCGAGACCCGAGTCTCGGTTGCGATGAGGATTTCATAATGAAGAGCCAGTACACATTTTTGGTTGTTATGTATAGGTCCAGATTCACACATCCGGACTTGCAGTTATTTTTCCCTAGGCTTAGTACTTTCTAGCTTAGGGTTAGCATTTCTTTAAAAATATGGGTACCCCCCCTCCCCCCCTTCTTTTTCCCTAGGTTTTTAGCCTAGGGTTGGATTATTTTTGTATTTGGTAGGGCTCTTTTAGGGCTCTACCGTGGGTTCCACCGTCTATACTATTTACCTATTTACCTCGAAGAAGAAGACACGAAGGGAGCCGTAGGAATAGAGAGAGAAAGTTCTCTCTGGAGAAAAAAGACGCAGCCCTTTTCATGAACATCAGAGCTATGTTTCTTTCAGTTTCTCTTCTATGATTTCGAGTTTTCGGCAAGAAATGTTGGATTCCTTGCCGGGCTTCTTTCATTGTAAGATATGTTCTTAAATTTGAAGATTTGATTTTTGAATCTTGGATTTTTGGATGAAGATCTACCTTTTCGATCTTGAATTTTTCAACGGATACCTCGTCAGGCATCACCGTTGATTTGTGGGCACCATGGAGGAGGACAGATTCAGATCCGGACTTGAAGTATAGTTGACGATTCTGATATTCAATCTTGTTTGTTGATGGAGTGGATTAGATGAAGATATATCATTGTTCCAAGTAAGTTTTAATCTTTCATTGGTAGATCTAATCTGGATGACGAATGGGGGGTTTATTTATGATGAATCTGTGTGGATTTTTATGGAAGATTATTTGTTTACGATGGATAATTTATGTGATGTTTATGTTGGATTGGGAGTTGTAGAGATGAATTGGAGGCATAACAATTTTTAGTATTTGGAAGAGTTCATGATGGATTCGATGAGAGGAGAATCATGTGATCAGACCCCGGTATCCGCCCGACCATAGTTGTTTGTTTTAATTGGAATTTTTGACAAGATTGCTATATTTTATGCCAAGAGTTCAGATTTATTTTCCTGTCCGACGATCACTCATATGAAATTCAAGATTTTGGGTGTTTGAATGTTATTGTTAGATGGAGTTTATGTTTTGGGATTAGTTGGATTCAAGACAGATGCTTGGAGATGATTAGCTATGTGTTGGTTGAATGAATACTGTTAATCGAGGCTTGATCGGAGTTTTACAAGCAGCCACTTGAGGTACGACGGCCGACCATGGTGAATTGGTTTAATCAGAATCATCAACGACGATTTGCCCAAGGTATTCTAAACATTTTTCAATTTCATGATAATGCCCAGATCAAGATGAATGGAGGAGCAAATTTTCATAAAGGATGGATTATTTGGAGGACGAAGGCTTGAGTTTTCCAATCGGGTTCACCGGAAATATGTGAATCCGACGAGGACACGGATCTGAGCGCTTGACCCATTTTTTGAGCGCCGTCGGGTAACTATACCCGAGCAGGAAAAAATAGGGCAGAGGATCCCTAGGGTTTTGACTCGGTTCAAGGCGGCGCGGGTCATACGGCCCGTTACTGAAGACGACCAGGTTAAGGGTTTTAAACCCTAGCTGCTTGGATCTCGTGTGGTGGATGCTGTACTCTCAAGTGGTGGATGCTGTACTCTCGAATGGTGGATGGTTTACCCTATCGAGTGATGGATGTTGTACCCTCTCGAATGGTGGATGCTGAACTCTCGAGTGGTAGATGGTGTACCCTCTCGAGTGGTGGATGGTGTACTATCTCATGTACTCTCGACTGGGGGTTCACATACTATGGGTTCGAGTGGCGGATGCTGTTCGCTCGACTAGTGTTTCGCATACAATGGGTTCGAGTGGTGGATGGTGTACTACGGATTCGAGGGGCGGATGAGAAGTACTCTCGAGTGGTGGATGGTTTACTACAGGTACAATGGGTTCAAGATGCTGTACTCTCGAGTGGTGGATGGTTTACCCCCTCGAGCAATGGATGGTGTACCCTCTCGAATGGTGGATGCTGTACTCTCTAGTGGTGGATGTTGTACCCTCTCGAGTGGTGGATGGTGTACTATCTCGTGTACTCTCGACTGGGGGTTCACGTACTATGGATTCAAGTGGCGGCTCTCGGGTGGTGGATTACTCTCTCGAGTGATGAATGGAGTACTCTCGAGTGGTGGATGGTGTACTATCGAGGGGTGAGTACTCTCGACTGATTCGAGTACCGCCTCCAGAGGTGAATCACATACTCTCGAGTGGTGGTGCATTTTCGAGTACCGCCTACTTGACCCGCAATTTTGGGGAATAACTGGGCTGAAAAAGAGCTCCTGGCCCGCATAAATTAAAGGGGTATCTTCCCTTAGTTTTGGGCCGAATTTACTTCATTTCTGGCTCTATTTGGTGGATTTTTGTTGAGTTTTATCCTTCTCTTCGGGCTGAAATTGTATTGGGCGAATGTATGAGTTTTTCCATGCTTTGATCACACATTTCCCCTTGGAAATACTTGTGCACTATGGCCGATGAAGGTGGGAGAGCAACCTTTCTTCATTTGGTTGCACGACCATAGGAGTCGGGTAGTGGGCTAATTAATTAGCATACGCAAAATTAATTAACCCAATACTAGTCGTTACTTGGATTTGATGGTTACAACGCACTCTATGCTCGAGCTACACTTTGTGTTAATTTAGCATATAGCTATCCATTTGCTTAAAATGGAGTGGGCGACTACAAAATCGCCAGGTTTGACACACGCCGTATAAGTTGTGTCCGTTCTTTCCATCATTAGGGGGGTTATTTTTTGAGAGATCCACAAGAGTTATTGGCACTGCCCACAAATACTCTTGCCCTCTAAAATAGCCTCGGTTCACACCACGAGAATGTTTGAAGGCCAATAACATCTCTCTTTCTTCATCTTAGGGGTGTATATGGTAGAAGCTGCTTCTCCATTGGCGGTCCCAATTTCACTCGAATTCAGCACCACCAGCACACCATGGAAACCATTCAAGATCTGAGTACACTACACTCGGCTACGCTTTATGTCTACCACTGGCGGCTTCTACATCACCTTTTCTTCAAGACCCGAGACCCAAGTCTCGGCTGCGATTAAGAGATCATATGAAGAGCTAGTACATATTTCTGGTTGCTATGTATAGGTCTAGATTCACACTTGTATATGGACTTGCATTTATTCCCCTAGGCTTACCACCGTCTAGCTTAGGGTTAGCATTCTAACGAGCACCCCCCTCGCATCTCAGTTTTCCCTTGGATTTCATCATTTAGCTTAGGGTTTGCATTAGTCTTTGTATTTGGTGGGGTCACCAGTACTTTCATGGGCCCCCCTTGGATGTTCTACCGTATTTTCTATTTACCATATTTACCCTTGAAGAAGAAGACACGAAGTCGTCGGAAAGATGAGGCTGCTGACCCACAACATGCTCTCCTCCAACATCAAAGGGGTGGCGAACGGATTCCCTCAGGTCATCGAGTAAATAGGTAAATAGTATAGACGGTGGAACCCACGGTAGAGCCCTAAAAGAGCCCTACCAAATACAAAAAGAATCCAACCCTAGGCTAGAAACCTAGGGAAAAAAGAGCGCGGGGGGGGGGGGGAGGAGGGTACCTAAATGAGTACCCCCCTCCCCCCCAATTATTCTTAAAGAAATGCTAACCCTAAGCTAGAAAGTACTAAGCCTAGGGAGAAAGAACTGCAAGTCCAAATGTGTGAATCTGGACCTATACATAGCAACCAGAAATGTGTACTGGCTCTTCATATGAAAACCTCGCCGCAGCCGAGACTCGGATCTCAGGTCTTTAAGAGAAATAATGAAGAAGACGTCAGTGGTAGACAAAAAGCGCAGCCGAGTGTGGTGTACTCGGGTCTTGAATGATCTCCATGATGTGCTGGTGTTGCTGAATCCGAATGAAGCTAGGACCGCCAAAGGAGGAGCAGCTTCTACCATATACACCCCTAAGGTGAGGATAGAGGGGTGTTATTGGCCTTCAAACGTTCTCGTGATATGAACCGAGGCTAATTTAGGGGGCAAGAGTGTCGTAGGCAGTGCCAATAGCTCTTGTGAATCCCTCTAAAAGTAGTCCTCCTAAGGATGGAGAGAACGGACACAACTTATACGGCGTGCATCAGGCCTGGCGATTGTGTAATCGCCCACTCCATTTTGAGCAAATGGACAGCTTTATGCTAATTTAACACAAAAAGTGTAGCGCAAGCATAGGGCGCGTAATAACCGTCAAGTCCAAGTACCAACTAGTAGTGGATTAATTAATTTTGCGTACGCTAATTAATTAATCCACTACCCAACTCCTATGGTCAAGCAACCAAATGTAGAAAGGCCACTCTCCCACCCTCCAAGTGAAAAATATGCACTTATCCACCAAATACAATTTTAGCCCAAAGGGAAGGCCAAAACTCCATAATAATCCACAAGTTAGGGCCCAAATATGAAGGAAATTCACCCCAAAAATAATGCATGTAATCTGAAAAATACTCCATTTAATTAGGCCCAAGAATCCTATCATTCAGCCCAGCCAATTTTCGCCCCACCATGTGAAGCCATTGACCGAATTTCTTATGTTTTAGCCCAGTGGCTCGGCCCAAATCCCAATCCGTATGACCCGCTCACCAAAAGCAACTCCTTTGCGGCGGTTTTTGGCCCAGAAGCGCCGGTTTTCAGCCCATGAGCTCGGCCCAGGTTACAAACCGCGTGACCCGGCCAGATGGTTCACCCGCGCGACAACCGGGTCCTTCAACCGGTTTTCAACCGGGTTATAAGAGACCCGGGCTTCATATTATTTTTCAGCCCAGCACTAAATGAAACGGCCCAATCAGCTCGGCCCAATAACACTTTCAGTAGGGTTTTGTGGCTCTGACCCGATTTCCTCTTAGCGGGTCATTTAACCCGCGCCGAGAATTAACCCTAAGCAACTGCCATTGCCCATTTCCGCGGCCCAGCAGTGCTTTTATTCAGCCCAACCCATTTGCCTTGAAAACCCTAGTTTGCCTCCAACCCGTTTCTACTTCCTCGGGTTTTCTGACCCGGCGGCGCCCGAAACGGGTCGTGCTCCCAGAAACGCAGCCTCGCCGGATTTGTGATTTTCCGGCGACGGAGGTCGCCGGAATCTGGAAATTTTGGCCGGAATTTTGCGTCAAATTTCGCCGAAATCTGGAAATTTTGCATCAATTTTTCGAAAAAAATCTATCAAAATATGGGCATCTTCCCTTGTGAATTTCGGCCGGAATTAGCAACAAAACAAGGAGTTTCCACATCCAAAACCGAGCATTAGCAATCCGGCCAAACAAACACCTTTCTCCTTGCCGGAAACACTCTTTTACGGTGAGCAAAAACAACACAATCAACACTCCTTAATTCTCTTTTCCAGCCCTAGAATGCATCCCAAACATGAACAAATACAAATCCGAATCTAAGGCTAGAGAACCAAGGCAATTTCATGCTTTTCCATCGCCGGAAAAACGTTTTTCCGGCGACCTCCGATCGGAAAATCTGAAAAAAGCCAACCTCCAATTTTACTTCAACTCCGAAATTTCCAACAACTGTTCCGATCGGATAATGCATAACAAAACGAACCGAATCCTTCAAAGCATAACAAGCATTATAATTCACCGGAAAGAAGTGTTTTTTCCGGCGAACCCGATCAAAAAATTCAAACCATTATCATCAAGAAAAAATCCATCCTTTACAGAAAATCTGATCCTCCATTCATCTATATCTGAATATTATCATGAGATTGAATCAACGGAGAAAATACATTGGGCCTATGGTCGTTAATGATTCCAATTAAACCAATTAACTCCAAACATCTGTCTTGAATCCGATTAATCCCAAACCATCAACCCCATCGAACAATAACATTCAAACACCCAAAATCTTGAATCCCACATGAGTGTTCATCAGTCAAGAAAATAAATTTAAATTCTTGGCATGCAAATAGCAATCTGGTCGAAGTTCCAATTAAAGCAACAATCATGGACAGTGTGCCATCTGATCACATGAATGCCCTCTCAACAGATCCATCATGAACTCTTCCAAATACTATAAAAAAATTCATGCTTCAAATTCATCTCTACTCTCAATCCAACATGAACATCACATTGACTATCCACCATAAACAAATAATCTTCCAAAAAAATCCACACAGATTCATCATAAATAAACCCCTCATCAATCATCCAGATTAGACATATCAACGAAAGATTAAAACTTACTTGGAACAATGATAGATCTTCATCAAATACACTCCATCACCAACTTCAAGATCGAAAAGTCTGATCTTCACCCAAAACCTCCAGATCCAAAGATCAAATCTTCAAATTCAAGCGCAAATCATACCTCGAAAGATGCCCGGCGAGGAATCCTACATTAATGTCGGATTCCTCGCCGGAAACTCTGAATCGTAGGAGAGAAACTGGAAGAAAATCGGCCCCGGGAAGTCCGGAGAAGGGCTGCGCCCTTTTTTCTCTCCAGAGATTCCCTCAGCTCATCGAGGTTGCACAGGTGGTGGAGAAAGAGGTGGACTTCAAACCTGACTTCCTGAAGAACATGTTCACCAAGGTCGAGTACGGGGCCCTTCTAGAAGCTTCCAGAACCATGGGCTACGCGGAGCTCCCTGAGCAGGCAGAGCCATCCATCACGCACTCCTCGAGTTCCATCTTGAAGTGGGTGCCTTGGTCTGCCCGGAGACCGACTGCAAGTTCCCCGTCAACAAGGACATCCCCAGCATGCTTCTCCACGAAGTCGAAGTGAGCCTTCATGCCAACATGAAGTGAGCCTTCATGGCCACATGCTTTCTCACGACATTCCATCCTCCTACTTAATCAGCAATAATCATCTTCCAAAGTTTCTACTTAAAGCTTCTCAGTATTGGATGAAAGAAGTCAACGTTCATGAGAATGAGACTCCTCGACAGAAAAATGCTTTTGGCCTCATTCTCGATTGGCTGGTAGAGCTAAAGGTAAAGGGATTCACTCCCCCGAGCTTTTGCTCTGCCCCTCGGTCACAGAATTCTGCCACTAAAGAAGCTGAACGACATCTTGTCCCTTCGAGCAAAGTTACCCAAGGATCTTCCTCAAAATGTTGCAAAAGCGCCGGGTCACCCTCAAAGGGCTCATTTGAATCTTCCACGAAGAAGCGGTGTAAGATAGTCGTTTTCACTCCCATTGATCCCTCAAAATATCCTGTAGAGGAACAAATGAACGATATCTGAAGGGCAGCGGGTATTAAACTTGAAGAACTCGAAGAAATAGAGGCAAACGTGAAGGAGCTAGGAAAACCTATCTCCACTGAAGAATTGTTTCAGGAGGGATTTCCTCCCACTAGATAAATACGTTTAGACGAACAAACTTAGATAGTTGTTAGTATCAATATTGTATTCCTAATATATTTGTTCGAAGTTTGAATAAACAACCAATATTCTTTCCATAGCTTATACTTTACCCCTCGAATATGAGCGCCATGTGCAATTTCCTTAGGCAGAGAAAAGTACAAATATGTTTGGCAAGTAGAAATTAAGTAATTTAGAGACACAAGAATTTTACCCAGGTTCGGTGTTTCCACCTACATCCTGCTCATCTCGCCTACTAGTTTTTCATTTCAAAGATTACAAGATAGCCTTCAAGTGCCGCTTTAAAGCAAACCACTCGAACATCAAATAGAGTGCCACTTTAGAGTAAACCACTCGAACATCAGCCATAGCTAGAAATATCATCTAGAGCACCGCTTTAAAGCAACCCGCTCAAACATCAACTAGAGTGCTGCTTTAGAGAAAACCACTCGAACATCAACTAGAGTGCCGCTTCAGAGAAAACCACTCGAACATCAATTAGAGTGCCACTTTAGAGCAAACCACTCGAACATCATCCATAGCTAGAAATCTCATCTAGAGCGCCGCTTTAAAGCAACCAGCTTCAACATCAACCAGAGTGCTGCTTTAGAGCAATCACTCAAACATCAGTCGTAGCTGGAAATATCATCTAGAGCACCGCTATAAAGAAACCCGCTCGAACATCAACCATAGTGCCACTTTAGAGCTAACCACTCGGACATCAAAGCTGGTAGTATTTTCTAAAGTTGGTAATGTTCCACCTTCTTGGAACTAGAACACCGTTCATCTGTTCGAGAACATAGCTTCCTCTCGGGTGCGATTCGATCACTTTATAAGGTCCTTCCCAATTCGTAGCTAACTTCCCCTCGAGTTCCTTTCTGCTTTTCTCATTTTTCCTCATTACCAAGTCTCCCGGGTTAAACAACACATTCTTTACCCTTCTGTCATGGTATCTTCTGACTCGTTCCTAGACTTTAGCCTCATGTAGAGAAGCTAACTCTCTCTTTTCCTCTACCATATCCAAATTTAGACATCAGTTTTGTTGATTCATCATCTCATCTACAACAGCCATCATCCTTGGGCTAGGAACTCGTATTTCTGCAGGATTACTGCTTTCGAGTATTATACGTGACTATAAGGTGTTACCCCAGTAGTGGAAGACTCAGCTGTCCGATATGCCCACAACACATTAGGTAATTCCCATATCCAGTTATCTTCCACCCCCTCGAGGAGTGCTCGTATTCCATTTACTATTGTTCTGTTGGTCACTTCCACTTTCCCATTGGCTTGGGGGTGGTAAAAAAATGTCATCTTTTGCTTAATCTAATATTCCTTGCACCATTTCTTGAAGGGATCCTGAGCAAACTGTGTTCCGTTGTCCGTAATGATCGTTCTTGGGATTCCAAAACGGCACACAATGTTCTTCCAGCAAAAAGAGATGATTGTTTTTCCTCTTATGTTTGTCAAGGGCTCAACCTCTACCCTTTTTGTGAAAAATCAATAGTTACTATTAAGTATCTGAATTTTCCTGGCGCTTCCATAAAAGGGCCCACCAAATCGATCCCCCATTTGTCAAATGGCCACAAAATATAGATGCTCCTCATTTCTTCCTGTTGAACATGTGTTATAGGTGCATGTCTCTGACATTGATGGCAAGCCTGAATATACCGGTTCACATCCTAGAATATTGTCAGACAGTAAAATCCCGCTTGAATGAGCCTCCTCACCACGGATCGGGCTCCCTGGTGGCTGTCACATACCCCTTCGTGAACCTCTCTTATGAGGTAGTTGGCCTCGTGAGGGTTAACACATCGAAGTTATGGTTGCAACCCTTCTATACAACCCTTCTTCTTGTAACACATACATTGGAGCCTTCAACCTTATCTTTCTGGTATCCACTTCATTTTCTGGCAGGACTCCCTCTCAAAGATATGCCATGAACGGTGACATTCAGGAGTTTTCTACTTCAATTGCCATCACTACAGGTTCTTCAAAACTTTGCCTGCTCAAAGTTTCCATAAGGAGTTACTGCTGGGATTGGGTTCCCAAATCCGAAGAAGCGAGATTACTTAGAGCGTATGCTTTATGATTGCTTTCCCTCGAAACCTGCGTCAAAGTATAAGATTTGAGAGTATCTCTGCAGGTTATGCTCTCCGGCCTCGTACTCTCCATTCACCTACTGAACCACAATTTGAGAGTCACTGAAAACCTCTAGTTCCTCCACCTGCAAATTCTTCGCGAGGCACAATCCAGTGATCAATGCCTCATACTTAGCTTTGTCGTTAGTTGCTTTAAATGTATCTCTGCCATTGGGGCTAGTTAGTAGGACCCCGGCTCCACTTCCTTCTGAATGTGACGAACCAACCACATTCAACTTCCATATTTCTCTTTGCCTTGTTTCCTCATCCTGAATGGGATCCAAACACACCTCGAGGGGCTCTGTAGTTTCCATTATAAAGTCTGCCAACACTTGCCCCTTAATCACAACTCGAGGTTGATACTGGATATCATGCTCTTCCAATTCTACTGACCACTTCATCATTCTTCCTGAAATATCTGGCTTTAATAGGATCTGTCAAATGGGGTGGTTCGTGAGCACCACTATCTTATGTCCCTGGAAGTAGGGTCTCAACCTTCGGTCTGCATGTACGAGGGATAGAATCAACCTTTCGAGAACTGTATACCTTGTCTCCGTCCCCTACAAGGCACGACTAACAAAGTAAATTGGATGCTGATCTTTTATTTTTCTTTTACTAGAGCCGCGCTGATTGCTAGCAGCAACATGGAAATATAAAAGTACAACGTCTCATCCTTGTCTAGTTTCATCAAGGTAGGTAATGTCCTCAAATGTTTTTTCAACTGCTCGAATGCCTCGTCACACTTGCTATTCCACTCAAACTTCTTTGCCCTTCGAAGAACATCAAAGAAGGGAAAATGCCTCTCCGCCCCATTCGATAAGAACCTGCTTAATACTGCTAGAGACCCTGTAAGCTTTTGCACATCCTTTATCGATTGTGTGGTTTTCATTGTCTTCAGAGTTTCGACTTTTATGGGTTTACATCGATCCCCCTCTCTGAGACCATGAACCGAGAAACTTCCCTGCCCCCAAACCAATAACACACTTAGACGAGTTCAACTTTAAATTAGCTTCCCGAAGCCTACCAAATGTTTCTTCTAGGTCTTTTAAAAATTCTTCGTAAATTTTTCTTCAGACCACCATGCCATCCAAATATATTTCCATATTCTTCCCTATCTGTCCCCTGAAAAGTCTATCAACCAGGCTCTGATAAGTAGCCCCAACATTCTTTAACCCAAAGGGCATATTCTTATAGTAGTACGTGCCCACATTTGTAATGAATGATGTCTTTTCCTTGTCTTTTTCCACTATGAGGATTTGGTGATACCCTTATTATGCGCATCAAAGAATGCCAAAATTCGATATCTAGTGATGCCTTCCACTAGCTTGTCGATTGGTGGCAACTGGTAGTTATCTTTGGGGCAGTATTTATTTAAGTCAGTCTAGTCTATACACATCCTCTATGCTCCATCATGCTTTGGAACCATAAATGGGCTAGCGATCCAATTGGGATAGAATACCTCCTCGATTACATCTGCCCTCAATAATTTCTCCACCTCTTCTTTAATTGCCTCAGCTCTTTTGGGAATGAACACTCTTCTCTTTTGCTTCACTGGCTTAATTGAAGGGTTAATGTTCAGTCTATGTAGAGCGAGACTCAAAGGGACCCCCATCGGGTCAGATGTATCCCACGAGAACACGTCTCTGTACTTCATAACAAGTCTTTCAGTCTTCCTTTCACATCCTCACGAATTAGTTTCCCAACAGCTACTGACCCTTTATTCCAAATAGGCATATGTATTGTATCAGCTAATCCCGCCTCTGTGTGTACTGCCACTACATCTCTTCGTTTCCCCACTTCCCGTACCGTTGTGAGGTTACATATTTTGGCCACAGTCTGATCCCCTCGAATGGATGCCACCCATTTTTTAGTTGGGAACTTCATCATCAGGTGATAGGGTGACTAGACCGCCCGAGCTAGCACATCCATGGCCTTCCTAAAATCACATTATAAGGGGAAGGTGCATCCACGATAGCAAAATTACACCTGATGGTCACTCCTTTGTCGCCATCCATTGCTCGAACGGGGAACGTTATCTCTTCTATAGGGAATATTGGGTTTCCTGTGAATCCCGATAAAGGGGAGGCAGATTTTTTCAAGTTTTCACGCCCAATGTCTAACCGGTTAAAACACTTAGCAAGCATCACTTCTACCTCGCTTCCATTATCAATGAACACCCTTCTGATCTAGGACGTTCCAATAATGGCTGAAATTACCATAGGATCCGCATGGGGCATTTGGTCCGGTACAACATTCGCTTCCAAGAAAGTGACCGTCTCATCCTGTCGAAACCTCTTATGACATGGCTCTTCCGCGGAAACCCTTCGAGCTTCAGCACTTATAACATCTTTTGAAGATCTCTCTCCCACCATGCCATTGATGACGTCAATTACACTTTAGATGGGTGGGTTTTCTCCATTTTGATTTCCTCCCTGCTGCTCTTGGGGTCCATCCTGCCTTCCTTCATGCCTCCTGTCCCGAACCACAATTTCTTGAGGCCTTCTATCTCCTCTACCCTTATTGTTTTGATTGTTTCTTCTATAAGGCTGCCACTGGTTCATCCGGGGCCTCGAGGGGGCAGCCTAGTTCCTATGTCCCTGTCCTCGAAACCGTCTTTCCCGTTCACACCTACCAATCTCCATCCTTAACTGCATGCAATCATCTGTGTCATGGTCGTAATCCCTGTGATGATCATAGTACCGATTTGTTACTCTTCAGGCTGCAAGCGAGTTGTGCAAACTCTACAAGGGTGAGAGTGTCCGGACAAACCCTCTATGTATGCTTAAAATCTGTGGAGGGGTTTTTCCTCCAAGCATTGGAGGCAATGGATTATACCTCTCGAGTGGTGTTCTTATGGGTTCGACCGGCCTTTTTTCCTCTATGCTCTACATTTCTTCCTGCTTTCTTTGCAAGGATATCTCTTTTCCTTCTAGTTACCTCCTCTACCCTCGAATACTGCTCTACGACCTCCTGGAGTTTCTGCAAAGTCTTGGGGGTATTAGTACTCATCTTCTTGCATAATTTCAAGTCCTACATCCCCAGTAGGTACCACTAGATTACCTCATCCTCCATCATTTCTATCACCCCCAAACTCTTGTCTACATACCGGTGATAGAAAGTTTCCATGCTTTCCCCTGCCTCTTGCTTGGTATGGTAGAGTTCTAACAATGTTTTGGTAAACTTCTTCTTCTGTGCGTACTGGCTCAACAATGCTCTACTGAAATCCTGATATGATTGAAGCGAGCCCCTTGGCAACTTATTAAACCACTCCCGTGCCTTTCCCCGCAGGTATCTACCTACCAGCTTGCATGTCAATTTCTCATCAAAATTCCTCGAATTCATCAATCCTAGGAAAGTCTGGGTGAACTCTTGAAGGTCAATTTCACCACTATACGTGGGAAGTCCTTCTGGGGGCTTCACTTCTATTGGTTATCGAACCTTGGTGATCACCGAGCTAAAAGGAGACCCCGCAGCCTGGCCCAAGAGGCCGATCAACCTATCCAATTCCTTTCTTAAGGATTCACTTGCATCCGAGGGGGGTTCGTGGTGCCCCCAGACAGGTTCAGCCCCCTTTCATGACCGGCCAAGTGTGGCACATAAGGAAGTTGAGTCTCTCCGTATCCTGGGTTCATCCAATGTTGTCCGAGGTTCGGGTACACTGGTGGTGAGGGTGGTTAGACATAAGGATTGTACAGCCCCTGACTGATTCCCACACTTCCATATCCTTGCATGCCAGAAGAGCCCATTATTCCATATGCTTCTCCTGGACTGGCCAGGTCGAGGGTAGGAGCAGATGGGGCTAGCAGAGGTAGCGCATATATAGAACCTTAGGAATAACCAGGAATAGAAAGCTGTGGCCTAGCCTGTAGCAGTTCTCCAGCATATCCCTAATAAGGGTAGGCTATTGGGGGTTGAGAAGCCCACCCCGTAGTTATTCCAAAAGGTGAGGGCGGTAATGCCCCTATTATGACCCTATTATCCCTTAGATGAGGGGTGATTCGGTAACCGGTCGCAGCCAGGACCTGAGCCGCTTGTTCCACATCTTGATTCGGGGTCGCCCTCTCCACGTTCTGATTTCCTTGCTCATTTTGACCATAGAATTCCATATACAAATCTCCCAAGACCTTCATAAACCTTCCATCCTCTGAATCAGCCACCCTTTTGAGCAGGGAATCAGTGTTCCCTTATCTTTGATCTCCCATCAATTCAAGCACCCTTGATGGCCCCGACACATCATTCTAGATTGGCGCCAAGGTATTTGCGCCAACCGCCACTGAGGTTTTCCCCTCCCATGTGGCCTACGCCTGTATTAGGCTCCGCTCGTAACTCCGTTCCTGTCGTTTGAATGTTAGCCATTTCATTGTCCTCGATTCGGGCATCATTTTCTCCTCCTGGATTCTCCAATGTTAACCTTGGTGGAGATCCAGCCCCGCACCTATTGACCTCAATCTTTCACTCCTTCAAACTACTATGGACATAAACTCTGAAAACCCTTGATCCGGCTTAGCCTTCCCCACAGACGGTGCCACTTGATGCATCTTCGGCCACTGACCGGTTCATAGGCTTGGGTTCTTCTCGAACTAACCTGTAATTAAACTATCCCCGAGTTTCCAGGGGTCAGCACTCTGATACCAAATTTAGTCCAAGCTTCCAAATATGATTAAGACAAAATGAATCATAAGTAAATGCATATCTTGTATTTATACTCTATGTCCTAAATAACGTTCTCCTTCATTATTGCCCTCAATTACCCATGAATGCGGTAATTAAGTCAGAGTATTAAATATCCCCCTAACTGGGATGACATACTTTCGGCCCAATGTCTTCTTGGGCTTAACCTCTATCAATTATCTTATTTAGCACCATATTGAGATGGTCTATCAATAAAAAATTATATATCTAAGAGTAAAAATAAAAAATTTAGTTAAATTTATAAGATATTTTATCGAACAATTATTGTCGTACAATGTTTTGTGTTAGGCAGTCTAAACTTTAGGCTGGGGTTTATTCTATGATTATTATAAATTTGAAATTGGAATGGCTTTTTTGAAACTTACTAATAAATTCAAGGGCCTAGTGTGCAATTATAAAAGTTATATATATAGCTGAATTTTCATTTTTTCACTTTTCTTCCTCCCCTCTCCTCCGATCTGATATCGTAACCACCACCAACCACCACCGTTCCACCGATCGAAACCACCGCTTCATTGCCGCATTTCTGCTTCTTCCGCTGGTGTCACGGCGGAGCTAGGGCACCTCACCGGCATCTCGATTACAACTTATTGGTG
The DNA here is from genome assembly GCA_037428765.1 of Rubia yunnanensis. Taxonomy (NCBI): domain Eukaryota; kingdom Viridiplantae; phylum Streptophyta; class Magnoliopsida; order Gentianales; family Rubiaceae; genus Rubia; species Rubia yunnanensis. The sequence goes on along the minus strand of CM075071.1, from coordinate 70,846,035 downwards.
AAGCTAGGGTGGCATCGTGATTATCATCGGTAACTGCCACCTTCGGCCAGAATCTAGCCAAAAACATCCAAAAATTTATGATAATCATCTTTATTGGAACCCTAGCCTCCAACCGCTACCTCGACGTTGAAGCCTAGCGACGACATCGCAAAGAACGTCAATCGTCGCACATAATGTCACAATAATCATCATCACTGTGGAATCCTAGCGATGGATTTATAGACGCCGACGATGAAATGAACAACGACGAGGCGCGAGGCGCAAGACGATGGTAATGGCGCTGAGGCGCGAGGCAGTGATGCTAGGTTTGCAGAGTTAAACACGTTGAATATTCTGAGTAGGAAGAAGAGTGCTTGAGATTCACACGTTTAATTTGGGACAACGCATGAGTCCCATGGAGTTCACGTGCGGCCTTGTTTAATGCTCTGTTCTTGCGGCAGAGGTGGACGACAGATGGACTGCGATTTCAGATTGATGGTAGTGGAGGTAGATAACGTCGGTGGCAGAGTTGGAGTCGGGCATCGTCAGATGTGGCTAAGGCGGACAACGTTGGAGAAGGCGGAGGGCAGAGCTTCTCATTATGAGAGGTGAGGGTTAGTATTGTGTTTTACTTTTTTTTTCCAAAACTTGCTGATGTTTAATATTTTGTCGACTGAGCTTACATCATGAATGATTGTTTGGTTTAGTGGCTGTCACTCTGGTTATTGAGGTTAGAGGTCTAGAGTTCAAGTGTCTTAGTGAGCTTTGTTTTGAAGAATTTATGTCCTGGATGTATATGTTGAGGTTACTATTATTTGAGTGAATGCATGTTCAATAATAGTCTTTGGTGTAGTGGTTATTGCTCTAGGCTTTGAGGTTATAGGCTTGGTCAAATCCCACTTGGTTCTTTTTTTTCGAATAATTTTTATTCTTGAGGTACTGTAGTTTTTTGTTGATATTTTTAGCTTTTTTCCCCTCTTATGTTGATTTTTTCATTATTCGAGTGAGATTTAATTGATATGAGTTGAGGTTCTATAGTTTTTTTTGGGTAATATGGGTTGATATAGTTTTTAAATTTTTTTTTCTCATGTTAATGTTTTTCATTTTTCGGGTGAGGTTTTGGTAATAGGAGGAGTGCCTTTTTTCTTATGTTGATACTTTTTATTTTCCGGATGAGGTTCAGGTGTTAGGAGTAGATGTTTGTAGTTCTTTTTAAAAAAAGTTCGTTGATGTTTTATGATTTTCAGAGTGAATAATTTATACTCTTGAGGTATCGCAGCTTTTTGTTGATGTTTTTAGTTTTTTTCTCTCATGCTGATGTTTTTCATTTTCTAGATAAGTTTCAGGTGACAGGGGTTGATGCTTGTAGCTTTTTTGGATGATATGGTTGATTTTTTGTAGTGTTTTTTTCCTTATGTTGACATTTTTCATTTTTCGTTAGTGCTTCAAATGTAGGTTGTAGGTGCTTATTTCATAGAGTTAAGTTCTCATATGACCCTATATTTTGGTCAAAAGTGCCAATATGACCCTGCAAGATCAGAAAGTGCTGTTATAACCCTATTATTTGCTCGAAAGTGCTAATATAACCTTGGAGGCTTGAATTTGGCCGAAATTATATGAATTGACTATTATACCCTTGATTAAAAATTTTAAAAAATGTGAAAGGACAGTTATACCCTCATTGTCTATTAACCCAAACAATATTTCATTTTCTCTTCCTTCTCCACTTTCTTCATCTTCTCTCGATTCCTTCTTCTCGACGCTTCACCACCGCCGCCCTGTTTTCTTCTTCTTCTTCTCCACTCTCGATCACACCATCCAACTCCGTTCACCACAGTCAAGGTCTCCACTTTTCAGCGGTTGGCTGAGCGGTGTCAAAAAAAATGTGGCGTGGGGCTGTGGGGCTAGGGGATGGTGGTGGTGAATCGGTGGTGGGGTGGAGATGTTCATTAAGTTTCTTCTCGGTTCCAATTCTCAAAAAGTCAGTTACTCGTTTGTTCTAAGTTCTATTTTCTCAAATCTAGCTGAGGCGGGGTGGCGCAGGGGCTGCAGGGTGGGGTTTGCTCTAGGGTTTTGCCATTGTGGGGGTGGTCTATGGTGGCTCAAGGGCAGCAGGGTGGGGTGATCTAGGGTTTTTCCATGGCGGGGTAGTCTGTGGCAGCGGAGGTAGGGTGGTCTATGGTGGTGCAGGGGTAGTAGAGATAGGGTACTCTACATTGGCGCTTTTTCTTTCTGATTATGTGGAGACTTTCTTTCTGATTATGTGGAGACTTTCTTTCTGGAGCCTCTCTGTTTGGACTGCTGTTTAAAGTTTGTTATGAATTGCCCAGACCGGCAAAAGAAATTACCCCCTTATGTTCATCAACAAGCAAGTTATCATTTTGTATTCTACAGCTAGAGGGTCGTAGTGTTAGTTATGGCTGCTGTTATGATATAGCATTTGGAGATAATTAACAGTATGATTAGAATATGTCATAGAGGTAGAACTTGATGAGGTATTTCATGGTATTGTTCTACGCTTGATGATGTTTGATGATGTGCTTTTTGTTTGTGCGATAAATCCAAATTCCGGTGGCGGCAGGGCGGTGGAACGGCGGTAATGGTGGAGCAGCGGTGATCGGGCTACGGTGGTGGCGGAACGGGCAGAGGTGGTGTTAAAGGTTGATTTGAAGATGAAGATGATGAAGAAGAAGGTGGTGCAGAGGGGAATTCTTGTCTTTATTTTTTTAGTTTTAATACTAGGGGTATTTTAGTCTTTTTGTATTTGGTTAATGCTGAAAAATACATAGTCAATGTCAAAATAGTTCCAAAAGGTTATATCGGCACTTCTGATGCAAACCATAGGGTTATAATAGCACTTTCTGATCTTGCAGAATTATATTGACACTTATGACCAAAACATAGGGTCATATTTATATCTTTCCCTATTTTATAACTTGTGTGTGTTATGAAAATAAATTGGTGCTTAGAGTACATTGTAAGTGCTTCAATGGTTGCTTGTAAGTGCTTCAATTGTTGCTTGTAAGTGCTTCAATCGTTGCTTGTTATGAGTTGATGTTTGTAGTTTTTTTTATGACATGGTTGATTTTTTGTTGTGTTTTTTCTTTATGTTGATGTTTTCCATTTTTTGTTAGTGCTTCAAATGTAGGTTGTTGGTGCTTATTTTATAACTCGTGTGTGTTTTGAAAACAAATTGGTGCCTAGAGTACAACTTGTAAGAGTTTCAATCGTTGCTTGCAAGTGCTTCAATCGTTGCTTGTAAGTGCTTAATCGTTGCTTGTTAGGAGTTGATGTTTGTAGCTTTTTTGATGATATGGTTGATTTTTTGTAGTTTTTTCCCTTATGTTGGCGTTTTTCATTTTTTGTTAGTGCTTCAAATGTAGGTTGTAGGTGCTTATTTTATAACTTGTGTGTGTTATGAAAACAAATTGGTGCTTAGAGTACAACTTGTAAGAGCTTCAATCGTTGCTTGCAAGTGCTTCAATCTTTGCTTGTTAGGAGTTGATGTTTGTAGCTTTTTTTGATGATATGGTTGATTTTTTGTAGTGTTTTTTCCTTATGTTAACATTTTTCATTTTTTGTTAGTGCTTCAAATGTAGGTTTTAGGTGCTTATTTTTTAACTTGTGTGTGTTATGAAAACAAATTGGCACTTAGAGTACAACTTGTAAGTGCTTTAATCATTGCTTTGGTGATATAGGTTGATGTTTGTTGTTTTATTTTTTTTAAAAAAAGATAATTTAGCTTTGTTGATGTTTTTATGATTTTCAGTTGATTTTTTTGTTAGTCGTAGTCGATGTTTTCCCCCAATTTTTTGTTGATTTTGATATTTTTTGCTATTCAATTTAATTTTTTAATATATTTTTTGCTGCAGTTTTATTGTTGATGTTTTATAATTTTTCGGTGATGTTATGTTATTTTTTTGCTGATGTTACAACAATTTTTTGCTGCAATTTGTTTTTTTTTATTTTTGTGTTTTAAAAATTTTTAATGATTTTTTTGATTTTTTTTGCAGATTGCAGGTGACGGAAAAATAAAGGAAAAAAATTGGATGAAAAAGCCTTTGGAAAGTTATTAGCAATGCGTCTCTGTAAAATAATTAGAGATAGGTACCTCTAAAATTATTAGAGATAAGTCCCTGGATCTAGAATATTGTTAGAATTGTAGAAAGTCCTTTGCATAAAGTTTAGGCTGCCTTACAGGAGACCATCCCTTATTGTCGAGTGAAATTATTTTCGTCCATAAAATAATTACATAACATTTAAAAAATTATATATAAAATATAATATTTTCAATACTTATTAATAATTTAATATATAAATATATATTAACCTAATAAGGTGAAATTTTATTCTTTTAAATGATATTTGGATAAATATTGGGACAAACAATATTTTTGTGCGACAAATTCAATAAACAAAATTGAAACAAACTAAAAAAAATTGAAGTACTGCATACACTATAATTTATAAGATATATTATCGAACAATTTTATTGTCGAGTGAAATTATTTTCGTCCATAAAATAATACATAATATTTAAAAAATTATATATAAAATATAATATATTCAATACTTATTAATAATTTAATACATAAATGCATATTAACCTAATAAGGTGACATTTTATTCTTTTAAATGATATTTGAATAAATATTAGGACAAAGTATTGCATGCACTGTCACATGATTAAGTAAAAATTTGGATCCCAAAAAACATAAAACAATCTCGTGACATTTATGGCGCACGAATGGCGTAGAGAATCCGAACTGGTTGAAAATGAGGATAATGGGTCTGGTTTCCTTTTACCGCATTTATTACCGAAATAATTAACATGCAAGATTGATATACGCCCTCCGTTTTTTTTTCATTGGCACCTTTCTTTTGGTGTTAGAATTGAGGAGATGCTAAATGAGTGGATGAAATTGAATTGAAAGAAGAGAAAGCTAAATGAGTGGATGTAAAAACCTTAAACTTGCCCAAAATAGCAAGTGCCAATTAAAAAAAAACACCACTTTTAGTAAGTGTGCCAATGAAAAAAAAACGGAAGGTGTACATTAGGAAGAAAAGATACTCCGCAAATTTGTTTGTGAAATTTTATCTCAAATTTATCACTTTTACTTCTCTTTAAGAAAAAAGACCGCCAACAATCTTGAAATCTTCTTATGTTGAAACGATTTATTTATATCGGTGATCACCGGAGTAAAAATTGTTAAGAAGGTTTCTTGATAGACTATTAGTTAGATGAATGCAAAGTTTTGGAAAATACCGTCTTCCTATATATAGATGGAAAGATGAGGTTGAATTAGAATTATAAAAGAAGTAAAATTTTTTAGTTGCAATACTAAAATTTAGTATGCAACATGTATTAGTTATAAGTTTATGAACTAATTAATACAATCTAAAAATTTTATCTTTATTTTTTCTAATTTGTAGTTTAAATTTTGATCTTTCCATTATTTCAAGAGACAGACTCTTAGATCAATCATAAAAAGTCACATTTTAATAATTTTTATGGTTAGATTAAAAATTTTTACATGCTAAGATTTATTTTAATTTTAAAAATAATTATAAGTACCTTTATTTAATGAACAAAAATAAATATTAAATTATCATATTAGTCATACTAATTATAAAATGATCCCGGTAGTTGATATAAAATAAGAGTATGTGTATTGAAAGACGGTCTTTCCATAAGTCATGGAAAGATCAAGGTTTAAGGTGCAAATTAGAAGAAATGAAAATAAAATATTTGAGTTGTATGAATCAGGTTATAAACTTTATAACTACTACATGTTGTATAATAAACTTTTAATATTGCAACTAAGACCTTTTGTATTTTATTATTCTAATCAAACCACGTGTTTCTATAAGCATATGGAAAGAGGGTCTTTCCCAAGATTTTGACATAAAATAAAGTTGAGAAATATTTCCTTTTTGGAGAAAAAACTTATGAAGGAGTTTGATGGTGTCGCGAGGAAGGTGTGGTTTATAGATTTCCTCTTGGTGACGCACATATAACTTTTCACGAACTCTTGTTTTAGATTGATTATGTTGGGCTTTCCTCCCTAATTCTAGAACTCTCCATTGATGGAAGATGAGAGATGTTTCTAGGAAGATAGGGGATGAATCTAAACTACCTCCTAGAAGGCTCCATGCATTTACTATGGTAGTTGGAGAGATGGAATAGAATTCTAGAGCACACTTGACTCACTTATAAATAGAGATCTTGGAGAAGAGTTCATCATTAAATGTCATCCACTTCTATCCATGATCATTTTCATTCCTTTTAGTGTGAGAGATCCCCTCTTAGAGTGAGGAGTCAGAGAGAAGTCTTTATCCTCTCTAGTTAGTGAGTGTTCCACCATTGTGTGAGTAGTCTTGTAATCCATCCTACTTGGGTGGGATATTTGTAACCATTCTATAGCCTTTTATAGTGGAAGATTTGGATTACATAACCCCGCGGTTTTTCCCGATTTGGTTTTTCTGCATGACCAAATCTTGGTGTCTCATTTTTCATTCTTTTTCATTTATCCTCTTGATCACACAAAGAGAGAAATATCATTTTCCCAACAGTGGTATCAGAGCAAGGTTGATAAGCATTAGTTTCTTGTGGGAGTAAAGATAAAGGTCATGATGGAGAAATGTTCAAGCTCACGACGGAGAACTATGCCTATTGGAAGCCCATGATGGAGGATCATCTATTTTGCAAGGATTTGTACGAACCAATTATGGAGGAGACCAAGCCAACAGAGAAGAACGATAAAGAGTGGGAGCTCCTGAATGGGAAAGTAGTCGCCATGATTCGTAAGTACATTGATCGTAGTTTATTTGAGTATGTTTCTACTTACTCAAATGCCTTTGAACTATGGAAAAAACTTGAGTCCATGATTCAAAAGAACCACATAACAAAGCCTACTTAGCGAGTCGATTAATCAAATTGGAGTACAAGGATGGTAAAAAAATGATTGAGCAATTGAATAGCTTCAAGGGGCTGGCGAATCAATTAACAAAGATTGAGATGAAAACCGACAATGAGTTGCAAGCCTTGATGCTCCTAAGCTCACTACTTGAAAGTTGGGACACTTTAGTGGTCACGCTTAACAACTCGGCTCCGGAAGGAAAGCTTACCATGGATGGTATCGCCGACAGCCTAATCAATGAAGAAGCACGGAGAAAGGAACGTTGCACAACCACCTACTTGGAGGCCAACGTGATCGAGAATTGAGGTAGAAGTGAGTCATGTGGAAGATACAAAAGTGACGGACGTGAAAAATCATGAGGGCGGTCAAAGTTTCGCTCCCGAGTTTCTTGCTACTATTGTGGAAATGTGGGACATAAGAAAGTTGAATGTCACAATCTCTAGAGAGACTAGAAGAATGAAACATTGAACCAGGACCAAATCGACCCAAAGAACAAGGAAGATGAGAGCACTACTGCTGTCACATCTGTGAAGTGCGGTGAGGTTTTTATCATTGGCGACTATGTCAATCTCACCTATGGCGATAACCTTTGGATCAGTGATTCTGGTGCCTCTTTCCATGTTACCCCACATGAAGATCTTTTCTCATTCTATCAGCGTGGAGATTTCGGTGCTGTGAAGATGGGAAATCAAGTCACAAGTAAGATTGTTGGCTTAGGCGACACATCTTGAAGACAAACAAAAGATACAGGCTCGTGTTGAATGATGCGTGACATGTTACAGAAATGCGTCTCCACCTTATCTTGGCAGGGAAGTTTAACGACACCGAAATGACTAGCCACTCAGGAGATGAAAAATGGAAGATCACTAGTGGAAACATGGACGTTGGTCGAGGAAGAAATGATGGGTCCTTATATGCCATGAAAGGACAAGTCTACAAGAGGGAGGCTAATGTTGCTCATGATAACTCAAATATAGAGCTATAGCACAAGAGGCTCGGCCATATGAGCGAGAAGGGTTTGTAGATCCTTGTCTGGAAAAACATCCTCCCAGACATAAAAAGTACATCACTTGACCATTGCAATGATTGTTTAGCTGGAAAACAACATAGAGTTCCATTTGTTATACCAGTACACCCACGTTGAACAAAGCATATTCTTGACTTAGTCCACATTGATGTGTGCTCTATAACTGAAAGATCTCTTGGTGGTGCATTGTATTTTGTAACTTTTATTGATGACCATTCGATAAAGGTTTGGCTGTTTTTGTTTAAAACAAAAGATTAGGTACTTGAGGCGTTTAAGGAGTTCCACGTAAGGGTGAAACGTGAGACATGGAAGAAGCTGAAGTCTGTTAGAGCGGAAAATGGTGGAGATTACCATAACTCATTTGAAGAATACTATAAGTCTTATGGAATCCAACTTGAGAAGACACCGCCAAAGACACCTCAACTAAATAGAGTTGCCGAGAGAATGAATAGCACCATTGAAGAACGAGTTCGGTGCATGTTGTCCCATGCCAACCTCCCTAAATCTTTCTAGGGAGAAGCTGTGAAGATCGGGGTTGACATCATCAACATGTACCCTTCAGTACCCTTGGATGGAGACATACTGAAGGGGATATGGTCAAAGAAAAAGGTAGCATATGACCATCTGAACGTGTTTAGATACCGAGCGTTTGTTCACATTCCTAAGGATGAGTGGGCCAAGGTTGATTCAAAAACAAAAGAGTGCATCTACCTTGGCTCACCCAAAGAGTATTTTAGGTATCGGTTGTGGGATCCGAACCAGAAAAAGATTGTTAGAGCCGAGATGTTATCTTCCTTGAGGACCATACTATTAGTGATTGCAAGAAGTCACAAGAAGTCCAGTCTACGCGGCCTAAGGGGCACTATGATCCGAGGCCATCTCTAGTGGTACGAGATGATGTGAGATTTGTGGGCAATCATGATGAAATGGAGATCAATGATGAGCAAGTCACAACAGAGCAACCTCAGACAGGTGGTGCAATAGAAGAAGCAGATGATCCAGTACAACCTGAGCCTCGACGTTCCATTAGAGAGAGCGACCTTCATCTAGATACCCTCAAGATGAGTATGTGATACTCACTGATGAGGGGGAGCCTTAACACTATGCTGAAACCATGGAAAGTGATCACAAAGATGATTGGGATGCAAGAGGAGATTCAGTCCTTACATGAGAATCACACCTATGATCTTGTGGAGCTACCGAAAGGGATACGAGCTCTAAAGTGAAAGTGGGTGTACAAGATGAAGATCGATGAAAACAATCCCAAGCTAAGGTATAAGTCTCAGATCATTGTTAAAGGATGCAATCAGAAGGAAGGTGTAGACTTCGATGAGATATTTTCACCCGTGGTTAAGATGTCATCAATCCGAGTTATGTTGGGGCTCGCTGCTAGTATGGATTTGGAGGTTGAACAACTCAATGTTAAGACAAATTTCTTACATGGAGCCCTTGAGGAAGAAATATACATGGAGCAACCCAAGGGATTCATACATCCGGGAAAAGAGCATTTGGTGTGCCACCTCAAAAGGAGTCTCTATGGTTTGAAACAAGCACCACACCAATGGTACACGAAATTGGAATCCTTCATGAATCATCATGGATTCAAGAAGGTGCACAATGATCATTGTGTCTTCGTGAAGAGGTATGATAAAGGCTACTTTCTCATACTCATGATTTATGTTGATGATATGTTGATTGTTGGGCAGGATAAAGTTATAATCACTGCTCTTAAGAAAGCATTAAGTAATTATTTCGCTATGAAAGGTCTGGGACCAGCCAAGCAGATTCTTGGGATGAGAATCACTCGAGATCGATCTGAAAGGCTACTTTGGCTATCCAAAAAGAGATTTATTGAGAAGATCCTTGAGAGATTCAACATGGACAAGGCCAAACCTGTTAGTGTACCACTTGGTGGACATTTCAATTTTGATAAGAAACAAAGCCCAAAATGTGACGAAGATATGAGAGGTGTTCCATATTCATCGGTTGTTGGTAGTCTTATGTAAGCCATGATATGTACACAACCAGGTATTACATATGCGGTTGGTGTGGTGAGCAGGCACTTGTCAAAGCCTAGGAAGGAGCATGGGTCAGTTGTGAAATGGATACTTCGATATCTCAGAGGAACAACCGATCGATGTTTGTGCTTTGGAAAACAAGAAACTGTGTTGAAGGGATGCATTGATGCAGACATGGCTGGAGACTTAGAGTTTAGAGAATTAACATCTGGATATCTATCTACCTTTGCAAGGGGAGCTGTGTCTTGGTAGTCAAAGCTTCAAAAGTGTGTGGCTCTTCCTACGACGAAAGCTGAGTACATTGCTGCCATTGAAGCTTGCAAATACATGTTGTGGATGAAGAACTTCCTGTGGGAATTGGGGTTAAAGCAAGAGAAGTATATCCTCTATTGTGACAATCAAAGTGTCATCCACCTAGCCAAGAATTCAGCCTACCATTCATGAACAAAATGCATTGATGTTCGTTATCATTGGATTTGGGATGTCTTGGAAGAAAAGCGAGTACAACTTGAAAAAGGTGCACATCGATGATAATTGGTCAGACATGATGATTAAGGTATTACCAAGCAAGAAGTTTGATTATTGTTGCAAAGGTGCAGGTGTGGTGATCCCTTTTAATTAGGTCGGAAGGGGGAGATTTGTTGGGCTTTCCTCCCTAATTCTAGAACTCTCCATTGATGGAAGATGGGAGATGTTTCTAGGAAGATGGGGGAAGAATCTAGACTACCTCCTAGAAGGCTTCATGCATTTACAATGGTAGTTGGAGAGATGAAGAGAATTCTAGAGCACACTTGACTCACCTATAAATAGAGGTCTTAGAGAAGAGTTCATTATTAAATGTCATCCACTTCTATCCATAGTCATTTTCATTCCTTCTAGAGTGAGAGATCCACTCCTAGAGTGAGGAGTTAGAGAGAAGTCTTCATCCTCTCTAGTTAGTGAGTGTTCCACCATTGTGTGAGTAGTCTTGTAATCCATCTTACTTGGGTGAGATATTTGTAACCCTACTATAGCTTCTTATAGTGGAAGTTTTGGATTACATAGCCCCGCATTTTTCCCGATTTGTGTTTTCCGCGTTACCAAATCTTGGTGTCTTATTTTTCATTCCTTTTCATTTATCATCTTGATCACACAAAGAGAGATATATCAATTTTTCCCAACAGATTAATCGTTAGATGAGTTCATTTTATAATTGATTTAATTAATGGAGTTCTGATCTTAGTTTTTATTTATTTGCAACGAAATTCCTATAACTTTGAAAAACTTTCAAAATGTATTACTACCTCCGTCCCAGCCGAATCTGCACACTTTTTGGTCAACTTTCTCAAGACATGTTTGACCATAATTTTCAACTAGTATATAGACATCAATATCATCATGTGAGATATTGCTGGATACCCTGCATGATGTATTTTCTAACTATCAAATTTTAACATACCGTTAATATACGTAACTAAAGTTATCGTTGGTCAAACATGACCTGACAAACTTGACCAAAAAGTGTGCACATTCGGCTAGGACAGAGTAATACAATGTATAAATAATTATAATTTGACCCTAAATTTTTTTGAAACGATATTTTTTATAGTTGATGTAAACATTAGTCGGTCTAACATGAGGTTTCTCCATATTTTTAAGTTTCCAAAGAATTATATGGAGCCAATTTCTTCATAATAGCATCCTACATTAAGCATCTTTTATATTGATATATTCCAATTTTGAGCATTCCATTCTAAATCACACCGTATGGAATGCAAATATTTCTTTCCATTCTCATGAGAAATATATACATTCCTTAAATACCGCAAATAAAATAATATATTACTTAGTATATTTATTTGTGCATATCGACCGCTATAAGCTGCTTTTCTGCTCCCTGTTCTTGGTGCAAATCTGGCCTTTTGATTTCTAGTGCCAATACATTCTCAACCGATCAGGTAAATGATTCATAAGCTTTTAACTCCAAATTTTAAATCTCTTCCTTTTTCTTTTTGTTGCAGGGAAAAAAATTTTTGCTCTTAGATTTGGTAACTTTTAGCAATCCTCTAATTTTTCTGACAGTTTCTTCTGTCGTAAGAATCCAAACAGCAGATGCTGAAAAACTAAAAGCACGTTGCAATGGATCAAAACTCCGGTTTCAACGATCCGGTAATTACAAGTGATGAACTTTTTGAGTTATTCTTGGCTTGTTATTCAGACTTAACGCAATTATTTACTCTCTTTTCTCAGTTGATTATTCTGCAATTGAATCCCGCATGCGGCAAAGAAAGCCTAAACGTGATGCACGAAACATTACGGAAAATGACCGGTACGTCAATTAATTTTTCGCATTTAAACTAGCTGTAGATTTGTTTTTGATTTATTATTTGTGATGATTACTCATAAGTTACTGTTTAATTGATAATATTAGGTATTTCGGATGTGAGATTTGATTTGGAAAACATGAAGTTATGCATCAGAAGCAGGATAGATCCTTTCGTGATAGTAAAGGAAATTAAGAAGGTGGATCCAAGGGCAGACCTCATTAAGTACAGTAAAGAGCCCTTGCCCTATTTCGACAGGGATCCGAAAAATGTCCCGAGAAATCATAGACAGGCAAATAATCCGAATGGTTATAAGGAAGATGAAGATTTTGAAGATGATCATGTCAATAATGATTGGAAAAGTGCGCGAAGAAATCACAGACAGACGGATATTCCAAATGGCTACAAGGTTGAAGATTTTGAAGACGATGATCATGTTTACCCTAACATTAATGATCATAAGGTAGATGGAAAAGGTTTTCGTCGCGATGACAATGTCAGAGAGAAAGGCCGCGAATCAGAAGAATACGTGTGTCGAAATTACAGAGAAGATAGTAAGGCACAGCCAAAAGTGTCCTTTGATGGCCCATTTGGTGATCATCAATCCATTCCTTCACGGGACCATTATCGCTCCCAAAGTTTCCGGTTTGATGAAAGAAACTCGCAGAATCACTGCTTTAGTACTCCTCCCGAGCCACATTACCCGAGAAATTCACAGAATCATCGACATGGTTCCCCTCCTGAGGCACATTATGCGAGAAATTCACATCATGGGCATAGTTCGCGCACGTATGATGAGCATTTGTATGGTACTCCATCTGCTGAGCCACATTATTGTTCGCGAAGGCTGCCTTCATATGATGAGCATCTTCGTCATCCTCATGAGCCGCGTGGCTGGGGTATGCCACGGCCTTCAAGATCGCGATACAATTCTGACTTCCATATGGGGGAGAATCCACACAATTGCAACATTCTCTAAACTGGTTTATGTTACAGCTTTAGTGCTTAGTTATTCAGCTGCCAAGAGTATGTCTTGTGGCACAATAGATTTTTTATGTGTCGGATCAGATTTGGAATTGTCTTAAATTTGGTCGAATTCATAATTAGATCCATCCTTAATTATTACCAACTTTTATATCTTCTTATGCATATTACAACTTGTGAGGCCCTGAATTCACATTAGATGTTTTTGAGCACCTCCATCAGAAGTGGTGAGCAATCTTTGGTTTTGGCAAAATTTAGGAAGATTATGTGTTGCATATGAGTTCTTCAGATTTCTCTAATGGCATTAATGAGCGATACTATTAATTAACAAAAATATTGGCCTTTATGATACGAATGAGTCCTGTTTGTTTCATCCATTCAAGTTAAAGTTAGCAATTGGGTGGGTGGGTGGGAGGGAGTGGAGATGGCGGTGGAGTGGAGGTTGGGAGTTAGTCGGAAAAGAAGAGGGAGGGGTGGATTTGTAATTTAATTAAGTACATTTTAAAATTAGAATTTTGCTTCAAATGTTTATAATTTTTTAGAAGTCCTTCAATTATGTTAAAATATCAATTAAATATTTTAATTAGTAAAAACATAAAAGTACTCTTACCCTTTTGATTTCCGTTAGGGTTTAATGTCTGTTAAAACATCGATGATCAAACTAATAAAAGTTTCATGAGTTTGATTTTAAAATCTTGTGCTTTTGTAATTGCATGATTAAAAGCTGGATTTTTTTTAAGATGGTGAGAAATGGACTATAACCTTAAAATTTTGATTTCGTCACAAAACACATGGAGGCAAATGGCAAACAAGTAAAATTCACTTGGTCAGTTAAGTTGTTAGCAACTAATTGGAATAATTGTGTAACAATGGTAATGTTATCACTAGAGCGGGAACTATGTGTACGGTGGTTGTGGTTTTTTTCTCTTTGGAGTCGTCGTCTATCTTATGTTTCGAGCTCGTTACATATGTTTCAGTAGCCGGTTGACGAAAGACAACTCCAAAAATTTGTTAGACGCCGGTTATAAAGTTGTACAATCAACGATAGTTGGACTTGAATCGGCGTTGAGAGTGTTATACAATGGTTCCATTCATTTTTGGGCATTTCCGAAGTCAGAACATGTGTCTAGAGCGCAGTAAAGTAGACAACGACGATTGAACATCATCTAAGAAACCCTACACAAACATGCACTAAAAACTACTATGGTAAGGCACTTGGGACGAAGGAACAAATGTTTGAAGTTCAATTTCGAGGGTACTTTTCGACTTTGGAACATGTGTGTGGAGTGCATTAAAGTAGACAACGATGGTTGAACCACCATCTAAGAAAACCTACACAAATATGTACTATAAACTACTATTGTAAGGCATTTCTGACGAAGGAACAAATGTTTGAAGTTCAACTTCGAGGGTACTTTCCGACTTTGGAACATGTTTCTAGAGTGCACTAAAATAGATAACTGCTGTCTAAGAAACCCTACAAAAATATGCATTAAAATATACTATTTTAAGGCACTTCTAACAAAGGAACAAGTGTATGAAGTGCAGATGCCAGGGTATTTATGATTTTGGAGCATGTGTCTAGAGTGCACTAAAGTAGATAACAACAGTTGAACAGCCATCTCAGAAACCCTACAAAAATATGCACTAAATCTACTATATTAAGGCACTTCCAAAGGAGGAACATGTGTCTGAAGTGCACTTCCGACTTCGGAATATGTGTCTAGAGTGCACTAAATTAGACAATGGTGGTCGAATCACCGTCTAAGACTACAAAAATATGCTCTAAAAATGACTATTTTAAGGCACTTCTGAGGCACCGAAAAAGGAACCAGCTTAGGAAGTGCATTTTCGAAGTCGGAACTGGTGATTGGAGTAGTACGCTAAAGTAAGGAACTCTGAAAAATATTTCACCTTTATTATTCCCCCATTTCCAACAACATATGTTTTTCAATTCCTTCTTTTTTTCCCCTTCCATCCTTTTTTCCTCCCTCCCTTCCTTCTTCTTTCTTTCTTCCTTCTTCTCCCCCTCCTTCCCAAAATCAAACACTTTCTCTTATTCCTTTTAAATTTGAATCTGCACCAACGACTTCATATTTGAAGAATGTGTGGTGATAAATTTCATATTATTATGGTATGCTTTCGACTTTGTTTTGAATTTTTTATTGGTAAAACCCACCTAGAAATTTTGATACTCCCTCCATTTCACTATAAATTGCTTAATTACTTTTTCACAGTCTTCAATAAGCATGTTTGACAGTAAATATCTCTAGGTATCTATAATAGTGTCGCATAAAAAATTGATATTCAGAAAATAGATGTTAAGATGAATCTAACAAGAGCTCACATGCTATTTATATATATATAGAATAACTTATATTTACGGTCAAAGTTTGTAAAGTTTGACCCCAAAAAGAAATTAAGCAATTTATAGCGGGGCGGAGGGAGTATATATTATTGTACAAGGTCGATGATGATTGTTATTTAGAAGTTTATTATTATAGGTTTGATTGTAGGTGAGTTTGGTATGAGTGTAAGAAATGAGGATGATAATGGTTGTGTTGTGTTGAAGATGAATGCCGATCTGTGTTTATATGAAGAATGAGACAATATACTCGATCTGGGTTTTAAGGTTTTGACAAAACTAAAAGGCCAAAATTTTTAAAGTTAATTTCCGAGGGTTGTTCCAAAGTCAAAAGTGGCTTCAGAATATTAAACCGACATTGGAATGGTTAACTGACCGTCCGATTGCACAGTGGTAATAGGAACCACAGTGCAAAACTACCTTATAATCCAGTTTTAACCCTCATTAACGTCTTTATCCCTCACCAGTGTGTGTGCATATAAATAAAGTGATAGAGATTATTTGATTATTTTTTAAATAATTTTTATATAGATGTGGAGCAAATATATCAATAGTTTGGAGAATATTGTATTTTAATATTAATTATCCTTTGTTCATGCTTGGAAGTATAGTCCTATTCTTCTTTTTCATTCTAATTGATCCCGCATTTTCAAGTTTTTCTTATCACCTATAGAATATAAATATCGCACGTTCAAAGTATCATACACGCTGAAAGTATCTGGGCGTGCAAATTGATGCATCTAGAACTCGCTTGGGCCACACCATCAATACCTTAATCGTGATCTGCAAGAAAGAACCCCTGAAGTATTCCAAGGGGAAAACTCTCCGATACAAAGTCAGCCAAAGTCTTTAAGTGCATCTGATGAATAATGAATGGATAGTGTAAAATAGATCATACATGTATATACATCGGCCACATGTGATGTGACCGGTTTGAGTTAAAATTTTGTTTGCTTGTGAATCAAGTAATATGGTATGACTAGGGTTAGAGTAACTCGTGGGTATTGGGCCTGGTATGCCCATCGAGTGAGGGTCTTGTTACTAATTGCATACTGGACCTCAGACCCAATAAATGTTGGGATTTGAGTCTAGGTATCATCACGCATCTTCATAACTACGATTTGTAACATACCCGCTAATATTTATAAGCTTAACAACGAAATTGAAATGATCCATCATTGAAACGCCACCTCCGAATCGCCACCGGCCAACCATAGAACCACCATCACTCACAACTTTCAACCGCCACCTTCGAACCACCATCGCCTATACTTCGAATCGATATGGCCCAACTTTCAATTGCCATCTTTAAACTGCCATCACCTAGCCTTCAACCGCCTCTTTCAAACCGCCTTCGCCTAGCCTTCGAACCACCATCGTCCAACCTTCGATTTCTTCCAATCTTCGATTTCAATTGGGAAAATGGAATTGAGAAAATAAAATTGAGAAGATGAGCCAAATTGAGAAGGGTTATATCAATCGAATTGAGAAGATAAAAAAGTTGAGTTACAGTCGGATTTTTGGGAATGAAGTTAGGGATTTGGGAGGGTAAAGGGACATTTATTTAATTTTTTATTTTCTTAATTAGAGGGGTACTTTGGTCTTTTAATATGAAATTGGTGCATGAATATTTTGACCAATATTTCAAAAGAGACTAGGGTTATTATATGTTGGGACTGTCAAGCCAACCGCATCCATCATTAATATGATATTGTCTATTTTGGGCCAAGGTCGCACAATTTTATTGGGTCAAACTCCAAAATGTCTCATACTAATGTGGTGAGACTCTCACTTATATAGTGAACAATCACTCTCCTAACTTTCAATGTGGGGCTGTGGTTGAACACACCAAACAATATCAAAACTAAAGAGAAAACGGAGGTTATAATTGCACTTATGAAAAAACAGAGGGTTATATAAGCACATTTTTAATCCTAAATTTGCTCCTATAAAATCGACTAATTCGAAAGATTCACTTAACATTTGATGTTTTAAACTTCTAAACAGCGACTTGATATCTTTCTTAAATTTCCACTCATAAAACATTCCAATAAATACACATCATCAAGAAAAAGATTGTTCATTAAAATCAACGATCTCAACATCTCAAATTTCCCAAATTATCTTTCACAAAATTCAGTTGTTACGGTTTATTAAACTCTCTAATTACACTTATCTTATATTTTTTATTCACTCTGATCAACCAAGTCTTTACTAAATCAATCAAAGAAATCCTCACTCTAAATACCCTGCTTCCATGAATCACACATATGTTTTGTCATCAAAATACAAATTTGCCTCATATACTTTTTAAATCTTACCAATTTAATTCATAATAAATAATTTCTTGCATTTTCTAATTCATGATTTTTAAATTTCCATGAACAGATAAGAAATTTAATTTAAAGAAAAATTTGAATACTGAGATTAAGATTTTTGAATTTAAATTTAAAATTGAGTAAAATGCCAAAACAACCATGACTTTAGGCTAAGAGTGCTAATATAACCTTGTAAAATGAAAAAGTACCAAAATAACCTTAACTTTATGATGTATGTGCTAATATAACCCTGGGAGCCATTGACTCTAATTGTCGACACCAAAGTTGGCCATATTTTAATGAAATGATAATTTTACCCCTGCTAAAAAAATAAAAAAGAATTCCTCCATCACCATTTTCTTCTTCCCAAGCGACATAATTTTCTCCACCACCATCTCTCATATCCACCACCACTTTCCATCGTCTATGTCACTATACTCCCCTTCTTTCTAACCTTCCTCTTCGGAATCGTCACAACCATGATCACTGCCGCCGACATCCTAATTCTCGCTGTACCAGAATCCCCTCCGTCGCCCACCCCTCTCATAGACCTCGTCGTGCTCAATGTCTCCAACGCCCAATACACCGTAGCCTCATTCACCCGTCAATTCTCCATCACCCAATTTTTTCTTCTTCCTTCTTACCAAGGTTTCAGATTTTGCTAATATATTTCTTGTTTCTCTTGTGTTTTGGAGTTGTAATGGTGGATTGTGATTAGGGGTGTTCATGATCCGATCCAGACCGGTAAAATGGATAGGACCAGAATTGTAAAAATAAAATTCCGTTCCGGTCTTCGATCCAAAAATTTTTTAGATTCCGAGTTCCGGTCTGGTCCAAAAATAGATTTTTCTGGTTCGGACCGGATGAACCGGTATTTTACTTCTATATATATAAATATAATATTAATCAATTAGTTTCACATACTAGTTTACATTTTTTCATGACAACTAGTATTCTTCTATTATTTTGAGGTCAATTTTTCTAATAACTTCAATTTTACTATGTTTTAAAGGGAAAAAAATATTGATTTGTTTTTTCTCGATAGCAAAGTTTAAAGTAAAAAATAATGTATAATAGAATCCGGTCCAGACCGGAATCATTTCGGCCTGGTCCTGGTCTAAAATACCCACTGATCGGTCCGGTCTTCGGTCCAAAGTTTTTGGTGATTCTGGTTTCAATCCTAACCGGTTCTGGTCCGATCTTGAACATCCCTAATTGTGATTGTGTGTAGAAGTTCCCAAGCCGAGGATATAATTTTAAGGCTGGCATTTTGAGCCACATTACTGTACCAACCAACTTACCAACCGAACCACGTAACATTTGTACCGAACATGTTAATAACTGATGATGTGGTACGGTAGTACCGTACCATACATTATGATGGAACGGTAATGGTATTGAGAAATTATTACCATGGTACTACCGTATCGTACCACATAACTATATATTAAAAAATTAACTAATAATATGTAAATTTGATATTTTATTTAGTTAAAATTTAGAGATTCATTTATATTAGAACCAATAGCAATAATTTGAAACATGTAGACATATATATATTTTGGTTCCAATATGTTGCATATTGGGAAAATTTTAAATTATTTTCTTAATTAAGATTTTTTTACAACTTCATTTTTGTTTTAAGTTAAAAATATATTAATTAAATCATAATTTTATATTATTTCTTATGACTTACATATTGTAGTTTTTAATATGATGTTATCTTACTTTATCATTATATTTAGAGAATATTTATTTTTTTAAAATTATGCTTGTACAATTGAAAATTTTAATTTTTTGCATGAACAAAAAAACTAATTAATCATATTTTAAATTTAGTGGTGTCCTACCATACCATACCGATACCAACCGACTTTTTCGTATACCGATGCATTGATATACCAAGTATTTGGTACGGTGTTGGTTTTTAAAAATAATATACCGACATTATTGGTATGGTAATAGTATTAGTAAAAAGTGAAGGTAACTGTACCGAATCCAACCCTAGGATATATACATGAGATGGGTTTTGGGTATTACTTGCAAATTTTTATTTTTAGTTTGACTTTACTGAAATCCACGTTGTTTAGAATGAATATGGATGATGAACTGATATGATAAGAAGCTGCTATTAGTTTTGTATGGTGTTTCCTTTTGGTGGGGATGGTGGGGCTGGTGAGGAGGAGAGATGGTAGGGATGGTAGGGATGGTGGGGATGATAGTAGTGGCGAGAAGAAGGGGTTGGGCTGTGGTGGGTGTTAGCGGTGGCGAGAAGAAAGGCCTGAAAATTATATCGGCACAATTCATCTTAAAGTTAGGGTTGGTTTGACAATTTTGATTTTACAAGGTTATATTGGTACTTCTAGCTTAAAGGTAGGGTTAAAAAACATTTAACCCTTTAAAATTTTGATCATGGAGTTGTGATATAGCCGTTAAAATACAACCTATAAATAACCTAATTTTTAAACACTCACTATTTGCTATTCAAATAGAAAAAAAGAATAACTTCGAACTCCTTCAAACCCCTTTTCAACGAAAAGAAGTCCAAAATTTTTGATCTAGGTACATGCTTCAATTCGGAGAGCGGAACCTTTGATTAGAGGGGTATTTTTAGAGAGGGGAGGAAGAACCTTCGACTTCAATTGGGAGAGCGGAATTGAGAAAACGAAATTGAGAAGATGAGCCAAATTGGAAAGGGTTATATTAGTCGAATTGAGAAGATGGATAAGTTGAGTTACAGTCGGATTTTTGGGAATGAATTTTGTGAATTGGGAGGGTAAAGAGACATTTTACATTTTAATTTAAAAAATAATTTTCTTAATTAGAGGGGTATTTTGGTCTTTATTAATAAATTGTTGCATGGATATTTTGACCAATATTTCAAATGAGACCAAAGTTATGTCAGCACTAGAGAAAAAATGGGTTATATTTGCACCTATTAAAAAACCCATGGTTATATAAGTACATTTTTAATCCTAATTTTGCTCCTATAAATGGCTAATTCAAAAGGTTCATTCAACATTTGATTTTTTAAACTTTTAAACAATGGCTTGCTATCTTTCTTAGTTCCACTCATAAAACCTTTCAATAAATACACATCATCAAGAAAGAGACTGCTCATTAAAATCAACGAACTCAACATCTCAAATTTCCCATAATTATTTTTTCACAAAATTCAGTGTTGCAGTTTATTAAACTCTCCAATTGCACATATTTTTTATTTTTATCCATATTGATCAACCAAGTCTTTACTAGATCATCAAAGAAATCTCTCTAGATACCCTGCTTCCATGAAAAACACACATTTTGTCATCAAAATACAATTCCGCCACATCTACTTTTTAAATCTTACCAATTTAATTCATAATAAAGAATAGGAAGTGCAAAAATAACTCTATTAAACTGAGAATGTCCAAAAATGACCTTATATAATTTGAAAGTGTAGAACTAACCCATATTTTGATCAAATTATGCAGTTTTACCCAATTTACACTATTCTGGCATTGAACGATCAAATTCAGGCGTTGAACATTTATGAAAAGATGAAATTACCCCTATTCTTAAAACAAAAAATGTAATGACTAATTTACCCCTAGAATTCTTCTTCTTTTTCATGCCTGCAACCACTAGTGTTACCGCCGGACCACCAGCGCCGCTGTCGAACCACCACAAAACCCTAGCTCGGAGATGATTTTTGCCGCTCAACGTCATTTCTATCGCTTGCCGATGCTCCCATCCACTGCCACCAGAATGAACCCCGCCGCCCAGATTAACCTCTTCAAAAACACAAAGAACATACAATTAATTAACCTCTTCAAAAATCCAGTCAAGAACAATGCTAAATCCTTACAAATCCACACCATCAACACAGTAACTGTAGCAGACATTCTTGCAAGTGTAAAGAAATCTAGTAAACCATGAACCTCAGACATAAACATTAAGATTCAGACATCAAGCACATAAAGAAAAACACCATGATAATCCCACTATAGATAAAGAATGCAACGAAATTCAAATTAAAAAAATTCACCAATCCCAATCTGCCACCACCACCTATGCCCAGAACCCTAGGTCCTCCGCCTGACATCCGCTACTGCCGCCTATGCCTAAAACCCTAGCTCCTCATCCTGACATCCGCCACCGCCAATCTCTTGACCATATTCGCAACTGCCTAAACCCCAACTCCTCTGTCGCCTCTGCCAAAAGCTCTAGCCTCTCAGACCCCCAACGCCACTCCGCCCATAGCCCTACCCACTCGGCCAATAGCCATAGCCGCTCCACCTAATAGCTCTAGCCGCTCCGCTTAATCCCCGTCCTCTGAGCGAATGCAAGGTGAGCAGTGGTTCGAACGACGTCCTCGACGGGTTGAGCAATGGTGGTGTTAGGGGATGGGCGGTGGTGATGGTGCCAAAGGCGTGGGATAGGTAGTGATTGTGCGAACGCCGTTTGCCGGATGCTGGTGAAGGATTAAGTTTTAAGATAGAAAGAAACAGAGGAGCCCGAAACAACGAATGGTGAATTTTGAGATGGGTCTTGTTTTACTTAGAGCAAGTGCAATGGGGATTTCCTAATTTTTAAAAATTGTTCTAGAAACCGAAAACATCCACAGTGAGATTTTTAGGCCGGTTTCTTAACAAGAAACCGACCCTTAGTTTGCTACCAAGCAACCGGTTAAAAAACCGGTTTGTCAGTGTGCACATGGGCTTACTGGCCGCTTGAAGCAGTCAATTTTTTTCATGTAGTGGAACACGTGTCAGCATCTGGTTGGCCCATGTGTCCCAATAAGTTCAGCCATTTCCCTTCATTTTAAAGTATGGGACACGTGGCAACTTCTGGTTGGGCCACGTGTCCCTACCTTTGTTTTTAATTTTTTTTAAAAAATCTATTTTTTTTTTGTAAAATTTAAGTTTAAAACGTTTCTAAATTAAAAATCTAGAATGATTTTTTTATTAAAATCTAGAATGATTTGGAATAAAAATTTGGAATGATTTTTGAGAAAATTATTGAAAAAAATTATTGAAAAAATTTGGAATAATTATTGAAAAAAATAAAACTCAATTTTAAAAATTATAATGTATTATTAAATTTTACGTTCAACTAATGTTACTAATAAAATTAATGAGTATGATAGAAAAAATCAAGTGGGGTACATAAATAGTAAAAAGTGGTTTCTACCATTGTGGAGAAGAAAAATGGTGGTTTTCTTTAGTGGTTTCTTAAAGTGAGGTGGAAGAGAGATAATGGAAAAAATAATATATTTAATTGGTAAGAAACCGATACTGGTTTCTACCGCTTCACTTCACTTGGTCTTAGAATTTTGAGTGGGGTTGGAAGTGTCTTTTCTCATTTTATTTTTTTTAATTTTTTTTAAACTCATGGGTATAATGGTTGTTTCACCTATTTCTGGCCAATGTGGTCGTTGACATTTCGATCAACGAATTGCAGTGTTAATTTTGAACTTTCTGGTTTTACTAGGTCATTTTCGCACTTTCACCCAAAAAATAGGGTTAAAAATGCACTTCACTCTAAAGAATATCTCGCATTTTTTAGTTCATGATTTTTTCCCTTTCCATGAACAAATAAGCAATTTAGTTCTAAGAAAACTTGAGATTAAGATTTTTGAATTTAAATTTGAAATTTTGACCGTCGAAGTAACCGTTGTGATATAATCGTTAAAAGGAAAATGGCCGTTGAAGTAACCGTTGTGATATAGCTGATAAAAAGGAAATAGCCATTGAAGTAACCTTTGTGATAGCCGTTGAAATACAACCTATAAATAACTTAATTTTTCAATACTCTCTATTCGTTATTCAAATAGAGAAAAGAGGAAATAATTTTGAACTCCTTAAAACCCTCGTTCAACCAAAAGAAGTTTGAAAAATTCAATTTAAACATGATTCCCTACCGATTCGACCTCAACGCTTCAACTTCGAGATTGTCATCCTCTTCGTGCCCTCTACCAATTCAACGAATGATTCTCCTGTGAAATCATCGTCCTCTTCTTCTGATACCAACTATTCATTTGATCTCAACCGCACTCCCTTGAGATCGTCGTCATCCATCTTATCTAATTCTAGCAATGAAAATGGAGCTTCTATCTGCAATCTAAGAGCTGGAGGTAAAAACTCTTGTTTCCCTTTAATATTTTTCCTCTGTTTCTTGAAAATGTATAGTAGTACTTCCTCCGTCCCAGTTCAAGTTGCAATTTAATTATTCATTTAGTCAAAACTTCTTAATTTTGACAATAAAATTTAATTATTATATAATTATAAATACTATTGAGTGATACCTTATTAGATTCGTTATAACATATATTTTTATAATATCAATTTTTTACAAATTTTAATTATTAATAAAAAATATTAAAAATTAAATATTTTTTGAGCCAACTACTGAAAGTGAAAGTGTGAAGGTCGAAATAGGAAGAGGGAAGCAGTAAACAAACACTTCATTCATACAAAGAGTTTTAAAAAATATATGAAATCCCACATCGTACAAGAGCAAATAAAAGAACACTTTATTCCGCACGTACTATATAAAAGACTCCGTACTTTTTGGCATGTCCCCGCTCTTCACACTCTTTCAGTTTTCTATTCTCTGCTCCTCATCAAAAATCAGTTTTTCTGGAAAAAAAGCTTCAATTTTTGAGTGTTTTATTTGACTGTATATGAACTCAATAATTTGAATGTAAATGTGATTGTGTTGAAAACTGGTGACCTTTGTGGAGGACGGATTCGGAGAATGCGTCATCTTGGAAAATATTTTTTTTTGTTACGTAGCATCTAGAGGATGCATTCAGCTCATTGCATAGTTCGAGAGGTACTGGTTCGAGAGGTGAAAGTTGAATTGAAGGTTCGGGAGGTGAAGGTTTAAAAAGTGAAGAATTAATGGTACTCACCTTTAACCAGCACCTCTTGAACCTCTCCACTGGAACCCCTCCACTTGAACCCTCTCCACCTGAACCTTCACCTCTCGAATCAGTACCTCTCGAACCCTCTTCACCTGTACCAGTACCTCTCGAACCATGCATCCTCTTGAAAAATATTTTTTTTGTTACGTAGCATCTAGAGGATGCATTTGCTGAATGCGTCATCTTAAAACGTTGAATAAAAAACGTAGGATTATTGGAGGACGCATTTGTCAAATGCATCCTCATGGACATAGGTTAAAACAAAATGGAAATTGGGAGATGACGCATTCACCAAATGCGTTATCAGGATTTCTGCAAAAAAAAAAAAAACTAAATTCATGAGGACGCATTTAAATGCGTCCTCTCAAAGCCATGCAAAAAAAAAGGATAATCGAGAGAACGCATTCGCTGAATGCGTTCTCCACCCTTGCATCTACCTCAAGCTACTGTAGTCACAACAGTAGAATTTTCTCCCAATTTTCTCCTCGTAACGTTTCTTTAGCTGTTTGGTTTCGACTTTCAAGCACGTTTTAAGTATAAATTATTATTTTTGGTTTCGAGCACGTGTTAAGTATAAATTCTCCGTAAACGCTAGTGCATTTTCATTTCTCGGAGGAGCGCACTGTGCTTCATTTCTCGGGGGAAAAAAGGAGTGAACATCTAGGAATCTATGTGTGTGTACGTCTCTGTGTGTTTTCTTTTCCTTCGTGCAACAAATGAAGGCTGGAACTCTGAAGACCTTCTGTAGGAAGGCATCAACAGCTTTCTTGTGAACATGGCCTTCCTTGTTAGTCACCAGATTAACTCTTACAACGCGTTCATCAAGGATAGGCTTCAAAAGGTTTTTGACTATGTTGGGGAGATTATAGTGGAGCATTATGGGGGATATGTTTTAGTCAAGCTTGGCAAGGTGCATCTTGAGGACATGGGCAATGGTGGTCTCTTAAAATTAAAAGATCGCTCAAGAGACCGAAAATCATCACAGTGGTGGTCTCTTAAAATTAAAAGATCGCTCAAGAGACCGAAAATCATCACAGTGGTGGTCTCTTGCTAAGAGACCGGATAAGAGACCGCATGACTGACAGACGCACATGGCCTTTGTGCGCGCATATTTTTTTTTGACCGAGTGGGACACGTGTTGCCCCCTGAGTGGGCCACGTGTCCCACTCAGCCGCAACTCTTTTTTTTTTTGAAATTTTTGTTGCGGACACGTGTCACCCATGGAATGGGCCACGTGTCCGCAACGGATAATTTTTTGTGTGGATATGAAGTTTAAATCCGGGGGACACGTGGTCCACTCATGGGGAGACACGTGTCCCCCCAACGGCTCTTAACAAATAGTTTTTTTAATGGGACACGTGTCCCATTCTGGTGGTGACATGTGTCCCAGCCATATTTTTTAAAAAAAAATTGGCAGATTTTTTAAATTTTTTATAGTTTCTATTTTAGTTTTTATATTCCATCTTCCTACCCTTTTTTGCCTATAAATATAGAAGATTTCAACTCATTTCATCACACTACTTCCAATTCCAATTCTTCTACCTCACTAATTCATCTTCTACATTGCAATCTATTTCTTGTGATGGATCCACGAAGAACGTCGAAAGGCAAAAATAAGGTAATTCCAAATTCTTTCAATGTGGACAATTTTTTGCAAAATCTGAATTATCGTCCTTTTCCAAATTCAGAATTTTGTGAAAATTCTCCGAACATCCCTCCCCACTTCTATATGAATTCTCAACATTCATACATGAATTTTCAAAATCAATGCTACTCTTCCCCAAATGCATACATGAACCCTCCTTACCCGAACCACTCCCAAAATGCGAACATTCACTCGCAAAATTCGTACCATAATTTTTATGGTCAAAGCTTTCATTCTCCACATCTTGATGCTATAAACGAATCGGGAGCATTTTCAAACCGAGGAGGTCGTGGTTCACCGGGTCAGAATTTTGGTGGTGAAGATGAGCGACAATATGGAAGTCATGATGTTACAGACAGTAAGCCCGTAATTAATTTACATTGCCTTCATTGCCTTCATTTTCTAGTTTATAATAAATTTACATTGCCTTCATTTCCCTTTGTTATATTTTAAAATAAGTATATTTAAACATGCAAAATATATGTTGCTAGTATATGCATTTAGTATATGCATTTTAACATGCAATCTAGTGTATGCAATCTAGTGTGTGCAATCTAGTATATTATTTGAAGAATCCAGTGTATCATTTAATATGTTCATGTATTTTAAAATTTCATAAACATAGTTTCAAAATTAGTATATGTTTGACATTTGTTTTGGTTTGGAAAAATGATTTATTCATTTAGAAAATGATGTAGGCGAAGAAAATGATGAAGTTGCAATAGTGTCCGGGAGTAAGGTTACAAAGAAGAAAGGTAGCCGGGACAAATGGAGTGTAGAGGATGATAAAACTCTATGTGGCGCATGGTTCGAGCATTCCACCGACTGTGTGGTGGGTACAGGTCAAAATGCTGGTGTGTTTTGGTCTAAAATTATGCGCGATGTGAATCATTATGCAAATTCCAACCGGTCAATGAAGTCGTGCAAGTGTCGGTGGTCAAAAATGGCGCACGATATTGGTAAATATGTGGGATGTGAAAGTAAAGCCGCGCATCACTTCAGTCGGGGCGGGAGTGGCTCTAGCCAAGGAGATATAAAGGCATGGACCATGAACTTGTTTGCAGATGAAAATGATGGGCAACAATTTTTATTCTTCCATTGTTATGACTATTGCAGAAAGAACCCTAAATTTATAGCACAATATGGCCCAAAGGACACTGATGGAGAAGAATATTCACCACGGGTGCCATCAACACCCCGTAGTGGCAATGATGCTCAAGCTATGAAATATCCATCCAGACCTATTGGTGTGAAAGCCGCTAAATGCAAGGCAGAGGGAAATGGAAAGGCCAGGGGAAGAACAACAGATGATGAACAATCAAAAGAATCCTCTAGAATGCAGTGTGCGGCCGCAATTGAAGCAGCTACAAAAAAGGCGGAAATATTTGCGGAGAATGAAAGAGCTAAAATGGAGTACAACATATCACAGCGGGAGTTCGTTGAAAAACAATTAGAGCAAGATCGGTTGATAGCTAACACTAAACTCCTTGATACTTTGATTCAAAAGGGAGAGTTGCCGGCAGCAGGGGAAGCACTGCGAGATAAATTAATTGGGATAGTCTACGGTGTTGTTGGTAATAATTGGTCAGACTAGACCATACATTTGTCATTGGAGTAGATCAATATTTTATTTAGTATTTTCTGTAATTTTTATAGTTGTTATAATTGGTTTTCGCACTTTTTATGTTTTTCATATTATTTTATAAAAAAATGAATTCTCATATTATTTATTTATTTAATTTCGTTTTAATAGTTTCATCAAAAAAATTGAAATTAATTTTATTTTTTTACATTGAAGCATGGTATTGACAAGAACGAGAAAAACAAATTATTTAACATATTTAAAAAAAAACGAATTTATATTTAAATATTTAAACATTCTATTAAATTTTGCATTCAACTTATTTTTGGTGGAATAATTTATTTAAAATAATATTTAATGGTCAAATTAATGAGTAGGATAAAGAAAATCAAGTGGGCTCCATGAATAGTATATAGTGGTCTTGTGGAGAAAAAAATGGTTGTCTCTTAAGTGGTCTCTTAAGCTGAGGTGGAAGAGAGAGAAAAAAAATATATTTAATTGATAAGAGACCGCTAGCGGTCTCTACCACTGCCCATGGCCTGAGACTCTACAGTTTTGGACCGGTGAAAAGTTTTCTCGAGAGGGTGGTCGTGACAAGTTGGAGATGCTTCCTCGTCATGCACGCCTTATGAATATGACTTACGCTTCTAGGATGGTTGTGGAGACTTGTTTACAGGTAATGGCACTTGACTGGCTTTAATATTCTCTATCAGTATGTAGCAACCAATAACACTCTAGTTGGTTGTGTAGATTCAGACTTTGTCGGTGATTTTGATAAGCGCAGATCTCTTACAGGTTATGTATTTTGCATTGGAGGTTGTGCAATTAGCTGGAAAGCTACTCTACAACATGTAGTTGCTTTATCTACCACTGGGGCAGAATATATGGCAATCACAGAGGCTATCAAAGAAGCTTTATGGTTGTGAGTTATCTTCGGAGAATTAACTCTACAAAAAGGGGTTACTACCATTCACTGTGATAGTTAAAGTGCAATTTAGTTGACTAAAGATCAGATATATCATGAGCGGACAAAACATATTGATATTAAGTACCACTTCATTTGTGAT
This sequence comes from Rubia yunnanensis, assembly GCA_037428765.1. Lineage (NCBI taxonomy): Eukaryota > Viridiplantae > Streptophyta > Magnoliopsida > Gentianales > Rubiaceae > Rubia > Rubia yunnanensis. The sequence goes on along the minus strand of CM075071.1, from coordinate 70,816,917 downwards.
ATCATTGCACAGAAGAAGGTCTTTGTTCAGAAAATCAATAGAAAGGATAATGCTGCTGATATGTTCACGAAGGCTCTTCCCTATTTCAAGTTCAAGCAGTGCTTGGACTTGATTGGTGTTCATTGTTGGTGATTCAGCCCAATGAGGGCCATGCCGGGGGAGCTTGAGTAAGCTATTACTTTTGGGTTTAGACCAAGGTGGAGATTTGTGAAGAACTAATGATCTTCACCCATAAACATTCTCTTCTTTGGAGGATAGCAAAGAGAAGCATGCAAATGATTAAATTGCAACACTATTTGCATCTCATGCTTAGCAAGTTGAAGCATTATTTCTTTGACTATTGGGGTTCAACTATGATGATCTTTTGGCAAAAATCATTTGGACTCAATTTTCACAATCCATGCTTGAAGCAAGAAGGAGGATTTCTTGGGATTTTTGGATAAGTTTTACTTGAGAGCTCTTGGCCAGTTGTGAACTTGGAGTAGTATAAATAGGAGATGAACTTAGTAGTTCAAACACACCTCAAACATATACATTCATTTGCTACTTGTTTTTTTTTCCCTTTATCTCTCCTTTGTAGTTGTAGAAGCCAAGCCCCCTTCTTTATATTTTGCAACATAATTCCTTTATAGGTGGTAGGAAAAGCCTTGTAATACTTTCTCCACATATAATGAACCTTCCGGTCTCCTCCGGTCGTGGATGTAGGTCAATTTGACTAAACCACGTAAATCCTTGTGTTCATTATTTCCTCTATTTTCTTTACGTTGTCTTTCCTATCCATCTTTTTGGTCTAATAGATACCTTGTGCGATTCGTATTCTTAACACTTTCTGTGTACTTTCTCATGGTAGAAATGCCGGCTTGGATATTATTCTTTGCCCTTGGTGCATCACATGACAGAGAGGTTTTGGATCTCATTGATTTGGATATCAAGGACACCAGGATAGAAAATATCCTTCTTACTTCAATTTATCGGGCAGACAATGCATGTGAAGACTTCCGTAAAGGCACGAATGCTCTCCAGCATGTGGAAAAACTGATGAAGAGCAGCAAATTCCCACCCGTAGAGTCCGTTGAAGAATACTTTAGCAGCTTACTGTTTCCAGATTTAAAGGGCTTTAAGCAGAAGATTCGATTTCTAGGGTATATGGTGAAGTGTCTAGTGGAAGCCTTTTCTGGCCGCCAAAAGGTTGGTAACCGTGATGATTTCAGCAACAAGAGACTTGATTTGGCCTCAGAATTACTCGAGAGGGAGTTGAAAGTGCACCTGAAGCATTGTGAGAGACGGATGATAAAGGCCATTCAAAGAGATCTTTATGCAGATAAAGAAGTGCAAAGTGTTGATCACTATATAGATGCATCAATCATAACCAATGGTCTCTCCATGGCATTTTCAACTAGGGCATGGTCGCATCCTCACAAGATTGTGGAAAGGATTTCTGGTGTTGTTGCAACTCTTAGGCAAAAAAATCCTCTGCAAGCTGCTTCAGACATGAGGAAAACCATGCAGCAAGTACCATACAACGCGAAGGTTGGTGATGCCAGATATCCACATCCTTTACATTGGATAAGGTCTGTGTACCGTTTATTGAGTATTGTAATTAAATATGGTCCACGAACCGTTTATTGCTATGTTGTAAATTTATTTTCAATTTTATTATTTAATTTGAAATAAATTGTAAGTTCGATGAGATGATCGAAGGATGGGATCTAGTAGATAAGATGCAAATTTTGTCAAGATTATGGGGTCATACTAGGATCACTTTAGATGCATTTATTTATCACATTTATTTATTACTTTATATTATAAATGCATGTGATTGGTTTATGTGTGTCGGGTGATTATGAAATTCGTTGACTAATGATCAAACCAACACAACGAACCACGGTCCCAAAAGAAATAATGAGCAAAAATTTGCCTTTCCGAAACAAGAACACCCATTAATCCCTCGATCACTAGTGATAGATTTGGCCAAAGCGATAGTGACACTTCTAATCTTAGGGAAAATACGGGTAGACCTAGTGAAAGGGGTCTACATGTTAGTTTTGGTTTGCTCGTCAATATCAGTGAGGGGTCCTCAGATGTTGAGGCAAAAGGAGATAGGTAGTACATTGGATGTATGCTATTGACCAAGAGTAGCATTGGATACTATTAGCAATGAGATTGCTTACCTAAAATCAAAGGAATTAAGACAAGCCAAAGCATGCTTAAGACCTTGTGATTTGTTGGTCTTGGATAGAATAAGATGTTGAATAACTTCTAATAAGGCTTGTAGCTTTGTTCAAGTTATTCAGTTTAAACGGTTTTTTGAAGCAATTATTTATATTGTAGTAATCATTTATAACAACGAACAAAAACTCTTCTAAACTGTGTTTGATCCTTTGGAAAGATGAATTGAACGACAGTTACTTGGCAAAGGAACTTGATTATAGTTCTAATGCAAGAAAAGAAGGAGTGTGTCATTGATATTCAAATCCCTGATGTCAAGTGTCTTATGTTGAATATTATGAGTCCAGAATTGCAAGGAAAGTTTTGAACTCAGATACTTATAACATCAACCTGGAGCTTTGAGATATGATTCAGGAGCAAGCCAGGGTTGAGAGGTTTGAGACCTTTAAGACCATTCTTGATTGTAACATCAAGAAAGGAAAACTAGTGGGTTCTCATGTTTTGAAAATGATTGGATCGTTTGATAACATGGATATACTTTGTTTTGCTTATGGTTGAGAGTTGGCCATAACATCTATCTCTATTCACTCTATGATGGTTTGGAACCATTTAAGTGGAAAAGAAAAGACTTTGACTAAGCTGCATGGAATGCTTAAAATGAACTTGAGTTAAGTGTCAAGATTGAGACTAGGAACAAGGTTTAATTGGTGCATAAGTGAAAGGGATCTGAATCATAAATGGATGATTGAAATAGTGGGATAGGGCAAGGGTAACCATAGTACTCATGCGCCTAAGACACAACATAGAAAGTTGTAAAGTCTGATATGTCCCAATACTTCTACTGCAATGACTCATGCCATTAGAAAGGATACTGCCCCTAGTTCTTAAAATACAAAGAATGGGCGAGTAGGTGATGCTGGAGTTATATACGTCATGGAAAATCTGTGTCGTTAATAACTCTACTGATGGGTATTGGATACCATGTGTGTTTATCACAATTTCAAAAATGTGAAGAGCACAAAGTAGGAGTTAAGATTGATGAGAGGTCAACCTATATGAGGGAAATGAAGCAATGGTTGTTCCATTGACCGTAGGAAGTTATAGTATATCTATACCTTAATGCTTACACTGGGTCGTATAATAGTTATTTTGATCTACGTGTTACTACAACACAATTACCATTTCTGTGTTGGACATAGGAGGTTTTCATTGTAATAGGAGCAATGATGGTTCCATTTCAGATGGATGTGTTGTAGTTTTGCAAAATTAGACAATTGTCTATTTGATTAATATGGATGAACATGTTTATGGCGTAAATATCAAAAGTGCTAAAAAAATTATTCGAGTCCGGGGTACCTCTGGAATTGTTGATTTAGCCACATGAACATAAAATGCATGTAATGACTCCGCCAAGAGGGCACTGTGGAATCATTTGACTTGGAGTCGATTGAGAGCTGCAAATATTGTGATGGTAAAATGAAAAAATCACCCTTCATAGTGATAGATGATGGAGAAAATGAACTATTAGGTCTTATTAACAAAGTGTTTTGTAGACCAAAATGTGTTCAATTGATAGAGGTAGATTCATGTCTTCATTAGCTTCACTAGTGATTTGAGTGATGTAGTTGTTTGCTAGATGTGAGGCAAGTCCGATTCTTTTGAGAAAGTGAAGGAGTTTCAGAATAAATTTTGGAATATACTTGGCAAGAAAATTGAAACACTTCAATTGAATTGATGTGGTGAATATTTGAGTCAGAAATTTGTTGATCACTAGAGAGAATGCGGCGTTCTTTCATAATTGAATCCTATAGGAACACTGGTGTGTCCACAAGGATAAATGATACCTTATTCAATATGGTTAGTTCAATGATGGGTCAAGCAGGTCTTCTAGTTTTCTTAAAGGTAGTATTCACACTGAACCAGACACTGTCTAAAGCAGTAGGAAAGACACCATATGGGATATGCAAGGAAGGGTTCCTTGAATGTCTTTTCTCTCAAATATTTGGGGTTGTGAGGCATATATGAAACAAGGTTTCCTGGTGAGCTTGCACCAAATTTGATGAATGTCTCTTTGTAGGATATCTAAAAGAAATAAAGGGGCATTACTTCTACATTCATTCTCATAATTGTGTTTTGTTGCTCGAGAATGTGTCCTTTTCGAGAAGTATCATCTTTCCAAATTGACAAGTGGGAGGTATTTAAACTTCAATAGTTTTTTAGGTGAGCAACAATTAGTTCTGGAAACATCGATCTCTTCATGTTAAGTGGTGAAGATGAATACGGGAAGAGTCTTAGAGCCTACTAAAAATGCTCATGTCCCAAGTTGGTCATAAAGGTATTGGATTCAGACGAAGGTACATTCTTGTCCTTGCGACTGAAAACTATGAAATCATACTTTTAAAAAGTGATCAACCAATTAATTAAAGTTAAGCTTTGACAAGTTCTAACTCTGCAAAGTGGCTTAAGGCCATGAAATTCAGAATAGACTCTATGTATGAAAACTATGTTTTGATTTGGTTGGTTACTAAAAGGGTAAGACTAAAATGATGGTCTTCAAAATGGAACCAAGCATTTATGTTTTCAATGGTAGACTGGTAGTTAAATGGTATAAACAAGTCTATGGGATGGATTGTGATGGGATCTTTTTGCCAGTTGGAATGCTTTAGTCTATTTGAATTTTCCTAGCAATTGCAACTCATTCTGATTGTGAGGTCTGGAAAATGGAGGTCATAACCATCTTTCTTAATTGGATTTTCGAAGAAGCTGTGTATACAACACAATCTAAGGGTTTTATTGGCCAAAATAGCTGGAAAAATATACGAGCTTCAGAGGTCCATTTATGGATTGAAGCAAGTATCAAGGAGTTGAAATATACGTTTCAATGAAGCAATTAAGAGATTGGAATTCAAAGAAATGTTATGGAATCTTGTGTATACAAGAAGGTTAGTGGGAGCAAGATTGAATCCGTACTCCTCTATGTCGATGACATTGGAAATGACTAACCGAAGCTGGAGTCTGTGAAGATTTAGTTCAGAAAGTGTTTTACGATGAATGACTTAAGAGAGGTAAAGTACATCTTGGGCATCAAGATCTACAAAGGTAGATTAAAGAAGATGGTTGACCTTAGACATAACACTTTTTAGGTAAGGTGTTTGATAGGTTCAATAAGAAAAGATTTTCTACCCATTATTCATGGCATAACTCTTAGCAAGACTCGGCGTTTATCAAAATCGGATGAGCAAAAGAGAATGACTATGCTCTCTTATGCATATGCACTAGGGTCTATCATGTGTGTTATGATATGTATTCATAGTTATATCTTGCATGCTTAGAGCACGACATTGAGATATAAAAGAGGCACATAGCCAAGAAAATGTTTTAGTGCATGAAATAGACTAAAGATATATTCCCGAGCCTATATCGAAAATGAGTTGGTTGTGAAAAAAATGATAAGTAAATCACTATTTGATTTTGCAATTGAACCTGAGTATATTGCTTCTTTGGAAGCTGCATAAGACGGTGTTTGAATTAGGATATTCATCACTGAACTTGGTGTGGTCCCTGTCAGAGCTGAATTGGTGACTCTCTATGTAACACCCCCAAACTTGAACGCAAGTATCGGGTCGGGTTTGAGCGTTCTACCGAAAGGGCCGATATTAACGAGCAACTAAAGTTTATGCGGAAGCGTTTTAAGTAATGTAAAAAAACCTACTTTACTATTACATTGAAAAGTATTTATTACAAATGTCAAATAAAAGTTTCTCTTAAATGTTACAACATCAAAGTTCACATTAAAATTCAAGTAGCCAGCATCTTTCTCAAAGAAGTAAAGACGTCAAGCACTTTTCTCTTATGGTTCTTTTTCACCTGAAAAAGGGTTGTTAAACTAGGGTAAGCTCCTTACTTAGTGAGGTTCCATCGTCGGTATTTACCCAGTTGAGTTTTAGTGATCACAGAATAACAATTAACAATTAACAACTAGCCACGTATGTCCTAGCACATAGTAAAATGATACGGGTGGTTAATGCCGAGTTGCTGCCAAGTGCCTATATGGCAACTGTGACTAACATACATGACATAACCCAGTCAGTGATGCCCGAAGGCTATCAGTTCAGAATTCACTTTCCCATTCACGCCGGTGTTCAGTTACGAGCTCATATCAGTCAGGTGGTTATGCTAGCATACCAAACTCCACGTGTAGCCGGTCTAATCAGACGGTCCGTTCAGTACCATTCCCCGCCAACTTCGACCAAACTATAATCGCATCGGGGCCTCCAAAATTAACAGAAAAGTAATCAGGTAGCAGGTAATTATAGTTTGACACGGAAAGATAAAGTACAAGCTGGTCATCGAAGCAGTATATGATTCAAGTTTAACACGACAAGATAAAGTATAAGCCGGTCTTTCACAGAAAATATCAGAGCAGCTCAGGAGTTCAGATTCACGATAATCTAGTACAGTATGATAAAATACACACTTAATTCAACAGTCAGTAAATACCATCATTTGAGTGTAACCATCATATCTCTCTCTCATGGCAAGAGTATCGAGTAAAAAAAGGTTTGAGTATTAGGGGTTTGAGTACAGGGGTTCGAGTACTTATAGTTCGAGTTGTTGGGTAGGAGGTTCGAGCAAAGAACTCAAGTGGAGAAGGTTCTAGTGGTATAGGTATTAGATGGTACTGGTTCGAGTGGTAAATGGTATCAGTTCGAGTGGTGAGGTTCAGTTGGAGAGATTCTAAAGGTACGTGTTCAGATGGTGAGGTTCGAGAGTTAAGATTCTACTGGCACTAGTTCGAGAGGTAAAGGTTTCAGTACTACTAGTTCGAGGGGTAAGGTTCGAGGGATACAGTTCAAGAGGTAAAGGTTTCAGTAGTACTAGTTCGAGGGGTAAGGTTCGAGGGGTAAGGTTTGAGGGGTAAGGTTTCGGTGATACTAGTTCTAGGGGTAAGGTTCGAGGGGTACAGTTTGAAAGGTAAAGTTTTCAGTGATACTAGTTCGAGGGGTAAGGTTAGAGGGGTACAGTTTAAGAGGCAAAGGTTTCAGTGATACTAGTTTGAGGGTAACGTTTCAGGGGTACAGTCAGAGAGGTAAAGGTTTTAGTGATACTAGTTCGAGGGGTAAGGTTCGATAGGTAAGATTTCAGTGGTACTAGTTTGAGGGTAAGGTTCGAGAGGTAAAGGTTTCAGTGGTACTAGTTTGAGGGTAAGGTTCGAGAGGTAAAGGTTTCGGTGATACTAGTGCGAGGGGTAAAGGTTTCAGGGCAATAGTTTGAGGGGTAAAGGTTTCAGGGACACATGTTCGAGGGGTAATAGGTAATGTTTCTAACAGTGAGGGTTCCTGTTAAAAGATTTCTAGAGGTGAAGATATCAAGGTTACTAATTCGAGACATACATGTTTCCAATGGCAGTTCGAGAGGTGAAGTTTTCAGTAGAGTTCGAGAGGTGATGGTTTTAGTAGGGGTTCGAGAGGTGGAGTTTTTAGTAAGGTTTGAGAGGTAGAGTTGAGGTAGTATTTTGGCATAGGTTCGAGAGGTAGTAGGGTTTCAAGAGGTAGAGTTTTGGCAGTTCGAGGGGTGGTATTTTGGTAGGGGTTCGAGAGGTAGTATTTTGGCAGGGGTTCGAGAGGTAAAGTTTTGGCGGTTCGAGAGGTAGAGTTTCAACAGGGGTTCGAGAGGTAGAGTTTGAACAAGGGTTCGAGAGGTGGAGGGTTTAGCAGCGCTTCGAGGGGTGGAGGGTTCAGCATGGGTTCGAGAGGTGGAGAGTTTAGCTCGAGAGAGTCAATTTTTAATGGCATTATATATACAGTTAAACCTCTATAAATTAATACTCTTGGGACCAGGAAAAAATATTCGTTTAGTGAGATTATTTATTTATCGATAAATGAATATATTATTCATTTATCGATAAATGAATTATTATTCATTTAGATAGCATTGAAGAAATTGTATTAGTAATACGTGAACTGTATGTATGTGGACTAAGTACAAAAATGTACATATGTACATTGCATTTGAGACTACTAATAAGATAGTATGTACTGTATGGAATGTCTAGAGTCTTAGAAAATGTATCTAACCTACACTACAAACTACAGTATGTATGTGGACTAAGTACAAAAATGTACATATGTACATTGTATTTGAGACTACTAATAAGATAGTATGTACTGTATGGAATATCTAGAGTCTTAGAAAATGTATCTAACCTACACTACAAACTATATATAGTTCTAAAGTCTTGGTTTGGTAAGTAATTCATTCTACAGTACCATATCTTTCTTAACATTCAATTTGATGGCTTCCAATCAAAAGCCAATGCCATCAACAAAAACATCTTTGACTGATAAGATAAGGATGGCCATATGTAAGGTTAGATACATTTTTTTACTGATAAAATCTTTTTTAATATATATATATATATATATCTAATGAAATGTGATGATTATTCATTTATATTTACATAGGGTCTTTAAGGATTTCAAGAAAATTATTCATTAATGCATTTAGCGAGGTTATTCATTTAGCCCCTTAGCCCAAGTCGGGACCGGAAAAAATTATTCATTTGTAGAGGTTATTCATTTATCGAACATTCATTTATCGAGGTTTAACTGTATATGTAAACATAAACTCAGATTTTACTAAATTCGTGCTAGGGCGATGAAACACTCACCTTAGTTAAACTTGGCTTGACAACCGCCGCTTCTACTTCACTGCTTAACCACTGTTCTTTGGTAAGAAATTTTATCTTAAGATTGTGTGAGAAGGTAAGAACTGGGGGTCTGGTATTTCTACTTGGTGAAACATAGGTTCTGACACCTACTCACCCTACAAATTTTATCATGTAACCTCAAGCCTATTGCCCAAATTTTCTTCTCACTTCCGCCGTATATTCCATCGCCCCAAAATAGTTACTTTGGATAATTCTCTCTCACTTCCACCGTATATTCCATCCCAGTATTACCACTTGCCCCAAAATAGTTACTTTGGATAATTCTCTCTCACTTCCACCGTATATTCCATCCCAGTATTGCCACTTGCCCCAAAATAATTACTTTGGATAATTTTTCCTCACGTTCGCCGTCAATTTCCTCTTTCCAGCAATTCCATTTGCCACAATTATTTGGGATTTCTTCTTCCCAGCAATTCTATTTGTCAAGAAATTACTTTGAATAAATTTCTTACGTCCGTCATTTCTTCCTCTTTACGCCCGCCGTAATTTCATCTTCAAGTTAATTTCCTTTGCTTACTTATTTATTTATTTGCTTATTCATTTTATTTATTTATTACTTACTTATTTATTTATTTACTTATTGTTATTAGTATTGTTATTATATATACATATTTTTTATTTATATATGTATTTTCTTTATATATATACATATACATATATACATATATATATATTGGAAAAATTAAAGGAAAGATGGAAATATTTTATTTAATTATTACAAGTTCTCTAATTCCTATTTCGGTAGGGGTTTTTAATGAATTTCGTCCCCAAAATTTTCATTTTCGGTGAACTACTCCGGGTAATTATCCTTCATTTCAGCTTCCAACTCCCAAGTTGCTTCCTCGACATTTTGATTTCTCCATAACATCAAGACCATAGGAATTTCCCTAATTCGCAAGGTTTTGATTTTTCGATCCAATATCTTCATGGGATTTTCCTCGTACATTAGCTTTTTCGTTCGCTACTAAGTCTTCATGATTTAACACGTGTCCAGGGTCAGGGTGGTACGTTTCTTAGAAGCGACACATGGAAAACATTGTGTAATTTCCTCAACTGGCTAGGTAGGTTAAGTCGATATACAATTGGCCCGACTCGCTGCACTATCTCGAAAGGGCCAATATACCTAGGACTTAATTTTCCTTTCTTGCCATGCCGGACTAGACTTTTGTGAGGGGTTACCTTCAAAAACACCCAGTCACCCACTCCAAACTCCAAATCCTTCCACCGATGGTCCGCGTAACTCTTTTTGAGCAGTCTATAGGCATTGCTTTATCAATTTGACCTTATCCACGGATTCCTCAATCCAGGGTATACTGGCCACTAGCAATATCTTTTTCTCTCCCACTTCATCCCAAAAGAGGGGTGTCCGACACTTCCTTCCATAGAGTATTTCATATGGGGCCATACCAATGGACGAATGATAACTATTGTTATAAGAGAATTCTACCAAAGGTAAATGAGTGTCCCAACTTCCCCCGAAATCCATAACACAGCTTCGGAGCATGTCCTCCAAGGTTTGAATTGTCCTCTCCGACTGCCCGTCTATTTTTGGATAGCCACTTGTACTAAAGTTCAATTTGGTTCCCAAAGCTGCTTGCAGTTGCTTCCAAAAATGGGATGTGAATCTCGGGTCCCCATCAGACACGATAGTTATCGGCACTCCATGCAATCTTAAAATTTCTTGGATGTATATAACAGTCAGTATTTCCAAGGAGTATTTAATGTTGATCGGTAGGAAATGAGTCGATTTGGTCAACCAATCAACCACCACCCATACTGCGTCAAAATTCTTCGGTGTGTGGGGGTAATCCCATCACAAAGTCCATCGTGATGTGATCCCACTTCCATTCGGGAATCTCCAATGGTTGTAACAACCCTGATGGCTTCTGATGTCCAACCTCGACGTGCTGGCACACTAAGCAACGTGCTACGTATTCTGCTATGTCCCTTCTCATATTATCCCAACAATACTGCTATTTAAGGACTCGGTACATTTTTGTCCCCCCTGGGTGTACCGTATACTTGGATCGGCGAGCTTCTTCCAACACTCTCTGGGTGATTGTTGAATTTTGGGGTAGAAAAAACCTACTCTAGAGGTTAGTATTCCTTTACCGTTTACTTCATAGTCTGGCAACTTCCCTTCAGCGAGAAGCTTTTTCTTCTTCACCAACAATTCATCCGACTCTTGAGCCTTCTTAATCTCTGTGGGTAAAACTGTTTGTACTCTGAGATTGAAGAATACAAGTCGATCAGGTTTAGTCTCGCATTCCCAATTCTCTGCTTGTGATAACATCTCTACCTCCTTTATCCATATGTGCGCCAAATTCACCTTCCGGCTTAGTGTGTCTGCCACCACATTTGCCTTGCCAGGATGATAGTTAATTACACAGTCATAATCCCCCAAAAAATCCATCCACCAACATTGGCTCATATTCAGGTCCTTTTGGGAAAATAGGTACTTCAGGTTCTTATGATCTGAGATTACTTCAAACGTGACTCCGTATAAGTAATGTCGCCACTTCTTTAAGGCAAACGCCACTGTAGCTTGCTTTAGGTCATGGGTGGGGTAATTCTTTTCATAAAATTTCAACTTCCGAGATGCATAAGCAATCACGTGGCCCCTTTGCATCAATATGCACATGAGACCATCTCCTGAAGCATCAGTATATACTATGAACCCATCCTTTCCCTTAGGTAGGGTAAGGATTAGGGCAGTGGTTAGGCATTTCTTCAATTCTTGAAAACTGGATTTAGTCTTCTCATTCCATTCGTACTTAACTCCTTTCTGAGTTAAGAAGAATAAAGGGGATGCTAGCTTAGAGAAGTCTTTAACGAAACGTCGATAATATCCTGCCAGTCCAAGAAAGCTTTGTACTTTTATACTATTGTTTGGCACCATCCAGTTTAGAATTGTCTCGACTTTAGAGGAGTCCACAAATATTCCTTCCTTACTAATCACGTGCCCCAAAAAGTTCACTTGGTTTAGCCAGAATTCACATTTGCTAAACTAGGCGTACAACTTTTGCTCCTCAAGCAGTTGTAATACCTTCTTTAGATGCCCTTCATGCTCTTGCATCAATACGCAATGAAAATGACCAGGATGTTGTCAATGAAAATGACAAAAAACTCATCTAGGTATGGCCGAAATATTCGGTGCATAAGGTCCATGAATGCCGCTGGTGCATTGGTCACTCCAAATGGCATTACCAGGAATTCGTAATGACTATATCGAGTATTGAAAGATTTCTTGGGTATGTCCTCCCTCTTCACTCGTAATTGGTAGTATCCTTGTCGCAAATCCAGTTTGGAAAATACGACTGCCCCTTGGAGTTGATCAAACAACTCCTCTATAATAGGAAGAGGGTATTTATTCTCAAGCCTCGATAATCGATACACATCCGAAGAAAGCCATCCTTCTTCTTAACAAATAATATCGGGGTTTCCCAAGGAGAGGTACTTGGTTGAATGAATCCTTGAGCCAATAAGTTTTTGAGTTGTAGCTTTAACTCCTGTAGCTCTAGCAGTTCCATACGATAAGGGGTTCAAGAAATAGGTGCGGCTCCTGGTACTAGATCAATAGTAAATTCAGTTTCCCTTTCAGAAGGTAAACTTACTAGTTCTTCTGGAAATACCTCAGGAAAGTCTTGGACCACAGTTTTACCTTCTCCCTTTAATTGGTCCCCTGGCTTATTTAAGATATAAGTCAGTATTCCAGTTGCTCCCTTACAAATCATTCGTCGAGCTTTGACTCCTGCCACAAGCAATGCGAAGGATCTCTTCCTTCCCACATCTAATTTAATCGGAAGTTCCCCAGGTCAACAAAGCTTAACTTCCTTCGTATCACAATTGAACTGGGCATGATTTTTAGCAAGCCAATCCATGCCAAGTATCACCTCATATCCCTTTAAAGGTAAAGAAATTAAGTCTATGGGAAATTCCTGACGTCCCACAATCACCTCACAGTTTCTACATACACATCTGGTTAGGATTTTAATATCATTTGTGGGAGTGCAAACTTCCAATTTATAGGGTAAGTCCTCTATTTTTTCTTCCATATTCTCAAGAGAGGAATAAATAGCAAAAGAATGAGAAGCACCAGGATCAATCAAAACTTTAGCTATTTTACCCAAGATAGGAAGGGTACCTTCAATGGCCTCAGTCGAAACCGGGGCTTCACAATCTTCCATCACGTATACATGAGCCTTCACTTTTGGTTGACTGCCCCTACTTGCTCCTCCCTTCTGAGCAGGTTTGGCGACCGATGCCTTGGATCCCATGGGTTGAGAAAAGCAACTTGGCTGAGCTTAAGAGCATTCAGATATTCTATGTTCTGCACTTCCACACCGTAGACACTTATTTTCCCTCTTCCAGCAATCCTTCTCATCATGGCCTCCCTTTCCATAGTACGTGCAACGTACTTGAGTCGTTCCTATCGAGGCAAAGATCGAGCTTCTTGACGTGGTAGAGGGTTGAGATGTGTCTCCCATAGGGACTTTGTTTTGCTCAAAATTTACCCCATGTGGGCCGGGGATGTATACTGATTGGGACCTCACATTTGTCCTTCTCGATTGGTGCATGGCTCGTAAGGCATTCTTAGTTTTCTCCACTCTGTAAATGGATTCGATGGCTGCAGCATAACTGTTCTGATAGGTCAGGGATAGGGCATCCTTCAATTCCAGCCTTAACCCTTGGATAAATCTCCTCTTGCGTTCCTCGACAGTCGAGATCATCTTCTCTACAAATTTAGAGAGGCGGGAAAACTTTGCCTCATACTCTGTTACGCTCATCAGTCCTTGTTTCAAGTTTCTGAACTCCGCTTCTTTCCTTTTGATAACTATAGGTTGAATGAACTTCTTCTTAAACTCCCTTTCGAAATTCTCCCAGGTCCTGGGAGTTTCCTCCATGTCCCACTTCCTTTGTATTATGTTCCACCAAGCTAGTGCGGTGCCTTCTAATTGGAATATAGCAAAATTCACCTTCCGCCCATCCGTATATCCCAAGGCTCAGAAGGTTCGAGCCATTGTTTCGATCCAATTTTTGGCGACTTCATCATCCGGGTCGCCGCTAAACCTGGGTGAATGAAACTTCTGGAATCGTTCCAAGGCCGCATCCTCGGTCTTTAGTCTATGGCTTCGATCCCTGACCGGAGATTGAGCTCGATTGTCTCTCTCTATCATGTGGCTCAAAATTTCAGTAACTTGACTTTCGAATAATTCCATCCCAATGGTTGGGGGATTCTGTCCCGCGAGTGAGTTTGAACTTTCTCCTTGGTCCCTTTCCAATGTCCTATACGTCAAATAAATTAGTTCCATGGATTATAATAATCCTCATTTAGTCATTTAACCGAAAGAATATAATTCACAAAATATTTATTTCATCTTCATCTTAAAACAGCTTCAACCATACTTCACTATAGCATGATAGTTTTGACGTCCTCTAACATTAGAAGCTGGGATTTATTCTAGTTTAGTACTTATTTACTACACGTTAGGTTTACATATATATATATATATAATTTTTTTCCCTTTTTCTAACCGGCTCTTGAACCTTTGGTGGAGTCACCTCCTTCCCCTCACTCAACCCCAGGACACGCCCGGTCCACCAAATCATCCCACAATGTGATGAGAGCGTGCTCCATTGTGCCCCGAGTTTCTCTAATGTGCCTCCAACGTGATTCAGTGGGTTATCGGCGATAGGCGGTCAGACCTCCTTAGAGTTCCTTGGCATTTACCAGGACTGAGCCTACTTCTCGGATGGTTTCTTGTCGTTCGACATGCCATTGCTCGAGCTCCCTACTTCTTTAGTTCTTCAGTCGATGGTTTTCGGCGATCACTGTGTTTGCCCTCGCTTCTTCTGCGTTTGCACGCAGGTACTGTTCCCACATTGCATCATTCATCAACTGTTCATGGGTCTCGAGGCTAAAGACCCTGTTGATTAATTCCGCTCGTTCCATAATCAAAGCGTGTACCACCCAATTTGGATAGGCGTGAGTTTCCACCCACTAAGAATCGTCAACAATTTTTGCCCAAGGAAAGAACGCCTCCAGGAAGGCTCCGGTATATTTTTACCTCAATGATCTCTTGAAAAGTATTACTTGTGATTTCTACATTATTGTCCATCTATCGAAATAGCAAACTTGTTAGTTTGATAATTTATACACAACTAACTCTCCTTCCTTTATTCATAATTCATTTAATTTCCTCTAGAATCTTTTATTAAGGTAAGTATAAGTTTGTCTTTACTTAGTTTGAGAATGCTCTGATTACACATCTGTAACACCCTTAAACCCCAACGCAAGTATCAGATCGGGTTTGAGCGTGCTACCGAAAGGGCCGATATTAATGAGCAATTAAAGTTTATGCGGAAGCGCTTTAAGTAATGTAAAAAAACCTACTTTACTTTTACATTGAAAAGTATTTATTACAAATGTCAAATAAAAGTTTCTCTTAAATGTTACAACATCAAAGTTCACATTAAAATTCAAGTAGCCAGCATCTTTCTCAAAGAAGTAAAGACATCAAGCACTTTTCTCTTATGGCTCTTCTTCACCTGAAAAAGAGTTGTTTAACTAGGGTAAGCTCCTTGCTTAGTGAGGTTCCAGCGCCGGTATTTACCCAGTTGAGTTTTAGTGATCATAGAATAACAATTAACAACTAGCCACGTATTTCCTAGCGTATAGTAAAAGGATACGGGTGGTTAATGCTGAGTTGTTGCCAAGTGCCTATATGGCAACTGTGACTAATATACACGACATAACCCAGTCAGTGATACCCAAAGGCTATCAGTTCAGAATTCACTTTCCTATTCACGCCAGTGTTCAGTTACGAGTTCGTATCAGTCAGGTGGTTATGCTATCATACCAAACTCCACATGTAGCCAGTCTAATCAGACGGTCCGGTCAGTACTGTTCCCCGCTAACTTCGACCAAACTACAATCACGTTGGGGCCCTCAAAATTAACAGACAGGTAATCAGGTAGCAGGTAATTATAGTTTGACACGGCAAGATAAAGTACAAGCTGGTCATCAAAGCAGTATATGATTCAAGTTTAACACGACAAGATAAAGTACAAGCCGGTCTTTCACAGAAAATATCAGAGCAGTTCAGGAGTTTAGATTCATGATAATCTAGTACAGTATGATGAAATACACTCTTAATTCAATAGTCAGTAAATACCATTATTTGAGTTTAACTGTCATATCTCTCTCTCATGGCTAGAGTATCGAGTAAAAAAAGGTTCGAGTATTAGGGGTTTGAGTACAGGGGTTCGAGTACTTATAGTTCGAGTAGTTGGGTAGGAGGTTCGAGCAAAGAACTCAAGTGGAGAAGGTTCTAGTTTTATGGGTATCAGGTGATACTGGTTTGAGTGGTAAATGGTATCAGTTGGAGTGGTGAGGTTCAGTTGGAGAGATTCTAAAGGTACGTGTTCAGATGGTGAGGTTCGAGAGTTAAGGTTCTCTAGCACTAGTTCGAGAGGTAAAGGTTTCAGTACTACTAGTTCGAGGGGTAAGGTTCGAGGGATAAAGTTCGAGAGGTAAAGGTTTCAGTAGTACTAGTTCGAGGGGTAAGGTTCAAGGGGTAAGGTTTGAGAGGTAAAGGTTTCGATGATACTAGTTTGAGGGGTAAGGTTAGAGGGGTACAGTTTGAGAGGTAAAGGTTTCAGTGATACTAGTTCGAGGGGTAAGGTTCGAGGAGTACAGTTTGAGAGGTAAAGGTTTCAGTGGTACTAGTTCGAGAGTAACATTCGAGGGGTACAGTCTGAGAGGTAAAGGTTTCAGTGGTACTAGTTCAAGGGGTAAGGTTCGAGAGGTAAAGATTTCAGTGGTACTAGTTTGAGGGCAAGGTTCGAGAGGTAAAGGTTTCAGTGGTACTAGTTCGAGGGTAAGGTTGAGAGGTAAGGTTCGAGAGGTAAAGGTTTCGGTGATACTAGTGCGAGGGGTAAAGGTTTCAGGGACACATGTTCGAGGGGTAATAGGTAATGTTTCTAATAGTGAGGGTCCTAGTTAAAATATTTCTAGAGGTGAAGATATCAAGGTTACTAATTCGAGAGATACATGTTTCCAGTGGCAGTCGAGAGGTGAAGTTTTCAGTAGAGTTTGAGAGGTGATGGTTTCAGTAGGGGTTCGAGAGGTGGAATTTTTAGTAAGGTTCGAGAGGTGGAATTTTTAGTAAGGTTCGAGAGGTAGAGTTGTGGTAGAGGTTCGAGAGGTAGTATTTTGGCATGGGTTCGAGAGGTAGTAGGGTTTCGAGAGGTAGAGTTTTGGCAGGGGTTCGAGGGGTGGTATTTTGGTAGGGGTTCGAGAGGTAGTATTTTGGCAGGGGTTTGAGAGGTAGTAGGGTTTCGAGAGGTAGAGTTTTGGCAGGGGTTCGAGAGGTAAAGTTTTGACGGTTCGAGAGGTAGAGTTTGGGGTTCGAGAGGTAGATTTTGAACAGGGCTTCGAGAGGTGGAGGGTTTAGCAGGGGTTCGAGAGGTGGAGGGTTCAGCAGGGGTTCGAGAGGTGGAGAGTTTAGCTCGAGAGAGTGAGGTTAAGATAGCATTATATATATATATATATATATGTAAACACAAACTTAGATTTTACTAAATTCGTGCTAGGGCGATGAAACACCCACCTTAGTTAAACTTGGCTTGACAACCGCCGCTTCTACTTCACTGCTTAACCATTGTTCTTTGGTAAGAAATTTTCTCTTAAGATTGTGTGAGAAGGTAAGAACTAGGGTTCTGGTATTTATACTTGGTGAAACATAGGTTCTGACACCTACTCACCCTACAAATTTTATCATGTAACCTCAAGCCTATTGCCCATATTTTCTTCTCACTTCCGCCGTATATTCCATCGCAGTATTACCACTAGCCCCAAAATAATTACTTTGGACAATTCTCTCTCACTTCCACCGTATATTCCATCCCAGTATTACCACTTGCCCCAAAATAATTACTTTGTATAATTCTCTCTCACTTCCATCGTATATTCCATCCTAGTATTACCACTTGCCCAAAATAATTACTTTGGATAATTCTTCCTCACGTCCGCCATCCATTTCCTCTTCCCAGCAATTCCATTTGCCATAATTACTTAGGATTTCTTTTTCCTAGCAATTCCATTTGTCAAGAAATTACTTTGAATAAATTTTTTACGTCCGCTGTTTCTTCCTCTTTACGTCTGCCGTCATTTCATCTTCAAGTTAATTTCCTTTGCCTACTTATTTATTTATTTACTTATTCATTTTATTTATTTATTTATTTACTTATTGCTATTAGTATTCTTATTATTATATATATACATATTTTATTTATATATGTATTTTATTTATATATATATGCATATATAAATACATATATATTTTGGAAACATTAAAGGAAAGATGAGAATATTTGATTTAATTATTACAAGTTCTTTAATTCCTATTTCGGTAGGGGTTTTTACACTCTATTGAGCAAATAGTAGAGTAATCGCTTAGGAAAAATGAGCCAAAGGAAACCAATGAGTTCAAATTTGTCCTACAAAATTTTTCATTCTTTGAGAATATATCGAGAATGGTGAAGTTGTTATATGCAAGTGAGAAAGAATGACAAATGTCGATCTAGAATCTAAAACTCTTCCACAGATGGAGCCTAGTGCTCACTCATATGTGTTAGAAATCTAGCACTTTGGACAGTGGCTGTGATTTCCGTGATGTTCTAGTTATCATAATTTTAGACATTGAAGATTGAACCATTTAACACATTATGAAATTATCATTTCATATTCATTTAATTTTGTTTAGTGTTGAATGAAAGTCCAAAATCAATTTACATCTCCAAATAGGTTATCAAGAATATGTCTTGGATAATGAAACCCTAGTTAGTGAACTAGAGTGTAAGATTGATTATGTTTCTAGTTTAGGTCATTGAGAGTGGATACCCATGACTAAAGAAAACTAGTTTGCAAGTTGATTCACAGTGTTGTTTCATGGGCTGAAGGATGTGGGATAACATGAATCAATTGCATGGATGCAAGTTAGGAACTTGTATTGAATAGACCCGCCATGAGAATACTTTAAGATATTCATAATGTCATAAGTATGTCTCATTGACTATAGGATTGTATTCCTCATACCTGAGTAATTTAGTATTTGCTTGCTTGTGGATTGGTGTACCTTGAGGCTGTCAAACGTTGAACCATAAAAGGAGACTATAAAGGTAGTTCTTGGGTTGCCATGAATCGAGTGGAGAAAACTTGAATGTAAAAGAGTGGGATTGTCCTCTCATTTACATGAGATTGTTGTCTTATGGGCCTCTCAGAGAGTTGTGACTGTAAAATACATGGTCGTGCTCAGATGGATTAAGGATTAATCATCTGTCTTAACAGTTTGACTCAGAAATTCAAGAAAGGCATTTGAACTTGATAAGGATGACATGTTATCTGACCTTATGTTCAGATGAAGACATTAAGTAATAAAGGAATACGAATGCACACTTGTTATAAAGGACAAGTGGGAGATTGTTGGGACAGTGTCCTTCAGTCAATGTACATTTTCCATATATAGGTGGAGGATTAATTACGAAGATAATTAGTTAAGTTATTTTGAGTGATCATAATGTTTAGCTGGAAACCGCTTTTGATCAGCTAGCATAAATTATATTGAGCTTGCAGCTTATTATGACTGAACCTATAGAGTCACACACAAAGGCATGGAATTGGATTGAAAAATTACCATTGGGCTAGGAGGCCAAATAGTATTTATATGAGAATTGAGTTTACTACTAATTAAATCTAATTAGTCTAGGCCCAAATTGACTTGGATTATGGTTTCTTGGATTACTGACTATTTTCTATATATATAGATATTTTTACAGAAATGTTCATGATAACAACATTAGAACACTGTCCGTTACAGACGGCAAGCCCCCAGCTCTAATAATGATTTAAACTCTGTCCTGTAGCACCTCATCACTACGAGGGTCTTCACACTCAGTAGTAGTGGTACAATCTCCCATGGGATTTACAAAATCAAGAAAAAAATTGATTAGAAATAAAAAAATCTATACATATATATGTATGTGTGTATGGAAATATTTGAAATGGCGTATTAATTTTAAATATGACCCACCTCCACCCGGGGTCGTTAATTGTAGATAATTAACCCGGGCAGAGCTTATGGGTCAAAGATAGAGATTTATAATTCTGCACCCGTTCTCACTGCTAAGCTACCAAGGGGTAGTAAACGGAAAGCCTTGGGTTTGTCCAAAAGGATGCTAGGGCTCAAGTACTAGTTAGAAACACAACCTCTTGTGGGTTATCAATCCGCACGAGTGAAAGGAACAACTAGAAATGTAAACTTGCAATTGTCGGGGGGGGGGGGGGGTAGTATTTTCAACTAACAACTACAAAGCATGGATGGTGGAGCATGAAATTAACAAACAAGTAAACTATTTATACTAGGCACATGGGAATCATTTAGTAACATGGTAGTTATAATGTTTCAATACTCGATTCATACACATAAAGAGTGAAAAAATACCTATCAGTGTGTTCGCAACACGTGGTGTGGCTGATGGCATACACTTCCACATCCCTGTCACGGTGGGTGCATTCGCAACCCTCCATCGGCACCGCCATCGTACTTAGGGAAGTACAATGAGGTCCGACCATTGTTGTAGGTCAGTTTCTTCCCCATGCTATTACATCACGGGCTTCCACCATGAATGTAACTACTCATCCCGGGTCCTATATACTCTAGGCCCGAGGATCGTAGGCTATTTGTGATACTAGGGTTTCAAAAAAACACCTAGCTTGATACTATTAGCTATCTCTACCTGCAACCTCTCGGACAACAGTTACGAAGTCAGCTAAGATTAGTGCGACGATAAATAGGTCAGAGCATTCTCGAATCCCCCATGCACACACCCACATGAACGTGTTCTTCCCCACCCATTCTAACATCCAGGTTTCTCTTCCCAATGGGGCATCAATAATTGTACCATACATGAGTATATCCCAAAGTGTGTGCTTATATGTGGTGTAGTATTCATGCATTTATAATATTCAAGAACAATCACAATAATATCATAAACACAAAGATAGGATGAGTCTAATGAATCTCAATAAGCATTTAGAATATACCAAGTGCCAAAATGAATCCCAAACTAATCTAACTACCCCCTAGACATGGAATTCAAATATGGATTTGAATTCCACGTCTTTGGGACAAAGAAAAAAGAAAAGAAGAGAAAAGATTACAAAACCTACAAAGGGGGCATCAATAATTACACCATACATGAGTATATCCCAAAGTGTGTGCTTATATGTGGTGTAGTATTCATGCATTTATAACATTCAAGAACAATCATAATAATATGATAAACACAAAGATATGATGTATATAATGAATCTCAATAAGCATTTAGAACATATCAAGTGCCAAAAGTAATCCCAAGCTAATCTAACTACTCCCTGGATATGGAATTCAAATATGGATTTGAATTCTACGCCTTTGGGACAAAGCAAAAAGAAAAGAAGAGAATAGATTACAAAACCTACAAAGGGAACTCCTTTATTCTCTCCAAATATGTTCCAACCTACTTGAATGAGTAGACATATAGTAGTAGAAGATTGGGCCTAAAAATAGGCCCAAAATAGGCAAAAAGTAGCAAAATCCTAGGTCAGCCGCCAAGGTTTCATGGACCGGCACGGATGCCATGGTCCTTAAATGTTCATAGCCGTGGGATGTGAGATCAAGCATGGGCCATGAAGCTGGGTTCGTGCCACGGTCTGTGAAGGCTTTAATGGCCCGCAAGCATCATACTATTTTTGCTCAGAGTTTTCCAACAGTTCGATTATCACGGACTGCGAGTAGCTTCTGGTCTTGCTCAGCACTGTCCACATGGTCCGTGAAGGTTTTCACAGACCGGCTCCATACTTAGCCGAATTCTTCAACTCTCCATCTCTAAGCTCCACGGTCTGTGATCTTTGTCACAGCCCGACGCTTTTGCCTCGTGAGGGTCTCGTGCAGTTCTTCATGGAACCCCTGGAACTCTTGTGTAGTGTGAGCCATGTGCTTTGTCACAGGCCACTGGTGCTTGACCATGGGCGGTCTGTGATCGGCTGCTAGTGCTTCATTGGCTGAACTTTGTTTGCTTGATATGGGTGAACCGTTAGGCCAAATAGGGAGTTCTTGCAGTCAATTTTGTAGTACTCGAGAAGATGAATCCAATGGAACCGGCCTTGAATGTTAATTCTTCCTAGATCGTTCCCGAACTAAGGCAACACTCCTCAGACCACAATTCACCATTCTCTCCATTGGTCGTCTTGAACTCAAAAGCCGCCTATCTTTGGCTTCAATCTCCTTCTACCATGAATTGATATTAGTGGCCTTCATCTACTACCATTCAATGCGAATGGCCTTCAAATCTTCTACTGTTAAAGACAAATGGCCTTTGCAAGAACGTAATGTAACAAATAGCATTTCCGGGGCGACCTACTAAAGGTACTTAAAATGATGACCAATAAGCCCATGAACACGATATGTCAAGAATCACTAATTAAATATACAAAATGTGGGATTTAGAATAGAAAACCAAACATGGTTGTCTAAACCCCTTGTTATGTAAACTCAACTTATATCGCCAAACAACCAACCAAAAGTAACTAAAAGCTATGTTAAATGCATTGGTTAAAGCATGCGAAATGGTGCAGATCAGACTCCCCACACTTAAACCTTTACTCGTCCTCGAGTAAGTAAAATCAAAGAAAAAGGTTTAAGTGGAATAAAGCATGCAAAAATAGCAAATGCATTCAACTTATTCCCAAGCTACCCTAGTTCCCCTAAGAAGGTGAAAATCCTCACAACTCTCACTCTCCCCAAAGTTCCTAAAGCAACCAAAGCACCCCAAAGCAAGTAAATATGTGTGGAAAAAGATAAGTGACAAAATATCGGAATAAAACCAAGCTTATTTTCCCCAAAGTAGTCCAAAAAGCAATCAAAGAGTAATCCCCAAGAAAAACAATCCCCCAAGGAAATCCAAAAGCCATCAACTTGGTTGAAACACAGGGATAGCTCTAGATTCTTAACCTAGTTACAACCAAGGAGTCTAATGTATCGCCAACTTAGTTTCTATTTTTTCCTTTTTTTCCTCTCAATTTATCTCATTTTTCCTAGGAGCCCTTTTGGGTTTTCATCCTAGCTTTATTCCACAAAACATGCTCACCCCTCACCTTTTTCCACACGGCCTCTCACTTTTTCCTAGACTCGTAAGTCTAGCCGGGTTAAGCCTCTCAATTTTACCTAGGCCTTTCGACCTATCCGGACTTTTCCTAATGGTACCCAAGTTGCCCTTTCAGGTTTTCAACTTGTCTAGGTTTTAATTTTTTAATATATTTTTTCAATTTTCCAATTTTCATTGTGTAGTAAAAAATTGCCCCAAAAGTGAGCTTCATACTACAAAAGATAAGCAACATACCAATACACCACCAATCCTAAAGCCAAATTTCACATGCAAACTAGAATCCTAGCATAGCATGCAAACCACCAAAATCTTCCAAAAGCATCCCAATCACAAGTAACCAAAAATCTACCACGAAAAACAAACAAAGCATGCATGCACGAAGAAATACATGAATGAGAATTCCTAAGTGCTCACTAATCCATTCCCCACTTTTAAACAATGCACAGACCCTATGCATTATCATGCCAAATCAAAGGTGAAGTTGCAGGATTAGTGATACTTACACTTCAGGCCCCGAAGGGCCGACCTCCTTGTGGCTAGTGAAACACCTCTCAATGAATCTCGTTGCTTGGATCGTGGCCTCAAGGCAATCCACCCTCGTGTTTAGCTTCTCAACTTGTGTTTTCACTCCTCCAATAGCTTGAGATATCCCTTAAAGCACTTGGGAAGAACTTGAGAGTTTCTCCCCAAGTAGGTGTAGTTAATCAATAATGCCCGTGGAAAGATGAGATCGGCTCGGAAGTGCTCTCGAAGATGTCTCCCGTTTGGCCTCTTCTACATCTATCTTCGAGTTGGCCAATACTCTATAGAATTCATTCTTCAATTGTGGATCGGGTTCAATGAAAAAGTCATCTAGGCTCGTATCAAGGTTTATTAGAATTATGGGCTTTTATCATAGAGGTGCGCTCCAGTTGTGGAAGAACCATGAATTTGCAAGTAGATGCTCCACCGTAAAGCCAAAAAAATCTATCCTTCAAAGTTATGGTTCCCACCATGAATGCCCTAAATAACTTTTCAATTGTATAGGTCGATCCCAACCTACCCATATTGGCCAATGCCCGATGCGAGATAGGATATCCCAAATGTCGCACCAAGAGGTTAACCATGCCTCCCATGGGAATCTTCCCACTCTTCTGCTCTCCCATAGCTATACATTCTTGAACAAAAACACTAACCAAGTCCGGGTAGATGTTCCCTTCTGGTGTCATCTCCCAAAGAAGGTGTACATCAGATCTCAGACAATGTGTCCATTCACCGTGGTATAGAATGCCCATAGAAAGGAGTCGATAAATATAACGTATTTCCGGGTGGACTACAGCCATGCTCTTACTCAGATTCTTCATCTCTGTCCCAGTTAGTTATCTCCAAAAATTCCTAAGGGAGAATGACATTCCTTGGAAATGAGTCTGTGGAACTTCACAGCCGGTCTTCCACCCAAAATCTAGTGCCACCTCTCTATAGGTCATTTGGTACTCCTTGTCATCCAAGTTGAACTTAATTGTCTTGCAACCCTCCTCGTTTGTGACCTTCCAAATAGTGTCTAAAAACTCTAAGGTACATCTTATGTAGATTTTTTAATTCACGTCGAGAAAACCTTCTAGGCCTACCCAATCCAAAAGATAGGTCGTGGGTTCAAGTAAGCCTAGAGCCATCAACGTGCTCTTGCAAGCAAAACCAGTTTCCAAAATGCTCCTCTTTGGTTTCCTCATTTTCCTCCATCTACGGGATGCAGTCCCGGTAATGTTGGTCAAACCCTTAAACTCACTGGTCACAGACTTGGGGTTGCGAGGAACGAGAGTTGCAAGTTTAAGGTTTGCACCTTTTGCCGGCTTCTTCCGTTTCTCACCCCACGGAGACTTCTCTTTCTCTGAAGTACCCTTTTTCAGAGGCATCCAAACACAATGGAGAGAAGAATGGTAATGTGATAATAAACAATGCATGACTCATGATGTCATCCAACAAAGAACATTCTCCAAAAAAGACCAAACATTCAAAGCATGATGGCATAAGCTTAAAGGTTATTTAAAACAAGAATATTCGTCATCAACCAACAACATCATGTATACTTTTCACCAACCAATCAATAGATTCATGCAAACAAGATTCACACTCTCTCTAATCACCCAAAAAATGAAGAACACATCTTTCAAGATCAATAGAACATTCAAGACTCCTATAATTTCATAATCACAAGATTAGACACACAAACCCAAACAACTTCACAACAACACACTCTCATTCAAAAATCATACTTTTCATAACAACACCACATTGTCAATCAAGCATATATACAAAGAGATCAAAGGGTTACCCAAAATACGAAGCCAAGAAGTGTAAGATCCACACAAGAAGAAGCAAAGATTGCTAATTTTGGGATGAAAAACTTCACTTTTTTCGAGCTCACCAAAGAGTGTGTGTGGGTGAGTGTTTCTTGAGAAGAATGTGTAAATGATGAAATTAGGTGGAGAATTGTACCATGAGAATAATATTTTAGCATAGGTGAGAGAGAGAGAGAGAGGGGTACAATTTAAACAAAGATGGAATTTCAAATTAGGGAACAAATAGTACAATCAATTAATGTGGGAAGTACTATTTGCATAAAAAATTCTAAGGGAATAGGAAATCTCACTTCTTGAATAAAAAATGCATTTTTAATATGAAATCCAAACTTCCTTTTCAAAAAATTGCATTTTTGAAACAAGTTGGGGGATGAAAAATTGAAATTTGACAAAAGTAATTTCCTGCCCAGTTTTCCATCTTCACGAGACAGAGTCTCGTGACCATCATCGTGTCACGAGACCTACCTTTGTGACAAGAATTGTCACGAAGCAAACCCCGGATTTTTTTACTATCCCTTAGTTTTTCTCAATTTTTGAAAGAAAACTATGTCGCCCATCAAAATCAATTCTATCTACCATAATCACACATTTTCACATCTAGATTTTCAAATCAAGCAAGAATTTCATTCAAGGGATTCTTTATTTCAAACAAGACATGCAAAATCTACCAAGTCACTACTAAAAACAAGAAAATAAAAGAACCACATATAGTTATTGTCGTCATCACGACTTTTTTACTCTTCATGCATTCTAATTTGATTCACTTACTGGTGGGTCTTATGGAGAGATCTCCACAATGAGCCATCCTTACCTTTGTAGCACTTGTCGGTACCTAGAAATGTCTCTCTCTGATTTGCTAACATTGACTACTTGAATGTCACTTTGGGGTTGGGAGGAGATTGAGGAGGTATCAAATCCTCAACGCTTTCCTTTTCCCACTGAAACTTGGTTAGCATAGAAAAAATATCTAGTACGGACATATCACTGACTAAATCATGGAATTCATCGGGATCCTCCACAAACTTATCAACAAGAGATTAACACAAGAAGGTTCAAGAATATCATGCTCATCAACAAGTGTCACACCTTTACACATAAGAGAAGGTTTTGTTGAATCATGCCTAGATTTATATATGTTGAGTTCCACTTTTTCTATGTCACCCCCGAGAGTCAAAATTCCCGAGTTAACATCAATTTTAGTCCTAGACGTTTTTAGAAATGATCTCCCCAAAAGAATTGGGGTTGCACTTCCGTCGTGCGCTATGTCTAGGACATAAAATTTCGCCAAAAAAACTAACTTGCCTACTCCCACCATCACACCATTCACTAGCCCACGGGGGCTAGCTTGGGAGTGATCGAAAAGTTGAACAATCACTCTAGTTTCTTTAAGTTCGCCAATTTCAAGACATTCAAATAGACTAAATGGAATCACATTGACATAAGCTCCTAAATCTATCATGGCATTCAACAAGTGTTCCACCTAAAGAAATTGGGATAGAAAACATTTTGGGGTCATCACATTTCTTAGCAAATTTTTATGATTCAAAATGGTGACTTCCCCAATTTTTAGCTTCCCTAACTTCTTAAGTGTTCTACGCCTTTTCTTAGTACATGCAACCTTAAGAAATTTAGCATATGAAGGCACATTGTCAATCAATTCCAAGATAGGGATAAATACCTCCACTTTTTTCTAAGACTTTCCGAATGTTGGCCTCATTTTTCTCCACCTTTGGCTTTCCCCTCAAAGCGCTTGGAAATGGAGCCGTAGAAGCTCCTTGGAGGGTGCTTTCTTACCAACTATTTCTTCTTCTTCGAAATGTGCTTTGGTTGTCTCCACTAACTTGTTATCCTCTTGTGTCCCCTTCTTCTCGGTTTCGTGAACTTCCTTCCCACTCCTTAGCTTGAGTGCACTCACATTCCTTGGATTCACCTCCAGTTGGGAAGGTAGTTTGCCAGACTCTTTTGCTTCAAGTCGGCTCACCAAGGTGGCGAGTTGTCCAACTTGAATATCAAGGTTCTTGATACTTGAGAAGGCTCTAGTACCAAGATCTTCAATTTTCCTTTTAGTCCTTTCCGCAAAGATCTCATGTTTCTTCCCCAATTTCCTGATTGCATCCAAGATCTCCTTCCTACCCAACTTGTAAAGTGTGCTATGATTGTTGGATGGACCCCCCCCCCCCCCCAGGATATGATTGAGGTGGTGCTTGTCCACCCCTATATCCTTGAGGTTGATTCCCATCCCTCCATCGGAAATTAGGGTGATATCTATACCTCAGATTGAATGTATTTGCATAGGGGTCCGATCTTGCTTTACCTTGGTTCCCCCAAAACCCTTGTTGTTGCCTATAGAAAATTGAGGTCTCTTCCGATTCTTGTAGTCCATGGAGTTCACTTCTTGTACATCACCAACGACCTCGGGGCATTTTTTGGAATGGTGGTCGAGGTTGTAAACCCCACACATCTTGACTTGGTGCACCTTTCCTCGCAAAAGCTCTTTCATCATAGATGCTAGAGCTTGGACTTGCTCCTCTAACTTTGGTGTGTGTGCGGGTTCATCCAAGACCTTAACCCTAGACCATGTACCAAATTGCCTCATCTCATTGGCTATCTCTTCAAAAAGTTTCATCGCATCCTTTGGGCTCTTGTTGGCTATAGAACCATTGCAAGAGGCATTTACCATCCTCATATCTTCATCACGAAGGCCTTTGAAGAAATAATAGACCAAATCTCCTTCCTTGAAGGGGTGGTAGGGGAAACTAGCTAGGAGTCTCTTGAATTGCTCTTAATAATCATATAGGCTCTCGGTTGCTCCTTGAGTAATGTTGGCAAATTTCTTCTTTAACACAGCCGACTTAGATGCTGGAAAATATTTTTCTAGGAATCTCCGCTTCATATCCATCCACGAACCAATGCGCCTTGGAGGCAAATAATACAACCAATCCTTTTCTCCATCTTGTAGTGAAAAGGGGAATGCTCTCAAGTTGTAATCCTCTTTTGACACTCCCGGTAGCTTCATATTCATGCATACCAAATAGAATTCCAAAAAATGTTTGCTCAGATTCTTTCCCGCCATACCTTGGAAAGTAGGAAGGCAATGTATCATCTCACTTTTAAGCTTATAAGTCACATTTGGAGGCAAAGGTAGGAATGTGATACATAAGGGTTGGTTATCTAGGTTTGGGGCCATAAGCTCTCTCAAAGTGCGGTTATCTTCTGCCATCTTGTGCAATGCTTCCTCAAAATTAAAACCCCTAGGTTGAGCCTCCAATCTAGTTCTCTTTCTCATTCTCCTCTGATTACCTGTGGAACTAGTTACAGAATGCAAAACACCTAGATTCGTGGTATGGGTATGTACCATAAACTAGGGTCACACTATCCTTCCAATGTCACAATAGAAAATAGAATCAAAGAAACAAAAAAACTGTAACCAAAACTCAACTCGGAGCAAACAAAACAAATAAAAGAAAAATAATAAAAGACACTACTAACTACTCTACTAACATGTCATGCTCAACTAATACTTGAACTGAAAAGCATCCCCGGTAACGGTGTCAAAATTTGACCTGCCTCCACCCGGGGTCATTAATTGTAGCTAATTAGCCTGGGCGGAGGACTTATGGGTCAAAGATATAGATTTATAATTCTGCAATCATTCTCACTACTAAACTACCTGGGGTAGTAAGCGGCAAGCCCTGGGTTTGTCCACAAGGAGGCTAGGGCTTAAGTACTAGTTAGAAACACAACCTCATGCAGGTCGTCAATCCGCACAGTGTAAGAAATAACTAGTAATGTAAACATAAAATTGGATGAGGGCTGGTACTTTCAACTAACAACTACAAATCATGAAATTAACAAACAAGTAAATTATTTATACTAGGCACTTGGGAATCATTTAGCAACATGGTAGTTCTAATGCTTGAATCCTCGATTCATTCACATAAAGACTTACAAAAGACCTATCTGTGTGTTTACAACACGTGGTGTGGCCGATGGCATACACCTTCACATCCCTGTCATGGTGGGTACGCTCGCAACCCTCCATCGGCACCGCTATCGCAATTAGGGGAGTACAACGAGGTCCGACCATCATTGTAGGTCAGTTTCTCCCCTGTGCTATTACGTCCCAAGTTTCCATTATGAATGCAACTACTCTTCCTGGGTCCTATATACACTAGGCCCAAGGATTGTAAGCATCTTATCTGTGATACTAGGGTTTCAACACAACACCTAGCTTGCTACTATTAGCTATCTCTACCCGTAACCTCTCGGACAACAGTTACAAAGTCAGCAAAGAATGGTGCGGTGGAAAATATGTCAGAGCATTCTCGAATCCCCCGTGCACACACCCACGTGGACACATTCTCCCCTACCCACTTTAACATCTAGGTTTCTCTTCCTAAGGGGGCATCAATAATTTCACCATGCATGAATATAGCCCAAAGTGTGTGCTTATATGTGGTGTAGTATTCATGCATTTATAACATTCAAGAACAATCACAATAATATCATAAACATAAAGATAGGATGAGTCTCATGAATCTCAATAAGCATTTAGAACATATCAAGTGCCAAAATGAATCTCAGACTAATCTAACTACTCCCTAGACATGGAATTCAAATATGGATTTGAATTCCACATCTTTGGGACAAAGCAAAAAGAAAAAAAAGAGAAAAGATTACAAAACCTTCAAAGGGAAATCCTTCCTTGTTCACCAAATATGATCCAAAATATGTTCCAACCTACTTGAATGAGTAGACATATAGTATTAGAAGATTGGGCCTAAAATTAGGCCCAATATAGGCCAAAAGTAGCAAAACCCTAGGTTAGCTACCAAGGTTTCACGGACTGGCACGGATGCCGCGGTCTGTGAACGTTCATATCCGTAGGACGTGGGATCTAGCGTGGGCCGTGAAGCTAGGTTTGTGCCACAGTCTGTGAAGGTTTTCACGAGGCACAAGCAGTATACTATTTTTGCTCGGAGTTTTCCCAACCTTCACGGACCGCGAGCAGCTCATGGTCTCTGTTCAAAACTTTTGTCATGGACCGTGAAGGTTTTCACGGACCATGAGAAGCTTGTGGTCTTGCTCAACATTGTTCTCATGGTCCGTGAAGGTTTTCACGGATTGGTTCCATACTTAGCCAAATTGTTCAACTCTCAATCCCAAAGCTGCGTCCACGGTCTTTGTCATGACCTGGCACCTTTGCCTCATGAAGGTCTCATGCAATTCTTCACGGAACCCCTGGAACTTTTGTGTAGTGCAGACTGTGTGCTTTGTTATAGGTCGCTGGTGCTTAACCATGTGCAGTCCGTGACCGGCCACCGGTGCTTCGTCGACTGAACTTCATTTGCTTGCTATGGGTGAACCGTTAGCCCGAATAGAGAGTTCTGGCAGTCAATTTTGTAGTACTCGAGAAGAAAAATCCAATGGAATCAACCTTGAAGGCTCATTCTTCCTGGACTAAGGCAACATTCCTCGGATCACGATTCACCATTTTCTCCATTGGCCGTCTCGAACTCCAAAGTTGGGTTCTTCCTGAAGTTCTGATGCTTCAGGGTATAGTGGAAGTGTGGGCTTTTCGGAGCCATTGTATGATTCTCAATTTCGAACACAATAGGCTCATGATTGCTCCATTGCACGGAGAACTGCATGATTACAAAATATTGTGGTAACGTGTGAAGATGTGTTTTACTAATTATATGTTTTGAAGTGTTTGAATACCTAGAAAAATGGATGACTTGAAGATCCTTCACCAGCCATTAGTCCTGAATAAGAAATGAAAATGTGAATAGGGAAGCAGCCCAGGTATGTGTCGGTCCAAACCAGTGGCATGGACGACATATACTAGCGAAGTTGCCATAATGTCGGGAACCCGTCAGTTAGACTAAAGGGACGACTGACATATGTGCGGCAACATACTAAGAATATGCTACTAAAAATAATAGTATGCAGCCTCGCTTCATTATCGCAATGATCGAAATGTAACAGACGTCTTACCGAGGTCGCATATATCAGAGGAAGCTACTGGTAAAAACACATAACCCCCAAAAAAACTAAGATTTAACAACATAGAATTATACAAAAACCCTATGGAGACATACCAAAACGTAGTACCAAAGTCTATATCCAATGAAAGTTCATCATTTAAAAATGTGGTAAAAACTAGAACACAATGAAAACATAATACGTTGACAAACCACAGATCGGACAATGCAAAGTAGGAATTACTAACATTACATGTTTGAAGGTTAGAAAAACCCAACCTTTCTTCCAATGGAGAGAAGTGGAGAGAGGTGAGAGACCTTTGGAATTTGTGGGAAACTTGTGAATTAAAGATTGAACTCGCATGTAGGGTTCTCATAGATATAACCGTTTTGAAACGACGTCGTTTTGACCAAATTGTGTTATCCGCCCTGTATAATGCGACATCGCATGTAAGTCGGTAAATCCAAAACTACGCCGAAATAATCAGCGACAGTGCATGTGTGCATGGGCCTAATACTTTCAGTCCACCAGCTTTAGATTTTATTTTTTAGGATTTTTAATTAGTGAAATTACTAAAATACCCCTGAAAACCACCTTTGGGGACCAAACATGGGTCATTTTGTGTTTGCTGGTTGCTGAACATACCCCGGGAACAAAAGATGGTATTGCGACAATTGTTGGGGACCAAGAAAATAATTTAGTCAAAAATTCACATAGAAAATATGTCAATATTAATATTCTTCCAAATACGAATCAATTTGTTTAAAATACATGGTCATGCAAAAACTAATCTAATCATCTAATGTTCGCGGGGAAGCACCATTTAGGAGTTTCTTTATCAGTTACGGAGGTAAAGAGTTTGACTTGGGATTGCAAGTGTCTCGTCCGCGGTCCGGGGTAACACTCCATCATTTGTGTTAGTATTCCATTATTACCCTTACAATAAGTGTTATGAGCATGATAATTTCCACCACATAAAATCGCATGAAATTATATGTTCTAGGTTTTTTATGAAATTAAAAGCTAATAAAAGTCTATCCATAAAATTTTAACCGTTCGTCGTGTTAGTATTCCATTATTGCCCTTTTTGAAATGCAGAATTGGAGATAACGTTTTTTTATTTTTATTTTTTATAACAATAAAGTGCAACTTTTGGCATGAACGGGTAGATGGACGGCTGCAATCTTTAAATGGTGCGACCTTTGTCGATAAATCCAGCACTAACACCCATTTACCATTTCCAACACCAATCTTACAACTCAAACTCCCACCATACATTTTCATTCACAACCTTACAACATTTAAATATCTAATCAAGTTGCTTCTCTCAAATATCAACAAGTGTCCAAGGATGGAGCATCTCCGATTCCTAATTAATTGAGATAGTTTTTCCATCTATTTCATGTTCAATTAACAATTATGTGATGATCCTACGATATGTTTTTTTTAATCAATAACTTATCAAAGATTCTTACATTACATGAGGTATGATGCTTGAGTTACATGTTATATATTTTTTGTTGTTATTGCCATTTTTGTTTCGATTATGAAGAAAGATGCTGGGATTTCTATGAACATAGTTTGAACGTGCGACCTCGGTCACATGTCACCGGCCCATGCAAAATGTTATCGAACGAATATCAACTTCGCATAGCACTTCAAATGGTTGTCATGTGAATGAATGTCCGACGTCGCTTATTTTTTTTATCTTTGCGACGTCTTCAATTCATATCTGAGACGTCGCATCGGACCATTTCTATTTAATTTTACCATCTTGGATTTAATGTCGTCTACGTTTTACCACATTTATGTGTATTTCAATTAAGGACTGCCCAATTCTAACATAAATTTTGTTTCATATGGAACTTCAGCATGTAGATGGAATAACTTGTCATTTCACTAGTCATCCTGACAATTTTAATGGCGTGAAAATTAGAAAATGGTACTTCAATACAAATAATTAGTCAATTTCAAATTAACCTTATGTATTTCAATATGTGATGGCATGTATTTGTATTATATGTTATAGTTTTGTTGGTTTGAACATGTCATTCTTTCCCAAATTTAGTGAAAATAATTGAATGTGGTATGATGTTTAATCATTTAACCATCAAATATTAAATATTAAGATATTGTACGATAAACGAAGTATGACCGACTGGGTCGGCGATGTTGCATAGACTAGTGCCCTGACGACACGCGACCGACGTCGCAGTTATCTGTGTCTCTTTTTTTTTGCGACGCCGGGCCATTAAAACAACGTCAATTTTGTTAGCGTTCCACGTTAGCAGGCACACACCATGAGTGACCCACATGCTATATGGACTATCGTCGTGTGGAACGACGTCGCAACATTTCGTCTCCCATCGACTGCCTTCTTGCATTGAACGACCTTGCATACAAGTGAATGTTAATGTCGATTACAACGAGGTCGCTAATGTGTTCTCCAAGTGTCGACCTTCTTTCTATAATCGATGTTGCTGCTAATTCCTACCGATGTCGTTTGAAAACTGAATTAAAAGATATTTTTTACCTCGGTTAAAATATGTACTTTTTACTCCGGTTATATTTGCCTCGGTTAACAAATTTTACCTCTGTTTTTTCTGGACTAAAAGTAGAGGTAAAAAGTCCTACAGAACCGAGGTAAAATGTGTTGTTTCTTGTAGTCAAAAAGTCTGTCTTTTAATTTTTCAGACATGTGAAAATACCTTTCTACCCCTTCTTTCAAGCTTTAGTCATCTTCCTCCATATCTGCCCCCTCAACTAGGGTTCCGCTACCTCCGCCTCCTCAACTCCCTCCGCCGCATTTTCCCCCGCCTCTTTGCATCCGCCACAAAGCAGAGCAACCCAACGCCGCTCTACATCTGTGCATCATCATCCGTTCTCTGGCTTGTTCTTCGTGAGGAGACGGAGCTCCAGCACCACCCGCTTCTGCAACTCTGTCGATGGAGAGCTGAGGTCGGAGACCATCTGGGCAATGAATTGGTCAGAGTTGTCGAAGGCGGGGGAGATGAGGAGGCGACGGCTATGCTACAAAGTGGTGGGGGAACTTTCCTGATTTGCCATTGTAACAGTCGCTGGAGGAGGAGTGGCCATCGTCGGTGAGGGAAAGATTGCTAAAGGAGCGGCCCAGATGGGAGAAAGTGGTAGCACCGATGTCAGTGGTTTGCACTGTGTGACATCCGTCTTCAATGATGGCCGGGATGGGAGGAGGATTAGCGGGGTATGAAGAGGGTTTGGTGGTAAGGATTTGGGGGTAGATATGATAATGGAAGGTTTGGTGGTGAGGGTGACAAAATCTAATTAATGGCTATGGTATAAAATTATGGGTTTAGATTTAATTTTTTAAGGGTAAATATATTTTCAATATGTTAAAATTTTCTTTAAATGAAAAGTGTGCATAGTTGTGTGAGATATTCCAAAAGGAAAGTGTGCAGAATCGGTTGGGATAAAGGAGTATAAATACTTGTATCTTTGCATCCATTAAACTAGGACAACGACAATAATATAGTTTAAAAAATTAATCAAAGATACAAAATAGTGTACTCTGTACTTTTGGTTTTGGGATTAATATGTAGAAAGTCTACTTTACAGATCTTTCAGTAGACCAATTTTAACAGATTCTGTGCGGAATTTTTAGTTT
Organism: Rubia yunnanensis; assembly: GCA_037428765.1. Classification (NCBI taxonomy): domain Eukaryota; kingdom Viridiplantae; phylum Streptophyta; class Magnoliopsida; order Gentianales; family Rubiaceae; genus Rubia; species Rubia yunnanensis. Next base: position 70,781,843 of record CM075071.1, on the reverse strand, counting down.
TGCCTTTTGGGTGGTTGTAAGAAACCAAAACGGTTAATTATGCAAACATTCAACATTTATACAATTGTATAAATGTTGATATATCTTGTTATTTACGATGGAGTACAATTAGCGTTTATTCACGATGGAGAGTTTTAAAATATTCCCACAGTACAAATTACATTTCTGTAAACAAAAAAAAATGCCATTTAGGTCAATTATATTATTCTTCTTCTACTATGCTTTTTGTCTCCAACAATTAATGAACAAATTGATGTTTTTCTAGAGATTTTTACTAGAAAAAGTCTCAGAAAATATGGCTTATGCACAGTACACAGTGACTTTTACATTAAATATTGTCATTTTTAAAATAAAATTTAAATATTGTATTTAAAAGTTAAAAGAAGCAATAATATGTATTTGAATGTGAAAATATAAAAATAAATAATATAAAAAAAATATTTTCATAATTTCAAAATTTAGTATGTAATTTAACAAATGCAGTGTATAATGTAAGAAAATAAGTGGCATGTCCATAAACTTATGGAAAGACCACCTGTCAGGAGACTTACTCTTTTTACTATTGCATTTTATGTGTATGGTTTACCTCTGATAATGACTATTTTCTATCCATTTTCACTTTAAAAGAAAGACTAAATTATTTTTTGGTCCCCAACATATTATGCAATACCATCTTTTGGTCCTCAAGATTAATACCATGTTTCTTCAACAATTAACAAACTGAAATTGATTTGTTTGGTCCCCAAAGCAGTTTTCGGGCGGTGTTCAGGCTAAACCCTTGCACTTGACTTACACGTGTCATTTTACTCCAATATTCCTAGGGGTAATTTTGTAATTTCATAATAAAAACAATTAAGTCAATTTTTAAATTCCCCCTTCTTAACCCAGAATCTATTCTATATGTGTGTGTGTATATATATATATATTATATTTTATATGATCTCCTTTGTTTCTGGTCGAAATTCCCAAATTTGCGACCAAATCTTCCTACCCAAAATAGATAGAAATCATGTCGAGTTCCAGCGTCTACTCTATCTCCTCCAGCTTGTATGTGAGCACGCACCTGAAAGGCTTGTGTGGTCAGCATAGCCATATTCTTACCGCCAACACGCTGAAAAATCAAGGAAGCAAGTTCTATGATATTCAACTTGGCATGCTAGTTGTGAGTTTTTCAGATGGTGCCACGAGGGTTGTTAGGAATGTGAGATTGCAACTGAGATTATTGAAGGAATTCAGGAGAGGACCCGTGTGTTGGAGGAAGATTTGGTGAAGTTGGCCGGAGATTTTGCATATCTAAAAGGAAAGCTTGAAAGAGAGCGTGAACAAGTTGCCGATCCAAAACTCCAGCTTGAAATGGAAATGACAAATTTCCAGAATGGTGAAGAACTCTCAATTGGTGTGTTTCGTAATTTCCATGTTCCTTGCATTGGTGCTAATAATGTTAATTGATTGATTCATAATCAATCATAGTGTCATCCTTAATGAAACTTAGGGTTGAACTCATTTGCCCCTGTTTGGCTTGGTCTTGTTTTGCAGGGAGTTAGAATTTAGTTCATGTTTGTAATGGACAGATTTATGATTGCAGTGACTATTTGCATTCAGTAATGTTGACGAAATTGTAATGACTGCTTGGATTAAGTATTGATTTCAGATATATGTTTGATTATGTATTGATTATGGTGGAAAAATTGGGTGAAATCAATACTACATGGACGATGTAGTGAATTAAGCTTTGTTGAAGGAATTGGTGAGGAGATTGGTGAAGAAACCGGATGTTTCAAATGAGCAATAAAACATGAAAAAGTGCATCATTATTCATTTTTTTGATCAACAATACAACCTTTTGAAAATCTAATTAATAGAACAAGTTCATACAAGCTCAAATTTGTTAGATTTCATACAATTTTTTTCAAACATTTCGTTTGATTAAAACAAAACAGAATCTACACCAACCGAGAATAAGCCGGAAAAGCTAACAATCTAACAATGCCCAACATTAGGCAAACATGCAGCAATAAGGTTCCAAAACAAAGCAAAACAAAATTCTAAACTACTAGGAAATCCATCAGGTAGAATGATGCTTTAGTGGTTCTCCAAAAAATGCCACTCATCACCACGCATCTCTGAATAGTTCGCTTCCTTATAACATGATGATTATAGGATCTTGCAGGTGAGCTTTTTGTGTCCAACTTAGTGGCATGCGCTGCACTTGTATACTCTTTTTGCCTACATGGTGCCATATACATAAGTCAAAGAATTACAGCAAACCTCATTAACACATACCAATTTACATAGACCATAAGCTATCAAAGAAAGCGTAAACCATAATAAAATCATACAGACCATAAGTAAACCAATTACCTTCACTCGAGGTGGTTTAGAAGATGAGGATCGAGCCGCATTTGGATGAGGTTGAGCATGTTCTGTTTGTTGAGGTCATTTTGGCCACTTTTCCCATATACATATACCAAAAAAATTAGTGAAAATGTTCAACATATACCATAAGACTCAGAGATTATAAGTAAAGAAATTACCCTCATATATGGTTACTTTGAAGTTGAGAACTCAGCTGTAGTTGGAGGGGGGGTGTGCTTGTTCAGTTTGTTGAGCTTCCGTAGCTTTAGTTGGAGACCTAAGCAAATTATGCCGAAACTGCTCACACAGGGAGCATTTGTATGGACTCATCCTCCTAACTCTTGACAGTCTCTCAACATCCCTTCTTTCCTAACCCATTTCTTAGTTGAATTCAATTCGTCTGTAGATTCATTTTTTCTTGACTTTGGGGGTCTTCCTGGCAACCTTATATCTGACCAGGGTAGCAAACCATTTTGATCAGTTTTATCCCATAACTCCAGACCATTAATCAGATGGATGACATGGTTGTATGCACTTGCGTAAATATGCCTAGAGTAGCAAGAATGCATGAAAGTTTATGCATCTTCCTTCACCAAACTAATAGTTGCAATAGCATGAGTGTAGGGTATTCCTGTAAGGTCCCATTTTCTGCACCCACGTGATCTCAACTTCAGATTCACCGCATAACTTCCCACATACACACAACTGACCTGAAACTCTATATCCCCACTCAGAGTAGCAAAACATCGATTTAAGGCATACTTTAACTTCCAGCTTCCTTTTTATCTTCAGCCCAAATTGACCACCCAGTCTATTAATCGAATCCAATTTCTTTTGAAGGCGATCCATGAAGTAATACATGAGTGCTCTCATCATTGTGAGCATGGGCTTATCCCTCTCTTGTAATATAACTCTGTTGAAACTCTCACATATGTTGTTCACGAGGATATCACATTTGGACTGAGTGTTGAAGAAAGCTCTTGACCACTCTCTCAGATTTGTTCTCTCTTCTAACCACTTCAAAAATTTGCATCCTGACATGGACCCTATTTTTCCAGCATCGAAGCATATATATATTCTACAAAATTCTTTGTTTCCAGAATCGTCTTTATTTGTCTGCATCATAAAGGTCGCATTAGGGTTAGCTCTAAGTAACTCATTGCAATAATCCCTCATTATCTCATACTCTTTCTTGTAGTCTCCCACAATCTCATCAATAGCCCACTTTTTTGCCTTATAAGCAACATCTTTGGAAATGGTGATCCTAAGGTTATTATGAACTTTATGCACAAGCTCAGAAATCTCTATGTTGGGCATAACATTCAAGTCGGCCTTGTACGTCCCACTTAGGTATTTGTAGCTTGCACTCCCATGGAGGAATGTAGGATTGCATGAATGCGCTATCAAAAGTGGTGTTAGCTCCCAACTTTTTATCCTTTTCCTTAAGTTGATAGAAGGCATCTAGTTACATTTACCAATGTTTGTTGTACATATCGCAGTACACCTCCTTAGGTTGTTCTTATTAAACCTTATCTACCTATTAGAAACTGCCCCATGGTGTTTTCATGTTAACCTGAACTCTTCTTTATTAACAAACTCATGCTCAACCTAGAACTCCACATCATCGTTACCATCGGGCATCACAAACCTTTTGTGAACCCTGACCCGCTTTTTCCCAACATCCTGATCATCTTTAGAACTAGTTTGACTATGTTGATCCCTGTCACTGATATCCTCACCTGAATCCGATTCAGTCATTCTGCCCTCAGGTTTAGCTTCCTTCTTCCTTAACAGCAAACTCCAATGTTTTTTCCTCTCCTTCATAATCTCCTCTAAATGATCATCATCATCCATATCATAATATGGGTCTTCAAATTGCCCAGCATCTTTATCATAAGGCTCAACTATGGGAGCTTTTTATTTCTTTTTTCTCTTCTCTTTCAACCATCCCACTTTATTCCTTGCACCCTCTTCTTTTTTCCTTTTTCTCTTCCCCGCACCCTCTTCTTTCTAAACACTTTCTTCCTTGTCATCTTCTCTAATATCAACTTCCATGTCATCATTCTTCACCAGCTTCTTATCTTCCTTTTTGGCTGACTGTTTAGATGTGACTATCTTAGCCTCACAAATGCCTTCTTCATTAGCATAGAATGCATCTTCATGAGCATCTTTGATCTCAGAGGCATAGTCAGACTTGGTAATCCTATCCCTGTGTCTCATTTCCCCCAAGTCAGTAGTTGGAATATGTTGAGAAAGTTGTATGCTAGGACCCTCATCATCAATGCTCTCTAGTTCATCTACCAGTATGACTCGGTCAACTTTCTTCAAGGCCTCTACAATACCTTTTCTAGTACAATAATCATCATACTACCCACTTTTTTTCATCATCCTACATTGTTGCCTCATTGACATACCTCATTCTGGTAGTGACTCGAGGCAGCATGGTCAGAATTCTCCTTCTTATGCCTTTCAAGAGTTCTGTGTTTTAGGACTTTTTCCGGCCTCTTTCTGCCCCTCACCTTCTTATTATAAGAACCTGGATGGTCCCCATTATTCCCAACCAACCTCTAATCAACTTGCATAGGTTCCTCACCAGATGGCCAACACAAATAATTCCAATAAGGACCAAAGAAATACGCATCAACTACTCCATTCTTAACCCCTATACATGTTATTTCCTTCAATTGTTCAGGAAATAGTATCAGCTGATCTATATCTATTGTACTGAATCTCACCCCACCCCTATAAACTCCACATAACCATCCCCTATAAGCCAAATAGTTATATGTAGAATCCAGCCTACCTAAATTGAAATCATCTGTTTCATAGAAATTGGCCATATAAACTGAGCCACCAACATACATTGTAAAGGGGTCCCAGGTCATGTACCCATGACAATGTATTCTAATGAAGAACTGATTGCTACCAGGACCTGGAAATTAAACAACACAAAATCAATATAAAACAAACCTCAACCCTACCTAAATTAAACATTTTAATTACCTAATAGGGCCTACACAATATATTAATCCCTATCGAGATTAAATTAGTCCAATCACACATAACCTTCCAGATCAATATCTAAGCTAATCTAACAAACCAATAAATATCCTATGTAATTACTGATTGTGGACCAAATAGTGTCTTATTCTAACTAGTACTCATCAATCAGAACAAAAAAATGGGACCACCCCCATTCAAAACATAAACCGAATTATTTACTACCCAATAACCATGGGGGACTACCATCAATATCTATCTCTTCAATTATATACATACACTCAGCCATAAACATACAGATATGACATACTTACAGTAGTCAGGAGCTCTATTTTTTGCCACTAAAACTCCTTCCATGTTCTCACAACACCAACATCTTATGTTTGTCTGTTGTGACCTACATATGCACAATCTATTTCATTACCATCCATTTATTCAATACGAGTAGCAGAGAGAGACTCGGCTAAATTATATGAACGTAGTAGATGATTCAACAATGTTTGTTAAGGGTGTGAATCCTGGACAGACTGGAGTAGTTAGATACAACCAAAGGAAGAAGGATAGTGATGGAAAGAAAGGATTGAAGTGTGAACATTTCCACAGGAACAGTCACACAAATGATACATGTTTCAAGATACATGGGTATCCAGAGTGGTAGACTACATGCAGAGGGGCTAATAAATGTTTCAAGATACATGGATATCCAAAATTTACTGCAAATGTGATGTCATTTGGATAGAATGGGGAGTATGAACAGGAGAATCCTCTTGACTTGGGAGTTGTACCTGGAGTTGGAAATGGGAATTTGCAAACCTTGATTGCAAGCATGATGCAGATGAAACAAGACCTTGGAAAATTGCTCAAAAGGAAAGGAAATGATCTGATCGAATCTCCCGAGTAGGTTAACTTCAGTCACTATAGTGACTTTGTAGGTAGTTTACTCTCACATCTTGCCAATTCTACTATTTGTTTTAAAAGTGATGTGTGGATACTTGATAGTGGATCCTCTTCCCATATGTGTAGTTATCCTATCCCACTCTCTTCAGTGAAACCAATGCCTAGCTAAACTCTGATATATCTACCTGATCATTCGGTTGTGCTTGTTGATGCAATGAGTACTGTGCAAATTGACCTGCCCTCGACCCAAGCGCCGCCAAGGGGCTTACAGGTCAAAGATAGAGATTTATATTATGCACTTGTTCTTACTACTAAGCTACCAAGGGGTAGTCAGCGGTAAGCCATGGGTTTGTCCAGAAAGATGCTAGGGCTCAATTAATAATTAAAAAACAACCTCGTACGGGTCGTCAATCTGCATGAGTGAAAGGAACAGCTAGTAGTGTAGACATGCAACTGAGGGGGGGGGTTGGTATTTTCAACTAACAACTACAAAGCATGCAATTAACAAACGAAACTATTTATACTAGGCACTTGGGAATCATTTAGCATCATGGTAATTCTAATGCTTCAATCCTCGATTCATTCACATAAAGTCTTAAAAAAGGCCTATCAGTGTGTTCACAACACGTGGTGTGGCCGACGTCATACACTTCCCCAACCCTATCACGGTAGGTGCGCTTGCAACCCTCCATCGGCACCGCCATCGTATTTAGAGGAGTACAATGAGGTCCTACCATTGTTGCAGGTTTGTTTCTCCCCCGTACTATTACGTCCCGAACTTCCACCACAAATGCAACCACTCCCCCAGGTCCTATATACGCTAGGCCTAAGGTTCGTAGGCACTTTATCTGTGATACTAGGGTTTCAACACAACACCTAGCTTGCTACTATTCACTATCTCTACCTACAACCTCTCAGACAACAGCTATGAAGTCAGCTAAGACTGGTGTGATGGTAAATAGGTCAGAGCATTCTCGAATCCCCCATGCAGACACCCATGCAGATGCATTCTCCCCTACCCATTCTAACATCCAGGTTCCTTTTCCCAATGAGGCATCAATAATTGCACCATATATGAGTATATCCCAAAGTGTGTGCTTATATGTGGTGTACAAATCATTCATTTATAACATTCAAGAACAATCACAATATCATAAACACAAAGATAAGATTAATCTAATGAACCTCTTAAAGCATTTAGAACATACCGGGTGCAAAAATGAATCCCAAGCTAATCTAAGTACTCCCTAGACATGGAATTCAAATATAGATTTGAATTCCACATCTTTGGGACAAAGCAAGAAGAACATAAAAGAAGAGATTATAAAACCTACAAAAAGAACTCCTTCCTTCTCTCTAAGCTCTCTCATCCCCAAATGTGTTTCCAAATATAATCCCCCCTCCTTCAAATGAGTAGACTAGGGTCCTATATATAGTAGTAGGAGATTGGGCCTAAAAATAGCCCCAAAATAGGCTAAAAGTGGCAAAACCCTAGGTTAGCCGCCAAGGTTTCACAAGCCGAAACGGATGCCACGGTCTGTGAAGCATCCATAGCCACGTGACGCCAGATCTACCACGGTCCATGAATGTTCATAGCCAAGGCCCGTGGGATCAGGCATGGTTCGTGAAGCTAGGATTGTGCCACGGTCCGTGAAGGTTTTCACGGACGGCAAACAACATGTGGTTTTGCTCATAAATCTTCCCACGGCCAAATTCTTCAACTCTTCATCTCTTTGCTCTACGGTCTGGGGTCTTTGTCACTGCCCGGGGACTTTGCTTTGTGAAGGTCTCGTGAAGGTCTTCACAGAACCCCTGAAAATCTTGTGTAGTGTGGCCCGTGTGCTTTGTCACGGTCCGTTGGTGCTTGACCATGGGCGGTCCGTGACCGGCCGCCGGTGCTTCATCGGCTGAACTTTGTTTGCTTGGTACGGGTGAACCGTTAGTCCGAATCGAGAGTTCTAGTAGTCGATTTTATAGTACTCGAGAAGACAAATCCAATGGAATCAGCCTTGAAGGATAATTATTCCTGAATCATTCTTGAACTAAGGCAACACTCCTCGGACCACGATTCACTATTTTCTCCCTTGGCGCCTATCTTTGGATTCAATCTCCTTCTATCATACATTGATGTTTATGGCCTTCATCTACTACCATTAAAGTGCGAATAGCCTTCAAATATTCTACCATTAAAGAGAAACAACTTTCGTAAGAATGTAATGTAACAAATAGCATTTGCGTGCGACCTACTAATGGTGTTCAAAATGAAGACCAAGGATCCCGTGAACACGATATGTCAAGAATCACTCATTAAGTATAAAAAATGCGGGATTTAGAATAGAAAACCAAACATGGTTGTCTAAACTCCTTGTTATGTAAACTCAACTAATATCGCCAAATTGCCAACCAAAAGTAACTAAAAACTATGCAAATGCATTGGTTAAAGCATGCGAAATGGTGCAGATCAAAAATAAATTATAAGATCATGATATCAGAGTGCTCGCATGTAAAATCTTTCAAGTTAAATTTGCTTTTAATAACCAAAGATAATCCCTCATTTTGATTTTTTATATGTGCATGTCTCATACAAGACCTCAAGACTAGATCAGTCATAGGGGTTCCTGTTAGGACAAGTGGATTGTATATAATGGACCAGGAATAATTTGATCTCGAAGAAATAAATAAGCATTTGAGAAGGCACATGAATAAATTCCCAGCTTCATTGTCTGTTAGAAAATTTACTAATGAAGAATTACAAGTTTTACATAATAGATTAAGGCATCCTTCTAGCCATGTTCTGCATCATTTGATTTTACCTGATGTAAATAAGAATTGCATTGTATGTCCTCTTGCTAAACAAACAAGAGTTCCATTTCAGATTTCTTCATTAACAACTGTAAGGCCTTTTAAATTGATGCATTTAGATGTCTGGGGTCCATATAAAATAAGAACATACAATGGATCAACATATTTTCCAACTATAGTTGATGATTTTACTAGGTTTACATGGACATACTTGCTTAAATTTAAAACTGGAGTCCCGGAGCTCATTAAACATTTTTTGAATGAAGCTTCAGTTAAAAAAATTAGATCGGATTGTGGTAGTGAATTCATTGGTAAAGAGTGTTAACTTATACTATCAGAAGAGGGAATTTTGCACAAAAAATCTTGTACACTTATACACCTCAACAAAATGGAATAGTTGAGAGAAACATAGACATCTATTATAAGTAGCTAGATCTTTTATGTTTCAATCATGATTAAATTCTAAGTTCTGGGGTGAACCACTTTTAGCAACAACTTGTGTCATAAACAGGTTACCGTCTGCAGTTTTAAATTGGAAAACACCTTATGAAACATTATTTGGTAGACCACCTGATTTATCAGTGCTAAAAGTGTTTGGTTGAATGTGTTATGTAACTAATGTCAGTCCACACAAAGACAAATTCACTCCTAGATAATTTCCTTGTGTATTTGTTGGGTATCCAGTAAATCAGAAGGGATTTAAACTGTTTGATTTAGCTCACAATAAATTGACAGTATCCAGAGATGTAGTATGCAAAGAGTCCATATTCTCATTTCATCAAATGTTTTATCTTTTGTTCCACTTAGAGGTCTTACATATTCAGGTATGAATAAATTTGATTCATTTCCAATCATTCCTAATATTTCTATTCACATTGAAAAATCATCTTGATTTTCATAATACTTCATTTCATCATATTTCTGATTCTAGTCTTGTGTATGTCTCTTGATGATGATCATGTACACCACTCTAAATCTTGTTCGGATTCATCATTTAATTACACAACCCCCCCCCACCCACTGCACACACTGAATCTTCACCTATGCATCACACTTCTTCTCCAATATCTAATGCTTATTCATCACCTTCTCATACTTTTAGTCACAATCCTCATCAACCAGCCCTTTTTAAATCCTGAACCAAATTCTTTATCCGTCAGACTTAGCACCAAAAACAAAATTAAACCTAGATGGATGCAGGATTTCTTAGTAAACACAACCTATACACTTCCACCTTTTTCTACTGCACATATGGCTTTCATGGCTAATCTATTAAGGGTTCCTGAGCCTCACTCTTATAAGTAAGCAAGAAAGCAAGGATATGCAATGGGTGGCAGCTATGCAATTGGAGTTAAATGTTTTAGAGTCTAATGATACTTGGGAGATTGAAACATTACCGGCTGGGAAAAGGGCAACTGGCTCAAAATAGATATATAATGTGAAGTACAACCCGAATGGAACTGTGGAGAGGTTTAAAGCTAGGCTTGTAGCCAAAGGCTTTACACAAATTAAGGGGCAAGATTATTAAGATTCATTCTCTCCTAATGCCAAACAAGTGACAGTCAGATTATTTTTGGCTATTGCAGCTGCAAGATCTTGGCATATTCATCAAGTAGATGTGAATAATGCCTTCTCCATGATTTTATTCAAGAGGGTCTCTATCTTAAACCACCTGAAGGATATACAAAATCAAAAGCAGAACACGTGTGTTAACTCAAGAAATCTCTATATGGATTAAAGCAAGCATCTCGGTAATGGAATACAGAGTTTACAAAGCGTCTAGCTCCTTATGGTCTAATTCAGTCCAAAAACGACCATTGCTTGTTCTTGAAGTTCTTAGATACTGTAAGTATAGCTCTCATTGTTTATGTGGATGATATCTTGATCACCGGTAACTCAAAGGCAATTTTTAAAAAAAAAATAAATCTAAAACAAGATCTTCATAAGCTTTTTACCATCAAGGATCTGGGCAGGGCTAAATATTTCTTAGGGATTGAATTAGCTTATTCCCAAGATGGTGTGTTTCTCAGTCAGTAGAAGTATATACATGATATCCTCACTAATCTCAGTCTTAATTTTGCTAAATCTCCCCTTTGCCTACTGACTGGAAATTTCTTGATGAAGCTTTTCCTCTCCTACATGATCCTGGTCTCTTTCGACGATTGATTGGCAGCCTATTATATTTGGGTTTCACACGACCAGATGTGAGAGAACCAAACATATCGAAATAGATTGTCATTTCGTCCAAAATGCTTTCATCGCTGGATTTATTAATCCTCTCCACGTATTCTCTCGTCATCAACTTGTTGATGGGTTCACCAAGTTGCTTCCAGCATCTTCTCTTTATCCATTGTTGTCCAAGATGGATTTCTATTAAAACCCCAAAGTTCTTCCCAAATTTTCCTTTCAAGAACTTTCTTTTTCGTTTACCGTTTTTGCTTTGAGCTGTTTCCAGCTTTTCTTCATGGTGGCTTATCCAGCAATGAAACAACATATCAATCAGAACTATTTCACCCCTTATTTTTCAATTGTTAGTCACCTAACTCATCAGTTTCATAGTTTTAATGATCCAACTACATAATGACTTTGAATTAGCCACTTATAAGTTTTAGTGGTAAGAGAGATTGAAACAAAATCAATGACTAAAAATATGGTGACCAAAAATAGAATTCACTCCAATGCCGTTAAGTACGTTAATTAATAAAAAAGAAAATTAATATTTCAAAAAAAATAATATTCCCTCCGTCCTGAAATAAATGGCACTTTGAAACTTGGCTCGATATTTTATGAAAGATGAGGTGATAAACAATAATTGTGAAAAAGTAGAGATTTTTGGGAAAAAGGTGGACCAAGTCATAAAGTTGTTGAAGTTAAAGAAGATATTGTAGGAATTTTACAACATATTTTTTACCACTTTGGGTAAGAATTAAAGTGTGTCATTCACTCCGGGGTGGAGGGAGTACATTTTATAATGTTTTATTATTTAAAAACTAATCTCAATCCCAAGCACCATATAATAGAAATTGTTTATTTTTTGTCTATCAACCGGAGATATTGGAGTCATTTTGACTAATCTAAACCCAAGTTGTAAAAAAAAAAATAACATACTAATATTCAATATGTTATTGATTCTAACTCTTCACTATATATAATCAATCATAACGGTTAAAACATACAACTTCTAAAGATATATTTAAAATCATAAATATCTCATTGTACTATATATATATATATATTACTGAAGAAAATCCGAAGATTCATATAATATGAAATAACAAAATGTTCGAATTTTTTGTATACAATGAGTACTTTTGATAGAAATGCGTATACATAATATTTGTTGCCAAAGTCTTGGGAAAGACGGTCTTTCCATAGGCTTATAGAAAGACGGGGTTTGATTATAATAATAAAAGGTAAAAGGTCTTAGTTGCAATATTAAAGTTTTAGTATGCAATATGTAGTAGTTATAAAATTTATAACCCGGTTCATGCAACCCGAAAATTTTATCTTCATTTCTTGTAATTTACACTTTAAACCCTGGTCTTTCCATAACTTATGGAAAGACCGTCTTTCAAGAGACAGACTCATATTTGTTTGTTTATATATGACAAAATCTTATTTTAGACCGACTAAATGCTAAATGAGGACATTTTATGATTACAAATAAGGCCATTTGATATTTACTTTTATTTATTGCAATGAGATATATATAATTATGTTAACATTTTAGAATGAATCTCAACATATAAATAATTTATTTTAAAATAATTTGAATGGAATATTATAAAAATAATCAAAATTTTATTGTATTCAATATTTAAATATTTTTAACTAAATTAATTATTTCACTTCATAACTCATATAATTTTTCTTAAATGACTAAACTTTAAAATTTTAAATAAATTATTTATTTTTAATTTAAATGTAAGACACAAAATATACATAAAACTTAATCTTAATATTTTAATTAATAATATCGCGCAAGAATAGTTTTAAGTGTAGTTTTAACAAAAGAAACCATTGAAAATGTGTAGTTTAAAGTGTCACGAATAGTTAAATGTGTAAATTGAAATGTGATAAATAAAAGTACTCCATTCGTCCCAATACAAGTTGTACACTTTGACCTTCTATCATTAACTTGAAAAATATTTGATTTATTAATATATTTCATTGAAAATTATTAAATTTGTGAAAAGTTAATATTTTGAAAATATATGTTATAACGAATCTAACAAGATATAACACAATATTATTTATACTTGTATAATAATTTAATTTTATGGTAAAAATTAAGAAATTTCAACTAAATAAATATTTAAATTGGAGGTTGAGATGTGATAGAAGGAGTACTATACAAAAAATCAAGTACACTCAAACTTGGTTATAAGTACATTCAAGATTTCATCTCTATAATATTGACCATTAATGAACTTATTCAAACATAATCGGACCAAAGGAGTACAATGTAAGGTAGACAAACATGCATTTGGAATAACCGAAAAAGGAGAAAATCCATTAATATAAGGCAGTAGAATCCTAGACAACTAAAAAGAGGTAGAAGTGGAACCTCGAAGTCCTCGAGGGCAAATCTGCAAACCTATAAAACTAATGGCATTTAAAGAAAATCAACATGATAATATTGTCATGACCCAGATTGATTCTCCTTCTTCTTCTTCCTAATTCCTTCCGGCCATTGACATATTTGACCGGCACACAATAATTTAAAATCTCTTTCCCATTTTCTTACTACAAATATATGCATAAACAATAATCAATTAGCCGTAGACCATTTATTGTTTTTTTATCCCATCTGTCTCAGTTTTACTTGGAGCCAGAAGATTCCACTGCCCCCCGGATCCACATATTACCCCAAAAGATTGGATTTTGGGGGGTTTCATCGAATGGGGCTGTTGGAATTGTGGGGTTCTATTGACTGGGAGCAAGAATCTAGCCCCAAGTATGAAGATTTTCTTGCGCTCCCTTTGTTTGCTATATTCTTTCCCACTGTCCGATTTTTTCTGGACAGATTCGTGTTTGAGGTAAAAGAAGTTCGACCCTTTTCTAGTTTACCGGTTTTGTTTTGATTGGTTTAAGAATAGCTTAAGGTCAATGGAACCCAGTGGTTGTGGAATTGGACTGTGAATGTATTTATGTGTTTTTGTTTTTACTCCTGTAATTTTAGGTTGGGTTTTACTTTTAGTTGATAGAAAGTTTTGAAGAAGAATTGGATGGCAAAGCACAGATTAGTACAGTAGTTTCATATTGCAGTTAAAGTTGGTTGTGGGGACTGTTTCTTTCTGTTTGGAGCTCCAGAACCTATTTCATGTTGAATTGTATGCTCACATGTTTTTTGTTAGAGCTAGACTTTTGCTTAGATGAACTCTTGTCCTGTGTATATCTGTATTGTTTGTCATGATCTAGAATGCGTGCAATATCCTTGTCTCCATTCTTTTCTTCTATGGTTTTGGTTTCTCGGAGTGTAGTTTAATCACTTGAACATAGATATCCTGAAAAGTAGAATGTCATTGGGAGCACACACTCCTCCACTTACAGTTTTCCAACTTTTTATTCGAATGAGAATTTTGTCACGATCTTGTAGTATATGAACTAGAGTTTATTTTGGCCCTTTTTCGTAACGAAATTGAGGATATAGAATCCGATGGTTTGGAGAAAGAAGTGTATGGTTTCATAATCTTTTTTCGTACCAAGGACTCTTTTCTTTGTATCGTCTCTTGTGTCGAGTGGTGAACACCCCTGCTTCTTCAGTGGTTGTTCCTTTCCCATCTTTTCTGATTTCCCTTTGCTTTCTTTACCTTTTGCAGAAATTGGGTAGAAAATTAATATTCGGAAAAGGACCATTGATGCATGACAAACTGAATGATGATCAAAGAAAGAAAATAGGGAAATTCAAGGAATCGGCATGGAAATGTATTTATTACCTTTCGGCCGAGATTTTTGCACTTTCTGTGACATACAATGAGCCATGGTTCACGAAGACAAAGTACTTTTGGGTAGGGCCTGGGGATCAGGTCTGGCCTGATCAGATGTACAAGTAAGAATGCACATTCCTTGAATTTTAGCTTCCATAAACCAGGATATTATTTCAATTTTGAGAAGAGAAACAGAACCTAGAGCTAAATCTTGATGTTATAAGGAAGGCCATAGGCAACCTCCTGGGTCCAAGGGAACTTAGATTCTTACGAATTGCACGGGTCTTTGTTCTGCTCCCACCTATATCCCTGTGCTTCATTTTTTATGGTCGTCCTTCAATTATCAGCTATATCTCCCCTAATCAGTTGAAACATTGTTATGTATATCCAGGTCAAAGTTGAAGGCCCTCTACATGTACACGGGTGGATTTTACACATACTCCATATTTGCCCTCATATTCTGGGAAACTAGGCGCTCTGATTTTGGAGTTTCAATGAGTCATCATGTTGCAACTGCCATTCTCATTGGATTATCATATATATGGAGGTTTGTGTTTTTTGTTGTCAGCTGTCTTTCCCAAAATTTGATCCCTTGACTTATTTATTGGGATGCCCAATGGTTTATTTTAAAAAAATCGGGCTAGCACGTTAGAGTAAAGAACGAGATTGTATAAGAAAATAGATATTACAGTTTAATTAAAACTAAGGGTGTCTTTGGCCCCAACTCAAGAATGCTGTCTGGCTGTGGTATAAAATTGACATTCCTATTACATTTGCCTCATGCAGGTTTGCTCGTGTTGGTTCAGTTGTTTTGGCTCTTCATGATGCTAGTGATGTTTTTCTGGAAGTTGGCAAGATGTCTAAGTACAGTGGCGCAGAAGCTCTTGCTAGTTTTTCATTTGTTATCTTTGTTATCTCCTGGGTGGTTCTCCGTCTTACTTACTACCCTTTCTGGATCCTCTGGAGCACAAGGTATTCTATCGTCACTTTAAATGAAATCTTCTACTCTTACTCTTAGAAGTTTGTCCGATAGTTGATATGAAATGGAGCTCATGTCCTTGCATCTGATCTATGACCTTAAATTGTACGAGTAAATTGTGCTTTGATGAGTTTTGGCAGCAAAAGAAGCATTAGTTTCTAGTAGTTTTTGTATTTGGCCTAGTTTAGAACTGGTATCAGTGTTATAAGCCTATTTTTACTGATCAATACTTTTTAAGATTGCAACTTTGCTTGTTGATATGCATCTGTATTGTCCAAAATAGGTGTATTAGGTCAGTGCTCTGTTACTGTATTATGGAACTTAATTTATACCAAAGTCATCTTTGAAAATACAAATCTTCGGTGGCATAATGAATGAGACGCTATATTTTGTCTGAAATATCATTTGTCTTTCTTGTTCTAAATGTTGTGGGAATACCTACTGGATGTGAAGCTGTTACAGATACCATTTCGGTGCTTGATTATCCTTTTTATTTTACCATTGTAACAGTTATGAGGTCATCCAGACATTGGATAAAGAGAAACACAAATTCGAAGGACCGATATACTACTACTTATTCAATACCCTTCTATTTTGCTTGCTTGTGCTGCATATATACTGGTGGGTCCTCATGTATCGGATGCTTGTTAAACAAATCCAAGCTCGGGGCCAAGTCAGTGAAGATGTCCGATCTGGTGAGTGAAAAACCCTGCTTATATCAGAATTTTTTCCAAAAAAAAATTGTATAGAAAGTACGACATTTCTGTCCAACATGGCAAGTATTATGAGCATCTTATCTCTAAATTGCTTATGTCTATAAGGTCCCTCCATGACCTTTTCCCGCATGTTTTTTTTTGTTTTTGTTTTGTATAGATTCGGAAGGGGAGGATGATGAACACGAAGACTAATCATACTGGAGGAGTTTCATGATTTTTGTACTCAGCTAGGTAACTGCAATTTCTAAGAAGGCGCAGAAAGTGCCTTAAGAAGACATCGATTGATCTTTTGTATGTATGATTGTATACAAGAACGCGTCCTTCCCATTTTCTCTTACTTGTAGACGCACACGACTCATTGTTTCGCTCCAATGTTACAAAGCTTGTCTGGTTACTTAGTTCCACAAAACTGTCTGGAGAATGTAATTGAGAGATTTCAAGAGTTTCACCTATTTTTGCAGCTTTGCATCTTCATTAAGCTAGTACATTTTCTTGTTTGTGGACCTGGATTTCTTGTAAGATTTGTATGAAGAAAGTTTTCCCAGAGTCTTCTGGTTCCTCTGATTTGGGATGGTAAAAGCAATCAAGTTTTCTGTAACTGAGTATAAGGAGGAAGTGTTTATGATTAGACTATGATCATTGAAGTCTGGACAGTGGATCAGACTTGGTAACAAGGAGAATGACAAAGAAACAGTTTTTGGAAGTCATGTCGGGGAAGTATGATGTTCATAATTGGAACATGAATTGGTACGATAGAGTCATGTTCCTTTTGACTGAACCGATCACAATTGAACTAAATCGAATTGAATCAAATGGATTTGGAATCATCTGTTCATAATGTGGACAAGAATTGACGCAGTAATTTGGACAGAAGGTTTGGAGTGTAAGTGTTGTAGGCTACATCAGAAGCAAGTTCCCATGTCGCACGGGTGGATATGGTTGCCTCCTCCCCCGAGCCAATCCGTTGTCTTCATCCTCTGATAGGTGAAACACAGTAGATCAGCAACTGAAATTGCGATGTAAAGAGCATACAGCACACGGGGCTAGCTGAATCGGGAAACAGAAGCGATGCTTAGCATGTAACTGCCATGTACCCAAAAAACATGGTACAACGATGAACTACACGCATGATCGTAAGAGAAGATGCACGCAGCTGGTAATCATAAGTAAGGCAGTGGAGAAGTAGGGTGGTAATAGAATGCGAAATGGAAGTGCATGGAGAATGTTAGTGTGTGCCATTTGGTTTTTGATTGAATTGTGATTTTAGAAGGTGTTTATATAAATGTTTGAAAATGTGAGGCTTCTGTTTTAAGGGGTGGTTACGTGGGAGTTTGGAAAGAAGGGGTCCGCTATGAGGTTGGTACCAATTAATCTCCATCGTCATCATCGACAATGCTCAAAGGAAATGGTTGAGAAAAGTTTTGGATAAAATTGTTTAGCTGCCTGTATTACGTTAAAGTAAAAAGTGCATTTATACCCTAAGTTCTCTAGTTTGTGTACATATATTCCTCATTTTTTTAAAAGTGTATTTGTAACCTTGGTGTGATCTGAAAAACTGGTCAGCCATGGTCATTGCCGGATTCGAAGGAAATGACTTTTTTACGCTTTCAAAATAAAACCCTCATTTTCATTCCTCAAAGGAAATGGCAGGTCAGGGGCCGGGGGGCTAGAGCATTGGGGAAACGAGTGGGGTATGGGTTTCTGGTTTTTGCCTTCTGGTTTATAATGCGCGTGATGGTACAGGTGGCGTCGCGACGGTGGCAGGGTAGTGTCGGGATAGTGGTGGGCTGCTGCTACTTGCGTCGACGGTGGTGCACCGATTTGATGAACTGGGATGTGGGGGTTTCGACGGGAAGGGCGGGATGGTGGTTGTGGGTTTTGACGGGGCCATGGTGGTGGGTGTGATGAATTGGTGGCGGTGGTGATGGGTTTCTGGTGGTAGGGGTTGGGTGGCAATGATAGTGGCAGGGTGGCAAAGGTGAAGGAGGCGGTGGTGGAGGTAGAGGTGGGGGTGGAGTTGGAGGTGGGGGCAGAGGTAGTGGATTGGCGGTGGAAGTGGGGGTGAAGCTAGCAGATTGGCATCGTAGGTTGCGAAGCGACGGTGGAGGTGGTGGTGGAGTGGCAGAGGTGGCGATGGGATTTAAGGGAAAACTTGTACATTCGGTTTTAGAGTTTGGTCTAAAGACCATTTTGGTCATTTCAGGTGAGCAATGGCCAAAAAATGGCCGGACTCAGGCAGGAGAGGTATGAGTTATTAAGTCAACAAAAATCCAGGGGTATGAGTGCACTTTAGAAAACTCGGGGGTATATCTGCACAAACACAAGAATTGGAGAGTATGAATGCATTTTGCCCTATGTTAAATTGAGCAAACTTTTGATTTATGTAAGAAATTGCTATGTAAAATATTGTTTAATTTTTAAACCAAAATAATCTACTAACTGTATAGTTTTTGATAAATTTTATACCGGTAGACTTTGAAGACACTACTACAAATTAGAGTTATCTTTACACTTTACTTGTAATACTTATTTAAAATGTTATAATAACTTATAAAGTGTTGCTTAAATATTTTAAAAATGTTACCTAAATTTTAAAAAGTGTTACATTAGATCTGATCTAATGTAACCCCACTTAAGGTAATACTTGCAAAAGTGTTCCTTTAGGTTCAAAGTGTTACAATAGCACATAAAGTAACACTTTTACAAGTATTACCTTAGGCGATGTTACATTAGATCTAACGGAACAATTTTTAAAATTTAGGTACTCCCTCTGTCCCAGGCATATCAACACACTTTTTGGTCAACTTTCTCATACCATGTTTAACCACCGCTAACTTTAGTTACATATACTAACGGTGTATTAAAATTTAATATTTTAAAAATACATTATGCAGAGAATATAACGATATCTCACATAAAGATATTGGTGTCTACATACTAGTTGAAATTTATGGTCAAACGTGTCTTGAGAAAGTTGACCAAAAAGTGTACAAATATGGCTGTGACATTGGGAGTAACACTTTTCAATATTTATGTAACACTTTTTAAAAGTTTAAATAACACTTTATAAGCTATTGTAACATTTTAAATAAGTGTTAATGAAAAGTGTTACAATAAGCTTATTTTGTAATAGTGAGAGTAACTTACTCCCTCCGTGCCAGTCATTTCTACACAGAATCTTTTCACTGTCTCCAACAAAAATGTTTGATTGTAAATATGTGTAGTTACGGACTATAATGGCAAACAAAAAAATGATATTTAGAAACTACATGTTACGATGAATCTAATCATATCTCATACGATTTAGTTATTGTTCATATACTTATTCAAATGTATGGTCAAAGTTCGACATCTTTGACTAAAAAAATGATTCTATGCAGAATAGGATGAGACGAATGGAGTAAGTAAATTTAATTGAGACAGAGGAAATAGTGAGTATATGAGATCACTCAATTACATGGCTGATACGGTGTAGTTTGTTGTAAAGCATACTAAGGTGTCGTGGTTATGTTTTTAACCATATTTTTATTTTGTGGAACTTTTTATTTTTTTTAAAAATGAGGCCGTCTCTAGAAAGACGGTATTTTCATAAGTTATGGAAAAACTAAGTTTTAAATGGTAAATTAGAAGAAATCAAGATAAAAATTTTGGGGGTCATTAATCACAATTACAAGTAATATCCACATTCCTTAACACTCTCCCTCAAGTTGGAGTATGGAGATCAGAAATGCCCAACTTGCCAAGTAATGAATGGAACTGGTTACGTCCGAGAGCTTTGATAAACAAGTCTGCAAGTTGTTTAGAAGTGCGGATATGATGAGTAACAATAGTACCAGACTGCACAAGATCCCGGACAAAATGATAATCAACTTCGATATGTTTTGTACGTTCATGGAACATCGAGTTTGCCGCAATATGAAAAGAAGATTAACTGTCACAAAATAGATGCATAGGAGTAGTATGCGCAACCCCTAAACCTTTAAGCAATGACTTAAGCTATAACCATTCACAACAGGTAACAGTCATAGCACGATACTCCACTTCAACAGAAAATCGAGAAACCGTAGGTTGCTTCTTAGTCTTCCAAGAAACTGGAAAATCGCCAATCATCACAAAGTATCCGGAAAGTGAATGTCGGGTAATAGGGTATGCAACCCAATCATTATCATAGTAGGCAGTCAATTGTAACGAACTCAAGAGGAGAGATATAAACCTTGACCAGGATGACTCTTCAAATAATGCAACACGCGAACTGCAGCTTGCCAGTGAGGAATGCAAGGAGACTTCATGACTGGGCAAGTGTATGAACTAAATAGTTAAGCTCAGGACGAGTAATAGTGAGGTAGATCAGGCGCCCAACCAGACGCCGGTATTGCTCAGGATCATGGTAAAGAGGACCTTCAACACGGGTCAAATCGTGTTGTTGCTCCATCGGAAAGTCAGTCGGTTTAGAAGTAGATAAACCAGTGTTAAAGAAAATGTCCAGGGCATATTTCTGTTGTGGAAGAAACATCCCATCCAGTTTTCTAGCAATCTCTATACCAAGAAATACTTAAGTATGCCAATATCTTTCATGTGAAAACAAGAGCTCAAATATTTCTTGAATTCAGAGATAAGCGGCGAAGAAATACCAGCAATAACCAAATCATCCACATAAACAAGTACATACAAAGATATTGAACCACAGGAGAATGTAAAAAAAAAGTAATCTACTTTACAATGAACAAATCCAAATGCACGCAAAGGCTGAACTAATTTGGTAAATCAATTGCGAGAAGTATGACGAAGACCATAAAGAGATTTCTGAAGGTGACAGATCTGTCCAGAGGGTGCAGGATAGCCGGGGGGAGGCTGCATGAAAACCTCTTCATACAAATCACTGTGTAGAAAAGCATTATGCACATCCATTTGATGCTATTCCCTACCACGAATAACTGCAATAGACAAAAACAGGCGAACCGGACTCATATTCGCAATAGGGGAAAATGTCTCAGTATAGTCAATCCCTTCAATCTAATGATTCCCAAGAACCACCTAGCAAGCTTTATGGCGTTCGATGGTACCATCAGACTTAAATTTTGTACGGTAAACCCATTTGCAACCAATTATAGTCTTCTCTATAGTTAGAGGAGTCATCAAGCGCAGTAATATTTTCATCCATAGCATCTCTCCAATGAGCATGCTTTGACACCTAAAAATAAGTGGTGGGATATGCACTATAAGTTACTGCACCCAAAATTCTAGAATGTATACTAGAAAATTTATCACAGTTTACATAATCAGTAAGAGGATAGAGAACACATGAGGATATAGTGATGGCGCAATAGTGATCGTAGCAATGGGGGGAGGTTTCTTCAGTGGTAACAACACATATATAATAATCACAAACGTAATCATCCAAGTAAGGAGGAGGACGTCGATGGGGGACACTCTGTCGGGAAGGAGGTAACTCGGCAGTAGAAGGCTGCGCCAGAGTCACCGGCAAAGTAGGCGGCGGTAGACAATGGAATTTGACGCCGATGATGCCGCATCAAGTGGCAGAGTGGAAGTCAGGTCTTGGTCCAGCGGGGCATGAGGTGCGTGGCCAATGGGAGTTGGAGGCCCTTCAGGCTTATATGACGGTGTTGGCTTGGGTTGGGCGTCACTGGACAGAACTAATAGAGTAGGCGGCTGGTGGTCGGCGCCAATCGTTCGATATGGCTGTAAAGGTTGAGCAGTGACCGGGAGCAATGGCAGGGCGGCAATCGGCGAGTATGGACCTGGCGGCGGTGAGATGGTGGCACCACAGGGATGCACTGATGAGGTCGATGTCGGAGTGACTGCATACGGGACTGGTCTTCAAAAAAAATCAGCATCTTGATTGTTGAAGAAAGTGCGGGATTCCAAGTCATAAAGATGATATCCTTTCTTTCCTATAGGATAACCAAGAAACAAGCATCGACGACTTCGTGGCGCAAACTTGTCACAGTATATAGGAACATAAGCAGCAAAACACAAGCATCCAAACACCCTTAAAGGTTGGTAGTTTGGAGCTCGTCCATAAAGCATCTCAAATGGTGTGCGACCATTGAGTTGCTTTTTTGGTGTCGGGTTAATAAGATAAGCAACAGTGAGACCACATTCTCCCCAAAAATCAATAGGCATATTAGCTTGAAAATGCAAAGCACGCGCCACATTCAACAAATGACGATGTTTGAGCTCTACACGGCCATTCTCCTGTGGTGTATCAACCATAGATGTCTCAAAATAACATCAGATTCAGTAAAGTAGGATCTCAAGGGAAGAAATTATGTACCATTATCAGCATGGACACAACAAATGGTGCGCCTAAATTGTGTCTTGATCAAAGCACAAAATTCAATAAATCTAGAGGCTACACCTGACTTAGCCACTAATAAATAAACCCAAACAGCTCGAGAATAATCATCAACTATAGTTTAAAAATAAAATACACCACTAGAAGATGGTGAACTATAAGGCCCCCAAACGTCACAATGTACTAATTCAAATAGAGAACTAGCATTTGAAGAACTCAAAGGAAATCTATGTCTTGTCTGTTTTGCTCTATAACACATAGTGCAAGAAATAGAAGTACTATTTGTACTAAAATCAATAGTAGGAACAGAAGACAACACCGTAGAGGATGGATGCCCAAGACGCTGATGCCATAAATCAGATGAAGAAACTGATGTAACTGTCAGAATAGACTACATAATATGAGGACGAAGACAGGTATCTAGCAAACGAAGCCAGTAACCCATCCCCCATCTTGCTTTTACCCTCGCCAATCACAGTTATTTTAAGGCAGCTAACAATCTAGAGCATGATAATAAATAGCATCGCAAAGTAGATATGAAGAGCACATGAGTAAGGGTGACATCACCAAAGTAAATAGAACCCTATTGTGTAGCAGATGACACAGATCCGTCAGGCAGTATAACATTCATAGAGTCGATACACTAGTGGAAAATTTGTGATTAAAGGCACCATTCAAAGGCGGTTTTAAAATTTTGGGAAGGAACCGCCTTTGATAGAGGAACCAAAAGAGGTTCCAATACCGGAAGTGGTTTTGAATCCTACTTAAGGCGCTTCGAAATTGATCAAAGGCGGTTCCCGCCTTTGATGGGCATCAATTAAAGGCGGTTATACAATAAAACTACCTTTAATTGGATGAGCTGAAAGGGGTTCCGATAATGGAAGTGTTTCAGGTCCAATTAAAGGTGGTTCTACTTGAGGAACCGCCTTTGATAGAGGTTCCAATACCAGAAGTATTTTCGGGTCCATTTTTGATGGGCTGCACTTGAGCCATATAAACAGAATTTCAGCCTAGGGTTTCCCTCTCTCATTTTTTCACTAACTCCTTCCTCTCTCAACGGGTATACGTACCCTCCCTAAAAACCCTTACACCGTTGCATCTCCATTCATTCACCCACCGCCACCTTATCCTTCTTCACCATTGTCGCCTTATCCTCCTTCACCATTGGCTAATTCTGATATCACTGCAGGATAGATAATTGCATCATTGACCTTGGGGGCAGTAGCTTGTCTGACCAGATTTTGCTGAATGAATAGCCCAAGGTTGACAGGCTTCTGTGTTCCAACACAGTATAGCAATTTGGCCATTTCCATTGTCAATGAAGTAGTATTTGTTGAAAGCATCCAATAATGAACATCAATCTGATATAAACCAAAAAAATCTTGAGGACAAGCAAGATACTTGTGAATACCCCATTGCTGGCCACTCAACCTTATATCCTCCTGAGATAGTAGCTAGGATTTGATCATCAGAAACTTCCAAATCTTCAGGAAAAACTCCATCTATCTCTGGTGTTTTAAGACCAAAAATCCTGTTAATCCTGGTAGCAGACAAATCAATTATCTTTCCCCTCATGTACACCCTTCCATACCAAGGGGAATCAATCTCAAGATTTCCAGTCATAAGGTTAGAGTATACCTCAATCACAACCTGCCTATTGTACTGCAGTTGTACCGTGGCTTCTTTTGTCATTCCAATTACTCTTAGAAACTATGAGAATCCACTCTCCTTGTATGCTACTAAATCCACTAGTCTCTCAGGAATAACTTTCCTTTCAGAAAAGACCTCTCCCATTTCCTCTCCTTTTGAATTAAAATAAGAAAATGACAAAGCCTTAATTACAGAGAGGGGAGGAAGCATATTCTTCTCCTTGCATTCCTGCCTTTTCTTGCTCCTTTTTGCTTGAGATGAAACCTTAGCATCAGCAGCCTTCCTCTTGCCTTTAGCTGTCTGGTAAAATTCATCAAGCACTTCATCACTCGAGTATGCCAAATCAGGAATGTCATGTGTTGGAACACTCTCTGATACTCCAGCTTCATTCTCCTTCTCAGATTCTCTTTCAGACAGCTCATCTTGATCCAAGTCCTTCAGGTTAGTCATATCTTCTTCAGGTTTCTCATCACTCTCATTATCATACATATCATTCTGGTCTTCACCTCCCAGATCAGCATCAGAATCCACATCCATAAAATTTTCAAGTCCACACTGCTGTGTTGGAACATTGTCCTCCTCATCACTGTCTGATAGTTCAATTATCACTGGCTTCCTTAGTTCTTCCATCCTTTTAGCAGCATTTGAATCATAGAAACCAACCTGTAGTCTGTCTCCATACCTCACAACTTCCCTTCCAGCAGCTTCTCCCTCACAAATCTCTTTTAAAACTACATATCTTGGAAAGGGAATACGGAAATACACATGAAATTTATCCTTTTCTCTGTACTCGGCATATTTTCCCAATAAAAATTGCACATCCCAATTCTCAATCCTCCTAATATCACCTATATTACCCGTCACAAGCTCCTTGACCTGAACAGTCAGATATTCACCTTCTATGCTTCTGATTTTTGTTAAATCTATAGCTACTCTGTTTGCCTCTGGCCATTCAAAAATTTCATCTACATTCTTAAATTCCACGCCCATCAGTTTAAAAGGAGGGGGATCAGGACCAGTTACCTTTCCACATCGGTCCTTCCTTTTGGCACTGGTGAATTTTTCTTCTTCATCGAGTCCAGTACCGGAGCCACCGGCCTCTTCACCTCCATTGGATGCCTCTTCACCTCCATTGGATGCCTCTTCCTCTGCATCAAGCTCTTCATCTTGACCAAGATTTCCTTCAGGAAGTGCTTCGGCCTCAACTTGATCCGAGTTTTCTCCACCTTGATCTTGATTTTCTTCCAGTAGCGATTCGTCCCAAGTTTGGTCTACACATCATCCATTCCTTTTAACCAATGCCGACTCCAAATTAACTGAACACTGTTCCTCCTCCATGACTTCTAAGGGTTGAGACAATCCTGGATGATCAACTTCTTGTGTGGGAATAGTAGGGCTGGAGGCCATTTTTATTTTTTGGCAGGGGTTCGGAGAGTAGTTTTTGAAGATGATTTCCGAGATAAATTCGAGAGGGATTCAATAACAGCAGAGAGAGAGAATTTGGAAAGTGTTTAGACAACATAGAAACCCAAACCAACTCTTCAACTCACCTCTTCTTTTCCCGCGAAACTCCTTTTTTGATTTCCAAGACTTATAATGATTACCCCTTTTTACTTGCCAACTCGAGATGTCACATCAAAATAACTTCCAACATACCATACAATCCATCTTCTATTTTTGTACATTTTTCTTCTTTCTATTTTTTTCTTTTTCGATTTTCTAAACAAAAATAAACATAAGGCTTTCAAAAGTGTTGTCGAAGGTAAGAATTACCTCAAATTTGACAAACACCTAAGTGTTGTCGAAGGCTTTCAAAAGTGGCGGAGTCCAACGGCTTTGTAAAGATATCGACTAATTGCTCATGTGTTGGAACATAGGCTACCTCCACTTCCTTCCTTTCAACCAGATCTCTAATAAAGTGATGCCTTATATCAATATGTTTAGTTCTCGAGTGTTGGACTGGATTTTTTGATATATCAATCGCACTTGTGTTGTCACATAAAATCTTCAAAGGACCTTGATGAATTCCATAGTCTATCAACATTTGTTTCATCCACAACAATTGTATACAACAGCTTCCTGCTGCAAAATACTCAGCTTCTTGCAGTGGACAAGGAAATCAAATTCTGTTTCTTACTATACCAAGACACTAAATTCGTACCAACAAAGAAACATCCACCTGTGGTACTTTTTCGATCATCGACATTACCATCCCAATCAGAATCACTATACCCAATCAATTCAGAATCTTGACTCTTAGAATACCATACACCATATTTAAAAGTCCCACTTACATATCGAATAACTCGTTTAACTGCAGTGAGATGAGACTCCTTTAGATCAGCCTGAAATCTTGCATTAATCCCAACACTAAAACATATATCTGGTCTACTAGCTGTTAAATATAGTAAGCTTCCAATCATGCTTCTGTATAGTTTCTGATCAACTGAAACTCCTTTCTCGTCCTTTATGAGTTTGTCAGAAACACCCATAGGAGTTCGAACAGCTCGAGCATTGCTTAGGCCGAACCTCTTTACTAGATTTAAAGCATACTTACTCTGATTGATGAACATACCACTCCTTCCTTGCTTGACTTGCAATCCTAGAAAGTAGGTGAGTTCTCCAACCATGCTCATCTCAAATTTGAATTGCATAATGGTGACAAAATCTTGTACCATAGAGGATGAAGTAGAGCCAAATACAATATCATCAACATAAATTTGAGCAATCAGAAATTTTGAAGCCTTTTCGAGCACAAATAAAGTGCGATCTACTCCCCCTAGACGATAACCTTTCTTCAGAAGAAAGTTAGTAAGTCGTTCATACCATACTCTGGGTGCTTGCTTTAGACCGTATAGACCCTTCTTGAGACGATACACATGATGTGGATAATGGCTCAAAGCCTTTTGGTTGCTCAACATAGACCTCTTCATTCACCACTCCATTTATAAATGCACTTTTGACATCTATTTGATACAGCATAAAGTTCATAGAGCAGGCAATAGCAAGTAAAATTTGAATTGACTCTAACCTTGTAACTGGTGTGAATGCCTCATCAAAGTCAACTCCTTCCACTTGTGTGTATCCTTGAGCTACTAATCTGGCCTTATTTCGAGTAATCTGGCCATCAACATCAGATTTATTCTTGAAAATCCACTTCGTACCAATGACATTAATGACTTTGGGCGAGGAGTAAGATACCAGACATCGTTCCGTGCAAATTAACTTAGTTCTTCTTGCATAGCAGAAATCCAATACTCATCTAGCAAGGCTTCTTTGTAGTTCTTAGGTTCAATGAGAGACACAAAACAGTGCAATCCAGCTAGCCTACGATAATCCACTCGAGAAACCGATCAAGTACTTCTCATGGTGGATTCAGGTTGGTCCTGTGTTGGAACATGGAGTTCAGTGGCAGGGGACAATGTTCCAACATGGTCAGCTTCGGCAGGGTTAGGACTACTCTGCTCAGTTGTTCCAACACGTTGGTGAAGTTCAGCTTCACTGATGGATCTGCCTTGTCAGATTTACGCGGTTGTGTTGGAACATGAGTGTTGTTGGGTTCTTCTTCTACACCATCTAGTTTTTGTTCCTTCTCTGAATCATCCATCATAACATTTATGGATTCCATGAAAGTTTTGGTTCGATGATTAAACACTCTATAGGCACGGTTGTTGATAGAATACCCGAGAAAAATTCCTGTGTCACTCTGATTGTCAAATTTTGCCAACTGCTCTCTGTCTCTGAGAATATAGCACTTGCTTCCAAACACATGGAAATATGAAACATTTGGCTTCCTACCCTTCCAAATCTCGTAGGATGTTTTTCCGGTGAATGGTCACAGATACACTCGATTAATTGTATAACACGCTGTATTGATCGGTTCTGCCCACAATTTGTTGTGAATTTCTTTCTCAGCTAACATAACTCGGGACATCTCCTTTAAGGTTATGTTCTTTCTTTCTACAATACCATTCTGCTGAGGGGTGATAGGTGACGAAAATTCATGTTGAATTCCGAGTTTGTCACAAAAATTACTGAATTGAGAATTCTCAAACTCTCTACCATGATCACTACAAATTCGAACAATCTTCCCAACTGAACTTCCATTTTCAGCTTGTAACTTTACTACCAGACTTCTAAATACTTCCAATGTATCAGATTTATCTTTCAAAAAAGCTACCCACGTAAATCTGGAGAAACCATCAACACATACAAATATATATTTCTTTCCACCTATACTAGGCGTATTGACTGGACCAATCAAATCCATACGCAATAATTTCAAATTTTTAGAGGTGGTAATATACTGAACTGAAGAGTGAGGAGATCTAATTTGTTTACCTTGTTGACATGGTCCACATACAATTCCATCCTTGCTAGTTAAGGTAG
The DNA here is from genome assembly GCA_037428765.1 of Rubia yunnanensis. Lineage (NCBI taxonomy): Eukaryota > Viridiplantae > Streptophyta > Magnoliopsida > Gentianales > Rubiaceae > Rubia > Rubia yunnanensis. The sequence goes on along the minus strand of CM075071.1, from coordinate 70,752,809 downwards.
GCATACCTCGTACAGCTTTCACATTTATGATTTTCACCAATGTTTTATAATTGATGTGAGTGAGCTTCCTGTGCCACAGAATTCCTTCATCTTGTTTCGATATCATACACCGTACTTCTTGCTCCAGCAGATAGCAATTATTAGATGATCTTATGCCTGAAAGAACCTTGGTTTCTCCATGTTTCACAACGCATTTATCCTTCTGAAATTCCATTTTCATATTGTCATCACATAACTAACTTATGCTCAACAAATTTGCCTTCAGATCTTCAACAAACAGTACACTAGTGAACACTGGAAAACCTTCGATCCTCAATTCACCTTTTCCAATCACTCTGCTCTTCTTTCCATCACCGAAGGTCACATATCCACCATCGTATGGAGTAATATTCGTGAGAAATTCAGGAGTACCAGTCATGTGGCGAGAATAACCACTATCAAAGTACCATGAATCTGTGGAATAAGATATGAGCGAAATGTGTGCCACCAGGCATGTGCCAGATCGTTTGGAAACCCATAACTTTCTGACCGATTTCATTTTCTGGACTTCTCCTATGTTGGAACATGCCAAGAGTTGTCGTTCTGACATTTGGTCTCTGATTAGTTTCCTGCATTGTTCCTCTAAATGACCCTGGTATGAGCTGTAGCTACAGATGAGAGGTTTTCTTTGATAAGGCCTGCCAAACTTCCGTCTCACTTCTCGAATCTTGGTCTTGAAGGTTATTGGATTCTTGTGTACTTCAGTCTTGTGTGTGTTGTTGTACCCAATATCGTGTCGATCACCAAAGTTCCTTCCCATGTCCAGAATATCATCAAGCTTTGCTTTTCCAGTATTTAGTTTAGAGATTGTTGCTTCAGAAGTCTCAGCTCCCTTGATTGCTAGAATCAAATTTCCCATATATTTCTTCATTCTTCTTTTCAAGTTCAATAACTTTTACTCGCAAATCTCTTTTTGTGTCCATCAAAGCATTCCTTTCTTCTTTCAGATCTTTGTTTGTGTCAACTACTTAAACCCACATAGCGTACATCTTTTCATAAGTGCTGTAGATTTCTTCATCACTTACCTGAAGTCCATCACCTTCATCACTGAGTGCTTCATACGGATCTATGTTGGAACATACATCTATTTTGGCTTTGTTCAGTATGTTGGAACATCCATCCTCAGCTGTATCATGCATTTTTGCTCCGAATGCTACATAGTTACTGGTAAGTTCCTCTTCGTCTTTGTCATCTTCTTCATCTTCACTCCATGAGGTGACATATGATTTCCCTGTTTCTTCTGGGTATTTGCACATTCAGCCTGAATATGTCCTTATCCTTCGCATTCTCTGCATTGAATTCGTCCAGGTTATTTTGGTTCACTACTTTTATTTCTAATGAACTGCTGATTTCCCTGCTCAAACCTCGTTCCACGATTATTTCCAGAATCCCGTGGCTTTGTTCTATTTCAACCAAACCTCTCCTGAGATTTCTTGTTGACTACCTTCTTCAGCATCCATGAGAAATTCTTCGTGATAAGTGCAAGTTTTTCAAATTCATCATCACTGTCAGACTCGTGATTGTCCTTTGATGAAGATGTTTTGAAAGCCAATTCCTTAGGGACTCTTTTAGTAGCTTGTTGGAACGTCATCTCATATGTCTGTAACGATCCCATTAGTTCATCTAGGCTCATGGTGGCTATGTCTCTCGCTTCTTCTATTGCCGCAACTTTCATTGGAAATCTCTTGGGAAGTGATCTCAAGACCTTTTTCAGCAACTTCGTCTCTTTGTACACCTTTCCAAGTTGATATGCCATGTTGGAGATGTCCCTGAGTTTTTCGTTGAATATAGCAATAGTGTCATCATCCTCCATCTTGAGTTCCTCGAACTTAGTAGCCAACATCTGTAGTTTAGATGCACAAACTCAACTAGTTCCTTCATGAACAGTTTGTAGGATATCCCATACTTTCTTGGCTTGATGGCATGTAGAGATAAGTTTGAACTGATTTTCATCAACTGCAGTGAAGATTGCATTCAGTGCCTTTGAATTCGCCAGAGATGCCTTGAGGTCATCTGGAGTCCACCTAGCTTTGTCTTTGAGTTTTTGCTTCCTTTGACTTGACTCTCCTTCTATTGCCTTGGAACTTGTATCCGCATCTTCTGTAGGGTGAATCCATTCATTCTCAACATAAAACCATGCAAGTTCATCCAGTGAGTTGATGAAAACTCTCATGTGTGCCTTCCAATAGCTGTAGTTGTTGCCTTCTAGTAGAAGTGGCCGAGAAACCGAAGCTCCTTCTTTAGTCGCAATGGTAAAACCGGATCTCACTTTCCTTGACACAACCAATGGAATAATAAGTGACCAAGCTCTGATACCAAATGTAATTTGGTTTTACCAATTTTTTCTAATCCTTATTAGTATGTTCCAACATGACCTATTTAACCAAGTGCATAATAATGTAAAGCATAAATGACACACGACTTGGTTACGCAGTTAGGTGAAATCCACCTACATCTACGGGGCCTGGCCCAGATCAGAATGAATCCACTAATTAGAAAGATACAGTACAGAGTGCAATTTACAAAATACTTATCTTTACTAACTATAACGTGTGAATTCTGCTAGCTTCCCTAGCTACCGATACGCCTTGATCAGACTCCCTCTAACCTCGAAACTCGTCGATGCTGGATTTCCTCCTCTCGGGGAATTAAGGTTTATGATTTTGAACTTTGTGCAGCAGGTCAAGTATGTTGGAACATATGAATCAGACTCTTTGCAATTCTCGAAAGTTTTAAAAATCTGTATGCAGATTTTTGCTCTGTTAAAACCGTGAGTATGCAGCCGTGTTTGTCCCATTTTATATCCGTGAATCAAATCGGAATACTCCTTGATTATCTCCACAATATTCCTATTTCAAATATGCTTCTTGAAGCAGATCCAAATCCCATAAATAAATGGATTTTCCTTATCTCAATCTATCCCATATATTCGCAAATATCAACTCCATATATTTAGGGATTTTCCATAAATCAACTATGCTTCATACGCCTGATATATAACAGAATATAACAATTTCCATAACTCACAAATACCATTATATTCTGTCTTCTTTTTCATGAAAATCATTGGCGTAACTATGCTCTGTTCCAACATAGAAAGTTTTTCATTTCCAAATATGTTCACAAATACTGACAACTAAATATTCAATGCAAATCTCTCTGACTTTACAGCATTCATGATCCACATGCTTCAACTTGAGAATGAGTGTTAAGGAGATATTTTGTTATATTCTGTGTATATCTTATACCATAGTTAGAATCCTTATCCATTTGTACTTCTGTATATAGTGTCTTTATATAGTACTCTTATACCATCAATAAAATCACATATATTTTATAATATTTTACGGTTACCAAGCTTGGATCATTGGGAAACAAATCAGAAAATATTGTCATTTCAAGCCGTGTGATTGTGTTAACTGTTGAGTGCAAGTAAGAGATATGGGAAGAAGCAGAATAACGTGGCGCTTTACTAATTAACAGAAGTAATTGGTCTTGGTGAACATTTTTGGCCTTTCCTTCGGTTCAATTTCCTCCACCATTCCGCTTGAGAAAATGTCTGCCAGTTGGATTTGCTTTCTGTTTTTTCTCTTTTCTTTTCGAAAACGATTTGCTCTTTGTTATCCAAGACTAAGAGCATTGTTCAGTTTCTGTTATAGTGCGTTCGCGCAGAAAACATAGGCTGGGAAGTGCGATACTTTTATTTTCTTATAATGACACGTGTCCAAGTTTTTACAAGTGACACCCAATTTAATAGTGCCACAATTCTTCCACGCACTTACTCCCTAGTCCATTAATAATTCCATAGGTTTACGTACTTGAATTTAATTGAAGAAAATAAATAAATAAAATTAAATATAGAAAGTAGAAAGTATAATGTAGGAAATAAAGGTAATAATCTGTATGTTTATTCATGAATTCAGGATACATTATATAGTGGCACGGGATACCTATCTCATCTAGGAGAAGATAACATAATACAATTATATCTACAATTATGGTAGGAATACAAATCCAATTTCAATACCAATACTAATTAACACTAATTCCATAACAACTATAATACTAATTCCGTAACACTCCTCCTCAAGTTGGAGCATGCGGATCAGAAATGCCCAACTTGCCAAGTAATGAATGAAACTGGTTACGTCCGAGGGCTTTGGTGAACAAATCCGCGGGTTGGTCAACCGTACGAATATGTTGAGTAACAATAGCGCCAGATTGAACAAGATCTCGAACTAAATGACAATCAACTTCAATGTGCTTGTACGTTCATGGAAAATCGGGTTGGCTGCTATGTGAATGGCTGATTGACTGTCACAAAACAATTTCATAGGAAAAGTGTGCGAAACCCCTAAGTCTTTCAGCAAGGATCGAAGCCATAATAACTCACAGCAGGCAACTGCCGTAGCACGATACTCTGCTTCAGCAGAAGACCGAGAAACAGTAGGTTGCTTCTTAGTCTTCCAGGAAACTGGAGAATCACCAATCATAACAAAATAACCGGATAAGGAACGCCTAGTAATTGGACAGGCGGCCCAATCTGAATCACAATAAGTTGTCAATTGTAGAGTACTACGAGAAGAAAGAAATAAACCTTGACCAGGATGAATCTTCAGATAGTGCAAAACACGAACCGCAGCTTGCCAGTGAGGAACACAAGGAGACTTCATGAATTGCGCAAGAGTATGAACTGAATAACTAAGTTCAGGACGAGTGATCGTCAAATAAATCAGGCGCCCAACTAAGCGACGATACTGCTCCGGGTTATGGTAGGCTGGACCTTCAACATGTGCCAAATCATGTTGTTGCTCCATTGGAAAATCAATTGGTTTAGAAGCAGATAAGCCTGTATCGAATAAGATGTCCAAAGCATATTTTCTTTGCGAGAGAAACATCCCCTCCGGTCTTCTAGCAATCTCTATGCCCAAAAACTACTTAAGCAAACCAAGATCCTTCATGTGAAAACAAGAACTCAAGTATTTCTTGAACTCAGAGATGAGCGAAGAAGAGCTACCAACAATGACCAAATTATCCACATAACCCAGAACATGTAAAGAATGTGAACCATGGGAAAAGACAAATAAAGAATAATCTGCCTTACTTTGGACAAAACCCAATGTCCGTAGAGCCTGCGCCAGTTTAGCAAACCAATTTCGAGGAGCTTGATGAAGACCATATAGGGATTTCTGAAGGCGACAAACCTGACCATGCGGAACCGCATAGCCAGGCGGGGGATGCATGAACACTTCTTCATGCAAATCACCATGCAGGAAGGCATTATGAACATTCATCTGATGCAATTCCCAACCACGTATAACAGCAACTGACAGGAACAAGCGAACGGAACTCATCTTCGCGACTGGAGCAAAAGTCTCTGTGTAATCAATTCCTTCAACCTGGCAGTTTCCAAGAACCACGAGACGAGCCTTGTAATGTTCAATGGTACCATCGGAGAGAAAATTCGTTTGGTAAACCCATTTACATCCAATGGCCTTTTTATGCGCAGGCAAAGGAGACAAAGTCCAAGTCTGATTGCGCTCTAGGGCAGTGAGTTCCTCAACCATATCATCTCGCCAATGAGAATGACGGGAAGCCTCAGAGTAAGTAGTGGGATCTGCACTAGAGTCACAGCACCCAAAAATCTAGAATGTATACTATAAAAATTATCACAATTTACATAATCAGTAAGAGGGTAGAGAACACCTGAGAATAGTGATGACGCATGAGGGAACGTAGTCGACGAGGGGGGGTCTTCAGTAACAAGAGCACAAGTAGAATCATCACAATCATAATCAGCTAAATACGACGGTGGACGTCGAGCATGAACACTTAGTCTGGTGGATGGTAGATCGACGGCAGCTGGCGGAGAAGGATCGGCATCGGGCAACATAGTCGATGGTATTCCACTGGAGACCACCAGTGGGAGTTTGTCGGTCGGAGGTGGCATGCCAGCGGTGGCCGGAGTTGGTTGGATACCGTTGACCGGTGGAGAGTCATGGGTGTTGACCGGCGTTGACTCGTCGGCGTTGACCGTAATTATCCGATTGGTGTTGACTGGCGTTGACCAACCGGCGGGGGACAGCATTGGGTCACCGGCGTTGATCGGCATTGACTCGCCGACGTTGACCGGAGTTGACTTGCTAGCGTTGACCAGAGTTGACTCACTGGCGTTGACCGGCATTGACCGGCCGGCGTTGAGTGGTATTGACCGATCAGCATTGATCGGCGGAAGGGCAGCCGACGGTTGATCAGAAAAACCGTATGGTTCCGGTGAGTAGGAGGAGGAAACCGGCGGTGCAGTGGTGGCGCCGCCAGGTTCATCTGAAGAAGCGGATTGCTGAGATGCAGAATACGGGAACTGGTCTTCGAAGAAATCAGCATCCCGAGTATTAAAGATAACTCAAGAGTCCAAGTCGAGAAGAAGATAACCTTTCTTTCCGGCAGGATAACCAAGGAACAAACACCGACAACTTCTTGGTGCAAACTTGTCACGGTATCTTGGAACACGAGCAGCAAAACACAAGCATCCAAATACTCGTAAGGAAGAGTAATTTGGCACCTGTCCATAGAGTAACTCAAAGGGAGTACGACCATTGAGAAGCTGTGTCGGTGTTAGGTTGATCAGGTAGGCAGTAGTAAGAACACATTCTCCCCAGAAGCCAATAGGAAGATTGGCTTGAAACCGTAAAGCTCGCGCCACATTGAGTAAATGACGATGCTTTCTTTCAACTCGACCATCCTGTTGCGGAGTATCAACCATAGACGTCTCAAAAATGATCCCAGATGCAGTAAAGTGAGATCGGAGAGGCAAATATTCAATGTCGTTATCAGCTCGAACTCGTTGGATTGTTTTTCCCCACTGGTTCTTGACTAAAGCACTACATTCTAAAAATCTAGAAGCTATTTCAGATTTAGCTACTAACAAATAAACCCAAACAGCTCGGGAAAAATCATTTACTAATGTCAAGAAATAAAAAGAACCACTAGAAGATGGTGTATTATAGGGTCCCCAAACATCACAATGAATTAATTGAAATAATGCAGTAGCATTAGTAGTACTTAAAGGAAAACTATGTCTAGGTTGTTTTGCTCTATAACATATAGAACAAGGCACAAAATGTTTATTATTGCTTAGAGAAATAGAAGACAACACCGTGGAAGATGGATGACCAAAACGCTGATGCCATAAATCAGAAGAGGACAGTGAAGCAACTGTAGGAAGAGGCTGCAGGACAGGACTTCGAACACGAGCATCCAGCAGACGAAGCCAAAACACCCCCCCCCCTTTCTGTTCACCCACGCCAATCACTCTCTTCGTACTGATCGTCTATAAAATGCAATAATTTTCAGTAAACAAAGCTACACAGTTTAGGGTAGATAACAATCTAGAGCATGACAGTAAGTTGCAGCGCAATGTAGGGATATATAACACGTGCGGCAGTATAAAACCATCAAAACAAATGGATCCAAATTGCGTAGCGAAGAACATCAAGCCATCGGGCAGAAAAATATTCACAGCATCAATAGTAGTAGTAAGATCAGAAAGAGAACCTTTGTCATCGGTCATATGATAGGAGGCTCCCGAATCAAGGATCCATGGTAAAGTATGCTTACCAGACTCATCACCAGGAAGAGAGTGAAGCTGATTAAACAAGTTCATGGTCGTGCTCCATTGTTCATCAGACAGAGCAGGGCCAAAATCAGAGCGGGCAGGTACAGCAGAGGAGGCCGCCGCTGCCAAACTAGGTGGCGATAAGGCGGCTCCGGTGAACGGCGGTGGGAGCGAGAGATCGGTGGTGCCACTTTTTTGACCGACGTTGACTAATGGCCGGTCAGGTGGTGCCGATTTCTTTCCCTTCTTGAACCACTCTGGGACACCATGTATCTTGAAACAGGTATCTTTATCATGGCCCTTACGACGACAATGGGTACAAACAAGATTCTTGCGGTCGGCTGCAGAAAGAACAACTGGCGAAGAACTTGCAGGTGGGGTACGTCGTGCAGCATAGGCCATGGAGTTAGAAGAAGACTCACGAGCTCGAATGATAGCACTATGATTCTTCTCATGAGTAACAAGGGCATATACCTTCATGACAGATGGCAGTGGCTCAATGCTCAAGATGTGGGATCGCAAGGTGTGAAAACCTTCGTCGAGACCAGAGATGAATTGGTAGATCAAATCCCTCTCTCTCTCTCTTGGAGGATTTTCGCCTGAAAATTGCATTGGCATAATGCCTTGCAATCTTCACAAATACAAACCAGAGGAGGTCGCATGCAGTGATAATCTGCAAATAACTTCTCCAGTGTGGCAAAATAGATGTCGATGGGCTGACCGTTCTGCCTGCAACCTTGAGTGGCTTCTTGTGTTTGCAAAATCTTCATTCCATTGGCGAAAATAAATCGTGCCTTAAGATCATCCCACAAATCTTTGACCGTGGAAAAAAAACTTGTAAAAGATCTTATCACCGGATACAGGGTTTGCAAGATCTAGCAGACAAGAGCAACATTAACCCCGGGCCAATCAGCAGCATCAGGATGATCATCCTGGGGTTTGGTGATGGATCCAGTAATGAACCCAATCTTGTGTTTGGCCAAGAATGCACGACAAATCGCATCGGACCATTCATTGTAATTTTCTGCACCTTTCAGTATGATTGGTACAAGTTGTAAACCCGGACCATCGCCAGGACCAATGAAGTAAGGATCAGTCGTCACACGACCAATCGGCAAAGGAGGATGAGGGCCAGATTGCAATTGCAGCTACTGAAGTAAAGCTGTAATCACATCATAACCACTCATGTCCTGAATCTTCGGAACAACAGAACCAGGCTGATCTTTGGAGCCAGACATATTGTAAAATCAGGTACAAATCAGGAGCACAGGACACACCAACGCAGAGTGAGCGGTGGCGCGTGAGGGCGGGCAACAACGTCGGACGTTGGACGGCGGCTCCGGCGATCGGTGCGTGGCGGAGGATGGCGCGTGGCATCGGGATTGGCGGCGCATGGACGTCGAACGACAGGGTTTAATGCAGCGGAAAATTTTCTATTCAGGTTTCAGAATTTTTGGCTCTGATACCATGTAGGAAATAAGGGTAATAATCTGTATGTTTATTCATAAATTCAGGATACATTATATAGTAGTACAGGATATCTATCCTAGCTAGGAGAAGGTAACATAATACAATTATAGCTACAATTATGGTAGGAATACAAATCCTATTCCAATACCAATACTAATTAACACTAATTCCATAAAAACTATAATACTAATTCCGTAACATATAATGAGTGGATGAAACTAAATAAATCTTCCCAAGAATGAAAAATGTGTTTATATAAAAGAAACAATCCAAAAAAATATCATTAATAGAGATATAGAGAAAGTATGTGATTTTACAAATAAGCATGGTTTATGTATCAAAGAAGTATTTCATTGTTATTATTGTTATTATTTGTTGTATATTATTATAAGACTAAATTGTTTTTTTGTCCCTTAAATATTCTACAATACGTTCTTTTGGTCCCCGAGGCCAATGTCGTGTTTGTTCAGCAATTAACATACTGAAGTTGATTTGTTTGGTCCCCAGAGGCGATTTTCAGGTAAAGCCAACGGTAAAATTGGTCAAAATCTATAAAATGATCATTATACCCCTATGTTTAAAAAATATATAAAAAAAAGAAGAGAAACCCTTCTTCCCCGATGAAGCCTCTTCCCGCCGACCTCCACCATTCCTCCTTCAACCATCACGCGTAATCGATCATTTCCTCTCCATCATCACTCTCTGGCTTTCGGCTTCTTCCACTAGGCCTCTCAGCTGCCCAATTTCTCCCATAATTCTGACACATACCAATCCATCCTCAAATCTCTCTCCGCCGCCTGCCAGTTCAACACTTTGGACAAGCTGCTCAACCAAAACAAGGCTCTCAACATCCGCATCTCGAACACGATAGGTCAAAATCTGCTCACCACGGGGGGTCCAATTCGCTCCACTAATTCTAATAATTGCAATGAAATCTACAAAATTTTAATAATTTCAATTGAGCCTATGAAATTTTAATAATTACACTTTAACCTATAGAGTTTTAATAATTGCAATTTAACCCATAAACTTTTAATAATTGCAATTAAACCTATAAATATCTAATATTTACATTTAAACCTATAAAATTCTAATAATTATATTTAAACCACAATAGTTCTAATAATTACATCAACTTCGATGTGGAACTCGCAACTTTCAAGTATTAATGGATTTATGTATCAGATTCCACTCACCCCATGGCTGGGAACTAATGGTTGGCTTTGTCTACAAATATTTTGGATTTGTTCATATTGATGAAATTGTATTTAGTCTAGTTTCTACTTTTCAAGTCATTCTGGATACCATTTTTAAATACTGAATTTTTCGTTATTTAAATCGCATATCTCCTTCACTTGTAGTTATTTATCATTCAATGAATACCATCTACTAAAATATTAATCTAATTAAAACGTTTGTTACTTAGTAGTTGTATCTAACTAAATCATTAAAAAGCGCACTGTGTCTTTCTATTTCGACCCATTTGCGAGGGAATTCTTATATTTGTTTTTCTATTTCGACCCATTTGCGAGGGAATTCTTATATTTGTTTATAAGGAGTAGAGATGGATTGGTCAAATTAAATGGATAACCTTGGTATGAACCATATATCCCCAGTGCTAGGATCTTATGATCCGGTTGTGAGATAGACTAAACCTCCGTTGGTCCCTTCTTAAGCAAGAGAACTTTTTTTGGCTGATTTGATTGCACTGAAGGAAGATGGCAAACGTATTCACTAAACACATTTCTTATTTATGTTTAAGACCATTTATAGGTTACTTATTGAAAGTAAGAATTTGACATTAAGATCTTTAAGAATGTGCTTTGCTCTTACGTAATTCGATTTTATGTGGCCTTCGCATGCTGGCTCACATGGTTACATTAAATTTTAATATATGAACTAATGTAAATTAAAGTTAAAGTAATATTATAATGGCATGAACTTTTGAAATATTAGTGCAAAACATTTGTATAAAAGTTTGTCGTATAATATCTTAATAGAAGTTTGGAAAATAATTTTTTCTTAAAGAAATACAAAATTTTACTAAAAACTAAGTCTTCAAAATAATTAACATTCTGAATAGGCACCGGTATTTTTCCACCATAGGCACCAGTGCTTTATGAATTTTCATACCGGTGTGTATGTGAGCGGTGCTAGTAATGTGATGCATAGGCACCGGTATATGTTGCCGGCGCTAGAAATTTAAGCCAGCACCGAATATCACTTGCCGGTGCCCAATTTTTGTAACCCCCCCCCAACCCAACCATAGGCACCGGTTTGGATATGTTCAAAATACCGGTGCCAGAATTTGGGCGAAAAATAAAAAAAATACAGCTAGTGATTATAAACTCACTAGATGGAAAAAGACCTTTAAGCTTTAATCTAGTTCGTCATTCATTCAAAACGTTCAACATGTTGCAAATTCTAATGCATATTTCGACACTTAAAATATCGAAATGAAGCAGTTTCCCCGAGCCACGGAAGCAGGGACTGTATAAACAAACCATGTCAAACACTCCAAGATTCCTTGGCCTGGGTGAACTGCAATATCTCAACAGTTTAATCATCAACTACAAAACATCCCAAAAACCAATAAATTCTGCACAATTTAAATTACGGAGTTGTACAAATGTTACAACACTTTTTGTACTGGAATAAGCATTACATAGTTAGAGGGCAATACATGAATCGAAGGCATCCTATGCAGTGTCCTTTCACTAATGCTTAGTAATTTAAAATGTCAAAATGAAGCAGTTCTCGGGGAACCGAAGCAAGGGGTGTTTAAACAAACCATGTCAAACACTCCTTGTTTCAGTGGCCCATAGACTGTAACATCTCCATAGTGTAAACATCAACTACAAATCAACAAAACACCAACAAATTCTGCACAATTTAAACTACGGAGTTGTACAACAAAATAATATCTATTGATTGTTCTTGAACAAAACAATTTCAAATATCGTAATGATGCAACATTTAAGCACATTGAAAGAGATTTGGTGTGTTTACATATGTCTTAACAATGAATTTAACATCAACATAGTTTAATGTTAAATACAGTTAACTATCAACACACCATGCCTCTTCCGGTGCTCATAGACTTCAAAATCTCCACATTTGAAATGGAAGAGTTCTACAAATGCGAAAAAGCATTACACAGTTAGAGGGGAAATACATTAATCGAACGCAACCTATGCAGTGCCCTTTAACTAATGGTTATTAATTTAAAATATCAAAATGCAATAGTTCTCGGGGAACCGAAACAAGGAGTGTTTAAACAATCCATGCCAAACACTCCTTGCTTCTGAGGTCCGTAGACTGTAACATCTCCACAGTTTAAATGCCAACTACCCATGATATGATTAAACTATTGACCATGGTATTCCTACATTATGATTCCGCCCATGACATTTATTTTTCATTAGTACTCTCTAAAACGTGATTATACATAACATTACAACTAAAGAAAATGGTATAAGAGGAAATGCAGCTCTTGTTTGTTGTCATTGTATCATAGAAGATAGAACTACTATTGAATTGCACAGTTTCAAAATCCAACTCTTTTGTTGAGAAACGAATGAACACAAACGTCCATGGAATCCAGCTCCGGAAGCAAGTAGCAACAAGTTGATTTGAAACACGAGTAGAAAACTAACTAGTTTTGTTGGTACTTAACTTTTAATACAACCAAAAACTACCTACACCAAGTCTTCATTTCATAATCAAAACTGTATTTCTCCACAATGTAATGTCAACACTGCTCCTAATGTCCACAACTGTGTTTCTCCACACTGCTCCTAATTAACCTGCCGCATAAATTCACATAACTAATTTATACTCATATTATAGATCGAGTGTAAAATTCATGAAAGAAACCCAGTTAAAGGGCCATTTTTATAAATGCATAATATATATTAATCAAGAAACCCAAAGGCCTTTATGATAATGTCCCAATTCTCTGGCATGCATACAAAGAATTCTTTTGAACAAAAAATCCAAAGTATAGATCCTACTCATTTCATATAAAACAGGAGTTCAGTTGAGCAAACGTGCTGCCCCTTCTCCTTCTTACTCCTGCAACCGCTGCCGCAATATAAAATTTTTAATCACACAGAACATTAAATTGTATAAAAGAAATCAAAGAGAGAGAGAGAGAGAATAAATTATTACGAGGGAGCCTATTTCAATGGAGAATGGGATCGTCTGCTAATTTCTTCGTATTTACCCTCCATCACCGGAGAAGAATAACCTTGCTAATTGTATGCGAATGTGAATGTGTTTGCCCTTCATCAGCAAATGTGAATACGAATGCTCATTTGCTCGTTTCCATCAGCGGCTACCCTCCATCAGCAAAGGGGTTGCGACGGTGTCAAAGGTCTTGGCGGCGGCGGTGGTCGGCCTTGGTGGCGGCGGCATTGGTGTGGGAAGCAAAATAAGGTTTAAAGAAAGTGAGGAAAATAGTAGGATTTCAGGTTTTTATATAGATACCCTGAAAGTTTTAACTGATGAGATTTAATGAAAGAGAAAAATGAATGGTTCAGATATATGCGCCATCTTAGCACCGGTACATAATTCAAAATACCGGTGCCTATAGTATTTAACGTAGTTGCTCCAAGCTGCTTATAGTGCATTTGTTTCGTAATTTTTGGAACCCGAGAGCAAAGATGAATGAATTTTTCTATGTCTCAAACACCGATAATAAAACCAGTGCTAAAGGTAGTTAAAGCAGCTGCCTCAGGCTGCTTCAGTATTTTTTATTTTAGAAACAGAGAGGAAAGGATCCAAAAAAATTTCTAAGTATCAAGCACCGGTACAGCTACCGGTGCTACAAGTAGTCGACTCGATGCTCATATTAGTAAACGTAGCTGCCTCAGGCTGCTTTAGAATCTTTTTTTTAGAAATAGAGAGGAAAGGAGATAAAAACATTTCTAAGTACAGAGCACCGGTATAATTATCGGTGCTATAACTTCTCATGTGGTGCTCAAATTAGTTAGAGCACCTGCTTGAGGTTGCTTCTCAAGTGGTGCTGAATTACCGGTGTTAGTTTTATACTTTCCAAAATTTAAAATTTCACCCCGAACTATTCATCCACTGACCAGTATCATTGGATAGTTTTTTCGGTTAATGTATTTAAGTAATTGGATTGATAAGAAATCAATCAAACATTATATCTTTCCCGTGTTCAAAAATTGTGTATGATAGGTCCCTTAAATGAATCCGTACGTAACTTTGCTAAAATTGTACTATTGCCCAAAAATGCTTTACACTGTCATTTTTTAATCGAATTTACTTCATATTAGGTATCCATGGGTTTTTTGAACTTTTGAAATAGAAAAGTAACTTTTAGTAAATATTTATAATGCGTTGGTACATGCGGTATAGTATCTTTTGATGGATGACTAAGAAGTTAGGAAGTTCTAACAGGGAGGATTATTGGTAGTGTTTTGTAAAGATTGTCTTAAAATTTTTGATTAAATCTTGGTATATACTTTACGTATTCATAATGTAGCATTACATTCGAGCATATTTTACTTTGGACGTTCGAGTGAACTTTTTACTTTTTGCACTTAGGTCACCAAGAATCTTGGAATTGTCAAAAATCATAATTGGCAATTCCATATTGAAATTTCATAATTCAAGTTCACAACTATGCGATTTGGACATGATTGGATAAATGGAACAACCCATAAATGGACATGATTGCATAATGCTAAAATTGCACTATTGCCCAAAATTTTGTTATGTATAGATAGCACTGGTTATATACCGGTGCTACAACTAGATACCAAACCGTTGCTACAATATTCCTATTTCCCGTGGGCATTTTCCAATTTCCCGTGCGGTTTTTGTCATATAACACGTTTTATGCACCGGTACGTGCATAATCTGTGCTCACAGTTATCTCATTTGTTATTTATTTTCACAAACGCACCGGTATTGAGCACCAGTTTTTTGGTTACCAGTGCTTTAAGTTACAAAGGCACTGGTACTTCATTTTTCATATGTTTATACCGGTGATGTAAGTTACAAAGGCACCAGTACTTTGTTGTTCATATGTTTATACCGGTGCTAATGGTATAATTAGCACCGATATTCTGGCACCGGTACCTTTGTATCGGTGCATATGTACCTATTTCCAGTAGTGTATCATTATCTTATCATAAATGAAAGTATAAATAAAGTCTTTAAAACTAATTACAAACATTTTAAACACGAGAACTAATTTTTACATTTGCGAAATGTATTCTATTATTGTCTTACCGTAAATGAAAGTATAAACTAAGTCCTTAAAACCATTAATAAACATTCAAAACACGGGAACAGACATATTCTATTATTATTTTACAAAAAATAAAAATTTAAACAAAGTCCTTAAAACGATTAACATACATTCTAAACACGTGAACTAATTTTTACAGTTGCTAAATGTAAGTTATATTATTATCTTACCAATGAAAGTATAAAATAAGTCTTTAAAACCATTAACAAACATTTAGAACACATGAACTGATTATATTCAATCATTATTTTGCAAGTAATAAAAATCCAAAAAAAGAGTTCTTAAAACGATTAACAAACATTCTAAACACATGAACTAAATTTCACAATTGCTAAATGTAAATTCTATCATTATCTACCATAAACGAAAGTATAAATTAAGTTCTTAAACCCATCAACAAATATTATAAACACATGAATTAACATATTCTATAATTAATTTGCAAAATATAATAACCTTACTAAAGTCCTTAAAATAATTAACAAACATATTAAACATATAAACTAATATCTACTATCAATATGATAGCAATAAGTATTACATAAAGTGAAAGTCTAAAGTATATCATTAAAACAATTAACAAACATTCTAAACATATGAACTAAATTATATTAATGATAGTACTTACAACCAACATTCTCATTTAGTGGAAAATAAAATTCTAAGCAAAAGCGGTAGAATGATTAACAAACATTCTAAACACATGAATTACAAAGTAATTAGTATATGATAGAATTAGTTATAAGTCTTGTAGAAAATGAAAGTTTGAACTAAGTGTTTAAAACTATTACTTCCTCTATCCCATTTCAAACTGTAATTTAACTATTCATTTAGTCAAAACTTCCTAACTTTGACCATAAAATTGAATTGGTATATATGTATTAATATTATTATGTGATACATTGTTAGATTCATTATAACATAAATTTTAAAAATACCAACTTTTCACAATTTTTAACTATCCTTAATAAAAGATATGAAGGATCAAACATTTTCCAAGTCAATTGATGAAAGTCAAAGTGTACAGTTTGAATTGGAACGGAGGGAGTAACAAACATTATGTTTGAACTAATAGAATTTTGTTAATTGTAATATAAATGCTAATTTAGTCTAAAACACTGGTATAAGAATTAAAATTATGGATTATTAGTTTAAAAATATAAATTCCAGTTAAAAAATAAAATAAATAAACTTCTAAATAAAAAATAAAAGAAACATGAAAAGAAAAGTCATTTATCAGCTTAGTAGGGTTGTGAAATAAGTAATTTATAAGTTTTAAATAGGGAAATATGCAAATATAATTTTATATAATTGAGAAAGTGCAGATATAACCCTGAGATAATTTTTAGTGCAAATATAACCCTAATTACTTAACAAAAGTGCAAATATAACTTCTGGTGACATTTTCGGCGTTGACCGTATTTTTCCAGCCTTGATCTCCCCAAAAATAACAAAAATGCCCTCAGACCAAAAGCTAAATTTGGGTGGACAATTATACACTTAACCGTGCCACACCACCGCCGTACTACCGTCGGATTGCCGCCAGACCACCACCGACCCGGCGCTGGACCCAGTAGGGTTATATCTGCACATTATGAAATTTGATAGGGTTATATCAGCACATTCTAAAAACTTATAGTGTTATATCAGAACATTCATAAAAGTGTAGGGTTATATTAGCACATTTTATAAAAGCAAAAGCCATCAGTATTAAAAACCCTAGGTCGAAAAACACAACAGATTAACTACTACACACACAACACCAAAGGTTATCCAATCGTTTAATAGGACTAAATTTAACAAAAAAAAATTAAAAAATGTCATCAAAATCCTTATATTCAATACCATATATACCGCTTATCTCTCTATTCATGTGACGAGATGCAAAAGAAAATCACATAATCAAACTCAATACTGCATTAATCTAATGGATTAAGGGAAATTTTGGATGAAGATAACATTTTTGAAAGGTTACCGCACTTCCACTTCAACATCCGATGCGTCGACCTCGCCAAATCTCTTTCTTCAAACTAGAATTACACTCTGGAACGTCGGCAATCAGTAGAAGATGTTGAAATGGCGGTTGCATGCGGTTGGCGTTGATTTTGTACTAATATGACACTTTGTTTTTATAGTATATGCATATATAACCCCCCACTTTTTATGAAAGTGCTGATATAACTCTATAAGTTTTAGGAATGTGCTAATATAACCCTACCTAATCCGACGTCGGGCCGGTGGTGGTCCAGCGGCAATATTTTGGTATAATGATGCTGAGGGCAATACTGTCATTTCCAAAAAACAATTTTTTTCTAAAGGGCAAAAATGTCTTTTAACGAAATGCTAAAAGTTGCCAGAAAATGTTATATTTGCCCATAACATAAATATTTAGGATTATATTTGCACTTTCAATTATCGCAGAATTTTATCTACACTTTCGTCAATTATGTAGGGTTATATATATAATTTACTCTTTTAAATATGACAAAGTCTTGTATAAGACCGTCTCATGGTGAGACCAGAGATTAAATTTTAAAGATTTCAAGATGGGGTTTCATATTGATGTTTTAAAAGTTCAAGAATTTAATGTGTAATTGTGATAATTTGCAATTTAGTCCAGTTCTATTAGTTTTTGGCCCCAAATTTAGTTTACTTTTTTCTTATTTTACCTCTAGTCATTGGTCTCACCATGGGACGGTCTCACAAGAGACGGAATCTTTAAATATAAACTTGTGGATGAAGTCACAAATGACGTGAGTTTATGGCTTGACCTTGCATTATCTTGAGGTTGGGGTTCAATACCTTCTGCATACAGTTTTGCCACGTGCATTAAATATTTGCAATTCAATCCTTAGTCTAACTATAAGTTTGAGACGGTCTTACACAATTCTTTGTATTAAATTAAAATGGCATTAAAGTGATATCCACTTTCAATTGAAAAATCAGAATATAAATAAAAAACGTTACGTTTTAAACACATGTATGAAAATAAAAATATCAAACTTTAATATCAATCAAAAGTAGATACTATTCTAGACATTTGTTCTCATATTATTACAATTAGTTTTTGTTTTGAAACATTTTATATAATCAATAAAATTACATATAAACATTATCGTTTAGGAGATACCACCATTGAATCTATTGAAATTCGTGGAGTTTGAAACATACCTTAATTTTTTAACAATTAAGTAGTTGAGCTTACCTTAATAATTTCTGTTGAAGAACAACTAGAATAATGTCAATCAAATATATCATAATTTACAAATGCAAAAAAATATGATATCATTATAGTGAATATCAATTGTGATTAGTTTTAGTTATATTTAACTAAAGTGGTGACGGGTGAAGGGTGAGAATAAAGATCATTAATAAGTAATAGAAAGGAGGGAACTTTATCTTCTCATCGATGTTTGTGGTGTTGGATGGACGGGGCCCTGAATGCGAGGGTATCGCATTTTAAAGAGGGAACTACTTGCTGTAATTAAAGAAATGGAGGCAGCCACGGGAGGGGATAGTTAATGAAGATTAATTGATCTTGATGAACTATTCTTTGCTATATTGTTTGAGTTAATCTCCCCTAGATCTAGCGATATGAGGCAATAGAATTGACATTTGCCACTTTTTTTGGTTGACACTTTTTTTAATAAGAAAATGATACTTTTGAAATAAGACATAAAGAAAGGTTGTAACCGTTGTCCAGTTTTTGGTCAATTTCAGATTTCTTCAAGTGATTTTGAACATGATTCGTTTTACTGAAATACCATTACATGATATTCATTCTTCTCGTTTGTTTGATTCATTGGAAATAAGTGATACTTCTTCCGTTTTTATTTGACATATTTATTGTTTTGAATTGTTATTTGTTAACGCCTTTCAATTGCTAAATTTTTAATAATTTTCAACTATTCACCTTACAGAGTCCGTCTCTTGAAAAACGATTTTTTCATAAACCATGGAAAAACCAAGGTTTAAATTACAAATTAGAAGAAATAAAGATAAAATTTTTGGGTTGCATTGATAGGGTCATAAACTTTATAACTAGTGCACGTTACATAATAAATTGTTAATATGACAACTAAAATATTTTACCTTTTTATTATTCTGATTGAACCCAATTTTTTCATAGATATAAGAAAAAGACCGTTTTTCCCAATACTCTGTCTGCACCTTAATTTTCGTTATTCAATTGCATTAGCTCAATTCATTACTCACTAATTCTTGTATCATAGTACAAACAAAGCTTCATAATCATCCCCAATCTATGGCCCTAGCAGGGGAATTGAAGTATACATATGTGGGCCTCTCACTTGGTCAAGAGAACTGCAACAATAACAATACATACTCCACTCCTTTGCATCCAAGTGGCGCCAAAGAGTAGTAACGTTAGAAAAATAGGGAATACTAACTCTTACAACAACATTGGAAGCAGGATATGTAGGATGGTAGCTAGAGTGGAAGTATATATCCCGGATCATTATTCTCCTGCTCCGCGGCCATTTTCCTGAGCCATACTCCCATCTTCCGGCACACCAGAACCACGACATCGCCGACAGAAAGCGAGGCACAGAGTGCGTAAACAGCAGGGCTAGCCGAATCAGGGAAGATAAGCGAAGCCAGAACCGCCATTGCCATGCATCCCAGAAAGCGGGCACTCCGGTTGATGAACATATCCAGCGCCAGTGGACGGTTGATTTGCATTGCAAGTCGGTGGTGGCAATCGAGAGCCAGGAAATAGAGGAGCAGGAGCAAAATCCCGGAGAAGGCGATTTTGGGATGCGTATCGGATGGAGATTGGTGCTGGTTCTGGTACTTGATGGCAACGATATTGATCAAAATGGGAATGGCGATTGGGAAGATGCTATGGGGAGCTTGAGGCTGAAAGAAGATGAGTCCATAGAAAATCTGCAAGAAGGCCATTTTTCTTCGGGAGCAAGAATCAGTTTATGTGTTAGGCGGAATATGGGGAAGGGGGGATATATATACAGCAAGAAAAGTGTTGTCTCTGAATATTTTCTTTGATCGAATTGTTTTTGGATTGCAAAAATACTTTACGGCATTGCAATTTGCACCAAAAAGAGAGAGTCGAGCATTGTTCTTACTTTAAGAAATCGCACCAAAAAAAGAGAGTACTTTATGAAATTTGTTACCGCAGGTGCTTGGATCTTTGGAAAAAAGATCAGAACATATTGTCGTTTCAAGCCGTGTGATTGTGTTGAGTGCATGTAATGGCCAGAAGCAGAGAATAAAGTGGCGCTTTACTAATTAACAGAAGTAATTGGTCTTGGTGGACATCTTTTGGCCCCTTCTTCAGTTCAGTTTCCTCCGCCATTCCGCCTGACAAAATGTGTGCCAGTTGGATTTGCATTTTGTTGCAACGTTACGTGATACTGGATTTGTTTCTGCTATAGTGCGTTCAAAAAGATGCCTAGGCTGCCTTTATTTTCCTTGTGCAAGTTACTACAGGTGACACCCAATAATAGAAGTAAATTTAAACTGAGCTTGATTCATAAGTGCCCAGTAAAAAAAAGGAGTGTTTTCTTTGATGGTGCAACCATGCTTGTTTTAAAAAATAATGGCCACCTTTTTTGAGGATGCATTCTCTCAGTTTTTTTTTTGTACCTGCATTTAGATGACACATTCAATATGCGTTTTTTCTAATCCAGTGATATGCATCCTCTTGGTTTTTTTTGTTTTTTTAAGCTGTATTTAGCGAATGCGTTCTCAATATATGTTAATTTTTTATTTAAATCCAGTGCTGAGGATGCATCACTAAATGCGTCCTCTCGGTTTTATATATATTTCTTTTACCTGCATGTTTATTTGCAATTTTTAAAATAATCTTGAATAAAGTAAGAAAAAATTATTAAAAATTTTGGAAGTTACTACAGTATTTGAATCGTAATTTGGAAATTCTTATTTTTGTTTAAATTTTACACTTTTTCCACTATTAACTAATATAAATAAACAAAAATGTAAATGTATATGCATTTAATGTTTATGAAATTGGAGATGAAAGTGAAAACCAAATAAACATGGATTGATTCAGAGATACAGTATTCGAAGAACACGTGTCAAACTGGTAGGTACAAACGTAATGTACTAATGACGTGTAATGTACTAATGATGCCCTCTGTAAAGCTTTCCACCCATTCCACATGGGGGTGACGTATGGTGCGGGATGTGCGTCGTGGAACAGCCATCTGAGTAGAAACATGTACGTCGTCATGCGGAACTCCCTTTGTAAAATCCTCCTCCATATCGTCTCCTGCGTCCTCATTCAAATCATACTGGACATGGGGAACACTACCTCTATATATTGGAGCAGTAGGCAACATGTACGCATGACTAGCAGTGGGAGTATGATATGCAGTGAAATCAATTGTAGTAGTGTCATGGTGCGAGGGTCCACCATGTGATGGTCTGGCGTTCATTGGACTCGCATGTGAGGGTCCAGCTTCAGATGAACCAATGTGTTATGTAGGGCCCCGAGCACGCGGTCGCCGACCACCTTGTCGACCAGGTGGAGCTGGACGGTGGCTTCTGATTTCATTATATCTCACACCAAAGGGAGGTTCCTCACAGTGCACATATGGCTGATAAAATTATAGTTTGGAGGGCTTATGCGCATATTGTAGAGTACATGTGGCAACACTATGTACCCCCCTTGATAACGTCCGCGACGCTGATGAAGGATGTCCAAGACATTGCCTACAACTATAGAAGAAAGATAAGACAACTGAGTAGAGGAAGGATGTCCAAGACGCTGATGCCATAAATCAAAAGTAGAAACAAAAGCAAATGTCGAAAATGGCTGCAGGATAGGAGGACTAAAACGAGTATCCAGCAGACGAAGCCAATAACCCCTCCCCCCTCTCTGCTATTCACCCGCGCCAATCACAGTCCTTGTACTGATTTTCTCTAAAATGCAATAATTTTCAGTAAGCAAAGCTAGATAGTTTAAGGAAAATAACAATCTAGAGCATGATAATAAGTTGCATCGCAAAGTAGGTATGTATAACACGTGATTAAGGGTGACATCACCAAAATCGATAGGCGTAGTAGACGACACAGATCCATCAGGCAGTATAACATTCATAGTATCGATTGCAGTAGTAATATCAGTAAGAGAACCATTGTCACCGGCCATGTGATATTAGGCTCCTGAATCAAGAATCCAAGGTAAAGTAGACTTACCTGACCCATGGTCAGACAGAGAATTAAACTGATTAAATAAATGCATGGTCGTGCTCCATTGGTCATCAGATAGAGCAAGGCCAAAATTAGATCAACTAAGGGCACTGTCATTGGAGGTTGCCACCGCAAACCCTGGCGGCTAGATAGCAGCGCTGGTGAATGGCGGCGGAGGTGAACGTGCCACGGTGGTAGGAATCCAGGGCCGGCTGTAGCGATAAGCAGAGTAGCTGATGCCGTCTTCTTGGCGGTGTTGGCATTCTCCCTCATCTCTGCGTACCATTCTGGATAGCCTATGAGCTGGAAACAGGAAGCTTTGGTGTGACCCTTGCGATGACAATGCGTACAGACAAGATTCTTGCGATTAACTAAAGTGAGGACAACTCTCGAAGAACCCGTAGGTGGTGGGCATCGTGCAGTATATGCCATGAAGTCAGAAGAAGGCTTCTGAAACCATATGACAGCTCAATAATTCTCTTCCTGGGGAACAAGCGCATACACGCGCATGACTGGTGGCAATGGATCAAGACTCATGATATGTGATCGCAGGGTGTGATAGCCCTCATTAAGACCAGAGATAAACGGATAGATCAAATCTTTTTCTCTCTCTTGTAGAACACGACTGGCAAGGTTACAGGTGCACAACGTTTTGCAAGCTTCACAGGGGAAAACTAAAGGAGGCCGTAGAGAATTGTAGTCCCCAAACAACTTCTTCATATTACCAAAATAAATGGCGATGGTCCGACCATTTTGCCAATAGTTCTGAATATCTTCACGCATCTGCAGAATTTTCGTACCATCACCAAGGGTAAAACGCGCATTTAGGTCATCCCACAGTTCCTTAAATGTGGCAAAGGTGCTTGTAGAAAATCTCAATGCCGGATCCAAGGTCTGTAAGATCCCGTAGACAAGAGTAGCATTAACTCAAGGCCAATCAGCAGCATCACTATAATCATCCATGGGGTTTGGTAATTGATCTATCAATGAACCCAATCTTATTCTTGGCAAGTATAACAAAGCAAATTCCATGAGATCATTCAAGGTAATTCTCTTTACCATTCAGAATGGTGAATGCGATAACCAAACCAGGACCGTTAGAAGAGCCAATGAAGTAGGGATTATTCAGTAGGCAACCAACAGGTAATGGTGATTTAGAGTTAGATTGCAGCTGCAGCAGTTTCAGGAAAGTTTCAATTACCTCATAGCCGTTCATGTTCTTTAGCTTAGTGACCTCAACTTGGGCATCAATGCGAGCATGTTCATCAGGATTAACTCTAGAGACAGACATAGTGCGGAATCAGGTACAAATCAGCAGAAAATTGGTAGGATCGGCGGTGGATCAGATCGTCAGAAATACGGTGGCATGTGGAGCTTGAAATCCGTGCGTGGGTAGCGGTGGACAGACCGATCGGAGCTGGAACGTAGGCTGACAGATTGCGGCAACCAGATGGCAGTGTGGCGGTCGGTGAGCGGTGGTAATGATGAGCGATAACAGCAGCAGGATGGCGGCGCGTGTGGACAACGGCGGTGACCGGAGCTCGACAAAGGTAGCCGAAAATTTTCTTTAGAGTTTCAGGATTTTAGGCTCTGATACCATGTAGAAAATAAGGGTAATAATGTGTTTTTGTATTCATGATCTTATGGTACATTATATAGTGGTACATAATATATGTACAAGCTAGGAAAATGAAATAGAATCTAATTACAATTACAAGTAATATCTACATTCTTTAATAGTTCCTCTATTAGTGCCACACTTTCTTTAATGAGATGTTTTTCCTTAAATGGCACACTTTCATTTTTTTGCAAGATTACTTCAATTTCATTTACTCATTCTACTTTTTACTTTCTAAATTTAATTTCATCCGCTCATTTTCTTCACTTAAATCCAAGCACCTAAATATATGGTGTCACTATTAATGAAATTGAGGCAGTATAAATTTAGTGTTGGGAATTGATTAAATCTAATTTAGCAAAAAATCAATTATATAATACTTGTTCTTATGCATGTAATTAATTTGAATCTATCTAAGAGTTTAGATTACCTTTGAAGCGTGTTCTACCGTCAGATTCGATCAACCACGAAGACGAGAATCCCATATGTGATTCCTCTATACGTTTCCACACAGCATGATCGGATCGCCTACACTGCCGCCAACTTAGAACGTTGATCAGCAAGCAAAAACTCAGTCTTTCTTCTTCTCTTTACGGTGAGATTTATTTTCTGAGAATGGTTTGAATTATTTTGGTTTCCATGATTCCAGGTGGTCAAGGTTCTAATAATGTCATACTGTCATACTGAACATTTATGTAAAGAGAAAGTCTCAGGAAATGCGGTCTTTCTATAAGCATATGGACAGTCCACAGTGATTTTTACCTTAAATGTTGTAATTTTTTATAAAATTTAAATATTGTATTTTAAAAGTTAAAGCAAATAATAATTAGTATTTGAACGTGAAAATATAAAAATATATAGTATAAAAAAAGAGTAGGTCTCGTGAAAGATGGCATGTCCAAAAGCTTAGGCCACTTATTTTTTACCTTATACACTGCATTTGTTAAATTACATACTAAATTTAGAAATTTAAAAAATATTTTTTTATATTATATATTTTTATATTTTCACATTCAAATACATATTATTACTTGTTTTAACTTTAAAAATACAATATTTAAATTTTATTAAAAAAATTACAACATTTAACGTTTTTTTTACAACATTTAACGTAAAAACCAATGTGGAGTGTCCATAAGTTTATGGAAAGACAGCCTTTCCTGAGACTTTCTCATAAAAAAATATTTTCAAAATTTAGTACTCCCTCTGTCCCTCTTTATGTGTCTTACTTCACTATTCATCAATAAAGTTGATGCAATTTGCACTGAAAAAATCTATAAATATACAAATGTGAAAATTATCGTATGACATATTTCTAGAATAATCGTAACTTATATTTTCAGAATATGTAATTTGTATATTTGTTGTTATACATAATTTAAGATATTAAAATTACAAAATCATCAATGAATAGGGAAAAAAGAAGAGGTGAGATAGTTATAGAGGGACAGATTGAGTATGTAATTTAGCAAATGCAGTGTATAAGGTAAAAAATAAGTGATCTGTCCATAAGGTTATGGACATGCCGCCTGTTAGGAGACCTACTCTTCTGTAAAATGTCTATTTATATAGAATAGTCATTAATCCATTAAACTCTAATCCAAGTCAATATTGGCCTAGCCCAATTAGACTTAATGAGTTTTAAACTTAATTCTCATATAATTACTATTTGAGCTTCTAGCCCAATAGTCATTTCTTTTATCCAATTTCATGTCTTTTTGTGACCCTATAGGTTTAGTCATGATAAGCTGCAACCCCAATATAATTGATGATAGCTGATCGAAAGCATTTCCAACTAAACATCCTGATCACAAAAAATAACTCAATTAATTATCTCTTTAATTAATCCTCCAACTATATATGAAAAATGTACGTTGACTTAAGGACACTATTTCAACATTTAGTTGGGAGGAATGAAGAGAGAAAATTGAACTGATATTTGAAACATTTAACTGGATAAAATTGAATGAATCTTGCTTAAAAAAGGATAGAGTGTCATCGTATCTAATAGGTAAGAGTGACAATATTAAGAAACTAGAGGTAATATACTAAATATTAGTGAAATATTATGATAAAAATAAACAAAATTTGATTACATAAATAATAAAAGGAAATCTCAAATTACTAGTTTTGTTTTACGTCGTCTAAAATTCAAGCAGGGGCCATTATGCAATTATTATATATTCTAATTGGCTTCTTGTATAAATATAATAATTTTGGCCCATATATAAGATATTTTTAAAAAATAATTTCACTTTTTCATTTCTTCTTCTTCTCTTCCTGGGTCAATCTCCTCAATCGCTAGAAACCACTAGATTTTGCAATTTAGATCTGCCTCTGCCTCCAGATATACGCTTTTTTTTATTGTCTAAGCATTCACAGCTGATGATCTTCTTGGCCTATGAAGTAACTGTGCTTTTTTGGTTGTCTAAGCATCGCGATACAAAAAAATATTGTCGGTTGTTAGATTTTTGTGTTAGTTTTGTGGCATTTTTCCAAGATCTGATATATCGTATGAAAAGTTTATCATCATACGATGTTTAACTAAATTTCATGGATGTTTATAGGTTTATTAAATTTTGTTGATACTTATACTATTGTGGTTGATATTCATTCTATTTAATTAATTTATTCAGTTAGAGTGTATACTACTTTCAATTGACATTTCACGTTGTTTGTTTGAAGTTTATTTCAATTGATATTTTATATGCTTGTGTATGTTATTGTTTGGTTGATGATGTTCAATAATTTTCCAAGTGATGTTTATACGTTTATATCAATTTTTGTTGATGCTTATACTATTGTAGTTTATGTATACTCTTTTTAGTCAATTATATTATATAAGTGCTTATACTACTTTAAATTGACGTTTACGGGTAGTTTATTGAGTTTTATGCTTTGAAGTTGATATTTAATTTTATAATTTAAACTTTGATAATGTTTTATGATTTTCAGATGTTTTTGTTAATTTAGTTTACATCAATTTCAAAAGTGATAATAAAATGTGAGGTTGGCTGTGAGAACTGGTTGAAAAAGGCTAAAATACTCCCTCCGGCTTTTTATATTGGCACATTTTACTTTTTGGGATTATCTTTTTATATTGACATCTTATTCTTTTGGCAAATTCTAGATTATTTTTATTCACTAAATTTACTTTTTTACTTTCCTAATATAATTTCCTCCACCCATTTTACTTTTCAAAACAAAATGTGTCATTTATCAGGGTGATAATATTTTGGGACGAGAGGGAATATGAAATAGTAAGATTCCTTAATGACATTGCTACAGCGTGTTAGTGGGTAGTCTATAATACGAGAGAAGCACTAATGTGTGTAGTTTGACCGATAATGTTAAACTCTACTCTTTTTTCCCTTCTTCAATTTTCTTCTCCTTAATTAATGACATGGGAAATATGTAAATATAATCATATATAATTGAGAAAATGCATATATAACCCTGAGAAAAAAATTTAGTACAAATATAACCCTAACTATTTCACGAAAGTGCAAATATAACCTTCTGGTAACATTTTTGGCTTTGACCATTTTTTTCTGGCGTTGACCCTCTCTAAAATGGAAAAAATGCCCTCAGACCAAAAGCTAAATTTGGATGGACAATTATACCCTTACATGTGTCGGACCGCCGCTGGACCACCACCAGACTGCCATCGGAACATGTAGGATTATACCAGCACATTATGAAATTTGATAGGGTTATATCTGCACATTCTTAAAACTTATAGGGTTATATCAGCACACTCATAAAAAGTGCAGGGTTATATTAGCACATATTATAAAAGCAAAACTCATCAACCTTAAAAATCCTGAGTCAAAAAACACAACAAATAACAACTACACACACAACACCAAAGATTATCCAATCATTAATCCAGACTAAATTCAACAAAATTTAAAAAAAAACGTCATCAAAATCCTTATATCCTATACCATATATACCACTAATCCTTATTCATGGGACAAGAAGCAAAAGAAAAACACATAATCAAACTCAATATTGTATTAGTCTAGTGAATTAAGAGGAATTTTGGATGAAGATTACATTTTTGAAAGGTTCCCGCACTTCCACTTCAACATCCGTTGCGTCGGCCTTGCCAAATCTCTTTCTTCAAACTAGAATCACACTCTGGAACGACGCAATTGGTAGAAGAGGTTGAAATGGCGGTTGCATGCGGTTGGCGTTGATTTTGTACTAATATGACACTTTGTTTTTAGAGCAAAGTGCATATATAACCCTACATAATTAACGAAAGTGCAGATAAAACCCTATAAATTTTAGGAATGTGCATATAAAATCCAATCAAATTTCATAATGTTCTGATATAACCCTACCAAGTCCGGCGGTGGTCCGATGGCGATCCGGCGGTGGTCCGGTGGTGGTCCGGTGGTAGTCCGGTGGCGGTCCCACGGTGGTCCGCGTGGTGGTCCAACGGCAATATTTAGGTATAATGATACTAAGGGCAATAACGTTATTTCCTATTTTTTAGTTTTTTTTCCAGAAGGGAAAAAATGTCTTTTAACAAAATTCTGGCAAAACGTTGCTGGAAAAGGTTATATTTGCACATAACCTAAATATCTAGGGTTATATTTGCACTTTCAATCATTCTAAAACGTTGGAAAAAATGCCCAGCGGCGATTACAATGAGAGAAGTTGAATCCAACCTAACTAGTCTCTAGCAATAACTAACATATTGCAAAGATATCTAAATTGCATGTCAACTAGACTGATCGTTTATATCATTACAGATCATAGATCCAATAAAAATGGTAATATCGCCATTGGGGATATTAACTTGCTTCCCGCGAAAAATATGACCATTTGGCAAAGAGGAGTGTATCACACATCAATATCACTGCACAAAACATGGAACTTCTACAACGGTATGACCACTTGATCCAACCACGATCTATGTTGTCCAAATTGTAAACACTTTGAAAAACACAGATCGACGAACCCAAATTTATGAAAACAAATAAAACCACAAACGAAATTGCGAACACACTGTCTGTACATGTAGATCGAAAACAATACATCAACACGAACAACTAGATCAAGTTATCATCATGAATACAACAATCTAATCGTTCAGGTCGAAGAACTGTGGAGACAATCTCACTTATTAATAACAAAAACATGAATTAAAATAAACTAGTATTCCTGATATCCCTTAATGGGGAGATGAGGAAAAAGTTTGAAGAAGAACGGCTCCGACTTGGAGAGGCTCCGGAGAAGGGTTTAGCGGACAGAGGGGAGACGGCTTTGAAATTATTGAGAATGGGAACTTTAGTTTTATTCATTTAATTTCAAAACTCATTTCACATTTAAAAAATTATTATGCCAAATTTCCTCTTGTCAAAATAGAGATTACTCAACGTTGTGGGAATGTGTTGGATGTTCCTACTATGATTTCTCATGCAGGTGGTCCATTACACTGTGGTAGTTTAATGTTAGTGTCCGACTCAATATATAAGATTATGAGTCACTCATACATAGTATTAATTGATTTTATGATAAGAGTACAGTACTCTGTGATTCTAATATGGTATTAGAGCCCATGGACCTGTGACCCCTTTATATCCACATTTGTGCGATGATTAATACCGCTGCACGTGGGGGCTCAAAAGTAGGGTACAGTATTAAGGGAGCGGAGGGAGTATTTAACTTGGAGTTCGATTACTTGGTGTGATGAGTGTTCTCATGAGAGTATCTCTAACTATTTAAATAAAGGAAAAGTATCAGGAAATGCGGCATATCCATAAACTTATGGACAGGCTAGAGACCTGTTTGAAATTAATAAAATTTAGCTTTTTTTTTTGTGGGCCAAGCCCATTTAATTCAGACTTCAGATTCAAAATTTTCCTCCTCCTCCCAGCGCCACCTTCTCCCAACCATGTACAACATCGTCGCCATGCTTACTGCCCTCCCCTTTGACCAGTGCAAGCACTAGATCTCCACCGTCGACTGCTAGTCCGTCGGCAGCATGCTCATCTTCGTCTCTGACATCCTCCAGCTCCTCGGCGAACAACACCCCTCAAGTTCTGCTAGGTATACAATTAGTTTTTGATTATTTAGCCTTGGTTCAATTTTTGCTGTTTTGTGTGGCAGAATTTAGGTTTTTTGTTGTGATTGACAAGGCTCTAGCTGAATTAAGTGTATTTGTTTAGTAAAATTGTGTATTCCTGATAAGTTATCTGGTGTGTGTTATTTTTGTTAAATTTTTCTCTGTTTGGATGAGAAGATACAGTACTCCACTCTATCTCACTTCTCTCGTCTACTTGATATACACTAGAAAAAGGGGAGGAGAAAGTATGTTGTGAGGATATGAACCCCTGGCACTTGGTGTAGTATGTTTTGGTGCCGGGTTTATGGTTAAGTTCATGTTGTTTGTTCTTGCTCCATCACTTATTAGGAAAATTTCCTAATGAAATTAAAGGGGACTGTTTGATATGAAGCAAAAAATGAACACCGTCCTATTTTCGTGTTTTTGGTGTTGTAAATTTGAGGTGTTTGGTGTATAATATGAGAATAAAGGAATGAACTTATTCTCTATTGTTTATTTTGAGTCATGATACCGATTCTATGTTTTGTTTTTAGTGTTCTTGGGCAATCTTGATTGTGTTTGGACTCTACTCCGTGCTATGGGGGAAATACAAGGAGTACAAGGAGAAGGAAGCATAGATGATTCTGGAGCCAATGAAGCAATCAGGTGTGAAGAGCATCGAAGATATTGAAGCAAACATGATTGAATTGCAAAAGATGTTATAGTATGCATGTGTTTAGTTATATGTTGCAATTGTTAATATTTAGTGTTTAATAGTTAGTTTATTGTGTAAAACATTTTCTTTTTATTTATTTTTTATTGTTCATCTTGAATTAGGAACTGCAATTGTTTAGTTATATGTTGCATTATTTTGTATTCAACGTGTACAAATTATTTTTTAATGTGTATGACTTTTTCTTTTTCATTTGTAGTTAATTGTTCATTTTGAATTAAAAACTGCATTTGTTTAGTTAAATATTGCATTTGTTAAGATTCAGTGTGTACTAGTTTGTTGTACTGTATATGACTTTTTGTTTTCATATGTTGTTGTTTGTTCATTTTAAATTAGAAACAACATGTGTTCACTTATATGTTGCATTTGTTAGTATTTAGTGTGAACTTGTAGTCGTACAATGAATGATTCTTTTTTTCCATTTGTTGTTAGTTGTACGTTTTAAATAATGAGTTGCACATGTTTACTTATATGTTGCATCTGTTAGTATCTCGTGTGCACTTGTTAGTTGTGTTTGTATGACTTTTTTTTATAAAAAATATGTTGTTGGTTGTTCATTTTGAATTAGGAACTGCATCTGTTTACTTATATATTGCATATGTTAGGATCCAGTATGTACTTGTTAGTTTTATTACAAGGTGCATTAGTTTGTTTATATGCTGCAGCTGTTATTATCCAACATGTACCTATTAGTTGTACTATAAATGACCTTTTTTTACTTCTTTTATTGCTCTACATCTGTTAGTATTTACTGTGTACTTGTTAGTTGTACTGTCTATGACCTTTTGTTTTCATTTGTTGTTAGTTGTACGTTTTGAATAATGAGTTGCATCTGTTTACTTATATGTTGCATCTGTTTATATCTCGTGTGTACTTGTTAGTTGTGTATGTGTGACTTTTATTATAAAAAGAATGTTTTTGGTTGTTCATTTTGAATTAGGAAATGCATCTGTTTACTTATGTATTGCATATATTAGAATCCAGTATGTACTTGTTAGTTTATTACGAGGTGTATTAGTTTGCTTATATGTTTCATCTTGACGCATGTGCAAGACGAAAAGATAGCATGGGAAGGTTTAACAAATAAGAAGTCAAAACGTGAAAAGTTTGAGAATATTAGCCAGTGCCTTCGTCTTTGTATTATGAAGGGTGTCAAATTTCTTCAGGCCTTGGTGATCATCTGTGTACAACAATCGATACCAAACAGAAATGCATATACTTTCAAAGAAAAAGAAAATCGCACGAGATAGGACTGGAAAATCTAGTTTAAAATGAGGAAATAATGGGTTGCATTTGGCACAATTTACACTATCAAGTTGGTCAGTATAGAAAACGAGTAGGACATTAGACCAATCGTTACATTGGTGGAGGAAGAAGCATTCTTCGCCTTTTTTTCGTGCTAGTCTTACTTGCTTTGCAATTCTCATGCACAAAAGCAACAACAATAAGATGAAAGCAAGCCTCAGATGTCTAAAATATACTGAAATAGCTGAGAAAACCAGAAACGCTAATATAAAGAGCTCCCATATTACGAATACTACAACGTCCACCCTGTAGAAAAAAGGAAAGAAAAGGAGGTCATCTAAGGAAGTAGGGATACCAAAAAAACAAACTATAACCGAAGCGATAACTTTCTACAGACACGAGAACTCAAGCACCAAGTAAAAGAAACACAATAACTAGACATATTGTTGTAAAACAAAGGCTATTTTAGAAGCCTTAAAAGAAATGTCCTTTTACAAAATCACATCCTAAGATAGTCCTAGAACAACAGATATGCAGAAACACGTACACAACTCTTCCCTAATCCTTAAAAGCTCACAAGATTGAAAACATATCACCTATGTCCAAGAGTGTTTTCAACTGCTCAAAGTGATCATCTACTAGCTTTTCCTTCACATAGAAAAGCTAAAACCAAAACCAAGCATCCTCAGCAATGTGAAAGGAAGGCCACACACAAAACAAGCATCATAAGGAGATGAAAGGAATCAAGTATTGTTCCCAAGGACAAAGAAGTGGCATCAAGTATCATCATGCAGTTACATCTCTAAGCCATCTATAGTATGAATGAGAATGAGAGACTTGAATTGTCCCAGAATCATCCCCGGGGGTTAAAAATGCAAGTTTTCCAAATGCTGTCCGGGCTACAATTCTTCCGGAAACTTTGAGAAGGTATACCTTGTTCGGGATAACATCTTTGAGTATGGATGTGATACGAGACACCATGTCAGTCTTCTTTTCCATTTCACTCACATGTGTGAGATGAGCAAAATTTCTATCCTCCTACAATGATCAAACAAATGCGTGAGTAATATCACAATTTCTTCAACACGAGCTTCAGGTTTTTGCAGTTTAATACCACATCTTAACAAGTCAGTTAAATTCTCTATTATCTATGCAAAATTCTGAGGAATAAAAAGGGGCAGAAAGCATAGCAAGGCTCAATACCTCTAGACATCTTCGAGTAATGCTGCAATAAAAAAGACTTCATGATATTTACAGAATGATGAGGGATGCAAAGGTTTCTCATTAGCCCTTGTGTCACGGTTAAAAGCATGGAGATAAATCCTAGAAGCATCAATTCTGCAACAATTCAACCACTTATCATTAACATCAATGCATTCCAAATCAAATCACCATTTCAGATACTCCATACAAAATTACAAATCATGTTTTACAATACGAATTCGAACACTCGAAATGGGTAAGGTTCATTTGTTATCATCACACACCTGCCTTGACTTTCTCCAAGGCTTCATACAACACTTCTTGCTTCTTATGCTTGAACAACTAGTGAATGATCAGTACTTCATATAAAAGAGAACCCTTTGAATAATGTTTTTTTGGATTAGAAACAGAACTTGAGTGCTAGTGCCAAGTTGGTGGAAACTCCAGAGAAAGGCGATCGCGAATCAAATCGCGAGCAGCGTAGGAATTCCTCACCGCCATTACAACGCGGCCGCTGGCCTCAACCAATTGGCGAGCAATTTTGCGACCAATGCCGCTGGTGGAGCCGGTGACTATGAAGGTCTGATTACATGAAATTGGTCATTTGAGTACTTACTGGTATAGTGCCCACGGGCAAAGTTGTTGGCAACGTCCTCCTTGTCGGAGATGAGCTGCTCAGGGTGGAAGAACAAGTCCGGCGCCAGCATCTCCAACTGTATCTGGGATTCTGCCTGCTCGCCGAAGTAGCCACATAAGAGTTTGGTATGGATTGATTATTACCGATATTTGCAATGAGACTCATAATTGTTTTTAATTTCCATTAATGGCAAATTATCCCCTAGCCTGCCCATAAGCTTATGGACATGCCGCCTGTCAGGAGATCCACTCTTAAATAAATGACGTGTTATGCTTCATTGAATTTCAAATAAAATATTTGGTTGTAATTTGATTAAATAATCACTAAAATACAAATAAATATAATAAGTATCAATCTCAATATAAACAAATTCATAAATAAACATATTCCCTATGTCCCAGCTCAATTTGCAGAGAGAGAAACAGAGGGGGTATTAATGTACAGTAAAAAAAAGTCAAAACAAACTGACAAAGCAGTATTGAAAGGACAAGTAACATTAACATGCTTAAGGAAATTTTACACTAATATTACTGTTTTAGTTTACAAATATGTCACTAATTGCCTTTAATGAAAACATTAAATACATTTTCAGTACAAACCTGAAACAAAATAAATTACACTTCATCTTCTTCACCCTTCAACTTCATCTTCTTCAACCAGAAACAAAATAAATTACACTTCATCTTCTTCACCCTTCAACTTCATCTTCTTCAACCAGAAACAAAATAAAATTACACTTCATCTTCTTCGACTGTGAAAGAAACAAAAAAAATTAACATCCAAAAAGAGCATTAATAATAGAGCAAACACAAAAATAAATAAACACCCAACAAAAGAACACAAAAAATACCCCCCAATTAGAAAATAACAAACCCAACACATAAACCCACAACCGAATCCTCAAATAACAACATCATGCGAATCGTTCAAAAAAATTCATCAAATATACAAATCGGTCAACAAGAACACTAATTATTTGTTCAAAAACACTATTCTTTTACAGATCTACGAAAATCGTAACAAGATAAACCAGACCCAACATACAAATTCGGATGGGGTATGAAACACAGGTTTGAAACCCGGTCAAAACACCAGAAAAAAAATTAAAGAACATGAATATGGATCTAAATCCTCAAATCGGTCGGAAAACAAGGCAACCGTACAAATCGGGCGAAAAGAAGACAAATTCTTTGTTTAAAAATATATTTTTTTTAAGATCTACGGAAACCCTAACCGAAAAATGAAAAAAAAAAATAATAATTATATGCATAAAAAACCAATGAACTCAAAGTTATCAGACCCCTACTTACCCAATCGAAGCTCGGATGGGGTATAGAAACCCAAGGGTTTGAAAACCCGATTTCAAAACACAGAAAAAATGAAAACCAAACAACCAACAAGGAGGAATGAGAAACGGGTGTATTAAAAAGGGGAAATTTAGGAGTAGATTTGAAAAGGATTAAAGAAAGAGAGGGGGAGAGGAAGAGGGAGAGAGAGGAAGAAGAGAGGAAAAGAGGGAGAGAAAATGGAGAGATTAATAATCCTTTCCTTAAATCCTAACTACAAGTTCAAGCCCATTGAAATTTCAACCAATTTAAGGGGTAAAAATGGAATCTTAACTCAAGTCAATTAGGCCTGATTTGGCAAAATTCAGAAATTGTAATTTAAAGTAGGATATCCTAAAATAGAAAGTGTGCAGTTTAAAGTGGGATGGAGGGAATACGAGAAAAAGCTTCGTCACCATCTCTAACTCTATGAGGGAAATTAAAGTACACGCACGTGGATAACCACTTGGTCCAGAAAATCTGCGACAATATAATATTGTTGCATAGTACTAACTCTTACAACAACATCGGAATCCAGTTGATGGAGGTCAGATAGCTAAAGTGGAAGTATATTCCCCTGTTCTGCCGCTGCCATCCTCCTGAGCCGTCCTCCCATCTTCCGGCACACCAAGACAACTATATCTTCGACAGAAAGTCCCACATAGAACGCGTAAACAAGAGGGCTTGCTGAATCAGGGAATATAAGTGAAGCCAGAGTCGCCATTGTCATGTATCCAAGAAATCCAGCACACCTGTGGAATGAGTTGTAAATGACCCCAACCAAATTAGACAACCCCTGATTCGATAAACGAGTTCAAGGTTGAGTTGAAGCTCGGCTTAGTCAGAATAAAAAATAAAGCAGCATTTTTTCATAAGATTATGAAAAGAAGAGGTTTAATTAGAATAATACAAAAGGAAAAGATTTTTGTTGCAATACAAGAAAATATTTATTATACAATGTGCAATAGTTATAAGTTTATGATCCGACTAATACAACTCAGACCTTTTATCTTCATTTATTTTACCTTGCAGTTTAAATCGTATTTCTAAAAACAAACTCAAAAATCAATATATTTTCATTTTTGGAAAAATAAAGGCTCGATAAACTCGATGAGTTTAACAAACAATATCAGTTTGAACTCGAATTCAAACTCGAGTACTATGTGAGCTGGCTAGAACTCGAGGTTGAGTTCGATCAAACTCGGCTCATTCGTATCATTACCTGTGGAGGAACCCATCCAGCGCCATCGGACGGTTGTATCGCATTCCAAGTCGCAGGCGGTAGTCGAAAGCCAGGAAGTAGAGGAGCAGGAACAGAATCCCGGAGAAGAGAGTTTTGGGATGCGTATCGAACAGAGTTTGCTGCGGCTTCTGGTACTTGACGGAGACGATATTGATCAGAATGGGAACAGCCATTGCGAAGATGATGTAGGGATGGTCATTGCCGACGGGAGCTTGGAAGAAGATGAATCCATAGAAGATCTCCAGTAAGGCTTGTGGAACCGCCATTTTTCTTTGGGACCAAGAAATGGAGTTTATGTGGTAGGGCTGGATTCCGGATGGGGGAAGGCCGGTATATATAGTACTCTGTATATAAGTATACTCCCTCTATCCATTGACATTTTTATTTTTTCACAATATTCAATGATCATGTTTGACCGTCAATATCTCTACCTACGTATATCATTTTTGCATTAAAATATGATATTTAGAAAATATATGTTAATACAAATTTAACAATATCTCATATAATATATTTATTATGTATATATTAATTAATATTTATAATTAAAGTTTGAGTCCGTCTCTTGAAAGACGGTCTTTCCATAAGTTATGGAAAGACCAAGGTTTAAAGTGTAAATTAGAAGAAATTAAGATAAAATTTTCGGGTTGCATGAACCGGGTTATAAATTTTATAACTACTACATGTTTCATACTAAAACTTTAATATTGCAACTAAGACCTTTTACCTTTTATTATTCTAATCAAGCCCCGTCTTTCCATAAGCCTATGAAAAGACCGTTTTTCCCAAGACTTTGCCTTTTTTTAAACAAAAGAGTCCATATGTAAATCACGTGACATCTCTACGTAGATATTGCATTTTGAAGGAATTAGAATTTACGTCCATTAAACTGATTTGAATTCATAATATCCACCAATCGAACTACTCTTTGATGTTTGTACATTTAAAATGGTTAGTACTCCCTCTGTTTCAGGTCAAATTGCACAGAATATTTTTCACGCTCATCAAGAAACTTATCTAATCATTCATATGTTTAACTACATATAATAACGACAAACAAAAATTTACTCTTGAGAAACTAATCGTTATAACGAATCCAACAATATCAAATATAATAATATTGATACTTATATATCTACTTAAATATACTATCAAAATTTAATAAAGAATAATGTTAAATAGTAAATTTACAATTTAAAGTCGGACGAAAATAGTTCTAGAGAACCAGAGGGATAAAGCAGAGTCAAACAAAGCAAGCCTTTTACTAACGGACGAGTTGGTCCCCTCCGCCGCATCATCACGGCCCGAAGATGTTCACGTTTTAACACTAGACTTTCTTATTCCTAAATCCTAGATAAAATTAAAACGAAAGCGACAACCGCACGGGATTTTTTTTTTTTTTTTTGAGAAGAGTCGTGTTTTTATAATTAGAATAAGCGTTATTACAAACTCTTTATGAGTAAAAGAGAGGGTATAAATCCCACGTGTCTACTTGTATACATATTCATGTCCATCAGCTCCTTTATTGCTGTTGATACACATGCTCTGAAAAGCCAACTGAGACAAAAGAGCCCCT
This sequence comes from Rubia yunnanensis, assembly GCA_037428765.1. Lineage (NCBI taxonomy): Eukaryota > Viridiplantae > Streptophyta > Magnoliopsida > Gentianales > Rubiaceae > Rubia > Rubia yunnanensis. The sequence goes on along the minus strand of CM075071.1, from coordinate 70,714,576 downwards.
TTTCCTCTCCAAAACTAGCTGATGGAATATACTGCAGCTGCAAGCCTGCAATTGAATGGCCATTTTCGAGCAATTGAATGGCCATTTTGCAGTCGAAGTGAGTGCTGAACAGAACGAGAAAAACGTTCAGAGAATTTCAAGCAACGGTTCTTCAATAACTTAATCCATGTGCTCAGGTGGTGTGTCGGGTTGCCTTCTGGGCATGGCATCCTGGAAAGCAGGAAGCTCTGAATACGCTTCATAGATCCTCTGTAGAAGAGGAAACTCATTCATGTCAATATTGAATCTTTGAGCAGTACCATCAATCTGGGGAGCCAAAAATAAATCAGCACAGGACTCTTAAGAAGAAACTCCAAACTGTATTGTCTCATCTAGCAATCCAATTAAGCACAAGATGAAAATTAGTGGATCGTTGATTATTGACACTATGTACCTACACAAAAGGGACAATTAACAACATTCCTGCAGGAGATTAGTTAAGAAGTTACTCCCCCTGATTTTAAAATATTAATTTCGTTTGACTGCAAAAATTTTTAAGATATGTTTGACCAACGATAACTTTAATTTCATATAATAACGAACTATAAAATTTTATTTTTTAAAAACTGCGTGTTCAGAGAATCCAAAGACACCTCACATGACATCTGTTGTTATATGCAATTAAAGTTATTGATGGTCAAACATGCCTTGAAAAATTCTACAATTAAACAGAGCCAACGTTAGTGAACCGGAGGGAGTAGTTTCAGACAGAGATGTCCCACAGCTGGTGGCCAATCTATGGCCATGTACAATGGTAGAGACCACTCTTGTGGTTTCTTCTAGTTAAATATTCAATCTATCTCTTCCACCTCATCAAAGCAACCACAAAGAAATTACTCAATTTTTACCCCCACAATGGTCGAAACTATCCATGAACCTCACTCAATTTTTTCTATCATACTCATTAATTTTTGTTAGAATAAAACAAATTAATAATTAAATAAAATTTTATTCTTAATAACTAAATTAGAGTCATATTTAAACTAGCATACTTAATACTCTATTTATACTTTTCTTAATCAATCAAAATTACGATAGCGATAGGAAATCACTCCTTCAGATGAACTACTTTAGGGAGAAGGAAAATAAGTCCAAAAAGATTAGCCGATCTCAGAAATAAATATTGTGGTGGGCCCCGAGGGCTGAGAAATTGCTTCTTTTCCGGGGGCCGCAAACGAAGGGGCCGCAAACGAAGGGGCCGCAAACGAAGGAGACCGCGTCGCACTCTTCACTTCTTCGGGTGAGCGATGTCATGTATTGCATCATTTTATTGCAATTGTCCCCCCTCTCCGTTCATTCATTGCCGCTTTTCTTTTAACACACAAAAGTTTCAAGATATTAAATTGAGTCCGGCTCTCATGAATGAATGGAGAGAGGGAGTACTGTAATTGCAATAGATTTATGGAAAGATTTAAACTATAAATTGAAAGAATTTAAGATAAAATTTTTGAGTTGCGTTAATCAGGTCATAAACTTATAATTATTTCCCGTTGCATATTATTTTTTTAATATTGTAACTAAAATATTTTACTTTTTTTACAATTCTAATTCACCCTCATATTTTCATATGTCAATAGAAAAACAGTCTTTCCTAAAATTTTATCTATTAAATTAGTGATGGAAATTAATTTGAATATAGGTAGATACTACTTAATTTTTCCTATTTTACAAAATATAAAAAAGTGTTAAAATAAAAGGTATCCCACCAACAACTAAATGGAGAAAGTATTATATAAAAATAATCTATATTACAATTCGATATAATTGGATATTCACTACAGGGCATCAAAATTATTCGGGCAGAGATGACCGGATTATTATAAGCCTTTAATATAGATATATGTACTCCCTCATTTCTCTATATTCGGCAACATTGGGTTATGATTGCATTTAAGTGAATGAAATTACGAATGAATGAAATTAAATTTAACGATAATAAAATAAAATAAGATAAAGTTTTAAAAAATATTATCTTTTCATAGGTAAAGTCTTTTCATAAACTTATAGAAACACGGAGTTTAATTAAAATAACAAAAGGTAAAAGGTTTTAGTTGCAATATTATAAATTTATTATGCAACGTATAGTAGTTATAAAGTTCGGACTTCGTCTCTTGAAAGACGGTCTTTCCATAGATTATGAAAAGATCAAAGTTTAAAGTGCAAATTAGAAGAAGTGAAGATAAAATTTTCGGATTGCATTAATCGGGTTATAAACTTTATAATTATTACATGTTGCATAATAAATTTTTAATATTGCAACTAAGATATTTTACCTTTTATTATTCAAATTAAAATTCGTCTTTCCATAGGCATGTGAAAAGACGGTCTTTCCCAAGATTTTGCCTTTAAATATTGGTCTTTCCATGACTAATAAAATAAATTGAGAAACAAAAATAAAATAATAAATGGTCAAGTGAACGAAGGGAATTTCTCTTTAAACGCACTGAAACTTTGGCGGATCAATTTGCCTGCATTGACGGATTAATTTGCCGGAAGGCAGGCATTTTTCAAGCGGAATTGATGATAGAGAGGATATAGAAGAAAAAGAAAGTATGGGAAACAGACTTTCCATAAGCTTATTAATGGTGCACGTGAGATTTTATATTAAATATAAAATTTATTATAAAATTTAAATATTATATTTTATAAGTTAAAATAAGTAATAATATGTATTTAAGGTGAAAATATAAAAAATATATAATAAAAAAATATTTTAAAAATTTTATATTTTATATATAATTTAATAAATATAATACATAAAAAAATAAATAAATAACTTGTGTATAAACTTATCAAAAAGACGTCTGTTAGCAGACCAGGAAAAGGCCACTAAGGCAAGTGCAGTGGGTTGCCACAAAATTAAAAAATCGCTCTAAAAACCGAAAACATCCACAGTAGTAATTTTTAGGCCAGTTTCTTGTTAAAAAATCGGTCCCTAGTTTTCAACTAGGGAACCGGTTAAAAAACCGACTGTGTCAGCGTGCACATGGCTCCTGCGGCAGAAAATTTTTTGGGAGATTAGTGGGACACGTGTCACCCATACATTGGGCCACGTGTCCCACTCAAATTCAGCCCATATTTGTTTGGTAAATAGAGGGACACGTGGCACCCTCTGGTTGGGCCACGTGTCCCTATCTTTGTTTTTAATTATTTTTTTAGAAAAAAACTGTATTTTTTTTATTTTTAAAATTTTATTTTAAAACGTTTTTAAATTAAAAATATTGAATGATTTTTGATTAAAATTTAGAATAAAAATTTGGAATAATTTTTGAGAAAATTATTGAAGAAAGATTATTGAAAAAATCTGAAATAATTATTGAAAAAAATGAAATGAAATTTTAAAAATTATAATGTATTTTTAAATTTTACATTCAACTCATTTTGAAATTTATTTAAATTAAATGTTAATAATAAAATTAATGAGTAGGATAGAGAAAATCAAGTGGGGTACATAAATAGTAAAAAGTGGTTTCTTACCATTGTGGAGGGGGTTCCCAAAAATTTTAAAAACCGCTCTAGAAATCGAAAACATTCACAGTAGTGATTTTTAGGCCGATTTCTTGTTAAAAAACCGGTCCCTAGTTGAAACTAGGGAACCGGTTAAAAAACCGGTTCCGTCAGAGATGCACATGGGCGCCTGATGCGTCCAATTTTTTTTGGGTGAGTGGGACACGTGTCACCCATACATTGGGCCACGTGTCCCACTCAAATGTTGGCTGTTCTTTTTGTAAATAAAAAGGGACACGTGGCAACCTCTGGTTGGGCCACGTGTCCCTATCTTTATTTTTAATTTTTTTTAAAAAAACTGATTTTTTTTATTGGCAAAGTCTTGGGAAAGACGGTCTTTCCATATACTTATAGAAAGACGGGGTTTAATTCGAATAATAAAAGGTAAAAGGTCTTAGTTGCAACATTAAAAATTTAGTATGCAACATATATTAGTTATAAAATTTATAACCCGGTTCATGCAACCCGAAAATTTTATCTTAATTTATTTTAATTTACACTTTAAACCTTGGTCTTTCCATGACTTATGGAAAGACCGTCTTTCAAGAGACGCACTCTTTTTTATTTTAAAAATTAAATTTTAAAATGTTTTTAAATTAAAAATATTGAATGATTTTTTATTAAAATTTAGAATGATTTGGAATAAAAATTTGGAATAATTTTTGAGAAAATTATTGAAGAAAAAATATTGAAAAAATCTGGAATAATTAATGAAAAAATGAAATTCAATTTTAAAAATTATAATGTATTATTCAATTTTAAAAATTATAATGTATTATTAAATTTTACATTCAACTCATTTTGGGTAGACAAATTTATTTAAATTAAATGTAAATAATAAAATTAATGAGTAGGATAGAGAAAATCAAGTGGGGTACATAAATAGTAAAAAGTGGTTTCTTACCATTGTGGAGGAGAAAATGTGTGGTTTCTTAAGTGGTTTTTTAAAGTGAGGTGGAAGAGAGAGAATGAGAAAAATAATATATTTAATTGGTAAGAAACCGGTATCGGTTTTTACCATTGCATGTGCTCTAAATTTGCTTGACACTTTATTTTGCATGTTGCCATGTTTCTTACACAAGATGTTTCTTTCAAAAGGCGATCAAGTCGGCTTGCCCTCAGCCGTTTTGATTGCACCAATATTACAGTTATAATTGGAGAGATAAATTACCGTACTTTTGAATAAAGTACATGACCCTCGAATATATTTGGTGTGAAAAACTCGAATTAAGTACATGACCCTCGAATATATTTGGTGGGAAAAACTCTCACACTTTCGATGCCAACATTCAAATCCACATTTCTAAAAAAATTAGGTCATACACCCAACCAATTGGACGATCGTATGAGTATACACAAAATGTTTCTTACACAAGGTAGAAACGGATCGGATGAAAATATTCAGTGTGCAAAGCAGGTCCACCACACGGATGAAATCTTTGGTGTGTGGATTTATATACTCCCTCCGTTTCTTTATTAATGACAAATTTCTCTTTTTGAGTTATTTCTTTTATATTTGTACACTTTTCATTTTTTTTTGCAAGATTCCTTCAATTTCATCCACTCATTCTATTTTTTACTATCTACATTCAATTTCATCCACTCATTTCCTTCACTTAAATCCAAACATCTAAACCTATGGTGACACTATTAGTAGAACGGATGGAATATTTTCTTGTTCCACGAATTATGGCGTGCACTCTGTTTCACTAATTTTCTTAAAACATGATGACTAATATATATTTTTTATTAAAAAAACTGATATATTTTGATACACATATTCTGACAATGTAAAGTTTTAATATTTAAAAGGTATGTGTTACAAAAATTATAACAATATCTTGCATAATAATATAACTACATTATATACTATATGAAATTTATGATCAACGTAACTTGAAAAAATTGATTGAAATATATGTCAATATTAGTTTAACGGATGGAGTATATATTTGTAGTACTACTATGGATATTTTGTAATTTGACACATAATCAACTGAAACTTGATTAAGTTGTTAGATAAAGTTTTTACAAAGACGGTCTTTTCATAACTATATGGACAGTCTACATGGGCTTTTACTTTAAATATTATAATTTTTTAAATAAAATTTATACATTGTATTTTATAAGTTAAAACAAGTAATAATATGTCTTTGAAGGTGAAAATATAAAAATATATGATATAAAAAATATTTTCTAAATTTTATATGTAATTGAACAAATACAGTGTATAAAGTAAAAAATAAGTGTGTGAGACCCCAAGCAAGTAATGCAGTGCATTTTGTATCACGATAAAGATATGAAATTAATATTTTATAATAGAATATCGAATAAGAATGTTATACTATAATAATTATTATAAAAGGTGATATTAATTTATTACTTTTTAAAAATAAAATTTATATTTATATTTAAAAAAATATTTTTAATATATTGAAATAATAGGAAGTGATTAATATATATATATATATATATATATATATATATATATAATAAAATACTAACGATGTAAATACTTAACTAATTAAGTAAATAATATAATAGCTCAAAATATGAATAACTATGCCATTCAGCCCCTTCCAAGTAAATTAAAATTGGGCTTAGTCTAATAAGAATTGAAGAAGGGTTAGTGGCAAAAACAATGAGAAAGAAAGAATAAGAAAGGAAAGGAAGGGCTAAGGGGGATGAGGTGTTAGTATACAGAAAGAAAAGAGCAGTCAGGTGGACGTGAAAAGTCTTTTACCAAAGGATTGGAATCCGACCTCAATTCCTAGTATAAAAATAAGGGCATTGAGAGATGGATTAGCCTTGCTCGGTGTTGGCTGAAGAGGAGGAGAGCAAGTGTTTGATTACATACCTTGTGTGTTTTATCATCTTTCATACAACTGAACACTAGAATTCTTAAACATTGACATGAATGCTCACTTTTATTGATCATTGAAGCTTGAGAGGTTATGTTTTATTTCTGTGTTACCTTGTCCATAATAGAAATATTGCTTGTAGTATTCATAACACGCGATTAGTTAATATTGGTTGGACTATATATATGGCATCATATCACTAGTTAAGCCACAAATGCATAAACTATGTTGTTGTTAGCTAGTTGATCCCATTTGTTTAATAGTCTTGTTTTAGGTACTCCCTCCGTCCCATCCAAATATGCACACTTTTTGGTCAGTTTTCTCATGTCATGTTTGACAAACAATAACTTTAGTTATGTACATTAACAATGTGTTAAAATTTAATATTTAAAAATACATCATGCAGGGGATTTAACAATATCTCACATGATGATATTGATTTCTGTATTCTAGTTGAAATTTATGATCAAATATGTCTTGAAAATGTTGATAAAAATATGTGTAGATTCGACTGCGACAACGAGAGCATCAGATACTTCTACGTGGTAATGTCCTCTCCTCTCCAATCATTAGGCAAAACCCTATAATGCAAAACCCTATAATGCAAAACCTTATAATTTAACCGATACTAGGGGGTACATGAATGACATATAAACCGTGTTCCCATGCTAGGGGTACATGAATGACATCCCCATAGCTTATATTGAGGTTGATGGGACTTTATTTTAACCAATACTTTCTTCTGCTTAGTGGAAGTAGATATAATTGTCCTAATGAACTTAGAGTTCACAAACATTAGAGTTCACAAACATTAGAGTTAACTTAGGTGGACTACAATTAGGTTCATTTTAATCCAAAAGTATGTTGAATAGGAACACCACTTGTAGAATAAGCTTCTTCCAAGTAGTTTAGTATTGATAATTTAGAATTTCAATTTAGCTATTAAAAGAATATCAAAACTACAGCGGTAAGACTACATAGTTTGTATATTTGATAGCAATTAAACAATGAATCATACTTTGTATATTAGCTAAATATAGATTATTTTTCTTTCCGAAAATTATTATAAATTAAGTTGTTATTTTAGTTGATACATATACTTACAATACATTTGGGTAAAAATTATTGGATTTTTATAAGATGAGTGTTGTGGATAATATTATTATAATTCCATAGTTAGGGTTGTATATCTTATATTGTTTTATTATATTGTAGGTATTTTCACGGGCGAACATATCGAATATAGTGAGTAATCTCACTGGAGAAATCCTTTATTTTCTTTTGTTTTAATTCAAATAAATTAACCAGGCATACTGAAGGTTTGAGATATGTTGTTATCATACTATCATACTTTGCGTATTATTATCATTTTGCTCCTATACTCTATGATATGTGACCTTCGTGCTATATATCTTGGCTTACTTGATTACTCTATAATATGTGACCTTCGTGCTATATATCTTGGCTTACTTGATTACTCTATGATATGTGACCTTTGTGCTATATATCTTGGCTTACTTGATTACCTGCTTGAACGTGATATGATAATTGGATGTGTGTATACTAAATTTCTTGAACTGTTTGCTTGCTTGGATTCTGTCTTTCTTGAACTTAACAGTGGTCATTTGTGTACGTGATCACTCTGGACCAATTACTTGCTCGAACTTGACATTGGCCGGTTGTGTACTTGATCGCATCGAACCAATTACTTGCTTGTACTCATGCTTGATAGGTTGGTCCCCCGAAACCTACTTAGCTTCAAAACCGACGAGTCAGCAACGAGCTAGATCATTCGGCTAGATGTCTAAGAAGGTCTTGATCGTACTCTCGAGATGTACCGTGTGCCGCACACAATTCTTGCTTGCTTGATGGGGGTGTGTTGTCGATATTGATCCTTGGGATTTCTTTCTCTTTCTCAATATTTCAAGATAATACTCGCTTGCAGGTAGTTGGATTATAATTAGGAATCCAACTGTAGCCTCATATAGAGACTTGATGGATTGCTACGTATACTCCTCTCTCTATCCTTTACGTGAAATATGTGTTTATCTATCTCGCTTTCTCTGTGTTATATGGTCATATAATATCACTTGGTAAATCTTTATAAACCATTGAGACCTCACTTAGCAAAAAATTTGAATGTGAAAAATAAAAATGAAATAATTTCTAGTCCATAAATTAGTTTTATGCTATTTCAATGACCTTAAAATAATTGCCTTTTTTTTTGTGGTGAGACAATTATAGAGAAAAGAAGGGAGTATAAAATTTAACATTTAGAAATCACAGGATTATAACAATATTTAACATGATGATATTAGTGTATATATACAGATCGAGTATAAACTAATTAAAATTTATAACCAAACGGATTTAATTGAGACTTCGAAAGTTAGTAAAAAATGGTGCAAATACACTTGAGACGGTACCAATTATTAATTTATTTCTCTCATGGATTAATATTACCTCCTATAATCGTTTCCATCGTAGGAGAAGAAAAACCACACCTCTTCACCCATATATACACCTCCCACTATTGCAAAATATGGGTAGTTGCACCGGTAATTATGGGCAATAGCACTGGTATTTTATCCCCCAAAATATTGGTGCGTATTTTGTCCCCCCAAAATACCGGTGTAAAAACTTAACACATTTGCACCGGTAAAATTAACCTGTGTAGAAAATTGTAAGCACCGGTATTTTGAACTGGTGTATAAATTTTGAAAAGTTGGGCGAGCATAGAGTACCTGCACCGGTAAGATTTGGAACACCTGTGTAAAAATTTTGCACCAGTAAATAACATATGAACCGGTATAAAATCGTGATTTGTACACCGGTATTAAATATAACACCGGTATTTCTTTTGTTATAGGAATATTATTTTTTTGAACCGGAATAGTTTTGCAACGGTATTTTTTTACATCGGTATTAATTTAAGCATCAGATTTATTTAAATAATTTAAAATTGATTATTAAAAATGTGATTGATTTTTACACCGGTACATTCATTTGTTACCGGTGCATGATTTGGATAAAATTTGCAATGTCCAATTTGTTTTCCGATGGCCCTCCTGGATCATTTCCGTTGCAACAATAGCCAGAGATACTTGTGAACTATTATAAATTGAAAAAAAATTTAATCAGTAAGAAATTTGAAACAACTATTACGAAAATATTGCTCGCAAAATACACGAACATTGTTCAAACTATGAAATAGAATAACTATCTTAAGCGTGGACTGAAACAAAGTAAAAAATCACCCAAGTTTACTATAACCAAACACCATCTATAGAATTCTAATATCATCAGCCATTGAAAATCAACCATCAACCTATTATGTCGTTCTTATAATCCAGAAGTTGCAACGTAGTGTTCGTCTGTTGCTGGTAGTCTTTGAGCCAAGCCTCACTCCATCTCTCTGCTACACCTTGAATTTTGTACACATGGTAAGACCCTTTGTCCTCTGGGAAGATATGTTAATTTTAAACTTACACTGTTAGTCAATAATGTTGCGTTTACTAGAAATTAATAATAACAAATTTAGAGATGCAAGTTTTACCTCCAAGATATTATTTATCTCCGGGTGATTAACAAATTCTTCCAGGAAGAGAATGATGGAGTACCCGCATTGCCACGAAAAGGTAAATGTAATTACTAACCATAAACATAATAAATTGAGAGATGAAATGATAGAATGAAATACCATGATGTTGAATTTCCAAGTGTAGTCGGGTTCTGGTTCCGTCTTTCTCTTCTCCCTTTGGTATGCTCATGCAAGCCTGTCAAGAAAGTAAATTAAAATGGTTACTTCTTCCCGTATATTACCAAACTAGGATTTATGATTTGATTGATTGAAATACCTGGAAATGACCCTGGGTTCGATCAAGTTTGTTGGTTTGATACCCCCTGACAATGTGTCTAGAGTGAAAACCTCCTCCGTTCTAGGACGAATAATGATGAGGTACCAATGATCGCTATAGGAAAATTATGTTAACAAATTAATGATTTGAAATGTAAATGTGATTTCAAGGAAGAAATACTTACATTCTTATGTAGGGGGTGATGTAAAACTCAGCATTTGTTGCCTTCATTGTTTCCCAAGTTAGTTTGAAATGGAGTTCGACCTCCTGCTTGAAATCGTTCAAGTTGCCAAAGTTGTATGGGCAGCATTGGACGCGGCCTGAATTAGTTTCCCTTATTTTCTCCCACGGGTGCCTGTAACGTTAATGATACTGAAAATGAAATCCTAATCAATTTTAAAAAAACTTAAGGCTGTAAGTTTTGAAACTCACCCTATCCACACATTGACCTGCGCATTATCGATCCAGGTTATTGAAAGCATGTTCCCCAGTTTCTATCCAAACACGACCAGAACTTCTATTCCAACACCGCAGGTGTAATGACGTGCAAATGTCGATGGTCGGAACACTGGAAAGAACATGCAGTCCTTCTTCTTTATCATTTCTAGGATAGCGGCATTTGCTTCCTCTATGAATCGCACCATGATAGGCCAATCTGTCAGGTCCCGTCTGTTGACAATCTGCGAACGTAAAATGATACGAAATGATCACTTGAGTATGTAGTTGAACTATCGTTGTCAATGAATAATGAAGGTACTCATTTTAGTGCATTGCCTGTTTTGGCATCCTGTTTAATCTTGTTATTGTAGATGGCTGAAAATTAGCCATCGACTGGGATTTTTGCTTGCCAGTATCCTATTACAAGGATTAGTGAATACGGATATGCAAAAGTAATTTGAGGAATTGAAATATAATGTGTTACAAGAATGTACATCATTGCCGGTGGTGAGAACCATAACCTTCTCATTGTCGTCATCTGTATCACCTCTGGCATTGACATCATCGATGTCACTTAGTTGCTTATCTGCCTTGCCTATTAAAGACATCGGCCAATCCACGACGCTATTGAGGGCCTCTCCAACATTATCGAAGTGGTGGTCTACCAAGGGCAATCCCGCCCTAGGACGGAGGACTGGCTCGCATACTCTCCCACGAGCCACACTTCCTTGTTGGGCATCCTGACGATGCGATACCTATCCCAACCCATGCGCGGCCATTTTCTTCTCCCGACAATGTCTTTAATTTATAGAGTCATGCATTCTCCATCCCGTTTGCATAATAGTTTAGTGATAGATAAAATGGTTATGAAGATATTTCGGATGTGTAATTCAATGTATTGGACATGCATAGATTCATGAAGGCGTACCTCTTCATCTCCTTCTCCGTCGCTTATCTTTTCCCCGGACTTTGTAGCAGCTGCAACAATGTCATCCATTGCCTTCTCTATAAACTTCTTGGGATCTTCAAGGCCTGGTGGAATCTGAACACCGCTTGCAGATGTTGAGCCCTTCACCAATTTCTCGAGGTACGATACCATGGCTTTCACGACTGGTTGATTGTTAGATAGTCTCCTCTGGGCTGTCTGTTTGGTTGAGGAACTGCTGCCGCACTTGCTGCGGGAAAAATGAGGAACAACCACCGCTGTGGGTAGACCCGTCTGAGTTCCCCTATAGTTTCCCATGTTATTCTTCTTCTTTGTCACTTTTATGAAGATGTCTTCACCCGGATGCAGTTCCAATGTTTTTTTCCCTTAAGCTCGTTCAATTTCAACTGAGAAACACTTAGGAACACAATTGTTTGTTTGAATAATGTGAAATACATTTAAAAATTAATTTAAATGGTCGATTCTGGCATAACTTACAACATCCAGTGCGGTATTCTCAACCTATTTTGATGTGTATGCCCCTTTCTTATCTTTGTTTTCCTAAAGGTAGACAAGAGATCTGCCAGGTGTGAAATCATTTTGACTGAGTTGTTGCTCAATCTCCTCGTTAGTGAATCCCTCGACACTCAACCCAATTCTCTCCTTCTCCTTCAGCTCCTTAGTCAATTTGTCACGGATATATCGATTACCCCTTCTGCCCTTATGGTGCGTGTAATCCATGCCCTTGTTGCGTTCAATATTTGTCTCCATGTGCCTCTGATATCGTTGTTATAAATAAAATTTTAGTTGAATAGAATGTGTGGGCAACATAGTCCTTAACAAGTATTAAATTTTTCATCATACCTGAAAATCCGGATGCCGACGCCTTTTTTCAAACAAGTGTCATTCGTCTTCATCCATCCACTTATACTTCTCCCGTGCTGGTATTCCTGTTTCATTGATAGCTTTATCCACGTCGTGAATAAACAAGTTTTCCACCTTTGTCTTCCAATTCCTATGTTGGTTTTTTGCCCTCTTTGTAACCTCCTTCCTCAGTATTTCTAGTTGCTCATCTGTCACAGGTGTTTCAATTGTGAAGCTCTCTCTGGAACGAATCATATGAAAAGGCATGTCATTAATCATGTCTTCACTAATAATTTACCATAAATAAAAAATTTAAATGACAATTGCCGAGAGTCTTACTAGAAAATCCTTCCATGACTCTTCCTTAACATCTTCAGGCACACCGTTCCAGTGTTTGCATGCGCCAAATCTAATGCGGTGTCGGAAAACGTAATATTCATAAGCGTATCACGCTGCCAATTCTTAATGCATACTACTTGATTCCCACGGAACTCAAACGCAATAGGAGTTGGAATGTATGCTTTGCCAACATCACAGACTGGCACGTGCTAGTTCCTCGTCTCCTCAGATAACATTTTAGCTCAAACTTGTCCCATCCTTCTCCCTTCTTGCCTCCAGCCTTTGTCAAGTCATCGTCCGCTTCATCAACAGTTGGCCTCCTTTGATGGTGCTCTTTCCCTTTCCCTTGCGAATAGGTGTTTTGGCCAACTGTTTACTGGCGTCTTCTCCTTCAACACCCCCTATAATCACATCACCATGTTTTGCAGTTTCTTCCTTCTCTTCACTAGTCGGGTCATTTTTTTTGCGTTGCTTCTTTCTCAAATTGTATCTTCAATGGGATCCTTGTTGGAGGGGGTTCTTGGTCCGCCACATCAACCTCCTATTCGACCACATTCTTCACCTCCTCCTCCTTTTTCGTAACTGGTCGCTTCCTCTTCGTGTTTAATTTCCCCTTCTTCGGCAACATTAAAAACAGTAGAATATAAAATTCTCAATCCAAACAATAACGGTACTTAAAGATCAGCATTGATAGAACATGGCGTAGAACTTGAACAACAAATTAATAAAACTTTTGAGCAAAACATGGTATAGAAATTGAACAATACCTAAATAAAACTACATTATGGCATAGAATTTTATATAACATGGCATAGAACATGAATGAACAAGGCATGGAACTTGATATAAAATGAAATGGAACCTTATAGAAGTTGATCAAAAACCATACCAATCTCTTTGGATTCAATAAATAGGCCTACAACCAAGCAATTATCACTCCCCCGTAACGTGACTATCAACATTATCACCAACCAAAAAACTCTAGTACTACATCATCTTTCCACAAAATACTCAAAACTTTTTAACCCCACAATTGTATAACCATACCATTCAAGTTACCCTTTCAAGTTTTTTTTTCAATTTACATGTTTTTTTTCACAGAGGCATTTAGTCGAACATGTGTTGTGTGTGAGAGTTGGAATGGTTTTTTGAAGAGAAATTGATATGGTAACTTATGCTTACATAAACACCAATACTTACCTTCACCGATGGAATGTTTGTGTTGCTTCTCCCTTTGCTTGAACTCGCCAAGAACGGAATGGGATGAACCTATGCAAGTACTTTCTTCTCTTGTGTTGTTCAAGGGTTGATGGAGGGTTGTTTCTCTTGTATTGCTTCTCTTGTGTTGTTCAAGGGTTGATGAAGGGTTGCTTCTCTTGTGTTGCTCAAGGATTAATCAACCCTTTATAGGAAAGATGATGAGAGTTATAATGATTAATGAGGAGTTATGGTGGTTCAATTTAGTGTGAATTGAATTGTTGAAGTGGTAGAGGGTGGTTTTCAAAGAGAATTTGAAGGTGTTTGATGAGGAGAGGAGGAGTTGTGGGAGTTATGTCTATTTCAAACGGTTGAAAAAAATAAACACTGGTAATTTGTAGAATACCGGTGTAATTTTTTGTAAAAAACGGTTTGGAAAATGGCTAACTGTTCAGCATTAGTAGGGTTACCGGTGTAGAAACGAAAAAAAACAGTTGCATGCAGCTGCTTTAAATGATATTTTCACTGACCTGAGAGCAACAAACTAAAAATTTGGCTAACTGTTGTACTCCGGTATTATTACCGGTGTAGAAAATGTTGATACTGGTGTAAAATCACACTAAAAGCAGCTATGTGAGGCTGCTTTAAATATTTGATGGAAAAATTGGATGAACCCGAGAGGAACTTCAAAAATTTTAAACTAAGTATTCAGCACCGGTATATGTACCGGTGCAAAAATAATACGTACCAGTGTAAAACATTTTCCCACCTTCGGAAAAAAATGAAGAAATTGAAAAAATTTCAATGCGCGCCAAAAAAGTTAAACACATACACCGGTAGTTGCTTAATATTACCTGTGTAAAAATTAGTTTTGTGAATAATTCAAATTCTCTCTTATTTCATTTACCTCCCGTGCATTTTTTCAACAACTCCAATTGTTCAAATTGATGCTTAATTAATGTAATTAGATATTATACTAGTTTCATGCAAATATCGACCAAACATGAGCCCCATACGTTGACGTTACTAAGTATTTTTAAATTTTATAAAATTTGCATTTTAACCCCAAACTTTTCGTTTCACCTCGTCGACCACTTTTCCATCGACCCAAATATGATTTTAAGAGGCTCCATATTGAATAAGTAATATTTTCTCACCTCAATGGTATGGAGGAACCCGCAAAAGGGATTATATGTGTTTATTGCAATTAGGTCCCCCAATTTGTAACATGCGATTACGACATGTTAAAACACTATATAAATTACCAAATTTAATATTATAGGCTTAAATCATAATTGCAACATATTTGTGTCCGGGTGGTGATTTTTCCTAAAGTGCTAGTAGGTGTTATAGAGTAAACGACAAGGGTTTACTTCATAGTTTCTATGTGTAATCCGAACATCTTCCAAACTAAGTACAAAGTCTAGACCCATTCATTTCCCCACATATGTATCTTGAAAATACAAAAGGGTTGTTTTGTAGACCATCCGGTTCGATCGGATTTCAATTTTGATTGACGAGAAAACTTTTTACTTTTTGTAATTTAGTCCCTCCAAGAATCTTGGAAGGGTTAAAATATAAAATTAGCTCCACATATATGCAATTCAATACATTAAGATCGTGTTCATGTGTTTGTAGACCCTACGGGTGGACAGAAGGCCCTGTAAAACCAACAGTAAATGTTTGCACTATATTTCCCAAATTTACTTAAGGAACCTCCATAGCTCCTAATGCTACAAAAAAATTTTAAATTCTACCCATTCGTGGAATAAAATGCACCAAATTTGGCGGTCATGATATCATTGCTTCATGGATCGGACGGTGGGATAACAAGTCTTTGCGTGGGCAAGCATACAGGTCCTTTGTACTATACAAGTCTTTTGAGTTGGCGGGGCAAGTATACAATATTTGGAAAAGTCCTTTGTGCTATATAATATTTGCATCATGAGCTATTGTTTGGCCCTTAAACCCCCTTTGTCCATGTTTGTAAATATATATGGCGAAATTGATTTTGTCTCTCTTTTATTCAAGTTAATGAATAAGTATGAAAAATAGAGATATTTTGGGAAAACATTAAACTTATTTAAGTTAAAGGTCACAGTGTGATAATTTTATAACTTGTTTTTTTATCATTCTAATTGAATTTCTAATTGTATCCTTTTTATTAGAGTATATAAAAATAAAAATTGTGTCATTTTTTTAAACAAAAGAGTCCATATGTAAATCACGTGACATCTCTACGTAGATATTGCATTTTAAAGGAATTAGCATTTACGTCCATTAAACTCACGTGACAGGATTTGAATTCATAATATCCACCAATCGAACTACTCTTTGATGTTTGTACATTTAAAATGGTTAGTACTCCCTCTGTTTCAGGTCAAATTGTACAGAATATTTTTCACGCTCATCAAGAAACTTATCTAATCATTCATATGTTTAACTACATATAATAACGACAAACAAAAATTTACTCTTGAGAAACTACTCGTTATAACGAATCCAACAATATCAAATATAATAATATTGATACTTATATATCTACTTAAATATACTATCAAAATTTAATAAAGAATAATGTTAAATAGTAAATTTACAATTTCAAGTCGGGCGAAAATAGTTCTAGAGAACCAGAGGGATAAAGCAGAGTCAAACAAAGCAAGCCTTTTACTAACGGACGAGTTGGTCCCCCGTGGACCTCTGTGGTGGACGTTCATCACGGCCCGAAGATGTTCATCACGGCCCGAAGATGTTCATCACGGCCCGAAGATGTTCACGTTTTAACACTAGACTTTCTTATTCCTAAATCCTAGATAATATTAAAACGAAACCGACAACCGCACAGGACTCTTAAGAAGAAACTCCAAACTGTATTGTCTCATCTAGCAATCCAATTAAGCACAAGATGAAAATTAGTGGATCGTTGATTATTGACACTATGTACCTACACAAAAGGGACAATTAACAACATTCCTGCAGGAGATTAGTTAAGAAGTTACTCCCCCTGATTTTAAAATATTAATTTCGTTTGACTGCAAAAATTTTTAAGATATGTTTGACCAGCGATAACTTTAATTTCATATAATAACGAACTATAAAATTTTATTTTTTAAAAACTGCATGTTCAGAGAATCCAAAGACACCTCACATGACATCTGTTCTTATATGCAATTAAAGTTATTGATGGTCAAACATGCTTTGAAAAATTCTACAATTAAACAGAGCCAACGTTAGTGAACCGGAGGGAGTAGTTTCAGACAGAGATGTCCCACAGGTGGTGGCCAATCTATGGCCATGTACAATGGCAGAGACCACTCTTGTGGTTTCTTCTAGTTAAATATTCAATCTATCTCTTCCACCTCATCAAAGCAACTACAAAGAAATTACTCAATTTTTACCCCCACAATGGTCGAAACTATCCATGAACCTCACTCAATTTTTTCTATCATACTTATTAATTTTTGTTAGAATAAAACAAATTAATAATTAAATAAAATTTTATTCTTAATAACTAAATTAGAGTCATATTTAAACTAGCATACTTAATACTCTATTTATACTTTTCTTAATCAATCAAAATTACGATAGCGATAGGAAATCACTCCTTCAGATGAACTACTTTAGGGAGAAGGAAAATAAGTCCAAAAAGATTAGCCGATCTCAGAAATAAATAGTGTGGTGGGCCCCGAGGGCTGAGAAATTGCTTCTTTTCCGGAGGCCGCAAAGGAATGAGACCGCAGTCGCACTCTTCACTTCTTCGGGTGAGTGATGTCATGTATTGCATCCCTCTACGTTCATTCATTGCCACTTTTCTTTTAACACACAAAAGTTTCAAGATATTAAATTGAGTCCGGCTCTCATGAATGAATGGAGAGAGGGAGTACTGTAATTGCAATAGATTTATGGAAAGATTTAAACTATAAATTGAAAGAATTTAAGATAAAATTTTTGAGTTGCATTAATCAGGTCATAAACTTATAATTATTTCCCGTTGCATATTATTTTTTTAATATTGTAACTAAAATATTTTACTTCTTTTACAATTCTAATTCACCCTCATATTTTCATATGTCAATAGAAAAACAGTCTTTCCTAAAATTTTATCTATTAAATTAGTGATGGAAATTAATTTGAATATAGGTAGATACTACTTAATTTTTCCTATTTTACAAAATATAAAAAAGTGTTAAAATAAAAGGTATCCCACCAACAACTAAATGGAGAAAGTATTATATAAAAATAATCCTTGCTTGATGGGGGTGTGTTGTCGATATTGATCCTTGGAATTTCTTTCTCTTTCTCAATATTTCAAGATAATACTCGCTTGCAGGTAGTTGGATTATAATTAGGAATCCAACTGTAGCCTCATATAGAGACTTGATGGATTGCTACGTATGCTCCTCTCTCTATCCTTTACGTGAAATATGTGTTTATCTATCTTGCTTTCTCTGTGTTATATGGTCATATAATATCACTTGGTAAATCTTTATAAACCATTGAGACCTCACTTAGCAAAAAATTTGAATGTGAAAAATAAAAATAAAATAATTTCTAGTCCATAAATTAGTTTTATGCTATTTCAATGACCTTAAAATAATTGCCTTTTTTTTTTGTGGTGAGACAATTATAGAGAAAAGAAGGGAGTATAAAATTTAAAATTTAGAAATCACATGATTCTAACAATATTTCACATGATGATATTAGTGTATATATACAGATCGAGTATAAACTAATTAAAATTTATAACCAAACAGATTTAATTGAGACTTCGAAAGTTAGTAAAAAAGGGTGCAAATACAATTGAGACGGTACCAATTATTAATTTATTTCTCTCATGGATTAATATTACGTCCTATAATCGTTTCCATCATAGGAGAAGAAAAACCACACCTCTTCACCCATATATACACCTCCCACTATTGCAAAATATGGGTAGTTGCACCGGTAATTATGGGCAATAGCACTGGTATTTTGTCCCCCTAAAATATTGGTGCGTATTTTGTCCCCCCAAAATACCGGTGTAAAAACGTAACACATTTGCACCGATAAAATTAACCGGTGTAGAAAATTATAAGCACCGGTATTTTGAACTGATGTATAAATTTTGAAAAGTTGGGCGGGCATAGAGTACCTGCACCGGTAAGATTTGGAACTCCTGTGTAAAAATTTTGCACCAGGATATAACATATGAACCGGTATAAAATCGTGATTTGTACACCGGTATTAAATATAACACTGGTATAAAATCGTGATTTGTACACCGGTATTAAATATAACACCGGTATTTCTTTTGTAATAGGAATATTATTTTTTTGAACCGGAATAGTTTTGGAACGGTATTTTTTTTACATCGGTATTAATTTATGCATCATATTTATTTAAATAATTTAAAATTTATTATTAAAAATGTGATTGATTTTTACACCGGTACATTCATTTTCTGCCGGTGCATGATTTGGATAAAATTTGCAATGTCCAATTTGTTTTCCGATGGCCCTCCTGGATCATTTCCGCTGCAACGATAGCCAGAGATACTTGTGAACTATTATAAATTGGAAAATTTTGAATCGGTAAGAAATTTGAAACAACTATTACGAAAATATTGCTCGCAAAATACATGAACATTGTTCAAACTATAAAATAGAATAACTATCTTAAGCATGGACTGAAACAAAGTAAAAAATCACCCAAGTTTACTATAACCTAACACCATCAATAGAATTCTAATATCATCAGCCATTGAAAATCAACCATCAACCTATTATGTCGTTCTTATAATCCAAAAGTTGCAACGTAGTGTTCGTCTGTTGTTGGTAGCCTTTGAGCCAAGCCCCACTCCATCTCTCCGCTACACCTTGAATTTTTTACACATGGTAAGACCCTTTGTCCTCTGGGAAGATATGTTAATTTCAAACTTACACTTTTAGTTAATAATGTTCTGTTTACTAGAAATTAAGATGCAAGGTTTACCTCCAAGATATTATTTATCTCCGGGTGATTAACAAATTCTTCCATGAAGAGAATGATGGAGTACCCGCATTGCCACGAACCATTCTGGGTTCGGTACTGCACATGAAAGGTAAATGTAATTACTAACCATAAACATAATAAATTGAGAGATGAAATGATAGAATGACATACCATGATGTTGAATTTCCAAGTGTAGTCGGGTTCTGGTTCCGTCTTTCTCTTCTCCCTTTGGTATGCTCATGCAAGCCTGTCAAGAAAGTAAATTAAAATGGTTACTTCTTCCCGTATATTACCAAACTAGGATTTATGATTTGATTGATTGAAATACCTGGAAATGACCCTGAGTTCGATCAAGTTTGTTGGTTTGATACCCCCTAACAATGTGTATAGAGTGAAAACCTCATCCGTTCTAGGACGGATAATGATGAGGTACCAATGATCGCTATCAGAAAATTATGTTAACAAATTAATGGCTTAAAATGTAAATGTGATTTCCAGGAAGATATACTTACATTCTTATGTAGGGGGATGATGTAAAACTCAGCATTTGTTGCCTTCATTGTTTCCCAAATTAGTTTGAAATGGAGTTCAACCTTCTGCTTGAAATCGTTCAAGTTTCCAAAGTTGTATGGGCAGCATTGGACGCGGCCTGAATTAGTTTCCCATATTTTCTCCCACGGATGCATGTAACGTTAATGATACTGAAAATGAAATCCTAATCAATTTAAAAAAAACTCAAGGCTGTAAGTTTTGAAACTCACCCTATCCGCACATCGACCTGCGCATTATCGATCCAGGTTATTGAAAGCATGTTCCCCAGTTTCTATCCAAACACGACAAGAACTTCTATTCCAACACCGCAGGTGTAATGACGTGCAAATGTCGATGGTCGGAACACTGGAAAGAACATGCAGTCCTTCTTCTTTATCATTTCCAGGATAGCGGCATTTGCTTCCTCTATGAATCGCACCATGATGGGCCAATCTGTCAGGTCCCGTCTGTTGACAATCTGCGAACGTAAAATGATACGAAATGATCACTTGAGTATGTAGTTGAACTATCGTTGTCAATGAATAATGAAGGTACTCATTTTAGTGCATTACCTGTTTTGGCATCCTGTTTAATCTTGTTATTGTAGATGGCTGAAAATTAGCCATCGACTGGGATTTTTGCTTGCCAGTATCCTATTACAAGGATTAGTGAATACGGATATGCAAAAGTAATTAGAGGAATTGAAATATAATGTGTTACAAGAATGTACATCATTGTCGGTGGTGAGAACCATAACCTTCTCGTTGTCGTCATCTGTATCACCTCTGGCATTGACATCATCGATGTCACTTAGTTTCTTATCTGCCTTGCCTATTAAAGACATCGGCCAATCCACGACGCTATTGAGGGCCTCTCCAACATTATCGAAGTGGTGGTCTACCAAGGGCAATCTCGCCCTAGGATGGAGGACTGGCTCGCATACTCTCCCACGAGCCACACTTCCTTGTTGGGCATCCTGACGATGCGATACCTATCCCAACCCATGCGCGACCATTTTCTTCTCCCGACAATGTCTTTAATTTATAGAGTCACGCATTCTCCATCCCGTTTGTATAATAGTTTAGTGATAGATAAAATGGTTATGAAGATATTTCGGATGTGTAATTCAATGTATTGGACATGCATAGATTCATGAAGGCGTACCTCTTCATCTCCTTCTCCGTCGCTTGTCTTTTCCCCGGACTTTGCAGCAGCTGCAACAATGTCATCCATTGCCTTCTCTATAAACTTCTTGGGATCTTCAAGGCCTGGCGGAATCTGAACACCGCTTGCAGATGTTGAGCCCTTCACCAATTTCTCGAGGTACGATACCATGGCTTTCACGACTGGTTGATTGTTAGATAGTCTCCTCTGGGCTGTCTGTTTGGTTGAGGAACTGCTGCCGCACTTGCTGCGGGAAAAATGAGGAACAACCACCGCTGTGGGTAGACCCATCTGAGTTCCCCTGTAGTTGCCCACGTGATTCTTCTTCTTTGTCACTTTTATGAAGATGTCTTCACCCGGATGCAGTTCCAATGCTTTTTTTCCCTTAAGCTCGTTCAATTTCAACTGAGAAACACTTAGGAACACAATTGTTTGTTTGAATAATGTGAAATACATTTAAAAATTAATTTAAATGGTCGATTTTGGCATAACTTACAACATCCAGTGCGGTATTCTCAACCTATTTTGATGTGTATGCCCCTTTCTTATCTTTGTTTGCCTAAAGGAAGACAAGAGATCTGCCAGGTGTGAAATCCTTTTGACTGAGTTGTTGCTCAATCTCCTCGTTAGTGAATCCCTCGACACTCAACCCAATTCTCTCCTTCTCCTTCAGTTCCTTAGTCAATTTGTCACGGATGTATCGATTACCCCTTCTGCCCTTGTGGTGCGTGTAATCCATGCCCTTGTTGCGTTCAATATTTGTCTCCATGTGCCTCTGATATCGTTGTTATAAATAAAATTTTAGTTGAATAGAATGTGTGGGCAACATAGTCCTTAATAAGTATTAAATTTTTCATCATACCTGAAAATCCAGATGTCGACATCTTTTTTCAAACAAGTGTCATTCGTCTTCATCCATCCACTTATACTTCTCCCATGCTGGTATTCCTGTTTCATTGATAGCTTTATCCACGTCGTGAATAAACAAGTTTTCCACATTTGTCTTCCGATTCCTATGTTGGTTTTTTGCCCTCTTTGTAACCTCCTTCCTCAGCATTTCTAGTTGCTCGTCTGTCACAGGTGTTTCAATTGTGAATCTCTCTGGAACGAATCATATGAAAAGGCATGTCATTAATCATGTCTTCACTAAGAATTTACCATAAATAAAAAATTTAAATGACAATTGCCGAGAGTCTTACTAGAAAATCCTTCCATGACTCTTCCTTAACATCTTCAGGCACATCGCTCCAGTGTTTGCATGCGCCAAATCTAATGCATTGTCGGAAAACGTAATATTCATAAGCGTACCACGCTGGCTAATTCTTAATGCATACTACTTGTTTCCCACAGAACTCAAACGCAATAGGAGTTGGAATGTTATGCTTTGCCAACATCACAGACTGGCACGTGCTAGTTCCTCGTCTCCTTAGATAACATTTTAGCTCAAACTTGTCCCATCCTTCTCCCTTCTTGCCTCCAGCCTTTATCAAGTCATCGTCCGCTTCATCAACAGTTGGCCTCCTTTGATGGTGCTCTTTCCCTTTCCCTTGCGAACTGGTGTTTTGGCCAACTGTTTACTGGCGTCTTCTCCTTCAACACCCCCTATAATCACATCACCATGTTTTGCAGTTTCTTCCTTCTCTTCACTAGTCGGGTCATTTTTTTTATGTTGCTTCTTCCTCAAATTGTATCTTCAACGGGATCCTTGTTGGAGGGGGTTCTTGGTCCGCCACATCAACCTCCTATTCGACCACATTCTTCACCTCCTCCTCCTTTTTCGTAACAGGTCTCTTCCTCTTCGTGTTTAATTTCCCCTTCTTCGGCAACATTAAAAACAGTAGAATAGAAAATTATCAATCCAAGCAATAATGGTACTTAAAGATCAACATTGATAGAACATGGCGTAGAACTTGAACAACAAATTCATAAAACTTTTGAGCAAAACATGGCATATAAATTGAAAAATACCTAAATAAAACTACATTATGGCATAGAATTTTATATAACATGGCATAGAACATGAACGAACAAGGCATGGAACTTGATATAAAATGAAATGGAACCTTATAGAAGTTGATCAAAAACCATACCAATCTCTTTGGATTCAAAAAATAGGCCTACAACCAAGCAATTATCACTCCCCCGTAACGTAACTATCAACATTATCACCAACCAAAAAACTCTAGTACTACATCATCTTTCCACAAAATAGTCAAAACATTTTAACCCCACAATTGTATAACCATACCATTCAAGTTACCCTTTCAAGTTTTTTTTTCAATTTACATGTTTTTTTTCATAGAGGCATTTAGTCGAACATGTGTTGTGTGTGAGAGTTGGAATGGTTTTTTGAAGATAAATTGATATGGTAACCCATGCTTACATAAACACCAATACTTACCTTCACCGATGGAACGTTTGTGTTGCTTCTCCCTTTGCTTGAACTCGCCAAGAACGGAATGGGATGAACCTATGCAAGTACTTTCTTCTCTTGTGTTGGTCAAGGGTTGATGGAGGGTTGTTTCTCTTGTGTTGCTTCTCTTGTGTTGTTCAAGGGTTGATGAAGGGTTGCTTCTCTTGTGTTGCTCAAGGATTTCTCAACCCTTTATAGGAAAGATGATGAGAGTTATAATGATTAATGAGAAGTTATGGTGGTTCAATTTAGTGTGAATTGAATTGTTGAAGTGGTAGAGGGTGGTTTTCAAAGAGAATTTGAAGGTATTTGATGAGGAGATGAGGAGTTGTGGGAGTTATGTCCATTTCAAACGGTTGAAAAAAAAATAAACACTGGTAATTAGTAGAGTACCGGTGTAATTTTTTGTAAAAAACAGTTTGGAAAATGGCTAACTATTCAGCATCAGTAGGGTTACCGATGTAGAAACAAAAAAAGCAGTTGCATGCAGCTGCTTTAAATTCTCTCTTATTTCATTTACCTCCCGTGCATTTTTTCAACAACTCCAATTGTTCAAATTGACGCTTAATTAATGTAATTAGATATTATACTAGTTTTATGCAAATATCGACCAAACATGGCCCCCGTACGTTGACGTTACTAAGTATTTTTAAATTTTATAAAATTTGCATTTTAACCCCAAACTTTTCGTTTCACCTCGTCAACCACTTTTCCATCGGCCCAAATATGATTTTAAGAGGCTCCATATTGAATAAGTAATATTTTCGCACCTCAATGGTATGGAGGAACCCGCAAAATTGATTATATGTGTTTATTGCAATTAGGTCCCCTAATTTGTGACATGCGATTACGACATGTTAAAACACTATATAAATTACCAAATTTAATATTATAGGCTTAAATAATAATTGCAACATATTTGTGTCCGGGTGGTGATTTGTCCTAAAGTGCTAGTAGGTGTTATAGAGTAAACGACAAGGGTTTACTTCATAGTTTCTATGTGTAATCCGAACATCTTCTAAACTAAGTACAGAGTCTAGACCCATTCATTTCCCCACATATGGATCTTGAAAATACAAAAGGGTTGTTTTGTAGACCATCCGGTTCGATCGGATTTCAATTTTGATTGACGAGAAAACTTTTTACTTTTTGCAATTTAGTCCCTCCAAGAATCTTGGAAGGGTTAAAATATAAAATTGCTCCACATATATGCAATTCAATACATTAAGATCGTGTTCATGTGTTTGTAGACCCTATGGGTGGACAGAAGGCCCTGTAAAACCAACAGTGAATGTTTGCACTATATTTCCCAAATTTACCTAGGGAACCTCCATAGCTCCTAATGCTACAAAAAAAATTTTAAATTCTACCCATTCGTGGAATAAAATGCACCAAATTTGGCGGTCCTGATGTAACCAATTAGGCCAACTACGTTTGGCCTATAATTTTTGTCTTCGAGAGTGTATTGGTCCAAAAATTTTCAAATCACGTAGTGTAAAATTTTTTGATTCGACCCATCATCATGCATGTTTATCAAAATTACAAATTTCAAATGGTCTAAGTGCAACACTATCAATGTTTAGTACAAAATATACTCTTTCAAACTGCTACTACAAGTTTTCTACGAATAATACCGAGAAAATTGTTCAACCCCGTCACCAGGTACTGTTGCATTACCATCACGGGTACTTGTGCCAACATCCATGTCCTCGACATCTCCTTTGCGGAAGGTAGGGAAATTTCCAACTGCTTCCTCATCGTTAGGAAATTGATACATCATAACCTTGGCCATATGTCCATACCAGGATCTTTGATATTTTGATTCTTTAAGCAAGTTTGCTACACTGACCTCCAAGGCAGCAACTCTGGACTCAATAGTAGCGGTAGGCGTATCAGATGTCTGTCTGTAGAAAGAGTCCACACAAATCTTACTCATTGGTTGGCCATAAACGTTATATGCACGAGCACTAACTCCCGTTCTTGAACAAAACTCATAGATGTTACTGCAATAAGCATAAGATCCCATCTGATCCCGTTCTCTCTGCAAAATAGGACAAATTCGATGACCAACATTCCATCAAAGCTCCTTCTTATTGCGTATAAGAAGGTGAGGCAAAGTTTGTTGACTTATGTGTTCACAGTTACTGGATGTATTCTAGATGCCACGAAGTGGTACCACCCAATCATTTTCAAAGTTAGAGTTTTCTTAGGTATTTTTCTCCAACCTGGTTTGACCAACCCTTCTATGTCTGTACCTGGCCTAGCTATTGTCCCAACAATCTCCTTCTTAATTGGTTGTTGTAGTATATAGCCGTCATCACCTAGAAAATGGACTGCCAGAAACCCGTCCTCTTCGTTTGGAACAGTGGGCAATCCAAACAAGCCATTGATAGATTATGGTGTGACAGGGACAGTTTTACCTCTACAGTACACGTGATCGTAGCTTGGCCCACACTTCAAGTTTGCATAAAACTCACTTACAATGGTCAGGTTGAATGGTTGCGTAGTCTCGTAGAATTTTTTCCACCCAAGCTTCCGGATGATTTGTTCGAATGGGGGAGATGTTTCAATTTCCCTCTCTATGTGATGACGACTCCTTTGTATGATTCATGGACCAACCTAGCCTCATCGGATACGAAAGTATCATCCCGGTAAGTGTGCAGCTTAACTTTAGGCAATGATAGAGATGGTGAATGACGTATCCTTTTCAAATTGGATTTGAGAGGCATTTCCTAAAAAACACATTGAAACATTTCATCAAACGCTATACAAGCAAGTCAAGCTATCCATGATATCACATTCTCAATTATTCTATTTCATATGCAAATGTTAATTAATCATATTGATAAGGTATTGAAGTGGTTTACATGATTATATGGCCACCTATGTAGGATTTCAACAAAGATGGGTAGTGAAGGAGACGGTATTGAATGAGAGAAATAAATTTCCTACTGTGAAAATGGGGGGTCTGAGAGGGTTTTAAATAATTGACCATTTTTATAGATCGGTATTCTACATATACCGGTGTAAAAAGTGGCCTAAAACAACTGCTTTAGGCTGCTTTAATTATAAAAAAATTCTACATGTTCCGACCCAAGAGTAAAGATCAATTTTTTTTCTAAGCACCCAACACTGGTACATTTATCGGTGCAAATTCCACAAAAAACATATGCTTTAGGCTGCTTTAAATGCCAAAAAATTTTACATGTTCAGACCACATACGAAAGATCAAAAAAAATTCTAAGTATCCAGCACCGGTACTTCTACCGGTGCAAATTCTACAAAAAGCAGCTGCTTCAGGCTGCTTTAAGTGTAAAATAAATTAACATTGTCAGACCCGATATTAAAAAACAAAAAATAACAATTCTAAGTATTTTGCACCAGTATGAGTACTGGTGCGTAAGTACAAAACAGAGTACCTATTCTGATTTTCTACACTGGAACTTTATACTTTACCAGTGTAAATAAACTACATGTAATAACAATTTTAAGTAAAATTAGAACACATTTTCACCGATTCAACTCCAATGAAATCACAGATCATACCAACTAATTCATAAAAAAATTGTCAATTAAATACATTACACGCTAATTCGCTTAATAATCAAATAATTTTTCACAAAACATGGTAAGAAAAACAATGGCCAGGAATGACTTATCTATTGCTTCCGCTTCAAGACATTGTCACCACCTACTATTTCACCTCTCTCGTCAAGCCACAACCCATCACCATGAGAACGTCTTCCAACAACGGGTCCCCCAACATCGTCCAAACCAAGAAATACTGATGGAAACTCAGGACTAATAGTTATGGCGTGCTGATCAATCTCTTCATCAAAGTAAAACTTCTTCCCATGCAACACCACATGATACTTATCATTCGAAGGGTCCTTCATGTAAAAAACATGACGTGCTTGGGCAACTAAGATGAACTTGTCATCTTCATATCCTACACGATTCAAGTTGACCAACGTGAACTCCATGAGCTTCTCAACTACAACACCGGAACCGTGTTCCACCCATTGACACTTGAAGACAACAACCTTGAACTTTATATAATCCAACTCCCAAATTTCCTCAATTGCCCCATAGAAAGGCATCACAGTAACAACCGGGTGTTTATCTCTGTTGCTTGCCTGCCACATGGATTCAGATTCAATATAAACACCACTATTTTAAGTGGTGCTCTTCTCATCCTTCGCCAATGTTGAGAAACTAAAGCCATTAATGTCATAACCAAGGTACCGTTTAACGGTGCAGTTCAGATTCCTTGCAAACGCCCGTAGCTTACTGGGCATCCCTTCGACATTACAACGATTGTAAAATCAGTTAACAAACCTTGGAGAATGTTCGACCTAAATTTTATTTGAGGGTCAGTCTGGATGAATCTCTTCCAACAGGGAAACATGTTTTTCAACATATGTTATGGTCTCGCTACTATTATGTAATACATACAGGTGAATAGTCATCAACTCAGCGTACCCTTGGAACGTGGAGTCCCATTCCGCCTTCCCTAGTGGGGTCCAACTGGAACACCAACCGCTCATCTTCCAACCAAGTTTGATGTACAATACTTGATGATCTCCCCTGTGATGTACCTCTGAACAATGGAGGCATCAGGCTGACTACGATTATGAACATAACCCTTGAAAACAGCCATGTGACGCTCAAAGGGGTACATCCAATGCCTTCCAATAGGCCCGCACATACGTATCTCCCTAACCAAGTGTACCACTAGGTGCACCATGATGTCAAAGATTTACGGAGAAAAATACTTCTCCAAATGGCGTAGAACAACAACAGCCTCTCGATCGAGTTCATCTAGCTATTTCCTGCTAATAATTTTCCTGCATATTGAGTTGAAGAAGAAACACAAGCGCATAATTGAAAATCTAACTTCCTCTTCCAAACACCCACGAATTGCAACAGGTAAAAGTTGTTGCATAAGGACATGACAATCGTGTGATTTCAAAGCATTAAGATGCAACTCATCATTCACAAACCAACTAACATTAGAGGAGTAACCGGTCGGTAGCTTCATTCCTTAGATGCTCTCACACACCGATCTCCTTTCAGCAACTGACAGATTGTAAGGAGCGAGGGGCAGGTACGTTCGTTTCCCTCTTACCTCTGGTGCCAGATCCAATCGTATACCAAGGTCCACTAAATCTTTCCTCGAATTCAAGCTATCCTTAGTCTTCCTGGGAATGTTCAGAAGCGTTCCAATTAGAATCTCACAAACGTTCTTTTTGACATGCATGACATCCAAACAATGGTGAACCTTTAAATTTTCCTAGTACAACAAATTAAAGAAAATGGACCGTTTCTTCCACGGTCCGTATACAGCCACACCACCCTTTGATAACTTCTTACCAAGAACATTCAATTTCTTCACCTTGCTGTGAATAGCTACGCCAGTCAAAGGTTTGGGTGCCCTTCTCCTCTCCTTCCTACCAATGAATGCAACTGCGTTATCCCGCAACTTGTGCTTCACCGGCAGACATTTACGGTCACCCAAATAAACAGTCTCACTCATTTCTCAACTAAGGGTAATATGTCTCATCTTCACAAATTGGGCAAGCCTTCTGACCCTTGACCACATACCTGGAAAGGTTACCATATGCTGGGAAATCATTTATGGTACAAAAAAGCATCGCCTTCAATGTAAACTCTTCACCTTCAAAATCATCAAACATTTAGGTGCCAACCGACCAAAGCATCTTCAAATCTTCTATAAAAGGGGAAAGATAAGTTTCTATGTCATTTACAGGTTGTTTTGGGCATGAAATCATGATGGGCATCAACGCATATTTTCTCTTCATGCACAAGTACGGGGGAGATTGTAAATGGCAAGCATAACCAGCCACAAAATGTGTTTAGAGGACATATTCCCAAATGGGCCTCCCTTTAACTCATTAACAGCCTCCTCACACATGTCATCCAACTTAGCATTCCCAAAACACTCTCCCTCACTACTAACTCTCACTTCCTATGGTGATTTTTTCCCATGAAAGGTCCACACAACATAAGTACGAATTCGATTTCCACAATCACGACAGGGATATAATATTTGCTTCTCTCGACTAAAAGCATGCTCCAAGAACACATCCACAAACATAATATATTCACCGCTCACCCTACTAACGTTGGCATACGCATGCTTACGCCTCTCGATGGCACGATACAACTCTACATATCAATAAATGTCCAACAATCAAACTTCAACACATTTAATATAATATAATTTTTCGTGACGACTTCCTAATCATGCAACATCATAAATGCATGTACACCAATATTTCACATTACAATTACAACATTCTTAACATGTCCAACACTATAAGAATCAAAAGCCATAGCATTATAACTACAACAACCTTGAGAACAAATCACACATTAATATCAACAATTCTACCTCAATCACCATAAAATGATCAAACATCAAATGTAAATATCTCTACTAACCAAAACCATACATGAAATCATTAATATCCATAAATGTAATTCAAAAAATGCTACATTCAAGGATCTTCATTGTGGAGAATTCAATGTTTTCATCAACCAAAAAAATACCATTAATGAACCTCTTATTCCAAAAATCCCATTTTTAACCCGCTAAAAAATGTGGTAGGTGAGAATTTAATGCAATTTTCTACACCAGTATTAAGACTTTACCGGTGCATATGTAACTCCTACACCGGTAAAAACAGTCACCGGTGTAGATATTTAGCCTATTCCCGCGTATTTTTTTCTTTTGCACCGGTAAGTTCATGGTATCGGTTCAAAAATGAATAATTTTGGCGCCAAATTACTAAAAAAAGAAAATTTCTATGCACCGGTATTAAGAATACCGGTGCGCGTGTAATTCCTACACCGGTTCTAATAGTAACTGATGTACAAATGTAGCCTTTTTCTGCATTTTTTTTATTTCAACACTGGTAAGTTCTGGTTACCGGTTTTAAAATTTGTCATATCAGTGCCAAATTACTAAAAAAAGAGGGAAATTTGTACACAGGTAATCATTTACTGGTGCACATGTAAAGAAATACACCGGTCATAACCACATACAGATAATATCGGTGCAAATTTTTTGAAAATTTACACCATTAGAACCAACATCGGTGCGAAATTAGTTGAATTGTACACCGGTTGACAGGATACCGGTGCATATGTAATTATTTGCATCGGTACTGATATTAACATGATAAATACCGGTGCAATTGGTTACATACACACCGATATACCTGTACTCGTGAATTTATACTTGTCTATATGTACATGTTTTCCACTAGTGTCCCCTTACTACTACGTTCTTGACTTCACCTAACATTCTTGCTCTCTAAGAAAAATGGCCTTTCCACACCTCAACTTCACCTTCTTGGAGATTTTCTACGGACTCATCTTTTTTCAAGCTCAAGCTCTCGGTGGAATGGTCATCCTCACAACATCTTTGCAATCGCCATTCCCATTTTGATCAATATTGTCGACCCCAAGTACCAGAGCCACCGTCAATCTCCATCCACTACACATCTCAAAATTGCCTACTATGGGGTTATGGTCATGCTCCTCAATTTCTTCGCTTTTAATTACCACCACCGACTTGGAATGCATATCAACCGTTCTCTGGCGTTGAATGAGTTCATTTACCGGTGCTCCCAGTTTCTGGGATACTGGCAAGGGTGACTGTGACTTCGCTCCACTTCCCTTATTATGCCAGCCTCCTTGCTTACGCGGTCTACATATGGCCTTCTGTTGATGATATAGTGTTTTTGGTGTTCCGGGATATGGGAGGATGGCTCATGAGGATGGTTTTGAAGCAGGGAAACATACTTCCACTCTAGCTACAGTTATAAGAGCTCATCAATTTTCTAGTATTATCGGTTTTTTCATGTTACTGTTAGAACAATAATAATTTCAATTTTTTTAATCAGCTTTTCTTGACTAGGTGGTAATCTCACGTATGTGTACTTCAATTCTCAAGCTTGGAACCACTTAATTGGCTAGCTCAAGTGGCAAGGGCTCTTTGTCCGGCAGGCCAAGTGTAATCTAGGTTCAATTTTCCCTTTTTCCTTTTTCCTTGGAATTGTTGCATTATTATGGCTCTGTTGTCCTATACACCAGTCAGAATGTGAACTTTCCGTGGGTGGCTCACCCCACGTTGTTATGTGAGCCAAATGGAAAGTCTCACTCCCTTTGTGTGAGACTATGACTGATTATGAAGTGTGATTTCAAAATAAAAAATAAAACTCCAGCGAGGGCTAGAGATTGGGGATGAAGGCTTTGTTTGTCCTATTGTTAGAATAATTCAATGTGATGATTAGATTTGATTTGATTTGTGATTATCTTAATGATTAGGCTAGAGTTATTTTAGTCATACTCTATCTCTTGTACTCCCTCCGGGCCACTAATAATGGCTTACTTTCCTTTTTTGGATGGTTTTTTTATATTGGCTCCTTCCCCTTTTAGTAAATCCTAGATTATTTTTATCCACACATTTTACTATTTATACTTTCAATACAATCTCTACCATTCATTTATTTTTTTAAAAAAGTTTGTACCCAAAAGTTGGGGCCATAATAAAAGAACCAGAGGGAGTACTATATTTATTCCATTTAGTAATATCATAATCATAACGAAAATCATTCTTTCATTATATCAGAACAAGTTCCAATCCTAAAATCCAAAACCATAAATTTTATTATTAATTTGGTTGCCTCCCTCCCTCTCCTTCCCGACCAAACCAACACCAGTTTCCGGTCAACTCCCCGCCAAATTCCAGCCATATTCTGGCCAGATTCTGGCGACAAATTTCTGGCAATAAGCCTTCTCCTGCGACGAATATCTCGGCATTTCGGCGACTCCAATCTGCTCCTCACTTCCATCGGTTTTATCCAAGGCTCCCCTTGTCTCGTCTCCGCCAGTGCTTCCCTCTATTCTCCGGCCCAAGTCCAGACCATCGACGTTCTCCAACAGCTGTTGTAGCGTCTCTCGATCTCATCCGATTCCAGCAGCGACAAAGGTTCAGACCGGAAACTTTTCCTCTCGACTGTTCTTCCTTCGTCATCGATATTCTCAGAGTTTGGGATATCATTCCGAGTGTCTAGCTTGTTGAAACTGAAGCAAAGCTCCTCATCATCTCAAGAATCTGCTGCACTGGTTCTGGAGAAGTTGCAGCATTCATGGGATGACGAAATGAAGAAGGAGATGGCAGTTGGCGGGTGTTCTTCATTTTAAATTTTGGCGCCAGATTCTTCAATTGCTTAAACGCAGCAACTCCTGTCGTTTCATTTCTTTCAGCTTGTTTTAGCAATTGGTTGTACACGTGTCTTGAATTGTGTGGATGAACGTGTATTAGCTTTCTGTTATAACAAACAATATAGCTCACTCTGAGTGCATGTACTGTATGATTCCTTTTCTTCTGAGCAATGTGAATGGCATGCCTCTGTTCTTCATTTTCTTTCTTTTCTGCATTTCAGTTTAAACACTAAATTCTTCATGGTATCAGAGCGAATGATCCAATCATTGTTATAATCTTCATCAATACGTTTCTAGATAAATTTTGAGATCCATTTATCATGGCATCAGATAATGAATCTGTTAATTCGGCTGGAAATTCTGCTAGATCCAGTTCTAGTCGAAGCTATCATAGGAAGAATGAAGCAAACGATCCTTTTCATCTGCAGGGCGCAGATAGCTCCAGTCTTGTGCTTGTTGCAGAGCCATTAAATGAGTTCAACTACATAACATGGAGCAAAGCAATGGTGAGAGCAATCAGATCTAAAGGTAAACTGAAGTTTCTGCTAGGTGAAATTCCAGCACCAGAAGTTGATGATCAAATGTATGAGCAGTGGGATAAGGTGAATTCTACCATAATCTCTTGGATTCTGAATTCAATCAGTACTAAGATAGCAAGAGGTTTTATGTTTTATGATGATGCCTATCTGTTATGGAATGAACTTAAGGAAAGATTTGGTGAAAGTAATGGTCCTTTGTTACACAAATTGAGAAGAGATATATGTGAATTGAAACAAGGGAATGATTCGGTTGCAGTTTATTTTACTCAATTGAAAAGTCTTTGGGATGAGTTTTCTTGTTTGAGACCTAGAAGGAGATGTAGACCTGATTGTGTGAATTATGATTGTTTGCCGGCTGAGGAAGAGGATGATAAACTCAGTCAGTTCTTGATGGGATTGAATGAAGAATATGATGCTATCAGTCATCAGATCTTATTGATGGATCCCTTTCCTAGTGTCAATAAAGCTTGTTCTATGATTTCTAGGATTGAAAGACAGAAGGTGATTCATGGTGGATATCAAGAATCCTCCAACAATGCAGCTATGGCAGTAAGGGTGTATAGAGACACTAAGATTCCTTATCAGATGAAGGAAAATATAGCTGATCAGTATGAAAATTATGGAATCAGAATGAAGAATGTCAGAAGAACTGATTTGAAGTGTGATCACTGTGGGAAGATAGGGCATGTGAAGGAGAATTGCTTCAAGATAAAAGGATATCCAGAATGGTGGGATCATAACAGAGATTTTGGATCAAAGGCACAGCAGGTTCTAAAACCACAGTTTGCTCCTCAGACTTTTCAAGGCCAGCAACAAGTTCAGCCTGCTCAGAAGTTTCAGAAACATAGTGCATATGCAGTTTGTGAGAATGAAGAGACACCACTCAGTGATGGAGATGCTAAGCTGCATGCACTCATTGCTAAGCTAGTGGATGCTCAGATAGACAAGAAACAAAGAGGAAAAGAGCAGATGCAGGAATCACATGCAGGAATCAATTATGAACACTACCATGATTTTACAGGTAGTGTGATTACTAATATCTCTCTCAGTGTTATGACTTTGAATGTTGATAATTGGATAATTGATAGTGGAGCTTCAAGTCACATGTGCAGTAATATGTCAGTTTTTTCTTCCATATCTCCAGTCCATGACATCACACCTGTATACATGCCAGATCATACAACCAAATTTGTAAAAGCCATAGGTTCAGTCATCCTCAGTCCTTCACTCACTCTTCTAGACTGCTTACATGTTCCTGATTTCAAGTATAATTTGCTATCTGTGAGCAAATTAGTGAAAACCTTGCCATTATACTTCAGTTTTTCATCCCAGCTTTGTTTGCTGCAGGACCTCAAGACTAAGAAAGTCCTTGCAGCAATCAATGAAACCAATGGCCTTTACATACTTGATAATCAGTCTTTCAAATCTGATGTAATACAGCAAAGGATTCACTCAGCTTTAGCAAATTCTATGCCTAGACACACTTTTGCTTGTAATAGTCAGACAATTATATCTCCTAAACTTTGGCATCTCAGATTGGGACATCCATCCTTGGATGTTCAGAAACACATTGATGTAACTAAGTTTTTTTCTGTTGATGATAATTTTTGTTCTGTTTGTCCTTTGGCTAAACAACATAGACTGCCATTCTCAATAAGTAGTACTGTTACTGAATCTCCTTTCTTCCTGATTCATGTTGATCTTTGGGGGCCATACAAGGTCAATTCTGTTACAGGATGCAAATACTTTCTTACAATTGTTGATGATTTCACAAGATGCACATGGACTTATCTTGTGAAATTCAAAGATCAAGTTGCTTCTCTGTTGAAGTCTTTTTTTTCTATGGTCAAAAATCATTTCAGTACATCAGTTAAGTTTGTCAGATCAGATAATGGTTCTGAGTTTGTCAATAATGATTGCTCAAAACTGTTTTCAGATTTAGGCATCTTACATAAAAAATCATGCTCCTACACTCCACAACAAAATGGTGTTGTGGAGAGAAAACACAAACACTTGCTTCAGGTTGCTAGAGCCATTTTGTTTCACTCAAATCTTCCTGATACTTTCTGGGGAGATGCATTGCTTACAGCTACCATCTTGATTAATAGATTGCCTACACCTGTGCTATCTTGGAAATCACCCTATGAAATCTTGTTTCAGAAACTGCCTGATCTTAATCATCTCAAAACTTTTGGTTGTTTAGGCTATGTCACAAATACTCAACCTCACAAAGACAAGTTTGCTGAAAGAGCATTTCCTTGTATCTTCATAGGGTATCCTTCAGGTCAGAAAGCATAAAAAATGTTTGATTTACAAAACCACAGACTTCTGATCTCCAGAGATGTCATCTTCCATGAGTCTATCTTTCCCTATTCTTCTTCTGATCAATTTTCCTTTCCACTTCCATTTCTTGATGATCACACATCTTCTGTCACACCACCATCCTTCAGTTCACCACCCCCTGCTATCCCTTCACCTCCACTTGAATCATCAGTCAGACACAGCACTAGAGTGATAAGAGCACCTGTTTGGACAAAAGATTATGTGTCTTCTGTTTTCCATTCCACTTCACAGCCCCAGTCCATTATTCCTGCACATTTGGTTTGTTCTTCACATATTCAAGAACCTTCCAATTATCATCAAGCAAAGTATTCACCTGACTGGATCCAGGCTATGAGAGAGGAGTTAGTGGCTCTTGAGCAGAATCACACTTGGGACTTAGTCAAGCTGCCACCTGGCAAGAAGGCTATAGGATCCAAGTGGGTATACAGGATCAAATATAATGCTGATGGATCCCTCTCCAAATACAAGGCAAGGCTGGTAACAAAGGGTTTTAATCAGATTGAAGGGATAGACTTCTTTGAAGTTTTCTCACCTGTTGCCAAGGCTGTAACCATCAGAATGTTGTTAGCTATCAGTTCAGCCTCTAAATGGCACATTCATCAGCTGGATATTAATAATGCATTTTTGCATGGCCATCTTGATGAAGATGTCTACATGAAGCTGCCAGATGGATATTCAGTTTCTGATCCACATATGGTTTGTAAGCTTACTAAGAGTTTATATGGTCTCAAACAGGCTTCTAGGCAATGGAACAAAGAATTCACTCAGCATCTGCTCAGTTTAGGCTTTGATCAGTCTCATCATGATCACTGCCTCTTCCTGAAATATACTGCCAGTTATACATTAGCCCTTGTTGTATATGTAGATGATGTCTAGATCATGGGGAACTCACTTCATGCAATCCAAATGATCAAAGATTCTTTGCATCAAAAGTTTACCATTAAAGACTTGGGAGCTGCTCACTATTTTCTAGGCCTGGAACTGATCAGATTTGGCTCAGGATTGCATATACATCAGAAGAAATACATTCAAGACATTGCGTCAGATTGTGGAATGACACACTGTAAATCATCCTCAACTCCTTTTCCTTCTTCTTGGCTTGTGCATGATGAGGCTTCTCCTCTCATGACTGATCCAAGTGTATTCAGAAGGTTGATTGGCAGGTTACTTTACTTAAATTACACAAGACCAGATGTTACTTTTGCAGTTCATCAGCTGAGTCAGTTTGTGCAGAATCCTACTCTTCATCATATGACTGGAGCTCTACATATTGTCAGATATCTTCACCATCACTCAGATCATGGCCTGTTTTATGCCTCCACAAATGATCTTAGGCTTCATGCCTACTGTGATGCTAACTGGGCAACTTGCAAGATCACCAGGAGATCAGTAACTGGTTATGCTATTTTCTTAGGATCAGCTCTCATCTCCTGGAAATCTAAGAAACAATCCACAGTATCAAAATCTTCTGCAGAAGCTGAATACAGAAGTCTCTCTATGACATCTTGTGAGCTTAAATGGATCAGTTATATTGCCAGGGATCTTCATCTGCAAGTTCTTTATCCTATTCCACTTTTTTGTGATAACAAGGCAGCCTTGCATCTTACTGCCAATCCTGTTTTTCATGAAAGAACTAAGCACTTGGAGATTGACTGTCATCTGGTCAGAGATTATTATCTTGAGGGTTTTCTGCTTCCCTCTTTTGTCAATTCCAGGTTGCAGCTTGCTGATGTTTTCACTAAGTCATTGCCACCTGGTCCTTTCAACTCTAATTTGTTCAAGCTCAGCTTTTGTTCCACTGCTGCTGATCTTGAGGAGGGGCTGTTGAAACTGAAGCGAAGCTCCTCATCATCTCAAGAATCTGCTGCACTGGTTCTGGAGAAGTTGCAGCATTCATGGGATGACGAAATGAAGAAGGAGATGGCAGTTGGCGGGTGTTCTTCATTTTAAATTTTGGTGCCAGATTCTTCAATTGCTTAAACGCAGCAACTCCTGTCGTTTCATTTCTTTCAGCTTGTTTTAGCAATTGGTTGTACACGTGTCTTGAATTGTGTGGATGAACGTGTATTAGCTTTCTGTTATAACAAACAATACAGCTCACTCTGAGTGCATGTACTGTATGATTCCTTTTCTTCTGAGCAATGTGAATGGCATGCCTCTGTTCTTCGTTTTCTTTCTTTTCTGCATTTCAGTTTAAACACTAAATTCTTCATAGCGAACAATCTCCGGTGAGTCTGGTATCAATTGCAGCGAAGAAACATGACCGCTAATCTCAAGTCAGATTCACGCATCCCTCTCAGCGCGTCATACTCACGTGTCCGCAAGAAGTAGCTCACTTGCGCGTGGCATCACCCGCGCATGGCATCACTCGCGTGTCAGCCTCGCGCGCCCATCTGCCTTCATTTTTGCATCACTTCTCTTTAGTTTGACCGAGTTGTCAACTGTATTGGCTCTCCCTACTTTGTAATACGGCCCATTTTCGTGGTAACAAGAATTATGGTTTGAATTGGATTTCGATTCTGGTGCCACCAAACATATGGAACCGTCTTCCATTGCTATTGATTATGTGACACTCAATAATAGTCGTGGTCTTATCATTGTTGGTAATGGTTTTCAACTCCCTATTACTCATATTGGTAATTTTTAGATTTCAAAATCTTTACCCTTGCATGATGTGCTTATTGTGCTTGATATCACAAAAAAATGCTTTCGATTAGCAAGTTAACTCGAGATTTAAAGTGTGTTGTTTGCTATGATGATCACTCTTGTATTATTCGTCATAAAATCACTAGGAAAACCGTGGGTCATGGTCATATTGAATATAGTTTTTATGTTTAAGACTATTGTGCATATGTTTTGTTGCATACTGTGGAATCAAATAAGCCACATGCGTCATTTGAAATGTGGCATGCTAGATTTGGTTATGCTCTGCATTTCGTTATTTTTGGTTTGCGAGCTTCTAGATCCTTATCCGTCTCATCGGTTTTGCCCAAACCTATTCGTTGTGATGCGTGTGAAAAGGCTAAAGGGAAGCGTTTATCTTTTCTTTCAAATGATAAACGTGCTGCTAGGGTACTTGATCTAGTTCATTGTAATTTATGGGGCCCCTCTCCTATTTTATCTTTTGATGGCTTCTCCTACTATGCTATATTTCTTGATGCTATTTTTCCCGACTCTCGTGGTTTTACCCATTGCGGCAAAAATATGATTTTTGATATTTATCGCCAGTTTGAGGCTTTTGTGGAGAACTAGTTCTCTTCCACCATTAAGGTGTTTCAGAGTTATGGGGGGGATTGAATTCGTAAATGGTCGGTTACGCTCTCACTTTCAGGAAAATGGCATTCACCATCAGATTTCTTGCCCGTATACTCCTGAGCAGAATGGTTGGGCTGAGCGCAAGCACTGCCACATTACTGAGATGGGTCTGTCTATGCTATACCACTCTCATGTCCCTCTCTCTCACTGGCCTCACACCTTTTCCACAACCGCTTATACCATAAATCGGCTGCCCACTCCTGCTCTTGGCGGATGATTATCATATGAAGTTATTAGTAACTGAGTACCCATTTACACGAACTTCCATGTATTTGGTTGTTGTGTGTACCTTAGCTTCACCCATATGAAACTCACAAACTCACTTCTCACATTTTGCCTTGTGTCTTTCTTGGGTACAGCTCCCAGTACAAGGGATATTGATGCTTGGATCCTACGTCCGGAAAGATATATGTCACCAGACATGCTCGGTTCGGTGGCAATTTCTTCCCTTATACCGATGGCTTTACTTCAGTTCCTTTGTTCTCTGTGGTTGTCTTTACCTTTTTGGATCCCACTGATGCATTAGCTGATATCCCTGCTTCTTCAATGATGACATCTTCTCCGCTGATTGATCCTGATGGTGTTACTCCTTCTCCACTGCCGGTCTCTACACCATCTACTTCGGCACCATGTTCATTTGTGCCACTAATTCACCACAACACCCCAACCGGCGCTCCCTACCTCCTCGCCAGCCAATCCACCAGCTCAGTCCCCGTACAACTCAGTTGTTTCCTCACCAATCTCCTCGGTTGGTCCCACTCCTCCGGCCTCTCCTCCCCTGGCTCGCACTCATCGCATGGCCACTCGATCAGCGACTAGAGCTATTCAGTGCAGAGATTATTCGGATATTGTTGCTCATAGACTTATAGAGGCTCTGCTTGCTCAATCCGAACCCACTAATTATCGCTCCGCTCTTCAGGATCCATCTTGGGTTTCAGCTATGGATGAGGAGATAATAGCTCTTCGCCATCAGCACACATGGGACTTAGTTCCTCGCCCATCGAATATCAGCATTGTAGGCTCCAAATGGGTCTATCAGCTGAAGCATAGTCCTGATGGCACGTTTGATCGCTACAAGGCTCGCCTTGTTGCACATGGTTTCTCTCAGATTATGGCTTTTGACTTTGATCACAATTTCAATCCTATGGTCAAAGCCTCCACTGTTCTGACAGTTCTCGTCATTGCAACTATGCGTTCCTGGCCGCTTCATCAGCTGGATGTCAAGAAAGCCTTTCTCAATGGCGTCCTCGATGCTCCAGTTTATATGAAGCAACCCATTGGATACAAGGACCCCGTTCATCTGGATTATGTTTGTCGCTTGCGAAGGGCCATTTATGGTCTAAATCAAGCTCCTCGAGCATGGTTTCAACAATTTAACACTTATTTGACTCAGCTTGGTTTTCGGTACAGCTCCGTTGACACTTCTCTATTTGTTCTTTCGTGGGGATCATCGTTACTGTATCTTCTGGTGTATATCAATGACATCATTCTTATAGGTAACGATTCGACCCTTCTTTGGCAGTTCATTGATCGGACACATTGGGAGTTTGCAATCAAGGACCTAGGCGTTCTTCACTACTTTCTTGGCTTGGAAGTTTTGCCTACGTCATCGGGCTTACTTCTTGGTCAAGCAAAGTATGCTTCAGGAATTCTCACTTGTGCTGGGATGTCTAATGTTGTTCCAGTCCCTTCACCAGTTGTGCTAGGTTCTCAGTTGCATATTTCGACCAGTCCACCATTTTGGAATCCGACGTTGTATCATTCTCTAGTTGGGGCTCTTCAGTACCTGACCATCACTCGTCCGGACTTGGCTTTCTCGGTCAACACTGTGAGCCAATATCTTCAGGAACCTAGGCGATCATTTTGCTGCTGTTACACGAATTCTGCACTATTTTGAGGTACACTCCACTTTGGTCTCACTTTTCGGTCTGCTAGT
This sequence comes from Rubia yunnanensis, assembly GCA_037428765.1. Classification (NCBI taxonomy): domain Eukaryota; kingdom Viridiplantae; phylum Streptophyta; class Magnoliopsida; order Gentianales; family Rubiaceae; genus Rubia; species Rubia yunnanensis. The sequence continues at coordinate 70,673,083 of CM075071.1, read as the reverse complement.
TCTCCCGATGTGTTGGGGGGTATTCTGATGCCGATTCGGCTCGGTGTCTGGAGACTCGCCGATCCACCTAAGGCTATGTTGTTTTTCTTGGTGGGAACCTTGTTGATTCAAACATGCAAGGGTGTGAAGCTTCAAGATTGATTCAAAAAAAAATTGAAGCACAACTTACAGAATCAAAGTTGAGAAGGGAAATTGAAATCCTAATGTGTTGAAACCCGGTTTCAAATACAACAAAAACCAAAAAACAAACAACAAACAACTGATTAGAGACTAGGGTTATAAACCTGTGATATAAACGGAGAAGATTGGGAAATGGGGAGTGAGTTATGATGAGAATGGAGAGAGTTTGGATTGGAGAGAAGAGAGAAGAGATAAAAAGAGAAAAGAGGGAGACGGTTGAGTGTTTCTGATGGGATAAGAGGAGCTTTTGAAAATTAATGGGGGACAGATGACCACGTGTTTCAACTCCCACCATCCACCTCTACTTTCCTCACTAAACCCTACTGTTAACAGCCCGGGCCCAAACATGATTTCTTCAAATAAAGGGAGAAATTGCAATTTTTTGAGCCAAGTCAAAAAACCCATTTTTGGCAAAGTTTAGAAATTGCAATTTGAGCTTGGACACTACTAAATGGAAAGTGTGCTATTTGAAGTGGGACAGAAAGAGTATTTAGAATGTTTCTTTATATTCGAACACTTTTTATTTTTGGTAAAATTCCTTTAGTTCCATACACTCATTCTACTTTTACTTTCTAAATTTAGTTTTATCTACTTATTCTATTAAATCCAATCACCTTAATCCATGGAAATACTAATAGAGCATTGGAGAGTATTCTTAAACACTTGCATAATAAATACTGCCTTCAACTTTTTGAGCTTTGGCTGGTTATCTGTGACATATACGGTGACGATTTCGTATACAGGTGATCAAAAGGAAAATAAGTCCTAAATAATTAGTCCATAAATCCTAAACAAATGATTATTGGATCTCAAAAATATGGCGATGGATAGTGTAGTGGGTCCCGAGAGATGATTCTAATAGGGGTTGGAAAAAAATGAAAATTGAAAATTGAACCAACAATCGAATTATCCGAATGTGAATAATTCAAATTAAATTTAGTATAAGGTTTTCCGCTATCCGAATTAGATAAATCAAATTTTGAATATGGTTTTTGAATCGATTTTGGATATTAAAATTTAAACCGAAACCCGAACCGAATACCAAATTATAATTAATTAAATATATAATAATAATTTAATTTTAAAATTCAAAATTAAATTTATAAATAAATTTAAGTTGGAGGATCAATTTTTAATTCAAAAAATTATCACCAAACTCTAAACCCCAATTAAGTTTGAAGAAATAAGTAAATAACACAAGTTGTTCTTTCAATGTGAAGTGGGGAAGGTAAGACCCTGTCCAGTTCAACTGAAACAGAGCTGAGTTAAGTTGAGCTAAATTTATTGGAGTTGAGAAGAGATGAGAAGAGTTGAGAAGAGTTGAGAAGAGTTGAGAAGAGCTGAGTTGAGTTGATTGGAGCTGAGCTGAGTTGAGAAGAGCTAAGAAGGGTTGAGAAGAGCTGAGTAGAGTTGAGAGGAGTTCAGTTGAGCTGATTGGAACGGAGCTGAACTATACTGAATTAATTGTAGATGAACTAAACTGAATTAATTGTCGATGGACTGAATTGAATCAACGAACTAAAGTAAATCAAAATGAAATTAACCGAATTTAATTGAACTTAAGTAAGCCAAACTGAAATGATATGAATCAAATTAACTGAATCAAACTAAACTAAACTGAAACAAGTGAAAAACTTAATCAAACTAAACTGAACTGAATCAAATTGGACTAAATTGAATCAAAATGAATCGGTCTGCATCAAAATGAACCCAACTGGATAAAGCTGAAGTGAAATGAATCACACTAAACTGAACTTAATCTAACTGAAGGGGACTGAGTCTAACAGAATGGAATTGAATTAAACTGAACCAAAGTGAATCAAACTGAACCGAACTGAATCAAACTGAACCAAACTAAATAAAAGTTAACTGAACAAAAAATAATTAAAAGAAGATAATAGATAAATTATAAGCAAAGTCTTGGGAAAGACCGTCTTTCCATATGCTTATGGAAAAACGTTGTTTAATTAGAATAATGAATGGTAAAAGGTAAAAGGTCTTAGTTGCAATATAAAAAATTTATTATGCAACATGTAAGAGTTATAAAGTTTATAACCCGATTCATGCAACCCAAAAATTTTATCTTCATTTCTTTTAATTTGCACTTTAAACCTTGGTCTTTCCATGCCTTATGGAAAGACTGTCTTTCAAGAGTCAGACTCTAAATATTACATATTAATAATTAATAATAAATTGTGATATAAATAATAGTGCATGTGAATTAAATAATATATTTAAAAATTTAATATATGATGTAATTCTAGAATTTGAAACCTGGCGTTATCGAGTTTGAAGTGAAATAAAATATAATTTTTATAATTGCAAACATTATACAAATATAAAAAATACAATTATTAATAATATGAAGCTTATGTGAAGTATATTAAAATTATTAAATAATTTTTTTGTAGAAAAATATGAAACGCGAGACTACAAATTTATGGTTGGAGAACAAAGTTTTTAAAACCAAACAAATTTAAATACGTAGCAACATATACGCACATTAGAGTTTGTAATATGAATGTAAACGAAGGTACGCACAACATGTATGCTTCCATAACAGTAATTAATATTTAGATATAATTGATCTAAAAGTGATGAGTATCTATTTTTTTCATTATTTACATAGTAGTTTTTATTGTATTCAATCCTAATAAACTTAGGCTTGGATTTCAGTCATTTTGAGGAAATTTACAATTAATGAGCCGAATTGAAATATAATATTATGAAAATCCCACATCACAAAGCCAAAATCATACACAATGGCAGGCTACTGGGAATAAGTTTAGTAAGGCACCTCAGATCTCCTTAGGTAATCAGACTGCTACTCCCCCTCCCAACAATGACAAAGCAGTTCACCAGAGAGCTATAACAAGCCCCTCCCTGAACCCTTCCTCCTACTCACTTCCAGATGTAAATGGAGAGCTTGAAAATGATACCCTGCAATCACCAAAAATAACACCTGTTCAATCACCCAGCATCCCACCCTAGAAAACTCTCAACCTTCCCTCTCCAAACTGTTAAATGCCACCGTATTGTCCAAACCTACTCCTATTGCCTATGCAAAAGATGACATACAAATTGGCTCACTCAGGTTAACTTTGAATCAATCCTCCCCCACTAACCCCTCACTTTCTCTACAAGGAAAGATGGAAAACAGGTTTTCTGTTCTGCAGGATTTAGACACCCTCCCCCAAACACAAGATCTCATGGAAGTGGAAGTGCAAGATTTAGAAGAAGAGGCTGTTAACAGTCATCTTGTCCTCACAGAACCACAATCTATGAAGCTCAAAGGTTCCACTGATCAGCAAGGTAAGTCTAAGAATAAAAAAAAAATAACTATCTTAGTCAGCTGAATAAGATGATGCTTAGATCAGCTACTAAAAGTCATAAATCATGTGAACAATGACGCACACTTTAACTGTTAATTTTTTAGTGTGGAATCTTAGATGTATGGAATCTTCTATGCTAAGACTAATCCAATTAGTTAAGCTGAAGAAAATTCAACTCCTTTGTATAATTGAACCAATGCATGATAACAATCAATGTCAATCCTATATGGATAAGCTCAAATTTTCACATAATCTGCCACTCCAAAATGGTAAAATATGGCTTATGTGGAACAACCCTGTAACAGTCTCACTCATCTCTCATCATGAACAATTTTTGTATGTTAAAATAGCCCACCTTACTTTAGACATAGACATGGAAGCAGTTTTCGTTTATGCTCTTAGGAATAGAGATGGTAGAAAAAATTTATGGAATGACCTGAGTGTCATACCTAAAAGTGAAACTATTTTCATAGGAGATTTTAATACCATCACTTCACTTTCAGAATGTAAAGGTCCCAGCTCCCCTTCTCCTGGAAGTATTAGGGACTTCAATAATTGGATTAGCTCCTCTGGAATTCAGGAGATTAACACAGTGGGGAACCTATTTACTTGGTCCAATTCAAGACTTAGGAATCCTACCTCAAAGAGATTAGATAAAGGACTCTGTACTATTCAATGGAATTCAAAATTTCCTTCATCTTCTATCCAAATTTTGAATAGACAATCCTCAGATCACTCTCCTCTTCTCCTTCAGGTGTCAACTCTAGTTATTTCTCACCCTAATCCTTTTAGATTTATAAATACTTGGTTTAATAAACCAGAATTTATAGACCTAATTAGGAAAAATTGGTCAATTCCTCTTCCTCAGTCTGGAATGTTAGGTTTCTACCTAAAATTGATTAGACTGAAGAAATTGATAAAAATTTGAAATAGAAACTGCTTTGGAAACATTGATGGTAATGTAATCACTACAGAAGAAGCTCTTAGATTACAGTAACTTGTCTTTGACTCTACCCCCTCAGATTCTGAATTAATCAAATTAAATGAGAAAAAGGCACTATTGCTTAGAACCCTAAAGGAAAAGGAAAAATTCTGGAAGCAGAAAGCTAGATCAACATGGCATAAGCTAGGAGATAATAACACCCAGTTTTTTCATAAGATAGTACGGGAAAAAAAACTGTAAATTACAGATCTCTAAAATTAAAAATAGGCAGGGTCAGTGGCTTAACTCACACTTAGATATTCAAAAAGAAGTTGTAGCCTATTTTTCTGATCTGTTATCTGAACCTAACCAAAGGGCTAATAATACCTATTACCCTCATTTTCTTAGCCAAATTCCAACTGTCATCACTGAACAGGATAACCAAGCTCTATCTAGACCAGTCTCAGAGGAGGAACTTAAATCTGTGATCAATTGCTTAAACAAAAATAGTAGTCCAGGACCAGATGGCTTTTCCAGTAAATTCTATATTAAGTGCTGGGATATTATCAAGGAAGATTTAACTGATGCTGTTAATGAATTCATCTTAGGCTCAGATATGCCAAGGGGTATTTCCAGTACCTGGATAACTTTGATTCCAAAAAAAGCAACACCATCCTCTTTTGATGACTTTAGACCAATTAGTCTCTCTAATGTTATCAATAAAATCTTCTCTAAGGTTTTAATGGAAAGATTGAAACCTCACATGGAAAACCTAATCTCTCCCAATCAAACTGCCTTCATGAAGAATAGAGACATTTCTGATAACATACTCTATTTGCAGGAAATGTTAAGATTCTTAGATAAAAAGAGTAGAGTGCCTAACTGTATTCTCAAATTGGACCTTAGAAAAGCTTTTGATAGGGTTAATTGGGATTTTCTAAGGAACATACTAGGCAGATTTGGTTTTACTGGGAATTCTTTAAATGTTGTTATGAATAATTTATCCCAAGCTCATTTCTCAGTTCTTATCAATGGCAATCCAGTGGGATTTTGAAAGCCACTAGAGGTATCAAACAAGGTGATTCCCTTTCTCCCTTTCTTTTTAATATTTTCTCAGAGACTTTCTCTATGAGCCTTTCTTTTATATTTTGGAATAACAGTCTCTCATACTATCAGTTATCTGCCTCAATCACACTAGCATCTCACTTAATGTATGCTGATGATACCATCATTTTCATGCAAGCCTCTAAATCCAACCTGATTAAGATTAAAGTCTTTTTAGAGATCTTTGAATCTACCTCGGGACAAAAATTTAATTTTGAGAAATCTGATTTGTATATGAGCAAAATGGCTACAATTGCTAAATTAAATCAGGTAAGGATGATCTTAAAAATGAAAAAAGTTCCTTTCCTTTTAAATACCTAGGTTGCCCAATCTTTAAAGGTAGAGCCCTGAATATATATTTCCAACCTTTGATGAAAAATCTGGACAAAAAACTGATGAACTGGAAAAACAAATGGCTGAGTTCAGGTGGAAAATTGACCTTAATCCAATCCTGTTTATACTCATTACCTCAAAATCTATGGACTGTTACCAAACCTTCTAACCATATAGTTAAGACATTTGAGAAAAAAATGTCTAGATTTTTCTGGGGTGAGTCAGATGGTAAAAAAAATAAATTCTGGAAAAGGTGGTCTGATTTAGCTATACCAAGGTCTCAGAATGGTCTAGGTTTTAGATCAATTCAGGCTATAATTGACTCCTGTTCTCTCAAACTCGGGTGGAAGAGTCAGTTGGGAACTACTATGTGGGTTGAAATGATCTGGTCCTTACCTCATACACATAGAAAATCCATGACCTGGAAGAGAATCTGTTCAGTTAACTCCTTTGCAGAAAATGACACCCTGATTAGTCATGGAAAAGGTAGCTGTAATTTCTGGTCTGCTAACTGGTGCCCTAATGACCCACTTATGAATTGTATCCCCAACTCCATTCTTTCCCCATTATTATACTGCTATGTGGCTGAGTTTATCAGTAACAATGCATCTATTCTACCACAGATTTCCTCCTTCCTGGAACATGATACTCTCTCCTTTCTTCAGTCTGCAGAAATTACCCAAGATAGAGAAGATAGGTTGATCTGGAAACCAGAAGTGACATGTATTTTCTCTTTTAAATCTGCATACAAGGAACTCACTCTGTCTTCAGGTAATTTCCCTGCTACCAAACTTATATGGAATCCAAAACTACAAAAAAAAGGTTTCTATTTTTACATGGAAACTGTTGCACTCTTTCCTACCTTTTGATGATGTGCTAATCAAATGTGGTTTTAGTCTTGCTTCAAAGTGCCCAGCATGTTATCATTCAGACTCTATTCAACATTTTTTTATATCCTTCCCCCGTGCTCAATCTATATGGAATAAGATGGCATCTTGGTTGGATTTTCACCTTAATGATCAGGATTCAATTAATGAAAGATTCTTCTTGTTTTGGAATAGTCATGATCTTTCCAAATGGCACCAGCTGTTATGTAAAATTCTCCCACCTTGGATCTGTTGGTGCCTCTGGAAGGCAAGAAACAGTTTCTTTTTTTATAACAAACATTTTTCATCAGAGCTCATATGCAAGGAAGTTTGTGACCAAATTTATCTGACTCTCTATGCTAAACCTTACCACCACAGTTCCCCCTTAACTATTCCAACCAGCTTGTTGCATCTGATCCCTCACCTTAGACCACCTCCGAAGCCTACTGTATCTATTGTTTTCTGGGAAAGGCCAAAGCTAGATTGCATAAAGATTAATGTAGATGCATCATGGTCCTCTAATAATGTAACAGTTGGCCTGATTGCAAGAAACAGTCATGGAACCCCATGCCTTATTAAATCCACTGCTATTACTGTTGTTTCTTCACTTCAAGCAGAGATTTTAGCTATTCTATTTGCCTGCCAATCCTTTCCAGAACTATATAACACTTTCACTATTGAATCTGATTCTTTGTTGGCTGTGAAAATGATCAGGGATCCCTATACTGCTCACTGGCCTTTGTTTGATCTAACCTCTAAAGTAAAGTCCCTATTAAAGAATGCTGATCTTAAGCATGTTTTTAGGGAATGTAACTCTGTGGCAGATGCAATTGCTAAATATCACTCAGTCCATAATCTGAGCCTAAACCTTTCTAATTTACCCACCCACATCAAAGGCCTCATTTCTTTGGATAGGGAGCATACTCTATATATCAGATTGTATAGGCATGATTCCTGATAGAATTGATACTGCTAAGATTTTGCCACTTGATTTTTTGCAGGTACTACGGTTTGAATTCCAACATCTGAAGCTCAGCTACACTTATATGGAGATCTATCTCAATTGGTCATCTTCCCCTTCCTGCTGCGGTTAAGAGAATGGAATGCTCCATTATCAGAATTTTGACTACTCAGAAATCCAACATTAGGTTTCGATTTTTAACATTAATCTCTGAAGTTTTTAGATTGAAGTTGCCTGGTCAAAGGAATGAATTAACACAGGGGGTAGAGATTCTTTCTTTTGGAATCGCAACTTCAATAACTATTCTCTTCTACTCTGGATAGTTAGACCAATCTACTACTAGATATGTATTCTTTTGGAGGCAACTATGTTGCCTCAGAGATCTTAATGTATAAACCATTACTTTGTATACTTAAGTTGTTTTAATTAAGGCTTGGGGAACCTTATATATAATCCCCCACCCTTGGGTGTTTTCACTAAAAAAAACATAGTTAAATACATTAATAATTGACCTAAACGAGCGCATCTGTAGAAGATATTTTGTGATGTCTTCTGCAATATTATGGCTTATCTTCTCCGAACAACCTTTAAGGAAATATGAAATAGTTTATGGAATAAGTATATATAGTAGAAAGTAATATGGAATAGTTATAGGTGTTAGTTTCCTTATAGAATTAGTTTCTTTGCAGATTAGATTATAGATGGTAATTTAATATGTTATTTTATTATAGTTTAGATTGTAACACTACATATTATGATCTTCATTATGAATGAGATGTGTCATTGATTTGATATCAATGCACCAATAATAAATTCATTTATATTTTTACATGGTATCATAGCCCAAGTTGGGTTATTGAGCCGATGTGTGAACCCCCTTTAATTTGACCCGATATGGGTCGTGGAGTGTTTCCACGTTGGTACGTGAGGGGGCGTGTTGAAAGATATATCCCACATCATTTCTTAAAGACTAAAATGACTTATATATAAGGTCTTGGGTCACCTCCACTTTGTACCAATTGGTTTTAAAATGGAAACCCAAGACACCTTGAAATTTAACATGGTATCAGAGCGTGTTCGATCTGCAACCCCTTATCTTTAGTTGTATCTGCGCTACCGCCGCCACCCTTACCTTCTATGCCGCCGTTGTGATCCTCCACCGCCACCACTGAGGGAGCCTAGTGCCGCCACCGCTCCGCTTTGTTATCCATACGCGCCACTGGCGCGTTTAATTGTTGCCCTCACGCGCCAATGCCGTTGCCATTCACGCGCCGCCCACAACGATTTCTACAAATACTGCTCTACCATAAGAAAATGTGAGTTGAGTTGATTGGAACTGAAATAGGCTAAATTTTACCAGGCCTAAGAATGTGAGGTGGGAGAGTTTGTGAAGTGCTTGAAGGCATAGTACTGCGTTTTCCCCTGTTCTTAAAATCCACAAAATTACCTTTTTGGTACTCCGTATTTGTTCCTTTTCACTTGTATTCCAACAAAGAACAGATTCTACGTCCACCTAACAATATTAGAATGAATCATTTTCTTAATGTTAAATATAATGTTAAAATTGTTATGGTTGAATTTGTATTGTGCTTGTTGGATTTTTATTTTTAAAACTTGATTTTGATGGTGTATAAAATAGATTACGTATTTTTATTTAATTTTAAGTTAAATTTTATAATTTTAGTAATTAATTAAAAATTTTACAATCAATTCGGTTTATTCGGTTTGAATTCGATTTCAAACCAAAATCGAATCCAAATTCAGTTCGAATAATTTGGGTTATTTGGATTATTCGAGTTGATTTCGGTTTTGGATTTTTTGGGGGCAAAATCGAATATCCCAAATCGAATAAACCGAAAACCGATTAAAACAAAAACTGATTAAACTGAATCAACACCCACCCCTAATTCTCATACTCCCTCCATCCCAACTCAAATTGCATAGCAATCATTTTCACGTTATTTAAAAAATATGTTTGACCATTAAACTGAATTGATTGTAAATTTTTTACATAAGTACTCTCATTTTCTTTGCACAAGGACTCTCATTTATCCTGTTGAAGTAATATGTATAAATTACTGTGTAGAAAAGAAATAAGATCTTTTGACCGAGAAATTAAGTATGGTGTAAGGTTTGGTGGAGAATCTCCATCTACTATAAACCCACCGGCATGGTTGAAAATGTCGTAGCTTTTCAATATCAGTGGAAATGTGAGCATAAGAGCATGTGTAATGAAATTTTTTGTGGATCACTATATCTCGCCCTGTATTTTACTATCCTCGCCCTAATACGTATACAGTATATATTTTTAATTGAATTTGAATAACTAAATTAAATTATATTATAGTTTTAAAAATTTAATTTTTTAAAAATCTAAAATCTGGGGGGAAAAAAAAAAAAATTTCGCCGCCGCCGGACCACCGGGCGCCGCCGCCGGACCCGGTTCGCCACCGCCTGGGCGCGAGGCGCCACCGGTCGGCTCGCCACGGCTTGGGCGCGAGCCGTGGCGGAGAGTCACCGGCGGTCCGGTCGCCGCGGCATGGCCGCGTGCCGCCGGCGGTCCGGTCGCCACCGCGGGACGGCGAGCCGCCGCCGGTCGGCTCGCCACGGACAGGCAGCGTGCCGCCGGCGGACCGCTCGCCACGGTCCGGGCGCGAGCCGGACCGGCGCCGCTCGCCTTCGCCAGCGCGCGAGCCACCGCTCGCCGTTCCTTCGCCGCGAGCCGGACGCGGTCCGCTCGCCAGGCCGTGGGTGCGAGCCGGACGCGGCTCGGCTCGCCGTGGCTTGGGCGCGAGCCGTGCCAGGCTTTTTTTTTTTTTTTTTTTTTCAAAAATCTGACTTCTATAAATGTGCTCGGATTCCATTCTTTCCAATGGCACTTGAATTTTTTTGCAGTCCGAGACGAGGAAAAAAAACTCCAAAAAGGGTGTTACAAATTCCATGTCTTCGGAGGTAATTTTACTAATTAGTTTTCTGTCCGTAAGTAGTTGTTAAATTTAATAATTTTTGCTGTAGAAATTTGTGCTCGTCTTTGTGTTTTAATTTGTTAACAGTTACGTAGAAATTATTGCACATTTATCTCCTTTGAATTTAGCTCCTATCAGTTGCAGTAACGTTAATTTTGTTGTTAATTTAGCTACATAATGCTGTTTTGAATTTATCTACAGTAATTCATGGCCTAATTATTGTAATGTTAATTTTGTTGTTCCGTTAAAATTCTTAAGCATTGCTGTAGAAATTTATGCCCGTCTTTGTGTTTTAATTTGTTAACTGTTACGTAGAAATTATTGCACATTTATCTCCTACGAGTTTATCTCCCATTAATTGCAGTACCGTTAATTTTGTTCTTAATTGAGCTACGTAATGCAGTTTTGAATTTATGTACAGTAATTTATGTCCTATTAATTATTGTAGCGTTGCTTTTGTTATTCTGTTAAAATTGTTAATTATTGCCGTAGAAATTTGTGCTACTCTTTGTGTTTTAATTTGTTAACTGTTATGTAGAAATTATTGCGCATTTATCTCCTATGAATTTATCTCCTACTAGTTGCAGTAACGTTAATTTTGTTGTTAATTTAGCTGCGTAATGCTGTTTTGAATTCATCTACAATAATTTATGCCCTATTAATTATTGTAACGTTAATTTTGGTTGTTCCGTTGTAATTCTGATTGGATGGAAAATACTATGTTAATTTAACTGCGTAATGCTGTTTTGAATTTGTGTACAATAATTTATGTCCGATTAATTACTGTAGCGTTGATTTTGTTGTCCTACTAATTACCTGATGTTTATTGCTGTTTCAGGATGACAGTCAGTCATGTGAAGCTGCTGCAGGGCGGAATGGATACTCTCCATTTGCCACCTCAGCTGTGTTCCCAGATGTTGACGAGGCTTATTCGTACCTGCAGCGGATTGCTCTGCAGGTGGGATTTGAACTTGTGACGGGGTCCTACAAACAGAACAGGAATGGTCCGCTGAGGTTATATTGCATTTGCAATCGGGGCCGGAAGGATAAGGCTGTAGATACGAGCGAATCTGATGTAGTCCGACGGAGTAGCAGCTCGACCAGAAGTTGTGAATGCCCATTCGCGATTGTCTTGAAACAGGGAATCACGGGGAATGGTTGGAATGTAGTGCCGTGTAAGGATCCTAGGCGAGGGACGCACAACCACTCTTTCTCAGTGTACCCCGAGGGTCACAGACAGAGCTCCAAGCTCCATGCGGACGCGAAGCAGATGATCAGAGATTTGACAGATTCAGAAACAGCTCCAAGGCATATCAATGCCAGCCTCAGTAATTCGTTTCCGGACCTGCATCAGAACATTAGGCAGGTGTACAATGAGAGATCGGCATATGTAACGGAAAGGCGAGGCGGGCGCAACACGGCGGAGAATTGTTTGCATCTGGCCACCGCGAAAGGGTATGTAGTTAGTCACCGCTCAGCAGGTGATGGCACTCTGACTCATTTATTCATGGCCAATCCCGATGCTGTTGTGGCATTTCGCACGTTTCCGTGGGTTGTGGCCATCGACTCAACATACAAGACCAATCGGTACGGCATGCCATTCATTGAGATGGTTGGGATGTCCCCTTGCAACACAAACTTCTTGATCGCCTACGCAATTGTTGTTGACGAAACGGCAGACACCTATGAGTGGGTGCTGAACGCTCTGAAGAACTTGCTTGTGGATGGACCGTTCCCTGAGGTTGTGGTCACCGATCGGGAGATGGGACTGATTAGGCCACTTCGGACTGTGTTTCCAGAATCGAAACATCTGCTCTGCACCTGGCATATCAACAAGGATGTGGAGGCACGTGTCACCGTGCTGACGGGGAGTAAGAGGAACGGGTCAGGGTTCAAGAACGGTGCATGGTTCCGGATTTGCAATGCGTCCACCGTTACAGAGTACGAAACCGCCTTGGTTGATATGAGGGCTGCATGGTCTTGGAGCGTGGCTGTTATTAGCTACGCTGAGACGACGTGGGTCACACCCCATAAGGAGAAATTTGTGAGGGCATGGACGAACAGATTTCTGCATTTCGGGAACACAACTACGTGCAGGGTCGAGAGTGCACACTCGTCACTGAAAGGGTGGTTACAAACGTCGACTGGTTCACTGGACACGGTATGGAGGCGTGTCGACCTGCAGATAGCCCAGCAGATTACTATGATCAAGACCGGCCTCGAGAAGTCAAGAACGTGTATCGGAAGATTGCACCGCATGGCCGTTTTCAGCAACTTGATCAACAATGTGTCCAAATTCTGCCTGGATAAATTGAGGGTCGAGTACCGCAGGATTGATGCACTGGGAGCACAGGTATATGCTTACTGCGGCTGTGTGCTGCGCTCGACATACGGAATACCGTGTGCATGCGTCATGGCCGCGGCAGTTGCTGAAGGAATCCCCTTGTACTTGGACGACATTCATCCGCTGTTTAAGAGCCTGGCATTGGGTGATCACTCGCAGAGCACGGAGAACAGCTCGAGGGCCGAACAGGATCAGTCGCGGTTCGACACTCTGTTGGAGGAGTTGGCGCGCAGCGACCCTTCGGTCCGACGACGAGTTGCATCCTACGTAGATGCGCAGTTGCATCCGGAGGAGAGCGGCATTGGCGAGCCGGACATCTGTACCAGTGCACGTGGGAGACCAAGCGAGCAGGTCCCCCGATCAAGATCAACCCGACGTTCACCGAGCTACCACGAGCACGTGAACAGGCGATACGGGAGTAGTTCAAGGTCCCCGGGGCGTGCTTCAGGGAGCGGTCGCCGCCACGGTAAGTACAACATGTTTATCTTATTGTTTATCTAAATGTATATCGCCGCCTGCACAAGATATTTATGTTAATGTGTTGTCCTGCAGCGACATTCCCGTTCCTCGAAAGTGTCCCCCACATTGTCAGGCGTTACATCGGAGGCTGGAACGATGTCGTGAGTGATGGTAACTGTGGCTTCAGATGCGTTGCTGATGCGTTCCACGTAGACGGTGAAGGTGAATGGTCCACAGCGCGTCGGGCAGTATTTAACGAGATATCAACTCATTGGCCTGACTACGTTCCCATCTACGGTTCGCAAAATGACGTTGAACTCGCCAGAGCCCGTATACACCACACCAGCGGTCCATGTGGTCCAGAGCATTGGTTCACGGTCATTGCGGACATGTTTCCCGTCGCCACCTACTACAACACGGTCGTGGTTTTATATTACATTTCAGAGAACGGGTCGGCGGACCATTGCTGTACAGTCCTTCCACTGAGGGCAGGTGGGGGCGAGGCTGGAACAAGTAGGGAGCTGCACATTGTATACGTTCGCAGTGCAAGCCATTTCGTCCGGGTAAACATGAGGGAAAACTGTCCCATGCCCCCCGTGGTTAATCTGTGGACCACGCTAAGGAAGCCTGATGTCGTAGGTTGGGAGTTACCCTTTCGTAGGAGGCTAAGCGCTTGGAGAAGAGCATACTCCCAGAGTAATTAACTGTTGTTATTAGCTCGGCATGTACGCAACCGTTACAGTTATTGCCTACGCATCGCGTAATTAATTTTGAAAGCGTTGTCGATGCAAAAATGAATGACGCATAAATGTGATATGCAAAAACATAGCCGATTACATAAATGAGCAGAATATGGCACAACTGTGAGCTCACACATAAACAAACATTCGACTAAGGAATGGGTCCATAACCGAGCCTCCGATACTCATCGCGATGACCGAGCAGAGTCGTCATCAACTCCCTCATGCTGGGGTCGCCGAGTCCATCAACGGTCGCCGAGCCAAACGGATCCAGTGCGCTCATCACGTCACTCAGCATCTGTTACACAGGAAACGGAGTTTACAATAACGAGACAACAAAATGTAATATAATTACTCGAAGCAAACAGTTAGTGAAAACTTACCGATAACTGATGATGTGTCCTGTCCGGGCCACTCGCGGCAGCATGTTCAGGATTTGCGATCACTGGGTGCGAATGAGTCGCGTACCAGTCCTCGTAATCCATGGTACACTCTGATTGGGGCGTGGCCACCGGGAACGCCGCAAGCCGTTCCTTGTGCCAAGTGTGTGCCATCTCCCATAGGGTCAACTGCAGCCTCCCTGGGTAGGTCACTGAATAGCCGGCTGGATCAGCCGGGCGGGAACAAGGCTCCGGCGCAATAGCAAGACCCCGCGGTATACCCTGTAGGAGACCGAACTGCCGCACAACGCGATCTGGCATGTACGCCTCCATTGCGTCGAGGTATCGGATCACGCCGCGGTAGTGAGTCCTCCCCCCCGCAGCCCTGACCACGTCCACTCCATATGGCAACCAATCCACCTGCAAAAAGTTTCACAGACATGTTACGTTTCTATGGAATCCGATCTATCTACTACTGTCAGAATAAGAGTAAAAGCATGGAATTCATACCTGGTCGGGCTGTAAGGCATCCAACTGTCGCCTGATGGCACCGAGCCTCCCCGTACCCCTCCCCGATCTAACCCCTGTGTGCCACCGACTGGCGCGACCCGGAAGAGCTGGCAACGTACTCGGTCCCGGCCGAAACATCGGAAAGTACTCGTATATCCATGCTTGGAGCAGCGTGCAACATCCGCATAGGCCGCGCGCCTTGGACCGGGACGCAATTCCCAACTGCAGATACAAACTGGCCAACGTCGCCGAGCCCCACGACAACTGCGACAACTGCGAATCAAGCAGGGGTAGAAGGTTGGCTCTAACCTTATTCCCAGTTTTATCCACAAAAAGCGTGGATGAAAACAGGGTCAGCATGTAGCACATGAATTGGAAGTTCTGGCTCTGCCCCGCCGCTACACACCTCGCCATCAAAGATTGGGCATCTATGTTACCCCCGTTCCAGTCTTCCGCGAGAAAGGACTCCACGTCTTTCCCAAACAGTTCGGCGCACGCTTCCTCAATAGTCTCCGCCGAAATGGTACTCGCAACAGCGCCACCATCGATGGGAATGCCAAGAATCATCTCAACGTCATGCATCAAGATGGTCATCTCCCCAAACGGCATGTGAAACGTGTTCGTGTCCGGCTGCCACCTCTCGACAAAAGCGGATATCAGTGCCATGTCAAGGAACTGGAACATAATCGCAGGCAGGTGGCCCAACCCGGTCGCATGTATCCGGGCCTGTGCAACATCGCTCAGTTCGGGGAGCGTGTCGACTAGCTGCTTGCATAGCGGCGACCGAGCATGGCATCTCAACACACCTCGCTCTATACCATTCCAAACGTCAAGCGCGACGTGTCCTCCGAAGCTTGGTATGACGAGGTCATCCTGCGGGCCACCAGCCACTGGTCCCCGCACTAGCCACGTCTCATCGGCGGCGGGTCGCTTCCTCCTATTCCTCGGTGCCATTCCGGTGCTAGGCTCACCGGCATTGCACGATCCACCAGAAGACTGTGCGAATTGACCAGCTCTGTTCCTCACGGTGTGCCTGGCTCCAGCTTCAGCATAACGTTCGATCCCGGCATCCAATGGAACACTCGAACCAGGTTGGCCCACCGGGGGGACATCTGCGGGCAGGTCATAATTCATCTGCCAATCACTTTCATGACGGATACCACCGGGCGCGAGGATGTTAATCTCCGGACCGTCCCATGTCGGCATGGGATCGAATGCACGAACGCTCGGTGGAGAAGGCTGCTCCGCTCCTACATCAAACTCCCGCGGGCGAGGCGACGGTTCATCCTCGACCACGCGGCCTCTAGCCTGTCTCGCCGAGGCACTAACACATCTTCGTCGGATGGAACGACCGTGACCGTCAGGTTGACCACCAGTGCTCATCTACGACACAAGATATGTAATTAGTATAACAACAAGTGAATCAAACTGATATGATAAGATAAATTAACATACATTTCAACAACGTGTGAACTGATTTTTCGAACAGTGCATCAACAAACTGGAACATTTTTTCTAGTTACAAATTGGAGATTACATAACTAAATAATCTTATTTTCTTACCACTATTATTAACATTCAAGGAAACAATAGTTAAAACATATCGTAACAGTTTACTACACAATTGTTTACATCGGATTACTAAAGTTTGTTTACATAGAACTATATTCTATTATGTCACATAACTAAATAATTTCCAAAAAACACAATTCCTAATCAATAATTTCTGAATAATTTCTATTACGTCACATAACTAAATAATTACTAAATTACCCAATTTCTAAAAAATACAATTTCTAAAACAATATGTCCAAATTTAAACTAAGTAATTTCTACGAAACACAATTTCTTCGTTTTAATTCCAATTACGCCACATACCTAAATAATTTCTAAATTGGCCAATTTCTACAAAATACAATTTCTAAACCATTATGTCCACATTGAAACTAAGTAATTTCTACAAAACACAATTTCTTCGTTTAAATTCCAATTACGTCACATAACTAAATAATTTCTAAATAACCCAATATCTAAAAAATACAATTTCTGAAATATTATGTCCGAATTTAAACTAAGTAATTTCTACAAAACACAATTTCTTCGTTTTCATTCCGATTATGTCACATAACTAAATAATTTCTAAATAACCCAATATCTAAAAAATACAATTTCTGAAATATTATGTCCGAATTTAAACTAAGTAATTTCTACAAAACACAATTTCTTCGTTTTAATTCCGATTATGTCACATAACTAAATAATTTCTAAATAACCCAATATCTAAAAAATACAATTTCTAAATAAATTCTATTAGGTCACATAACTAAATAATTTCTAAATAACCCAATTTCTAAAAAAAACAATTCCTAAAATATTATGTCCAAATTTAAACTAAGTAATTTACATAGAACACAATTTCTTCGTTTTAATTCCAACTATGTCACATACCTAAATAATTTAGAACATCACAAATTCTAAACAAATAATTCCTAAGTAATTTCTATTATGTCATATAACTACATAATTTCTATAAAATCCAACTTCTAAAAAATACAATTTCTAAAATATTATGGCCAAATTTAAACTAAATAATTACTAAAAAACACAATAAGCTTCCAATTATGTCATCATGTCCAATTATGTCATTAATTCCGACAAGCTCAACAAAATTCTAACAATTCCGACAAGTTCAACAAAATTCGAATAGATCGGGCAACGATTCCCACGAAAAAAAAAAAAATTTCTCAAAAACTTACATTTTCCGGCGAGATTCCGGCGGGATTCCGGCGAGATTCCGGCGTCGGCGGTCGGCGGCGGGCGGCGGCGGGCGGCGGCGGGCAGCGGCGGGCGGCGGGCGGCGGCGCCGGGCAGGGGCTGGAGGCGGAAATGGAAGGGAAGGGGGAGAGGGAAGTGGGAGAGGGAAGGGGGAGAGGGAAGTGGGAGAGGGAAGGAATGGGAGAGGGAAGGAGAGAGGGAGGGGGGAGGGGTATTTATAGATTTTTTTAGGGTTTTTAATATTTTTTATTTCTTTTTCCTGTTTTCTTCAAATTAAAAATTATTTTATTTTAATTCAAAATACGTGTATTTATACGTATTAGGGCGAGAATAGTAAAATACAGGGCGAGATATAGTAATGCCCAATTTTTTTGTGGTCTCTTATTTATAAAAAAATTACAAAGAGATTTCAATGAGGCCACAAAGGTCCACAATGGAGTTTCCTTGTGGTCTCTAAATAAAGAGACCAACCCCTCATCTCCACTTCGATCGATCCCATATGTTTCATCCCAGGTGCCTGAGGCCCGTGCTGACGGACGGGTCACTTATTGTCCTCTCAAAGGACAAATGACAGTATCTTATTGGGCTACGTGTTCCACTACTGTGCATCCTATTTTTTTTTCACTTGGACACGTGGCGCCATTTGATTGTGCCACATGTATGTTTTTAATTTTTTAATTATTCTGCTTATAAGTTTCTGCTTTTAATTTTAAAAATTCATTTTTTTATTTTAAATTTTTTTCTTTTAATTTTAAAAATTTAAAATTCGTTTTTTTTCATTTTAATTTTTTTTAGAAAATGAAAAAATGTAAATTTTAAAAAATGAATTTAAAACTGAAAAATCTAAATTCAATTTTAAAATTAAAAATGTATTATTAAATTTCACATTTTAATTTATTTTGGGTTGACAAAATTATTTACATTAAATATTTAAGGTAAAATTGAAAGAGTGATTTCCCATCAGATTGATTAAGAAGAGTATAAATAGAGTACAAAGTATACTAGTCTAAACATAACTCTAGCCTAATTATCAAGAATAAAATCTTATCCAATCATCAAATTACTTTATTCTAACACCCCCCTCAAGCGAAGCGTTAGATGCTCACCAACGCACAACTTGGACCTGAAAAACTCCAACAGTGGACAAGAGAGTCCTTTGGTGAAGATGTCCGCAATCTAAAGAGAAGTCGGGACATGAGCAACGCACAGCTTGCCAGATGTCACCAACTCACGAACAAAATGATAGTCAATGTGATGTGCTTCGCCCGCTTGTGCGCCACCAGATTCAGAGCCAAGAAGATAACACTGCTATTGTCGCATAACAGTAATGGAGCACCAGAAAGCGGAACCCTAAGATCACGAAGCAAATGAGTGAGACAAACCACCTCTGAAGTAGTGTTTACGAGGGCACGATATTCAGACTCAGTGCTGGAGCGAGAAACAATGGGTTGTTTATTGGCACTCCAAGAAACCATATTCCCACCAAGATAAACCGTATAACCATAAGTTGACCGTCGAGTCTCCAGACAGCGGCCCCAGTTAGCATCATAGTACCCTAACACCTTAGGAGTACTAGAAGAACGAAAACTAAGACCAAAATGAAGGGTGCCACGAACATACCGCAAAATTCGTGTCACTGCAGCGAAATGGTCATCTCTGAGATCCTGAAGATACTGGCTCACCGTGTTGACCGCGAAATCCAAATCCAGATGAATGATGGTGAGATACTGGAGGGCACCAACAAGGCAATGATAAAGTATAGGATCCCAGAATGGAGAACTGGTAGAGTTGAGAAGCTGAGAACCGACGACAAATGGCGTAGAAACAAGGGCCGCGTCAGACATGCCAGCCAGAGTCAAAATATCCCAAGCATACTTTGCTTGGCCAAGAAATAACCCTGAGGAGGTAGGAAAAACTTCAAGACCAAGAAAGTAATGGAGAACTCCAAGATCCTTGATCGCAAACTCTTTGTGTGTCTGATGAATGAACTGACAAAAAAAAGTCGAGTCGTTGCTTGTAAGAATGATATCATCCACATACACAAGTATATACAGTAGCAATGACCCTCTTTAAAGAACAGATAAAGAAGTATCAGCTGAGCTGCACTGAAAACCAAGCTGTGTTAGAT
The DNA here is from genome assembly GCA_037428765.1 of Rubia yunnanensis. NCBI lineage: Eukaryota > Viridiplantae > Streptophyta > Magnoliopsida > Gentianales > Rubiaceae > Rubia > Rubia yunnanensis. The sequence goes on along the minus strand of CM075071.1, from coordinate 70,653,083 downwards.
AACCGCTGAAGTGCTAGGGGCCTGCTTAAGATCATAAATGGCCTTCCGCAAGCAATAAACATATTCTGGTTGAGAAGAATCCTGATAACCAACGGGCTGCTTCATATAGACCGGAGAATCAAGAACATTTTTAAGAAAAGCGTTCTTGACGTCCAACTGATGAAGTGGCCAGGAACACATGGTGGCTATGGCGAGGACTGTCCGAATAGTGGAGGCTTTGACCACTGGACTGAAAGTGTGGTAAAAGTTAAAACCCAGAATTTGTGAGAAACCCTGTGTCATAAGCCTAGCTTTATGACGCTTAGTAGTGCCATCTGGTCGATACTTCAGTCTGCAAACCCATTTAGAGCCAACAATATTAACATCCGATGGGCGAGGCACCAAATCCCAAGTGTGCTGTCCATAAAGAACTGCCATCTCATCATCCATGGCAGAAACCCAAGCCGGATCCTAAAGAGCAGTGCGGTAATCTGTGGGCTTTGACTGAGCAAGTAAGGCGGCAGTAAGAATATGAGCAATGATATCAGAATAATCTCTGCGCTGAATAGCTCCAATCGACGATCGAGTAGCAATACGATGAGTGCGAAGCCGAGGTGGAGAAACTGGAGGAGCAGACGCAGTAGGTTAAAGGGCTGGTGAGGTGGTCGACAAAGGGGCCGGTGAAGTGTCCAGAGAATCAGATGGGCTGGTTGGTGGACCAGGTGAGCTGGTCGATGGCGGGATGGATAGAGCAGGATGAGTCCGAGCGACCACTGGATGATCTGAATCATCAGAGCAGTCAGAACATGGTGTTGTAGTTGGTAAGGATGACAGCATCGATGAACCAGGAGGGCTGGCAACCAAAGTGGCAGATCGAGCAGGAGGAGATGCCACCGTGGAAGAAGTAGGAGTATCAGCTGATGTATCAACATGTTCAAAAAAAGTAGAGACATCCAGAGAGAACAGAAATACTGAAGTAGAACCATCGGCATAAAGGAAGAAAGTATCATCAAACCGAGCATGTCTGGTGACATATATCTTTCCAGACGTAGAATCCAAACATCGATAATCCTTGTACTGGGAGTTGTACCCAAGAAAGATACATGGAAAACTACGAGGAGCGAGTTTGTGAGCTGCATATGGACAAAGATAAGGGTACACATGAAAACCAAATACATGAAAGTTCGTGTATATGGGAACCCAACCATTAACAACCTTAAATGGTGATCGTGCGCCAAGAACTGGAGTAGGCAACCGATTTATGGTATAAGCAGCTGCATCAAAGATGTGTGGCCAGTGAGAGAGAGAAACATGAGAGTGGTACAACATAGACAAGCCCATCTCAGTAATGTGGCGGTGCTTACGCTCAACCCGACCGTTCTGCTCAGGAGTATACGGACAAGAAATCTGATGGTGAATGTCTTTTGTCTAAAAGTGAGAGCGTAAGCGACCATTTACGAACTCAGTCCCCCCATCACTCTGAAACACTTTAATGGTGGAAGAAAAATGGTTCTACACAAAGGCTCAAACTGGCAATAGATACCCCAAAAATTAGATTTACGACGAAGTGGGTAAAACCACGAGAGTCGGGAATGATCATCAAGGAAAATGGCATAGTAGGAGAAACCATCAACATATATAATAGGAGAGGACCCGCATAAGTTACAATGAACTATATCAAGTACCCTAGAAGCACGTTTATCATTTGTATGAAAAGATAAACGTTTCCCTTTACCTTTTTCACATGCTTAAAAAATGGTGGGTTTAGGCAAAACCGATGAGACATCTAAGGATCCAGAAGCACGCAAACCAGAATAACGGAATACGGAACATGACCAAGTCTAGCATGCTATATTTCAAAGGACGCACGCGACTTATTTGATTCCACAATATACATTAAAGCAGATGCACCATGGTCTAAGACATAAAGACTATCCTCAATATGACCGTGGCCCAATGTTTCCCTAGTGATTTTATGTCGAATAATAAAAGAACGATCATCAAGGCAGACAACAACATTTAATTTCGAGTTAATTTGCTAATAGAAAACAAATTTTTAGTAATATCAGACACAATAAGCACATCATAAATAGGCAAAGACTTAGAAATCCGAGATTCACCAACATGAGTAATAGGGAGTTGAGAACCATCACCAACATAGATGTGGGAAGAGCCATGGTAAGGTCTCACATAATCAACAGTAGCAGGAGATGATGCCATGTGCTTTGTAGCGCCTGAATCTACAATCCACTGATGGCCAGAATGCCTAAATTCTAAGATACCAATAGAAGGGGCCATACTGCAAATTGGTAAAGTGGGAGGGCAAAAATAAAGTGACGCGCAAGACGCTGGCCAAAGGGAAGGCTGCTGGCACGTAGAGGGCACGCGCGAGTCGGTTACGCGCCCGGAGGAATTGCGCGGTTGAGAGTACGCGCCTGGAGAAAGACTCGCCACTACAAATCGTTGGACTCGCCACTGCCTCTGCAAACCATTGCCGACGACTGGTTGAATTGAGCTTTGCCTCAAACGGAGAAGGACAACCGTAGAGGGATCCGGAAAGGCAAGAGGAGAGTCGCCTGAAAAATATGGAGGTGGTCGCCGAAGATTACGCCGAAGAAGACAAAATATATGCCGGTAAAAATGGAGAAGGCCGGAATCTGCAGCCGAAGAATTGCTGGTGGAAATGTATGGCAGACGAAGAATCAATTCTGGGGAGATGACGGGGATAGTCACTAGAGGCAGAGTCGCTGTTGACGAAGATGAATCTGATGCCGGAATTGTCGGTGGATACGACGCCGGACAAGTTGCCGGAACTGAAGTTGGTCGCCGATGGAAGGAACTGTTGCGGACATGAAGACACCGGAGATCTGGGAAAAGACGCCAGAAGTTGGCCGGGACTTGGCCGAAATTCGCCGGTTTCCGGCAAGGTTGATCGGCCGAAAAAAAAATTAGGGTTTAGGAGGGAGGCTGGAAATTAAAAGAAATAATTAGGGTTTAGGATCAGAACTTGCTCTGAAATCATGAAAGAATGATTTCCCATCATGATTCAGATTGATTAAGAAGAGTATAAATAGAGTACCAAGCAGACTAGTCTAAACATAACTCTAGCCTAGTCATCAAGAATAAAATCTTATCTAATCATCAATTTGCTTTATTCTAACACCCTCTATCCTTGCTCAAATTGCACACAATCTTCTTTACGCTTATCAAAAAACTTGTCTGACTATGTATAATAACGACAAACAAAAGGTTACTTTTGGAAAATTATTTGTTGCGACGAATCCAATCATATAATATATGATAATATTATTCTTTATCTCTATTAGTTATTTAATTAGTTACGGGGATCAAACTGCAATTATTATTTAATATAACTAGTTTTTTTAAATTATTATTCATCATTCAGATTTTTCATTCGTTTCTTCTCCTTCTTTAACCGCCAAAACCTCTCCTATCGCCCTAAATTTTCATCGCTTCTTCTTCACTCAATCGACGAATTCACCGGTGATTTATCTCCAGTTCCGAGTATCGGGCATCCTCAAGGTAAACGTTGTACTTATACTCGGTTCGATTTTATCTTCAATTTGTTGATTTTTTGTTCACTGTGTTGTTCTGCAGTTTTCTTTGGTCGTGCGTTGTCAGCGGGAGTTGTTTTATTGTGCTTATCTGATTTTTTTGCGTTATTTCGCAGATCTATTGAAAATATGACAAATCTAAAGCATCGAAAGAAGTTTCTTCGGTTCAGTTAATACTGGAAAGATTGAGCAAGATGCTGTAAACTCTTCCCTCTATCCGCTTTGCAATTATTGTAATACTTACATAATTACAAAACAAATCTCAATCAAACTTACCTTTCTATGCATAATAATCCTTAACCACACGCACCTTTCTACACATTACATTGTCAATATTGCAAAATCATCCCAATCAGATGCTAAGGGTAAAGTTAATTTTGATCATCAAATTATCCTAAATTTCAGCATTTGATCATGTAAATATAAAAAGCACTATTTTGAACATCAATGAAGTCAAGATACTTTTGACCCTTAGCCCCACGTGGAGAAATTTCCCACATTCACAAATTTTAAAATATACAGGCACTTTGAGTGGGCGTTGAACCCATATATTATAAAGATGTAGCGTTTAAAAGTCGGAAGATCTCTTTACAAAAAGTTAATTTATGATTAATTTGATGATTTGTTTTTGTTTCTAATTCGTCATTAATAAGGGTGGTAAATGAATGGACGGGTTAAATATGGGTTGGATAATATGAATAATTTAAAGGGTTAAATGTTTTTCTAAACACCTTTAAGATAAAAGTGTCAATATAATCATGTAAAATTAAAAAATGTCAAATTAACCCTAACTTTCTGATAAATTGTGCCGATATAACCTTCCGGCCACCGGGGTTGACTAACCTATTTAGTCGTTGGCCGGACTAACAAAGATGAATTTACCCTTAAACATTTGAGCTTAATTTTTTCCCATTTAACCCCCCTCCTACTGCCACCAACAACCACCTCTAGCCACCACCACCCGCCACCCTTGACCACTTCCAGCCACCACCTTGACCACCATCCACCACTCGTCTTTTCTTCCCACCATTTATATTCATCCACAGACTCACTATTCCAAACATCAAATCACAATTTCCAAATCCCAAATCCATTTCCTGGCAAAGATTCAAATCTATGGCGAGCAAATTCAATGAACTCCCCACTGCCAAAAGATACCGGCTCCGGCACGAACAAGAAAAATCAAACCCTAACCTCGAATTCCAGACATCGGCACTCCCTCCTCCACCCACCACACTTTGTTTGCCGGCTGTTAAAAAATTAGAATATTCTTACCATAATACTTGTAGATGTAATTGTATTCTATTACCTTTTCCTAGCTTGTATAGGTACCCTGTACTATTATATAATGTATCATGAATTCATGAATACAGACACAATTATTACCCTTATTTTCCACACTGTATCAGAGCCTAAAATTCTGAAACCTTAAATAGAAAATTTCCGCTGCCTTAAATTTCGAGCTCCTGCAGCCGCCGGAACACCACACACGCTGCTGCATCTGCCACGCGCCACCGCTGTCGCAGCTCTACGCCGGTGTCGCAGCTCTACGCCGGTGTCGCAGCTCTACGCCGGTGTCGCAGCTCTACGCCGCTGTCGCGCGCCGACAACCGCTGCTGCTGATCCAAATCGGTTCTGCCACACGGCTAGAGTTCACCAACCTTCACGCGCCATAGTTCAACGCGCCAGTGTGTCCTGTCGATCCGATCCATCGTCGGTTATTGTACCTGCTGCTGATCTGTACCTGATTTTTCACTATGTCTCCCTCTGAAGAACGAACTAGTTTTGATGCACCTGAGGCTTCGAAGCTTCAGGATATGAGTGGTTATGATGTGATTGCAACTTTACTTCAGCAGTTGCAGTTGCAATCTGGCCCTCAGACTACCTTACCTATTGGTCGTATGTCAACTGATCCTTACTTGATTGGTTCTGGCGATGGTCCAGGTTTACAACTCATACCGAATACGCTGAAAGGTCAAGAAAATTACATTGAATGGTATGACGCATTTTGCCGCGCATTCCTTGCTAAGAACAAGATTGGGTTCATTGATGGATCCATTACCAAACCCCAGGATGGTCATCCTGATGTTGTTGATTGGCTTGGGGTTAATGCTACCCTTGTCTGCTAGATCTTGCAAACCCTGGATTCGGTGTTGAGATCGTCTACAAGCTTGTTTTCCACAGTTAAGGATTTGTGGGATGACCTGAAGGCACAATTTATTCTTACCGATGGTATGAAGGTTTTGCAAATGCAAGAGGCTATTTAGAGTTGTAGGCAAAACGGTTAGTCCATCGAAATTTACCTTGCCAAGCTGAAGAAGTTGTTTGTAGATTATCACTGCATGCGGCCTCCCCTAGTTTGTACCCGTGAAGAGAGAAAGGCATTATTCCATTGCAATATTTATGCAAAAGTCTTCCGAGAAAGAGAGAAGGATTTGATCTATTAATTCATCTCTCTCCTCGACGAAGGTTTTCACACCTTGCAATCACACATCATGAGCATTGGTCCAATGTCATCTATCATGAGAGTGTATGCCCTTGTTGCTCAGGAGGAGAATTATAAAGCTGTGATTCGAGCTCGTGAGCCTTCTTCAAACTCCATGGCTTATGCTGCACGACGTCCACTACCTGCAAGTTCTTTGCCAATTTCTCTTTCTGCATCTGACTGCAAGAATCTTGTTTGTACACATTGTTGTCGCAAGGGTCATGATAAGGATACTTGTTTCCAGATACATGGTGTACCATAATGGTTCAAGGAGTTGAAGGAGAAAGCCGAGACCACCAAGAAATCGGCGCTAGCTTTCCGGCCGTCCGCCACCACCGTCGGTCCCGGAGGTGCTGCCGCAGCCCTCCCTTTCCCTAGTGGCGGCGGCTTCCTCTGGTCGTGTCCCTGCCCGTTCTGACTTTGTCCCTTCTCTGTCTGATAACCAATGGAGCACGACCATGCAGTTATTTAATCAGTTTAATTCTCTTATTGACAATGAGTCTGGTAAGTCTACTTTACCATGGATACTTGATTCGGGAGCCTCATATCACATGACTGGTGACAAAGGTTCTCTTACTGATCTTACTACTACCATTGATACTGTGAATGTTGTTCTACCTAATGGCTCGATGTCATCCACCACTCAGTATGATTCTATTTTCTTTGGTGGTGTTACTCTACCTCATGTCTTATATATACCTGCATTGCGGTGTAATTTATTATCATGTTCTAAATTGTTATCTACCCTGAACTGTCTAGCTTTGTTTACTGAAAATTATTGTATTTTACAGATAATCAGTATGAGGAAAGTGATTGGCGTGAGTGAACAGAAAGGGGGGCTGTTTTGGCTTTGTCTACTGGATACTTGTGTTTATCGGCCTATCATGCATTCTCTTCCTACAGTTACTTTAGTATCTTTTTTTGACTTATGGCATCAACGTTTTGGACATCCTTCCTCCACGGTGTTGTCTTCTATTTCTTCTATTGATTTTAGCACTAATAAACACTCTGTTCATTGCTCTATATATTATAGAGCAAAACAGACTAGACATAGTTTTCAATTGAGTTCTACAAATGCTACTGCATTGTTTCAATTAATTCATTGTGATGTTTGGGGATCTTATCGAACACCATCTTCTAGTGGTGCATTTTATTTTTTAACTATAGTAGATAATTATTCCCGAGCTGTTTGGGTTTATTTGTTAGTAGCTAAATCTGAAGTAACTTCTAGATTTTTAGAATTTAGTGCCTTAGAGAAGAACCAGTGAGGCCGAACAATTCAACGAGTTTGGGCTGATAACGGAACTGAATTTTTGCCTCTGCGATCTCACTTTACTGCATCTGGGAGTGCCTTTGAGACATCTATGGTTGACACACCACAGCAGAATGGTCGAGCTGAAAGAAAGCATCGCTATTTACTCAATGTGGCATGTGTATTACGGTTCCAAGCCAGTCTTCCTATTGAATTTTAGGGAGAATGTGTTTTACTGCTGCTTACCTGATTAATCGAACACCGACACAGCATCTCAAGGGTCGCATTCCCTTTGAGTTGCTCTATGGGCAAGCTCCGAATTACTCATCATTAAGAGCTTTTGGATGCTTGTGTTTTGCTGCTCATGTTCCCAAATATCGGGACAAGTTTGCACAAAGAAGTCGGCAGTGTCTGTTTCTTGGTTATCCTGCCGGAAAGAAAGGCTGTTGCCTTTTTTACTTGGAATCCTGTGTGATATTTACCAGTTGGGATGCCAATTTCTTTGAAGACCAGTTCCTGTATTCTGCTACTCCGACATCTGCTTCTACTGACGAACCCAACAGCACCACCACATCACCGCTGGTTTCCACCTCCCCGCTGCCGGAGTCACACAAAACTTTTATTCCGCCATCTACCGTTGGCCAGTCTTTGCCATCCGCTGCCAATCCTTCGCTGCCGGTTGCCACCAGCCCACTGCCATCCGCTGGCGGTCAGTTGCTGCCGATTGCTGCTGGTTCATACTGTCGTCCACCGCCGGCCAGTCGCTACTGTCCGCCGCCGGCTAGTCACCGCCAAACACCACCGTCCGCCGCCGGCCAGTTGCTGCCATCTGCCGCTGGCCAGTCGCTACCGTCCGCCACCGGCCAGTCGCCGTTATCCGCAGCCGGTCAGCAACCGTCTTCTGCCGCTGGTGCATCACCGGCAGTTGCCGCTGGTCATCATGCATCGGCCACTGCCGATCATTCACATTCGGCATCTACTTTACCGGCTTCTCTGGTTCCGGATAGTTCCGCTGCCGAGTTGCCACCTTCCAGACATAGTGTTCGATCTCGTCGACCACCGTCTTACTTGGCAGATTACGATTGTGATGATTATGCATGTGCTCTTACTACTGAATACCCCCTTTCTAACTACGTTCCCTCATGCATCGTCACTTTACTCAGGTGTTCTCTACCCGGTTACTGATTATGTAAATTGTGATAATTTTTCTAGTATGCATTCTAGATTTTTGGGTACTGTAACTTCTAGTGCAGATCCCACTACTTATTCCGAGGCTTCCCAGCATGCTCATTGGTGAGCTGCTATGACGGAAGAACTTACTACGCTAGAGCGCAATAAGACATGGACTTTGGCTCTTCTGCGTTGAATAAAAAGGCCATTGGATGCAAATGGATCTACCAGACAAAGTTCCGGTCCGATGGTACTATTGAACATCATAAGGCATGCCTAGTAGTTCTTAGGAATTGCCAGGTGGAAGGAAGTAATTATACTGAGACCTTTACTCCGGTTGCGAAGATGTATTCTGTTTGTTTGTTCTTGTATGTTGCAGTTATTCGTGGTTGGGAACTTCATCAGAGGGATGTCCACAATGCTTTCCTGCATGATGATTTGCATGAGGAGGTGTTTATGCGACCCTCGCCTGGCTATGCTATGCCACATGGACAAGTTTGTCGCCTTCAGAAATCTCTTTATGGTGAAAAAATTGAGATAACAAAGCGAGGATGAAGGCAATGAAGAGGAGGGCATTCTTGTACGCAAATTTCTTTTTCTTCTTTTTTGGCGTCTTAGAACTACATCAGCAGTACCAAATGCTAGAAAATAATCTTCATTTGATCTTATCCCCATTTAAGTGACCAAACAAACAGATTCAACAACCGAGATTCTGCGCAAAATTAAGAGATTAGAGCGAGGATGGATTTCTTTTCTTTTACATTTTTTTAAATTCTGGGACAAAATGGTCATTTCTAATATTTCTGGCTAAAATTTTTGTTGACAATGGAAGTCAACGCATTCCAGGGTTATATTGGCACATATTTTATAAAATTATGGTTATTTTGACACTTTCGAATATTACAGGGTTATATTGGCATTTTTTTGCCTAAAGTCAAGATTATTTTATCACTTTACTCTAATTTAAAAAATATCGGTATGACCCATTTTATAACGGGTTAACAATGAGTTTATTAAAAAATGGGTTCGGATGAAACCTGCTCAACCCGCGGGTAAAAAAATACTTAATTCGTAGGTTAAAAATGGGTAAACCCGCAGGTTTTAATTCATATGAGTTGATATATAAACCAATATGGGCTAAACATATAAATTCAAAATTTTCAATTTTTTTTTAAAATTCAGCTTTGTTTTCTAAAAAAAATTTAACTTTTAAGTTATTGTATAAAATTTACTAATCTCAATTATATCCCAGCGTCCAATTTTGGCATAAAATGACGATTACAGTCAATTAGTAGGAAATTAAATGATATAATAGGAACTTCAGCTATTGAATCACTAAATTTGATCCAACCTTGGCTTCACTAAAGAAAAGTAAAATTAACACTAAAGAAAAGTAAAATTAAATACTGCTCTTGTTTCATTGGATGTGGCACGGTAGTGAAATTTGGTTTTACCAATTTTTCTAGTTCTTACTAGTATGTTCCAACATGACTAATTTAACCAAGTGCATAATAAAGTAAAGCATAAAGAACGAACGACTTGGTTACGCAGTTCGGTATAATCCACCTACATCTGCGGGGCCTGGCCCAGTTCAGAATGAATCTACTAATTAGAAAGATACAGTACAAAGTGCAGTTTACAAAATACTTATCTTTACTAACTATAACACGTGAATTCTGCTAGCTCCCCTAGCTACCGATCCGCCTTGATTATACTCCCTCTGATCTCGAACTCCGTCGACGTTGGATCTCCTCCTCCCGAGGAATTAAGATTTATGATTCTGAACTTTGTGCAGCAGGTCAGGTATGTTGGAACACAGTAATCTGACTCTTGCAATTCCCGAAAATTTCCAAAAATATGTATGTAGATTTTTGCTCTATTAAATCCGTGAGTATGCAGCTGTGTTGATCCCAATTTATATCCACGAACAGATTGTAATACTCCTTGATTATCTCCACAATATTCTATTCCAAATCTGCTTCTTGAAACATATCCAAATCCCATAAATAAAGGGATTTTCCTTATCACAATATATCCCATATATTTGCAAATATCAACTCCATATATTTAGGGATTTTCCATAAATCAACTATGATTCATACGCCTACTATATAACAGAATATAACAATTTCCATAAGTCATAAATACCATAATATTCTGTCTTCTTTTCACGAAAATCATCGACGCATATATACTCCTGTCGAGTGTTCCAACATAGAAAGTTTTTTGTTTCCTTATATGTTCACAAATACTGCCAACTAATTAGTCAATGCAAATCTCTCTGACTTTACAATCTCCCCCTTTGACATTTTGTGAACCCATACCATTTTGATAACGAAAAAAACTTAGCACACATAGGTCTTCCAAATCTTCACCTATGTTGGAATCACACAACAACATAAACACTACCAAATCTGAAAACACATTAATATCAGAATTCCAGAATTCCCACAAGACATGAATACCAAATAATCCAGAAATCCCAAAAAACATTCAGCTTACAGATCCATAACAAAATGAATATTATCCAAAATTTCTCCCCCTGTGATCACACATATGCCAAAGACAAAAAGAACATGTGCCAGAGGCAATAACTAAGCATCCTGAGACTCCCCCTGAATTTAATCCTCCAATTTAGCTTTTTCTGCCTCCAGAATGGCATTCTCTACCTCCAGCGCTGCCACTTGAATAACAATGGCTCCCAATCTTGCATTCAGAGACAGTAACTTGCCCTCATTTTCTGCTTCAGATGATGTAGAACCTGCTGATTTCCACGGTAGATCATGAATATGCCTTAAACCAAAAGTCTTCTTATTTGGCCTCAGGAACTCTGTGTCAATCACAACATTAGTTGCCTTTCCTTTCATCTTGGCACTCTTGGCTAGTGCAGAAATCAGTGCAGGATAGATGATTGCATCATTGACCTTGGGGGCAGTAGCTTGTCTGACCAAATTTTGCTGAATGAACAACCCAAGGTTGACAGGCTTCTGTGTTCCAACACAGTACAACAATCTGGCCATCTATTGTCAATGCAGTGGTGTTTGTTGAAGGCATCCAACAGTGAACAACAATCTGATATAAACCAAAAAATCTCGAAGACAAGCAAGATGCTTGTGAATACCCCGTTGCTGGCCATTCAACCTTATACCCACCAGAGATAGTAGCTAAAATCTGATCATCAGAAATTCCCAAGTCTTCAGGAAACACGCCATCTATTTCTGGTGTCTCAAGACCAAAATTTTTGTTAATTCTAGCTGCTGACAAGTCAATTATCTTTCCCCTCACATAGACTCTTCCATACCAAGGGGAATCAATCTCCGGATTTCTAGTCATGAGGTTAGAGTATACCTCAATTACAATCTGCCGATTGTACTGCAGTTGTACTGCAGTTGTACTGTGGATGCCTTTGTCATGCCCAATATTCTCAGAAATTCTGAAAATCCACTCTTCTTGTATGCCTTTAGATCCACTGGTCTCTCTGGAGTAAATTTCCTTTCAGAAAAAAAACTCTCCCATCTCATCTCCTTTTGAATCGAAATAAGAAAGTGGCTTAGCCTTACTTACAGAGAGGGGAGGAAGTATCTTCTTCTCCTTGCATTCCTGCTTTTTCTTGCTCTTCTTTATTGTGAGGATACCTTGGCATCAGCAGCCTTCCTCTTGCCTTTAGCTGCCTGATAAAACTCATCAAGGACTTTATCACTTGAGTATGCCAAATCAGAATTTCCTGTGTTGGAACACTCTCTGAACCTCCAGCTTCATTCTCCTTCTCAGATTCCTTTCCAGATAGCTCATCTTGATCAAAGTCCTATGGCTTAGTCAAATCTTCTTCAGGTGCCTCATTATTCAAATTATCATGCATGTCATTCTGGTCTTCACCCCCCAGATCAGCATCAGAATCCACCTCCATGTGATTTTCATCTTCATCACTATCTGATAACTCAATTAGAACTGGCCTCCTAAGATCTTCCATCCTCTGAGCAACATGAGGATCAAATAAACCAACCTGCAACCTGTTTGTATGCTTAACAACTTTCCTTCCTACCATACCAGCAGCTTCCTCCTCACTGATTTCCCTAAAAAATACATAGCTTGGCTGGGGCATGCGACAGAAAATATGAAAATTTTCCTTTCCCTTTCCCCTGAGCCTACCATACATCCCCCTCAGATATCTTACATTCCAGTTCTGAATATCCCAAACCTTCTCAATATCCCCAGTCACAATTTCTTCAACTTTAACATGCAGAAACTCCATATCTCTTCTTATACTCCTAATTTTGGTTAAGTCTACATAGTATCTATTAGCTTCTAACCATTCAAAGATCTCATCAGTCGTCTTAAACTCCATACCCATAATTTTTAAAGAAGGGGGATCAGGGCCAGTTACCTTGCTATATCTACCCTTTTCTTTTGGCACTGGGGTGTTCCTCCTGAATGTCGCCATTGTCACCCGAATCCAGAGTCTCTGCATTCTTCACACCATCATCAGTCACCCCTGCCTTGCCATTCTCTTCAGGCAAGAGTTCGGCCTCAACTTCTTCTGCACAGTGTTCGCCTACGTCGGACAAATTTGACTCCACATTGTCCGTCATCTGTTCCTCTTCCATGACTTCTGAGGGTTGAGAAATTTTTGGGAGCTCTTCTTCTCGGGTGGGAGAGTGTGGGATTGTCATTCTTTAGCACAACGTTGTTGTGGAGAAGGATCGTGGAGAGAAGTTTTTTGGCAAAGATTCGAAGAATGCCTAAGTAAATGAGAAAGTGGCCGATTGTAGAGGGATACGAAAGGATTTTGGGCAAGTTTGAATCCAACTTTAACTCTTCAACTTTTCACTTCTTTTCCCGCGAAGCACTTTTTAGGTTTCCAAAGCTTATAATGATGATACTTTCTCCTCTTGTCAACTTGAGATGTCACACCAGAATTAACTTCCAACATACCACACAAACCATCTTCTATTTTTGTACATTTTCATTCTTTCTAATTTTTTTGTTCTTTTTCAATTTTCCAAACAAAAATAAGCAGACTATTCACAGTAAAAAGATAGGTAAGAATTACCTTAAATTTGACAAACACCTAAGTGTTGTCGAAGGTTTTCAAAGGTAGCAGAATCCAACGGCTTGGTAAAAACATCAGCAAATTGTTCATGTGTTGGAACATAGTCTACCTCCACTTCCTTCCTTTCAACCAGATCTCTAATAAAGTGATGCCTTATATCAATATGTTTGGTTCTTGAGTGCCAAACTGGATTTTTCGATATATCAATAGCACTTGTGTTGTCACATAAAATCTTCAAAGGACCTTGATCCATAATCTTTCAACATTTGTTTCATCCACAACAATTGTGCACAACAGCTTCTTGCTGCAAGATAATCAGCTTCTGCAGTGGATAAGGAAATTGAATATTGTTTCTTACTATACCAAGACACCAAATTCGTACCAATAAAGAAACATCCACCCGTGGTACTTTTTCGATCATCAGCATTGTCAGCCCAATCAGAATCATTGTACCCAATCAATTCAGAATCTTGACTCTTAGAGTACCAGACACTATATTCAGAAGTCCCACTTACATATCGAATACCTCATTTGACTGCAGTGAGATGAGACTCCTTTGGATCAGCCTGAAATCTTGCACAAATCCCAACACTAAAGCATATATCTGGTCTACTAGCAGTTAAATATAGTAAGCTTCCAATCATGCCTCTGTATAATTTCTGATCAACTGAAACTCCTTTCTCATCTTTTACGAGTTTGTCAGAAACACCCATAGGAGTTCTAACAGCTCGAGCATTGCTTATGCCAAACCTCTGCACTAGATTTAAAACATACTTACTCTGATTGATGAACATACCATTCATTCCTTGATTGACTTGCAATCCCAGAAAGTATGTGAGTTCTCCAACCATGCTCATCTCAAATTCGAATTGCATAATGGTGACAAAATCATGTACCATAGAGGATGAAGTAGAGCCAAATACAATATCATCAACATAAATTTGAGCAATCTAAAATTTTGAAGCCTTTTCAAGCGCAAATAAAGTGTGATCTACTCACCCTCGACGATAACCTTTCTTCAGAAGAAAGTTAGTAAGTCGTTCATACCATGCTCTGGGTGCTTGTTTTAGACCGTATAGAGCCTTTTTGAGACGATACACATGATGTGGATAATGAGGATCCTCAAATCCTTTTGGTTGTTCAACATATACCTCTTCATTCACCACTCTATTTAGAAACGCACTTTTGACATCCATTTGATACAGCATAAAATTCATAGAGCAGGCAATAGCAAGTAAAATTTGAATGGACTCTAACCTGGAAACTGGTACGAATGTCTCATCAAAGTCAACTCCTTCCACTTGTGTGTATCCTTGAGCTACTAATCTGGCCTTATTTCGAGTAACCTAGCCATCAGCATCAGATTTATTTTTGAAAATCCACTTCGTACCAATGACATTAATGCCTTTGGGGCGAGAAGTAAGGTACCACACATCGTTCCGTGCAAATTGACCCAGTTCTTCTTGCATAGCAGCAATTCAATACTCATCAAGCAAGGCTTCTTTGTAGTTCTTAGGTTTAATGAGAGACACAAAACAGTGCAGTCCAGCTAGCCTACGATAATCCACTCGAGGATCCGATCGAGTACTTCTCATGGTGGATTCTGGTTGGTCCTGTGTTGGAACATGGGGGTCAGTAGCGGGGGGCAATGTTCCAACATGGTCAGCTTCGGCAGGGTTAGGACTACTCTGTTCAGTTGTTCCAACATGTTGGTGAAGTTCAGATTTGACTGATGGCTCTGCCTTGTCAGATTTTTGAGGTTGTGTTGGAACATGAGTGTTGCTGGGTTCTTCTTCTACACCTTCTAGTTATTGTTCCTTCTCTGAATCATCCACAATAACATTTATGGATTCCATGAGAGTGTTGGTTCGATGATTAAACACTCTATAAGCATAACTATTGATAGAACACCCGGGAAAAATTCCTGTATCACTCTGATTGTCAAATTTTGCCAACTGTTCTCTATCTATGAGAATGTAGCATTTGCTTTCGAACACATGAAAATATGAAACATTTGGTTTCCTGCCCTTCTTTAAATCTCGTAGGATGTCTTGCTGGTGAATGGTCGAAGGTACACTCGATTGATTGTATAACATGTTGTATTGACCGTTTCTGCCCACCATTTCTTGTGAATATCTTTCTCCGCCAACATAACACGAGCCATCTCCTGCAAGGTTTTGTTCTTACGTTTTACAATACCATTCTGCTGAGGGGTAATGGGTGCCAAAAATTCATGTTGGATTCCAAGCTCATCACAAAAGTCACTGAATTGTGCATTCTCAAATTCTCTACCATGATCACTTCAAATTCGAATTATCTTCCCAACTGGACTCCCATTTTCAGTTTGTAACTTCACTACCAGGCTTCTAAATACTTCTAACGTATCAAATTTTTCTTTCAAAAAAGCTACCCATGTAAATCTGGAGAAATCATTAACACATACAAAGATATATTTCTTTCCACCTATACTAGGTGTATTGACTGGATCCATCAAATCCATATGCAATAATTCCAGATTTCTAGATGTAGTAATATACTGAACTGAAGAGTGAGGAGATAGAATTTGTTTACCTTGTTGACATGGTCCACATACAATTCCTTCCTTGCTAGTTAAGGTAGGCATTCCTCGTACAGCTTTCACATTTGTGATTTTCACCAGTGTTTTATAATTGATGTGACCGAGCTTCCTGTGCCACAGAATGCCTTCATCTTGCTTCGAAATCATACACCGTACTCCTTGTTCTAGCAGATAACAATTGTTTGATGATCTTATCCCTGAAAGAACCTTGTTTTCTACATGCTTCACTATACATTTATCCTTCTGAAATTCTACTACCATATTGTCGTCACACAGTTGGCTTATACTTAACAAATATGCCTTTAGATCTTCAACAAATAATACACTTGTGAATACTGGAAAACCTTCAATTCTCAATTCTCCTTTTCCAATTACTCTGCTTTTCTTTCCATCACCAAATGTTACATATCCGCCATCATATGGAGTAAGATTCGTGAGATATTCTAGAGTGCTAGTCATGTGGCGAGAACAACCACTATCAAAGTACCACGGATCTCTGGAATAAGCTGTGAGAGAAGTGTGTGCCACCAGACACGTGCTAGATTGTTTAACAATCCATACCTTTCAGATCGATTTTACTTTCTAGATATTGCCTATGTTGGAACATGCCAGAGGTTGTCGTCCTATCATTTGGTCTCTGATCAGTCTTCTGCACTGCTTTTCAGAATGTCCTTGATACGTACAATATCTACAAATGAGTGGCTTTCTTTGATAAGGCATGCCAAACTTCCATTTTACTTCTCGGATCTTAGTCTTGAGGGTTACTGAATTTTTATGTGATTCAGTCTTGTGTACATTCCCATATCCAATCCCGTGTCGATCATCAAAGTTTCTTCCCATATCCAGAATATCATCAAGCTTTGCCTTTCCGAAATTTAATTTAGAAATCGTTGCTTCAGACATCTCGGCCCTTTTGACTGCTGCTGTCAGTTTTCCATTCAGTTCTTCATTAATATTTTCAAGTTCTGCAACCGTGAATCGTAATTCTCTTTCACTTTCCATTAACTTCCTTTTTTCTTCGTTCAGATCTTTGTTTGTGTCGGCTACTTGGACCCACATGGCATGCATTTTTCCATAGGTACTGTAGATTTCTTCATCACTTACAGAGAAATCATCATCTTCATTGATGTGTGCATCATCCAGATCTATGTTGGAACATACAACTTTACCTTTGTTCAGTGTGTTGGAACATCCATCCTCTAATGTATCATGAACCTTTGCTCTAAACGCTACATAGTTACTGGTAAGTTCCTCTTCGTCCTCTCATCTTCTTCATTTTCACTCAAAGAGGTGGCATATGATTTTCCTTGTTTCTTACGGGTGTCAGCACATTCAGCCTGAATATGACCATACCCTTCACATTATCTGCATTGAATTCGTCCAGACTGTTTTGATTCATTGTTTTGATTTCTCACGAACAGCTGATTTCCTTGTTCAAACCTCATTCCACGATTATTGCCCAAGTCTTGTTGTCTTTGTCTATTTCCGCCAAACCTTTCCTGAGATTTCTTGTTGACCACCTTCTTTAGCATTCTCGAGAAATTCTTCGTGATAAGTGCAAGTTTTTCAATCTCATCATCACTGTCAGACTCGTGATTGTCCTTTAATGAAGACATTTTGAACACCAATTCCTTAGAGACCCTTTTTGTAGCTTGTTGGAATGTCATCTCATATGTCTGCAATGAACCCATTAGTTCATCTAGGCTCATGGTTGCTACGTCTCTTGCTTCCTCTATTGCTGCTACTTTCATTGCAAATCTCTTGGGAAGTGATCTCAAGGTCTTTTTCACCAACTTTGTTTCTTTGTAAAACTTTCCAAGTTGATATGCCATGTTGGAGATGTCCCTGAGTTTTCCGTTGAATATAGCAATGGTTTCATCCTCCTCTATTTTAAGTTCCTCGAACTTAGTAGCCAGCATCTGTAGTTTAGATTCACGAACTCGACTGGTTCCTTTGTGAACAGTTTGTAGAATATCCCATGCTTTCTTCGCTTGATAACATGTAAAGATAAGTTTAAAATAATTTTCATCAACTGCAGTGAAGATTGCATTGAGTGACTTTGAATTTGCCAGAGATTCTTTGAGGTCATCTGGAGTCCATCTAGCTTTGTCTTTGAGTTTCTGCTCCCTTTGACTTGACTCTCCTTCTACTACCTTAAAACTTGTATCAACATCTTCTGTAGGGTGATTCCATTCATTCTCAACATAGAACTATGCAAGTTCATCCAGTGAATTGATGAAGACTCTCATGCATGCCTTCCAATAGTTGTAGTTGTTGCCTTCTAGCGGGGGTGGTCGAGAGACTGAAGCTCCTTCTCTCGTCGTCATGGTAAAACCAGATCTCACTTTCCTTGACACAACCAAGGGAATGATAAGTGACCAAGCTCTGATACCAAATGAAATTTGGTTCTACCAATTTTTCTAGTCCTTACTAGTATGTTCCAACATGATTAATTTAACCAAGTGCATAATAAAGTAAAGCATAAAGAACACACGACTTGGTTACGCAGTTCGGTGTAATCCACCTACATCTGCGGGGCCTGGCCCAATTCAGAATGAATCCACTAATTAGAAAGAGACATTACAGAGTGCAGTTTACAAAATACTTATCTTTACTAACTATAACACGTGAATTCTGCTAGCTCCCATAGCTACCGATCCACCTTGATCAGACTCTCTCTGATCTCGAACTCCATCGACGCTGGATCTCCTCCTCCCGAGGAATTAACTTTGTGCAGCAGGTCAGGTATGTTGGAACACAGTAATCTGACTCTTTGTAATTCTCGAAAATTTCCAATAATCTGTATGCAGATTTTTGCTCTATTAAATCCGTGAGTATGCAGCCGTGTTGATCCCAATTTATATCCACGAACAGATTGGAATACTCCTTGATTGTCTCCACAATATTCCTATTCCAAATCTGCTTCTTGAAGTATATCCAAATCCCATAAATAAAGGGATTTTCCTTATCACAATATATCCCATATATTCGCAAATATCAACTCCATATATTTAGGGATTTTCCATAAATCAACTATGATTCATACGCCTACTATATAACAGAATATAACAATTTCCATAAGTCACAAATACCATAATATTCTGTCTTCTTTTCACGAAAACCATCGGCGTAAATATACTCCCGTCGAGTGTTCCAACATAGAAAGTTTTTCATTTCCTTATATGTGCACAAATACTGCCAACTAATTAGTCAATGAAAATCTCTCTAACTTTACAAGTAGAGTTAAGTGTTTGAATTTAGGTGAATGAAATGAGTGGATGAAACTAAATTTAAAAAGGAAAAAATAGAATGAGTGTGATAGAGTTAGAACCCTTGCCCTATGGCCTTTCATTATAGATATAAATAAGAGTACAGGTGGAGTAGAATACAATGAATAGAATCCTAGGAATATGTACAGAGTATTCTAGAGTCCTAGGAATACACTTCAGCTATACAATGAACATATATAGTAATATATACTCTAACACCCCCCTCAAGCTAAGCGTATGATTTGATGACACGCAACGCTTGGATCGAAACTGCTCAAATAAAGGGCATGGTAAACCCTTAGTAAATATATCAGCAAGCTGAAGCAAAGAAGGAACTTGAGTAACACGCAGCTTGCCGGAGGCCACAAGTTCACGAACAAAATGGTAGTCGATGTCAGTATGCTTCGCCCACTTGTGTGCAACCGAATTTTGGAAGAGAAAGATGGCACTGTTGTTGTCACATAAAAGAAGCGGATGCGAGGCAGAGGTGACATGAAGATCCCTCTTAAGATGACATATCCGCACTAACTCGGCAGAGGTATATTCCATAGCACGATACTCGGACTCACAACTAGAGTGAGAGACAGTATCTTGTTTCTTAGAAGACCAAGAAACAAAATTTTTGCCAAGAAAAATAGCCTAGCCATAAGTGGAGCGGCGGGTCTCAAGGCAATGAGCCCAATCAACATCCGAGTAACCCAAAATTGAAGGGAGCCAGAGGATGGAGAGAAAGAAAGACCATAATGAAAAGCGCCCCAAAAATAACGAAGAATCCTGGTAACTGCCTGAAAATGATCATCACGCAGACTCTGCAAGAACTGGCTGACTGTGCTAACAATATAAGAGATATCTGATTGTGTAATGGAGAGGTACTGAAGTGCCCCAATGAGTGACCTGTACAAAGTGGGATTGGAGAACTCGGGACCAGAAGTGTTGTGTAACTGGCTACCCTATACAAAGGGAGTATGGGCAGGAATATTATTCATCATACCAGCCCGCTGAAGAATGTCCATGGCAAACTTGGTTTGCCCCAAAAAAGACCGGCATTAGAACAAGAAATCTCTAAACCGAGAAAGTAGTGCAAAGGACCAAGATCCATGATAGAGAACTCTTGATGAGCACAATAGATAAATGGGCTAATGAGAGAAGGATCATTACTCGTCAAAATAATGTCATCGACATAGACAAGAAGATATAGCATCTGAGAACCTCGAGAATAAATGAAAAGATAGGTATCTGCTGCACTGCATTTAAACCCCAAATAGAGTAGAAAGGTACTAAAGTACTGGAACTAAACACGAGGCGCCTGCTTGAGACCATAAATGGCCTTCAAAAGTCGGCAACCATGAGAGGGGCGAAGTGGATCTGTATATCCTATAGGCTGTTCCATAAACACATGAGCATTTAGGACACCGTTTAAAAAAGCATTTTTGACATCAAGCTGATGAATCGGCCAATCACGCAAAGTGGCCAAAGAGAGAATAATACGGACGGTCGCAACTTTGATCACAGGGCTGAAGGTGTGAGTGAAGTCAAATCTTGGCACCTGAGAATATCCCTGACCAACAAGACGGGCCTTGTGACGATCGATACTACCACCAGGTCGATACTTAAGACGATAGACCCATTTGTTTGTATAGTTGATGTGTATTCCTAGGACTTTAGAATACTCTGTACGCATTCCTAGGATTCTATTCATTGTATTCTACTCCTCACGTACTCTTAATTATATCTATAATGAAAGGCCACAGGGCATGGGTTCTGACTCTATCATGGTATCAGAGTGGGATAGTATCTTGCCTCTTCTTTCTCTATTTTCTCCATATTTTTTCTTCAACCGGTTCCTATCCGTTTAATCTTTGGTTGCATGTTCATCTTCTTTACGGAAATCACCTCCCACTCTGCTTCCACCAAGACATATGTTCCTCCCTCCGGCAACTTTCTCCCTAGTTGTCCCTTCGTGTCTCCGACTTCGGGGGGCAACAGTTTATCTCCAGCGCTCGTCAACTTCTTCAATTCCCATGCAACTTCATCGTCCTTGTCATCGACTCATCGGCGTCTCTTACAGATCCGGGCTTTCTTCTTGGTTATTCAGCAGCTCTTCCCCCCGTTCCACGACGCCGTAGATCGAGTTTTTTTTGTTTCATGGCATCAGCTCCATTCAGTTTCCTAAAGAAGAAGCGTTGCCTTCACGCTCTGACATCTTCACGCTCTGACATCTTCACCAAGGGACTTTCTCGTTCTATGTTCAAATTCTTTAGGTCCAAGCTTTGTGTTGCTGAGTATTCGACGCTTCGCTTGAGGGGGGTGGTGGTGGTAGAGTAATCACGTTTCTGATTAGATTGATTGATTTGATTGATTCTGGATAAGCCTTGTTGACTAAGCCAGAGTCCTAGATGTACTCTCTTTCCTTATTGTACTCTATTTAATCATGTCAGCAATACATTATTTCCTTACGGTATATACATCTTGTCATGGTTGATAAACTTTAGTTGTTGCTCTCTCATTTACTATTTACTTCATCAACCAGAGCAGAGCAACAACGAAGGACTTGTTAGTTGAAGAAGAAGTATAAGGGCAGGGGGTTAAAATAGTAAATGTATTTTGTTTTGCTTTTTTCTTTTTCTTCGGAGGGATAAAATTGACTTTTCACTCAATTGCGGCCTGAAATTTTTGAAAAAGGTTATATTTGCACATAACCTAAATATTTATGGTTATATTTACACTTTCAATTATCACATAGTTATATGTGCACTTTCGTCAATTATGTGAGGTTATATATGCTCAATCAATTATATATACAAAAGGTATAAATTTATTTCTTCCGTACGCTAGCCATTTTCAAATGTTTTAGGAATTCATTTCTTGGTGTTTTTTCCCCACTATTCAAGACGAAGATGAACAAGCACAACCAATGCATCACCAGTCAATAATAAATTTTAGAAACTGAAGCAAATGTCAAAACGATCATTCCCCAGACATCATTGCAACCCTCAGAGAACATAAGTCTGATTGCTACAAAATGAGCCAAAGCAAGCATCCATAGTTATTATTCTTAATTAAACCACAACACTATGTTTCTTTTGTCTGATCAAAAGCCATACTGAATAAACAAGTACATGAACCTCAAAAGCTCAGGCGAACTCAGTGTTGAACTTGAGGGAAAGGCCCATGCTGTAGAGCTCCTGGCAGAGAAGCTTTGCGCCGTAGGGGACGCTCACCTTAACGATCTGCTCCACTGATTCACAAATCCTGCAGTGTGCGCTGCGAACGGGGCGGCCACAAACCTTCCTCTGGTACACATTGGCCATGGTCTTGCACTCGCGGCAGATGTGCATCTCCGAGCAGTCGCTGAGCGTAAGGAATCGCTCGTGCAGATTGGCAGAAGCGCCGTGAGCTATGAGGCAGTCCCTCTCCATCTCCCCAAACTTGATCCCGCCAAATCGCTTCCTGTCCGCCACTGGCTGGCGAGTGAGAGGGTGGACGGGTCCAGTGTTGCGCATCTTCACTTTGTCCTCAGCCATATGAGTAAGGCGCTGGTAGAATGTCGGTCCAATGAAGATAAGCTTCTGGCACATTTGACCATCACATCCACTGTACATTCTTTCTTCTCCCCACCTCGAAAATCCAAGCCTACCATGTATGATCCATGAAGAGTTAGCCATGTAACGACGAATAAGCCATGTGATGGCGTGAAGTTACCTGTGAAGCTGGTCGCCAATTGCTTGAGCAGATACGGGGGAGTATGGAGTGGCGTGTTTCAGAAGCCCTGCAAGGGCAATCCCCTTGCCCAAAGCACCCTCAAGGAGCTGCCCAGGAGTTTGTCGGGAAGGAAATGCGTGAGGGTTGATGACGATGTCAGGCACAATGCCTTGCGCCGTGAAGTTCATGTTCTCCTGAGATTCCAGGTATCCAACAACACCTTTCTGCCCATGCATGCTTGAAAACTTGTCCCCCACACGTGGAGTACGAGCCTGATTACGCCAGTACACAGATTAACAAAGAGCAAATGCCAGAACAGGAATAAATGAAGCAAAGCATACCTGTCTCAATAGGACTGAGGCAAAGCTCTTGTCAGTATCATTTGATGATCTGATAACCTGGTGCACCATGCCTCCTTCGCTGTGCTTGAGTTTCACGCTATGGTCAGCACCCGATTCTGCGTGTTTGCCTATGACAATGTCACCACTCTCCAGGCTAGCACCAATGAAAGGAAAACCGTCATTGTCGTCGAGGTTGTCAGCACGCCCAATTTGACTGCGAATCTTTCCAAACTTAACAGCATCTGCAGGTCTGCGCCACCTTGCTGAGCCCTCTGCCTCACATATCTCAGATTTGTAACTTCTTATGTGCTCTGAGCGGAACAGGCCGCGCTCTAGTGAGGCTCGGTTCACCACTATGGAGTCCTCTTGATTGAAACCTTGGTGCGCATTCACTGCCACTATAGCACACTGTCCATTGTAAAACTCTGGGCGCGGTATCATGCTCTTGTGACGAGACTTTCCCACACAATCTGCAAGCATGGTTCGAAAAAGAGGCGCCTGGGGATAGTAGAGCTGATGGATGTTTGTATCCGCCCGGATGCTTGGGTGTGTGGAGTAGTTCCCGATGGCCTGCTGGGAATGCTTCTCAGCCTGGTAAAGAACTCGGCGAGCATGATTGTGATTGGCGAATGGGATCAGAGCACAGCTCAACCCCAACAGGAACGACGAGTCCAGCTCACAGTGTGTGTACATTTCAGGTGGTTTCTTCTGGCTCTCCTTAATCAGGAGCTCACTCCCCCATGCAGCAAAACAGTCTTCTTCCTCTTCAGCTCCTATAAGCTCAACTATTCCACTGTCCACAAGAGTCTGAAACGAAAATTTACCCCTTTCCAACTTCTGTATCCTCCTCAGATTCCCAACCACTAAGAGAGGGCGGAGAATCCTCCCAGCATCAGAGAATATGCGGATTTCCTGATGCAATCCGTCTCTTTTGATTTCCACCTGCAATAAAACATCACAAACACACACCTCAGATGTAAGATAAATGTAAGCTAGCCATTAAAAGTTGAGCAAGCAGTACCTGGTTGTTGATCTCCTTATTGCGGCGTTTTCTCCTCAGCGCTGCCACGAAAGAACTAGAATCTTCACACGTTCCGACCCAGTTACCGTTTAAGAAGACTTTGTACTCGCCTTCTATCAAGGATGAAGCATCACCTGGCATCGGTTTGAAGCCACATTCCAGCAACTGATCGAGCCGGGGCTCGGGTACTGTGGTACTGACAAGTCCCAAGCAAGCCAAGTTTTTGACAAGTCCGCAGTTCTCTCCATCTGTTGTAGATAGGAAGCAGACCTTCCCCCAGTGCGAAGGATGCGGATATCTGGCATCACCAACCTTCGCGCTGTATGGTACTTGCAGCCTGGTTTTCCTCATGTCTGAAGCGGCTTGCAGAGGATTTGTTCGCCTGAGAGTTGCAACAACACCAGAAATCCTTTCCACCATCTTGTGAGGGTGTGACCATGCCCCAGTTGAAAAGGCCCTGGAGAGACCATTGGTTATGATTGATGCATCTATATAGTGATCAACACCCTGCACTTCTTTGTCTGCACAGAGATCTCTCTGAATGGCCTTTATCATCCGTCTCTCACAATGCTTCAGGTGCACTTTCAACTCCCTCTCGAGTAATTCTGAAGCCAAATCAAGTCTCTTGTTTCTGAAATCATCTCGGTTATCAACCTTTCTGCGCCCAAAAGCGGCTTCTACTAGACACTTCACCATATACCCGAGAAAGCGAATCTTCTGCTTAAAGCCCTTTAAATCTGGAAACAGTAAGTTGCTAAAGCATTCTTCAACAGACTCTGCAGGTGGGAATTTGCTGCTCTTCATCAGTTTTTCCACATGCTGGAGAGCATTCGTGCCTTTACGGAAGTCTTCACATGCATTGTCTGCCCGATAAATTGAAGTAAGAAGGATGTTTTCTATCCTGGTGTCCTTGATATCCAAATCAATGAGATCCACCACCTCTCTGTCATGTGATGCACCAAGGGCAAAGAATAATATCCAAACCGGCATTTCTGCCACGAGAAAGTACACAGAAAGGAACTTATGCAATCCAACTCCTCCGATTCCATTATCATAATCGGCCAGCTTCATCAACACTCTTTGCCTTTTTGAAGTCCGACGATAAGAAACCATCCAGTTGGGACTATCCGAGATCCAAAGTCTACTCATGCAGACTTGTTCTTGTGCTATGAATGTCTGTAGCAAAATTGACAGGCGTTAGCAATGATAATTTACAGTAGAAAAAAAAACCTACAGTAGTTTAAGAACCTAAGAAACAAAAAGACAGAAATATGTTCAAACCTTTTCAGCCCCCTTGATGATGAAATATCCACCATTCTCGAACTCGCACTCATCCTTTAATTTCCCTTTCATCTGGCACATATCTGATCCTACCATAACTGGAAGCTTCCCAATTATGACGTTAGCCTTCATCTCGCTCCCAAATTCAGTCTTGAACTGTTCAGCGTCAACCATTTTTTTTGTGAACACCTGAGATGTCAAGCAACTCTATAGTAAGTATCTTTTGCCCTAATGCTATTGGTAACACAATGGTTATTGCAGTAACTATGACAACTTTATAACATTCTGCATATAAATTCATTTGACATCTTCACAATGTCAATCAGTGTTTGGCATTCGGACATCATCAACTGATGCAAAAAGATCTAACTAATGCCATAACATCAGTAGTGAGCCATTCAATGCTATTTCTCAATCTGGCTGTGCAAATGGAAAATCATAGCAGCAGGCTTACTGTTGAATCAATTAATATTCAACATAAAAACCAACTACAGCCAAAAAACGTTTTAGTATCACATAATCTGGTGCACATGAATTCTTCTCGGATTTCACTAATATGTTACAAGGTTAATTATATCACATTATCACGAAAATCCTACAAGTGCAAGTTGCTAGACACTGATAGAGAATATTAAAACCAGTCAAGTGCCATTACCTGTAAACAAGTCTCCACAACCATCCTAGAAGCGTAAGTCATATTCATAAGGCGTGCATGACGAGGAAGCATCTCCAACTTGTCACGACCACCCTCTCCAGTAAACTTTTCACCGGTCCAAAACTGTGGAGCCTCGAGATGCACCTTGCCAAGCTTGACTGAAACATATCCCCCATAATGCTCCACTATAATCTCCCCAACAGAGTCAAAAACCTTTTGAAGCCTATCCTTGATGAACGCGTTGTAAGAGTTAATCTGGTGACTAACAAGGCCAAATTCATCAAAGAAAGCTGTTGATGCCTTCATACAAAAAGTCTTCAGAGTTGCAGCATTCATTTGCTGGACATACTTCAAGTTCTCCATTGGATCCTCAGGGACCAAATACATGTCATCCATATCCATTTGCTCGGTTCCCATGTCTAGTTACACAAAATGCAAGTCAATAACAAGTCAGATTTCCCACAAAACCGAATCATTTACAAAAGGTTACACTATAAAATCATTTTGAAATATAAATCCTCCTCCTATTTGTTCTTGCAGAAAAATAGAAATAGCATACAGAACAACAGAATTTTACCCAAAAATAAAAACAAATAAACGCTCCCATTCTTTCATTGCCTCGATGCATCACAAATGATACCCACACATAGAGTCAGACACACACACACACAAAACCTAAGGCCTAAGCCAGATTTCACACAAAATGCAAGTCAATAGCAAGTCAGATTTCACACAAAACCGAATGTTAACAAAAGGTTACACTATAAAATCATTTTGAAATATAAATAAAATCCTCCTCCTATTTGCTCTTGCAAAAAAATAGAAACAGCATACAGAAACAACAGAATTTTCACAAAAATAAAAATAAATAAAGTCTCCCATTCTTTCATTGCCTCGATGCATCACAAATGATACCCACACATAGAGTCGGACACACACACACACAAAACCCTAAGGCCTAAGCCCGATTTCACACAAAATGCAAGTCAATAGCAAGTCAGATTTCACACAAAACCAAATCGGTAACAAAAGGTTACACTATAAAATCATTTTGAAATATAAATAAAATCCTCCTCCTATTTGTTCTTGCAGAAATTTAGAAACAGCATACAGACACAACAGAATTTTCACAAAAATAAAAATAAATAAACATTCCCATTCTTTCACTGCCTGGATGCATCACAAATTATACCCACACACATAGACAGACACACACACACAAAACCCTAAGGCCTAAGTCGGATTTCACACAAAATGCAAGTCAATTGCAAGTCAGATTTCACACAAAACCGAATCGGTAACAAAAGGTTACACTATAAAATCATTTTGAAATATAAATAAAATCCTCCTCCTATTTGCTCTTGCAGAAAAATAGAAACAACATACAGAAACAACAGAATTTTCACAAAAATAAAAATAAATAAAGTCTCCCATTCTTTCATTGCCTCGATGCATCACAAATGATACCCACACATAGAGTCGGACACACACACACACACAAAACCCTAAGGCCTAAGCAGGATTTCACACAAAATGCAAGTCAATAGCAAGTCAGATTTCACACAAAACCGAATCGGTAACAAAAGGTTACACTATAAAATCATTTTGAAATATAAATAAAATCCTCCTCCTATTTGTTCTTGCAGAAAAATAGAAACAGCATACAGAAACAACAGAATTTTCACAAAAATAAAAATAAATAAACGCCCCCATTCTTTCATTGCCTCGATGCATCACAAATGATACCCACACACACACAAAACCCTAAGGCCTAAGCCGGATTTCACACAAAATGCAAGTCAATGGCAAGTCAGATTTCACACAAAACCTAATTGTTAATAAAATGTTACACTATAAAATCATTTTGAAATATAAATAAAATCCTCCTCCTATTTGTTCTTGTAGAAAAATAGAAACAGCATACAGAAACAACGGAATTTTCACAAAAAAAAAAAATTAATCAAACCCATTCTTTCATTTCCAAGATGTATCAGTGTATCACAAATGAAACACCCACACTCGCATGTCAGAAGACTCGGAGCACATACAGAGACAGACACACATACACAAAAAACCCTAAGGCCTAAGCCGGAATCCTCAACATCTTTAAACAAACGATCATAACAGGCACACACAACTTTAAAACACGCTAAAAATGGCTGCACCAACAAAAAGCAAACACACAGAGACGTACACACACAGGCGGAAAGCCCTCTTTTTTTTTTTCTCCCCGAGACGTACACACACAGACGGAAATGAAGCACAGCTCCTCCGAGAAATGAAAATATAGGGAAGCAAAATAAAAAATAAAAAAAAATGGGAGCGTGCTCGGACAAAAAATGTTGTGGTCTAGCTGTTTACGGAGAATTACGCAAAAAAAAAATTATACTAAAAACGTGCTCGAAAGTCGAAACTACACAGCTGAAGAAACTTACACGAAGAAAATCGGAGCTTTTTTTCTTTCCTTCAGAAAAACTGATTTTTGATGAGGGGCAGAAAACGAAAAATGGTAGAGAATAGAACACTGAAACAGTGCGAAGAGCGGGGACAGGCCGAAAAGTACGGAGCCCTTATATACGTGCGGAATAAAATGTTTTTTATTTGCTCTTGTACGATGTGGGATTTTATATATTTTTTAAACTCTTTGTATCAATGAAGTGTTTGTTTACTACATTTTGAAGAGAGTGCATCTCTTCAAAGGCAGTCTTTCCATAAGTCATGGAAAGACCAATGTTTAAATTGTAAATTAGAAGAAATTAAGATAAAATTTTAGGGCTGTATGAACCGGATTATAAATTTTATAACTACTACATGTTGCATACTAAATTTTTAATGTTGCAACTAAGACCTTTTACCTTTTATTATTCGAATTAAACCCCATCTTTCCATAAGCCTATGGAAAGACCATCTTTCCCAAGACTTTGCCTTTTGAAGAAGCAGAGAAAGAATATTAGAGCAAATTGTAGATATAACATTGTGATAATTGAAAGTGCAAATATAACCATATATATAATCATATTTATATATAATCATATATATATATATATAATCATATATATATAATCATATATATATATAATCATATATATATATATATATAATCATATATATATATAATCATATATATATATATATAATCATATATATATATATAATCATATATATAGGTTATGTGTAAATATAACATTTTCCGGCAAGAGCAGTGGCGGTCGGATTATGTTAAAAAGACAAATTTATCCTTCAATAAAAAAAGTAAAAAATACAAAAATGAAATTCCCACCTAGGTTTCAGTTACAGGAGCATAGCCTTTGAAGCCTTTGTTCGAAGCCTCCAGCCTTTTTGGCCTTGACTCCAAGGCTTTAGAGCCATTTTCGCCCCACATGTCCCCCTCTCGTTTTCTCTTCGTGGCCTCCTCGATCTTTGAATATTGTTCTACGATCTCTTGTAGTTGCTGCAGGGTTTTTGCCATCTTCGATTTCAGCTTCTTGTACAAGTCGAGGTTGGACATTCCATTTATGTTGCCAAGGATCACTCCATCCTCAGTGAAATTGATTACACTGAGGCTCGGATCCACTCATCGATGATAGAATGCTTCCGTCAATTCCACAGGTCTCTGCTTGCTTTGATAGAGCTCGATCAGGGTTTTTGTAAATCTTTTCTTTTGGAAGAACTGGCCTAACAGGGCCTTTATAAATGTAACAATTCTCTGCCTAGTTTGTTAAACCATTCTTGAGCCTCGAGGTAACTCCCTACCAGTTTACACACCAGTTGTTCGCTGAAGTCTCTCGAATTCATCAGACTGAGAAAGGTATGTATGAACTCTCGGGGGTCCATTTCTCCATTGTACTTAGGGAGCCCCTCGAGTGGCTTCACCTCGCTAGGCTATCAAGTGGCCAGGATTAAGGAGCTGAAAGGGGAGGCTGCGACTAGACCCAAAGGCCTAGTCAACCTGTCCAACTCCGTAGTGAGGGTATCACTTGACTCGCCTCTTATTCGTGGATATCCGTATTAATTTATCCAAAATGAAGTGTCAATACTGGGTATCTGGTTTGAGGCCATTTATCCAGGCCGCGCTCCTCATGGCAGAGCTGTGATACTACTAGGGTCATATGAGGGGATCTTCAATCAAGGCCATGAATGCATCTGGTTCTTGTAGCTTGGTAACACCCCATTGGCCAGGCCATTGAGTAAGGGATCACCTAGTTTGAAATGCGAGGTACCAAAACAGGCACCGAGTATGCTAACATTTGGCTCATGTTGGGAAATGTTGAGGCTGATCTTGAGCCCCTATCCCCATATTCTCTTGGCGGGATGCTCTTGGGGTGGCCCGTAATTGGAATCTTGGCTGCATCGGCAAGGGCATCGGAGGTGGGAGCACCACCTGCTGCTGGACCATCCTTGGATAGAGCATTGAGGGTTCCACCTGATAGCCAGCCGATCTAAGTGTTTGAGCTAGTTGTGCTAGGTCTTGCTGCAATGGGGGAAACACACTGTTTGTGCCTCTTTTTGTTCAAGTGGCCCCTACGGTCGCTTCCACTTGCGAGTCCACCATAGCTTCTGTGAACTGTGGATCATCTTCCCATTGTTGGCACGCCTGACTTCGTGATGCAGGGGCTGCAACGCCTCCTACCCAGAGCTTAACACTGGCTTCCACCCGTCTAGGAGGTATGATAGCTTCCATCCGAGTCCCCTCTTGTACCCTTGTTATAGGGATCTAGTCTCAGATTACCTCTGGAAGTTTATTACCGGTATTTGAATGAGAATGATCGATTGCATTTTCTTACTCCTGCATCCCTTCCTTCTCCGGTAGGGGGATTGCACTTATTCATCGATGCCTAAGTTCTTGCCTTTAAGCCTTTCACTTCTAGCAAAGTGCTTGCTGAAGAAGTGGACATAAACAACAAAATACGCAGGTCTGACTAACGGTCCCACTGGGCGTGCCAACTTGAATTGCTCCAAATTGACGCCGCTGTGTGCGCCAATGTTGTGGCCAAAATCTGCAAGACAATGCCCCCGGAGGTTTCCGGGAAGAAGAGGCTCTGAAGATCAAGTCAAAAAATAAATCTTTCAATTAGGAATTGATAGTTGAGTTTATAGGGTTACCTCTATCCTTTATATAGGTTGTCAAGTAAGGCTACTTTTTTGTTTGCTTGTGATGCAAGTACTCTTCCCTTGGGCTGGCTCAAAGGTTATTACCCAAGGGATAAATGGGAAACCCAGGCCGGCTAAACTAGGCACTTGGGCCCAATAAAAATTTACACATTATCACAACGGTTCTTTGGTTGGGCGGTGACGGATCGAAAGTGGCATTTCGATGATGGATTATTTCAATTTTGTCGTAACGCTTATAAATATTAGTGGGTATGTTTTGAATTGTAGTTATGAAGATACATGATGATACCTACACTCGAAGCCCAACATTTATTGGGTTTGAGGTCCAGTATGTTATTAGTAACATGACTCTCACTCGATGGGCCTACCTGGACCAATACCCACGAGTTACTCTAACCCTAGTCAAACTCTACTACTTGATTCACAAGCAAACAATTTTCTAACTCTAGGCTGACACGCCACATGTGGTTGATGTATATATACATGTATGATCTATTTTTCATTATCCATTCATTATTCGTCAGATACAATTAAAGACCCTGGATGACTTTGCCGGCAGAGAGTTTTTCCCTTGAAATACTATAAGGGTTCTTTCTTGCAGATCACGACTAAGGAATCGATGGCATTGCCTAAGCGAGTTCCAGACGCATCAATTGGCACGCCAGGTGACTTTTAGCATGAGATACTTTCAGCGTGTATGATACTTTCAAAGTGTGATATTAATATTCTAAAGGTGAGAGAAAAAAAATGAAAATACGAGATCAATTAGAATGAAAAAGAAGTAAAGAAAGAACTATATTTCCAAGCATGAACAAAGGATAATTAATATTAAAATAAAAATAGAAATAAAAATAAAATTAAAATTAAATATTCTCTAAACTATTAATATGTTTTCTCCACATCTATATAAAAAGTATTAAGAGTTAGCAAATAATATCTAACCACATTAGCTTTATGCACTCACACTAGTGCAAGATCGAGACGTTAATGACAGTTAAAATTGGATTAAAAGGTGGTTTTACATTGCAGTTCCTGGCACCACTCTGCAATCGGACAGTCAAATGTTTATTCCAATATCGGTTTAATATTCTGAAGCCACTTGACTTTGGAATGGCCCACAAAAATTAACTTAAAACATGTGGGCTTTTTGGTATCGTCAAAACCAAAAAATCCTGATCGAGTACATTGTCCCATTCTTTATATGAACATGGATCGACATTCATCTTCAACACAATACAACCATTATCATCATCATCTCTTACACTCATACCAAACTCACCTACAATCAAACCTATAATAATAAACTTTCAAATAACAATCATCAATCAACCTTGTACAATAACATACATCAAAATTTTTAGGTGGGTTTTACCAATAACAAATTCAAAACAAAGTAGAAACCATACGATAATAATATGAAATTTATCACCACACATTCTTCAAATCTAAAGTCGTTGGTGCATAGTCGAATTTAAAAGGAATATGAGGAAGTGTTAAATTTGGGGAAGGAGGTGGGGGGTGGAAGAAGGCAGAAAGAAAGAAGAAGGAAGGAAAAAAAAGAAGGAAGTGTAAAACAAATGTTGTTGGAAATGAGAGGAATAATAAAGGTGAAATATTTTTCAGAGTTCCTTACTTTAGTGCACTACTCCAATCACCAGTTCCGACTTCGAAAATGCACTTCCTAAGTTGGTTCCTTTTTCGGTGCCTCAGAAATGTCTTAAAATAGTAGTTTTTAGTGCATATTTTTGTAGGATTTCTTAGACGGCGGTTTGGCCACCATTGTCTACTTTAGTGCACTCTAGACACATGTTCCGAATTCGAAAGTGCATTTCAGACACATGTTCATCCGTTGGAAGTGAATTAATATAGTAGATTTAATGCATATTTTTGTAGGGTTTCTAAGATGGAGGTTCAACTACTGTTATCTACTTTAGTGGACTCTAGATATATATTCCAAAGTCGGAAATACCCTCAGTCTGCACTTCGGACACTTGTTCCTTCGTTGGAAGTGCCTTAAAATAGTATATTTTAGTGCATATTTTTGTAGGGTTTCTTAGACAGTAGTTATCTACTTTAGTGCACTCTAGACACATGTTCCAAAGTCAGAAACTACCCTCAAAACTGAAATTCAAACATTTGTCCCTTCTTCAGAAATGCTCATAATAGTAGTTTTTAATGCTTATTTGTGTAGGGTTTCTTAGACGGTAGTTCAAATGTCGTTGTCTACTTAAGTGCACTCTAGACACATGTTCCAAAGTCAGGAAGTACCCTCAAAACTGAACTTCAAACATTTGTTCCTTCGTCAGAAGTGCCTTACAATTGTAGTTTTTAGTGCATATTTGTGTAGGGTTTCTTAGAAGGTGGTTCAACAGTCGTTGTCTACTTTAGTGCACTCCAGACACACATTCCGACTTCGGAAATGCCGAAAAATGAACGGAACCATCACACGATACTTTTAACACCAATTAAAGCCCAACTTTCATTGATCTTACTATGTTATAACCAGTGTGTAACGAATTTTTGGAGTTGTCTATGTCAATTGGCTACCACTGGTGGAACTAACTGGGGGGGAGGGGACGGAGGGGGTGCACCAGCACACCCTACGATCTTCCGATCAGTGAGCATTTTATCTTCTGCCCCCTCTAAGATTTTGCAGAATTGCAGGTTGCATGTTTTGCAAGTTTGGCAAAAGAAGGAAGAAGATGACTGTTGGTTTACTTCTATTCTTTTTTTTCTTCTTTTTAAAAAGCCTATTAATGGAACGGTACCGTTTTATTGGATATGTACTAAAGTAAATTTGGGCCATTAAATTTTGGAGGAATAATGGTGCAAAAGGCGATTAATCGGCTCGCCCTCAGCCGTCCCGGCCACCCGACACTACATGCCTCATCAGAGAAGTAAATTACAGAACTTTCGTAGCTAAGGACGTGGCCCTCGACTTTATATGGTAGCCACAAGGAATCCTCACACTAGAAGAACTTCCACATTGTGCTTGCCAAGAGTCGAACCTGTGATGCAAAGGAAATAAGACCACGTCCCTAACCACTTGGGCGATTGTATGAGTGTACTGGATGAATAATGGTGATCCCACGTTTGCTTGCACATGGGTCACCTCCTCTTCTTTTTTTACTGTTTTACTGATATTTGTTTATTGTATTTGTTTGTTTTTTACTGCTTTATTGATATTTGTTTACTATATTAGTTTGCAGGTGACATAGAACTCTTCTTTCCAATTATTTGTTTACTCTTTTTAGAAGATGTGATCTATTTTTCAATTATAAATATTGCAGTAAATTTGGTTGATGGAAAACTATTATGATTTCACAAAATCTAATTTTAGATCACATTAACAGTTAGATTACTTCATTTTATAATTAATATTTTTAATGAGATATTTTGATGTTTATTTTCATTTATTGCAGCGAGATTACTATAATTTAAAAATATTTTGGTTCTAAAAAAACAAATTTTAACTTGTATTTTTAGGATAGATGGAGTATCCCCGTATTTTGAATTTAAAATTTAAAATTTCACTGTTGAATGCAATTTTTTAAAAAAGCCACTAAGCCCCCCTAAGATAAAGGCCTGGTTCCGCCACTGCCAACTACCAAAACATATGTTACGAGTTTGAAACTTAAGATAGACAACAACTCCAAAGAAAAAATTCACAACCATCATACAACAGGGTCTTTAACAATAGTTCCCGCTCTAGTGAGAACATTGCTATTATGACACAATTATTCTAATAGGTTTCTAATAACTTAATGAACCAAGTGAATTATGCTTGTTTTTCATTGCTTCCATGTGTTTTGTGACGAAATAAAATTTTTAAGGTTATAGTCCATTTCTTATCATCTTAAAAATGCAGCTTTTAATCATGCAATTATAAAAGCGTACGATTTTGATAAAAAAACTCATGAAACTTTTTTTAGTTTGATCATCGATGTATTAACGGACATTAAACCTTAACATAATTTTAAATGGTAAGAATACTTTTATCTTTTTACTAATTAAAAGATTTAATTGATATTTTTACTTTTATCTTTTTACTAAATAAACAAGTAGTTGAACAAAAAAACAATGAATACCAAAAGAGACAGAAGAAATCCCAGGCGCATTCAGTGTTGAACTTGACAAAAAAGCCCATACTGAAAAGCTCCTGGCAGAGAATCTTTGCGTCGTAAGGGACACTAACCTTCACAATCTCCTTCACTGAATCACAAATTTGGTAATGTGCACCTCGAACAGGGCAACCAAAAACCTGCATTTGGTACACATTCGCCATGGTCTTTCACTTGCAGCAAATGGGTATTTATGAGAAATCACCGAGTGTTAAGAAGCGCTTGTGTAGATTGGCAGAAGCAACTAGGCTACGAGATAGTCCCTCTCCATCTCACAAAACTTGCTCCCACCAAAGCGCTTTTTGTCGGCCACTGGCTAACGGGTGCAAGGGTGGATGGGTTCAGTCATCTCTTCCATCTCAGCCCAACAATGCACATTTATTGTGTAACTGTATTTGGTAATCACTTAGTATGTGCAGCTTAGTGTGTGACTTGAGGTTTTGGTGCAAGCTTAATGTGTGCAAGTTTAGTGCAGGTTCAGTACGTGACTTGAGTTTTTGTGTAGGTTTAGTGTCTAGTTGTGTTTATTTAAATGATTCAACTTCTCAATTATACTGAACCATAATGGATATGTTGATTGTCTAAAGGCTTAGGAAATCTGAACTGGAGTGATAGTTTTAAGAATCAAGAAAATGAAACTAGAACAGATCTGATTCGGAAAGCAAGAAGAGTGACTATAGAAGTTGAATCAGCAGGAAAGCATATTTAGATAATTTTTTTGGACTTCTTCTGGTTGAAAGAGGGTTTGAAAGAGTTTGACGCTATTTCCTTTATTCTCTACTTGAATATTAAATAGTGAGTATTGAAAAATTAGGTTATTTATAGGTTGTATTTTAACGGCTATATCACAACAGTTACTTCAACGATCAAAATTTCAAATTTAAACTCAAATATCTTAATCTCAACGTTTATGGTTTTCTTAGAACTAATTTCTTATGTGTTCATGGAAAGGAAAAAAACATGAGTTAGCAAATTCAATATATTCTTTATTATGAATTAAATTGGTAAGATTTGAAAATTAGATGATATGTTTGGTGCAGGTTCAGTACGTGACTTGAGATTTTGTGCAGGTTTAGTGTGTGACTGTGTTTATACCGAAGCACAATGGATATGTTGGTCATTTAAAGGCTTAGGAAAATAGAACTCGAGTTATAATTTTCAGAATCAAGAAAATGAAACTGGAACATATCTAATTAGGAAAGCAAGAAGAGTGACTAGAGAAGTCGAATCGGCAAAGAAGCATGTTTAGATCAAATTTTTCGGACTTCTTTTGGTTTAAAGAGGGTTTGAAAGAGTTTGACTCTATTTTCTTGTTTCTATTTAAATATTAAATATTGAGTATTGAAAAATAAGGTTATTTATAAGTTGTATATTAACGGCTATATCACAATAGTTACTTCAACGGTCAAAATTTCAAATCTAAACTCAAATATCTTAATCTCAACATTTATGGTTTTCTTTGAACTAAATTGTTTATCTATTCATGGAAAGGGAGAAAACATGAATTAGAAAATGCGAGATATTCTTTGTTATGAATTAAATAGTTAAAATTTAAAAAATAGATGATATGTTTAGTGCAGGTTCAGTGCATGACTTGAGGTTTATGCAGGTTTAGTGTGTGACTGTGTTTATTTACATGATTCAACATCTCAATTATACTAAAGCATAATAGATGTGTTGGTCTAAAGGTTCAGGAAAATATAACTGGAGTGATTATTTTCATAATCAAGAAAATGAAACTGGAACAAATCTGATTAGGAGCAAGAAGAGTGACTAGAGAAGTGAAATCGACGGGGAAGCATGTTTAGATAAAATTTTATGTACTTCTTTTGGTTGAAAGAGGGTTTGAAAGAGTTTGACTATATTTCCTTTTTTTTCTCTACTTGAGTATTAAATAGTGAGTATTACGAAATTAGGTTATTTATAGGTTGTCTTTTCATGGCTTTATATTACTTCAACGATCAAAATTTAAATTTACACTAAAATATCTTAATCTCAACATTTATGGTTTTCTTAGAACTAAATTGCTTATCTGTACAACAGAGTCGTTAACAATAGCTCCCGCTCTAGTGAGATCATTGCCATCATTACATAATTATTCCAATTAGTTTCTAACAACTTAACTGACCAAGTGAATTACACTTATTTGCCATTGCCTCCATGTGTTTTGTGACTAAATCATAGTTTTAAGGTTATAGTCCATTTCTTATCATCTTAAAAATCTAGCTTTTAATCATGCAATTATAAAAGCGCACGATTTTGATAAAAAAAACTCATGAAACTTGTATTAGATTAATCATCGATGTTTTAACGGACATTAGACCCAAACAAAATTTAAAATGGTAACAGTACTTTTATCTTTTTACTAATTAAAAAATCTAATTGATATCTTTACTAATTAAAAGAATTATATTATATTTTTTATTTAATCTTTTTACTAAATAAACAAGTACTTGAACAAAGAATGCACTGAATACCAAAAGAGACAGAAGAAACCTCAGGCGAATTCATTGTTGAACTTGAGGGAAAGGCCCATGCTGAAAAGCTCCTGACAGAGAATCTTTGAACCGTAAGGGAAGCTAACATTAACAATCTCCTTCACTGAATCACAAATTTGGCGGTATGTACCTCGAACAAGGCAGCCACAAAACTGCCTCTGGTACACATTTGTCGTGGTCTTTCACTCGCAGCAAATGTGTATTTCTGAGCAATCCCCGAGTGTTATGAAGCGCTCATGCAGATTCACAGAAGCACCATGGGCTACGAGACAGTCCCTTTGCATCTCACAAAACTTGATCCCACCAAATCACTTTTTGTCGGCCACTAGCTGACAAGTGAGAGGGTGGACGGGTCCATTCGCCTCTTCCTTCCCTGCCCAACAAAAAAAATTTAACGTGTAAATGTATTTGATGATTGCTTAGTATGTGCAGGTTAGTGTGTTACTTGAGGTTATGGTGCAGGTTTAGTGTCTGCAGATTTAGTGCAGGTTCAGTACATGACTTGAGGTTTTGTGCAGGTTTAGTGTCTAATTGTGTTTATTTACACGATTCAACTTCTCAATTATATTGAAGCATTATGGATATGTTGGTCATCTAAAGTCTTAGGAAAA
Source organism: Rubia yunnanensis (assembly GCA_037428765.1). Taxonomy (NCBI): domain Eukaryota; kingdom Viridiplantae; phylum Streptophyta; class Magnoliopsida; order Gentianales; family Rubiaceae; genus Rubia; species Rubia yunnanensis. The sequence continues at coordinate 70,614,383 of CM075071.1, read as the reverse complement.
TTGAACTGGAGTGATAATTTTATGAATCAATAAAATGAAACTAGAGCAGATTTGATTAGGCAAGCAAGAAGAGTGACCACAGAAGTCGAATCGGCAAGGAAGTATGTTTAGGTCAAATTTTTTGGACTTCTTCTGGTTGAAAGAGGGTTTGAAAGATTTTGACGCTATTTCCTTTTTTTCTCTATTTGAATATTAAATAGCGACTATCAAAAAATTAGGTTATTTATAGGTTGTTTTTTAATGGCTACATCACAACGGTTACATCAATGGAAAAAAAATTTAAAATTTTTACTCAAATATCTTAATTTCAACGTTTAAGGTTTTCCTAGAACTAAATTGCTTATCTGCTCATGGAAACGAAAAAACATGAATTAAAAAATGCAAGATTTTCTTTATTATGAATTAAATTGGTAAGATTTAAAAAGTAGATGATATATTTAGTGCAGGTTCAGTGCGTGACTTGAGGTTTTGTACAGGTTTAGTGTGTGACTGTGTTTATTTACATGATTCAACTTCTCAATTATACTGAAGCATAATGGATATGTTGGTCATTTAAAGGCCTAGGGAGATAGAACTGGAGTGATGATTTTCATAATCAAGAAAATGAAATTGGAACAGATCTTATTAGGGAAGCAAGAAGAGTGACTAGAGAAGTCGAATCGGTAGGGAAGTATGTTTAGATCAAAATTTTCAGACTTCTTTTGGTTGAAAGAGGGTTTGAAAGAGTTTGATGCTATTTCCTTTCTATATTTGAATATTAAATAGTGAGCAATGAAAAATTAAGTTATTTATAGGTTGCATTTTAACAGCTATATCACAACGGTAACTTCAACGGTCAAAATTTAAAATTTTAAATTTAAACTCAATTATCTTAATTTCAACATTTATGGTTTTCTTAGAAATAGATTTCTTATATGTTCATGGTAAGGATAAAAAATATGAATTAGAAAATGCGAGATATTCTGTATTATGAATTAAATAGGCAAAATTTAAAAAGTAGATGAGATGTTTAGTGTAGGTTCAGTACGTGATTTGAGGTTTTGTGCAGGTTTAGTGTGTGACTGTGTTTATTTACATGATTTAACTTCTCAATTATACTGAAGTATAATGGATATATTGGTCATTTAAAGGCTTACGAAAATAGAATTGGAGTGATAAGTTACAGAATCAAGAAAATGAAACTAGAACAAATCTAATTAGGAAAGCAAGAAGAGTGACTAGAGAAGTTGGATCGGTATGATAGCATGTTTGGATCAAATTTTCCGGACTTCTTTTGGTTGGAAGCAGGTTTGAAAGAGTTTGACTCTATTTCCTTTTTTTCTCTATTTGAATATTAAATAGTTGAGTATTGAAAATTAGGTTATTTATAGGTTGTATTTTAATAGCTATATCACAATAGTTACTTTAACGGTCATAATTTCAAATTTAAACTCAAATATCATAATCTCAACATTTATGGTTTTCTTAGAGGTATATTTCTTATCTGTTCATGGAAAAGGAAAAAACCATGAATTAGAATATGCAAGGTTTTCTTTATTATGAATCAAATTGGTAAGATTTAAAAAGTAGATGAAATACCTTTCCATGCTGCTGGTGTGAAATACCTTTCCATGCTACTGGTGTGAAATACCTTTCCCCATCATTCTCGTTCCAAAAAAAAGCTTTACATATTTTGATAATCTGTTCATGGACTCCCTCAGGTATCTTGAAAATATAGGCCCAAAAACATGCAATGCTCAGTAAGACACTGTTAATAAGCTGCCCTCTCACATGCCTTATTGTTCCACCTAAGAGTGGAGAGGGGTATCCCCAAATAATTCATTGGAAAAACTCCCTTCTTCACCTGCAAGATTGCAGACAGTCTATTCATATTCTCATCCTCCATTGCAAAGAAATATATTGTGGATTTCAGCTCATTTACTGCTAAACCTAATATCTCCTGGAAATCCTGCAATACCTTTTTTTTATCCCTTCTAAGGATTTGGTACTTGCTTCGCAGAATAGCAGTAAGTCATCAACAAACAGCAAACTATGAATGCCCACCTTTTTACTCCTTTGATGAAATCCAATCAGCCCCTCTCTAAACCTCCGTGTCAAAACCCTTGTAAGGTACTCCATACATAAAACAAACAATATTGGGGACAAAGGGTCTCCTTGTTTTCCCCAACCCTGCTAAGGAAATATTCTGTATATCTGCCATTCAAGGTCAAGCAGAAACTTGATGACATCACACACCATTCTATCCATGAAATAAACAGTGATGGGAACTTCAACAATTTCAGCCAATCAAAAAGAAAATCCCATCCTATTGTGTCAAAGGCTTTTCTAATGTTTATCTTAATAACACAGCTTGCTTTCATCCCTTTCAAATTATATTTGTATATCAATTCCCGTGCTAATAGAACATTATGACCTATGTGCCTATTTCTCACAAAAGCCCCTTGATTCAAGTTGATTAAACTAGGTAAAACCTCACCCAATCTAGAAAATATGATCTTTGTAATCACTTTATAGAGGATATAACTACAAGAAATAGGCCTCAAGTCAGTAGCAGTTTGAGGTTGGCTTACCTTTGGGATGCGTGCAATTACTGCCTTACTGAATTCCCTTGGTAGCTCTTCCCCTATGAAGAAGTTTTTAACAGCTGAGCTTAAATCATCTCCAATCACCTCCCAAGCTCCCCTGAAGAACTTACTCGTATAGCCATAAAAACCAGGGCTTTTACTTTCCTTGATTCCCTTAAGAGCTTTAAAAATTTATGCATGTGTAATTTCTTAGTTCAGCTCTATTTGTTGTTTGATACTTAGCACCCCTCCCTCTTTCACTACATTTGAATCACATTTCCTTTTCTATTTCTGCACTTGCCCCATCTGTGTCTTGAAAATTGAGATAAGGTGATTTTCTAGTTCCAATCCTTCCACCACTTTATCACCATCCTTCAGGTACAATAGTTGATTTTTATACTGCTTTTCCTTCATTTTGGCATGGAAAAATCTTATTGGTCTATCACCATCCCTCATTCATTTGATCTTTTCCATTTGTTTCAAAACTTAAACTCTGCTTTCTTCATTTCAATCATCAAAACTCTTTTTTCTTGCTCCTCTTTCTGGCCTACTTCTGACTAAGGGTTTCTATGTAGCTTCTCACTTGCATCCACCCATTCTTGTTTTGCCATTTTACTCTTTTCTCAATTTCAGAAAATTCCCTTCTGTTTAAATCTTGTAAAGGCCTTTCCAGTATACTTAAATTTCTTCTAAGATCTTCCATACTTTCCCCATGGTTCCAAACCACCTTCACTACTGATTTGAATTGTGATGACTGAATCCACATGTTGTAAAATTTGAACTGCCTCTTAGGTTTCCTCTGCCCTTTTTGAATCTGAAGCAACAAAGGAAATTGATTAGATGTTCCATTTATACAAATCCTGCACACTGAGTTCTTGAACTCTGAGATCCACTCCTGATTGATCAAAATTCTATCTATTCAGCTCATGACTCTCTCTCCCACCTTTCTTTTGTTGTCCCAAGTGAATTTTGGCCCCAATGTTTTCACTTCCACCAAGTCCAGCTATGTAACACAGTCTTGGAAATCCTCTATCTCCACACATTATTACCACCAGTTCTGTCATCCAGCTCTAATGGTGCATTGCAATCCCCCAAAATAACCTAAGTATCAGTTATACCATTCCATAACTTGTTCAATTGATTCCACATTTCCTTCTTCCCATCTATGTCATTCAGTCCATACACAAAATTTACATGAAACTTTTGCCTAATCCCCACCATTCTTACCTCCATATCCATCAACGCTCATGTTTATACAGGCCAGCTATATGAAATACTTCTAGTCTCCATATCTACCATATTCTACCCTCTTTCACCAAGCCTCCATTTGACTCTAAATTCCCAACCAAACCTATGTTTTTATACACCTCCTCTTCTTTCCCCTACTTCCAGTTTGTCTCTAATAACCCTAAATAAGCCAACTCTACTTTTAATTACAAAACCACTACATTTTTTTTTGTTTCTATGCTATATACACCCTTTAAGTTCCATGCCAATCCCTCATTCATAAATCAGGTGGCTCCCCCTTCTTTGCTCCTATACCACTGCTCTCCCCTGTATACATCATCTTCTTTGAAAATTGTTGCCCAGTCTCACTGTTTTTGAGCTCATCCTTTAATGCAGTAGCATTCCCTGCTGATTTTCTTCTTGTCTGCTCTTTAGAGACCTGATTTTCAGGAAGAATACTCCCCTTTACTACATTATATTTTGGCTTCTCCCCCCCCCTTGTCTAGCTCTCTATCTACTGAGACCTCTTTTCCACTTTTAGGCTTATATACCTTACTCATCACCCCATGTTTAGTGGCCAACTCTAGTTGTTCTTCTTTTCTGTAGTTTTCTGTTAAATGTCCCATTAGGGAACATTTATCACAAATCACAGGCAGCCACTCAAAAATAATTGGTCGATGATGTATCACCTCATTCTCATCCATATATGGCACATATTTTGGAATCATTCCACTAACCTTAACCTCCACTTACACCCTAGCAAAATTCATTTCGTCCATCTCTATGGTAGCCCTATCCAGTTTCAAAGGTCTACTAAGAGCACTGTTAATCCTGCACAATATTTTAGGCTTCCAATATACCATTGGCAGGTTTGGTAACTTTACCCATGCTGACACCATTTCTGGATTCAAATCATCTATCCTCTTCGTCCATTCAGAAATTATCACAGACTTATGATCAAACGGAATCAAACTAGTATATACTGCCTCATCTCTCTGCTCCTTTGTCTTAAATTTCACCATGAAAATCCCCTTTCTGACCTTTCACATTCTTTGGATACTAGTTTTCCATATTCTATTAAAGAACAATTACTAGAAATGGAGGAAAACTACCAAGGAATCGACAAATCACGGTTGTTTCCCACAATTTAATGCTATCCTCCACTTCATCCATTGGTATTTTTGCCATTTTAACACCATTTACTTCTACTGGGGGATAGTGTTTTACCTTGTTACTGGTAGGATCATCAAATAAAGCATTCCATGGTTTGTTTCTAGTGATGAGCAACTCTTCTCGCTCTTCCTGATCCACGTGTTTCTCTATTAAATCTGCCCAGCTCAGTCGACCTTTGGCTAAATTTGTTTTCTACACTGTATCCATCACTAAGTTCGGAGTAGTCATGTTCTCTTCTTCTGGAGTAAATTTCATTTCATCAAACACCTTATCTGCACTCCTACAGTTCGGCTCCCTAACTGTGTCTTCAACTATCTCCACCAAAGTTTGGCTACCAACACTCTTCTCACCTCCCTTCTTTGCTTTTATTACCATTTGTTGCGGTTTACGCCTTTTGCTGCCCGATTTCCCCATGGCAGGATCACCTGAGTTTATCAGTCAGTTTGTGTCATACACATAGTGAAAGTGCAGATCACCCATAGTAGAGAGAGAAACGAGAGATCGTCTTCAAAAATTTTAACATCTATATCATATCGGTTACTTTAACTGTCAAAATTTCAAATTTAAACTCAAATATCTTAATCTCAACATTTATGGTTTTCTTAGAACTAAATTGCTAATCTATTCATGGAAAGGGAAAAAATTATAATGCGAGATATTCTTTATTATGAATTAAATTGGTAAGATTTAAATGTAGATTATTTGTTTAGTGCGGGTTCAGTACGTGACTTGAGGTTTTGTGCAGGTTTAGTAGGTGATTGTGTTTATTTACATGATTCAGCTTCCCAATTATACTTAAGCATAATGAATATGTTGGTCATTTAACGGCTTAGGAAATTAGAACTAGAGTTATAATTTTCATAACCAAGAAAATGAAACTGGAACAAATTTGATTAGGAAAGCAAGAAGAATGACTAGAGAAGTCAAATTGGTAGGGAAGCATGTTTAGATCAAATTTTTTGAACTTTCTTTGGCTGAAAGAGGGTTTGAAAGAGTTTGGTGTTATTTCCTTTTTTCTCTGTTTTAGTATTAAATATTGAGTATTGAAAAATTAGGTTATTTATAAATTGTATTTTAACGGCTATATCACAACAGTTACTTCAACGGTCAAAATCCCTAATTTAAACTCATATCCTAATATCAACATTTATAATTTTCTTAGAACTAAATTGCGTATCTATTCATGGAAAGGGAAAACACATGAATTATAAATTGCGTGATATTCTTTATTATGAATTAAATTGGTAAGATTTAAAAAAATGATGATATGTTTAGTGAAGGTGCATTACGTGACTTGAGGTTTTGTGGAGGTTTAGTGTGTGACTGTGTTTATTTAAATGATTCAACTTCTCATTTATACTGAAGCATAATGGATATGTTAATAATTTAAAGGCTCAAGAAATTAGAGCTGGAGTGATAATTTTCAGAATCAAGAAAATGAAACTGGAATAGATGTCATTGGGAAACGAAGAAGAGTCACTAGAGAAGTCGAATCGGTAGGGAAGCATGTTTAGATAAAAACATTTGGACTTCTTTTGGTTGAAAGAGGGTTTCAAAGAGTTTGGCGCTATTTCCTTTTTTCTCTATTTGAATATTATATAGGGAGTGTTGAAAATTAGGTTATTTATAGGTTGTATTTTAACGGCTATATCACAACAGTTAATTCAACCATCAAAATTTCAAATATAAACTCAAATATCTTAATCTCATCATTTATGTTTTTCTTAGAACTAAATTGTTTATCTGTTCATGGAAAGGGAAAAAACATGAATTAGAAAATGCGGGATATTCTTTATTTTGAATGAAATTGGTAAGATTTAGAAAGTAGATGATATGTTTAGTGCAGGTTCAGTACGTGACTTCCGATTTTGTGCAGGTTTAGTGTGTGATTGTGTTTATTTACATGATTCGAGTTCTCAATTATACTGAAACATAATGGATATGTTGGTCATTTAAAGGCTTAGGTATATAGAACTCGCGTGATAATTTTCAAAATCAAGAAAATGAAACTAGAACAGATATGATTAGGAAAGCAAGAAGAGTGACTAGAGAAGTCAAATCGGCATGGAAGCATGTTGAGATCAATTTTTTTTGGACTTCTCTTGGTTGAAGAGGGTTTAAAAGAATTTGACATTATTTCCTTTTTTTCTCTATTTTAGTATTAAATAGTGAGTATTGAAAAATTAGGTTATTTATAGATTGTATTTTAACGACAATATCACAACGGTTACATTAACGGTCAAAGTTTCAAATTAAAACTCAAATATCTTAATTTCAACATTTATAGTTTTCTTAGAATTAAATTTTTTATCCGTTCATGGAAAGGGCAAAAAATAAATTATAAATTAGAAATTGCGGGATATTCTTTATTATGAATTAAAACTGTATGATTTAAAAAGTAGATGATATTTCTAGTGCATGTTCGGTACGTGATTTGAGGTTTTGTGCAGGTTCAATACGTGACTTGAGGTTTTTTGCAAGTTCAGTACGTGACTGTGTTCATTTACATGATTCAACTTCTCAATTATCCCAAAGCATTATGGATATCTTGGTCATTTAAATGATTAGGAAAATAGAACTGGAGTGATAATTTTTAGAATCAAGAAAATAAAACTGGAACATATCTGATTAGGAAAGCAAGAAGAGTGACTAGAGAAGTCGAATCGGTAGGGAAGCATGTTTAAATCAAAATTTTCGGGCTTGTTTATGTTGAAAGATGGTTTGAAAGAGTTTGATGTTATTTCCTTTTTTCTCTATTTGAATATTAAATAGCGAGTATTGAGAAATTAGTTTATTTATAGGTTGTATTTTAATGGCTATATCACAACGGTTACTTCATCCATCAAAATTTCAAATTTAAACTCAAATATTTTAATCTCAACATTTATGGTTTTCTTACAACTAAATTGCTTATGTTCATGGAAAGGAAAAAAAATGAATTAGAAAATGCAAGAGATTCTTTATTATGAATTAAGTTGGTAAGATTTAAAAAGTAGATGTGGCGGAATTGTATTTTGATGGCAAAACATGTGTGGGGTTCATGGATGCGGGGTATCTTGAGAGAGATTTCTTTGACTGATTTAGTAATGACTTGGTTGATCAATATGGATAAAAATAAAAGATAAGTGCAATTGGAGAGTTTAATAAACTCGAGACGTTGAGTTCGTTGATATTAATGAACTGATGTGTAATTATTGGAAGGTTTATTGAGTGGAATTAAGAAAGATATCAAGGCATTGTGTAGAAGTTTAAATATCAAATGTTAAGTGAATTTTTTGAATTAGCCGTTTTAAAGGAGTAAATTTAGGATAGAAAATGTGCTTATATAACCCTCGATTTTTTCATGGGTGCAAATATAACCCATTTTTTTCTCTAGTGCTGATATAACTCTGGTCTCATTTGAAATATTGGTCAAAATATCCATGCACTAATTTCATAATAAAAGACCACACCACCTCTCTAATTAAGAAATAAAAAATTAATTGAATGTGAAATGTCCCTTTACCCTCCCAAATCACAAAATTCATTCCCAAAAATTCGACTTTAACTCATCTTCTCCATCTTCTGAATTCGACTGATACAACCCCTTTCAATTTGGCCCATCTTCTCAATTTTGTTTTCTCAATTCCGCTCTCCCAATTGACAATGAAGGTTCCCCCCCCCCCCTAAAAATGCCTCTCTAATCAAAGGTTCCGCTCTTCCCAATTGAAGCATATTTAGATCAGATTTTTTGGACTTCTTTTCGCTGAAAAAGGGTGTGAAGGAGTTCAAAGTTATTTCTATTTTATCTATTTGAATAAAAAATAGTGAGTATTAAAAAACAATAATTTAATTATAGGTTGTATTTTAACGGAAATATCACAACGATTACTCCAAGAATCGAAATTTTAAATGGTCAAATGTTTTTCTAAACCCTACCTTTAGGCTGAAAGTGCCAAACTAACTCTAACTTTATGATGAATTGTGCCGATATAACCCTATAAAACCAGAAGGTGCCAAACTAACTCTAAGTTTATGATGAATTGTGCCGATATAACCTTCAGGCCACATTCTGCCGTTAACTTACCAATTGGGTCGTTGACCAGACGTGGAATGACGAATATAGCCCCAGCCATTTTAGCTTATTTTCCCCTATTTTATCCCTTCTATTGCCGCCAACCTACCTACCGTCAGACACCACTACTCTCTCCACCACCACCACCCGCCACTCTTTCCGACACTCTGTCCATCACCACCACCCGCCACCCCCTCCGGCATTCTCCGCCACAACCACCCAGCACTCTCTTAGCCACCCTCTGCTGGTGTGAACGATGCGGCCCAACACTTTCTTCTGGCCAATGCCAACGCCCACCACAGCCCAACCCCTTCTTCTCGCCACCGCTACCTGCCTCACCATCCCTACGATCTCTCATCCTCATCAACACAGAAACCAACAACTTCTTATCAAAACAGTTCATCATCCACATTCAATTCCTAACAATGTGGATTTCAGTAAAGTCAAACTAAAATTTAAAACTTTCAAATAATACCCAAAAACCCCATCTCACGTATATAGCCCCAGGTTGGTAGCTAGGGTGGGTAAAAAATATTGAAAATTGATTATTCGAATATTGCATAAATCAAACCAAAATTAATATTCAAATATTTGAACCGATTAAATCAAATTGTGAATATGGTTTATGGTATGATTTTTGGTTTCTAAACACAAATCGATAACTGACTAGAAAACTGAATTACAAATATATAAATTAATTATATATGGCAATAAAATATAAATAATATTAATTTTACACTAATGCTTTAAAATCGAGAAAATAGATGGGAATCTTTAAAAAATAATTAAGCTAACTTAGCCTGATCATATATCTTAATTTCTAATAGTTCTATTTGATATTCCTTTCAAAATTATTTTATTGAATAGTTTGGTATTTTAATATGCATAGATTCTGATTCATGATGTTTAGGTAGGAAGTGTCATTTTTTTTCTAGTTTTTTTCTATAAGAATGCACAAATTATGATTGTACGTATAATGTTTAGGTAGTATGTAGTTTACATTTATTTATACTTTTTTTAAATTTGGTTTATTCAAATATATTTGAATAAAAACCAAAAACCATAAAAATTAAATTTGAATAAACCAAATTTTATTTTACAAATATGGTTCGGTTCTTTGTTTTGGGTCTGTAAAAGGCCAACTCGATTAAACCTTACCGAATAAACCAAAATATTTTAAAATCGATCTGATGCCCACCCCTATTGGCAGCTTCTACACACAATCACAATACAATATTAAAACTCCAAAACAAAAGTGAAACAAGAAATATATTAACAAAATCTGAATCCTTGGTAAGAAGGAAGAAGATAAAATTGGGGACAGGAGGGGGTGGGCGACAGAGGGGATTCTGGTACGACGTAAATTCGGATGTCGACGAAAGTAATCGTGGTTGTGAAGATCCCAAAGAGGGGGTGACAAAGAAGGGGAGTGTAGGGACAGAGACAATGGGAAGTGGTGGTGGAGAAAATGGTGTCGAAAGGGAAGAAGAAAATGGTGCTTGAGGATAACTTTTTTGATTTTTTTCATTTTTATCAAGGGTAAAATTGTCATTTCACTAACATCCAGATAGTTCCGGCATTGACAGTTTGAGTCATCGGTTCCCAGGGTTATATTGGCACATACATCATGAATCTAGGGTTATATTGGCACTTTCTTATTTTATGGTTTTATATTGACACTTTCAGCCTAAAGTCAGGGATTATTTTGGCACTTTACTCAATTTTAAATTTAAATTATAAGATCTTAATCTCAACAGTCATAGTTTTCTTTAAATCGAATTGCTTATCTGTTCATGGAAATGAAAAAATCATGAATTAGAAAATGCAAGAAATTCTTTATTATATGTTAAATTGGTAAGATTTTAAAAAGTATGTGGCAGAATTGTATTTTTATGACAAAACATATGTGTGGTTCATGGAAGCATGGCATTTAGAGAGAGGATTTCTTTGATTGGTTTAGTAAAGACCTGGTTGATCAATGTGGATAAAAATACAAGATAAGTAAAATTAGAGAGTTTAATAAACTGCAACGATTGAATTTTGTGAAAGGTAATTAGGGAAATTTTGAGATTTCAAGGTCATTGATTTTAATGAACAATCTTTTTCTTGATGATGTGTATTTATTGGAATTTTTTATGAGTGGAAATTTAAGAAAGATATCAAGTCGTTGTTTAGAAGTTTGAAATATCAAAATGTTAAGTGAATTTTTTGAATTAGTCGATATATAGGAGCGAACTTGGGATTAAAAAAAAGTGCTTATATAACCCCTTGTTTTTTCATAAGTGCAAATATAACCCCTATTTTTTCTTTAGTGTTGATATTGTTGGGTGTGTTCAACCCAAGTCCCGCATTGGAAGTTGGGAGAGTGATTGTTCACTATATAAGTGAGAGTCCCACCACTATAGCAGGGGTAAAATTGCCTTTTGGGGTTAGACCAAATAAAATCATACGGGCTTGACCAAAAGTGGACAATATCATACTAATGTTGGATGTGGTGGGCTTGGCAATCCCAACATATAACCCCAGTCTCTTTTGAAATATTGGTAAAAATATCCATGCACCAATTCCATATAAAAGACCAAAGCACTCCTCTAATTAAGAAATAAAATTTTAATTAAATGTAAAATGTACCTTTACCCTCCCAAATCCCAAAATTCATTCCAAAAAATTCGACTGTAACTCAACTTCTTCATTTTCTCAATTGGACTGATATAACTCTTTCCAATTTGGCTCATCTTCATAATTTGATTTTCTCAATTTCGCTTTTCCCACTTGAAATCGAAGATTGGAAGAAATTGAAGGTTGGACGATGGTGCTTCGAAAGCTAGGCAAAGACGGTTCAAAGGTGGCGGTTGAAGGTTGGATGATGGCAGTTTAAAGGTGGTGATTGAAGGTTAGATGATAGCGTTTTGAAGCATGAGAGATGGTGGTTCTAAGGTGGCAGTTGAAGGTTGTGGGTGATGGCGGTTCTATGAGTTGAGCGGTGGTGGTTTGAAGGTAAGGCAATAGCGGTTCCATAGTTGGGCGGTTGTTACTCAAAGGTGGCATTTCGATCATGGATCATTTCAATTTTTCTGTAAAGCTTATAAAGATTAGCGTGTTTGTTTCGAATCAAAGTTATGAAGATGCATGATGATACTGAGACTCGAAGCCCAACCTTGATTGGGTTTGAGGTCCAGTATGTTATTAGCAACATGACTCTCACTATATGGGCCTACCTAGCCCAATACACACGAGTTACTCTAACCCTAGTCAAACCCTACTACTTGATTCACTAGCAAATAAAATTCTAATTCTAGGATATCACATCACATATGGCCTACGTATATATACATGTATGATCTATTTTACACTATCCATTCACTATTCATCAGATACACTTGAAGACTCTGACTGACTTTGCCATCAGGGAGTTTTCTCCTCGACATACTTTGAGGGTTCTTTCTTCCGGATCATGGCTAAGGAATTGATGATGTGACCCAAGCGAGATCGAGAAGCATCAATTGGCACGCCTAGTGAATTTTAACATGAGATACTTTCAGTGTGTATGATACTTTCATCGTTTGGTATTTATATTCAAAAGGTGAGAAGAAAATTGAAAATGCAGAATCAATAAGAATGAAAAAGAAGAAAGAAAGAACTATATTTCCAAGCATGAACAAATGATAATTAATATTAAAATAAAATATTTTCAAAACCATTAATATGTTTGCTCCACATCTATATAAAAATTATTAATAGTTACCAAATAATATCTAACCACATTAGCTTTATGCACACACACTAGTGTGTGATAGAGACGTTAACGGTGTTTAAATTTGGATTAAAATGTGTTTTTTCATTGCGGTTCCTGGCACCACTGTGCAATCAGACGGTCAAATGACCATTCCGCTATCGGTTTAGTATTTTGAAGACACTTCTGACTTTAGAATGGCCCTTAAAAATAAACATTAAAAAAATTGGGCTTTTTAGTTCTATAAAAACTAGAACAGATCGAGTACATAGTCCCATTCTTTATATGAACACAGATCGACATTCATCTTCAACACAATACAACCATTATTATCCTCATCTCTTACATTCATACCAAACTCACCTACAATCAAACCTATAATAATAAACCTTCAAATAGCAATCATCAATCGACCTTGTACAATAACATATATCAAAATTTCTATAAGGGTTTTACCAATAACAAATTCAAAACGAAGTATAAACTATCCCATAATAATATGAAATTTATCACCACACATTCTTCAAATCTGAAGTCGTTGGTACAGAGTCAAATTTAAAAGGAATATGAGGAAGTGTTAAATTTGGGGAAGGCTGGGGAGAAGAAGGAAAAAAGAAAGAATACGGAAGGAAGAAAGTATGGAAGGGAAAAAATGAAGAAATTGTGTAATAGGTGTTGCTGGAAATGAGGGATAAATGAAGGTGAAATATTTTTAGAAGTTCCTTACTTTAGTGCACTACTCCAATCACCCGTTCTAACATCGAAAATGCACTTCCAAAGTTGGTTCCTTTTTTGGTGACTCGGAAGTGGCTTAAAATAGTAGCTTTTAGTGCATATTTTGTAGGATTTCTTAGACGGAGGTTCGACTACCACTGTCTGCTTTAGTGCACTCTAGACACATATTCCGAATTAGGAAGTGCACTTCAGACACGTGTTCCTTCGTCGGAAGTGACTTAATATAGTAGATGTAGGGCATATTTTTGTGAGGTTTCTTAGATGAACTGTTGTTTAGTGCACTCCAGACACATGTTCCAAAGTCAGAAATACCCTTGCATCTGCACTTTAGACACTTGTTCCTTCGCTGGAAGTGCCTTAAAATAGTATATTTTAGTGCATATTTTTGTAGGGTTTCTTAGACAGCAGTTATCTACTTTAGTGTACTCTAGACACATGTTCCAAAGTCAGAAAGTACTCTCAAAACTGAACTCAAACATTTGTTTCTTCATCAGAAGTGTCTTGCAATAGTAGTTTTAAATTCACATTAGTGTAGGGTTTCTTAGATGATGGTTCAACAGTCATCTACTTTAGTGCACTCCAGACACATGATCCAAAGTCGGAAAGTACAATCGAAACTGAACTTCAAACATATGTTCCTTCAACAGAAGTGCCTTACAGTTGTAGTTTTTAGTGCATATTTGTGTAGAACCGTCGTTGTGTATTTTAGTGCACTTCAGACACATTTCCTGTCTTCGAAAATGCCCAAAAAATAATGGAACCATCATACGACGGTTTCAACGTTGATTTAAATCCAACTGTCATTGATCATACTACGTTATGACCGCCGTCTAATGAATTTTTAGAGTTGTTTATCATCAACCGGCTACCAAAACATATGTTACAAATTTGAAACAACTATGTTGCAAATTTGAAACATATGTTACCGTATCGTTCTATATGCATCTACAAGACCATACAAGGGGGGAAAGGTAAAGGTAACTAATCAGTAAATTTTACCTCGGAAGGCTCAAATCTTACCTTGGAAGGCGCCTTGTATGTTCAAAAGCTAATGCCTAGAACATACTTGAGATAAATTGGAAATTCTCTGTATATTCAAACAGACAAAAGAATCAAACATACACACAAAGGGGCTACGTAGTTTAGATCTTAATAAACATAGAGGAAAAAATGAGTAATCAAAACTCCACTTAGCACACAAGTCTATCTCATTATGTTTTACCTTATGATTGGAAAATAATGTCACAAGCAGCCTATATAAATAAGAAAAGGTTTAGTGAATGCCTACTGTCTAGCCTATGATTATGGAATAGTGTACCATGAGGCAACTTCAATTTATGGTGGTTAAGCTTGTTTACGAATATTAAACATTGATGTATTCGATACAGTGCAAAAATGAAATATACTAAAGCTCCAACCAGCTAAGAACGTTTAATTCTCCATACAGTGTACAATTGCTTTGTCAGTTCATCTAAGCTTGTTGTTCAATAATATATGAACTTCCCCTATTTTACTTTATTTTCTTGATAAACACTTCTTGTACCATTGAATGAGTAACATGTTTCAGGAAAAAACACAGACACCCAAAAAAGAAAACACAAAAAAAACTCTAATGCAGCATAGGATACTGGGTAGGAACTAAAGGGGTCACATTCCGCTTCAACCATTTATGAATAGCACATTATTAAGAAAGAATAAGATATTATCAGTAAAATTAAGATTAAAATAATCAAGGGAAGTTTTCTAAGGAATGGATGGTAAACCCGGACAACCTGTCTTTCCTAATTAGCTTGAGCAGCACTTGACTTTTTACGTTCTTTCTCCAAATCATCCTTTAAGGATGTAATTTGGGTGTGAAGAAAGGCTATTTCAGACCTGTAAAAGCAAACATGGTCGTTCATGCAATCATGAAGAAAATTAACATAAAAAAATAAACTAATATAACAAGAAACTTCACCCTTTAACGGAGCAACTCTCTCTAAGGCTGGCAATTTCTAACAAAGAAGAGGCCATGGCTTCCTCTTTGCCTGCAATTGCAACTGCCACTTTGTTGCTTTTAATGTCAAGTTTTCTTTGAAGCTCATGAACAGTTTCTCTTAAAGAGACAACATTGGTCTCGAGTGACTTCTTAACAATATTAGCCTACAGAAGAGACGCAATACCCAAATGTTTAGCAAGAAAACTCAATGCGTTCAACAATAACAAAACAATGATGGTGTGATACCTCTGCATTTGATTTCTAATATGTAGTTTCAAGTTGTTTAAGGGCTTCTTCATTTGCTTGAGCAATACTTTTATATTGACATAATAAATAGGAAAGATTAGCATATGCTTGATTCATGCTATAACGATAGAGTCATTCGGTACCTGAAGCATGTGATCTTTATTCATTTGTGCCTCCTCCACCAACTTTGCAATTTCTTCATTCTGTTGAGCAACTACATAGTTCACAATGGAACCGAGAATTAATAGTACCGTGAACTATTTAGCAGAAACATGATATGAATCACAAATATAAGCATAGGTTTAAATTCAAAGCTTCTCTGACAAAAATAGAATGTCAGCAATTGTCGAAACAAGAAATCTCGACTAGAGATTAAGATGTGTACCTTCAAATGAGAAATATTGAATTCAAAAGGAGTATCATTTACTTCCCATACCACACGTGTATAAGGATCCTGAAGGTATCCACTTATGTGCAGCATCTCCCCATTGCAGCTCTTCTAATGCAACCTATCTGAGACCTTGTACAAATGCTCTTTCAATCTAAAATTTACATACATGAATTAATCAAAGTGCATGTAAGCCATGGCTCTTGCACCTAATACGTCTTCAGCTTCTGCTAGCTTTAACTGTATCATGTTCTCAAGTGAAAGAACATCGATAAAGGTTCTAACATATCGCTGAGCTTCACGGCCTCTACGGAATGCTACAGATGATTTTTGTTTAACATGCAATGGGGATTTGCATCGATAGTAAGGCTTTGAAAGGAAACATAAAATTAAATTAATCCCAGTCATGATCAACTAACATACTTTCTGCTATAAGCTGATCACACAAAGAAATGGTTAAATGATCATTTTCTACGTTAGGTGAGACTGTCGAGTCTGCCTACATTACTAGCACCATAAATGACAGTTAAATGGTAGACAGCTGAGTAGAAAAACCATTGTCCTTCCCCTTCTGTTACTGCAAATTTCAACATTACCATATGCTTATTTTTCCTACCAACATCTTCCTATACTTTTTAAACCACACAATTTGCTAGCAATAAATTTCACCACTAAACTACACACATATATGGTAATGCAAGTTCACAAAAGCATTGTACAATATCATCCTACAAAACTCAGCATCAATCAGCATACAGGAGCAGAATGAACTTTTAATTTGCAACATGAGCTACTTGGACTAGTTTATGTTAACAATAAAGGATTAACTTCAACACCAAAGAAAATTACCTTGACATGCTTCATCTTTTCCTCCAAACCAGAGCCCTATGCCCGGAAAAGGAATCACCAAAGCAGTAAGGATTTAGCAAATAAGTTACCATGAAAAATTAGAACACATATACAATAAGAAGATGAACAAGAATCCCAGAAACAAAAACCTCAGCAACAAACTTTAGCTTGTTTCAAGGCATTATTCATGCCTCCGCTCTAGCTCTGCCACCTCTTAGCTCGACCAGAAACCCATGCCACCAGTCACCAGAAAGAACCGTGCCCCTACCTCTGCCCTAGCTCTGCCACACCCTAGCTCTGCCACCTCCTAGCTCTACCCTAGCTCCGCCAGAAACCCACACCACCAGCCACCAAAAAGAACCGTGTGCCACCGCTGTTCTAGCTCTACCACCTAGCTCCGCCCTATCTTCACCACCTCCTAGCTCCACCAGAAACTCTATCCCCCGTCGCACCGCGCCACTTTGCGGCCACTACTTCACAACTGCTCCAATCAAACCACTGTCGCGTCATCGCTGACTTATCTCCAATCGAACCACCGCACCCACACCAATCGATCCACCGTCGATCGTCGATTATTCAAGCAGCGGTGAGGAAAATGCGAAGGATGAATTTTGGGAAGAGAGAAAATGAAGAAATAAGGGCAGGGTTTCCATTTTTTTTTCACAGGGGTACAATAGTTATTCCTTCCATTTTTTATTTGTATTTATATATACTAATTCAAATAAAGTTTGACCGTGGATTAGTTAAAGTCAAATTAGTTATTGGTGTTTATATATTGAATGTCGAGTAAAGTTTGACCGTTGATTAGTTAAAGTCAGCTTAGTCACTAGTCGGAGGTAATGGTAAATAAAAAGAAACCGTGAGAGTCTACGGGAGTGGGAACATTGTCCCACTCCCGTTATACAATGGAACCTACTAAACTACCCCTGATCTAGATGGTACAATCAGGTGGCCACAAAAAGTGCCGTGGAAATGTACGGGAGTGGGGACATTGGCCCACTCCCTTAATACATGTTACCTAAAATACTAACCCTGATCTAAATGTTGCAACCAGGTGACCAAAAGAAGCTTGTCCCATCGTGATGACCGGGACCTGTGGGAACCATCCATGGAAAATCTTACAACCCATCGTGGTGACCGGGGCCTGTATGAGCCATCCCTTCAACAGAGTCCCATTTTGGTGACCGGGGCCTGTATAAGCCATCCCTGAAAAACAGAGGGGTAGGAGAACAAACTCACTAGCCTCCTCGCTCCATGTTACATCCATGCTACCGGTGGTGTGAACCGGCTCTTGCGCTGTGGTTTGCTCCCCACGGGTGTCTTCAATTCCAAGAGTGGTCTCGGTCTTCCAATGAATGAAGTAGTATGACCTGTCCTCCTAAAAGGGCTTGCACACCGCTTCTACCATGTACACCTCTAAGATGAAGATAAAGAGGTGTTATTGGCCTTCGATAACGGTCTTTGGATGAGGACCGAGGCTTTCTCTGTGGGGTTGGGTGCAATTTGACCGTAGTCCGTTGTGCTCCCAAGTGTTCCCCACGGATAGACCTCCTAGGCATAAGAGACCGGGCATAACTTCTACCGTGCACGCCCCGCGTAACGATTTTGTAACCGTTCTTTCCATTTTAGGCAAATGGACAGCCTGATGCCATTTTGCACTTTTCAGTACAACACAGGCAAATAGCGCAACCGTTAAATCCAAGTGATACCTAGCTAGGGGTAAATATATTTGCGTACGCAGAATCAATTTACCCCCTACCCAACCTACATGGCCATGCTGCTGCCATGGGAAATCCTATCAACCATCTGGAGAGAAACTGCTATTTTTTTTCCAATCCGACAGTAGCCATCCCTCGAGGTTTCTTCACGAGTCCCCCCTTGAGGACAGAGCACTCGAACACCTTCAGCCCTCGAATGCCCCCCACGAGCACTCGGGAGCTTACGACACTCGAATGGCTACCTCGAGTACTTGAGCACCACCAGCACCACCTCGATGACAAAGCACTCGAACACCTTCACCCCTCGAGTGCCCCCCCGGCGCACCCAAAAACTTCTAGCACACAAATTGCCCCCTCAAGATCTCGAGCACCACCAGGACCATTTCGAGGAAAGAGCACAAGAACACCTTCAGCCCTCGAATGTCCCCAACGAGCCCAAGAACACCTTCAGCTTAATCCTTCCATCCTCGAACCATCCCTCAAACTCGAATACCACAATCCGTCTCTCCTCGAACCATCCTCGAATTATCGAGCATATCTAGCACTCGAATGCCTTCAGCACTCGAATCCATCGATAACTCCTTTAGCCCTTTGACCATCCTTCCAACCTCGGACCATCACTCCGCTTCCCTTCGAGTACTTGAGCACTTCCATCATTCGAATGCCCATTTCGAACACTTGAATGCCCTCAGCACTCGAATCCCTCGAAATCACCTGCAGCCCTCGAACCATCCCTCATCTTCCCTTCGATTATTCGAACCCCCCCCCCTTTGAGGGAAAATAACTAGAACACCTTCAACCCTCGAATGCCCACCACTGAGCACTCGAAGGCTTCCAGCACTCAAATGTCCCCCTCGAGAACTCTAGCACCTCCAGCGCTCGAATACCTCAATCCGACTAACCGCAAACTGCCCTCGAGTACTTGAGCACTTCCAGCACTCGATTGCCCCTCTCGAGCACTCGAATGCCTTCAGCACTCGAATCCATCGAAATCTCCTTCAGCCCTCTGACCAACCTTCCATCCTCGAACCATCCCTCAACTTTCCTTCGAGTACTCGAACCTCTATTCCTCGAAGGGTTACTATTTAGCATACCATTCGAGTTTCCACTGCCAACTGATAGATGTGATTGCCGAACCATATTTTTCGGCGTTGTTGAGTCACCGAAATCTGGGCAAAAATTGAGAAAACTACCAATTACGAGAATCTGCTCTTCCGTTCCTTTTCTTCCGGGAATTCTTATGCAACTGAGAAACTGGGCCAACAACTTGGGAGTGCTATTCTTTATGATTCCGATTAGAACAATCCACCATGGCCGGCCGCCAGATCAACCAACACACAGTGAAACATCTCGTGACATCTATGATGAATCCGAATAGCCCCAAAGTATTGCCACCTCAATTATACCCAG
The DNA here is from genome assembly GCA_037428765.1 of Rubia yunnanensis. Taxonomy (NCBI): domain Eukaryota; kingdom Viridiplantae; phylum Streptophyta; class Magnoliopsida; order Gentianales; family Rubiaceae; genus Rubia; species Rubia yunnanensis. The sequence continues at coordinate 70,594,308 of CM075071.1, read as the reverse complement.
AAAGAAGATCACCTTATGAATGTTCATGAGGGAGAGAAAATTTTAAATTTGTGTTTTCAGCATGGAGCGTCTAAGTGCAGACTAGGTCAGGGAACACTAGGCCGGGGGTTGTTCGGGTTCTAAACACAAACGAGGCTGAGAGTTTACCGGGTTCTGAGCACAAGCAAGGCCGGGAAAGGATCTGGGTTCTGTTCACTTGCAAGGCAGGAAGTTTCCCAGGATTTGAATACTCACTTGGCCGGAAGATGGTCGGGTTCTGAACACTAGCGAGGCTAGATGATCAGTCTGGGTTTTGAACACAAGCTAGGCCGGTCGGTTGCCCGGGGTTTGAACACAAGGTCCCCTGAATCAGTTTGGGTAGCCTATTGGTCTAAGCTCCAATTTGAATTTCGAGTAAACAAGGTCGTGCATTTTCCGGGTTTTGAGCATTTACAAGGCTGGGTTTTGCCCAGGTTTTGAACACAAGCAAGGCCGGAAGGTGACTGGAATCTGGGCACTAGCAAGGCCGGTGGACAAGGCCGGGGTTTGGACACAAGCTAGGCCAGTCAGGCTCGAGATTTGAGCACAAGTTTACCCGAATCGATTAGAACTGACTGTAATGCTAACAATTTCCATGCCTGAGACCCATCATTAATATTAATCTCCTATGAACATCATATTTTCAGGCCACTTACAGTAGGAGTGACGCATTAACCCGCAGAGATTCTCATAAACAGCCCTTCTCTTCCTACCATACCTTCCTAGCATGCGTCGGCAATCCACACATTCTACAAAATTAGATAGGCAAAGCTTCTCCTGTTCCCAGCAAAACTACTCAGAATAGAGTACCTTCTTTCACATGAGGCCTCACCAAAAATAATTTCTATACAAAATGCACTAAATGAAACCAAAAACAGCTTCCCAAACGACAAGTTCTTCTTCAAATATTCGCACAACAAAATCCCCAGAGAATCCGCACAAGAAATTCATCCATTAAAGTCCACACAAAATTTATGTAGTTCAAGACTTACATGGGTGTTCGCCAAACTCTCCGTGTTTGCATCGGGTACGGGTCTTCCTCCTCCGCCAGAACTTCGTCTTCCTCCTCCGCCGGAAAGTTCCACTCATCAGGACCGGTGGACAGGTCCTCTTCCCTTAAAACCCATCGTGGATCCATGGGTCTTCGAATTCCAGTTCAAAAAGTCCAAAATTCGAACTTCAAGAACCCAAAAGCTCCTAGCTTGAAGACCGAAAAAGCAAGTCTTCATCCCAGAAAACCCATAAAGAGGCTATGGGTTTTCCAAATCCACGTTCGGACTGCGGATCTTCCTCCAAAAGTTCAAAAGTCAAGCTTTATTTTGCAAAACGGGGACCCAGATCCCGAATTCAAATCATCCAAAACCAAGGCAAACCATACATGGAAACACTCCCAGCGAGGAGCCCAACATTAATGTCGGGCTCCTCGCTGGAGAAGGGGAGCTGTGGGAGAGAGATCCGGCGAAAACCTAGCACGATGAACAGTGCAGGGCTGCGCCCTTTTTTCGCCAAAGGAGAGAGGGGTACTCAGCTTAGTCACTAATGTTTCTATAAAGAGAGATAGTCAAGTAAAGTTTGACCGTTAATTAGTTAAAGTCAACTTTATTATTAGTGTTTATTTATTGAAAGTTAAGTAAAGTTTGACAGTTTGGTTAGACAAAGTAACCTAGTTATTAGTGTTTATATATTGAAAGTCGAGTAAAGTTTGAGCGTTGATTAGTTGAAGTCAGCTTAGTCACTAGTGTTTCTATATATAGAGAAAGTCCAGTAATGTTTGACCGTTGATTAGACAAAGTCAACCTAGTTATTAGTGTTTATATATTGAAAATTGAGTAAAGTTTGACCGTTGATTAGTTAAAATTATTTTTGTTGTTAGTGTTTATATATTGAAAGTCAAGTAAGCTTTGACCGTTGATTAGACAAAATCAACCTAGTTATTAGTATTTATTATATACTAATTCAAATAAAGTTTGACCATTAATTAGTTAAAGCCAACTTTGTTATTAGTGTTTATTTATTGAAAGTCAAGTGAGCTTTGACCGTTAATTAGACAAAGTCAAACATTTTATTTATATTTATTATATACTAATTCAAGTAAGGTTTGACCATTAATTAGTCAAAGTCAACATAGTTATTAGTGTTTATATATTAAAAGTCAAGTAAATCTTGACCGTTGATTAGTTAAAGTCAGCTTAGTCAATAGTGTTTCTATGCACAGAGAGAGTCAAGTAAAGTTTGACCGTTGATTAGTTAAAGTCAACTTAGTCACTGGTATTTATATATAGAAAGTCAAGTAAGGTTTGACTGTTGCTTAGACAAAATCAAACATTTTTATTAGTATTTATTATATACTAATTCAAATAAAGTTTTATCGTTAATTAGTTAAAGTCAACTTTGTTATTAGTGTTTATTTATTAAAAGTCAAGCAAAGCTTGGCCGTTGATTAGACAAAGTTAACCTAGTTATTAGTGTTTATATATTGAAAGTCGAGTAAAGTTTGACCATTGATTAGTTAAAGTCAGTTTAGTCACTAGTGTTTCTATATAGAGATAGTCAAGTAAAATTTGACCGTTGATTAGTTAAAGTTAACTTTGTCACTAGTATTTATATACAGAAAGTCAAGTAAGGTTTGACCGTCGATTAGACAAAGTCAAAAATTTTTATTAGTATTTATTATAAACTAATTCAAGTAAAGTTTGACCGTTAATTAGTTAAAGTCAATTTTGTCATTAGTGTTTAATTATTAAAAGTCAAGTAAAGTTTGACCGTTAACTAGTTAAAGTTGTATTTATGTATACTAAATCAATTAAGGGTTGAACGTTAATTAGTTAATGTAAAAAATTTTATTCTTATTTGTATATATTAGGTCAGTAAGGGTTGATCGTTGATTAATTTAACTTAACTTAGTTATTAGTTAAAGTCGACAAAAGAAGTGAATGATTTTGAAAGTTTAAAAAAAATAGCTTAGAGTGGGCGGGCAGCTGCTCCCAGCCCATGAAATTTTAGGGAAGATTATTTGAAATCTTTGGCAAATTTTTTTGAATTCTGTGGCGGTAAAATAGAACTTTAAAAAAATTTCAAAGAATATTTAGAAGAATTGGTAGGAAGATTGATTTTTTTTAAAAAAAATTGGCAGCAAATTGTTTTTGGCGATTTTTTTGGTGGGAAAATTTTTTTGGCAATTTCTTTGCTGAGAAAAATTTTAAAAATTTAGCACCGGTTTAAGTCAGTGCTATTTTTAAATTTTTAGCACTGGTTTTTAAAACCGGTGTTAATGTTTCAAAAACCGGTGCTATTTTAAAATTTTTGGCTATTTCTTTGGCGGGAAAAGGAATTTTGAAAAGTTTTAGCAACGGTTTTTAAAAACCGGTACTATTTTTTAATTTTAGCACCGGTCTTTAAAACCGGTGCAATTGTTTGCAAAAACTGGTGCTATTTTTTAATTTTTAGCACCGGTTTTTAAAACCGGTGCTATTTTTACTAAAATTGGTGCTATTTTGAATTTTTTGGCAGGAAGATAGAATTTTACAAATATTTGGCACTGGTTTTTAAAAATTGGTGCTAATATTTCCAAAACCGGTGCTATTTTAAAATTTTTGGATTTTGTTTGGCGGGAAAAATGAAATTTTCATATTTTTAGCACTGGTTTTTAAAAACCGGTTCTAATGTTTCCAAAATCGGTGCTATTGTAAAATTTAGTACCAGTTTTTTAAAAATCGGTGTTAAAATTTTAAAAAAAAACCGGTGCTATTAGATTTTTAACACGGATTTTAAAAATGGGTGCTAAAAATAGGTGCTAGAGAGGGGTCTCTGTGGTAGTGTAAATCTTGCCCTTAAATATAAATTAATATATGTATAAAAAAATATCATGTGAGATATTGTTAGATTCATCTTAACATATATTTTTTAAATATTAACTTTTTATACAAAAATGTTATATGTAGCTAGGAATATTGACGGTCAAACATGACAGATCATTGAAGATCGTAAGAAAGTAATTAGGCCAATAATTATGGGACGGAGGGAATATTAGTTTAAGTTTAAATTAACTTGCACGTATTTCTTCGAAGAAAATTATAGGCCAAAATACATATATGACCATATGTTTTGGTCATAAGTGCTAATAAAACCCTTTGAAGTTAGAAAGTGCTATTATAATCCTATATTTTGTATCAGAAGTACTGATATAACCTTTTGGCATTATTCCAGTATTGACTTGGCCTTTTCCGGCAATTGACCATAGCTAAAAAGACTAAAATAACCCTAATCTTAAATCTAAAAATGTAAAGACATAACTACCCACAGGGTTCTTCTTCATCATCTTCTAACTCCATCCAGTGTGGGTTCTTCTTCATCATCTTCTAACTCCATCCAGTACCCTGTCGCCGGATCTTCATCGCTCCGCCACCACCTGCCATATCGCCGCTGCATCACCGCCGCATATGCGTTCACTGCCGCATATGCGTTCACTGTGCTCTCCAAAAACTGACGAAGTACAGCAACATCCTACAGTGAGAACCAATAACTTAGGTATACCGTTCTTCAACTGATATGCTTCCAAAAACTATCAGTAACTCCCAGTAGCTGTGTTTAACCATTTTTAAAACATTGTTACATCACAACTGTCGTTGTCTACTTTAGTGTAGGGTTTCCCAGAGCATATTTGTGTAGGGTTTCTTAGACAGTGGTTCAACCATCGTTGTCTACTTTAGTGCACTTCAGACACACATTTCGACTTTGGAAATGCCCAAAAATGAACAGAACCATTGCACGACATTTTTAATGCCAATTAAAGCCCAGCTTTCGTTGATTGTACTACGTTACAACCGACGTCTAACGAATTTTTGGAGTTGTCTATCATCAATCGGCTACCGAAACATATAATACGAGTTTGAAACTTAAAATAGACAACAAATCCAAAGAATAAATCCACAACCATCGTACAACGGGGTCTTTAACAATAGTTCCCGCTATAGTGAGAACATTGTTATTATGACACAATTATTCTACTAGGTTTCTAACAACTTAACTAACCAAGTGAATTATACTTGTTTGTCATTGCTTCCATGTGTTTTGTGACGAAATAAAAAATTTAAAGTTATAGTCCATTTCTTATCATCTTAAAAATGCAGCTTTTAATTTTAAAAAAACTCATGAAACTTTTATTAGTTTGATCATCGATGTATTAACGAATATTAAACCTAACATAATTTAAAATGGTAAAAGCACTTTTATCTTTTTACTAATTAAAAGATTTAATTAATATCTTTACTAATTAAAATATTTAATTGATATTTTTACGTTTATCTTTTAACTAAATAAACAAGTAGCTGAACAAAAAATGCAATGAACACCAAAAGAGACAGTAGAAATCTCAGGCGCATTCAGTGTTGAACTTGAAGGAAAAGCCCATGATGAAAAGCTCCTGGTAGTGACTCTTTGCGCCATTAGGGACGCTAACCTTCACAATCTCCTTCACTGAATCACAAATTTGGTAATGTGCACCTCGAACACGGCAACCACAAACCTGCCTGTGGTACACATTCACCATGGTCTTTCACTTCGAACAGGGCGACCACAAATGTGTATTTCTCAGAAATCACCAAGTGTTAAGAAGCGCTCATGGAGATTGGAAGAAGCACCTAGGCTACGAGACAGTCCCTCTCTATCTCACCAAACTTGATCCCACCAAAGAACTCTTTGTCGACCACTGGCTGACGAGTGAAAGGGTGGATGGGTCCATTCGTCTCTTCCGTCTCAGCCCAACAAAAAAAATTTATTGTGTAACTGTATTTGATAATCACTTAGTATGTGTAGCTTAGTGTGTGACTTGAGGTTTTGGTGCAGGTTTAGTGTGTGCAGGTTTAGTGCAGGTTTAGTACGTGACTTGAGCTTTTGTGCTTATTTAGTGTCTAACTGTGTTTATTTAAATGATTAAACTTTTCAATTATACTAAAACATAATGGATATGTTGATCATCTAAAGGCTTAGGAAAATTGAATTGGGTGATAATTTTCATAATCAAGAAAATGAAAATAGAGCAGATCTGATTAGGAAAGCAATAAGAGTGACTATAGAAGTCGAATCGGCAGGAAAGCATGTTTAGATCAAAATTTTTGGATTTCTTCTGGTTGAAAGAGAGTTTGAAAGAGTTTGACGCCAGTGTTCTAAACGGCGGCGCCTAGGCGGTCCTAGGCGGCGCCTAGGCGCTAGGCGCCACCAAAACGCCCGGATTAGGGCCTGTTCGGTGACATTAGGCATTTTCGCCTCTGGGCGGCGCCCAGACCCGCCCAGACCCGCCTAATCGGGTCTAGGCGCTAATCGGTCGGATCAGTTTATTCGGTTTTTTTTCTTAAAAGTTGAAAACCGAACCGATTTATTATCCAAGTTATCCGAACCGAATTTAAAATTCTGATTCGGTTTAAAACCGAATTAAACCAAATAACCAGAATTAATTTCAATTTTTATCAAATTAAATTCAATTAAATTAGTTTTGGACCATACCAAAAAACCCATATATACACTAAAATTTTAACTTCAAATAGGTAATTTCAGCCCAAATATTAAGGCCAAATCCCTTGCCATTAAAGGCCCAATTGGCATTTGCAAGCTATGCTTGCTTTGCCTTAAAGAGAAGGGTGGAGTTGTTCTCTATTTATAGAAGGAATTGAAGCCAATGCTTCAAGGCACTTCCGATGTGGGATTCCAAGATTGTAGTAAGGCTGAAGCTCCTTACATGCGTCCAGCTTTGGCATTTTTTTCCAATTTTCCAAACTTTTCATGAGGCTTTAATTTCATTCCATTTCCACCTTTTCTTCCATTATTTTTTTAATTGTATTTATTATGAGTATGTCTCTTGAAATACGGTCTTTCCATATATCATAGAAATATTATAGTTTAAAATGTAAATTAGAAGAAATGAAGATAAAATTTATGGGTTGAATGAATCGGGTTATAAACTTTATAACTACTACACGTTGCATAATAAAATTTTAATATTGCAACTAAGACATTTTACTTTGTATTATTATAATTAAACTCTATCTTTCCATAAGATAATATTTCGACAATATATATATATATATATAATATATTCATTTGTGTCGTTTATCATGAAATTTTCGTTCTTGTATTGTATCATTTGTATGTAATATAAGTTATTGTGACTTGGGAAATAGGTTTTTATTTTATTTTTAAATATAATTTGTATTATTTTATTAATTATATATAAAAAATAATTAAATAATACAAATCCGCCTAGACCGATTAATCCCCGATTAATCCCCTAGGCGCTAGGCCCCAGCAAACCGCCCGACTAGCGTCTAGCGATTTTTAGACCACTGACGCTATTTCATTTTTTTTCTATTTGAATATTATATAGTGAGTATTAAATAATTAGGTTATTTATAGGTTGTATTTTAACAGCTATATCACAACGGTTACTTCGACGGTCAAAATTTCAAATTTAAACTCAAATATCTTAATCTCAACATTTATTGTTTTCTCATAACTAAATTATTTATGTGTTCATGGAAAGAGAAAAAAAACATGAATTAGAAAATTCAAGATATTCTTTATTATGAATTAAATTGATAATATTTAAAAATTAGATGGTATGTTTGGTGCAAGTTCAGTACGTGACTTGAGGTTTTGTGCAGGTTTAGTGCAGGTTTAGTGTGCGACTGTGTTTATTAACATGATCCAATGGATACGTTGGTCATTTAAAGGCTTAGAAAAATAGAACTCGAGTTAATATTTTCATAATCAAGAAAACGAAACTGGAAAAGATCTTATCAGGAAAGAAAGAAGAGTGATTAGAGAAGTCGAATCGACAGGGAAGCATGTTTAGATCAATTTTTTGGATTTCTTTTGGTTGAAAGTGGTTTTGAAAGAGTTTAACTCTATTTTTTTGTTTCTCTATTCAAATATTAAATATTGATTATTGAAAAATTAGGTTATTTATAAGTTGTATTTTAACTGCAATATCAATATGGTTTTCTTAACTGACCAAGTGAATTATAATTGTTTGCCATTGCCTCCATGTATTTTATGACGAAATCATAATTTTATTGTTATAGTCCATTTCTTATCATTTTAAAAATCCATCTTTTAATCATACAATTATAAAAGCGCACGATTTTGATCAAAAAAACTCATGAACTTTTTATTCATTTGATCATCGATGTTTTAACGGACATTAGACCCAAACGGAATTTAAAATGGTAAGAGTACTTTTAACTTTTCACTAATTAAATAATCTAATTGATATTTTTACTAATTAAAAGAATTATATTATATTTTTAATTTAATCTTTTTTACTTTAATATTTTTTACTAAATAAAAAAGTACTTGAACAAAAAATTCACTGAATACCAAAAGCGACAGAAGAAATCTCTGGCTATTTCAGTGTTGAACTTGAGGGAAAGGCCCACGCTGAAAAGCTCCTGGCAAAGAATCTTTGCACCGTAGGGGAAGCTAACATTAATAATCTCCTTCACTGAATCGTAAATTTGGCTATGTGCACCTCGAACAGGGCAACCACAAAACTGCCTCTGGTACACATTTGTCTTGGTCTTTCACTTGGAGCAAATGTGTACTTCTGAGCAATCACCGAGTGTTAAGAAGCGCTCATGCAGATTGACAGAAGCACCATGGGCTACGAGACAGTCCCTCTCCATCTAAACAAACTTGATCCCACCAAAGCGCTTTTTGTCGCCCACTAGCCGACGAGTGGGAGGGTGGACGAGTCCAGTCGCCTCTTCCGCCCCACCTAAAAAGGCAAATTTAAAGTGTATATGTATTTGATAATAGCTTAGTATGAGCAAGTTAGTGTGTGACTTGAGGTTTTGGTGCAGGTTTAGTGTGTGCAGGTTCTGTACGTGACATGAGGCTTTGTGCAGGTTTAGTGTCTAATTATGTTTATTTACACAATTCAACTTCTCAATTATATTGAAGCATAATGGATATGTTGGTCATCTAAAGTCTTTGGAAAATTGAACTGGAGTGATAATTTTCAGAATCAAGAAAATGAAACTAGAACATATCTGATTAGGAAAGCAAGAAGAGTGACTACAGTCAAATTTTTCGGACTTCTTCTTGTTGAAAGAGAGTTTGAAAGATTTTGACGCTAATTCATTTTTTCTCTATTATAATATTAAATAGTTTCTATTGAAAAATTAAGTTATTTATATGTTGTTTTTCAACGGCTACATCACAACGGTTACTTCAATGGCAAAATAAATTAAAATTTAAACTCAAATATCTTAATCTCAACGTTTATGGTTTTCTTAGAACTAAATTTATTATTTGTTCATGGAAAGGAAAAAGAACAAGAATTAAAAAAAAAAGTGATATTTTCTTTATTATGAATTAAATTGGTAAAATTTAAAAAGTACATGGTATGTTAAGTGCAGGTTAAGTGTGTGACCTGAGGTTTTGTGCAGGTTTAGTGTGTGACTTTGTTTATTTACATGATTCAACTTCTCAATTATACTGAAGCATAATGGATATGTTTTTTGTTTAAAGGCTTAGGGAAATTGAACTGGAGTGATAATTTTCATAATCAAGAAAATGAAATTGGAACATATCTGATTAGGAAAGCATTTTTAGATGAAAATTTCCAGACTTCTTTTGGTTGAAAGAGGGTTTGAAAGAGTTTGATGCTATTTCCTTTTTTCTATATTTGAATATTAAATAGTGAGCGTTGAAAAATTAAGTTATTTATAGGTTGTATTTTAACAGCTATATCACAACGGTTACTTCAACGGTCAAAATTTAAAATTTAAACTCAATTATCTTAATCTCAACATTTATGGTTTTCTTAGAACTAAATTTCTTAAATGTTCATGGTAAGGAGAAAAAACATGAATTAGAAAATACGAGATATTCCTTATTATGAATTAAATCGGTAAAATTTAAAAAGTAGATGATATGTTTAGTGTAGGTTCAGTACGTGATTTGAGGTTTTGTGCAGGTACAATGTGTGACTGTGTTTATTTACATGATCCAACTTCTCAATTATACGGAAGCTTAATGGATATGTTGGTCATTTAAAGGCTTAAGAAAATAGAATTGGAGTGATAATTTTAGAATCAAGAAAATGAAACTGGAACAAATCTGATTAGGAAAGCAAGAAGAGTGACTAGAGAAGTCAAATCGGTATGGAAGCATGTTTAGATCAAATGTTTCGGACTTTATTTGGTTGAATGTAGGTTTGAAAGATTTTGACTCTATTTCCTTTTTTCTCTATTTGAATATTAAATAGTGAGTATTAAAAATTAGGTTATTTATAGGTTGTATTTTAACGGCTATTTCACGACATTTACTTTAACGGTCGAAATTTCAAACTTAAACTCAAATATCATAATCTCAACATTTATGGTTTTCTTAGAGCTAAATTTCTTATCCGTTCATGGAAAGGAAAAAAAACATGAATTAGAAAATTCTGGGTTTTCTTTAATATGAATTAAAATTGTAAGATTTAAAAAGTTGATGATATGTTTAGTGTAGGTTCAGTATGTGATTTGAGGTTTTGTGCAGGTTTAGTGTGTGATAGTGTTCATTTATATGATTTAACTCCTTAATCATATTGAAGCATAATGGGTATGTTCGTCATTTAAAGGCTTAGGAAAATAGAACAGCAGTGATAATATTAAGAATCAAGAAAATGAAACAAGAACATATCTGATTTGGAAAGCCGAAAGAGTGACTAGATTAGTCGAATCGGTTGGGAAGCATGTTTAGATCAAATTGTCGGACTTCTTTTGGTTGAAAGAGGGTTTAAAAGAGTTTAACGCTATTTCCTTTTTTCTCTGTTTGAAGATTAAATAGTGATTGTTGACAAATAAGGTTATTTATATGTTGAATTTTAATTGCTATATCAACGGTTACTTCAACGGTCAAAATTTTAAATTTATATTCAAATATCTTAATCTCAACATTTATGATTTTCTTAGAACTAAATTGCTTACTGTACAATGGAGTCGTTAACAATAGCTCCCGCTCTAGTGAGAACATTGCCATTATTACACAATTATTCACTTAATTTCTCACAACTTAACTGACCAAGATAATTATACTTGTTTGACATTGCCTCCATGTGTTTTATGACGAAATCATAATTTTAAGGTTATAGTCCATTTCTTATCATCTTAAAAATCCACATTTTAATCATGCAATTATAAAAGCGCACGATTTTGATCCAAAAAACTCATGAAACTTTTATTAATTTGATCATCGATGTTTTAAAGGACATTAGCCCCTAACGGAATTAAAAATGGTAAGAGCACTTTTATCTGGTTACTATATAAAAAGAATACTTGGAAACGGCACGCTTGTGTCAACCGTCGCCAGGGGCATAGTGGTCATTTCTAGGGCAGGCCAAACGTGTGCCCTAGAGTGTGCTCTGAACTGGCCGCCCAAACGACCTTGTATTGGGCACCACTTTTGTCGTTTTGTGCATCCAATTTGTCAAAAGTTGCGGCGCCGCCATGTGCGTCAACAAGTGCTGCCAAGTGGCTGCACAAAATGACGTCATTTTGGACATTGGAAGCTTCGAGAGGTGAGGATTCCAATGGAGGGCTTCGAGGGGTACCCATTCGAGAGGTGAAATTTAAGGTGGGGGGGTTCCAATGGGCGTGTTCGAGGGGTACCCATTCCAGACGTACCCATTCGAGATGTGAACTTTTAGGTGGAGGGGTTCGTCTGGATGGTTTCAAGAGGTACCTATTCGAGAGGTCACCATTCGAGATGTCAACTTCCAGTTGGAGAAGTTCGATTGGATGGGTTCGAGAGGTACCAATTCGAGACATACCCATTCGAGATATGAACTTTCAGGTGGAGGGGTTCCATTGGATAGGCTCGAGCGGTTCCAATTCGAGAGGTACGCATTCGAGAGGTGAACTTTCAGATGGAGGGGTTTAATTGGATGGTTTTGAGAGGTACCAATTCCAGAGGTACCCATTTCAGATGTAAACTTTTAATTGGAGAAGTTCGATTGGATGGGTTCGAGTGGTACCAATTCGAGAGGTACGCATTCGAGAGGTGAACTTTCAGGTGGAGGGGTTCCATTGGATGGGTTCGAGAGGTACGAATTTGAGACGTACCCATTCAAGATGTGAACTTTCAGTTGGAGAAGTTTGATTGGATGGGTTCAAGCAGAACCAATTTGAGGGGTACGCATTCGAGAGGTGAACTTTCAGGTGGAGGAGTTCGACTGGATGGGTTCGAGAGGTACTTGTTCGACAGGTACCTATTCAAGATGTAAACTTTCAGTTGGAGACATTCGATTGGATGGGTTCGAGCGTTACCAATTCGAGTGGTGAACTTTCAGGTGGAGGGGTTCCATTGGATGGGTTCGAAAGGGACCAATTCGAGAGGTTCACATTTGAGATGTGAACTTTCAGTTGGAGAAGTTCGATTCGATGGGTTCGAGCAGTACCATTTCGAGGGGTAAGCATTCAAGACGTGAACTTTCAGGTGGAGGAGTTCGAATGGATGGGTGCGAGAGGTACCAATTCGAGATGTAAACTTTCAGTTGGAGAAGTTCGATTGGATGGGTTTGAGCGTTATGAATTTGAGAGGTACGAATTCGAGTGGTGAACTTTCAGGTGGAGGGGTTCCATTGGATGGGTTTGAGAGGTACCAATTTGAGAGGTTCACATTCGAGATGTGAACTTTCAGTTGGAGAAGTTTGATTGGATGCAGTACCAATTTGAGGGGTACGCATTCGAGAGGTAAACTTTCAGGTGCAGGAGTTCGACTGGATGGGTTCGAGAGGTACCTATTCGAGAGGTACCCATTCGAGATGTAAACTTTCAGTTGGAGAAGTTCGATTGGATGGGTTCGAGTGTTACCAATTCGAGAGGTTCACATTCCAGATGTGAACTTTCAGTTGGAGAAGTTTGATTGGATGGGTTCGAGCAGTACCAATTTGAGAGGTGAACTTTCAGGGGGAGGGGTTCCATTGGATGGGTTCGAGAGGTACCAATTCGAGAGGAACCTGTTCGAGGGGTAGATGGGGGATCCTCGAAGGGGTGGTTCTCAGCCTCGATGGGATGGAATCTTCTGTCCTCGAAGAGGATGAGTTCCAGGGCCTCGAAGGGATGGAGTCTTCTGTCCTCGAAGGGGTCGAGTTCAAGACCCTCGAATGGATGGAGTCTTCTGTCCTCGAAGGAGTTGAGTTCTCGGCCCTCGAAGGGATGGAGTCTTCTACCCTCTAAGGGTTTGTTTTCTCGATCATCGAAGGGATGTAATCATATGTCCTCAAAGGGATGGAGTCTTCTGTCCTCGAAGGGGTTGAGTTCTCGGCTCTCGAAGAGATGGAGTCTTTTTCCCTCGAAGGGGGTCAACTTCTCAGCCCTCGAAGGGATGGAGTCTTCTATCCTTGATGGGGTTGAATTCTCGGCCCTCGAATGGATGGAGTCTTCTGTCCTTGAAGGGATAGAATCTTCTGTCCTTGAAGGGGTCGAGTTCTTGGCCCTCGAAGGGATGAAGTCTTCTGTCCTCGAGGGGGTCAACTTCTCGGCCCTCGAAGGGATGTAGTCTTCTTTCTTTGAAGGGGTTAAGTTCTCGGCCCTAGAAGAGATAAAGTCCTCTGTCCTCGAAGGGGTCAACTTCTCGGCCGTCGAAGGGATGGAGTCTTCTGTAGTCGAAGGGATTGAGTTCTCGGCCCTCGAAGGGATGGAGTCTTCTGTCCTGGAAGGGGTTGAGTTCTTGGCCCTCGAAGGGATGGTGTCTTCTGTCCTCGAAGGTTTCGTGTTCTCGGCCCTCAAAGGGATGGAGTCTTTTGTTCTCGAAGGGGTTGACTTCTCGGCCCTCGAAGGGATGGAGTCTTCTGTCCCTGAAGAGGTCGAGTTCTCAGTCATCGAAGGGATGGAGTCTTTTGCCCTCGAAGGGGTTCGTGTTCTTGGTCATCAAAGGGACTGAGTCTTCTGTCCTCGAAGGGATGGAATCTTCTGTCCTCAAAGGGGTCGAGTTCTTGGCCTCGAAGGGATGGAGTCTTCTTCTGCCCTTGAAGGGGTTCATGTTCTCGGTCGTCGAATGGAGTCTTTTGTCCGGGAAGGGGTTGAGTTCTCGGCTCTCGAAGGGATAGACTCTTTTGTCCTCGAAAGGTTCGTGTTCTCGGCCCTTGAAGGTATAGTGTCTTCTGTCCTTGGCGAGGTAGAGTTCTCGACCCTCGCAGGGATGAAGTCCTCTATCCTCGAAGGGGTCGAGTTCTCGGCCGTCGAAGGGATGGAGTCTTCTGCCCTCGAAGGGGTTCGTGTTCTCGGCCATCGAGGGGATGGAGTCTTCTGCCATCAAAGAGGTTGAGTTCTCGGCCCTCAAAGGGATGGAGTCTTCTGTCCTGGAAGGGGTTGACTTTTCAGCCCTCGAAGGGATGGAGTCTTCTGTCCTCGAAGGGTTTGTGTTTTCGGCCCTCGAAGGGATGGAGTCTTCTATACTCGAAGGGGTCGACTTCTCGGCCCTCAAAGGGTTGGAGTCTTCTGTCCTTGACGAGGTAGAGTTCTCGACCCTCGAAGGGATGGAGTCTTCTGTCCTCGAAGGGGTCGATTTCTCGGCCGTCGAAGGGATGGAGTCTTCTGCCCTCGAAGGGGTTCGTGTTCTCGGCCGTCGAAGGGATGGAGTCTTTTGCCATCGAAGGGGTTGAGTTCTCGGCCCTCGAAAGGATGGAGTCTTCTGTCCTGGAAGGGGTTGAGTTCTCAACCCTCGAAGGGATGGACTCTTCTGTCCATGAAGGGTTTGTGTTCTTGGACATCGAAGGGATGGTGTCTTCTGCCCTCGAAAGGGTTCGTGTTCTTGATCGTCGAAGGGATGGAGTCTTCTGCCGTCGAAGGGGTTGAGTTCTCAGGCCTTGAAGGGATGGAGTCTTTTATCCTGGAAGGGGTTGAGTTCTCGGCCCTCGAAGGGATAACTCTTCTGTTCTCGAAGGGTTCGTGTTTTAGGCCCTCTAAGGTATGGAGTCTTCTGCCCTCAAAGGGGTAGAGTTCTCGGCCGTCGAAGGGATGGAGTCTCCTGTTCTCAAAATGTTGGAATCTTCTGTCCTTGAAGGGTTCGAGTTCTCGGCCCTCGAAGGGATGGAGTCTTCTATCCTGGAAGGGGTAGAGTTCTCGGGCCTCAAAGGGATGGAGTTTTCTGTCCTCGAAGGGTTTGTGTTCTCGGCCCTTGAAGGGATGGAGTCTTCTGCCCTCGAAGGGGTAGAGTTCTTGGCCTCAAAGAGATGGAGACTTCTATTCTCGAAGGGATGGAATCTTCTGTCCTCGAAGGGTTCGTGTTCTCGGCCCTCAAAGGGACGTAGTCTTCTTCCCTCGAAGGGGTTGAGTTCTCGGATCTCGAAGGGATGGAATATTCTATCCTCGAAGGGATGGAGTCTTCTGTTCTTGAAAGGGTCCAGTTCTTGGCCCTCAAAGGGATAGAGTCTTCTGTCCTTGAAGGGGTCAAGTTCTTGGCCCTCGAAGGGATGGAGTCTTCTGTCCTCTAAGGGTTCGTGTTCTTGGCCCTCGAAGGGACGAAGTCTTCTGCCCCCAAAGGGGTTGAGTTCCCGGCCCTCGAAGGGATGGAATCTTCTTTCCTCAAAGGGATGGAATCTTCTTTCCTCGAAGGGTTTGTGTTCTCGGCCCTCGAAGGGATGGAGTCTTCTACCCTCGAATGGGTTGAGTTCTCGGCCCTCGAAGGGGTGGAATATTCTGTGTTCGAAGGGATGGAGTCTTCTATCCTCGAAGGGGTCGAATTCTTGGACCTCAAAGGGATGGTGTCTTCTGTCCTCTAAGGGTTCATGTTCTCGGCCCTCGAAGAGATGGAGTCATCCGGCCTCGAAGCTGTTGAGTTCTTGGTCATCGAAGGGATGAAATCTTCTGTCCTCGAAGGATTCATGATCTAGGCCCTCCAAGGGATGGATTCATCTGTCCTCGAAGGGATGGAGTCTTCCATCCTCAAAGTGTTCGTGTTCTCGGCCCTCGATGTGATAGAGTCTTCTGCCCTCGAAGGGGTAGAGTTATCGGCCCTTGAAAGGATGGAATCTTCTATCCTCGAAGGGATGGAATCTTCTGTCCTCGAACGGGTCGAGTTCTTGCACTCGTAGGGATAGAGTCTTCTGTCCTCGAAGGGGTTGAGTTCATGGCCCTCGAAGGGATGGAGTATTTTGTTTTGAAGGGGTGGAATCTTTTGTCCTCGAAGGGGTCGTGTTCTTAGCCCTTAAAGGGATGGAGTCTTCTGTCTTTAAAGGGGTTGAGTTCTCGGCCCTCGAAGGGATGGGGTCTTCTGCCCTCGAAGGGTTCGTGTTCTCGGCTATCCAAGAGATGGAGTAATCTGTCCTCAGAGGGATAGAGTCTTCTGTCCTCGAAGGGGTTGAGTTATCGGCCCTCAAAGGGATGGAGTCTTCTGCCCTTGAAGGGTTCATTTTCTTGGCCGTCGAAGGGATGGAGTCATCTGTCCTCGAAGGGATGGAGTCTTCTGTTCTCGAAGGGGTTAAGTTCTTGGCCCTCGAAGAGATGGAGTCTTCTGCCCTCGAAGGGGTTGAGTTCTCAGCCCTCGAAGGGGTTGAGTTCTCAGCCCTCGAAGGGGTTGAGTTCTCAGCCCTCGAAGGGAAGGAATCTTTTGTCCTCAAAGGGTTTGTGTTTTCGGCCGTCAAAGGGATGGAGTCTTCTGCCCTCGAAGGGGTTGAGTTATGGGCCCTCGAAGGGATGGAGTCTTCTTCCCTCAAAGGGTTCGTGTTCTCGGCCGTCGAAGGGATGAAGTCATCTGTCCTCGAAGGGATTAAGCCTTCTGTCCTTGAAGGGGTTGAGTTCTCGGCCTTCGAAGGGATGGAGTCTTCTGCCTCTCGTCCGTTGAAGGGATGAAGTCTTCTGCCTCTCGTCCGTTGAAGGGATGAAGTCTTCTGCCCTCGAAGGGGTAGAGTTATCGGCCCTCGAAGGGATGGAATCTTCTGTCCCCAGAGGGGTCATGTTCTGGCCCTCGTAGGGATAGAGTCTTCTGTCCTCGAAGGGGTTGAGTTCTCGGCCCTCGAAGGGGTGGAGTATTTTGTTCTCGAAGGGATGGAATCTTCTTTCCTCAAAGGGGTCGAGTTCTTAGCCCTCGAAGGGATGGAGTCTTATGTCCTTAAAGGGGTTGAGTTCTCGGCCCTCGAGGGGATGGAGTCTTCTGCCCTCGAAGGGTTTGTGTTCTCGGTCATCCAAGAGATGGATTCATCTGTCCTCGAAGGGATGGAGTCTTCTATCCTCGAAGGGGTTGAGTTCTCGGCCCTCGAAGGGATGAAGTCTTTCGCCCTCCAAGGGTTCGTTTTCTTGGTCGTCGAAGGGATGGAGTCATCTGTCCTCGAAGGGATGGAGTCTTCTGTCCTCGTAGGGGTTAAGTTATCGGCCCTCGAAGAGATAGAGTCTTCTGCCCTCGAAGGGGTTGATTTCTCGGCCCTGAAAGGGATGGAATCTTCTGTCCTCGAAGGGTTCGTGTTCTCGGCCATCAAAGGGGTGGAATCTTCTGCCCTCGAAGGGGTTGAGTTTTGGGCCCTCGAAGGGATGGAGTCTTCTGCCCTCAAAGGGTTCGTGTTCTCGGTCGTCGAAGGGATGAAGTCATCTGTCCTCGAAGGGATTGAGCCTTCTGTCCTTGAAGGGGTTGAGTTATCGGCCCTCGAAGGGATGGAGTCTTCTGCCCTCATAAAATTTGTGTTCTCGGTCGTCGAAAGGATGGAGTCTTCTGCCCTCGAAGAGGTTGAGTTCTCGGCCCCCGAAGGGATAGAGCCTTCTGTCCTCGAAGGGGTTGAGTTCTGGGCCCTTGAAGGGATGGAGTCTTCTGTCCTCGAAGAGGTCGAGATCTCGGCCCTCGAAGGGATGGAGTCTTCTGTCCTCGAGGGGTCGAGTTCTCGGCCATCGAAGGGATGGAGACTTTTGTCCTCAAAGGGGTCGAGTTCTTGGCCCTCGAAGGGATGGAGTCATCTGTCGTCAAAGGCATTTTCATGAAATTGAAAAATAAGGACAACACAATGGGTATACCATCATTGATGATTATGATAAAAAAACAGAATGGGTATACCATCATTCAATTACACAATGGGTATACCATCATTCAATTACATGTATAATTGGTACATTTATAGCTCAAATTACAGTTCTTTTAACATTCCTATAAAATTTCTATAATTTGTTATCAAACTCACAGCGCTAACGCGCAGTGTAATAAAACTAGTCTTTTTACTAATTAAAATATCTAATTGATATTTTTACCAATTAAAATATTTAATTGACATTTTTAATTTAATATTTTTACTTTAATCTTTTTACTAAAGGAACAAGTACTTGAATAAAAAAATGCGCTGAATACCAAAAGAGATAGAAGAAATCTCAGGTGAATTCAGTGTTGAACTTGAGGTAAATGTCCATGCTAAAAAGATCCTGGAAGAGAATCTTTGCACCGTAAGGGAAGCTTACATTATAATCTTCTTCACTGAATCACAAATTTGGCAATGTGCACCTCGAACAGGGCAGCCACAAACCTGCCTCCGGTACACATTTTCCATGATCTTTCACTTGCATCAAATTTGCATTTCTGAGCAATCACCGAGTGTTATTTCTGAGCAATCACCGAGATGTCGAATCATTTAGATAAAAAATTTCGAACTTCTTTTGGTTGAAAGAGGGTTTGAAAGAGTTTGACGTTATTTCCTTTTTTTCTATTTTTGAATATCAAGTAGTGAGTGTTGAAAATTAGGTTCTTTACAGACTGTATTTTAACGGATGTATCACAATGGTTACTTCAACAGTCAAAATTGCAAATTTAAACTCAAGTATTTTAATTTCAACATTTATGGTTTTGTTGAACTAAATTGCTTATATGTTTGTGGAAAGGAAAAAAAACATGAATTACAAAATGCGAGATATTCTTTATTATGAATTATATTTGTAAGATTAAATAAGTACATAATATGTTTAGTGCAGGTTCAGTACGTAACTTGAGGTTTTGTGCAGGTTTAGTGTGTGACTATGTTTATTTATATCATTAAACTCCTCAATTAAACTGAAGCATAATGGATATGTTGGTCATTTAAAGGCTCAGAGAAATAGAACAGGAGTGATAATTTTTAGAATCAAGAAGATGAATTTTAAATAGATTTGATTAGGAAACAAAGAAAAGTGACTAGAGAAGTCAAGTCGGTAGGGAAATATGTTTAAATAAAATTTTTCAAACTTCTTTTGGTTGAAAGAGGGTTTGAAAGAGTTTGTCACTATTTCCTTTTTTCTTTATTTGAATATTAAATAGTAAGTGTTGAAAATTTAGGTTATTTATAGGTTTTATTTTAACACTATATCACAACGGATACTTCAACGGACAAATTTTCAAATTTAAACTCAAATACCTTAATGTCAACGTTTATTGTTTTCTTAGAACTAAATTGCTTATGTGTTCATGGAAAAGAAAAATAACATGAATTAGAAAATTCAAGATATTCTTTATTATGAATTAAATTGGTAAGATTTAAAAATTAGGTTATATGTTTGGTGCAGGTTCAATACGTGACTTGAAGTTTCGTGCAGGTTTAGTGTGCGACTGTGTTTATTTACATTATTCAGCATCTCAAACATACCGAAACATAATAGATATGTTGGTAAGTTAAAGTCTTAGGAAAATAGAAATGGAGTGATTATTTTCATAATCATGAAAATGAAACTCGAACAGGTCTGATTAGGAAAAAAGAATATAGAATTCGAATCAGTTTGGAAATATGTTTAGTCAATTTTTTTTGGACTTCTTCTGGTTGAAAGAGTTTGACGGTATTTCCTTTTTTTCTATTTGAATATTAAATAGTTAGTATTAAAAAATTAGGTTATTTATAGGTTGTATTTTAACGGCTATATCACAACGGTTACTTCAATGGTCAAAATTTCAAATTTAAACCCAAATATCTTAATCTCAACGTTTATTGTTTTCTTAGAAATAAATTGCTTATGTGTTCATGGAAAGGAAAAAAACATGAATTAGAAAATTCAAGATATTGTTTATTATGAATTAAATTGATAATATTTAAAAATTAGATGATACTTTTGGTGCAGGTTCAATACGTGACTTGAGGTTTTGTGCAAGTTTAGTGTGCGACTGTGTTTATTTACATGATTCAACTTCTCAATTATACTGGAGAATAATGGATATGTTGGTCATTTAAAGGCGTAGGAAAATAGAACTCGAGTTATAATTTTCAGAATCAAGAAAATAAAACTGGAACAGATCTTATTAAAAAGAAAGAAGAGTGACTAGAGAAGTCGAAGCGGCAAGGAAGCATGTTTAGATCAATTTTTTTGGACTTCTTTTGGTTGAAAGAGGTTTTTAAAGAGTTTAACTCTATTTTCTTGTTTCTCTATTTAAATATTGAGCATTGAGTATTGAAAAATTAGGTTATTTATAAGTTGTATTTTAAACTATATCAATATGGTTTTCTTAACTGACCAAGTGAATTATACTTGTTTGCCATTGCCTCCATGTGTTTTATGATAAAATCATAATTTTAATGTTATAATTCATTTCTTATCATTTTAAAAATCTAGCTTTTAATCATGCAATTTTTAAAGCGCACGATTTAAAAAAAAAACCATGAAACTTTTATTAGTTTGATCATCGATGTTTTAACAGACATTATACCCAAACGGAATTTAAAATGGTAAGAGTACTTTTAACTTTTTACTAATTAAATAATCTAATTGATATTTTTACTAATTAAAATATTTATATTATATTTTTAATTTAATATTTTTACTTTAATCTTTTTACTAAAGGAACAAGTACTTGATAAAAAATGCACTGAATACCAAAAGCGACTAAAGAAATCTCAGGCAAATTCAGTGTTGAACTTGAGGGAAAGGCCCATGCTGAAAAGCTCCTGGCAAAGAATCTTTGCACCGTAAGGGAAGCTAACATTAACAATCTCCTTCACTGAATCGTAAATATGGCAATGTGCACCTCGAACAGGGCAGCCACAAAACTGCCTCTGGTACACATTGGTCATGGTCTTTCACTTGGAGAAAACGTGTATTTCTGAGCAATCACTGAGTGTTAAGAAGCGCTCGTGCAGATTGACAAAAGCACCATGGGCTACGGGACAGTCCCTCTCCATCTCACCAAACTTGATCCCACCAAAGCGCTTTTTGTCGTCCACTGGCTGACGAGTGTGAGGGTGGACGAGTCCAGTTGCCTCTTCCGACCCCACCCAAAAAAGAAAATTGACATTGTAAATGTATTTGATAATCGCTTAGTATGTGCAAGTTTGTGTGTGACTTGAGGTCTTGGTGCAGGTTTAGTGTGTGCAGGTTCAGCACGTGACATGAGGTTTTGTGCAGGTTTAGTGTCTAATTGTGTTTATTTACACGATTCAACTTCTCAATTATATTGAAGCATAATGGATATGTTGGTCATCTAAAGTCTTAGGAAAATTGAACTGGAGTGATAATTTTCAGAACAAGAAAATGAAACTAGAACTGATCATATTAGGAAAGCAAGAAGAGTGACTACAGTCAAATTTTTCAGACTCCTTCTAGTTGAAAGAGAGTTTGAAAGAGTTTGACGCTATTTCATTTTTTCTCTATTTTAATATTAAATAGTTACTATTGAAAAATTAAGTTATTTATAGGTTTTTTTAACGGCTACATCACAACGGTTACTTCAATGGAAAAGAAATTCAAATTTAAACTCAAATATCTTAATCTCAACGTTTAAGGTTTTCTTAGAACTAAATTGATTATTTGTTCATGGAAAGGAAAAAAACAAGAATTAAAAAATGCGAGATTTTCTTTTATGAATTAAATTGGTAAAATTTTAAAAGTAGATGATATGTATAGTGCAAGTTTAGTGCGTGACTTGAGGTTTTGTGCAGGTTTAGTGTGTGACTGTGTTTATTTACATGGTTCAACTTCTCAATTATACTGAAACATAATGGATATGTTTTTAATTTAAAGGCTTAGGGAAATAGAATTGGAGTCATAATTTTCATAATCAAGAAAATGAAATTGGAACATATTTGATTAGGAAAGCAAGAAGAGTAACTAGAGAAGTCGAACCGGTAGGAAAGCATTTTTAAATCAAAATATTCATACTTCTTTTGGTTGAAAGAGGGTTTGAAATAGTTTGATGCTATTTCCTTTTTTCTATATTTGAATATTAAATAGTGATTGTTGAAAAATTATGTTATTTATAGGTTGTATTTTAACAAGTATATCACAACGGTTACTTCAACAGTCAAAATTTAAAATTTAAACTCAATTATCTTAATCTCAACATTTATGGTTTTCTTAGAACTAAATTTCTTATATGTTCATGGTAAGGAGAAAAAACATGAATTAGAAAATACAAGATATTCTTTATTATGAATTAAATAGGTAAAATTTAAAAAGTGGATGATATGTTTAGTGTAGGTTCAGTACGAGATTTGAGGTTTTGTGCAGGTTTAGTGTGTGACTGTGTTTATTTACATGATCCAACTTCTCAATTATACAGAAGCATAATGGATATGTTGGTCATTTAAAGGCTTAAGAAAATAGAATTTGAGTGGTAGTTTTTAGAATCAAGAAAATGAAACTTGAACAAATCTGATTAGGAAAGCAAGAAGAATGACTTGAGAAGTCCAATCGGTATGGAAGCATGTTTAGATCAAATTTTTCGGACTTCTTTTGGTTGAAAGCGGATTTGAAAGAGTTTAACTCTATTTCATTTTTTCTCTATTTGAATATTAAATAGTGAGTATTGAAAATTAGGCTATTTATAGGTTGTATTTTAACGGCTATTTCAGGAGCTACTTTAACGGTCAAAATTTCAAATTTAAACTCAAATAAAATAATCTCAACATTTATGGTTGTCTTCGAGCTAAATTTCTTATCCATTCATGGAAAGGAAAAAAACATGAATTAGAAAATTCTGTGCTTTCTTTATTATGAATATATTGGTAAGATTTAAAAAGTAGATGTTATGTTTAGTGTTGGTTCAATACGTGATTTGAGGTTTTGTGCAGGTTTAGTGTGTGATTGTGTTCATTTACGTGATTCAACTTCTAAATTATATTGAAGCATAATGGATATGTTGGTCAAATAAAGACTTAGGAAAATAGAACTGGAGTGATAATTTTAAGAATCAAGAAAATGAAACTAGAACATATCTGATTTGGAAAGCCGGAAGAGTGACTAGAGAAGTCGAATCGGTAGGGAAGCATGTTTAGATCAAATTTTTGGACTTCTTTTGGTTGAAAGAGGCTTTGAAAGAGTTTAACGCTATTTCCTTTTTTTCTCTATTTGAAGATTAAACAGTGAGTGTTGAAAAAATAGGTTATTTATATGTTGTATTTTAACAACTACATCAACGTTTACTTCAACAGTCAAAATTTTAAATTTAAACTCAAATATCTTAATCTCAACATTTATGGTTTTCTTAGAACTAAATTGCTTACTATACAATGGAGTCGTTAACAATAGCTCACGCTCTAGTGAGAACATTGCCATTATTACACAATTATTCACTTAGTTTCTCACAACTTAACTGACCAAGTGAAATATACGTGTTTGACATTGCCTCCATGTGTTTTATGAAAAAATCATAGTTTTAAGGTTATAGTCCATTTCTTATCATCTTAAATCCAGATTTTACTCATGCAATTACAAAAGCGCACGATTTTGATCAAAAAAAACTCATGAAACTTTTATTAGTTTGATCATCGATATTTTAAAGGACATTAGACCCTAACGGAACTAAAAATTGTAAGAGTACTTTTATCTTTTTACTAATTAAAATATCTAATTGATATTTTTACTAATTAAAAGATGTAATTGACATTTTTAATTTAATATTTTTACTTTAATCTTTTTACTAAAGGAACAAGTACTTGAATAAAAAATTCACTGAATACCAAAAGAGATAGAAGAAATCTCAAGTGAATTCAATGTTGAACTTGAGGTAAATGCCCATGCTGAAAAGCTCCTGGCAGAGAATCTTTGCGCCGTAAGGGAAGCTAACATTAACAATCTTCTTCACTGAATCACAAATTTGCCAATGTGCACCTCGAACAGGGCAGTCACAAACCTACCTCTGGTACACATTTTCCATGATCTTTCACTTGCATCAAATGTGCATTTCTGAGCAATCAGCGAGTGCTAAGAAGTGCTCGTGCAGATTGGCAGAAACACCATAGGCTATGAGACAATCCCTCTCCATCTCACCAAACTTGATCCCGCCAAAGTGCTTTTTGTCGGCCACTGGCAAACGAGTGGGAGGGTTGACGGGTCCAGTCACCTCTTCCATCTCCACCCAACAAAGCAAATTTATTGTGTAATTGTATTTGATAACTGCTTAGTATGTGCAGGTTAGTGTGTGACTTGAGGTTTTGGTGCATGTTTAGTGCGGGTTCAGTACGTGACTTGAGGTTTTGTGCTGGTTTAGTGTCTAATTGTGTTTATTTACATGATTCAACTTCTCAATTATACCGAAGCGTAATGGAAATGTTGTTCATTTAATGGGTTAGTAAAATAGAACTGGAGTGATAATTTTTAGAATCAAGAAAATGAAATTGGAACTGATTTGATTAGGGAAGCAACAAGAGCGACTTCTAGGTAGGTAGTCATGTTTAGATCAATTTTTTCAGACTTCTTTTGGTTGAAAGGGGGTTTGTAAGAGTTTGACGTTGTTTCCTTTTTTTTCTATTTGAATATTAAATAGTGAGTGTTAAAAAATTACGTTATTTATAGGTTGTATTTTAACACTATATCACAATAGTTACTTCAACTGTCAAAATTTCAAAATTAAACTCAAATATCTTAATCTCAAGATTTATGGGTTTCTTAGAACTAAGTTTCTTATATGTTCATGGAAAGGAAAAAACATGAATTAGAAAATGCGAGATATTCTTTATTATGAATTAAATTGGTAAGATTTAAAAAGTGGATGATATGTTTAGTGCATGCTCATTACGTGACTTGGGGTTTTGTGCAGGTTAAGTGTGTGACGGTGTTTATTTACATTATTCAACATCTCAATTATACTGAAGCATAATAGATATGTTGGTCTATTAAAGGCTTAGGAAAATATAAAAGGAGTGACTATTTTCGGAATCAAGAAAATGAAACTAGAACAGATCTGAATAGGAAAGCAAGAATAGAGAAGTCGAATCTGTAGGGAAGCATGTTTAGATAAAAAATTTAGAACTTCTTTTGGTTGAAATTGGGTTTGAAAGAGTTTGACGCTATTTACTTCTTTCTCTATTTGAATATTAAATAGTGAGTATATAAAAATTAGGTTATTTATAGGTTGTATTTTAGCGGCTATATCATAACGGTTACTTCAAAGGTCAAAATTTTAAATTTAAAATAAAATATCTTAATCTCAACATTTAGGGTTTTCTTAGAACTAAATTGCTTATCTATTCATGGAAAGGATAAAATCATTAATTATAAAATGCGAGATATTGTTTATTATGAATTAAATTGGTAATGTATAAAAAGTAAATGATATGTTTAGTGCAGTTTCAGTACGTGACTTAAGGTTTCGTGCATGTTTAGTGTGTGATTGTGTTTATTTACATGATTCAACTTCTCAATTATACTGAAGCATGATGAAAATGTTGGTTATTTAAAGCCTTAATAAAATAGAATGGGAGTGATAATTTTCATAATCAAGAAAATGAAATTGGTAGAGATCTAATTAAGAAAGCAGGAAGAGTGACTAGAGAAGTCGAATCGGTAGGGAAGCAATTTTAGATCAAATTTTTTGGACTTCTGTTGGTTGAAAGCGGGTTTGAAAGAGTCTGACCATATTTCCTTTTTTCTCTGTTTGAATATTAAATAGTGAGTACTGAAAATTAGGTTATTTGTAGGTTGTATTTTAATGGCTATATCACAATGATTACTTCAACGGTCAAAATATCAAATTTAAACTCAAATATCTTAATCTCAACATTTATGGTTTTGTTAGAGTTAAATTTCTTATCTATTCCTGGAAAGGAAAAAAACATGAATTAGAAAACATGGTTTATTCTTTATCATGAATTAAAGATTTAAAAAGTAGATGATACCATGAATGTCATAAATGCCATAATGAGCGAGGTTCAGTGATTGTCTAGGAAGGTAGATGAGTTATCAAATCCAACGACACCTCGTTCTAAAAGACAAGTTGAATCTGCTTGTGACATCAAAGGTTTGAAGTATGATATTCCTAGATTTGATAGTCGACACAATCCTGTAAAATACTTGGATTGGGAGAGGCAGATCGAAAACCTATTTGATCCTAGAAAATACCGTGAGAAAGATAAGATTAAGGTCACCGAGTATTCTTTCATCCATTATGCCATAGTGTGGTGGGAGAATTTGAAAGAATCAAGATATCTTACCGGAAAGAAACCTATCTCCACCTGGGAGAGATTGAGGACCAAGCTTCGATTACATCATGTTCCATGATCATATTTGATGGAGTAACATTCGTATCCCAGCACTATGAAGCAAGGAAACTGCAGTGTAGATGAATACTAGCAAGGTCTTGAATTGGCAATGAGAAGAGTTGGCATGAGATAAAATGATGACTTGATAAAGAATCAGTTTATTGTAGGTTTAAGAGAAAATCTGCAAGTTCCGGTTAAGCTACAATATTATGTTTCCATGAAAGATTTATTGTTCAAGGCCAGGTTGGTTGAGTCGACATTAAAGCCCAGTGGAAGCTCTAATTTCGGCTTTGACAGTCAAAGGCAATTCTCCGATTTCAGAAGCCCAAATTCGACCAGGGGTTGTAGCAATTCTAACATGGGTGGCCGAGGAAATCCTAATTTGACCAAAACCTACTCAAATCCACCATTGGAACCCACTGATCAAAGAATGATCGCAACCAATCTGTCTCTTATCCAAGATACAGGTAATTCAATTTCTACTTTGTCAGATATAGTTTCTTCTAACACTCCTACATGTTTTCATTGTAATGAACGAGGACATGTTCACAATAACTACCCCCATGAACGAATTATAACAACAATAGAGGAGGCGTAAGATGATGATATGCATGCACGGTATGACACCGAAGAAGAAAACATAGACGATGAAATCATCATTGTTGACAGAGGTGGGAAAGGTCCTGAAACACAAGATGTTTTTGAGGCGTATAACACAAATGTTGTCAAAATTACTCCCCGCAAGGAGCAAGTAACTTTGACCAAAATAGTATCAATTCCTCCAAAATGACAGTAAATGTTGCCATAGACAAGTTCTAGGTCGATCCTAAGGTAGATAAGACAAGTGAGTTGCAGAATGATTATAAAAAGTCTCATAAAGGCTTGTCTTCAAATCTTAGTCCTTTACTTTCTATTTATATGATAAGGCATGAACTATCTACTGACTCTGGTATATCATTTTATGCTTCAATAAGAGATGTGAATCGATCTTTGACTAATCATTCTTTTGTTCTTATAATGTCATTTAAAGAAAGTTACTACTCCAAAGAAGATATTCCTATAGATATGTTTTCATGGTTTGTTCAATTGTTATAGGAATTCAAGGATGTCTTTATAGGTTATATGCTTCCCGTTTCGAGAACAAAAATTTTCGATCCGAGAGGGAATGATATAAATATCAAATGCATTTATGTGTTTTAAATGCTTTGATGGATAAAATTTATGATGAAGAATTAAAGAAGAAGTCATCATCGACATCTTGGATTTATAGTTCAACACTGTTGAAGAACTGAAGACATCATGAAAAATACTATACTTTTTTCCCACTGGGGTTTTTAATGAGGTAGTGTGATCACTGTAAAATAATGTAAAATTATTTCATTTTGGGTTTATTGGACTGATACTCGGCCATGTGGGCTTTGAAGAGCTGAATTTTGAAAATACAGTCCATTAGATTTTAGTATATATAGTTTTGTTCTGATTAGAATTAGATTTGGTAAAATTAGATAAGATAATATTCTTCAACGTTACTTCTTGAAAATTTAACTAGATTACCTTATAGTACCATTTATTTTAGGTATTTTAGTTAGATATGGTTTTAGCTTCTTAAAGTTGTCATAAGTCCATTCAGTTTCCAGATGTGATTAGGGTTTATGGCCGAAATCTACCCAATAAATACGGGAGGCCTTTGAACGAATTTCACACCATTTTTATCAATCAAAATACAACCTTTTGAGTTCATACTCTTTGTTTGCGAGCTATTCCATTGTTGCTTAACCCCGAGGGCTAGTTAAGTATCAATAAACCTTGTAATCTGATCCTGGGGGCTAGTTAGAGAGCAAGTTAAAACTAGGCGTACCCCAAGGGCTAGACTCCTAAATTGCATACGAGATAGTGCGGGTTTGCAGATCCCTTCACAAGATCAAAGATATTAATTATGTAAATCATAAGTCTTTGCAAGAAGATTCATATCACGTTTAGTGCAGGTTCAGTACATGACTTGAGGTTTTTTGCAGGTTTAATGTGTGACGGAGTTTATTTATATGATTCAACATCTCATTTATACTGAAGTATAATGGATATGTTGCTCATTTAAACGCTTAGGAAAATAGATTTGGAATACATCTGATTAGGAAAGCAACAATAGAGAAGTCAAATCGGTAGGGAAGCATGTTTAGATCAAATTTTCAGACTTCTTTTGGTTGAAAGAGGGTTTGAAAGATTTTAACGCTATTTCCTTTTTTCTCTATTTGAATATTAAGTAGTGAGTGTTGAAAAATTAGGTGATTTATATGTTGTATTTTAACGGCTACATCAACGGTTACTTCAACAATCAAAATTTCAAATTTAATCTCACATATCTTAATCTCAACATTTATGGTTTTCTTAGAACTAAATTGCTTACTGTACAACGGAGTCGTTAACAATAGCTCCCGCTCTAGTGAGAACATTGCCATTGTTACACAATTATTCACTTCGTTTCTCACAACTCAACTGACCAAGTGAAATATACGTGTTTGACATTGCCTCCATGTGTTTTATGAAGAAATCATAGTTTTAAGGTTATAGTCCATTTCTTATCATCTTAAATCCAGATTATAATCATGCAATTATAAAAGCGCACGATTTTGATCAAAAAAACTCATGAAACTTTTATTAGTTTGATCATCGATGTTTTAACGGACATTAGACCCTAACGGAACAAAAAATTGTAAGAGTACTTTTATCTTTTTACTAATTAAAATATCTAATTGATATTTTTACTAATTAAACGATTTAATTTTAAATTTTAATTTAATATTTTTACTATTATCTTTTCACCAAAGGAACAAGTACTTTAATAAAAAATTCACTGAATACCAAAAGAGACAGAAGAAATCTCAAGTGAATTCAATGTTGAACTTGAGGTAAATGCCCATGCTGAAAAGCTCCTAACAGAGAATCTTTGCCTCGTAAGGGAAGCTAACATTAACAATCTCCTTCACTGAATCACAAATTTGGCAATGTGCACCTCGAACAGGGTAGCCACAAACCTGCCTCTAGTACACATTTTCCATGATCTTTCACTTGCATCAAATGTGCATTTCTAAGCAATCATCGAGTGCTAAGAAGTGCTCGTGCAGATTGGCAGGAACACCATGGGCTATGAGACAATACCTCCCAATCTCACCAAACTTTATCCCGCCAAAGTGCTTTTTATCGGCCACTGGCTAACGAGTGGAAGGGTTGACGGGTCCAGTCGCCTCTTCCGTCTCCACCCAACAAAGCAAATTTATTGCGTAACTGCATTTGATAATTGCTTAGTATGTGCAGTTTAGTGTGTGACTTGAGGTTTTGGTGCATGTTTAGTGTGTGAATGTTTAGTATGGGTTAGGTACGTGACTTGAGGTTTTGTGCTAGATTAGTGTCTAATTGTGTTTATTTACATGATTCAACTTCTCAATTATACTGAAGCATAATGGATATGTTGGTCATCTAAAGGCTTAGGAAAATTGAACTGGGGTTATAATTTTCATATCAAGAAAATGAAATTCTAACAAATCTGATTAGGAAAGCAAGAAGAGTGACCAGAGATGTCGAATCAATAAGGAAGCATGTTTAGATAAAAAATTTTGAACTTTTTTTGGTTGAAAGAGGGTTTGAAAGAGTTTGACACCATTTCCTTGTTTTCTATTTTTGAATATCAAGTAGTGAGTGTTGAAAATTAGGTTATTTATAGACTGTATTTTAGCGGCTATATCACAACAGTTACTTCAATAGTCAAAATTGCAAATTTAAACTCAAATATTTTAATCTCAACATTTATGGTTTTGTTGAACTAAATTTATTATACGTTCGTGGAAAGGAAAAAAATATGAATTAGAAAATGCAAGATATTCTTTATTATAAATTAAATTGGTAAGATTTAAAAAGTACATAATATGTTTAGTGCACATTCAATACGTAAATATACGTTTTGTGCAGGTTTAGTGTGTGACTATGTTTATTTACATTATTAAACTCCTCAATCATACTGAAGCATAATGGATATGTTGGTCACTTAAGGGTTTAGGGAAATAGAACTGGAGTGATAATTTTTAGAATCCAGAAAATGAATTTGGAATGGATCTGATTAGGAAAGCAAGAAGAGTGACTAGAGAAGTCAAGTCAGTTGGGAAACATGTTTAAATCAAACTTTTCAGACTTCTTTTGGTTGAAAGAGGGTTTGAAAGAGTTTGACATTATTTCCTTTTTTTCTCTATTTGAATATTAAATAGTAAGTGTTGAAAATTTTGGTTATTTATAGGTTGTATTTTAACGGCTATATCATAACAGTTACTTCGACGGTCAAAATTTCAATTTTAAACTCAAATATCTTAATCTCAACGCTTATTGTTTTCTTAGAACTAAATTGCTTATCTGTTCATGGAAAGGAAAAATAACATGAATTAAAAAATGCAAGATATTCTTTATCATGAATTAAATTGGTAATATTTAAAAAGTAGATGATATGTTTAGTGCAGGTTTAGTACGTGACTAGAGGTTTTGTGCAGGTTTAGTGTGTGACTATTTTTATTTACACTATTCAGGATCTCAATTATACCGAATCATAATAGATATGTTGGTAATTTAAAGGCTTAGGAAAATAGAAATGGAGTGATTATTTTCATAATCAAGAAAATGAAACTCGAACAGATCTGATTAGGAAAAAAGAATATAGAAGTCGAATCAGTTTGGAAGCATGTTTAGATAAATTTTTTTGGACTTCTTCTGGTTGAAAGAGGGTTTGAAAGAGTTTGATGCTATTTTCTTTTTTTCCTATTTGATTATTAAATAGTGAGTATTGAAAATTTAGGTTAATTATAGGTTGTATTTTAACGGCTATATCACAACGGTTACTTCGACAGTCAAAATTTCTAATTTAAACTCAAATATTTTAATCTCAACATTTATGATTTTCTTAAAACTAAATTGCTTATATGTTGATGGAGAGGAAAAAAAACATGAATTAGAAAGTGCGAGATATTTTTTATTATGTATTAAATTGGTAAGATTTAAAAAGTAAATAATGTGTTTAGTGCAGGTTCAGTACGTGACTTTATGATTTTGTGCAGGTTTAGTGTGCGATTGTGTTTATTTCCATGATTCATTTTCTCAACTATACTGAAGCGTAATGGAAATGTTGTTCATTTAATGGGTTAGTAAAATAGAACTAGAGTGATAATTTTCATAATCAAGAAAATGAAATTGGAACTCATTTGATTAGGGAAGCAAGAAGAGTGACTTCTCAGTAGGTAATCAAGTTTAGATCAAAATTTTCAGACTTCTTTTGGTTGAAAGAGGGTTCGTAAGAGTTTGACTCTATTTCCTTTTTTCCTATTTCAATATTAAATAGTGAGTGTTAAAATTAGGTTATTTATAGGTTGTATTTTAACACTATATAACAACAGTTACTTCAACAGTCAAAATTTTAAATATAAACTCAAATATCTTAATCTCAACATTTATGGTTTTCTTAGAACTAAATTGCTTATCTGTTCATGGAAAGGAAAAAAACATGAATTAGAAAATGCGAGATATTCTTTATTTTGGTAAGATTTAAAAAGTAGATGATATGTTTAGTGTAGGTTCAGTATGTGACTTCCGGTTTTGTGCATGTTTAGTGTGTGACTATGTTTATTTACATGATTCAAGTTCTCAATTATATTGAAGCGTAATGGATATGTTGGTCATTTTTTAAGGCATCGGAATATAGAACTCTGAGTGATATTTTTCAAAATCAAAATGAAACTAGAACATATATGATTAGGAAAGCAAGAAGAGTGACTAGAGAAGTCAAATCGGCATAGAAGCATGTTTAGATCAAATTTTTTGAACTTCTCTTGGTTAAACAGGGTTTAAAAGAGTTTGACACTATTTCCTTATTTTCTCTATTTTAGTTATAAATATTGATTAGTGAAAAATTAGGTTATTTATAGGTTGTATTTTTACGGCTATATCACAACGGTTACATTAACAGTCAAAATTTTAAATTTAAACTCAAATATCTTAACCTCAACATTTATGGTTTTCTTAGAACTAAATTGTTTGTCCGTTCATGGAAAGGAAAAAACATGAATTAGAAATTGCGAGATATTCTTTATTATGAATTAAAAATGTAAGATTTAAAAAGTAGATGATATGTTTAGTGCAGGTTCGGTACGTGATTTGAGGTTTTGTGCAAGTTCAGTACGTGACTTGAGGTTTTTTGCAAGTTCAGTATATGACTGTGTTTATTTACATGATTCAACATCTCAATTATGCTGAACCATCATGGATATCTTGGTCATTTAAAAGAATAGGAAAATAGAACTAACGTTATAATTTTCAGATTCAAGAAAATGAAACTAGAACATATCTGATAAGGAAACAAGAAGAGTGACTAGAGAAGTCGAATCGGTAGGGAAGCATGTTAAGATCAAATTTTTCGGACTTCTTTTGGTTGAAAGAGGGTTTGAAAGAGTTTGAGGCTATTTCCTTTTTCCCTATATGAATATTAAATAGTGAGTATTGAAAAAATTAGGTTATTTATAGGTTGTATTTTAACGGCTATATTACAACGGTTACTTCATCCGTCAAAATTTTTAATTTAAACTCAAATATCTTAATCTCAACGTTTATGATTTTCTTACAACTAATTTTCTTATATGTTCATGGAAAGGAAAAGAAACATGAATTAGAAAATGCGAGATATTCTTTTTTATGAATTAAGTTGGTAAGATTTCAAAAGTAGATGTGGCGGAATTGTATTTTGATGACAAAACATGTGTGTGGTTCATGGATGCGGGGTATCTTGAGAGAGATTTCTTTGATTGATTCAGTAATGACTTGGTTTATCAATATGGATAAAAATAAAAGATAAGTGCAATTGGAGAGTTTAATAAACTGCAACGACTGAATTTTGTTAAAGATAATTAGGGAAATTTTAAGATGTTGAGTTCGTTGATTTTAATGAACAATCTCTTTCATGATGATGTGTAATTATTGGAAGGTTTTGTGAGTGGAATTAAGAAAGATATCAAGCCATTGTTTACGAGATTCAAATATCAAATGTTAAGTGAATTTTTTCAATTAGCCGTTTTAAAGGAGCAAATTTAGGATAGAAAATGTGCTTATATAACCCTCGGTTTTTTCATGGGTGCAAATATAACCCATTTTTCTCTAGTGCTGATATAACTCCGGTCTCATTTAAAAAGTTGGTCCAAATATCCATGCACTAATTTCATAATAAAAGACCAAAATACCTTTCTAATTAAGAAATAAAAAAAACTAATTAGATGTAAAATGTCCCTTTATCCTCCCAAATCACAAAATTCATTCCCAAAAATTATGACTTTAACTCAGTTTCTCCATCTTCTCAATTTGACTGATACAACCCCTTTCAATTCAGCCCATCTACTCAATTTTTTTTCTCAATTCCGCTCTCCCAATTGACATAGAAGGTTCTTCCTCCCCTCTCTGAAAATACCTCTCTAATCGAAGGTTCCGCTCTCCCAATTGAAGAATATTTAGATCAAATTTTTCAGACTTCTTTTAGTTGAAAAAGGGTGTGATTGAGTTCGAAGTTATTTCTCTTTTTTCTATTTGAATAACAAATAGTGAGTATTGAAAAAATAACTTAAGTATAGGATGTATATTAACGGCTATATCACAACGGTTACTTCAACAGTCGAAATTTTAATGGTTAAATGATTTTCTAACACTACCTTTAGGCTGAAAGTGTCAATATAACCCTATAAAACCAGAAGGTTCCAAACTAACTCTTAATTTATGATGAATTGTGCCGATATAACCTTTAGGCCACATTATGGCGTTAACTTACCAATTGAGTCATTGACCGAATGCAGAATGACGTATATGCCCTCGGCCATTTGAGCTCATATTTTTTCCCATTTTATCCTTATACAGTCGTCAACCACCAACACGCCCTCCGCCACCACCACCCGCCACTCCTCCCGCCACCCTCTCCGACACTCTATTCGTCACCACCACCTGTCACCCCCTCTGATACGAATAAGGTTTTCATCATTTATTTTTATTTTAGAAGATAACACTATACTCTTTTTCCCACCGAGGTTTTTAATGAGGTAGTGTGATCATTTATTTTATTTTAGAATAAGGCCCATTAATTCAGCCAAGTTGGCCTTGGAAGAATTAATGCTTCGGTCATGCATTTATTTTAGGGTTTAGAATATTTAGTTCTAAATTGATTAGAATTAGATTTGGTAAGATTAAATAAGGAAATATTCATTCAAGATTTATCTTGAAGAATATAGTCATTTATTTTAGGTATTCTAGTTAAATATGGTTTTAGCTTCTTAAAGCTGCCATAATCCTTTTCAGTTTCTTGTTTGTATTTTTGAAGACCATGCCTATGTACTATAAATAGGGGTGGTTTTCAACACTATTTTTACAACACCACTTTTATCAATCAAATATACAACATTTTGAGTTCATACTCTTTTCTTACGAGCTATTCCATTGTTACTTAACCCCGATGGCTAGTTAAGTATCAATAAACCTTGTAATCTGATCCCGATGGCTAATTAGAGAGCAAATCGAGATTAGGTGTGCCCCGAGGGCTAGACACCTGAATTTCGTGCTAGATAGTGAGGGTTTGCAGATCCCTTCACTAGATCAAAGATATTAATTCCACAATCATGAGTCTTCGCAAGGATATTCATATCAGTTGGTATCAGAGCAAAACCTTGGATGAGTTCATCAACAGGGATTTCGAGTTTTTCTTGAATTTCTTTTCGAAAAAAAATTAAAAAACTTCCGCTGTCATACAATTTGTCGCCGCTCAGTTTCAGATCCCGCCACCGCTAGACAATTTGCCATCACCACTCAGCTCCAATCCCCTCTAGCCCGCCACCAAAGCCCATCATCTGTTCACCATCTACTGCAACTCTTATCAATGCTAGACTAGAGCTCAGTAGTTCCTCTCCTTCGTCTTCATCTTCGACCGAACACCATATATGTT
The DNA here is from genome assembly GCA_037428765.1 of Rubia yunnanensis. Classification (NCBI taxonomy): domain Eukaryota; kingdom Viridiplantae; phylum Streptophyta; class Magnoliopsida; order Gentianales; family Rubiaceae; genus Rubia; species Rubia yunnanensis. Next base: position 70,558,903 of record CM075071.1, on the reverse strand, counting down.
CGCCTCTCGTCCGTTCTTCGATCATATTCTCCGGCAAACATCGTTTTTGTTACAGATCTGATCTAGTCTTCTCCGGTAACCTCCGGAAGTTTTAGATCAGTTCGCTATTTGTCTTCAGCTTCTAGTTTTTTTAAGCCGAGAATCCTTGCTGCTTCAGTGTTCTCCGGTCGCTGGAAACGTAGGTTCAGCACCAAAGAAGAGAATTCGAGCAAAGAAGAAGACACCGTGTGATCTTCACACGCGAACTCACAGCAGAGCGCATGAAACCTACGCGCAAGACATTTGAGGCGTATATGACACACGCGCGAGACACCTAGTTCAACTATTCATCTCGTGAGCCACACAAATTATTGCGAGTTTTTAAATTTGTTGCGAGATATTTCATTTTCTCATCAACAGCTTATGACACAAGTTAAGAGCCATATCAGCATTCCAGTCACTGCCTAGTTAGCATCCAATCACCGTTTATTAGCAGGACTTTGCATGGATGGCGTGGGACGTGTATCTCAATTTCTTTTTGAAGATCGTTAACGTTTCCAGGATGAAACTTTTCGAACTCAGAGGGAATGATATGAATTGGGTTTTTATTATTTATTTTTATTTTAGAAGATAACACTATACTCTTTTTCCCACCGAGGTTTTTAATGAGGTAGTGTGATCATTTATTTTATTTTAGAATAAGGCCCATTAATTCAGCCAAGTTGGCCTTGGAAGAATTAATGCTTCGGTCATGTATTTATTTTAGGGTTTAGAATATTTAGTTCTAAATTGATTAGAATTAGATTTGGTAAGATTAAATAAGGAAATATTCATTCAAGATTTATCTTGAAGAATATAGTCATTTATTTTAGGTATTCTAGTTAAATATGATTTTAGCTTCTTAAAGCTGCCATAATCCTTTTCAGTTTCTTGTTTGTATTTTTGAAGACCATGCCTATGTACTATAAATAGGGGTGGTTTTCAACACTATTTTTACAACACCACTTTTATCAATCAAATATACAACATTTTGAGTTCATACTCTTTTCTTACGAGCTATTCCATTGTTACTTAACCCCGATGGCTAGTTAAGTATCAATAAACCTTGTAATCTGATCCCGATGGCTAGTTAGAGAGCAAATCGAGATTAGGTGTGCCCCGAGGGCTAGACACCTGAATTTCGTGCTAGATAGTGAGGGTTTGCAGATCCCTTCACTAGATCAAAGATATTAATTCCACAATCGTGAGTCTTCGCAAGGAGATTCATATCACCCTCCGGCACTCTCTTCGCCGCCACCACCCGACACTCTCTCAGCCACCCTCTGTTGGTGTGAACGATGTGGCCTAGCACTTTCTTCTGGCCAATGCCAACGCCCCCCCCCCCAACAGCCCAACTCCTTCTTCTCGCCACCGCTTCCAGCCTCACCATCCCCACCAAAAGGGAACACAACACAGAAACCAACAGCTTCTTATCAAAACAGTTCATCATCCTTATTAAATTCTTAACAATGTGGATTTCAGTAAAGCCAAACTAAAAATTAAAACCTTCGAAGAATACCCAAAATCCATCTCACGTATATAGCCCCAGCTAGGCAGCTAGGGGTGGGTAAAAAATTGAAAACCTATTATCCAAATATTAAATAAACCAAACCAAATTTAATATTCAAATATTTGAACCGATTAAATCAAATTGTGAATATGGTTTATGGTTTGATTTTTGGTTTCTAAACACAAACCAATAACGTACCAGAAAACCGAATTACAAATATATAAAATTTATTATATATATGGAAATAAAATATAAATAATATTAATTTTACGCTAATACTTTAAAATGGAGAAATAGACAGGAATCTTTAAAAAAAATAAGCTAACTTAGCCTAATCGTATATCTTAATTTCTAATAGTTCTATTTAGTATTTCTTTCGAAAATATTTGATTGAATAATTGGTATTTTAATATGCATAGATTGTGATTCATGAAGTTTAGATTTTTTATGGCTTTTTAATTTTTAATAAGCACAAATTTTTTTTTTAAGTTAAACCATCCGAGGATGGGGGGAAGATGTATTAGGCTCCCCTAACCCATAGAGGTGGCAATTGTGCCTGAAAATTCATACATGTATACAAAAGATCATCCTTATGATGATCCAAGAGCAACCAGTAGCTCCTGAAGCAAGAATACTTGCTTTCAAAAGAGATGATACAACCGTAACTAGCCTAAACTAAGCTAGTGCTCACTAGCGAAAGAGTTTCTATATATACCATAACGTTGTTTTCCATAAACAGGTTGGCGAATCAAAAAATTGAAACCCCAGTATGTCAGTGGAAAGCCAGCAGAAATGAATATATATAAAGACCCATGACACAGCGAAGAGCAAAGAAAGTTTTTATGTGCATAGCTAATCGGAATAGGTAACGTGCGTAAGAGCCATTGATCCGAATGATGGCTTGAGGGTAATATCTTGTTGCCCGGTGCATAATAGTCATGTGTGAGTCCAAGAGTATTGATCTACAGTTCCAGCCGACCCAGCCGACCTGATGCAAAAAAGAATAGCAGAGTAGATTCCATTCCATAGTATTGAAAACCATTAGCTAAAATGCGACTATATCTGCTGAAGAGGATTACAAAATCAAGAACCTATTCGAATGGCAGGCAAACCAAGTTTGTCAAGAGATATTAGTCCTCTAAGCACAGGAGGAGCAGACTGGATATGTATATTACCTTGGAGATTAATCTCTAGTGAATATTTGGCAAGAAAATCCGCAACACAGTTAGCCTCCCTATGAATGTGTCTAATTGGATATTTAAGATGCAAGGGGCTAAGTAAACTGCCAATAGAAAAATTCCTCCAAGGGGCGGTCATAGGATTATGAATACCACGAACAGCAAGTAAGCAATCTGATTCCAATTCACAGTGTTCAATATCCAATTATGTACTTATTTCATATCCAAATTTAATAGATATCAATTCAGCATGTAGTGGTGTTGGGGAGTGGAAAATTTTAGTTCTCATTGTGACCACATTCCCAACCATATTCCTAACTACTACAGCCGCAGAAGACAAACCATCCATTTTCCATGAAGCATCTGTATTGATCTTATATCCCAAAGAAGGTTTCTTCCATATTACAGCAATTAAAGGTTTCCTCCTCTTAGGATAAATGTGAGGGATAATGTTAGACTCAATCCAATACTTATGCTTATCTAACTTACCAAAAAGATGGTGCATAGTGAATATTTCATAGATGATGCATTTAATCTCTTGTATACAGGCTGTTGTGGAGAAAGGTTCATTATCAAATATGATTCTGTTCCTCTTTACCCACAGGATCCATATTGTAACAAGAAGGGAAGCAGTGATAATATTAGAATGAATCTTTGTTTCAGCCTTAAAAGACAGGAAGAAATCAACTCTGTTCTTCATATTTTCAAAAGAAGGATGCTGAAGATTTATCAGGTCACATACTCTCTCCCAAACAGCAATTGAAGATGGACATGAATTAAAAAAATGATCTAGATTTATATGTTCAGCAATTGAATAAGCACAAATTTATATGTTCATGTTGTTTAGGTAGGAAGTGTCATATTTGTTCTTTCTAGTTCTTTTCTATAAGAATGCACAAATTATGATTGAACGTATAATGTTAAGGTAGTCAGTAGTTTACGTTTATTTATAGCTTTTTTCAATTTGATTAATTCAAATATATTTGAATAAAAATCAAAAACTGGAAAAATCAAATTTTAACAAACCAAATTTATTTTAAAATATATGGTTCGGCTCTTGGTTTTAGGTTTGTAAAAGGCCAACTCAATTAAACTGAACCGAATAAACCAAAATATTTGAAAATCAACCCAATGCCCACCCTTATTGGCAGCTTCTACACTCAATCACAATCTGCCATTAAAACTCTAAAACAAAAGTGAAACAAGAAATATATTAACAAAATTGGAATCCTTAGTAAGAAGGAAGAAGATAAAATTGGGCGTTAAAGAGTTGACAGACGGATGAGGTGGTGGTGTATTGGCATTGGAGACGTTGAGTACAATGGGGTCTGTGAGAGGGGTGGGCGACAGAGGGGATTCTGGTACGATGGAAATTCGGATGTCGGTGGCTGTAATCCTGGTTGTGAAGAACCCGAAGAGGGGATGAGAAAGAAGGGGAGTATAGTGACAGAGACGATGGGAAGTGGTGGTGGAGAAAATGGTTTCGATGGGGGAAGAAGAAAACAGTGCTGGGGGGTTACTTTTTTATTTTTCATTTTTAGCAAGGTTAAAATTGTCATTTCATTAAATCTGGATAGTTCCAGCGTTGACAGTTGGAGTCAATGGCTCTCATGGTTATATTGGCCCATACATCATAAAGTTGTGGTTATTTTGGCACTTTCTTATTTTACAGGGTTATATTGGCACTTTCAACCTAAATCCATGGTTATTTTGGCACTTTACTCGATTTTAAATTTAAATTCTAAGATCTTAATCTCAACATTCATAGTTTTCTTTAAATAGAATTGCTTATCTATTCATGGAAATGAAAAAATTATGAATTAGTAAATGCGAGAAATTCTTTATTATGAGTTAAATAGGTAAGATTTAAAAAGGTATATGTGGCAGAACATATGTGTGGTTCTTGGAAGCAGGGTATTTAGAGAGAGGATTTCTTTGATTGATTTAGTAAAGACCTAGTTGATCAATGTGGATAAAAATACAAGATAAGCAAAATTAGAGAGTTTAATAAACTGCAACGGTTGAATTTTGTGAAAGGTAATTAAGGAAATTTTGAGATGTCAAGGCCATTGATTTTAATGAACAATCTTTTTCTTATTGATGTGTATTTATTGGAATTTTTTATGAGTGGAAATTTAAGAAAGATATCAAGTCATTGTTTAGAAGTTTAAAATATGAAATGTTAAGTGAATCTTTCGAATTAGTCGATATATAGGATCAAAAAATGTGCTTATATAACCCCCTGTTTTTCCATAAGTGCACCTATAACCCATGTTTTTTCTTTAGTGTTGATATGATATTATTGGGTGTGTTTAACCCAAGTCCCTCATTGGAAGTTAGGAGAGTAATTTTTCACTATATAAATGAGAGTCCCACCACTATAGCAGGGGTAAAATTGCCTTTTGGGGTTGGACCCAATAAAATTGTGCAGGTTTGATCCAAAGCGGGTAATATCATACTAATGTTGGATGTAGTGGGCTTGGCAATTCCAACATATAACCCTAGTCTCTTTTGAAATATTGGTAAAAAATATCCATGCACCAATTCCATAAAAAGACCAATGCACTCCTCTAATTAAGAAAGTAAAATTTTAATTAAATGTAAAATGTACCTTTATTCCCCAAATCCAAAAATTCATTCCCAAAAATCCGACTGTAACTCAACTTCTTCATCTTCTCAATTGGACTGATATAACCCTTTCCGATTTGGTTCATCTTCGTAATTTTATTTTCTCAATTTCGTTTTCCCACTTGAAATCGAAGATTGGGAGAAACTGAAGGTTGGACATGGTGCTTTGAAGGCTAGGTGAAGGCGGTTCAAAGGTGGCGGTTGAAAGTTGGGTGATGACAATTTAAAGGTGGTGATTGAAGGTTAGGAGATAGTGTTTTGAAGTATGAGAGATGGTGGTTCTAAGGTGGCGGTTGAAGGTTGTGGGGATGGAAGTTTTATGAGTTGGGCGGTGGCGATTTGAAGGTTAAGCAATAGCGGTTCTATGGTTGGGCGGTGGTGAATCGAAGGTGGCATTTCGATCATGGATCATTTCAATTTTGCTGTAAAGCTTATAAAGATTAACAGGTATGTTTTCGAATCGTAGTTATGAAGATGCATGATGATACCGAGACTCGAAGCCCAACATTGATTGGGTTTGAGGTCCAGTATGTTATTAGTAACATGACTCTCACTAGATGGGCCTACCTAGCCCAATAACCACAAGTTACTCTAACCCTACTCAAACACTACTACTTGATTCACAAGCAAACAAAATTCTAGCTCTAGGATGTCACATCACATATGACTGACGTATATATACATGTATGATGTATTTTACACTATCCATTCACTATTTATCAGATACACTTAAAGACTCTGGCTGACTTTTCCATCAGAGAGTTTTTCTCTCGAAATACTCTGAGGATTCTTTTTTCCGGATCACGGCTAAGGAATCGATGGCGTGGCCCAAGCGAGTTCCAGACTCATTAATTGGCATGCCCAGTGGCTTTTAACGTGAGATACTTTCAGTGTGTATGATACTTTCAACATGCAATATTTATATTCTAAATGTGAGAAGAAAAAATTGAAAATGCATAACCAATTAGAATGAAAAAGAAGAAAGAAAGAACTATATTTCCAAGCATGAACAAAGGATAATTAATATTAAAATGAAATATTCTCAAAACTATTAATATGTTTGTTCCGCATATGTATAAAAATTATTAAAAGTTACCAAATAATATCTAACCACAATAGCTTTATGCATACACACTAGTACATGATAGAGACGTTAACGGCGATTAAAATTGGATTAAAAGGTGTTTTTGCATTGCAGTTCTTGGCACCACTGTGCAATCGGACGGTCAGATGACCATTCCGCTATCGGTTTAATATTCTGAAGACACGTTTGACTTTGGAACGGCCCTCGAAAATTAACATTAAAAAATCTGGGCTTTTTAGGTCTATCAAAATTGGAAAACCCAGATCGAGTACATTGTACCAATATTTATATGATCACAGATTGACGTTCATCTTCAACACAATACAACCATTATCATCGTCATCTCTTACACTCAAATCAAACTCACCTACAATCAAACCTATAATAACAAAATTTCAAATAAGAACCATCAATCGACCTTGTACAATAACATATATCAAAATTTCTATGTGGGTTTTACCAATAACAAATTCAAAACGAAGAAGAAACCATACCATAATAATATTAAATTTATCACCACACATTCTTCAAATCTGAAGTCGTTGGTGCAGGGTCAAATTTAAAAGGAATGCGAGGAAGTGTTAAATTTGGGGAAGGGGGGGAGAAGAAGGAAGAAAAAAAAGAATAAGGAAGGAAGAAAATATGGAAGAAGAAAATGAAGAAATTATGTAACAGGAGTTGCTGGAAATGAGGGGAATAATAAAGGTGAAATATTTTTTAGAGTTCCTTACTTTAGTGCATCACTCCAATCACCAGTTCTAAATGCACTTCCTAAGTTGGCTCCTTTTTCGGTGACTCAGAAGTGCCTTAAAATAGTAGCTTTTAGTGCATATTTTGTAGGATGTCTTAGACGGAGGTTCGACCACCATTGTCTGTTTTAGTGCACTCTAGACACATGTTCTGAATTCGAAAGTGCACTTTAGACACATGTTCCTCCGTCGGAAGTGCCTTAATATAGTAGATTTAGTGCATATTTTTGTAGGGTTTCTTAGATGATGCTTCAACTGTTGTTTAGTGCACTCCAGACACATGTTCTAAAGTCAGAAATACCCTTGGATCTGCACTTCAGACATTTGTTTCTTCTTTGGAAGTGCCTTAAAATAGTAGATTTTAGTGCATATTTTTGTAGGATTTCTTAGACAGCAGTTATCTACTTTAGTGCACTCTAGACACATGTTCCAAAGTCAGAAAGTACCCTCAAAACTGAACTTCAAACATTTGTTCCTTCATCAGAAGTGTCTTACAATAGTAGTTTTTAATGCCTATTTGTGTAGGGTTTCTTAGATGGTGGTTCAACCATCGTTGTCTACTTTAGTGCATTCCAGACACATGTTCCAAAGTTGGAAAGTACCCTTGAAACTGAACTACAAACATTTGTTCCTTTGTCAGAAGTGCCTTACAATTGTAGTTTTTAGTGCATATTTGTGTAGAACCGTCAGTGTCTACTTCAGTGCACTCCAGACACATGTTCTGACTTTGAAAATGCCCAAAAAATGAATGGAACCATCATATGACACTTTCAACACCGATTTAAGCCCAACTGTCATTGATCGTACTACATTATAACCGGCGTCTAACGAATTTTCAGAATTGTCTATCGTCAACCGGCTACCAAAACATATGTTACAAGTTTGAAACATAAGATAGATGGCGGTTCCAAAGAAAAAATCCACAACCATCGTAAAACAAAGTTGTTAACAGTAGTTCCCAATCATCTGAGATATTGCCATTATTACTGAATTATTCCAATTAGTTGCTAACAACTTATCTAAATGAATTTTGCTTGTTTGCCATTTGACTCCATGTGTTTTGTGATGAAATCAAAATTTGAAGGTTATAGTCCATTTCTTATCATCTTAAAAATCCAACTTTTAATCATACAATTATAAAAGCGCACGATTTTGATCAACAAACTCATAAAAACTATATTAGTTTGATCATCGATGTTTTAACGGACATTAAACCCCAACGGAATTAAAATGGTAAGAGTACTTTTATCTTTTTACTAATTAAAATATTTAATTGATATTTTTACTAATTAAATATTTAATTGATATTTTCTACTTTTGTCTTTTTACTAAATAAACAAGTACTTGAACGAAAAATGCACTGAATACCAAAAAGTACAGAAGAAATCTCAAGTGATTTTAGTGTTTAACTAGAAAGGCATATGCTGAAAAGCTCGTGGCGGATAAGCTTTGTGCCGTAAGGGACGCTAACCTCAACAATCTCCTCCACTGAATCACAAATTTGTAAATGTGCACCTCGAACAAGGCAGCCACAAACCTGCCTCTGGTACACATTCACCATGGTCTTTCACTTGCAGCAAATGTGTAAGAAGCGCTTGTGCAGATTGGCAGAAGCACCATGGATTGTGAGACAGACCCTCTCTATCTCACAAAACTTGATCCCGCCAAAGCGCTTCCTGTCGGCCACTGGCTAACGAGTGAGAGGGTGGACGGGTCAAGTGAGCTCTTTCGTTGCCACCCAACAAAGCAAATTTAGTGTGTAACTGTATTTGATAATCGCTTAGTGTGTGCAGGTTAGTGTGTGACTTGAGGTTTTGGTGCAGGTTTAGTGTGTGCGGGTTCAGCACGTGACTTGAGGTTTTGTGCAGGTTTAGTGTGTGCGGGTTCAGCACGTGACTTGAGGTTTTGTGCAGGTTTAGTGTGTGAATGTGTTTATTTACATGATTCAATTTCTCGATTATGTTGAAACATAATGGATATGTTGGTCACTTAAAGGCTTAGGAAAATAGAATTGGAGTGATACTTTTCAGAATCAAGAAAATGAAACTGGAACATATCTGATTAGGAAAGCAAGAAGAGTGGCTAGAGAAGATCGGATATGAACTGATTTGATACTGTTCTGATCACTAAAGCCGGAACTGATTTACAGTAAGAAGTTGGAGAATGAGCAGATCAGTTACTTCTTGTGGTGCAAATGTGATTATATTTATACAATATAATATTGTTTTACTAAAATTGTATATGTCCCTTCTTTTATTAGTTTGACCCTCGACGTGTACGACAAATCCAAATGGAATTCAAAATGGCTAGGCTATTTTTATATTTTCACTAGTTGAAAGCTTTAATTGATATTTCAAGATAATTTGAGAGTTTAAAAAAAGTTTTACAAAAGTTTGGGGCATAATTTAATTTAAATTTTATTTAATTAAATTACAAAGTCAAGCCTCTTTCTTCTTCTTCTTCTCCGGTCAGATTCTAACAGTCACTAACATCCCCACTCCCATTTGTTAGGAATACTCCTCGAAATCCAAATATAATGAGAATTGAGTTAGAGATCTTTATTCTAAATGGGCTAGGACAATTAGGCCCAATAGAATTATACATAGGGTCATGGTAGGGATTTAGTATAAACATCTAATATGTGTGCTATAGCCACCATGTGTGAGTAATAGAAAGTTTGTGTTTGATTAGAGAGAATAGAATAGAATGTTGGGAGAGATTCTGTGTTGGGAGAGATTCTGTGTTGAGAGATAGTGATATGAATCCCCTTGCGAAAAATCTGAATTGCAGAATTAAGATATTTGACAAAACAAGAGAACTCGCAAACCCTTCAATGCCGCACGAAATTCAAGGTCTAGCCCTCGGGGTACACTCAATTTTGACTTGCCCTCTAACTAGTCCTCGGGATTAGATTACAAGGTTTATTGATACTTAACTAGCCCTCGGGATTAAGCAACAATGGAATAGCTCGCAAGCAAAGAGTATGAACTTAAAAGGTTGTATATTTGATTGATGAAAAGTTGTAAGGTGAAAATAATGTTGAATACCACCCCTATTTATAGTACATAGGTATGGTCTTCAAAAAAATACAAATAAGAAACTGAAAAGTATTATGGCAGCTTTAAGAAGCTAAAACCATATTTAACTAGACTACCTAAAATAAATAACTATATTCTTCAAGATATATCTTTAATGAATATTACCTTATCTAATCTTACCAAATCTAATTCTAATCAAATCAGAACTAAATATTCTAACATCTAAAATAAATGCATGACCGAAACATTAATTCTTCCAAGGCCAACATGGCTGAATTAATGGGCCTTATTCTAAAATAAAATAAATGATCACACTACCTCATTAAAAACCCAATGGGAAAGAGAGTATAATGTTATCTTCTAAAAATCCTAATAAATAAAAATAAATAAATAAACCTAATTCGTATCAGATAGAACATACATTGTAAACTCTTTTTATTTTCTAGTGGACTAGAATCGATTGACTCCCGTAGTTTTTACCGGCTTGGGCTTTCCACGTAAAATTTGTGCATTTGTTCTTTTTATTATTGATTGTGTCTTGTCCTGGGAGTAAATGAGGGATTTTTAATTTTGACAAGGTGAAAGTCGATGTTAAAATTTCCAACACAACCTTTTCCCTCATAGTTGTTAGTCGAAATTTGGCACTTAATCTGGTAATTCGAGTATGGGCCACACCAAATGAGCCCGTGCCAAATCAAGTCGTCTGATCCAATTGCCAACTCTAACTGAAATGGACGAAACAAACGAGACTCATTTGTGTCTTAAAAGTTATTTTGATTTTGATGACTGATTTTTTGTCATAAAATCCAATGCGAAAAAACATGCCCGAATTAATTAGCAGAAGAAAGATTACATGAAGAAAATCATAGCTTTTTTTGCTAGAGAATTTGATTTTTGATGATCAATTTGAGGGGTAGAAAAAGAAAAGTTGCGACGGAATTGAAGAACACTGAAACAGAGTGAAGAGCGGGGACAATACAAAAAGTACGGAATTCTTTAAATGTGTGGAATAAAATGTATTTTTGGCACTTGTACGATGTGGAATTTTTATGTTATTTGAAACTCTCTGTACCAATGAAATTTTTGTTTACTCTACATTTTCTATAAACGAAGGGGAAAAAATAAGGATAAACAAGATTTTTTATCTCCACCTCCTATGTTGCAGTTAAAAGCGCCACTTTCATTGTCGTCATCAGATGAGGAGGACGACTATCTTGAGGGAGAACCTTGAGGTTGAATGCATAGCTAGAGAAATGTTGTTGCGACGGGGCAACATACGAGGAGCCGAAGATTCTTTCCATGGTGTCGTCTTTGTAGTCTTTAAGGTATGGAGACAAATTGAAGTCTACTTATCTGGAGGTAGGAAATGGTGTTGTTGCCATTGTTGTGGAGGTTTTGTTCAGGTTTAGTGTGTGACTGTGTTTGATAATGCTTAGTGAGTCTAAGCTTAGTGTGTGACTTGAGGTTTTGGTGCAGGTTTAGTGTGTGCAGTTTTAGTGCGTGATTTGAGGTTTTGTGTAGGTTTAGTGAGTGCAGGTTTTGTGTGTGACTTGAGATTTTATGTAGTTTGTGTGTGTGTGTGTGTGTGTGATGCGTCTAGAATTCGATTGGGCTGCAGCGTAAATTCCTCAACCGTGATCTGCAAGCAAAAAACTCTAGAGTATAGCCAGCCGTCGTCCAACAGTATAAATAATGAATCAATAATAATGAGGGACATACCTTGATATTTATATGGTGCTAACCCTAGAGGTCGTTATATATGACTCAAACTCTTCTTTCTTGTGTAGAAAGTATTAATGTTGGATAAGGATATCATTTAACCGTATTGCGCTGTATAAACCCCATCATGATAATATTAATTATTAAGGTATACAGTTTTTGGTTGCGATACATCATCAACGATGGGACGATAGGCCACTAGAGAGCGAGTATCATCATCAGTGTGACTGTGTTTATTTACATGATTCAACTTCTCAATTATGCTAAAGCATAATGGGTACGTTAGTCATTTTAAGGCTTAAGGCTTAGGAAAAATAGAACTCAGAGCAACTGGTTAGGCTAATAAATTTCAGTCAAGAAAATGGAACTATTAGGAAGCAAGAAGGGGGGACTAGAGAAGATTAGATAGGAATGCAAGCAGGAACATAGGATGATGAATTTGAGACTGTTTGATCACTTAAGCCGGGACTGATTTACAACAAGAAGTTAGAGAAGGAGCAGATCAGTTCCTTCTTGTATGGTGCAAATGTGATTCTATTTTATACAATAATAATAATGTTTTACTAGAATTGTATATGTATGCTTTGATTGCTAATAGTGTTTCGGTATAATTGTGTGCTTATTTCAAGTATTGTGGTAGTTTGTGATTGATTGTTGTGATTCTAGAAAATATTTAAATATTCCCGATTCATCCCCAATTCTTAAAATAAGTGTTAATATAACTATGAAATTCTTATTTATGTTCATGTCAGGGTTTAGAGGTGAAACCGTCTGAAATCTTCATCGGAATTTGACCAATCAACGCCTAATTCCCACATCGAGATTATGAGTTTCTAAGTCAATTTTGATGAAGGGTTCTAAGTCAATTTTGATGAAGGGTTATATTAGCACTTTAAAAAAATTAAAGGTTATATTTGCACTTATCAAAGAAACGAACCCCATTAAAGTATTTAACTCTACAAAATATTATATTATTACAAAACAATACTTAACCACATGTACCTCTCCAGTTGCGGCCGTCCGTGTCCACTCGCCAAGAACAGCAGCCAGCTCTCCAGCTGCGGCTGTCCGTGGTTGCTCCTGCCGAGACGGTGCCTGCTTCACCTCAAGCTACTCCATCTGCTGTACATCCTCCCAACACTCATCTTCGACAACCTCCAGCTAAATTTAAAGACTACATTTGACCTGCTGCTCGCTCCATAAAACCCCCATCTACTGATCCTGCGTCCTTGGATTCACTGTCCTCAGGCACGCGTTACCCTATTGCTGATTATGTTTCTTGAGTAAATTTTGGTTTTGCATTCTAGACTTTTGGCTGCAGTGACAGATGTTGCTGATCCGGTTACTTTTTCTAATGCTTATCATTATGCTCATTGGCGTGAGGCTATGTCCAACGAGATTAATGCCCTAGAGCGTACTAATACATGGGTTCTTGCTCCCCTTCCTCCTAGCAAGAAGGCTATTGGTTGTAAGTGGGTTTATCGGACTAAGTTTAAGTCTGATGGTTCTATTGAGCGTTACAAGGATCGTTTGGTTGTTCTTGGTAATCGTTAGATTAAGGATACTGACTTTACTGGGACATTTACTCATCTTGCCAAGATGAGTTTTGTTCATCTTTTTCTTAGTTGTAGCTGCTATTCGTGGTTGGGATCTTCATCAGATTGACTTTCACAATGCATTTTTGCATGGTGATCTTGAGGAGGAGGTGTGCATGGTTTGCAAGCTTTGCGAATCTCTTTCCGGTTTACACCAAGCTCCGCGGAATTGGTTTACTAAACTTGCACCGGCTCTCCGCCTCTTTGGGTTTGTTCAGAGTAAGGTGGACTACTCCTTGTTTTCTTACTTGAAGGATGGTGTTTATCTTCATGTATTGGTTTATGTTGATGATCTTATCATTGTTGGTTCCTCACCCTCCACCCCGCTCAAGCCCTCCACCACCAGTCCAGCCCTCCATCGGGCCTCAATTAGCTCCCGTAGCAGCTTCAGCCCTCCACCACAGCGGCCTCAATTTTCTCCCGTCGCCGCTCCACCTCTTCATCCCCCCACCACCCTGGCTCCCATTATCGTCGCCGCTCGCCGCTCCAGCAGCAGGCACGCACTCTAGCAAATGAGTAATGTGACGACTATCGAGAGGGATGAGTGACGATAACACCATCTCTGATCTTCTTCTTCAATCAAAATTTTGATTCGATTTGGAATTCAAAAGTGACAGTTAAGATTTTTTATTTTCCTACGGTAATGATAGTTCAGATGAAGAATTATTGAAGAAAGAAGAAGAGTGAAAAAAAGAAGGAGAATAGAATGGTTTTTTCAATTTTAAGTTTTTTCTTTTTCAATCCAGGGACATATTGGTTATTTCCTTGATTTCCTGTCAAAATTTTGTTGACAATCGAAGTCAACGCATCTCAGTGTTATATTGGCACATACTTCATAAAGTTGGGGGTCATATTGGCACTTTCTGGTTTGCAGAGTTATATTGACACTTTCTGCCTAGATTCAGGGTTATTTTCTATTCTGTTTCAATTTAATTTAATTATATTTACTTGTTTTATTTTACTTTATCTCGACTTAATTCGTATGAAAAAGAATCGACACTATTACAAAAGAGAGATATCGTACCACTTTTCTTGCAACACTTATTAAAAATGTTACAATGTATTATAAAGTGTTACTTAAACTTTGGATAAGTGCTACATAAAACTTGAAATGTGTTGCATTAGATCTAATGCAACATGACCTAAAGTAATACTTGTAAAAATGTTGCAATAGGTGCTAATAATACTGAGTTGAACTTATTGCAACATTTTTACAAGTATTACCTTCTGTGATGTTACATTACATCTAATGCAACATTTTTCAAGATTTATGTAACACTTTTCAAAAGTTTTAATAGCACTTTATAATCTACTATAACATTTTAAATAAGTTTTGGAAGAAAAGGGTTACAATATCCATCTTTTGTAATAGGGAGAACACTATGCCATTTACTGGCTACTAGGAGGCACTTATTTCGCTTGCACCTGTATGGCAGTCTAAAAAGGTCCAAAGAGACAAAAATGAGGACGAAATTGTTCAGCATCATTTAATCTACCATTTCAAAAGCAAAATAGAACTAATCTTCATTTATTCTGATTACTTGACACTAAGAAGAGCAAAGAAGTCCACGAAGTAGCCGAGAGAAAAACCTCTGTTTTCTCTTTTAGACGAAGGGAACGCTATTACCGGCGTATATATATTACACAGTTTAAACATCAAAGAGAGAATTGCAGTTTTCAAACGTGGTAAATCAACATGCATGCACATTTATTGTTCACAACAACAACAATCTTGGTAATTCTAGAGTGGAATCAGTTGCCCCTGATTATTCCCCTGAATCATCCTCCTCCTCAGCCATCCTCCGATCCCCCGGCACACGAAAACCACCAGATCGCCAACAGAAAGCGCGGCATAAAGAGCGTAAACAGCGGGGCTAACTGAATCAGGGAAGATAAGCGACGCCAGAGTCGCCATTGCCATGTATCCCAAAAACAGGACGCACCTGTGGATGAAGCCCGCCAGGGCCACCGGGCGGTGGAGATGCATTCCAAGCCTCTGGTGATAATCAAAAGCCAAGAAGTAGAGGAGAAGGAGGAGAACCACAGATAATACGGTTTTGGGATGCGTCACGAATGGAGATAGGTTCTGATTCGGGTATTTCAACACGAGGATGTTGATGAGGATGGGAATGGCAAAGGCGAAGATGTTGTGGGGATGGCCGTGGCCAGGGGCCTGAGCTTGGAAGAAGTAGAACCCATAGATGATCTCGAAGAAGGCGAAATTGAATTGTGCAACAGGCATTTTTGTTTGGGTTTAGAGAGAGATCGGAGATGTGGGGAGAAAGAAATGGGGTTTACACTTTATATAGAGGTTCATGTTCTATTGTGTTTGAAATACTTGGCACTTGGAGTTGGGGAAAGGGGGGCGTGAATGTGTTGATAAGCTGAGAAGGGGTTTGGAAAGGGGTCACAGGGTTCAAAATCAGTAGAAAATAGGGGAAACAGGTTTCGAAAGAATTGTCTTCCTAACTTGAGGTCCCTTTCAAAAATAAAAAATTGTATCCTTAATTGACTGTTGAGAACCCTGCATTGCAACTGCATGACGCGTTTTGCGAATCTGAAGCCCCATTCAAAAAAGAAAATTTGTTTCTCGACTCCACGTAAGAACAATGTATTAAGGGCTGAAATAATTAATGGTGAGTTTGGTTTCATATAAATTTAAACTTCCATAAAAACCATAAATTCCTATCCAAAATCTAGTCTTTTTCCTCACAATTCACAAAGGTATATCTTTATATTTGGGTTGGATCTCGTGGTTTGATGGTTAATGGTAAAATATCTATTCGATAGTGGACCATGGATAATTTTGACTCACAGTGGTTTAAGGGTTGCAGGTTTTGGGTTACGGCAATAGACCCACGATTCATGGCAGGTTTTGGAGAAAGTGAATCCTGGACTGATAGCTTTCGGGCACCACTAATTGGGTTATGCCTTGTATGTTAGTTAGGGTTGCCACATAGGCACTTGGCAGCAACTCGGCATTAACTACCTGTATCCTTTTACTGTGTGCTAGAACTTATGTGACTAGTTGTTACTTGCTATTTGTTATTCTGTGATCCCTAAAACTCAACTGGGTAAATATTGACGATGGAACATCACTAAGCAATGAGCTTACCCTAGTTAAACAACCCTTTTTCAGGTGAAGAAGAACAATAAGAGAAAAGTGCTTGTTGTCTTTATTTCTTTTGAGAAAGATGATGGGTGAATTGTTAGGATTTTAAAGTAAACTTTGAATCTGTAGCAGTTATGTGAAAATTTCATTTAACACTTGTACTAACCCTGCCACTGTAATAGTAAAGTTAGGTTTTTTTTCTTTTTTTTAATTATCTAAATCGCTTCCGCATAAATTTTATTTGATCGTTACTGCCTGCATTTTTGGTAGCAGGCCCAGATCCAACCCGATACTTGCGGTTTGGGGTTCGGGGGTGTTACACAGTACATGCAGGCTCCTAATGATAACCATTTCCAAGCCGTCACTCAAATTATGCGCTATGTTCATGGTACTCTCCACTATGGTCTTCAGTTTCGCTCAAACTCATCTACTTTAAAAGTTCTGGATTATTCTGATGCTGATTGAGCTCGTTGCATTGAGACTTGTAGGTCTACATATGCTTATGCCATTTTCCTTGGTGATAACCTGGTGTTTTGGAGTGCTAAGAAGCAACCTACCATTTTTCGTTCTAGTCCAGGATCATTGTACCGTGCTATGGCAAATACTGCTGCAGAGTTGGCTTGGTTGATGAATCTTCTTTGGGATTTACATGCATCGACTCGTGCATCTCCTATTTTACTGTGTGGTAGTAATAAGGCTCTCTTCCTGGCTCATAATCCAACTTCGCACAAGAGAGCTAAGCACATTGATATTGACTATCATTTTGTGCGTGAGGTGGTATCTTCTGAAAAGCTCAAAGTTGCTGATGTTCCTATAGACTTGCAGCTTACTGACATCTTTACAAAGGAGTTACCTCATCCTCACTTTGAGTTCTCACTTTTCAAGCTTTGCGTTGCGACCAGTCTTACGCTTTGCTTTGGGGGGGAGGGGGGAATAGAGATATAGTTGATTTAGAATCAGGATAAGAAAGGAATACCCTTTCTGATTGGTATTGTATATATCTTGTTCCATATTTGTTTAGATCTGGTATACCCTTTGTACTTACTATATCAATACACACAGCCATAATCATTTGTGGGTTTTACATTTTATCACTAATACTAACTTTAAGATGAATTGTGCCGGTATAACCTTCAGGCTATATTCCGACGTTAATTCACCAATTGGTCGTTGACCAGACTCGAACTGACAAATATGCTCTCGGTTATTTCAGCTTAAATTGTTTTCCCACCGCTCATGTTTCCGCAAGCCACCGTCATCCTCCGGCGTCTCCAACTACCCCAACCACCATAACCACCCCCTCTGCCACCACATCCACCACTACCTCTACCATCATCACCAGCTACCACCCCCACCCCCCACTAGCTACCACCTCTGACACCACACCGCCTCTCGCCACAAGCCAACACCACATCTAGCCCCAAAACCACCCCACCGATACCCACACCCCGCCACCAGCTAGCCTGCCACCATCCCACTCCAGCCCTCCACCACCTAGGTCTCGATTTGCTCCCATCACCGTTCCAGCCCTCAACCACCAGTCCAGCCCTCTATCAGGCCTCGATTAGCTCCCGTAGCAGCTCATGCCCTCCACCACAGCGGCCTCAATTTTCTCCCATCGCCGCTCCACCCCTTCATCCCCCCACCACCGTGGCTCCCATCATCGTTTCCACTCGCCGCTCCGTCAGCAGGCATGCGCTCTAGCAAATGAGTAATGTGACGACTATCGAGAGGGATGAGTGATGATAACACCATCTTTGATCTTCTTCTTCAATCAAAATTTTGATTCAATTTGGAATTCAAAAGTGACAGTTAAGGTTTTTTATTTGGCTACGGTAATGATAGTTCAGATGAAGGATTATTGAAGAAAGAAGAAGAATGAAAAAGAGAAGGAGAATAGAATGGTCTTTTCAATTTTATGTTTTTTTCTTTTTTAATCCAGGGGCATATTGGTCATTTCCTTGATCTCCTATCAAAATTTTGTTGACAATCGAAGTCAACGCATCTCAGTGTTATGTTGGCACGTACTTCATAAAGTTGGGGGTTATATTGGCACTTTCTGGTTTGCAGGGTTATGTTGACACTTTCTGCCTAGTTTCAGGGTTATTTTCTATTCTGTTTCAATTTAATTTAATTATATTTACTTGTTTTATTTTACTTTATCTCGACTTAATTCGTATGAAAAGAATAGACACTATTATAAAAGAGAGATATCGTAAAACATTTTTCTTGCGACACTTACTAAAAATGTTACAATATATTATAAAGTGTTACTTAAACCTTGGATAAGTGTTACATAAAACTTGAAAAGTGTTGCATTAGATCTAATGCAACATGACCTAAGGTAATACTTGTAAAAATGTTGCAATGGGTGCTAATAATACTAAGTTGAACTTATTGCAACATTTTTACAAGTATTACCTTAGGTGATGTTACAATTCATCTAATGCAACATTTTTCAAGATTTATGTAGCACTTTTCAAAATTTTAGTAGCACTTTATAATTTAATATAACATTTTAAATAAGTTTTAGTCTTTCATATCGAGTCATTGAAGCAGCGCGTCGGGCTATAATCGGAAACTTCCATCGTGCTATGAGCGGACAATTTCGAAGAAATTGTAAGAAAATAAGGTAGTAATTCTATACAATCACACTGTAGAACAATGGAAGGGATGTGGCACAGCTTGGTAGCGCGTTTGTTTCGGGTACAAAATGTCACAGGTTCAAATCATGTCACGAGAGTGAGGAATAAAAACCAACAAACAAAAAACTTCCCACTTTTGATGTCCCACGATTATGCTAGTTTAAAAACTAAGGAGAAGAACAGGGGTCGCTAGGTCAAAAAAGCGATACCAATAGGATCCAGAGACTTACTTCACATTTGGAACTACACAAAAAAGACTATTTATCTCAGAGAGGTTTACGAAAAATTTTGGGAAAACGTCAACGACTTTTGGCTTATTTAGGATGTTACAATATCCATCTTTTGTAATAGGGAGAACACTATGCCATTTACTGGCTACTAGGAGGTACTTATTTCGCTTGTATATGTATGGCATTCTAATAAGGTCCAAAGAGACAAAAATGAGGACAAAATTGGTCAGCATCATTTAATCTACCATTTCAAAAGCAAAATAGAACTAACCTTCATTTATTCTGATTACTTAACACTAACAAGTATAAACAGACCAAAGAAATCCACGAAGTAGCCAAGAGAAAAACCTCTGTTTTCCTAAAGTTACTGTTACTCAGAGATGGATACTCTTCGCAATCAACATGCGTGAGATTTGGTTCCTCATCCTTAAATGCCAATGTTATTGGTTTAAAATGGGTTATCGTTTAAAGTACAAGGCCGGTGGCTCTCTTAACAGGCATAAAGCAAGGTTAAATGCTCATAGTTTTTTGCAATTTCCTAGTTTTGATTATGATCATACATTTAGTCCAGTGGTGAAGTCATTTACTGTTCGTACTATTTTGTCTCTTGTTGTCACTCAAAATTGGCCTTTACGACAGCTTAATGTTAAGAATGCATTTTTAAATGGTGTTCTTAACTCCCCAATTATATGGAGCAGTCTGATGGATACAAAGACTCGATACGTCTTGATTTTGTTTTTTGTCTATGCAAGGTTATTTATGGTTTGAAGCAAGCTCTTCGTGCTTGGCTTCAGCGTTTCAGTTCAGTTTTTATTGGCCTAGGTTTTGTGTGCGGTTCCTCCGATACATCATTGTTTGTATATTCACAAGGTGCCTCTTTGCTTTACTTGTTGGTTTATGTTGATGACATTATTCTTGCTGGGAATGATGGTCATCTCATTTGGAAATTTATTGATCGAGTTAAGGAATTCAAGACTATCGATCTTGGCACTGTGTAGTATTTTTTGGGTTTGGAGGTTGTTCGTACATCTGACCCTTGTTCTTTGGCCAGGCTAGGTACAGCAAGGACATTTTGTTGCGTGTCGGAATGCAAGATTCTTTGCTTGTTGCTATTCCTTTTATGGCTTTTTCGCAGTTTCTAGCTCTTCTAGTAAGCTGTTTGGAAATTCCCCTCTTTATCGATCTCTGGTTGGTGCACTTCATTATTTATCGATTACACGTCTCGATTTGTCTTATGTTGTGAATACATCTAGTGAGTAAATTCAGGCTCCTACTGATAACCATTTCCAAGCCGTCACTCAAATTATGCTCTATGTTTGTGGTACTCTCCATTATGGTCTTCAGTTTCGCTCAAACTCATCTACTTTACCAGTTCTGGATTATTCTGATGCTGATTGAGCTCGTTGCATTGAGACTTGTAGGTCTACATATGCTTATGCCATTTTCCTTGGTAATAACTTGGTGTCTTAGAGTGCTAAGAAGCAACCTACAAATTTTCATTCTAGTTCAGGATCATAGTACCGTGCTATGGAAAATACTGATGCAGAGTTGGCTTGGTTGATTAATCTTCTTCGGGATTTACATGCATCGACTCATGCACCTCTTATTTTACTGTGTGATAGTAATAGGGCTCTCTTCCTGGCTCATAATCCAGTTTTGCACAAGAGAGCTAAGCACATTGATATTGACTATCATTTTGTGAGTGAGATGGTGTCTTCTGGCAAGCTCAAAGTTGCTCATATTCCTACAGACTTGCAGCTTGCTGACATCTTTACAAAGGGGTTACCTCATCCTCACTTTGAGTTCTTACGTTTCAATATTTTTGTTGCGAAGTCTTACGCTTCGCTTGAGGGGGGTAATAGAGATATAGTTGATTTAGAATCAGGATAAGAAAGGAATACCCTTTCTGATTGGTTTTGTATATATCTTGTTCCATATTTGTTTAGGTCTTGTATACCTTTTGTACTTACTATATATATCAAGACACACAACCACAATCATTTGTGGGTTTTACATTCTATCAATAATCCTAACTTTAAGATGAATTGTGCTGGTATAACCTTCAGGATACATTCCAACATTAACTCACCAATTGGGTCGTTAACAAGACGCGAAATGACGAATGTGCACTTGGCCATTTCAGCTTAAATTTTTCCCAACCCATCCAGTTGCCACAAGCCGCCGCAAATCTTCGGCCACTCCAACCACCCCAACCACCCTAACCACCCCCACACCCGCCACTACCTCTATCATCACCACTAGCCACCACTCCCACCCCCACCAGCTACCACATCTGCCACCACATCTGCCACCACATCTCGTCGCAAGCCAACACCACAGCCCGCCCTAAAACCACCCCGCCGCCGCCCACACCCCACCACCAGCTAGCCCGCCACCATCCCACTCCAGCTCTCCACCACCTAGGTCTCGATTTGCTCCCATCACTACTCCAGCCCTCACTCCCCCTCTAGCCCTCCACCCCACTCCAGCCCACCACCACCACTCCAGCCCTCTATCGGGCCTCGATTAGCTCCCGTGGCCGCTCCAGCCCTCCACCACAATGGTCTCAATTTGCTCCCATCGCTGCTCCACCCCTTCATCCCCCACCACTGTGGCTCTCGTCATCGTCGTCGCTCACCGCTCCAGCAGCAGGCACGCGCTCTAGCAGATGAGTAATGCGACGACTATCGAGAGGGATGAGTGACGATAACACCATCTTTGATCTTCTTCTTCAATCAAAATTTTGATCCAATTTGGAATTCAAAAGTGGCAGTTAAGGTTTTTTATTTGGCTACGGTAGTGATAGTTCAGATGAAGGATTATTGAAAAAAGAAGAAGAATGAAAAAGAGAAGGAGAATAGAATGGTCTTTTCAATTTTTTCTTTTTTCTTTTTTTATCCAGGGACATAATGGTCCTTTCCTTGATTTCCAGTCAAAATTTTGTTGACAATCGAAGTCAACACACCTCAGTGTTATATTGGCACATACTTCATAAAGTTGGGGGTTATATTATCACTTTCTGGTTTACAGTGTTATATTGGCACTTTCTGCCTAGATTCGGGGTTATTTTCTATTCCGTTTCAATTTAATTTAATTATATTTACTTGTTTTATTTTACTTTATCTCGACTTAATTCGGATGAAAAGAATAGACACTATTACAAAAGAGAGATATCGTAACACTTTTCTTGCGCCACTTATTAAAAATGTTACAATATCTTATAAAGTACTCCCTCCGTCCCAGCTATTTTTAAATTCTTTCCCTTTTTGGACGTCTCATCTGTTTTTTCACTAGCTCATTTCTTTCCATAAATGGGTTGCTTTTATTATTTGTTTGCTCAATTTGGGCTCAATTTTTGAGTTGTTAACCAACAATATTAGCCCAAATTATCCCATAACCCTTCATAATCTCTTTTTAACCAAATCTAACACTAACCTAATCCTTCCCACCAAATTAAAATCTCTTCAACTACCCAACCACCTTCATTACTCTCATCCCTTTAAACAATCGTGTGGTTCTTTCTTCCCAATGTCTTCAGCATCGAGATTCTTCAATGTTCTTAAAAGCTGTGAGCATGCTTATCCCTTTACTCCATCAGGGTTTCTAACTCAATAATTTGTTCCCACCCATTTCTCTTCCCTCTCAGCTTCTCTCAAGTTGGTCTTCCCATTCCAGATCTTCCTCTTGTCTCTCCTTTTCAATTTTTTCTAGGTTATGGAAAGGGGAAATTTCGTTGGTTGTGGGTTTGAATGTGATGGGTTTTGTTCGGAATGTTATGTCTCAGATTGAGGTTCCTCATCTCGATCTGATAGGTTCTCTTCGGTGGGTGATGGTCCGACCTTGTAAGACCCTGACGCTGGAGAAGAAGGAACCAAGGCGGTGCTGAACCGTCGGCGTGGTGTTCAAAGTAACAGCTCTGATGGGTCTGTAGGCGGCACCACCACTATCGAGCTATACGCGGCCTCTGTTTTAATTCCAGGGAACCAATTGGAGGTGGCGCTGCCCACCCACCGATGATGAGAACTAACTCCCGGTGGGTCTATTGGTGGCGCCGCCACCAACAAAGAAAAACCCGGCCTTGCGGCCTCTGTTTCTAGATCTAGGGAGCCTTACAGTTTGTGCGGTTGTGTGCCCCAAGAAAAATGTACTACCGATCCCTGCATTATCCCTTCTGGAGTGAAACACGGTCATTGTGAGGCTACTGTTGGTTCTGGAAATGACGACGAAGAGTTTTCTTCTATCCCTTCAATTCGAGCACTTCCCTGGTATGCGAGACAGTCCAGGTCTCCCTCAGACCACATGCCGAAAATGAAACCTCTGAGTTGGATCAGATCGATGCACCTTTTCGTGTGGCTGAGATAATGATACAGGGTCTAAGGGAGCTTCTTGGCTAGAATAGGAAAAGGGACGAATAAAAAGTTAAGTCCTGGGGTTCAACTTCATGTAATAAACTTGTGCTTGTATGATTACCAGTTTATAATTTATAAAAATAGCCTATTTTTCTTGATTTCCATGTTGAATTACTGATTTTATCCCCTTTTTTTGTTGTCTTGCAGAGCCAAAATTGTCTGAGATCTGCTATAGCTCAGTTAAATGTGCTTCATCTTTGTTCCAGGAAAATAGAGATCTCCCTTTCATAGCCCCTTGGACATGTTTGTAAATAGCAAAAAAAAAGGAAGTATATTAGTTCATGTTTGCGTCTTTTATCTTTGTTGTTTGATGTTTTGTGCTGTGTGACTACACCCGAGCACCTATTATGTGATTGTTCTTTGTCAGATAGTGTTCTTGTTTGACTTTCGACTTAGATGTTGTTTTACTGTGGTTGTGCATGTTCTTGTTTGGCTGCCTACTTAAATGTTCTTTTGGCACTGAATGTGGAAGAGCCCTGACGTGAATTCACGAAGTGCATGATACCTGTGCATTCCCATTCTCTCTATGGCCTGAAAAGATATTATACATAAATGATAATAAAAACTTGCATTAGTTTGAATTGGGTTACAAAAAAATTTGTTTTTTCACACCAAAAGAAACAAGTTTTTAGGTATCCAAAATGTCACCCCAGTCTAACCCAATGTGAATACTAAAATCCCTTACTGTTGCAGTTGATATCCCATGGCTTGCATCATGTCCCCCATTCCTTGAGTTTCCTGAATTGTGATAAGGTGCTCCAGGCCTTCACGAAGTATTCCCTCATCACAACTTAGCATCCTAGGCAATTCTCCTCTCCTTATCAGTGCATCCTTTGACATGTGGAGAAACTTATAATTGTTGCATCCCTCGACTCTTATGATTTCTATCATTGAAGCTTGATGGGTGAGGAAAACTTCATTGAGTGTTGTTGGATCTTCTCTATCATATGCATTGTACACTGTTGTAAGTAACCCATCCAGTGTTTTGCTTGGGGTTTCATGTTGTAGAGACTGTATAGAGTTTTAAAAAACCAAGTCTAGTACATTAAGATCAGGTGATTTAGCTGGTTGACATACCAAGTTGATGTGAAACCCGTCGGAGTCAGCTACTGCTCGGAATTGAGGATCAAAATTCTTTATGTGTGCCTTGCAATTATCTTGTTGAATATATATGTGCTTGCTCATGAATGGTGGCCAACGTGCTTTGATTGTTGGTATGATTTCATCTATAATCTTTGCACGTGTCACAAGTCTAGTGATCTTCTCCACAACCTTAGTTTCCATAGTCCCCCTCGGACGATTAATACTGGTTCTTTGTGCTTCAACCCTCTCAATGAATGGGAACACAACATACTTCCCATCAAAAATTAACACACCATCAGGTCTGTAAATTGGCCTACTCACAGCACACATAAACATAAGTTTTGGAATGTGAGACTTGTGTTGGGTGGTTCTTAAGGGCTCAGGCTCACCCTGTGCCAAATAGTAATGGACAGTGGGCTTAGTCATGTAAAACCACTTCTCATCTATGTAAATTACATTGTCCATGTGCTGGAATTGAAAGTTGGGTTGCAATTTAGATATGCAGAATTTCAACCTTTGTACTTTGTGTTGAAATGTTAGTGCAGGCTTAATACTATTTGTATGGCTTTTGATGACCTTTGCTGCCACAGCTCGCTGTATTGTACTCTTACCTATCCCCATCCATGCACTTGTCCCTCTGATTGTTCTTCGTTCGGTTGCAGGTATTGCTCTTAAGGCCTCAAGATCAATTTCCTTCTTGTTGTAGCCCGGATGGCCGAACATCCTGTTTCTCATGTCCAGCGGTTGACCCATTGAAAGTTGGAGCTTGATTTTTGACAAGATGTAACTGATGGTTCTTTGGCTACAATTGAACTTCGTCGCTACCTCGATTCTCTTCCCCTGGAGTATGTTCCCATTTCTACTGTTGTCCAACAGAAACTTAGCAATGTGTTGCCTCTGCTGGTTTGTCATATTCTTCTCCCCCCTCATATTTCTCAAATACCTGATAATGAAGGGAAGATCCGGCAGCAGGAGAGCAATCAGTTCGCAAGGGCTTGGTAGGGCTCGATGAATGCTGACATTTGACCTGAGGGTAAGGAAAAAAAACTCTTTCTGTTGCTAGGCTTTCTTGTTGGATTATGACAGAGGGAATTGAATGTTAGTGCAAAGGGGAATGTGGAAGAAGAATTTCAGAGTTGTTCTGTTTGCTAGTGGGATTCTTTTGGACTATGTAAATGTATATATAGTGGGTAGAAGTGGGGTTTCATGTTTGTAAATTTAAGTTTTCAACACTGTTCATGTTCTTGGTCATTCAATTTGGTGCCTCATTTTTTAAATTTTGCCAGTGAAATCAACACAGTTTTTGGAGTTCCCTCCAAAAAACTGTGTTTGGGCGCTGAAAATTAAGGCCTAGCGAAAATCATTAGTTGCCCAAATAAGGGGCTAAATCATATTCAAAACAAAGGAAAAAAGTTAACAATTTTAGGATACCCCACTTCAAAGGCATAAAATAACATATCTTTAGAAATACTTCCAGTTTCTCTCTTCACAGAAATAGCTAGGACGGAGGAATTATTACTTAAACCTTGGAAAATGGTTACATAGATCTTGAAAAGCATTGTGTTAGATCCAATGCAACATAATACTTGTAAAAGTGTTGCAAGGTGCTAATAATACTAAGTTGAACATATTGCAACACTTTTACAAGTATTACCTTAGGTAATGTTGCATTGCATCTAATGCAATACTTTTCAAGATTTATGTAGCACTTTTCAAAAAATTTAGTAGCACTTTATAAATTATTGTAACATTTAAATAAGCTTTGCAAGAAAAGTGTTAGGGAATCTCTTCTGTAATAGGGAGAACACTATGCCATTTACTGGCTACCAGGGGGTACTTATTTCGCTTGTATCTGCATGGCATTCTAATAAGGTCCAAAGAGACAAAAATGAGGACAAAATTGTTCAGCATCATTTAATCTACCATTTCAAAAGCAAAATAGAACTAACCTTCATTTATTCTGATTACTTAACACTGACAAGTACAAACAGCCAAAGAAGTCCACGAAGTAGCCGAGAGAAAAACCTCTGTTTTCTCTTTTAGACGAAGGGAACGCTATTACCGGCGTATATATATTACACAGTTTAAACATCAAAGAGAGATTTACAGTAATCAAACGTGGTAAATCAACATGAATGCACATTTATTGTTCACAACAACAAACAATCCTGGTAATTCTAGAGTGGAATCAGTTGCCCCTGATTATTCCCCTGAATCATCCTCCTCATCAGCCATCCTCCGATCCCCCGGCACACGAAAACCACCACATCGCCAACAGAAAGTGCGGCACAAAGAGCGTAAACAGCAGGGCTAACTGAATCAGGGAAGATAAGCGACGCCAGAGTCGCCATTGCCATGTATCCCAAAAACCTCTGCTTTCTCTTTCAGACGAAGGGAACGATATTACTGGCGTATATATATTACACAGTTTAAACATCAAAGAGAGAATTACAGTAATCAAACGTGGTAAATCAACATGAATGCACATATATTGTTCACAACAACAACAATCCTGGTAATTCTAGAGTGGAATCAGTTGCCCCTGATTATTCCCCTGAATCATCCTCCTCCTCAGCCATCCTCCGATCCCCCGGAACACGAAAACCACCACATCGCCAACAGAAAGCGCGGCATAAAGAGCGTAAACAGCGGGGCTAACTGAATCAGGGAAGATAAGCGACGCCAGAGTCGCCATTGCCATGTATCCCAAAAACAGGACGCACCTGTGGATGAAGCCCGCCAGGGCCACCGGGCGGTGGAGATGCATTCCAAGCCTCTGGTGATAATCAAAAGCCAAGAAGTAGAGGAGGAGGAGGAGAACCGCAGATAATACGGTTTTGGGATGCGTCACGAATGGAGATTGTTGCTGATTCTGGTATTTCAACACGAGGATGTTGATGAGGATGGGAATGGCAAAGGCGAAGATGTTGTGGGGATGGCGGTGGCCAGGGGCCTGAGCTTGGAAGAAGTAGAACCCATAGATGATCTCGAAGAAGGCGAAATTGAATTGTGCAACAGGCATTTTGGTTTGGGTTTAGAGAGAGATCGGAGATGTGGGGAGAAAGAAATGGGGTTTATGCTTTATATAGAGGTTCTTCCGTTCTTGTTCTATTGTGTCTTAAATATTGGGCACTTGGAGTTGGGGAAAGAGGGGTGTGTGTGTTCATATGCTGAGAAGGGGTTTTGGAAAGGGGTCACAGGGTTCAAAATCAATAGAAAATAGGGGAAACAGGCATCAAAATCAATAGAAGTCCTCACTTGAGGTCCCTTTCAAAAATAAAAAAATTGTTTCCTGACTCCACGTAGGAACAGCGCATTAAGGATATTTTGGGCTTCCGTTAAAATTTGTTTCCCGACTCCAAGTGTATTAAGGATATGACTAAATTGTTTTTTTTTCCCTATAAAGTATCTTTTACTATCTTTTGGTCTCCAATTGCAAAATTACTGTTAGATGGTACCCTACAAATTTAAAACATTATTTTTGGTCCTCAAACCCAATTTCCGGCCAGATTTCTGGTTTTTCGGCGCACGTGCCAGTCACGTGCCATTTTTCCGGTAAGCTCAGGGCTAATTTGGTAATTTCACAAATCAAAAACAATTTACTCATTTTTTTCTGGGCAAACATTGTACATCGGCGTACAGTAAATTAAAAACAATCCTCAGCTCCGACGCCGCTTACCGGACCTCCAAATCATCAGCTCCATCGACAGACCCGGCACATCGGCATCGAAAACGATGGTTCTGGGCAAACCCTAGACTCGATTCAAATTATATTGCCGCCCTAGAATCGATTCAAACGCCGGTGGAGGAGCCAAGTGGCGGCGGAAACGAAGGCCAACAGTGGCACATCGGCGTCGGAAACGATGGTTCTGGGCAAACACTTCATTGCGACGGTAAATAGATGGATGGTGAATCGGTGCGCGTTGGCCTTGCCGCCGGAGAAGAGGTTCGCGTGGTCGGAATCCGAGACCACCATCGGAAACCCTAGACTCGATTCAAATCAAATCGCCGCCCTAGAATCGATTCAAACGCCGGCGGAGGAGCCCAGTGGCGGCGAAAACAAAGGCCAGCAGCGGCACATCGGCGTCGGAAACGATGGACCGTGGAATTACCTCAGCCACTAAGAAGAAGAACTAGAACAGGAAGAATGATTTGCATATTGCATATGATAAAATGTCATCGGGCCCTTTCTCTTCTTCCTCATCCTCATCCTCATCCGGGGCGGTGTTCATAACCTCACTCATTGGCCTCTGGTATTGCAGCAACATCGGAGTCATCCTCCTCAACAAATACCTCCTCTCAAACTATGGCTTCGCCTTCCCGATCTTCCTCACAATGTGCCACATGTCCGCATGCGCCATCTTCAGCTATGTCTCCATGGTTTCCCTAAAGATCGTGCCTTTGCAGCGGATCAAATCCATGTCCCAGTTCTTCAAGATCACCACTCTCAGCGTCATCTTTTGTGCCGATGTACAGTGTTTGCCCGGAAAAAATGAGTAAATTGTTTTTAAATTGTGAAATTACCAAATTAGCCCTGAGCTTACCGGAAAAAATGGCACGTGACCGACACGTGCGCCGGAAAACCAAAAATCTGGCCGGAAACTAGGTTTGGGGACCAAAAACAATGTTTTGAATTTGTAGGGTACCATCTAACAATGGTTTTGCAACTGGGGACCAAAAGATAGTAAAAGATACTTTGTAGGGGACCAAAAAAATAATTTAGTCTAAGGATATTAAGGATATCCGCTAAATTTTAAAGTATTTTGGTCTTCCATATTATAATAAATTGATACTAAGTGGATTTGACACAAGACCTTATATGTAAGTCATTATCTTTGTTAGAAATCGATGTGGAATATATTTTTCAACAATATCTTTATATTTGGGTTGGATCTCGTGGTTTGATGGTTAATGGTAAAATATCTATTCGATGGTAGACCATGGATAATTTTGACTCACAGTGGTTTAAGGGTTGCAGGTTTTGGGTTACGACGATAGATCCACGATCATGGCTCACGACTGACAGCGATAACTTTTACAATAGATACTTTCACAACCAGCACTCATGACGATGGATCCACTCAATAAAGACTTTCATGGTTGTATACTTGCCAGACTTTTCATAGAGGACTCATCTTTGTTGCAGGCATCAACGACTAGACGACGAATATAAGGTACTTTTGATTTTTTTTAATGATGCGCGACATCGTTTCCATCGATATACCTTTAATGGAAGCGGCGAACAAAGAGTACGCAAAATTCTCATTAGATCTCGTTGTCAGAAGTTTTCCAAAGAGATTACTGGTTACCGAAAGTTTTCTGGTGATGTCACGGTGAATGAAGGGTACTTCTCTTTATCTTTATTTTTTATCGTATTTCTTCTTCTTCTTTTTTGCGGTGGGAGGCTTTGAATTCTTTTTTTTTTTTGTTATTTCACTTCATTAACTTTCCCTTTATTCAAGTTTTACCTACTAATCAAATGAATATAAGTCTTTTTTGTCCAAAGTATTAGATGTGACTGTCAATGTCAAATTAGGTTGTTTTGGCTACGTGTTTTCTAAAAAAAATTGTTTAACTTCCGATCTGCTGATCAAGGGCGTGGTTGGAGAAATCCAAATCGAAGTCGTTTAACCAACGAACTTTCAATATTTTCGGTCAGAAGATTTCTACTAGATTAGTATTTCTCGGCCGTGTGATTGATTATTTGATCAAACATGCCTTTTAACATTAATTCAGGTATCGTACAAGTTCAAATCATAGGTAGTTTTGGCATAAATTTGTAATCCAACACATTTACGAAAAAACATGTTTGTGGTTTAACTTCCTAAATTAGTCAAACGAGTTTATGTGCTAAATAGAGAGTGACTAGATATTAATTCTATCAAATGGGTTAATTTGATCAATTCATTATCCAAACTCAATTAACCCATTATTCAATGGGTCTTTATCCAATTAACTCATTTATTAATGGGTCATAATAGATTGGATCATAATTGGGTTAGGTCATTAAATTGATAACTCATTGGGTAACTCATGAGATAACTCATATGACCCAATGTGTTAAAATATATTATCCAATAAATCATTATGTAACTAACCCAATAAGTTATCATTCAATATTTTCTTCTGATTTGGGTTACAAGTTGTCATTATTCAATGAGGTCGGGTATTAAATGCTCATTAGTTTTTGGGATTTGGCGGGATGAGAATAATTATGTTAACGAGAAATTTTGATTTGAATGGGTCTCATATTATGTTAATTCAATGGGTACCTAACAAATACCCAATAAATATCCAAAATTACCCAATTAAATGCATGTGTAATATTTAACGTAAATATTCACTATAATTCAAATATTATACAAATTATAATTGACAAATTATTTGAGTTCAATCTCGTACAATATTCGAGTTCGTACAGTATTCGAGCTCGTAAAGTATTCGAATTCAATCTCGTACAGTATTCGAGTTCGTACAATATTCGAGTTCAATCTCATACAGTATTCGAGATCAATCTCATACAGTATTCAAGTTCGTACAATATTCGAGTTTAATCTAGTATATTATTCGAGTTCGTACAGTATTCGAGCTCAATCTCATACAGTATTCAAGTTCGTATGATATTCGAGCTTGTACAGTATTTGAGCTAGAGCTCGATCCCAACTAATATTGTTCGTTAATTTCATCGAGTTTACAAAACCAACATATTATATATTTTTATTTTTATTAAATATAATATAATATAATGTACATAATATTATATTAAATAATATAATAAATGATTATATATTAGGGAAAAATTAAATCATTCGTAATCAAACTTGTGAAAATTTAGTTCACTTGTGATATGAAATTATTCACGGGTCACCCATTACCCAAAAATTATCCAACGGGTAAACTATTATCCAACCCAACTAAACCCAATAACTACAACTCAATTATATCCATTAACCCAATGAGTCATTACACAATAAGTCTTATCCAATAAGTAAAAATAGTATATGAATAACGGCTACATAACGGGGGACCCAATCCGTTTCACGGACTTACTAGATATTTAGTATACATGACAAACTCTATTCAAACTAAATCATAGCATATTTCTTCTGAACACATCAAAACTTTTTCTTGCATGCCCTCAGTAATTGATTCAAGGTATCAAGATCCCTCATTAATGAAGTTACATTAATGCATAAATAAATTCTGATTTTACATTTTGATATTCTTAAATTACACAAATCCCTTAGAAATAATGAGGCAAAAAAGAAAGGGTCCAATAAGGCCATAAAAAGAGGAGTGAAGCCTAGCGAAGAGAGGCGTGTGGAATAATAAAGTGGGGCAGCGACCAAAGTCCACCAAGTTATGCTTATTAAGAAAGCAGGAAAGAAGTACGCCTACCTATTTGCGTGGAGTCATGTTACAGTAGATTTATATACTGACAAAAAGGCTGTGAACCTTTGTGGCCTTTTGATCCTTAAGTCTGAACAAAAGTGCCAATCAACGGGGGGAAACCCAATCCTCTCTTTTACACTTAAAAAACAAGGGGTTGATGCAATGGTAATGGTCGTGCATTACAAATGTTTTTTTTAATGATGCAAATGTTATATATTCGAGTTTTGAAATAGAAAAAGTATGCACTAAAATGCTAAGTAAAACAGTATAATCTCTGTTGAATTAGCCCCTCAATCATTTTTGAAATGATTACAATTGGGTTTTATGATTCTTTCTAAACTCTATATTCATATGATCATACCGTGCATATAATTTGTCTCACATTCAATTAATTAAGTGTTGGAACATTTTCTCATATGTTTCCATGGAGAAAGACCTAACAGTTGGAAGTCGTGATTCAATGCAACAAAAAGATGGTATATTATCAATCATCGTTCTAGTATAAAAATGACTCCCTATGAAGTACTCTCTGAGGTTAAACGTTTATGCCTACCAGTGGGAGAATTAGAAGAGAAAGTTATTCTTGTTGTTCAATATATGTATTGCAGAGAGATCGGATTAATCGACTAATTCAAAGTAAATTGAAATTAGCTCAAGAAAGAATGAGTACTTTGCTGAATAAAAAATGGTTGATAGACAGTTTACTGCATGAAAATGAGTATCTTTGAAGTTGCAGAAATATCAGTAACAACCAGTTCAGGAGAGGAGCAGTGTCAAACGTTCTGCTAAGTATTATGGACCATTTTAGACCATAAAGAAGATAGGATCATAGCTTATCAACAGAAGTTGCCTTATCAATGCAAAGTTCATCATGCATTTCATGTGTCCTTGTTCGAATTAATTATCTTATTTCGTCCATCAATACAATTATCCCAAAAGACATAATGACCAAAAATAATGAGTTTGAACTAGTATGAGTTTTACAAAGAAGACCGATCATCGGGAATTCTCATAATGTCATTTTGTAGCTAACACAATGGAAGAATCACTCGATGGATGATGCTTCTTCAGAAAATGCTAATTTCATGCAAATTTAATTTCTTCAGTTTCTGATTCTAGTATAAACTCATTTTTTTATAGGAAATGATCATTGTGACAAAGAATTTGCCCAAGCCGCTCCTCAACTCACAAGCATTCCCAACTACTACTTTTCAATTGATTATGTTACTTAGTGATTAGATCAGTTCGTAGTTGATTGTGAATTCATAGAAGTGATATATTTGTTGGTTGACGAAAATTGCAAATCAAAATCAAGTCTCTCATCTAAAGACTCTTTAATTCTTTCCCTCCTAAACTCTATGTTTCTTTGTATTTTGACTTCAAATTACTGTTTTACTGAATTTGAAATTCAAGTTCATTACGACCCGATCCAATTAGAGCAATACCGTGTGGTACAACAACAGCTGGGCAAAACTTATACGGTACTCTACCACGCGTGGTGCTCACGCTCCATGTCTTGCTGCCCATTGTTTGGCCGTCACTCTCACCTCGCAGCTCCACCACTCTCTCTCGTCGACCGCGCCACCGAAAAATCCAGCCTCATCGTCTCCGTCATGGCCGAGATGTTCGTCCAGCAAGCTGCGCCATTCCACCTTCCCACGCGCCTCCCCGCCGACTTCTCATCGATACCTCACATCCAACCTGCTGACCTGATAAGACCAATTTACCCCTCCTCTCAATCTTCAATATCGTGACATCAGCCCTCCCATAAGACGCCCTTTCACCCGCCCTGCTAAAACCCTTCACCCCAAAAAGAGGCCAATCCCTAGCTTCCGTCCAACGATGAAGCTCGTCAGGTAGATTTCGTTTTGTTTCGTTTTTCTCCGAAGCAGATGTTATTCGGATTTTGATTTGGTTGATTTTTTGTATCCAGGTTTTTGATGAAGCTGAACAACGAGACTGTGTCGATTGAGCTGAAGAACGGCACCGTTGTTCACGGAACAATCACAGGTCGGTTCTTTTCTCTGTCTCTCTCGATATCTCGCTTCCTCGCGCGGTTATTGATGACTTTAATAATTTGTCTTTGTCGGCCGAGGATCATCGTCGGGCTTTAGAGGAGCTTTCGATTTTGGTTGAGCCAATAGATAATGCAAATGGTAGTGCATTTTCTTATTCAGTGGTTTTTTTCCTTCTCAAAACCTAGAAAATTGCTCTTGGCGCTTTCCGCAATATGTAGTTTGATGCTGCAATATTTAATAGCTTTGATCTGAGAATGTTCTTTTTGGAAGAGTTATATGCTTGATAATGTACCATTGAAGTTATATGCTGCTATTTTTCGTGACCTAAATGGACTCTAGATTGTACATTGGATGTAATTCAGTGTTCTGAGCTAGGTGAACTATCTATTTAATGGAATTGTTTTTTTTTTAAGTACTTCAGGGCTTGCCAATGTTCATACTTGATTTTACTTCAAGTTATAGCTGCTCCCCTTTTTGTGGTAGAATTGTTGATGCATGGATCCAAACTGCAGAATCCTCCTCTTCCCATCAATAACCAGTGCCTTATGATCATACGTGACTGTTTTTTATGCTGCTTTTTCCCAGTAACAGCTTCCAAAGACTAAGATTAGCAGCAATAGCTCAGTAGAAGTCCTCATATTCTTATTGTTTCTGCTAGAATGAATTCAGCTGAACTGACTAACAAAGTGCACACTTTATACTTTTGCATAAAAAATGTACACACTTTACACTTTAGTAGTTGTTTAAAGGGAAGAATGAAAATGAAACATTTCTGCCAAACAACTTAAACATCAATGCAGTTCTAGTTTTTTTAACACTTGATTTGGACGATTATTTGTTTGGTTGTCCAAGATTGAGGAATATGAATGTGTCTATTTATCAACTTATATTTATCACTCGTATACATTTCTCACCTCTCTGAATAGCGTACTGAAGATGATTGACTGTCCATTGGATTGTTAAGCCTTTAAAGATTATTGTCTTCCTTTTGACATTCTCGCGTTTGAATCTTGGATTTTGTTATGTTTGCTGGCCTGGAGGGTTGGGAGAGAAATGCACCTTGAAAATTGTGCTACTGTAGCAAAGTGATTCTGCATACTTGTGATTGTATTGAAACCGTTTTTATGTACAGTCTTTTAGTTGGTACTAGTGCAGCTTTTGTTTTTCTTAGTCTATCTCTACAGTACATGGTCATATGTACCATTTTTTTGTTTAATTGCATTAAGTGCCTGTATGTTTGAATTGTACATCATTTGTTTCTGTATAGTTGCCTCATGACAGTAAATTATTGGTTGTGATAGGTGTGGATATCAGCATGAACACACATTTGAAGACCGTGAAGCTTACACTGAAAGGAAAGAATCCCGTCACTTTGGATCATTTAAGTGTGAGGGGTAACAACATTCGCTACTATATCCTTCCTGACAGCTTAAATCTGGAGACTTTGCTGGTGGATGAACCATCAAAGTCGAAGCCAAAAAAGCCTGTTGCGGGTACAAGACTATCCCACACTTGTATTTATTCATAACTTGCTATTTTCCCTACATCTTCTAATGTTCCCCTTTAAACTTTTTCCTCTTTACAGGAAGGCCAGTGGGGCGGGGGCGTGGACGTGGTCGTGGACGCGGAAGAGGCCGTGGTCGCTAGATCACCTCCCGTTGGATTTTTGGGACTTCCAACTGGATCCCCATAGAAGGGGATTTCAGTTAGGTCTTTGAAGGAATTTAGTATAATCTCTTGAGGCTTGTGAATTGTATTAGTGTTCTGGATTTTGGCGAACAATCTGTTGCTTTCTTTCTCATGATGTTAACGTTCATTTATGCAGTAGTTTGTTCATAGATATACTTGTTATCTGAGCATCAAAACGTTAAGAGCATTTTGTCATGATATCACTGTAAGGAGTACTTGATCTGAGATATAGTTTACGAATGGGTCTCTGTTATGTTCAGGTACAAATTTTACAATGTATGCAGATGATTCCGAGAGTTTAAGCTAACAACAACTAGAGTACAAATCTAAGTACAGGTAGGGAAATCCTATTTGCAGGTAATTTGAATGATTAATTTGTGATTAGAAAGGCTGTTCTTGCTATTGTTGATTGAAATCGAACCCGCGTTTCCCAGTTCAGGGACCCAACCCGCATCGGAACGCATGGGTGATTAGTGATTACCTATGCGGCTATGCCTTTCACTTTTAGCGGTATCTTTTTCAACTCAAATTAAATTACTACACAATATAATTTTGGCAAAGTCTTGGGAAAGACGGTCTTTCCATAAGCTTATGGAAAGACGGGGTTTGATTGGAATAATAAAAGGTAAAAGGTCTTAGCTGCAATATTAATGTTTTAGTATGAAACATGTAGTAGTTATAAAATTTATAACTCGGTTCATGCAACCCAAAAATTTTATCTTAATTTCTTCTAATTTACACTTTAAACCTTGGTCTTTCCATAACTTATGGAAAGACCGTCTTTCAAGAGATGGACTCTATAATTTTTACAATATTAAAAAAAAATTAATTTGTTTAACTTTATATAAAGAGTCAATCTCTTGAAAGACTTTCAACGGTCTTTTTATAAGATATGGAAAGATCAAGGTTTAAAGTGCAAATTAGAAAAAATGAAGATAAAATTTTCGATTGCATAAATCGGGTTATAAACTTCATAACTACTACATGTTGCATAATAAATTTTTAATATTGCAACTAAATTCTTTTACCTTTTATTATTCGACTAAATTATTTTTTGGTCCCCTACAAAGTATCTTTTACTATCTTTTGGTCTCATTTGCAAAACAACCCTTAGACGGTACCCAACAAATTCAAAATGATATGTTTTGGTTCCCAGATGTGGTTTTCCGGTAAGACTAAATGGTTTTTCGGTATAGTCAGGGGTAATAGCAATTTTACTAATTTAAAATATTTTCAATTAAAATATATTAATTTAAATTTTTTAGATTTTTCGACTTCATCCTGAGCCCTCAAACCTCTCCCCTCATGCCTTGAGCCCTTGAACCTCATGCCTCGAGCCCTCGAACCTCATGCCTCGAGCCCTCGAACCTCCTGCCTCGATCCCTCGAACCTCGAGTCATTGAACCTCCTACTTCGAGCCCTCGAACATCCTGCCTCCTGACAATTTTTTATTTTTTTAAACTCTGGGGTATAATGGTCATTTTACATCTTTTGACCAACTTTACAGTTGAATTTCTCGGAAAACCACATCTGGGGACCAAAACATATCATTTTGAATTTGTTAGTTACCGTCTAAGGGTTGTTTTGCAAATGGGGACCAAAAGATAGGAAAAGATACTTTGTAGGGGACCAAAAAAATAATTTAGTCATATTATTCTAATTAAACTCCGTCTTTCCATAACTCTATGGAAAGATAATTTTTCCCAAGATTTTGCCATATATAAATAACGGATAAAGGTTTATATTGTCATTTTATTATTATGATACTTTAAATAGAAAAAGTCTCAAGACAGACGATTTTTCCATAAACTTAAAGGGGTTTAACCTTAAATGTTGTAATTTTTAAATAAAATTTAAATATTACATTTTGTAACTTAAAAAAGTAGTAATGTGTATTTGAATAAGTTAAAACAAGTAGTAATGTGTATTTGAAGGTGAAAATATAAAAATATATGATCAAAAAATCTGAATTTTGTATGCAATTTAACAAATACAGTGTATAAGGTAAAAAATAAGTAATATGTGCATAAACTTATGGACAGGCCGCCTGTCAGGAGACCCACTCCTTCAAATTATATAATTTGTGAACCGTCATCAAGAACCGTGCACATAATTTTTTTTGAAGCAATGAGTCGGTTCATTATATTATCATCAGGTTTTGGTGGATGTGACCGCCACCTATTACATGACGAGCCAAGTTATGAGCATTCATTACAACCGTTCTCGGGACTTTCATTATAATGTATTCTAGTGAATACCATTGCTAACATTATGATACTTCTAATTAGTCTCTGTAGTCCTGGTGGTATGTGTGGAAAGTTATTGATGTGGTTTAGAGCCATCTCAAAGTCCGTCCGTACACAAATGCGTGTTGTCGCTCGGCTCCTTGCGTCCGCCATTGCTTCGTGAATAGCGATGAGTTCAGCTTGGACTCCCGATAAAGCTTGGATATTCTGCGCTCCATACCACGAGTTTCCCCCTACCTACTGTGTCGGCCACCATGCAACTGCCGTCATATTGTCATGAGCTCTAAAGGTTGCGTCTGTTTCAATGCACGTCCAACTGGTATATGCCGGGTCTAGGTGGTTTCCTTGTGCGAACCATAACAACTGTATCTCGCCAACTTTTACCTTCCTAGGTTCCATTGGTTGTATTTGACGGTCGCTTGTTCCAGGTGTAATTGATTCGAGTTGGGATCCGTTAAAGACCTCGTATCTGTTAGGTCTTGCTCAACTACTTATGCCTGCATGTCATTGATGATGACTTGGACTATATCCACTCGCACTTGTTGTTGCTCAATCGTGGCTTTGTTCCTTACGCACCAGATTGTCTATATAATGATGCATGTGAGGTTGATGTCTTCGTCTTCTGGTGATATCTTGAACCAGTATGTAAGCCAAGCTTTGAGTTGGATTGGGTTCCCTACTGAAAATCAAACCCCAGTCGTGACATTCTCCAGATTCTTCTTGCAAATTCACACTTGAGTATCATATGTGTGGGAGTTTCCCTTCCGGAATGACACATTTAGCAGATAGATGAGACCTCCATGTTTCTTTTCCTCAGGGCAAGTCCTATTGGTGCTGCATTTTGTACCAGTCTCCATACCAAAAACTTCACCTTTTCTGGGACTTTAGAGTTCCACGGCTTTTTCCATAGCTGTTTATCAGGTTTTGTGTTTCCAATCAACGATGAACTAGAAGGTTTGTGCCGATCTCTTGAGTTCCATGCCTCATGGTAACCACTTTTGACTGTGTATTTTCCAAGCCTGCCTTTGTCCCAAAATTGAAAATCCTTCTGTCCGAGAGGTTGTAGAGGTAAGTGATTGCCTGAGATGTCATTTACTATTTCTTGACTGAAGAGTAATCTCAGTAGTGGCATGCGTCATTGTTTGGCATTATCAATGAGGTCACTCACTTTGAATTCGAGTTAGGGTAGCAGTTGCATGTCATACCTTATTGGATTGTTGTGGTTTGGGATCCACTCATCCTGGATATCTATTTCGTGCACATCGACCACCTGCCACTTGAGGCCGGTCTTGAGTAGATCTCTACCCCATAGGATTCCTCTCCATCCCCACGTTGCGCCTTGTTATTGTTTCACCATCTGGAAGTCTTCCTTGCTGCAGTACTTATTGAGGAATAACTTAGAGAAGAAGGATTGTTTGTCACTGACTAGCTTCCACGCTAGCTTCCACGCTAGCTTTCCTAGCAGAGCCTGGTTTATCTGCACAGTGGATCGCATCCCTAATCCTCCTTGGAATTTGGAGTGGTAAATTGATTCCCAGGACTTTCATTGTATTCCTTTCCATCCGTATCCCCTACCCAGATGAATCTGGCTAGGTGGCTGTCAATTTTTTTTGCGACAGTTGATGGTATCCGCAATGTGCTGAGTGTGTATTGGGTTTTTGAGGCTAGGACATGTTTGCTGAGGGTGACTCTACCTATGACGGACAGGTCCCCGATCTTCCATATCAATGTCTTGACCTTAACTCTCTGGATCAGATTATTGAACATTCCTACTTTTGACCCTGCGAAGTTCATGTCGTGTCCTAAGTTTTCCTTAAGCAAATCCCCAAATACTCTGAAGGTATGGCTTAGGTGCTCCTTTGTTCTTGGCTCTGTGTTCTGGCTGACTAGAAGTGCAGACTTTTGAAAGTTTATTCTTTGGCCGGAATAGGCAGGAAAAAGGTTTATTGTCTGTGCCAGTTTTATCGATCCTTCTTCCGAGATGTTAAAGAATAGGATGCAGTCATCTGCAAACATCAGATGTGAGATTGGTTGGATGAAGCGTCCTATTTTTATGCTTGGGCAGACCGCTTGAAAATAGTGAGAGGATATCATCGATGAGAGAGCTTCCTAACATAGAATAAATAGGAACAGGAAAAGTGGGCATCCTTGTCTGTGTCCCTGTTTTGGCTGGAAGGCTGTTGAATTTAAGTCGTTGAGCTTTATAGAATATGAAACGGTTTAGACACATTCCATAACCCAGCCTATCCATTTGTTGGGGAACCACATGTGCATCATCATCTTCTCCAGAAACTCCCATGATACCCGATCATAAGTCTTACTCATGTCAATTTTCATTGCTGCCACTGCCTGCTTTCCTGTCTTCTTCTTACGAATGAATTCGATGAGTTCATGCGCTATGAGTGAGTTTTAAATGATGGATCTCCCTTGTACAAATGCCAATTGATTTCCTGATATGAGAAAGCCAATACGTTTTTTATTCTGTTGGCAAGGATCTTAGCAATGCTCTTGTATGTTACATGACACAAGCTTATCGGCCGCAGGTCTGTCGGGTCTTTTGGACATATGTTCTTTGGGATTAGAACAATCTTCGAATGATTCCACTCTATCGGCATGATGGAAGTTTCAAAAAACCTATGTACCACTGGTGTTACCTCGTCCCCCACTTCTAACCAGTAATGTTGGTCGAAACCTAGTGGCAAACCATCCGGCCCTGGTGCCTTCCATTTTCCCATTTGGAATATGGTTGTTTTAATCTCCCGTGGGGTTACTGGACACTCTAGCTCCCTCAACTGGTGTTGATCAACCCTCTTAGTGATGATTCTCAGGATATCCTGCACAGTTGAATCTCCAAACGCATCCGGTGGCATAACAGATTCAACGACAAAGACAGAGCTTGCATGGTTGTAGACTAATTGTTGTAGATCCTCCTGGTTTGAGATCCATGCCCCCATTTCATCCTTGAGTTGTGTTATGTAGTTTCTTCCTTTTATTTTCTGCGACCATTGATGGAAGATTTTCGTGTTTTTATCCCCCTCTGTGCGCCACAGTGCCTTTGCTCTTTGTCTCCAATAATCATCCTGCATGGTGAGTAGTTCGTCTAGCTCTTTTGTTTTTGCGCGCATGCCATTCACATCTTTCTGTCTTTGTTTTGCTCCTAGATGTTCTTTTACCCTCCTTACTCTGTATTCCAGCTTGCCCACGTTTTGTTTGGCCCAATTGTGTTACTTTGTTGTGGTCTCCTTGAGCTTCCTGTTAAATCCCCGTGCATTGTTGTGCTTCGTTGTTGGGGTTGTCCCTTGTATTTGACCTGTTGTATGTTGGACTGGTCTCCCAACCCGTTTTACCAATTCCTTAGTCTGGCGATATCTTACCCAAAAGGGTTCAAAACTTCTTGCTGATGTGTCATTCCTAGGCTGGCTTCTTAGGTGTGTGTTAATGGTGAGGGCTCCATGGTCTGATCTCATTATTGTGTAATTGGTTAAGTTGTGCTTCTGGAACATTGCTAGCCATTTAGTGTTAGCAAATGCTCGGTCTAGACGCTCCAGGATTATATCTCTGTCTCCCCTTCCATTTGATCAGGTGAACCATTGTCCCTTGTTTCTAAGTTCACTTAAATTTGTCTCTCTCAGTAGGCCTTTGAGATCTTTCATTTCTTGCGAGTGTACTGGCCTTCCGCCTGACTTGTCTTCCCTAAATAGAACCTGGTTGAAGTCACCCATGATGAGGACCGGGCTGTAATACCACATGCAAAGTATCTCACATTGGTTTCCTTTGGGGTCGGTTGGGATGACCATACACAAGGATCAACATCCATTCATCTCCATGGGCGGTCGTGACTTTGCAACATACAAAATTTTGGCAGCATTTAACTACTGATACTAAGATATTTGATGACCAGGTTACGCAGAGCCCACCACTTGCTCCTACTGAATCTACTACTTCCCAGCTCCAGAAATAGGTTGTTCCTAGCCACTTACTAACCTTACTATAGTCACACTTGGTTTCCATTAAAAAGACAATATTGAGGTTATAATGATTGATGTTGTGATTTAAGAACTTTACTGTCAGAGAATGCGTCAGTCCTCTGCAGTTCCTTCAAAGTAGATTCATATACCTCTGGGTGGTTGTTTTGGACCAACCACCAAAGTACTGCAGCAATTTCCTTCAACTCCTTGCAACACTATTTGTACCACTGCCTCCAAGGTTCTGGCTGTAACTATCACTATCTCTCCCTGGTCCATCCCGAAGCCTTGGTCAATTTCTGGGAACATCGAAATCATCTGGTGTAGCTCCTCCTTCTCTTGTTCCTCTGTGCATTTTCTCTTGTTGAAAACAATTCCTCCTATCTCCTCTTGAAGTCGTCTCTTCCTCTTGACTCGTAGACCTTCAGTCACTGGCATGTATTCCGCCATTTCCGAGGTGATAGCCTTCTTCTTTGTGTTCATTTGAGTCAAATTCTCCATCCCTGGTTGGTCTATGAACTCCTGTGTAGTAGTTGATTTTGGCCAGATTGTTGGTCCATTGCTGCCCCCCTCAATATCTTGCTTCCCCCCTCAATATCTTGCTTTAGGTCATCAACAATTTTCAAGCTCCTTACTCTTTCCATATTCTTCTCAATTAGAATTCTAGTAGCAATTGTTGATTTTGTTGGAGAAAGTTTGATGTTCCCTCTCCTTCCAATGATGTGGGTGATTGGCATTGAACTTTCACGTCCTTTAACCTGAGTTTGAACTATAGAATGTTTCTCTGATTCAAGATTAAAATTGGAGCTTTGGCCCATTACTGGTTTTCTGACAATGATAACTCTGAGCTGGGTTCCAACCATCTATCATTTTTGTCGGTTGTGTCATTGTTTATGGGTGTGGCATCTGGGTTGTGGATATTTTCACTGTCGTTTGAGAATTTTGGCAGTGATATATCCTTCAGTGGCGCAACATCTTGAGACAGATTGTCCAACATGCCAGCATAGCATTTATTGAGTTGAGGTGTGGATGGAGTTTTGGAAGTTTTGGATCCTCCCATTTGTGTATTTCCTCTTTCCCCCGCATGATTAACTTGGGTGCTGCTAACCCATTGCTGACTAGGAGGTACGGTATCGTCTCTATTTCCTTCATTGATTTCCTTTTGTTTGTTACTATCAGGCTGACTCTGACTTGAAGAGTTTATTGGGCTTGATGAGGTTGTGAAATGGTTTTGACAGTCTATGTTTATTCATGACAAGGTGGTGTGGGCTTGTGGTGACATGCTGGGTATTTATGTTGTTTTGGGTTAGTCTTATGGTTGTTGGGTATTGGGCTGGGGTTTGGAGCTTTGGTTGGTTATATAGGTTTGGGTTGTTTGGTGCACATGGTGAAATTGTTGGCCTAGTGTAAAGCAACAAAAGGTTTCTGGAGTTACCTGTAGTTTCGTGACTGTACAAATTGTTCACGCCTGTAGTCATCATTAACTCCTCTCTTTTGGCCTCATCTAACTCCATTCCGCATTCAATATTGGTCACATCAGCTTTCAATTCTTTCTTTTTCTTATCATCATAAATGCTTGCTTCACCCCATCTTTTCTTGCCAGCTATCTCTTCCCCTTCATCATTCTTCTCTACCATTTTGAGCTATTGTGAGCCACTTGACTCTCCCTTTTGTCTTGTTGGAGTTTCCTTTGTGTCAAGATCTCCGGGCTCAGAATCCGAGCTTGTGTGTTGTAGGTGAGAAGTGTCGATAGACTCATTTATTTGTATTCCACTTTAGCGTCGCCAAATGCGTGCTTTTCCCCTCTCTGTTCTTTTTTTGCAGGTTGGATGATTTGACAAACTTTGTTTTGCCTTTTCCAAACTCCTCTGCTTTGTCTTTCTCTTTTGCATTGGCGACCGTCAGTAGGCCATCATTTATGACACTCTGTATGCTAATGATGAGATCAGTCTCATCACCAACATCACCAAAATTAATGGTGATGCCCATGTCAAAGTTGAGCCCATCCTT
The DNA here is from genome assembly GCA_037428765.1 of Rubia yunnanensis. Classification (NCBI taxonomy): domain Eukaryota; kingdom Viridiplantae; phylum Streptophyta; class Magnoliopsida; order Gentianales; family Rubiaceae; genus Rubia; species Rubia yunnanensis. The sequence goes on along the minus strand of CM075071.1, from coordinate 70,514,585 downwards.
TTGGTTAGAGTCAAAGGCCAAGTTTGGATCTTCCAAAAATACCCCGATGGTAAGGAAAAGTTCAGTAACTGTTCCGTTTGCTAAGTTGAATTGTTTGGGTTCCACCCTATTGGTGGTGTGGCGGCCCACGGCTTCTTCCTCGGAAAAAATGTACCTTCTCCCACCATTGACCATGTATTTCTCTGTTATGATGTTTCCATCATCGCCTTCGACATGTCTTGTTCTGACCACACCACTTTCCTGGTTTTGTTGTTCCTGTTGCTGAGCTTGTTGTGGGGAAAGTGGGGGGTTGAGTTCCTGCATTTCTGTATCAAAGTGTCTGTTCGGTGAGTTGAGCCCTCCTTCTTGATAGTCATCCCAAAAGCCTGGGACTTCTAGGAAATTTAGCAGCCTTTCTCGTGCTTCCGCTAGCCTCTGGAGATAGATATGATTAATCTCATTTTGTCAGGCTATCTCAGCTATAGCTACTATTGGCTCCTCCTGTTCTTCATCTTGTTGGTATCAGTGTTGAGGACTTTCTGGGTTATACTCTTGTTCTGCCTCTCTTAGCTCCTCCGGGGTTGGGTAAATCTCCTCAACATACTTAAATCCATACATGAAAGCCTCCTCTGGCATATGTAAAAGCCTATGTTCATTGGTGTGGAAGTAGTGTTGGGGAAACCTTATGAACCTCCTTATCGGCATATTCCTGTGTACCCTGATATTTGGTGGGTAGAGTTCCTCCTATAAATCTCTGTAAATTTCAAGTTCCAATTCTTCCCCGAGGGTTGCAAATCTCTCATCAATGTGCTTCTCCAATGCCCGGATGTCCTACCACTAACATTGTGGGTAGGTATGACCTAGAGAACCACATGTCTACACATTTTGTGAACTCTTTCATATCCAATGGAAATCCAGACCATTCCTCCCCTTCTTAGCTTCAGCCAAAAGCCGGAAACCAGAACTTTCTGGACTGGCGTCCATACCCGCACACTTACGTACTCTGCATGTTGCAGTAGCCTTCCTCCAAAATCCACCTCTTCTGTGTCCCCGACCACTTTGGAGAACTTCTTGATTATATTTCTACCAAAGTATTCCACTGTGAGACCATAGATGTGTATCCATATGAGAACTTTGGTAACTATCATGTGTGATGGGACCATCTCTAGGATTATTCTATGCAGGGCCATTAGTCCTCCAGTTATGTTCACAGGGCAATTGAAAGCACTGCGAGGAGTTTGGATCTCTGGTCGAACTGAATGACATAGAATTTACCATTTTTTGCTATTACATATACCTCTTCTCCCCAATAATTTGAGATGAGGAGTTGCATTCTTGTTAGTGCAAAATGACAATAGTCAAGGAAGTATCCTACGCGGCAATATTCTAGTAGACTATATCCTCTGTGGTACTCGTCCTACTCCGGTTTGAACATAACACCCCTCCTGGGTGGTAACCGTGTTTCTCTGGTAAGTTCGTCTCCAAAGAGGATGTCCCTCCTTTCCTCTGAGTTTTCATAGCCATCTCTTGACCCTTCTAACCAATGCTCCTCAGCCACTCTATTTGCCGTCCTACTCTTTTACAGCTGGTACGTTGAGTTGTAGGGAGAATGCAGTGTTGTGGGCCTTGTACTTTTGGATTTTCCTTGTCTTCTTTTGTTGGTAAAGGTAATCTAGGTTGGTATCTGGGTTGTGGTGTTTATGTAGACCATTGTTTAAAATTTTTGGATCTTTGATGTTTACACTTGTGCATGTTTTTGTGTAGGGAGCAGAAGCTGTTTGGTTGGCTTGTTGGCTAACGGGGATGTGTTTCACAGTAACTAGTTGGTGGTGAGATGGGATTATTACTGGTGGTAAGAAAACTCCTTATTTGGAGCTGTAGACAATATGTTTTGAGAGCTCTCTAACTAAGAGAGAGAATGGACTATTGCACTTAATCCCCGTACAAATAATTAATAAGATGGCCATAACATGTTGCCGGTGTGTGTGTGGTGGGGGATGAGGGGGCAAAATCATACTCCCTCCATCCCATAATTATTGGCATATTTACTTTTTTACGATCTTTGACCGTTAATATCTCTAGTTACGTATAATATTTTCGCATATAAAATTGATATTTAGAAAAATAGATGTTAAGATGAATCTAACAAATGATATTTTTATTGTACATATATTAATTTATATTTAAGGTCAAGAGTGCGTCTCCTGAAAGACAATCTTTCCATAAGCAATGGAAAGACAAAGTTTAAAGTGTAAATTAGAAGAAATGAAGATACAATTTTTGGGTTCCATGAATCGGGTTATAAACTTTATAACTACTACACGTTGCATAATAAATTTAATATTGCAACTAAGACCTTTTACCTTTTATTATTTTAATTAAACCCCGGCTTTCCATAAATTTATGGAAAGACGTTCTTTCCCAAGACTTTGCCTAAGGTCAAAGTTTACCAAGTTTGACTTTGAAAAAGTAAATAGGCCAATAATCTTTGGACGAAGGGAGTAGTAAAAATTTGCAACGGGGATGGTCAATGAATATAATGCGAATAGAGTGATGCGAGTAATTAAAAAAATTAAGTTACGTGCCATATGACCCTATGTTTTGGTTGAAAGTGCTAATATGACCCCGTAAAGTTCAAAAGTGTCTATATAACCCTATGTTTTGCTTGAAAGTGCTAATCTAACCCTAGCGGCCTCAATTTTGCCGGAATTCTGTGCATTGACTATTACACCCAGTTTTAAAATTTTTAAATAATCAGAAAACAAAAATTTTATATTACCCTTATTGTCTATTAACAAATGTTTTTCATTTCCCCTTAATTTTCTCTGTGTTTCTATTCTTTTTCAGCCCAAGGCGGGACAGAATACTTCCGGAGCAGAGTGTATGCAATCCCAATTTTCAATTTCTATGAATCTTCTCATAAAAATTGTCCGGCCTCCACAAATCAGTGAAGAGCGGAATGGAAACTGTAGGAAATAAGGGTAATAATCTGTAAGTTTATTCATGAGTTCAGGATACATTATATAGTGGTACATGATACCTATCCCAGCTAGGAGAAGGTAACAGAATACAAGTAAAACTATGGTAGGAATACAAATCCAATTCCAATACCAATACTAATTAACACTAATTCCATAACAACTATATTACTAATTCCTAATTCCGTAACACTCCTCCTCAAGTTGGAGCATGTGGATCAGAAATGCCCAACTTGCCAAGTAAGGAATGAAACTGGTTACGACCGAGAGCTTTAGTGAACAAATCCGCGGGTTGGTCAACCGTACGAATATGTTGAGTAACAATAGCACCAGATTGAACAAGATCTCGAACAAAATGACAATCAACTTCAATGTGCTTAGTACGTTCATGGAAAACCGAGTTGGCTGCTATGTGAATGGCTGATTGACTGTCACAAAACAATTTCATAGGAAAAGTATGCGAAACCCCTAAGTCTTTCAACAGGGACCGAAGCCATAATAACTCACAGCAAGCAACTGTCATAGCACGATACTCTGCTTCAGCAGAAGACCGAGAAACAATAGGTTGCTTCTTAGTCTTCCAGGAAACTGGGGAATCACCAATCATAACAAAATAACCGGATAAGGAATGCCTAGTAATAGGACAGGCGGCCCAATCCGAATCACAATAAGCAGTCAATTGGAGAGTACTACGAGAAGAAAGAAATAAACCTTGACTAGGATGACTCTTCAGATAGTGCAAAACACGAACCGCAGCTTGCCAGTGAGGAACACAAGGAGACTTCATGATTTGCGCAAGAGTATGAACTGAATAACTAAGTTCAAGAAAAGTAATAGTTAGATATATCAGACGCCCAACCAAGCGGCGATACTGCTCCGGGTCATGGTAGGCTGGACCTTCAACACGTGCCAAATCATATTGTTGCTCCATCGGAAAATCAATTGGTTTAGAAGCAGATAAACCTGTATCAGATAGAATATCCAAAGCATATTTCCTTTGCGAGAGAAACATCCCCTCCGGTCTTCTAGCAATCTCTATGCCCAAAAAATACTTAAGCAAACCAAGGTCCTTCATGTGAAAACAAGAACCCAAGTATTTCTTGAACGTAGAGATGAGCGAAGAAGAAATACTAGCAATGACCAAATCATCCACATAAACCAGAACATGTAAAGACTGCGATCCACTGGAAAAGATAAATAAAGAGTAATCTGCCTTACTTTGAACAAAACCAAATGTCCGTAAAGCCTGCGCCAGTTTAGCAAACCAATTCCTAGGAGCTTGACGAAGACCATAAAGAGATTTCTGAAGGCGACAAACCTGACCAGGCGGAACCACATAGCCAGGTGGGGGTCGCATGAACACTTCTTCATGTAAATCACCATGCAGGAATGCATTATGGACATCCATTTGATGCAATTCCCAACCACGTATAACAGCAACTGACAGGAACAAGCGAACGGAACTCATTTTTGCGACTGGAGCAAAAGTCTTTGTGTAATCAATTCCTTCAATCTAGCGGTTTCCAAGAACCACGAGATGAGCTTTGTAACGTTCAATGGTACCGTCAGAGCGAAACTTTGTTCGGTAAACCCATTTACAACCAATGGCCTTTTTATGCGCAGGCAAAGGAGACAAAGTCCAAGTCTGATTGCGCTCTAGGGCAGTGAGCTCCGCAACCATAGCGTCTCGCCAATAAGAATGACGGGAAGCCTCAGAGTAAGTAGTGGGATCTGCACTAGAAGTTACAGCACCCAAAAATCTAGTATGCAGACTAGAAAAATTATCACAATTTACATAATCAGTAAGAGGGTAGAGAACACCTAAGGATAGTGATGACGTATGGGGGAACGTAGTCGAAGAGGGGGGGTCTTCAGTAACAAGAGCACAAGTAGAATCATCACAATCATAATCAGCCAAATATGGCGGTGGACGTCGAGCACGAACACTCTGTCTGGTGGATGGTGGATTATTGGCAGCAGGCGGAGGAGGACCGGCGTCGGGAGGCGGTGGGATGCCGGCGGTGGCCGGAATTAGTTGGACGACGTTGAATGGCATTGTCTCGTCGGCGTTGACTGGAGTTGATCCGCCGGCGTTGACCGGTGTTGACCTGCCGACGTTGACCTGCGTTGACCCACCTGTGTTGACTGGCGTTGACTCGCCGGAGTTGAACGGCGTTGACCGGCCATTGAGCAGCATTGTCCGGCCGGAGTTGACCGACCAGAGTGGGCTGGAGTTGACCGGCGTTGACCGGCCGGAGTTGACCGACCGGAGTTGACCGGCTGGAGTTGACCGGCCGGAGTTGACCGGCCGGAGTTGACCGGTCAGTATTGACCGACGGAAGGGCGGCCGGCGATTGATCGGAAAAGTCGTATGGTTCCGGTGAGTAGGAGGAGGAAACCGGCGGTGCAGTGGTGACGCTGCCAGGTTCATCTGTAGAAGTGGATTGCGGAGATGTAGAACACGGGAACTGGTCTTCAAAGAAATCAGCATCCCGAGTGTTAAAGATAACTCGAGAGTCCAAGTTGAGAAGACGATAACCTCTCTTTCCGGCAGGATAACCAAGGAACAAACACCGACGGCTTCTTGGTGCAAACTTGTCACGGTATCTTGGAACACGAGCAGCAAAACACAAGCATCCAAATACTCGTAAAAAAGAGTAATTTGGCGCCTGTCCATAAAGTAGCTCAAAGGGAGTACGACCATTGAGAAGCTGTGTCGGTGTTCGGTTGATCAGGTAGGCAGCAGTAAGAACACATTCTCCCCAAAAGTCAATAGGAAGATTGGCTTGAAACTGAAAAGCTCGCGCTACATTGAGTAAATGACGATGCTTTCTTTCAACGCGACCATTCTGCTGCGGAGTATCAACCATAGATGTCTCAAAAATGATCCCAGATGCAGTAAAGTGAGATCGGAGAGGCAAAAATTCAGTGCCATTATCAGCCCGAACTCGTTGAATTGTTCTTCCCCACTGGTTCTTGACTAAGGCACTAAATTCTAAAAATCTAGAAGCTACTATAGATTTAGCTACTAATAAATAAATCCAAACAACTTGGGAATAATCATCTACGATTGTAAAAAAATAAAATGCACCACTAGAGGATGGAGTACGATAAGGTCCCTAAACATCACAATGTACTAATTGAAATAATGCAGTAGCATTTGTAGAACTTAATGGAAAACTGTGTCTAGTCTGTTTTTCTCTATAACAGACAGAGCAAGGTATAGTAGTGTTATTGGTGCTAAAAGCAAGAGTAGGAATAGAAGACAACACCGTGGATGATGGATGACCAAAACGCTGATGCCATAAATCAGATGAGGAAACCGAAGCAACTGTCGGAATAGATTGCAGGATATGAGGACGAAGGCGAGTATCCAACAGACGAAGCCAATAAACCCCCCCTTTCTGTTCACCTATGCCAATCACAATCCCCGTACTGATTTTCTGTAAAATGCAATAATTTTCAGTAAACAAGGCTAGGCATTTTAAGGCAGATAACAATCTAGAACATGATAATAAATTGCATCGCAAGGTAGGTATGTAGAGCACATGAGGAATGGTTACATCACCAAAACAAATAGACCCATATTGTGTAGCAGACGACACAAATCCATCAGGTAGTATAACATTCACAGTTTTGGTAGCAGCAGTAATATCAGTAAGAGAACCTTTGTCACCAGTCATGTGATATGAGGCTCCCGAATCAAGAATCCAAGGTAAAGTAGACTTACCGGACCCATGGTCAGATAATGAATCAAACTGATTAAATAAATGTATGGTCATACTCCATTGTTCGTCAGACAAAGCAAGACCAAAATCAGATCGTTTAGGTAAGCCAGAGGAGGCGGTCACTGCAAACCCTTGCGGCGACGTCACTACGCCGGCGAAAATAGTCATAACACAAATGGCAATCAAATAGATAATAAGTTAATAAATTCTTGCAATAAAGCTGGAGAAAGAGGAAACCAAGTGAGCTGGAGGAGAGGCTCTGAGTCGGAGAACGAAGCCGCAGATAGCTTCTCCGGAGACAGAATGAACGGTCGAAGCTTCTCCGGCAGCGGCGGTACAAACGAAGAAGGAAGCTGCCGTGTTTTTTTTTTGACAGCGGAATATTTTCTTAGAGGTTTAGGATTTTAGGCTCTGATACCATGTAGGAAATAAGGGTAATAATCTGTAAGTTTATTCATGAGTTCAGGATACATTATATAGTGGTACATGATACCTATCCCAGCTAGGAGAAGGTAACGGAATACAAGTACAACTATGGTAGGAATACAAATCCAATTCCAATACCAATACTAATTAACACCAATTCCATAACAACTATATTACTAATTCCTAATTCCGTAACAGAAACTGTCTCTCCTTATCAAATCAGAAAACTTTTTCGACGACCTCTTCTTTTTCTAAGCGGCGCAGTTTAGAATTTGGGATGGGTCGACTCGTAGGTGGTGGGGAATAGACGGGGGGCTGTAGTGGTCGGGTGTAGGGTGGGAATCGGAGGTGTTGTGAGTAGACGGAGGACGACGGGTTGTGGTGGTGGGGAGTAGACGGGGGATGGCGGTGGGGGGTGGACGGCTGGAATCGGAGGTGGTGGGTGAGTAGACGAGGATCTGAAGAATGCGAGCTTCCCCTTTGCGATGAACCATCGGTATTGACGGCGACAGGCGGTAGACGGTTGGCTTGCCGGGGCGACTCAAGCGAGGCTACTGCTCACAAGGTCACTACATTTCGACGACCATTTTGAGCTCAGCGGTAAAGAATATTTCATCCACGTGTTCAAATGTTCTAGATCGTGATTGGTTTTTTTTATGTTTTTTTTATATTCACAAATGACTGTGCTTTGGGTTGACTGTTCGTGGTGTCGATGAAGCTCCAACTAGATTTACTCTAATTTTTTTTGGGTTTTCTTACTCCCATTTTTTGTGTTGTCATAAATGGGGAGAAAATGGTTCTTGGTTGTCATATATAGACGATTATTGCTGGGATCGGAGTGGATACAGGCGATTATTGCAACGGGTAGAAATCTAGATTCCGACAGCAGAGGGACGGAGGGGCGGGCGATGGAGTGGCAGAGAGACGGTAGTTGTGGTTATGGAGATGAAGAAATAGAATAACTCTAGGGGTTTAAGATTGTGGATATTTTAGTCCTTTTAGGCTTGGTAAACACCGGAAATTACAAAGTCAATGCCATAATAGTGTCAAAAGGTTATATCGGCACTTTTCAAGCAAAACTTAGGGTTATAATAGCACTTTTTAGCTTCACCTGGTCATATTGACACTTATGATCAAAATATAGGGTCATATCTGTATTTTGCCCTAAAAATTTCAATCTATTTCAATCAATTTTATACAGAATTAAAAACAAGTCGGGTAAAAATAGAGTATTAATTCATACAAATATACTCCCTTCATCTCAGGTCAAATTCCATAGAACTTTTTTTTACAGTTATAAAAAAATATGTTTGATCGTTAATATGTTTAACTACACATAATAACGGAAAATAGATGTTGATATTTAGAAACTACTCATTCAACGAATCTAACATGCGATTATATTGTTGCACATATATATATGCAGTCAAAATTTGATAGAGACTAAGACCAAGGGCAATGGTAGAGACCGCTGGTGGTCTCTTACCATTTAAATATATTAATTCTCTCAATCTCTCTCTTCCGTCTCACTCTAAGAGACCACTTAAGAGGCCAATTTTTTTCCTCACAATGGTAAGAGACCAATTTCTACTATTCATAGACCCTTGATTTTCTATATCCTACTCGCTAATTTTTACATTTAATTTAAATAAATTTATCCACCCAAAATAAATTTAGAGTCCGTCTCTTGAAAGACGGTCTTTCCATAAGCCATGAAAAGACCAAAGTTTAAAGTGCAAATTAGAAGAAGTGAAAATAAAATTTTTGGGTTGCATGAAGCCGGTTATAAAATTTAAAACCACTACACATTGCATAATGAAATTTTAATATTGCTACTAATAGTTTTTACCTTTTATTATTTTAGTTAAACTTATGGAAAGATGATCTTTCTCAGGATTTTTCCATAAATTTAATGTGAAATTTAATTTAATTTTTTATTTTAATTTAATTTTTTTACAAAAAAATATCAGATTTTCCAAAAAAAAACAGATTTTATTAAAAAAAAATCATATTTTACAAAGATTCAATTGAAAAGAAATTAGATTTAAAAAGAAAAAATAAAGGTTGACCCATATGTCCCACTCATGAGCAAAAAGTGGACTTTTAAGTGGTATCTTATTAAGAGACTGTTCGAGAAACTACCACTATGGACATTTTCGTCTCTAGGGTGATCACTGATTTCTTAATTTTAAGAGACTACCACTTTCTTTGTTTTATTGTCAAATAATAAATTGTGTCTTTTAACCTAGCATAGGGGAGTATGCAGATAGGGGAGTACTTGATTTGAGATTGTTAAACATATAGTTAAATAAATTATTGGTTACAATACTCCTTCCGTTTCGTCGAGTTTGACACACTTTTCTTTTTTATTTGTTTCTATAGATTTGGCAAACTTTTTTATTTTTGTAAGATTTTCTTAATTTTATTCATGATAAAGTTTTAGGAAAGACCGTCTTTCCTAATCTTATGAAAAGACTGAATTTAATTAAAATAATAAAAGATAAAATGTCTTAATTGCAATATTAAACATTTACTATGTAACATTTAGTTGTTATAAAATTTATAACCCGTTTTATACAACCCAAAAATTTTATCTTCAATACTTCTATTTTACACTTAAAACTTTTATTTTTCTGTAATTATATGAAAAGACTTTTCAGAGCCAGACTCTTTATTCATTCATTCTTTTTGGTAAACTCAATTTCATTCACGTTAAATCCAAGCACTCGCCAACGGTATTGTACTATAAAGGCCAGTATTTTAAGCTGAGCCAGTTTACCTTAAAACTCTAGAACCTTCTCCTTCTTAGCTTCGCCGCCGCCCTTTCTTCGTCTCTCCGTCGGCGCCGATAGGCAGCAGGTAACACTTAAACCCGGAATACTCGCCGGAGCAAAGTAATAGTTCTAACTTATTCCCTTGACTTTCAATTTGGAGCTCTTAACCCTCGAGACTGCCCATGTAAACCCTACAGCATGAATTCTTTGATCTCTTTTGTTGAAGTCTTCTTTTGTAACTGGGTTTTTACTCACTGCTTGCTTTCCTTTTGTATCATTGACTGAATTTTGTCGAAAACGTTAGAGGGTGAGGCAATTGTGTTAAGATTGAATGGTTAGGCTTTTTCTTTGTATGTACAGATTGAGCTTTGGGTATTTATTCAATAAATTAATAATCTCTTTACATTGAATAAAACTTGACGAAATTGTAACTTGTGAGTTCAGTGCAACTGATATGAATTCAAAAACTCTGTTTGAATGGTAACGTGACCCCGAGAGGGGTCGCAAACTAATGACATAGAATTCAGAATCTGCAACCTCAGTTATATCGTGTAATTGAGCTCAACTGCTTGCTGATGCATGTTTAATAACATAACCATCCGGCATAATTTGTTGTTTGAAACATGTAAATACTCCTCAATGTGAACAGAAAAGGCGGGAAGAAGGAAAAGGAGAGAAGAAAAGGTAACTATAATGGATCCAGCTAATGAACTTAGGCGATAGTAGGACAGGGAAGGGGGGGAATAGAGGGGTTTATGATTCTTAGTTTGAGAGTTAAAGTATTAATACAGTTAAATTTTGACTTTATTTTTCAGGGTAAGTTTGACAGTCAATAACTGATTCTACTCTAGCTTTGCTCCAACTTGTTTGAGAACAAACTATTGCCTTGGGGAGTGAAGAACTAGATTTGTTGGAACTTGTTACTTAGAGTTGGAGGTTATTAACTTATTGAATATTAGATATCACTGTGAAAACTGTAGGTACAATAGAAAGTCTGCTTTTCATCTCTTAGCACTGCCTCACTTGCAAGGCTCTGTAAAATCCGATCGGAGTCAAATATTTTCTTTTGTATTTTGATATACATAAGAAAGTCTGCTTTTCATCTCTTACTCTTGCCAATGGTTGGTGACTGGTGCAGAATCTGTATTATGATTTGCTTAATCTTGTTGCTTTATGCTCTCTGATATTGGTTTCTCTGTCTTTATAAACAGAGGGTTCATACATTTCTGTCTAGGATTATAAACCAATCATTTCTCTCATGTGCATATCTTATACTACTCGTGTTGTTTTTTAGTGGGCACATGAGACTAGAGATGCTAATAATCTAGAAATGTCATGCATCTGTGCTCTATCTGTGAAGGTTACTGATGCTGCTGTTGAATAATTTTAGTTACATACAGTTTGTGGAGCACCTGGACTGAAAATGGAGGATGTGAAAACGGAGAACCCACCACCTTCAAGGTTTCTCATAGAAGATCTTAATATCTTTACTCCTCCAGCTCCGCCTCTTCCTTCTCCTTTGCTTCTAATCTCGACATCAAAGTCCACAAGGACCCTGCGCCCAGCTCTCCTCATAATTGCCTTGTCCTCTCCATCTAATTACATATTTCATCATATGTCCAAGTTTCAAATTGGAAGTTTGATCCTCCCCGAGATTCCCTTATCTGGAAACTCCACTGAACCCTCACTCAAAGATAAATCATGCAATATATTTTCCCTCAATGAAGCTGATGAGTCCACTGTACTTGTTTCTGTTCAATACCCTGTTACACCTGAGAGATCCCGTGATATGGCAAGGCTGTTGATTGGACAACGGATCATTCCTGAGAGGGTTTTGATCCTGGACTCTATTAAAAGTGGCTATTTCCGAGGTAAACTTTCAAGAGATGATGAATTGGCACTCAAGTTAGAGACTTTCCATGAAAGAACCAATGCTGATGGTTCCCTTGTAACTGGTATGAACTATTTCCCGTCGGGAAGCATGGTTGATGGCTTGGCAGCTGCGCTTTTGGCTCAGTGTCAGTTGAGGAAGATCAAAGGGACCCTCTGTCTCTCGTGGCCTGAATTCGGCGCTTCATCTAAGGCGCTTGTTAAATCCTTACTGCTCAAGGCCTTACCTGGATTGGACCTTACTAGAATTCTCAACGATGACGATTCTTCTCGGGATAAAGTTTTCGATTCTGACTTGTATACATGAGAAATGTGTTCCTGAACTAGGTAGGTTTGTGGCAATCCTCTCTAGTATCTCTTTTGTCAGTTAGAGAAATTCTTGATGTTAAAATTGTCTAGCCAGATTTCCTGTCAGTTTTGACTGAATTGATTTACTTGAGGCCTTATTTAACAACATTTTGAAATGTGCATTGTTTCATCAAGAACACATTTGAATTATTCGCACCCACATGATCGGTCGATTGTTAAGTACCTAGTTAAGTACTTCAATGATCCTGGATTCTAATCCAGACAACTGGGGTTCTATTTCTGATAGCCGTAGTGTGAAAAATTCTGTATCGAATAATTTTTCTTGATGACGGGTTGATCTTTGTCAGCTCAAGATTCTAACCCTGATCCGACCCATTTAATCACTCGGGTACATAAATTTATGTGTTTGACTTATCAACTAATTTAACCTCAACACTATCTTTGGGACAACCTTATTCTACACAGCTAGGACAAATGGAATTAGCAAAATGGTGCATTAGTAGCATCTATTTCTTGTCTGTAAAGAAAGCTTAGAAGGCCAAATAGCCAAATATAATCATTGACTTTGAGTAATAGCACATAGAATCAGAATCCCATAAGAAAACTGCTACTTGAGCAAAAAGTTAAATCTATGGTCAAATGAAAACTTTGTAGATTTAGCATAAAGTAGAAGTTATGCATATTTTAAGGCTTTTTTGTTAAGCTGTTAACCAGTTGATGTACCAAAAATGGTAGTTTCACATTCACTTTGGCCTCCCAACAAAAGGGCTCATAGAGAAATTAAATATAATCCCAATTTATTTCAGGATTAGAAGTAAAAAGTGTTTTAGATCTTCACTTTCTTGGAAATAATGCAAGTAAAAACAAGTTGCTATTACAAAATGTACGCATAAATACATGACCTAAAAGTTTAGGAGTCTCTTACCAACCAGACCAACATTAGTTGCATCCTCTCTTGACTATGAAAACCTCTTCACAACTTTTTACTCAAAAAACAAAAAACTTGACTAAATCCATTCCCACACATGCAAAACCCTTCTATACTCTTCCTTCCGAACTATATAACTTGGTCTCAACAATTGATCACCAGATCTCCTTCACTAACTCTCTTTCTGAGCTTTATCTGTGTCCTAACCTTAAAGCTTGAAAAGCAAAAGAAGCCGAAAAAATGGCGCGCTTTCTTGAATCAAGGCTCAGGTTCTTGCAGTGTTTGCTTGTAGTCTTAACTTGCAGTGTATGCTATTCTGTCGTACGTGGAAGTGATCCGCCTTTGACATTGGACTACTACAAGAAAACATGTCCAACTGTGCTTGGATTGATCAGGAAAGAAATGGAGTGTGCTGTTCTGTCTGATCCTCGTAATGCTGCCTTGATTTTGAGGCTACATTTCCATGATTGCTTCGTTCAGGTAACATGTTCGATTGTTCATATAGGCAGCGTGCTTACAGCAGTTAAATTGTGTCTGCCATGTAACTCACACTGCATGGCGATATTACTCTACCACTCTATAAATGGAGGCTCGATAAGTGTCTTCACTTTATCATCAAATAGAAATAAAATTAATTGAGCACTAAATTTAGATGCATGGAATGACAAAATGGCATTTTTCAGGGTTGTGATGCATCGGTGCTGTTGGATGATACTATAACATTAAAAGGGGAGAAGAAGGCGTCCAACAATAAAAATGCTTTGAAGGGATTCAGAATCATAGACAGGATCAAGAATTTACTGGAATCTGAGTGCCCGGGGATTGTATCTTGCTCTGATATTCTCACTGTTGCAGCCAGGGATGCAGTTCTTCTGGTAAAGTGAATTCTGATAGCAACTAAAGCGACATTTACATGTTGATTTCTTTCACTGTTGCGTTATTGGTAGTGATTTATATTGTGCACATAGTAACTAAACCAGAATTTCGATGTTCTTTCTTTTGTTTATAAGGTTGGAGGGCCGTATTGGGACGTTCCATTGGGAAGAAAAGACTCCAGAACAGCAGCCTATGAACTCTCGAACGCCAATCTCCCAACTGCGGATGATGGACTTCTCTCCATCATCGCCAAGTTCATTTATCAGGGACTTTCTGTCACGGATATGGTGGCTCTCTCTGGTACCCCGTCTGTTCTTCTAAGACTGTCACATTTCTCTAATTTAGTCTGATTTCTTAAGATTGTCACACTTTCTTTATAGAATATATAGTCACACTCATATCTTTTAATCTGTTTTCTTAAGATTGTCAACCTTCTTTTATAGAATATAGAGCTGATACAAAAATTAATTGACAGGTGCACACACAATTGGAATGGCGAGGTGTGTTAACTTCAGGAACAGAATCTATGGGGACTATGAAACCACTTCTGGAATGGATCCAATTTCCGAAACCAATCTCAAAGCCTTGAAATCGCAATGTCCTCCTCTTGACGGAAAAGACAACAAGGAATCAGCAATGGACTACTTGACTCCCAACTTTTTCGACAATTCTTACTATCACATTCTGCTAAAAGGACAAGGACTGATCAATTCGGACCAGGAACTGTATTCGAGCATTCTTGGGGTCGAAACCAAGAAGCTCGTGCGGAAGTATGCCGAGGATCAGATTGCCTTCTTCGAACAATTTTCGGAATCAATGGTGAAGTTAGGGAACATTACTGATCCTGATACTTTTGTTGATGGAGAAGTTAGGAGGAATTGTAGGTTTGTGAATACATGAAGAGGTGTTGTTTTTGGAGCTCAATGGTTTTGGTCAAGATTCAAGAAGTCTCAGCATTAATAATGCTTCACATATTGTTTACGAGTTGTATTTGTATTCATTTGGTCAGAAATTTATCTCAAATTATTCATTGTAATGAAACTATAGTGTTTATTCCTTTAAATCAAAATCATGGAAATGCAACCTTGTTTTCACATAACCAGCCAATCTAGATGTCACAATTGTATACAATCCAAGAAAGGCCTAGCAATGCTAGCATTCTTTTACAGTATTAAGAATATTACAAATTTAATAGTGAGAATGGTTTAGGGTGCCTAAACTATCATTTAAAAATATGCAATATTACGTTGC
The DNA here is from genome assembly GCA_037428765.1 of Rubia yunnanensis. Classification (NCBI taxonomy): domain Eukaryota; kingdom Viridiplantae; phylum Streptophyta; class Magnoliopsida; order Gentianales; family Rubiaceae; genus Rubia; species Rubia yunnanensis. The sequence goes on along the minus strand of CM075071.1, from coordinate 70,499,446 downwards.
AATAAAATATTCTATTGAAAAATCGTTAACAACTTTTATAAACATCAGTAGAGAATATGTGAAAGATCTGCAAAGGTTAAACTAATTGCAGAACTTCAGATTTTAATTTCGTCCAACTATTGATTTTAAGGCTTATATCTTTGTCCAGGTAACTTCATTTTATCCATAACTAACAACTCTTACCCAAAAGAAGACACTTTGAATTTAAGTTTTAATTTATTTTCTTTAACCGACGGAAACGAATTGTTTGCGTAAATCACAATTGATAGATTGTAGTTGGAAGGATCTAAATTCTAATACTAACACCAATCTATTCTCATTAGTGAAGGTGAGTTTTCAATTTGTTTGAATGAATTACCTCTTATTATTTATTTTAAATGTGTATTAACTTTAAGAGATTTTAGATCGTCGTAATCTATACCTCGATAATCTATTTGGTTCGGCCGTGGAAGGCATGGGGAAAATGTTTCACCTTGGGTAGATAAATGTTGGGAAAGAGTTTAGTCCACTCAGAAGCGGATCAAAGGGGCTAGTATTTAGCCGCACTCGTTTAAGAGCTCTGACATCCATGTTTGTCACATGTAGCAACGTGACTGTTTTCTTTCTGCAATACATTAGCGACGTTATTAAAGTATTGTTGTCTTTTTAAAAATCAGCAATAATTATATTAAGGAACGTAGATATTATTTGTAATTGTAATTAGATTATATTTCATTTTTCTAGTTTGTACTTGTATTCTGTATAATGTACCATGAGATCATGAATACAAAGAAACATTATTACCCTTATTTTCTACATGGTATCAGAGCCTAAAATCCCGAAACCCTAAAGAAAATTTCCGCTGCCTTTTCCGTGCTCCCGCCACCGCCCGATGTTCTCGCGTTCCATCAACACGTCGTCGTTGCCGCCGTCCGTAGCTCACCTATAGTTGCTAATTTGCCGACCACCGGCACCTGTCTACCAACTGCTGCTGTTGTTGATCCGTTCACTGTTGTTACTGAGCCGCACGTGCTGCTGCGTCTTGCCGTGATCCGATCCGCCACTGATTCACTGGTTGCCACTGATCCAAGTCGACTTCTAAGCCTACTCCGGATGCCGCTCAACAGGCTCGCATCATAGCTGACTCTGAGGCTATCAAGCTGCAGGACATGAACGATTATGAGGTGATTGCGACTTTACTGAAACAGTTGCAGTTACAATCTGGCCCTTGTTTACCTGTACCTGTTGATCACCTACCGAACGATCTCTACTTCATTGGCCTTTCTGACGGACCTAGTTTGGTTATCGCACCCACCATCCTAAATGGTCAAGAGAATTATCTTGAATGGTTTGATGGAATTCGACGTGCTATGCTTGCCAAACATAAGATTGGTTCATTGATGGATCCATTACCAAACCTCGGATGGTCATGCTGATGTTGCTGATTGGCCTGAGGTTAATGCTACACTTATCTGTTGGATCTTACAAACCTTGGATCTGGCATTGCAATCTTCTACAAGTTCTTTTTCCACAGTAAATGAATTGTGGGATGACCTGAATGCACGTTTTACTCTTGGTGATGGAATGAAAATTCTATAAGTGCATGAGGATATTCAAAACTCCAGGCATAATGGTCAGACCATCACCATTTACTTTGACAATCTGAAGAAGCCGTTTGAGGACTACAATTCCATACGGCCTCATTTAGTTTGCGACTATGAAGCTAGCAAACTGTTGTGCACTTGTAATCTCGCTGCACGTATCTCCATAGAGAGAGAGAGAAGGATTTGATTTATCAATTCATCCTGGTCTCAATGAAGGTTATCACACCTTGTGATCCCATATCATGAGTGTATATGCGCTTGTTTCCCAGGAGGAGAATCACCAAGTTGTCATCCGGTCTCGCGGGTCTTCTTCTAACTTCATGGCATTGGCATATGCCGCACAACGCCCACCACCTACGAATTCTTTGAAAGTTTCCTTTTCTACAGCTAATTGAAAGAATCTCGTTTGTACGCATTGTAATCGCAAAGGCCCTGACAAAGCTTCCTGCTTCTAGATCACAGAAATTCCATAATGTTTCAATGATTTGAAGAAGACAGCCAACGCAGCCAAGAAGATGGCGCCAGCCGGCCTTGGGGTTCCCGTCGCCTCCGCCAGGGTTAGCGGCGACGACCTCTACTGGTAGTGCCCCTACCCAATTTGATTTTAGACATGATATGTCTGATGACCAATGGAGCACGATCATGCATTTATTTTATCAGTTTAACTCTCTTTCTAACCATAGGCTAGGTAAGTCTACTTTGACTTGGATTCTTGATTCGGGAGCCTCATATCACATGACCAGTGACAAAGACTCTCTTACTGATATTACTACTGCTATTGATACTGTGAATGTTATACTGCCTGATGGATCTGTGTTGTCTACTACACAAAATAGTTCTATCTACTTTGGTGATGTCTCCCTTTATCATGTGTTATACCTACCTGCTCTACTATACAACTTATTATCTTGCTCTAGATTGTTATCTACCTTAAACTGTCTAACTTTGTTTACTAGAAATTATTACATTTTACAGAAAATCAGTACGAGGAATGTGATTGGCGTGGGTGAATAGCAGGGTGGTTTATTGGTTTCGTCCGCTGGATACTTGCGTTTGTCCTCCTATCTTGCAGTCTTTTTCGACAGTTGCTTCCATATCTACTTCTGATTTATGGCATTAGCTTCTTGGATATCCCTCATCTACGGTGTTGTCTTCTGTTTCTTCTATTGACTTTAGCACAAATAAAACTTCTGTTCCTTGCTTTGCGTGTTATAGAGCAAAAAAGACTAGACATAGATTTTCTTTAAGTTCTTCAAATGCTAGTTCATTGTTTGAATTAATACATTGTGATGTTTGGGGTCCTTATAGAACATCATCTTCCAATGGTGCATTTTATTTTTAAACAATAGTTGATGATTATTCATGAGCCTTTTGGGTTTATTTATTAGTTGATAAGTCAGATGCAGTTTCTAGATTTATGGAATTTTGTGCCTTAGTCAAGAACCAGATCGGCCGACCTGTTCTGCGCGTCTGAGATGACAACGACACTGGATTTTTGCCTTTGAGATCCTACTTTTCTGAATCTAGGATAATTTTTTGAGACATCTATGGTTGATACACCATAGTAGAAAGGTTGTGTTAAATGTATGCATAGCTATTTACTCAATGTGGCACGTGCTTTTTCGTTTTCAAGCTAATCTGCCAGAGTATTTTTGGGGAGAATGTATTTTTACTGCTGCTTATCTAATTTATCGGACACCGACGAAACATATCAATGGTCGTACTCCCATTGAGATGCTCTATGGACGAACTCCAAATTACACACCTTTGAAAGTTTGTGGATGTTTGTGTTTTGCTTCTTACATTCTCAGCTACCGTGACAAGTTTGCACCCAAAAGTCGGCGATACTTGTTTCTTGGTTATCCTGCTGGAAAGAAAGGTTATCGCCTTTATGACCTGGAATCCCACACTTTCTTCTACAGCCGGGATTCCAATTTTTTAAGACTAGTTCCCGTATGCAGACATTCCAGCATCGGCCTCATCAGTGGAACCCGACGGTGCTACCTCCTCACTGCCGGCATCACCCCTGCCGCCGCTGGAGCCATATCAACCAGTCGTTGTCCCACCTGTTCAGCCGGATCCGACGATTGGCTCCGACCACCGACCTCTTTCTTTGTCAGTCTGATCCGATGATGTGCAACCTGAGTCGCCGCCGCTTCACGAGCTTCACGCACCACCACTGATCGCCTGCCACGAGCCTCACATGCTATCGTCTCCTGACGAGACACCTTCACCGCCGCTTGATGCGGCATCTCCGGTTCTGGACTCGGTCGTCAGCTGCAAGCTAGTGCCCACTCTGCAGCCTACTTTGCTGATCAACCCGGCACCGCCTCCTGCAGCCGAGCTGCCCCTTATCCGATAGAGCGTCTGTGATCGTCGACTTACTTCTTACTTGGATGATTATATCTATGATGATTATGTTTGTATTGTTCATACTGAAGACACTCACCCCCTCCCCACTGCTACGATCACTCATGCACCATCACTATCCTCATGTGTTCTTTATCCTCTTACTGATTTAGTAAGTTGTGATAAATTTTCTAGTACGCATTCTACATTTTTGGGTGCAGTAATTTCTAGTGCAGATCTCACCACTTATTCTGAGGCATCGAACCATGCTCATTGGAGAGAGGCTTTGGATGATGAGATTACTGCACTTGAGCGCAATAAAACATGAACGTTGGCTCCTCTCCCTCTGGATAAGACTGTCATTGGATGCAAATGGTTTTACTGTACCAAGTTTAAGTCTGATGGCACCATCGAATGACATAAAGCTTGCTTGGTGGTTCTCGGGAATCGTCAAATAGAATGGATCGATATACTGAAACATTTTCTCCTGTTGCGAAGATGATTTCGGTTCGCCTGTTCCTATCCGTTGCAGTCATTTTTGGCTGGGAACTACATCAAATGAATGTGCATAATGATTTTCTCCATGGCGATCTGCACGATGAGGTTTATATGCGGTCTCCTCCGGGATATCTTGCGCCTCACGGACAGGTATGTCGCCTTCTGAAATCTCTTTATGGTTTTTGTCAGGCTCCTAGAAATTGTTTAGCCAAATTAGCTCAGGCCTTGCGTGCATTTGGGTTTGTTCAGAGTAAAGCAGATTACTCTCTGTTTGTGTTTTCCCGTGGTTCAGTTTCTTTGCACGTATTGGTTTATGTGGATGATTTGGTTATTGCTGGTAGCTCTTCTGTGCTTATCTCTGAATTCAAGAAATACCCAAGCTCTTATTTTCACATGAAAAATCTTGGCCTGCTTAAGTATTTCTTAGGTATAGAGATTGCTAGAAGACCCGGGGGGTGTTTCTTTCACAACGAAAATATGCCCTGGATGTTTTATCTGATACAGGTTTATCTGCTTCTAAATTGACTGATTTTTTTATAGAGCAACAACATGATCTGACGCGTGTTGAGGGTCCGCTCTACCATGATCCTGAGTAATACCAGTGTCTGGTTGGGTGCCTGATAAACCCCACTATCACACGTCTCGAGCTTAGTTATTCTGCCCATACACATGCATAGTTTATGAAGTCTCCTTGTGTTTCTTACTGGCAAGCTGTATTTCATGTGTTGCACTACTTGAAGAGCCATCCTAGTCAAGGTTTATTTCTCTCTTCCCATAGTGCGTTACAGTTGACTGCTTACTGTGATTCTGATTGGGCTGAATACCCTATTACCCAGCGTTCTCTTTCCGGATACTTTGTGATGATTGGCGATTTTTCAGTTTCTTGGAAGACTAAGAAGCAACCTACAGTTTCTCAGCCTTCTGCTAAAGCGGAGTATCGTGCTTTGGTTGTTACCTATTGTGAGTTGTTACGGATTAAGTTTTTACTTAAGGACTTGGGGGTTGCGCACACTGCTCTTATGATTTTTTGTGATAGTCAATCTGTTTTTCATATTGCGGTAAATCCGGTGTTCCTTGAACGTACGAAGCATATTGAAGTTGATTATCATTTTTTCTGGGATCTTGTGCAGTTTGGCACTATTGTTACTCATCATATCCGCACACATGATCAATCTGCGGACTTGTTCACCAAAGCTCTCGAACGTAACCAGTTTCATTCACTACTTGGCAAGTTGGGCATTTATGATCCACATGATCCAACTTGAGGAGGAGTATTAAGGAATGTAGATATCACTTGTAATTGTAATTGTAATTAGATTATATTCCATTTTCCTAGCTTGTACATGTATTTTGTACCACTATATAATGTACCCTGAGATCATAAATACAAAGACACATTATTACCCTTATTTTCTATATTATACGATGTCATTTAAGATTAGTAAAGTCGTGTGGTTTAACTACCAATAAGAAAAAAACAGTTTAGGCAACGTCATTTCGACTCTAGAAAAAAAAATCTAATCAAACAGTGATGGAAAGAACCCACCCCTTATAACTAATCAATATTAGTTAAATTGTGAGACAAAAGAACTCCCGTTGTATCAAAATAGCCAATATACAAAAAAAAACAAAATTCACGGATTACTCACAGTCAGGAATAGAATAATTGACGAAAAGAGATTACGACAAAAGAGAACCAAAATTGTCTAGTGATGAGATTGGATTGTTCTTTTTGGATTGTTTATTAAGGAACGCAAAATAAAGGATAAAAAGAAACATCGATTGAAAACAAAATTACAAGATAGGATTTATCGGGATTTAAAGGAGTAATTTCAACAATTATTAAACTTAACAAAAAAGAATAAATTTCTTTATACGGAAATGGTTTGATATATGAATTTTTTCGATTTCTTACGTGTTTAAATTAAATTTCGTGTGGATTTGCATACGTATAAAAAACCACAAAAAAAATTTCATTTTATGGTTGTTCCGTATGCTTTGGCTTGAATGAGACTTCACACCTAAATTTTGTTATGTTATCGAAAAAGGAAGATTCTTTTCATTTCATTTTTATCTCCAGTTGAGTAAAGGCCTCTCTTTTCCACGGATTTATCAAAATACTTCAAGTGGTACACGCAAGAAATAGGCCAATTCAGCAGCCTTTTGCATTGGAACTGCTAAGTAGGCTTTTGTTTACCGAGGGTTCGAATCCCTCTCTTTCCGTTTTCATTGATGACTTGCCTAACAACAAAAATAATGGGAACTTTAGAACACTAGTCCAACCGTTCGACCTATCTTTTAGTTAAGATAGGTTCTCTATTCCTAATTGGTATGACACATAAAATACTAGATAAAGAAAATACTGTAACTATAAGAAAGAACAATAGATAACGAATCAAAATATTCCTTAATCTGTAAACTAAAGATCTATAAACGGGACAAATACGAATCAAACCTACTTTTTTTTACTAAATATTTTGACTAAATACTAAGTTAATTTACTTCGCGTCGCAACCTCTTGCATTTATTTTAATTAGGTTTAAGTTTGACGAGAATAATATTCTACGACTAGCAATTCATTTATTTTCAAACTGATCCATTTACTATCTATTATTTGATTGACTAATCCTTTATATTGGAATGGTTGAACGATCAAATGACTTGGTAATTCTTCATGAGGGGACGAATCCAGAGATTTTTGAATCAGAGCTTTAGATTTTTGCTCATCCTTCGCTGTAATAATATCTCGGGGTTTGCAGCGATAACTTGGGATATCCACTATACGACCATTAACTAAAATATGTCTATGGTTAACTAATTGGCGGGCAGCAGGAATAGTCGAAGCCATACCCAATCGAAAAAGGATGTTATCCAAACGCATTTCAAGTAATTGGAGTAAAACTTGACCCGTTGACCCCTTGGCTTTTCCGGCAATACGAACATATTTTATTAATTGTCGTTCTGTAAGACCATAATGAAAATGCAACTTTTGTTTTTCTTCTAGGCGAATACGATATTGAGATTTTCCCCCCGAATAGGATTGGTTTCTAAGATCGTTTCCAGCTCTAGGCTTTTATTAGTTAGTCCTGGTAAAGCCCCTAGGCGATGTATTTTTTTGAAACGAGGTCCTCGGTAACGCGACATAAAGACTCCTTATTCTTATTTAATATGAATTTTATTCTTATTTTTTAAAAAAACTAAAATAAAATTGAACGAAAGAAATGAAACGAGGTTTACTGAAATTGAAATATCGTACTTGTGTACTAGAAGAGATGAATTGAATAATGACCCACACCCTTCTAGTATAGAATAGTATAGAAAAACTATTATAGAATTTTTGAAAAAGACTTACCATCCTTGGGATTTGATCCTACACCGCTGCTCAAAATCTTAGGGGATCAACTCTATTACATAAGTCGATTCCTAATCTTTATCTCACATTATGCGATAAGGATATCTACGATCCTGACATAAACATAAGTAGTACGCAGTTTTTATTATATGGGCCTAAACCCGGGGAATTGATCTTTACAGTGCTTCTTCTATCAATTAGATCCTTTTTATCCATAGAAAAAGTAACTAGGCGTATTTCGACTCCTATCAAGTGTATTTCTTTACTACAGCTAAGATAAATCGTTATTTTAGACGATGTATATGTAGAAAGCCTAGCTTTTTACAGTCGTTACTAGTAGAGTTGTTCTTTCTTTTTTTGTTTCTATAGTAGAGATAGCCGCACGTAATGACAGATCACGGCCATATTGTTAAAAGCTTGTGGTAAGAATGGGTTTCGTTCCAGTGCTCGAAAATAATATTCCAAAGCTTTCGTATGTTCTCCATTACTTGTGTGAATAAGGCCTATATTATAGAGTATATAACTTCGATCATAGGGATCAATTTCTAGTCGCATAGCTTCATAATAATTCTGTAAAGCTTCCGCATAATTTCCTTCGGATTGAGCTGACATTCGTTACGGTCGTCGTTCCGTTTTAAACCCCTCCGTTTCAGAACCGTACGTAAGATTTGCATCTCATACAGCTCCACCCTATGTGCATAAGGAGAATAATAGATGTAATCCAAAAAATATTAAAATATTCTCATTATGAACTGGCCGGGGCTAGTGTTTTTACAAGAAATCTCTAGCCAACCTTCCTGCAAGAGATCTTTTCTTAACACCAAGCCTATTGGGATTAGATAGACTAGATAGAAATGAAAGGATACCTCAACTTTCTGCCATGAACTATTTGTGTCAATGGATTGGTTCGATCCAAAACTTGAGATAGGGGGTGTAAACCAAAAAAAGACTCAAAAGTAGTTGTTAATGCAGTTGAAGTTACCAAATTTTGAGGTGTTGGTATCAATTTATGTCGAATTGCTCCACATATAGTTTCGGGAACCGCATTTTCTAAACGAACCAGAGCCAACCCAAATTGATCTTGTAAAAGATCTGCTACAGAACGAATACGTTTATTTTTCAAATGATTCATATCGTCAACTGTGCCCATTCCAAATTTCAGTCCAATCAAATGATCTGCGGCTTCCAATATATCTCGTGGTAACAAAAAGGTATTGTTCTGGGTTATATCAAGGTTTAGTCTTCGGTTCAGATTTCGTCGACCAATTCTTCCTAATTCACATCTTTGTTGAAAGAATTTTTTTTGTAATTCTTTACATAAGGATTCAGAAAATACCGGATCTCCACCTACACAAGCAAATTGTTCATAAAACGCTAAAATGGCATTTTCTTTTGACCCAATTTTTTTCTCTCCTTATCGTTCAGAAAAGACAAAAAGATTTCAGGATACCAAACATTTTCTAGAATTTCTCTTAGATTCAAACCCATAGCTGATGATAGAACTAGAATAGATATTTTTTGTTTCCTACTTACACGAGCCCAGATCCTTGCTTTTATATCAATCTCAAATTCTGATCTTCCTCCCCAATCTGATATTATAGTACCAGTATATACCAAAATTCCGTTATGGTCCAATCCTGACCGGTAATAAATACCGGGGCTTTGCAATATTTGATTGATCAAAATTCTATATATTCCATTGACTATAAAAGTTCCTAAGGAATTCATTAGAGGAATGTTTCCAATAAAAATTGTTTGTTCCTGCATATCCCTGCCGGTTTTCCAAATTAATCCCGCGGATATATATAATTCAGAGGAATATGTTAATAATTCATATACAGCATCCTTTTCTTTTATCAAGGGTTCTACCAGTTGGTATGTCTCCACAAATAATTGAAATTCGATTTCTTGATCTGTGTCTTCTATTTTTGGAAATTTAGAAAGTTCTTCCATTAAACCCTGATCAATAAACCTACAAAATCCTTCAAATTGTATCTGATTTAATCCAGGTATTGTAGACATTCCCTCGTTTCCATCCCCTAGCATTTTAAATTTCCCATTTATCAAAAAATCCCACTCTTGACCAAATTTTTAGAAATGATCTAGCAATGATGGAATTTATATTCTGTTTACTGAATCACATGAAATTTTACCCAACTCCATATCTTGACTAGAATGTATGAAATACGTATGAATGAAGAAAAAAAGAAGTTTCTACGTTAATTAAAATTTTGAACGGATACAAATTGAAAGGAATTTTTAAAACAATTCTAGAAAAAAATTGGCCACTTAATCTTAATTAAGGTTAAGTTATAGAATTTTGGAGAGAATATCAAACAAAAAAATGATTGAATTTCTATGATTCTCATTATTATGATATTACATATATTTACATATATGAAGTTTCTAATAGAAAATCTAAATAGAATCTAATAGAAAATCTAAATAGAAGAGCTATTTATTTATTTATTAAAGAAATATGTAGATATTAATATCTACAATATTAATAATACTAATATCCGTGTTCTCCTTTGTTGTATTGATGTTCATATTTTAAACAACATGCTTTATGCTAAAATAGAAATTTTCTATTCAACTCTGAGCTATGAAAATCTTCTGAGAATTTCTTCTAGGCAACATAAACATATCATATATTTAGAATTAAAATATAATAAATAAAAATTTTAAAATAAACAAATAAAGTTGGGGTTTACATATACTCATAATTGTTGCTATAATTTAAATTGAAAAGGGTTTTTAAACTCAATAGTAATGTGTCAATTTATATGTTCTTATGTCATTAAGAAAAGAAAAAAAACAAACTTTGAGATTCAATTCAAATCGTTCCTCCATTTGCAATAGTTAATGGTTCAAATTTGTTTGACTTTTGTGAATAAAAACAGACCAGACTAGAAAGTGGAAAAAGTTGCTTATTTTGAGATACTCTACAGGGGCGTATCAAATACAACGGAAATCAAAGAGTTTCTTTTAGGCAATTTAGGCAAAAAGGGATTCAAAAAATGTAACCCCCGATGCACCGCGTGTACACATACAATAAATACAAGAAAAGTGAGTGCAGTAATGCAAGGATATATTTCATATTTCTCTGATTTTATATCGTTTTGGCGGCATGGCCGAGTGGTAAGGCGGGGGACTGCAAATCCTTTTTCCCCAGTTCAAATTTGGGTGTCGCCTGATCAACAAGAGGTGTGAAACCCTACTTTCATAAGTGCATTAGACTTCCAGCAAATATTTAGTTACACATAACGTAAAAATGAATTTATGAACAATAAAAGTAATTGGAAAACGTAAAAAGGGGAATCCCTGGTCACTTGACCAAAACATGCATTCTAAAATCGGTTTTTCTAAAGAGTGTCCATGGGCATTCGTTAATAACTTCACATTCCATCCAAAATTGTGTTATTAAATACAAATAGAGTTAATGATTAATGACATTCCTAAAAAACTTACACTCCCTATGTACTATTACACAGTTTTCGATGAATTTACATTTAATAAACACAATTTTCAATAGAATCTGAAGTTATTAACGAGTGTCCATGTGCACTCATTAGAAAAACCGTTCCAAAACTAGCTTAATGCCTAATTTGCATTGAATTTGGATGGTGGATTGGTGGGGTCATGTTCCCAAACTCACCAATAATGGCCCTTTCGGTCTTTCTAGACAACCAAACATCATCGGCGACGGCAGCCAATGGCAATTTTTTCAGTAGTGGTCGACAATGATTTAATCAAATTTCGGAAAGTCCAATCATTAAATCTTTCTTTTCTTTTTTGCCCAATCATTATTTGAATTCTTCATACCAATAGTGGGATATTGATACCTCTTTATCCAAATAAAGTTAAATTGAATAGTAGTTTCGACAATATATGACTATTCTCAAATTTCATTTTTATAAAAGAGATTATTTTGAAAAGGAATATATCACAATTATATCAATTATTATCATGTAAATGATATAAAAAGGCCCTCCTAATAATATTTGAGTCTGTCTCTTGAAAGATGATCTTTCCATAAGTTATAGAAAGATCAAGATTTAAAGTGTAAATTAGAAGAAATGATGATAAAATTTTCATGTTGCATGAATCGGGTTATAAATTTTATAACTACTACATGTTGCATACTAAATTTTAATATTGCAACTAAGATCTTTTACCTTTTATTATTCTAATTATACTCCGTCTTTCCATAAGTCTATGGAAAGACCGTATTTCCCAATACTTTGCCATAATATTTACGTGATTTTCTTAGAATAATTTATATTTTATAGTATTATTTATAACGTCCATTCTTTAAACACAATTACAAAGTTATAATATTATAATAAATTAATTAGTCAAATCAATCAAATAAAACATCTATCAACTAGATGATAATTCTAATACTCCCTCCGTTTCTTTATTAGTGGCACACTTTCCTTTTTGGGTTGTTTCTTTTATATTGGCACACTTTCCATTTTTGGCAAGATTCCTTCAATTTCATCAACTAATTATACTTTTTACTTTCTACCTTCAATTTCATCCACTCATTTCCTTCACCTAAATCCAAACACCTAAACCTATGATGTCACTATTAATAGCACCGTATGATCAATATTTAGCATCACAAGCATACTCATCAAAGAATCTAAATATAAGATCGATGTTACTTCAATTCATTAAAAAAAAGTTGAATTTTAATATGTTGACATCAATAAATAAAAGCAAAGTATTGGAAAATACTGTCTTTTCATAGGTATATGGAAATATGAGGTTGAATTAGAATTATACAAAGTTAAAATGTTTTAGCTTCAATATTAAAAATTTATCATGCAACATGTTGTAGATATAAGTTTATGACCCGATTAATGTAACCCAAAAATTTTATCTTAATTTCTTCTAATTCACAATTTAACTCTGATCTTTCCATAACTTATGGATATACCTTCTTTCAAGAGATAGACTCATAAATAAATGATGTCAAAGTAAAAAAATCATAAATTAATGAGATGGTCTCTTGTGAGGCAGTCTAAACTTTAGGGAGTGGTCTTTCTACAATTCTAACAATATTCTAGCTCCAGTAACCTATATTTAATAATTATACAGTGGTCTATCTCTAATTATTTTACAGGGACTTATCGCTAATAACTTTTTAGGGTTTTTTTTGTCCAAGTTTACCAGCATTTTACCGCCTCATGTAATCTGCAAAATAATCCAAAAAATATTCAAAAAATATTTTAAAAATCAATTAAAAATGTAGCAAAGAACTGCAACAACATCAGCAGAAAATAGCAAAACACCAACGAAAAATAAAAAAAAACATCAACAAAAAATTGCAAAATAAAATATATTAAAAATTAAATAAAACAGAAAAATATACAAATCAACAAAAAATCAACAAAAAATTGCAAAAAAAATGTCGACTACGACTAACAAAAAATCAACTGAAAATCATAAAAACATCAACAAATCTAAATTGTATTTAAAAAAATACAAACATCAACATATATCACCCAAGCAACGATTGAAGCACTTACAAGCAACGATTGAAGCACTTTCACGCAACAATTGAAACAATTACAAGTTGTACTCTAAGCACCAATTTGTTTTCATAACACACACAAGTTGAAAAATATGCACCTACAACCTACATTTGAAGCACTAACAAATGAAAAATGTCAGCATAAGGAAAAAATACTACAAAAAATCAACCATATAATAAAAAAAGCTACAAACATCAACTCATAACAAGCAAGGATTGAAGCACTTACAAGTTGTACTCTAAGCACCAATTTGTTTTCATAACACACACAAGTTATAAAATAAGCACCTACAACCTACATTTGAAGCACTAACAAAAAATGAAAACCGCCAACATAAGGAAAAAAAATACTAAAAAAAATCAACAATATCATCAAAAAAGCTACAAACATCAACCCCTATCACCTAAAACTCATCTATAAAATGAAAAATATCAACATGAGAGAAAAAAAACTGAAAACATCAATAAAAAATCCACGGTACCTCAAGAGTATAAATTATTCACTCTGAAAATCATAAAACATCAACGATTTAAAAAAAAAATACAAACATCAACTCCTAACACCTGAACCTCATCTTGAAAATGAAAAACATCAACATAAGAAAAAAACACTACAAACATCAACTCCTATTACCAAAATCTCGACCGAAAAATTAAAAATATCAACATAAGAAAATAATAAAAAATTACAAATATTAATCCATATTACCCACAAAAATTACAAAATCTCAACTCATATCAATTAAATATCACCCGAATAATGAAAAAACATCAGCATAAGAGGAAAAAAAAGGTAAAAATATCAACAAAAAGCTACAATACCTCAAGAATAAAAACTTTTCAAAAAAAAAGAAAGAACTTAGTGGGATTTGAACCCAGGTTTCCAACCTCAATAACCACTACACCATAGACTCTTACTGTACACAAACTCAATCAAATCATATTAAACCTCGGCATGTATATCAATAACATAAAATCAGTGAGGCTCGAACTTGAGACCTCAAACCTCATCAGCAAGAGTGCTAACCACTAGACCAGACCAACATTGTTGACAAAAAGCTCACTCAAGTAATTATTAAACCTCAGCAAGTCATTAAAAAAAGTAGAATAAAATATTATACCTCACCTCATGAAGGAGAACCTCAGTGCCACCGTCGTCCACCGCTTCAGGTCATCGTCCGCCGCCTCAGGTCGAGCGTGAAGACACGCGCGTCATTTTCCTTCTGGTGCATGCATCTCACGCACCCCTCTTCTTCATCACTGCACTCCTCAGTCGTGAGCTCGTTATCGTCTCGATGTTGCCTCGGTGTCGGTTGCTCACCTCACCGTATGAAATCAAAGCTTGTAATATGAATTCGAAGCTTGAGCTAGGGTTTCCATTCACCATAGAAATCGCCACCACCGTAGAGTTAACTCTGTCATCGCTTGCAGCTGCTTCACCGTATGAAATTGAAACCTGTAATCGTCGAACTCGAAGCCTGAGCTAGGGTTTCGATTCTTCATCGAAATCACCAACACCACATAGCTAACCCTGGTGCCGCTATATTGCAGAGGTAGAGTGATCGACAAACTCGTCGGAATCGAAGTCAAAATTGGAAACCTTCGTTCGGGTTTCGCGAAAGAGAATCGGCAAAAACCAAGGGGAAAGCGACGGACAGTGCAGATCGGCGAAAATGCGACAAAAAATCGGTGACATCCTTGCGTCCGGCGGTGGTTAGCGGTGGAATGGAGGCGGTTTGCGGTGGGAGGAGCGGTTTCCGATCGGAATCCAAAAAAAATGAAGAATGAAAATTTTGAAATTTTTGTGATATACTCCCTCTGTCCCACTCTAAATTGCTTATTTGGGAGTCAACTTTTGTAAACTTTGACTGTATATATAAATTAATATATAAATAATAAAAATATAATGTGACATATTGTTAGATTTGTCTTAACATCTACTTTCTAAATATCAATTTTTTATGCGGTATTACTATAGGTAATTAGAGATATTTACGATCAAACATACCCACTGAACACCGTGAAAAAGTAAATAAGCAATTAAGATTGGGACGGAGGGAGTATATAATATTTTGATAATTGCACAGTATGCCCATAAATTTATCAGCATATATTTTTTTAGAAAAACCCATCCCAAATTTTAGATTTATATTAATTGCATAATAGACCGTGCGTAAAGTTTAGCCTGCATAGTGCAAAAGTTTGTGAAATAAAATCCAGTTAGAAAAGGAAATCCAATTAGAGATAAGCTTGTAAATTAATTGCTCGTATTTTAATTATATTTCTCCATCAAGCAACTCGTTTCATTGGTTCTTTTTGCATGCCAAAAGTTTGTCACTGTGTGCATGCATTATCCACAACGCACATTCTAACCTTTCCCATATTGACCGCCTTTCTTAAATGCTTCCGTGAAAACGATATATGGATTTAAAATCATACAATGCGCGCATGTAAGCATTTTCCATGAAACTTTGACGAAACAACTTGCTATATTAGTGTTTGTTGAATTTTTTTATTTCTTTTCCCGGATTCATGAATACGTAATGAGGACAAACTCTATTCACAATAAACAGTGTAATTCAAAGAAAAAGAAACAAAAGAATAGATTCTTGGCTATGATTTTGCATCATCTCTTATTTGGGCTCTCTTTCGTACCTTTAGAGCAGCAAAAAAAGACCGCAATAATGCCTTTGCCTTATCCCGTGGGGCACCTAAGGACCAAAGGTACCAAGTGTGATCGATGATTGAGGAAAGGGCTATTCCTTTTTTTATATTTTTTTCCTTTTCCATTTCTTTTACACCCCTTTTGCTCTTTATATATATATATATATATATATATATATATATATATATATATATATATATATATATATATATATATATATATATATATATATATATATATATATATATATATATATTTAAAAAAAAAAAATTTAAATCCATCTAAGTGGGGAAAATTAATAGGCACCCCAAACCTTATAAAATTAATCAGTACGTATGTTTTAGTCTTTACAAAACATTCAAGTGATTGAATGATCAGAATGCTCGAATCTATATTAAGACACAATGATTGTCTTCAAAAGATAGATCCAAATTTTAAGGCGCTGCCAAGTAGGATAAACTCCACCCCTTGTGTCGAACGAACTCTTGGCCCAGACCTATTTTTTGGTATCAATACTCTACAAATTTTATCCCAAAGAGCAGGTTGATGCATTGAGATTTGTTTTTTCTTTTGAACCTCCTGATGTCCGAGCCTAAGTGAACTTTTCATTCTTGAATCCCCACAGTCGGCACTCCACTATTGTGAAGATTGATGAGACCACTTTCCGCTTGCGTTAAATCTTGAACTTTGAGAACTCCTCCGATATTTATGGTTCTGCATCTCTTTGCTAATTGTTTCGTAATTTGGCTAGCCTCCCTACAACAAAAGGATAAATGAGATTTAGCAGAGTGTAATTGCAGTAGAGTATGATATGATTTCCATGGGCCAATTATACCGTTAATGGCCAGCTCATGGTCAATTTCAATTGTAATTAAGCATGGACTGATATTCATCTCAGTTGTAAGATCTAAAGCCAATTTTATCGCATTGATTTCAGCAATGAATGGTGAATCACTTTGGAAAAGCTGAAATCTACATTTTAAAAGAGATCATATGGGAACAACAACCAATCCACTCATTTCAGAGTTTATATCTAACGTCATAATCTTATGCGGTATATTACAAACAAGTTTAATTATGCGAAGATCGAAAAGACTTATGAATGAACAACAAAAAAAAAATGGACATAAAAGAAAAAAAGCAATTTCAGAAGTAACATAAACAAAAATAATGCATGTGCCTAATGGATAAGTTAATCGAAATCTTAAAATTAAAAGCACTAAAAGTAATACAGTATAATGGATTTCATGGTTGTTTTGTAAGGATGTCCTTAACAACATTGCCTTAGTTTAGTTTTCTATTTCAGTCGATAAAAAATAAATAAATAAAGAGTAGTTCTTATTCTCATTAACTGTTAGATCGTTACATATTTGTGCCAGGTTTAGGTCGCACAACCTCTAACTAAGAGCTATAACTAATTCGTTAAAAACGTTCTAAACTCTTTTTGACTCACACAGTGTAGGGTGAACCTCCCACAAATGGACCTATCATTAGGTTCATGTGTCATAATTGTGATCTGCTAATTGTGATCTGCTACTTGACTCACACCTCCAATCTTCGTCTTCATCGGGTGGCGGCAGCCGACAGTTCTGTAGTTTGAAGAGGCTGCAGCTGGATTTCTCCAATCAGCGATGATGAGTGTTTGTTGAAGGAGTATCGATTGTCGGTCTGTTTTATTTTGAAGTAGTCTGATATTGCATGCCTCCATCTCTATTCAATTTTGGAGGTTGTCGTTGGATTTTTTTGATTAGCGCTGTGAATGTAATCTATATCTCGCCAGAGTCGCGAGAGCACCAACAGTACACTTAGAAACAAAGACTTAAAAACAAACTAAAACATAATTAACCTAAACCCTACCATCATTTGGGGAAGTCATGCTATAACGCATATGTACTATAATCCATAAGTAATTATCGCATGGAGAGTACTGTCCTCCGGACTCGCCACAGATGTGGTACTACGCGAATGGGAATTCCGTTGTGCGCCAGAAATTTTGTTCGACAAATATATAATACTATAGAAAGAATGGTTTTCCTATTTTTCAGTGTGCTACACCATATACCTCCCACTACGAATGATCTATTTTGACTGTTACCCGCAAACTAGCACCACTAATGACAAAGTCATCCAATGCTTCTAATCGATTCTCCATCGCAATCACCACGAGGTTGTCGTGGCTGCAGCCAACACGATGAATATTTTTTGAGCAACTAGATAACATTGGGTGAGGATATGATAATGTCGGAATAATTGAAAGATTCGCAAGCATAAATCTTAAAGAACAATCAAGGGCTGCAAGCACAAACCCTAGGTTTTGGTTTTGGAATCCACCAGAGAGAACACAATTCTCAAAAAATATTACTATCAAAACTGAAATCTCCAAATTACAAGAGGTCCTTAAATACTGAATTCTGAAGAAAAATATATAAAATAAAAAAGGAAATTCAGAATTAATAAAATCTGAAATTAAACGAAAATTGGAGAATACTCAAAAACAGTACATTGTAGTTTTAGACCTTAAATGACCTCAAATTGGAAATGGAACGATGGTTCCAACGCCTCTGGAATCGCATGATTCCGAGTCCGGATGCAAAAGTTATGCTCAAAAATATATTGGACCTTTGCGACCATTTTCCATGCATCATGATAGATCATAGGGGTGGAATAGATAATAAATTACACTGACTGTGATTTAGGCCTGAAATTTTGATAGGGCCGAGATGGGAATGAACCGTTGACCGCCTTACGCCGCCAGTGACCGATTTACTGTTGTTTACCACCTTACGCCTTTGTTGACCTTGACCTGCTGGCCGACCGTTGACCAGGTCGGGGAAGCCGTTGACTTTGGTGGACCGCCAACGACCTCGCAGGGAGCACAGATGGATGTGCTGGGTCGCCGGTTACCGCCCACTGCGTTGAGTCTCCCTTGGTCCACTCTGCATCTCTGAAGTCGTCGCCGGGCGTTGGAGCCGACAGATTTGGTGGTCGTCAGACTCCACCTGTAGATAGTGGTGTGTTCATCAGCCGCTCGCCGCTCGCCAAACCTTAGTGCATTTTGGATGTGAGCGACCAGCCAATCGCCGGATGTGAGTGACTAGATGTTCACTGGAACTAAGTCACCAGATATGCTTGTCGGATGTTCCTCGTGCATTGCCGACAGAGGCATTCGCCAGAGCTTTCGGTGCTGGTAACGACGATGGTTGTACGAAGGTCCTCCTCCTCTCGTTCCGTGGACTGAATCAATAGAAAGTAAAAGACAAGAAAAGGAAAAAGGAAAGGTGGGGAGGCTGCCAGCCGGCCGGTGGCAGCTTCCCTAGGTAGGGTTTGGCTTGTTGATGAGAGGGGTCGGGTGTTTTAGTGAGAGATTTTTTTAGAATAGTTTTTTTCGAGTCCACTAGAGGTATTAAGTAGGGTTACCCGCTTTCACCTTTTCTCTTCAACATCCTTGCATAATTATTCTCTAGAAGCTTAAAAGGCATATTCCAATTTTTGAGGCTAGAGTTTTTCAATCTACCTCATGTACCACCTCTCTAATCCATCTAAGCTACACTAATGATATGGTAATTTTCCTAAAAGCATCTAGACCCAAGAGTTTAAAGAAACTATAGGGTTGAGTCGGTTGACAATCAATTTTAAAAATAAGCTTTTTTGTGGGGTCCAAAACCATAAAAACTCAAGGTCATTTCATTAAAAAAAACTCTTGGAATAAAAAAGAGTGATGCGGGATAGACACTGACTTAGTGGCCGAACCTTGCCCCTGAGTGTCGAATTTGCTAGACATAACCCTCAAGTGTTGGTGTACAAAATCTCTATTACAAAATTCAAACAAAAATCGTTTGCTCCTAGTATTAAAAAAAAATAGAGACATAACACAATATTTATAAGGGTTGACCCCTACCAGTTTTTAAAATCATATTGGGATAAATATGCTCATTCCATATAGAAATGTGTGTCTTACCGTAGTAAACTTACCATCTATTCGTGTTCCCACAAATATACTTTGAATATGATATCTTCTCTTCTTAATGAGATCCGGTCTAGCGTTGATACCAGGGCCTACCATCGTGGGCTTTGGCCCAGCCATAATCAAACAGAAATTCTTCCATTTAGGTATTTAAGGGTACCCACTATTCTAGGTAGAGTTTAAAATATCCATTTGTAGCCTACTCTAGGTAAAGAAATTCTCCCAATTAGATATTTAGGGGTACCCATTGAAAAGACTATCAAATACCTCTTATAGCTCTCACTTCATTTCTGCTTTTTGGGGACCATTTTACCCTTGAATATCGCGGGGTCTGCTTACTTTTACAACTCACTGCCCATAATTCAACGCTCTCCATCTCCTCCACCAACCACCTCCATCGCCGCACCCCTGATGGCTCTCCCCGCCATTGTCATCGTCTTACTTAAAAAGACATAAACACCCTGCACCCCTCTACGCACCACCATCACACCACACCAGCTTCAACTTCCCTGTAGGTTCATGACAAAGTAAAAACAAACAGTAAGCACATAAAACACACTTAACAACATCATCATCCAAACATGAAGGTCGCACCTACAATTCAGTCGCTACTTAGTAGTCTTCAACTATGAATTGGAGCAGGAGCATTTAGGATTTATAATTGGAGCAGGAGCATTTAGGATTTATAATTGGAGCAGGAGCATTTAGGATTTATAATTGGAGCAGGAGCATTTAAGATTTATAATTGGAAATGAATTTAGGATTCCGAAGGGTAAAATGAACTTTTTACATTTGATTCCATTCTATTTTCTTAATGAAAGAAGTATTTTAGTCTTTTTACATGAAATTGGCATATGAGTATTTTGACCAACATTTCAGGCAAGATCAAAGTTGTATTGACACTAAAAAAATTGAAAGTTATATTTGCATTTACGAATGAACCGAGCATTATGTAAACACATTTTCCAAACAATTAGTTTATGACATGAATTCAAACAAGGGAAAGTCTCAAGAAAGGCGGTCTTTCCATAAGTTTATGTACAGTTCTCAGGGGCATTTGACTTAAATGTTGTAATTTTTTATAAAATTTAAATATTACATTTTATAAGTTAAAACAAGTAATAATATGTATTTGAAGGTGAAAATATAATAATATATGATATAAAAAAATATTTTTTAAAATTTTAAATTTTATATGTAATTTAAAAAATACAGTATATAAGGTAAGAAATAAGTGGCATATCCATAACCTTATGGACAAGCGGCCTGTAAGGAGACTCACTCTTCAAACAATCTTTGCATGTTACACTTTAGACTATTACTTTCATTTTACACAATGTTAAGACATTAACTGTACAGCATATTCTTATTTTAAAATGGTATGGGAACCGTATATAGTTTCCCATCTTCTTTTAATTTTTTTTATATAGAAAAAGAGAAAATGTGAAGGCTGATTTAAGACACGTGGATGATATAGGAAAATTTTAACATTAATTGGGCTCAATGCGAGACCGTTTGATAAATTAATTAAGGATGAAATGATAAAAATACTTTGATTGATAATTAAAATAAAATAGAATAAAAATATTTATAATAACGTACTTTAAAATAAAATATTTTTCTATAAACATAAATATGCTAAACACATCCACAAACTACACTGCTCAATAATATCTGCTACAGATATATTATTATAGAAATATATAACATCCTCAAATCATCCAGATTCGTCTTGAATCTCCTGATCCACCCTTAAAATGCCAAATTCTCTTATCTCAATTTGACACCGCTTAAATTTGATAATGGATGGACTATATTAAAGGGTACAAATATATTGAGAATTAAAGGTGAATTCGTAATATTATCTATGAAAGTCTTTTCTTTTATTAGATGGACTAGTGGTTAAATTAATTGTAAAATATATCATTCCAATAACTTTTGAAGTTAAAATAATATTTTGATGTAGTATACTTTAATTTTGTTTTAAAAATTATAAGAATATTAATGTAATAAATATAAATAAACATCAAATAACCCATTGATTATATTAGTTATAAAATAACTATATGGGTAAAATACATATATGACCATATATTTTGGTCGAAAGTGCCAATATGATCATGTAAAGTCTGAAAGTGCGATTATAACCCTATGTTTTGCATCAAATGTGCCAATATAACCTTTTGACACTATTCCGCCATTGACTTGACATTTTTCGGCAAGGACCATAACTAAAAGACTAAAATAACCCTAGTCTTAAAACTAAAAATGTAAAGACAAAAATACTCCTTGTTCTTCTTCTTCTCCATAACACAACCGCTGCTGCTCCGTCACCTCCGCCACCTCCGCCGGCCAAAATCTATAATCGAACCATACAGAGAATCGAACCAAACATAGAATACTGCAGAATCTAATACCAAGTTATAATAAACACTCCAAACATGTTTAAATGGTCTGAACCTAACATATACAAATGATGGTGATACTGGCCGGAAAGGGGTGAAGGCAGCTAGATTGCATAGGAGACGAATATCCCATTGGAGAGAACTGTTTCCTTCACCCGCGTTGGAGAGAAGCTTCCTCCATCGCCGGAGACGACAACCACATACAAATCCACCACCGCACAACCACCCCTACCACCTCGAGCTCTCCACCACCACCACCTGCGCTCCTCTCCGACAGCGTTTGCCTCCACCACCACCACGTGTGCTCCCCTGTTTGGAAACTCACCGGCCACCAACTCACCATGCCACCATCTCACCACCTCCGAGCTCCCAGCCAGATTCGCTCCTCTGCTTCACCACTACAACCTCGTCCTCGCCAGCACTGATTTCCAGCCAGATCCGCTCCAATTCCCAGCACCATTTCCTCCACTACCTCCAGCACCACAACCCCGCTCCTTCGCCCATCACCGAATCACAACCCTAGCCTCAAAACGGTGGAACCCCCTTCGCCGGTGAAGACGAAGACCAAAAACCCACCCCTATGCGGAACCCTAGCCCCGCTTAGCCTATTGCCGGAGACGAAGAAGATGGGTGACAAAGAAGATGGACAAAGAAGATGGCAAGAAAGAAAAAGACGAAGAAAGAATATGGGTTTACCAATTTTTCATCGAAATCGAGATTGAACTGGACGAAGAAGATGTGCATAACTATCCTTTCACAAATTTTGAATTTTATTTTTTTAAAACAGAGATATAACAGTCAATTCACAAAAATCTAGCCAAATTAAGGTTCTCAAGGTTATAATCGCACTTTCAAGCAAATAATAGGGTTATAATCGCACTTTTAAATTTTACAGGGTCATATTGACATTTTCGACAAAAAAATAAGGTCATGTGGGCACTTAACTCTAACTATATTTAACGTTTAAATGGTTTAGAATAAGAATTTATGATATTCTTAACTATAAAACTATATAATTCACGTCCTTTTTTCTTTATAACCTTTTTTAATGAAAACAAACTATTTCTACTTAACTTAGTACAACAGTTGTTTATCATTTTTTTTATACAACATTTTTTTAGATTATAGCATCAAGCACAACTACAAATATGATTAAAAAGAAAAAAGAGCACCTATAGATCAAGTGGTTAACTGTTTAATTAAGTATTTTTGAGTCACATATTTAAATTCTAATAGTTATAGTATAATTTTTTCCGGTGGCATCATTGGCCCTTGGATACTATCTAGTAAAAAAAATCTTTTTGAACATTAATTACTTGATGAATATGTCTCTTAAAAGACGGTATTTCCATAAGCCTTAGAAAGACCAAAGTAAGTGTAAATTAGAAGAAATCAAGATAAACGTTTCAGGTTGCATGAATCGTGTTATAAACTTTATAACTACTACACGTTGAATAATAAAATTTTAATTTACAACTAAAACATTTTACCTTTTATTATTCTAATTAAATACCGGCTTTCCATAGACTAAGGAAAGTCGGTCATTCCCAAGAATTTTTCATAATTGATCCAACATCAAATAATTCTTTTTTTTAAAATCAAATAATTCATTCTTAAACACAGATAATGATGATCATCGAATAATTGAAATAATGGGGTGATATCAAGATTTGACATTTTATTCAACAAATACTCAAATAGGATAAAAATGAATACTCCCTCTGGTCCACTAATAATGACTCACTTTCTTTTTTTGGATGATTTTTTTATATTGGCTCTTTTTCCTTTTAGTAAATCCTAGATTATTTTTATCCACACATTTTACTTTTTATACTTTCAATACAATCTCTACCATTCATTTATTTTTGAAAAAGTTTGTGCCCAAAAGTTGGGCATAATAAAAGAACCAGAGGGAGTATAACGAAAGTATTCATTGCAAAATTATGGTAGTTAGTGCGTTCACATTTATACCTAATAGTCATAAATCAGTAAAAGAAATTTTGGAAGAATAAATTCGGTCATTGATCTCAGAATCTCTCATCATTTACTGATTTATGAGAACTCTTTTGAGAATCGAACCCATTTTGCCGATTTCATCAGACATCCCACTCCCCAAAAATTCTTGAAATTCACATTCCTTCGTTCACAATTTTCCTCAAACTTTTAAAACAAAAACAAAATCAAAATCAAAATCAAACTCAAAGTCAAATTCAAATTCAAATTCAAATTCCTAACAATATAATAATAGTAATTAAATTGTTTAATTTCATACATATTGATTTCTTTCTCTTTTTGGAGCTCTCATATTTTGCTACAGACATTCTAATTTTGATTCTCTTCTGTCTTCAATATCAACCGCACAAACTCAAATTGTACGCTTATGTTTGAACATTATTGTCTATGAAAAATTATCGCATATTTGATAGATTTATAAGTAACAATATTATCGCATGTAATATTGTTGAATTCATCGTAATAAGTTGTTTCTAAATATCGACTTCTTATTTGACGTTATTATACATATTTATACATATAAACGGTCAAACTTATTTTTTGAACAACGTAATAATAGTTGCTATGTAACTTGAACTGGGATGGATGGAGTATATAAAATCAAAACCAAAATTTTATTAGAAAAAAAAAGAAATAGTAAAAAAATACTGACACGGTGACAAGTATAAATACCAAGAACTCAGGGCGCCCATAACGGAAGAGAGTGAGTAAATGAACCAGACTCCTCTTCTCTCTTCCACAGCACAAAGGTCAGTGTCCACAAAATTAATTACTATATTTTCCGCTGCAGATTTTTCTCCACATTCATGTCCCTTTTTGGTATTCTTAATCCAAAATATCTTCTGGGCTTTTCGTTTTTTTTTACATACATATTGTTTTCCTGTTTTTGTTTTGTTTTTGTTTTAATCTTTAGTATAAAAATTGCTGTGTCTGGAAGTCGGTTTAGTTTTGTTAGATGTCATTCCCCATCAGATCCGCACGCACATCAAGTACGTGTCTTTAGGGGTTTCTCGATTGGGTTTGGAGATTAGGGGTGATCAGGTGATATTGGTTTTTGCTGAATTTTTCCTTTTTATTCTGAGTGTAAAGCTGTGATATTTACTGTTTGTTTCTGCTAATTTTGTACTACATTGCATATTTTTATTAGTTTTTGTATGATTTCTTGCAAGTGAGTTGTAGTTTGTGGTGTACAGGCAGGTGCCACCAGAATTCCTGACTTTGTCACTGTGCTTTGTGTGTCCTGTTGCAGCAGAATTATTGACTGTGTGATTTTGTGTGTTTGTTTACCCTGTTTCCCTTCAATCTTGGGGAAATGTTAAAATCTCAACGCGTTGATCGGGTTCCGCCTGTGTGACTCTGTGTGCTGTGTACACTAGTTATTGTAATTCTTGCTGAATTGAAGGTACTGCTTGTTTTTTGTGATGTTAGTGTTTGATTATGCAATATTTATGCAATGACTAAGGAAGTAAAGGGCATTGTTAGTTGTTATTTTTGATGTAGTTCATTATGTTTTACTTCTGGTTGTTGATGAGACCGGATGGTTGATCTTTCCTGGATTTATTTGCAAAATCTTTATAGCTGATTTTGTGATTTCTTTTCTAGAGGAGAAGTGGTCAAATGTCTCAAGACGTTGGTAAAGATAAGACTACGCAGAGAAGACCTGCCCTTCTAAAGGATCAGGTTCAGCTTGCTAGGAGAAGAGATTCTGACCGCTATGAGATTTGCCCTATAACTAACCCTCTACCATTTGAGAAAGGTTTCTTTGCTGTAATCCGGGCATGTCAGTTGCTGACGCAAAAGAACGATGGGCTTCTTATAGTAGGGGTGGCTGGTCCTTCTGGTGCTGGGAAGACCGTGTTTACGGAGAAAATTGTCAACTTTATGCCAAGTGTTGCTGTCATTTCGATGGATAATTACAATGATGCCAGTAGAATAATTGATGGCAACTATGATGGTAAGACATACTTCGGGCTTAGTTGGCTCAATACTGAGAACTCAACATTTAACACTTGCCTAAATCTAATCCGCTTCTTTGTATTTTCTTGATGAAATTTGTAGACATCTAACCTGCTAATTTGGTCTTCTTCAATTTACAGCTGATTTACTTATTTAATATCAACTTCCATTTTTAGACATGCTATCCTCAGTCTGCACTTTTCCTTGCAAACCTTATTAATTTAAAGGAACACATGTAATCCATCTTAAGCAATTTCTTGTCCATACATTGTTGACGTGAATCTCCTTGAAGGCAGCTACATTTTAATTTTAACTTCTTTGCCTCGACCAGAAAGCTTGTTTGATTTGAGATGGGTAACATGTATGTTGTGCCTTGGATGCAGACCCACGACTGACTGACTACGACACATTGCTGACTAATCTCCAAGATCTTAAAGCTGGAAAACCGGCGGAGATTCCTATCTATGATTTCAAATCCAGTTCCCGTGTTGGATACAGGTTTGTTTCTTGCTTCCAAACTCTGTGCAAGCTTAAGGAATTGATTATGCAAGCATTTCTGCTTTTAGCAAACTCAAGTTTTCCTGGATGGGGACTCAACTAAACTTGTTATTAGGTCATCTTAGTTGAAGGATTGGCGTTTGTTATTATTTGCTGTCCTCACTCTCCTAGAAAAGTTTTATGTCCATATCAAGCTGCTCTCGCTAGGTTAAATTAGCAGCTAAAATATCTCCAGAAGTTGATTGCTCAAATATCAAACTTGATCATGCAATTGTTTGGGGGAATTTTTTGTTAACTCTGTCCCAGCACATGATATGCCATTGTGAACCACTGCTTCATTCCTTCTGATGGCATCATAAACTTGTCTGAGGCAGGACACTTGAAGTTCCTAGCTCCCGCATTGTAATTATCGAGGGCATTTATGCTTTAAGCGAGAAACTGAGGCCTTTGTTGGATCTCCGTGTATCTGTCACTGGAGGAGTTCATTTTGACCTTGTAAAACGAGTCTTGAGGGACATCCAACGAGCAGGACAACAGCCTGAAGAAATAATCCACCAAATCTCTGAAACGGTTTGTTATCTCTCACAACTTGCATCGGCTGGAAATAATTGTAATGATAAAAAAAATCATCTTAGAAGCTAATATCTGCAAAATTTGTGACAGGTGTATCCGATGTACAAGGCTTTCATCGAGCCTGATCTTGAGACTGCACATATAAAAATCATCAACAAGTTCAATCCATTTGCTGGGTTTCAGTGCCCTACTTATATTTTGAAGGTACTATTAAACATCTTTCCTTGCTGTCTTTCGACCCCTCTTGGTCCCAATACCCAAATACAGAACCAAATTAGTGATAGGGACAAAAGGACTTTTTACTGCTTTCAGATGAGTTTCTTCTCCAATAGTATAACCACTGTGCACTTCAGTCTTCTAGGAAGGTGACCACTGATCAAGTGAAGTCTGTCCTATCAGATGATCACTCAGAAACAAATGAACAGACTTATGATATTTACCTTTTACCACCTGGGGAGGATCCTGAGACTTGCAAATCATATCTGAGGATGCGGAACAAAGATGGGAAATACAACCTTATGTTTGAGGTATTTTCCCGTTTAATACTTCAATTTCGGGTTTATGGGATTTAGAGTGTTAATTATGAATTTGTTGCTTGTTTTAATATTGTGTGGGTGGAGTTTTTAAAAGTGAGACCAATAGCCATGGCAATATTAGGAAAGTGGTGCTAATATTGTTTTTGGAGTACCCAATTTTCCTGCAGTTAAATATTTTAAATAACATGAAAAAATTATGGGGTGTATCATGGCTTCTGATGAATTTCATTACAGAATTTCAGTTCTTTCATGAAGTTAGGTGCCGTATTTTATTTCGGAGCTATCAACACTAAGCAAACTGTGATATTAATGCTGAGACTCTGAATTGTAGGAATGGGTCACAGATCCTCCATTTGTAATATCACCGAGAATAACTTTTGAAGTCAGTGTGCGGCTTCTTGGAGGTTTAATGGCATTGGGTTACACAATAGCAGCTATACTTAAGAGAACCAGCCATGTCTTATATGACGAAAAGGTCTGTGTGAAAATTGATTGGCTGGAGCAACTCAATCGTGAATATGTCCAGGTATTGCACCTTTCAATCTCCTGTTGGTTACTGATCCTCCTTGTGTAATATCACCAAGGAATAGGAGTGAACAAATAAACAGAAAATGCGGCATGGTTTTGCCGAGAAGCTATCTAGTCCCGCCTTGGAGCTTCATGTTGGTTTTTCTGCTTGATGTTTCTAGTGTATCTATTCTTTTTAGTTTTTTGCTCATAATAAGCAATTCTGATAAGTGATTTTCGGACACATCTTTGCTAAATCAACAACTTAGCTATCCTTTTGTTTTAACGAGCGTGATGGTTAAAGTTCTGTATAACTTCAACCGTTTTTCCCTTTCCGACCAATAATAGGTGCAAGGAAGAGATCGTGTTCACGTAAGAAGTGTTGGTGAACAGCTTGGTCTGGATGGTGCTTATGCCCCACGCACTTATATTGAACAAATACAGCTGGAGAAGCTTGTGAATGACGTTATGGTATGATTATTTCCAAAACTTTTGGTCGGTGTCTTCGTTTTGTGTACCAATCCTATCATTTACAGGCGCTCCCAGATGATTTAAGGACAAAGCTGAGCATAGATGAGGATATTGCTTCCAGCCCTAAAGAAGCATTATCTCGATTATCAGCAGAAAGGGTGGCGCAGAGGAACAAACATCTTAAGAGGTTAATTATTTTTGTACTCTTTAGGTTGATTTTTTACTGGCTTCTGAAGCATACCTATCTTTTCTTTTATCTTTTCACCATCATGTTGCATCAAACACGCATTGTTATTTGGTTTCATCATTTGTGCTCTGGTATAAAGGAGCTCATTTAAAATGTATTGGGCTTTCCAGGGGCATGTCGCATTCGTATTCAACACACCGGGACAAAAATTATTCCAAGCTCGGTGGATTTTCCTCGAACAAAGAAAGCTTTGATGACAGGGCATCATCAGCTGACCAGGTGGCATGAATATTATATCCAGGCTCGAGTAGAGCGTAAATGGCTTGTATATTGTTATTCTGTGATCTGTCTCACCTTGTTTTTCCTTTAATTATATAGGGAGTTATTACACAGCTATTGGAACAAATATCTACACTGAATTCTCGGATGGATGATTTCACGTCTCAGATTGAAGAGCTGAATACGAGGTTGACCAACAAAAGGCCATCGCCCTGCACACAAACCTCGAGCATCCAACCTGAAGCCTGCCACGGCTCTGCACCAACTTCTTACTTCATTTCTGGTTTAGAGAACGGTTCATTGACTGGAAGCATCATGCCAAGTTCCGCATCTGCCTTGCAATTAGCAAAGGATGCTCAGCTCGTTGAAGAGGTATGCGTAATTCATTAGTGTCTCATCTCAGTGTGTTTTGCCCTCTTCACAGACAACAAAAGAAATCTTAATCTATTGTGCTGTTTAAGGATAAAAACCACCTCATTACTATCATAGGGAAACCAACAATCTTTCATTCTAGTCTTAGTGCCTGTTTTGATGACCATTTTACATGTTTTCTCGACTTTGAATCTCATCAGATATCCAACATTTCGAGGGGGCAAAGGCAGATGATACATCAACTGGACAACCTGGGCAACTTTCTTCGTGAGAACACGGAAGAACGGTCCAATCCAGCCAAGCTAAGCAAGAATATCGACACGGTGTATAGTGATTTTGTTGGCGTTTCTCTTATAGTGGCTCTGGCAGTAGGGGGTTTAGGAATCTTATTCTTTAAGGGGGGTTTAACTAGATAATGAATCCTCTGCAGATATTGATTCATGATGTAGGATCCTAACCTTTTATATTTCTCCAGCTGAATTTCGTTCCTTTTTCTCGAGGGGTTGGAAAATTTTGAGCCTAAGGTGTTTCGTCTATGAGATCTTGAGGAAGAGGTAGGAGAGATTCATTCATTGTTATGGATTATTTGGTTTATTGTTAGAATAAAGCAAGTAGATGATTAGATAATATTTTATTCCTTGTTGATGACTAGTACTAGAGTTATATTTAGACTAGTCTTCTTTGTACTCTTTATATATTCCTGATCATTTATAATAATCATTATGGGAAATTACTTTATCATGGTATCAGAGCAAATCTGGTTCCAAAATCCTCCTCTCTTTTTCGGCCGCAGCCTCTCCCTCCTTGCATCTGCCGCTGGCAAAATTCCCCCTCCTCCTCCTTGCCTAAAATTTTATTTTTCTCCTCTCATCATGTCTGACGAGAAATTATTTTATAATACATTGCTCCACATGATGACTATCAAATTGTCATCATCCAATTATTTGTTGTGGAAGCGTCAAGCTGGTTATGTTCTCCGACCTCAGAAGCTGTATGGTTTTCTTGATGGTTCCAGGCCCTGTCCGACTGTTCCTCCTCGCCCCTCGGCCACCGCCTCTTCCGTCTCCTACGCTGGGGCCGTTAGTTCCACTTTAAGTCGTGGCTCCTCCACCAAGACTGATCTCATGGAGGCTTACTTGAAGGCCCAGTCTGATTATGAGATTTGGGTTGATGAAGATCAACGTGTGTGCAGTCTTCTTTTTTCTTCTCTCACACCAGAGGCCTTGGCGGTTTTTCCTGACTGTGCCACTTCAAAGGAAATTTGGGACAATCTTCAGTCAATTTATCACGACAGCAGTGCATCATCCATCCTTCGTCTTTGTGCTGCTGCCCATGGTATACGTAAGACCAGTACAATTCATGAACTCCATCTCCAATTTAAAGAAATTTTTGAGCAGTTGTCTATGATAGGTTCTGCTGTATCAAATGATGATCAACTTATTTGGTTTTTGACTGCTCTTGGAACTGAGTTTAAGGATTTTTCTGCACCTTTAATTAATTCTTCACCTACTCCGTTGTATGCCGATGTTTTATCTCGTGCCAAAAACCATGAAGCTTTTCTGAAAAATTTACAGGACCATTCAGCCTTAGCCACTGGGCCTGCCGCCTTCACAACAGGTATTTTTCCCTCTGCCGGCCGATCGTGGGATCACGCGCCGGCGAGGGGTGGCGGTGCGTCCGGTTCACGCACCGCTAGGGGCTGTCGTTTTGGCGGATGGCGAGGTGGCAGGTCCGACGGTTAATTTATGGCAGGGGCTGGTCGTGGTCGGCCGCAGTGTACTTGGTGTGGTCGTCCCGGTCACTATGCTTCGACTTGTTACAAGATGCTTACTCAGACTGGTTCTCAGGGTCCAGCTAATCGTACAGAGTCCACTCATCTGGCCGAGCGTTTTCAGTCATCAATGCCGTTAGAGCCTACTGCACGATCCTCCGATTGGTATGTTGACTCCGGTGCCACCAGTCATATGACATCCTCCGCCTCAGGTTTAGAGTTTGTCTCCCCATATTATGGTAATTCTCATGTTTCTATTGGTAATGGAGCTTTTATTCGAATCTCTCATGTTGGTGATGCTTAACTTTCTGATGATTTTATGCCTGTATGATGTTCTGGTTGTTCCCAATATTACTAAGAATCTGCTGTCTATTAGCAAACTGGCCAGAGATTTAAACGCTTTCGTCACTTTTGATGATCGGAACTTTGTCATTCATAACAAAGTTTCCAAGGTGGTCGTGGGCAGGGGCTACAGTGATGGTGGTCTCTATGTTTTGGATAAAGGCGATTCAACACGTTTCTCGCATTTGAAGCAGAATGAAGGACGGGCATCTTATGAGTTGTGGCATGCTCACTTGGGTTATGCTTCGGCATCAGTAATTTCTAGTTTGCAGAAGTCTGGTTTAGTTTCTTTGTCTTCTTTGTTGCCTAAACATGTTGCCTGCACCCCCTGTGTTATGGCGAAAGGTCAACGATTGGCGTTTGTTGAGAACCATAAGCGTGCTACACATGTACTGAATTTGATTCATTGTGACTTATGGGGACATTCCCCTGTTTTATCGACCCATGGTTTTTCATACTATGCTTTATTTTTGGATGACTATTCTCGTTTCACCTGGCTTTATCCACTTCGTCGCAAATCAGATTTCTTTGATGCTTACTTACAATTTGAGGCTTTTGTGGAGAATCAGTTTTCATCCAAAATTAAGGTGTTTCAGAGTGATGGTGGTACAGAATTCCTGAACACTCGCCTACGGGGTCATTTTTCCACTAAGGGCATTCATCATCAGATCTCGTGTCCTTACACTCCGGAACAGAATGGTCGTGCGGAGCGCAAACATCAGCATGTTGCCGAGATGGGTCTTACTATGCTTTTTCACTCGCATCTGCCTATTTCTTAATGGAATGATGCATTTGCTGCAGCTGCATATACAATCAATCGACTGCCTACTCCAGTTTTGCATAGTTCTTCGCCTTATGATCTTCTTTATGGCCGTGCTCCTTGCTACTCAAATTTTCATCCTTTTGGGTGTCGGGTTTTTCCATTTGTTCGACTGTATGCTGATCACAAGTTATCTCCCCGCAGCATTCCATGCATTTTTCTTGGCTACAGTTCCCAGTACAAAGGTTTCCGGTGTCTTGATACTTCTACATGCAGAGTCTACATCACTCGCCATGCTCGTTTTGATGAGACATACTTCCCATTTGCTCCTTCTACGTCTTCGAGATCTTCCACATCCACCCTTGATGTCTCTGCTTTTCGTGATCCTGATAGCGACCCTGTGATCTCGGTGCCAGTTTCGGCTTCGTCTCACGCGCCACCATGCACCATGTGCTCGTTGGATCCGGAACTATCTTCTCCGCTGCTGGTCACACAGCCAGCCTCGACCGCATCTTCTCACCGCTCGGACAGCTCTTCCGAGTCTTCTCCGGCATCATCTGCTAGTTCTCCTCCTCAGGCCTCGCCGTCTCCGCCTCGTCCTCATCGGATGACCACTCGATCAGCCACTGGTGCCATCAGCTACGGGATTATTTGGACATTGTTGCACATGGTCATACTGCTGCACTGTTATCTCAGACAGAACCCACAGATTATTGCTCGGCTCTTTGGGATCCAGCCTGAGTTTCAGCTTTGGACGATGAGATGACTGCTCTTCGTAGTCAGCACACTTGGGACTTGGTGCCCCGGCCTTTGGATATCAACATTGTTGGCTCCAAACGGGTCTATCGGCTCAAGTATCATCCAGATGGTACGATTGATCGTCACAAAGCCAGACTTGTGGCGCAAGGTTTATCGCAGATTCCGAGTTTTGACTTTGACCATACTTTCAATCATGTGGTCAAAGCCTCCACTGTTTAGACGGTTCTTGCTATTGCCACCATGCGTTCTTGGCCACTTCATCAGCTGGATGTCAAGGACGCATTTCTTAATGGTGTTCTGGATGCTCCGGTCTACATGAAGCAGCCGGTTGGTTATCAAGATTCTTCTCATCTGGACTACGTTTGTCATCTGCAGAAGGCCATTTATGGTCTTAAGCAGGCTCCTCGAGCTTGGTTTCAGCGGTTTAGCAGCTATCGTACCTAGCTTGGTTTTCGGTGCAGCTTGGCTGACACTTCTTTGTTCGTTCTGGCGCAGGGGTCCTCCTTGCTATACCTTCTTGTGTATATGGACGACATCATTCTTACCGGGAATGACTCAGCCCTTCTTCATCAGTTCATTGCTCGGGCGCACAAGGAGTTTGCAATCGAGGATCTTAGTTCTCTTAATTACTTTCTTGGTCTTGAGGTTTCTCCTACTTCCTCCGGGTTACTTCTCGGCCAGGCAAAGTATGCTCGGGACATCCTAACTCGGGCTGGTATGTCCGATGCTGTGCCAGTTTCTACGCCGTTTGTTGCCGGTTCTCAGCTGTATAGTTCCACTAGTCCACCATTTAGGGATCCTACTCTTTACCGCTCTCTTGTCGAGGCACTTCAGTATCTCACCATTACTCGTCCGGATTTGGCCTTCTCAGTCAACACGGCGAGTCAGTATCTTTAGGATCCTAGAGATGATCATTTTGCTGTAGTTACACGGATTTTGCGTTATGTTCGTGGTACTCTTCATGTTGGTTTGATTTTTCCTTCCGCGAGCACTCCGGATGTGTTAGGCTATTCTGATGCTGACTGGGCTCGCTGACTGGAGACTCGTCGTTCCACTTATGGATATGCGGTCTATCTGGGTGGGAATCTTGTTTCTTGGAGTGCCAAGAAACAACCCACTATTTCTCATTCCAGTACGGAGTCTGAGTATCGTGCTCTTGCCAACACTGCTTTAGAGGTTGTTTGGTTCACCAATTTGCTTCGTGATCTTTGGGTTCCGCTTTCTGGTTCGCCGTTGTTGTTATGTGACAACAGTAGTGCTATCTTCTTGGCTCAGAATCCGGTGGTGCACAAGCGGGACAAGCATATCGATATTGATTATCATTTTGTTCGTGAGCTGGTGACTTCTGGCAAGCTACATGTTGCACATGTTCCTACTTCTCTTCAGATTGCTAACATCTCCACCAAGGGACTCTCTCGTCCGTTGTTCGAGTTCTTCAGATCCAAGCTTTGCGTCGGCGAGCATCCGACTCTTCGCTTGAGGGGGGTGTTAGAATAAAGCAAGTAGATGATTAGATAATATTTTATTCCATGTTGATGACTAGTACTAGAGTTATATTTAGACTATTCTTCTTTGTACTCTTTATATATTCCTGATCATTAATCAGAATCATTATGGCAAATTACTTTATCATTTATATACTCAGTTCTTCTCCTTACATAGGAATTGGTAATAAAGGCATAGATATATGGATTTAGGATTTCCTCCATGAATTTCTTCATAATACGATGATTACTCGATCTCTTATGCCCAAAACCTTTTATTCTTGTGTTACATTTCTTATTTTCCATGGCTACTTGGTTTGTATTTTTCCAAGCAATAGATCGGAAAGGGGTGTAACGAGCTTGTGCAAGGTTGGATGCCGGTTGGTTAAATCATAATTTGGGACCATTGATTAGAAGTGTGACTTGGTGTCTGCCATAACCTTTTCAGATGCCGGAACCCTTAAGGCCAGGGACAATCTACTTCGACTGGGCCTTGCAGGTAGGTAGGCTAACTTGTGGAGATGAATTGGAATGGTGTGCAAAGACACAAACAAAAAATGCGTCTGTTCAGCTTGATAGCTTGGATAGCCGTGCCAGTAGTCTGACGACAGTTCTATAAGACGGCTAAGCTTGGAGAGATGCGACGATTGAGTAAACCATCACTTAAAACCCACATCTTTTGAAAGATTTATATCTCTTAGACTGTTAAAGGTGTTAGTCGTTGATTGTAATGGTTCTTATTGAAGATTTATGGAATTATAGAATTGGGGTTTTGGGGTTTTGAGAGAAAAGGAATGCCATAGATGCTTGAGAGTACAATATGTTCATCTAGTGTTAAAGGGAAGAATACATAAACATAACCCTAAATCTAATATATGAAAAGAACATAAGACCCTTAACTAGATGACTAAATGTATGATTTTAACATCCCCCCTCAAACTCACAATGCTACAACAATAAGCATCGAGAGTTTGTCAGACAAGAAACGAAATCACGCAAAGAAGTGAGCCTTCGTGAACAAATCAGCAATCTGGAGAGAAGAGGGAACAATAGGTAGCGAAATAGTCCCAAGCTGGAAATGGTGGCGGGTGAAGTGACAATCAATCTTAATATGCTTTGTGTGCTCATGAAAGACCGAATTACGCACGATGTGAATAGCACTATGATTATCACAATGTAACAGTGTAGAACTATGAAACGTGACTCCCATATCCCATACCACCAAGCAACCAGCGTAACAAAACAATCCCACAAGTAGTCGAAGCCATGGCATGATACTCAGCTTCTGTGGAAGAGCGAGAAATAACATCTTGTTTCTTACTCTTCCAAGAAATGAGTGAGACGCCAAGAAAGATACAAATCCAGTGGTGGACTTG
This sequence comes from Rubia yunnanensis, assembly GCA_037428765.1. Lineage (NCBI taxonomy): Eukaryota > Viridiplantae > Streptophyta > Magnoliopsida > Gentianales > Rubiaceae > Rubia > Rubia yunnanensis. Next base: position 70,463,204 of record CM075071.1, on the reverse strand, counting down.
CGATCCTCAATATCACAAACCCAATCACCATTAGAATATGCACACAACTATAATGATGATGGCAAAGGAAACAGTAGACTATGAAACAGGGTGCCTCGAAGATACCTGGAAATGCAAAGAACATCAGAACAATGAACTGAAGTAGGGGAAGTGACAAACTGACTAACCACATGAACATTATAAGCAATATTTGGACGAGTAACTGTGAGATAAACTAAAATTCCAACCATTACACAATATAAGGTGGGATCAGACAAAGGAATACCATCATTGGGAGAGTAGCGAGCATTGGTCTCAAGGGGAGTATCAACAATTCTGTTATCAGTAAGACGTGCACGCTCAAAAAGATCTGCTATATACTTCGACTGAGATAAAAGATATCCCTTAGAGGAAGAAGCCACCTCAATACCCAGAAAGTAACGGAGTAAACCCAAGTTTTTCATAGCAAAGCACCAAGCCAAATCACACTTCAACAATTCAATGCCATCACAATAATTTCCAGTAATAATCATATCATCAACATACAAAGAGAGGAGAATACAACCCTTACTTGTATGTTTGATGAACAATGTTGAATCATAAGAACTGGGAAGAAAGACAAGAGAAGTGATCACGGTGGAGAATTTCTAAAACCAGGCTCTAGGAGCTTGTTTGAGACCATATAGAGACTTGCAAAACTTGCACACATAACCAGGCTAATGCGCTACCCTGGGAGAAGGTGTCATGTAAACCTCTTCATGAATATCACCATATAAGAATGCATTCTTAACATCCATTTGCAATATTTTCCACCGACGGACAAAAGCAACAGCAATCATAGTATGGATGGTGGTCATCTTCGCAACAGGGGAAAACGTTTCCTTATAATCCAACAAGATGGGCTTTGTACCACTCGACAAATCCATTGGATTTATTTTAAATCTTAAGCCCAACGAGAACCAATAGTATGCTTTCCAAAGGGAAACTGTACCGAATCCCAAGTGTGAGTATGATGTAAAGCAATGAGTTCCTCAACCATAGCAGCCTGCCAAAAAGGATCACAAACAACCTATCTATAGGACACAAGCTTAGACATAGAATGAATAGACACAAGAAAGGAAGCAAAAGAAGCAGAATATAAAGAATAATAAAAGTCAGGTTTTTTAGTAGACTTATGAACACGAGTGGACTGATGTAGAGGAGGATCATCCACAGCCTCAGTGTGTTTCAAGAAGGAGGGTTGTATAGAAGGGGTCATTTGCAGCCATTACTTCAATGCATTAACCCTCACGAGGCCAACTACCTCATAAGAGAGGTTCACGAAAGGGTATGCAGTAGCCACCAGGGAGTCAGATCCGTGGCGAGGAGGCTCATTCGAGCGGGAGTTTTACTGGCTGACAATGTTTGAGGATGTGAACTGATATATTCAGGCTTGCCATCAATGCCAGAGACATGCACCTATAACACATGTTCCACAAGAAGAAATGAGAAGCATCTATAGCTCGTGGCCATTTGACAAATGGGGGATTGATTTGGTGGGCCCTTTTCTGAAAGCGCTAGGCAAATTTAGATACCTAATAGTAGCTGTTGATTATTTCACAAAGTGGGAAGTGGGTAGAGGCTGAGCCCTTGACAAACATAAGGGGAAAAACAGTCATCTCCTTTTGCTGGAAGAACATTGTGTGCAGTTTTGGAATCCCAAGAACGATCATTACGGACAACGGAACACAATTTGCTCAGGATCCCTTCAAGAAGTGGTGCAAGGAATATCAGACTAAGCAAAAGAGGACATTTTTTTACCACACCCAAGCTAAAGGACAAGTGGAAGTGACCGACAGGACAATAGTAAATGGAATACGAGCATGCCTTGAGGGGGCAGAAGCTAATTGGATATGGGAATTACCCAATGTATTATGGGCATATTGGATAGCCGAGTCTTCCACTACTGGGGAAATGCCTTAGAGTCTCGTATATGGCTCAGAAGCAGTAATTCCTGTGGAAATAAGATTTCCTAGCCCAAGGATGATGACTGTTGTAGATGAGACAATTAATTAACAAAATTGATGTCTAGATTTGGATATGGTAGAGGAAAAGAGAGAGTTAGCTTCTCTACACGAGGCTAAAGTCAAGGAACAGGTCAGAAGATACCATGACAGAAAGGTAAAGAAGGTTTTGTTTAGCCCGAGAGACTTGGTAATGAGAAAAAAAAATGAGAAAAATGGAAAGGAACCTGAGGGGAAGTTAGCTGCAAATTGGGAAGGACCTTATAAAGTGGTCGAATCGCACCGGGAAGGAAGTTATGTTCTTGAGCAGATGAATGAGGTTCGAGTGCTAAGAAGGTGGAACATTACCAACTTGAGAAAATACTATCACCTGTGATGTTCAAGTGGTTTGCTCTAAAGAGGCACTTTGGTTAATGTTCGAGTGGGCTGATTTATAGCGGCCCTCTATATAATATTTCCAGCTACGACTGATGTTTGAGTGGTTTGCTCTAAAGCGGCACTCTGGTTAATGTTCGAGTGGGTAGCTTTAAAGCGGCGCTCTAGATGATATTTCCAGCTACGACTGATGTTCGAGTGGTTTTCTCTAAAGCGGCACTCTGGTTAATGTTCGAGCGGGTTGCTTTAAAGCGGTGCTCTAGATGATATTTCTAGCTAAGGCTGATGTTCGAGTGATTTGCTCTAAAGCAGCACTCTAGTTGATATTTTCAGCTACGGCTGATGTTCGAGTGGTTTGCTCTAAAGAAGCACTCTAGTTGATGTTAGAGTGGTTTTCTCTAAAGAGGCACTCTAGTTGATGTTCGAGCGGGTTGCTTTAAAGCAGCGCTCTGGATGATATTTCCAGCTACGGATGATGTTTGAAGTGGTTTGCTCTAAAGTGGCACTCGAAGGCTATCTTGTAACCTTGAAATGATAAACTTGTAAGCGAGATTAGCAGGATGTAGGTGGAAACACCAAACCTGAGTAAAATGCTTGTGTTTCTAAATTACTTAATTCCTACTTACCGAACATATTCATACTTTGCTCTGCCTAAGAAACTTGCACATGGCGCTCATATTCGAGGGGTAAACTATAAGAGATATTGGTTATTTATTCAAACCTCAGCAAACACATTAGGAATACATTATTGATACAAGCAACTATCTAAGTTTATTCATTTAAACATATTTACTTAGCGGGAGGAAGTCCCGCCTGAAAAAATTCTTCAATGGAGATAAATTTTCCTAGCTCCTTCACATTTACCTCTATTTCTTCGAGTTCTTCAAGTTTTATACCGGATGCCCTTCGAATATACTTCATTTGTTCCTCTACATGATATTCTGAGGGAACAAGAATGACGACAGCCTTACATTGCTTCTTTCTGGAAGATTCAAATGGATCATTCGAGGATGACCCACAACTTTTGTAACGTTTTGAGGAAGATCCGTGGGTAACTTTTATCAAAGGGACAAGATAACGTTCAGCCTTCTTAGTGGAATAATTCTGTGATCGAGGGGCAGAGCGAAAGCTCAAGGGGGTGAATCCATTTACCTTCAGCTCTCCCAGCCAATCGAGAATGAGGTCAAAAGCCTTTTTCTGCCGAGGAGTCCCATTCTAATGAACGTTAACATATTCCATCCAATACAAAGCCACTTTAAGTAGAAAATTTGGTAGATGATCATTGCTGATTAAGTAGGAGGAGGGAATGCCATGGGAAAGCATATGCTGCAATTTTTTCCTCTTACTTAGTGAAACACTGCTCCACTTCTGTAGCTTGTATCTTCCAGGCCTCGATCTCCCCATCAAGATTTACATTCTTGGGTAAAAGAGATTCCACCAAAGAGCTATCTTCACCTGAGGGGCTCCCTCGAGGGGCCAGAGGAGGTTCGTTTGAAGAAAGGGGATCCTCGCTGGCTATCTTCCAAGCGAGCATGTCCTCTTCAAGGCTAGCCACTCTGTGTTAAGCTAATAGATGTTGTTTGGCAAGTAATTCCCTTTGGGCTACTAGTCTGCGGTTTTTTCCCAAGCAACCGATTAGGCGCCCTTCCACTACTGGAAGCCTAGTCGCAGTGGCAAGGCAGGACTTCAAAGAACCAAACTTCAAATAAATTTGACACATTAGTTCTTCTAATTCTTCATCAGGAGGTTCTCGACCCTTGACCATTTCTAAGGGATAAGTACCATTAAATTCTTTTCACAGGAAATCCTTAACAAACCCCATAAAAGTGGGATGGTTTTTATATTGCCACGACTTCATTTCAGGTTCGAGTTGATGGAGTTTGTCTTTTAAGGAATTCTTCTCTTGATTACACTTAGAAAGATCTCTAAGGGCAATCAGTAGCTATTTGTGTGTCTCATTCAGCTCTTTTTGGGCACTCGAAAGCTCCTCACAAGCGCCTTCTAACACCATTTTCAACGAATTGTACTATGTAAAGGAAAAAAAAGTAAAATCAATAAGTTGCGACAAAAAATGTATTTTTATTGATACTCAAAGTAAAAAAAATGGGGGTTACAATTGAGGGGCCCTAAGAAAAAAATTACAATTAGGGACCAACCCTAGAATCATCCTCCTTTGATGTGGAAGCAATCATTTCTTCCACTCGACCAGAGACGGAATCCCCCTTAGGAGAGGCGTCTGTAACCTCTGGAAGGGGGATCACACGAATCCCCTTAGCATTGAAGAACTGCCCATTGGACTTGATGAAATCCAAAAGGGCAAAACGAAGGCCGTTGTTCTTAATGGCCTCGTCCCACTTCGCGTCCATAGTGGTTTCGAGCTCTAGATTGACCAGTTCGTCCACCTGCTTGGCCAGATCTTCAGATAGAGAGGCGGACACTTGTGGTTTTAAAAATTCCTCGGCTAATTCACTGCAGCCACACCCAGAATATCTAAGAAAAGTTGAAGTAGCTTAGGGCTGTTCAACAGCTTGTGTTTGAAAGCCTCAAGCAGTTGAACTTGCGTGGCCAGATCCTCTGCATCTTGAACCCTCTTCGTAAAGGTGTCCTTCTTTAGCGTCTATTGATGTCTCTCGGTATCAACACCCTGCCTTTCCCCTTCTAGAAGCTCTTGTCTTTCTTCAAGCGCCCTATCCTTTTCCTCGAGCACTCTATCCTTTTCCTCGAGCACCTTATCTTTCTCCTCAAGATATTTCCTTAGCTGCAAAATCTCAGCATCCTTTTTGCTGAGCTCCTCATAGAGGGTACCATTGTCAGCAGAGCAAAGGGAAAAGAAGGCCGCCATTCTCTCAATGGCCTCCGCCATTCTCTCGGTGGCCTCGTGAAATATTTAGAAAGCCTAACAAAACAATTCAGTTCCGATTGATGTTAAAAAACTAAAAAAGAGGGATGCTAAACAATTTAAATGTAAAATGGGGGGAATGGAAAAGAACCTTAGGGTTAGATGCCACCGTTGAATGGTAATGCTCGATCTTGGATACAGATGCCGCATCATGCGAAGGGGGCGGAGATTGTTGAGGAACGTCCTCGACGCCATGTGATCTTATGAGTGGTTTTGGTGAGGGGGGATCGATAGTATTGTTGTTCACCCTTGTCTTCTGGTAAACGTTCATGGTGTGAAGTTACTTCTCTGCACTAGTGGTTGAGATAGGCCCTTCAAGGCCTTCTACAGGAAGAGAGGCTGGGTTCGAGAGGGGAGACACCAGATTCAAGGGAATAACAACCTGATTCAAGGAGTCAATGACCCCCAATGAATGAGCCTAACCTTGCTTTGAGGGCTTCTTCTTCTTTAAGCCCTTAGCAAGACCCACTGAAAAAGAAAAGAGAGAGAGAGAGAGTCAGTCAATATCAGTAAACCCAGTAACACAACAAATGGGGGAAGTAGATGTCTATTAAGGCTCCTTGAGAGGGTCCTGAATGCCTAAAGTCACTAATGATGGTCTTGAGGGGAGGGTGGGGCCCTCAGTTTCTCTTCTCCTCTTTCTTGTATCCTTCCGAAGTGTGTTATACACATATTCTTCATAGACTCTGGGCGGGTACGCAAAGATGCCAATCTGGGGGCTGGGGTTGTTGAAGAGGCTACAGTCGAGGGAGCTAGACAACAGTTTTTGCCTATTCCTCTCGAGGGCATCTGGGCAGATTTATTCCCCAGGTTTGGTAGACTCGAGTCAAATGCCCCAGTTCCACGGAGGAACCTTATATCTCCTACTATCGAACAAAATACCCTTCTTCCAGCTTTTCCAGTCGTCTAAATTGGCAAGAACACTAAAAACCTTATGATGTGCTTCTTGGTTGACAAACGTGACGATCATATCGGTAGACCGCCCACTATAGGACACGAAGTATAGCGATCGAAGCAGCTTATAACTAGGTTTAATACCGAACTTGTCGCACCTAGTCAAGAACATCATATGATCACCAAAATGTTGGGATTGGCTTGTGCAGGGCTCACTTCAAATTTTCTAAGGAGTTTGGAAAAAAAGAGCGGAAAGGGAAAGGTGAGCCCGCAACGAAGGTGTCTGAGAGAGATGGATGATCTTCCTTCAGGAAGGTTATGAGGGGTATCACCCTCTTGGAAGAGTTGAAAATCTCCGTCTGGGGCTATTCGTTAACCATGAGGGATTGAGTCAAAATTTTTTGACATAGCGGGCCCCACTAATGGAGCTGGGGGATCCCTCCCTGAGTCCTTTAGTCTTAACCTTCGATAAGTCCCTTTCTTCTTCTTTTGAGAGGACCCAGCTAGAGGAGATACCCAAGGCGCTCTCGAGGGTGCTTCCTGCCCCTCGAGGATTATCTTCTCCCTCAAAAGAGGTAAATCTTCCTCATCATCTATGGCTTTGAGCTCTTGATTTAGAGGAGGATAAAATCCAATCTTGCTGCTCGTAGGGGACCTTCTGATGTAGGGTATGCCCATGCCTGGAAGCCAATTTTCAACGGCATCTTGAGGAGGCATATCAATTATGGGGAAAACCCTTTCTTCCCCAGGACTATTAGCAATTTCATCAGATACGCCATCATCAGCATCTGAATTGTACCGGAATTCTTTGGAGTGAGTACATCCCGGGTCGTTAATGGTTCTCTCTGGTGTACGTACTCCTGTCTCACCTACTCTAATTTTGCTAGAAAGTTTCTCAGAAGCGGAACCCTCATCGAAGCGGCCATCATTGAAACGGAAGGAAATGAAAAGATTAGAATGAGAGTAGGGATCAAAGAACTTACTGATTTTCTGGGAAAGGTGATAAAAATTGGATCGCTCAAGAAAAAAATACGGAAAGAATGCTTGTAAGAAGATGCCTACAAACGAGAAAAATGAATAAGGAAGAGGGGATGGGAGGTAATTATGGGGGCTGAAGTGACAGGTAATTATTACTACATTGGAAATATAAAGTTATGGAAAGATGCAATCGCTTCGTTGTCTTCTAACAGTGTGTTGTTTGGGGAGCAGTGACACGCGTAGTTGTACAGCACGCGCGCGCCCTTTTGGAATCTTAAACGATAGAGTTTATTAGAAAACCAAGTCCTCACCCTCGAAGGAAGGAGCAACGAAGTGCAAGGTTCATTTCGAGTCTTCAAAGTTCTCGAACTGTCCCATGCATTTGAGACCTCGAAGACCTTCGTGGCATTCCAACCTTTTAAGGTCAAGAACCTATTTTTCTGGGGGATCTTGATAGAGGTTAAGCCCAAGAAGGTCATTGGGCCGAAGGTATAGCAGCCAAGTTAGAGGAATATTTAATACTCTACTTAATTACTGCAGTCATGGATAGTTACGAGCGTTAATGAAGGAGGACGTTATTTAGGACATGAAGTATAAATACAAGGTACACATTCAATTATGATTCATTCTGTCTTAACCATATTAGGAAGTTTGGACTGACTTAGGCATTGGAGTGCTGACCCCCGGAATCTCAGGGACAGTTTAATTGCAGGTTAGTTCAAGAAGAATCCAAACCCACGAACCAGTCGGTGGTCGATGGCACATCAAGATGGTTTCCTCTATGTGGAAGAAAATGGCTTTGCTATTAGGATTCACAGGTCTGAGATGATGAATAAGGCAAATACATAGGAATAGGGGAAAAAGTGTAGTAAATGATGCTTTTATTTATTGAAGATTTAGTTCAAGATAATAAGTTGTTAGGTTCGAGCTAAATAGCATAGTTGAGTGAACAATAAAGGAAATTTTAGGTGGGAAAAAGATTAGGGAAAATGGATGAAAAGTATGGATTGCAACTTTGGGTCAAGCCCTTGGTACAGAAGCCTAAAGCTTCTTTTCATGCTTTGTTGCCTACGGTAAGAACACGAGCATGAATAGTTAACGAGAAGAAACTTGTGAAAGAAAGGAACCGGGATACAAACATGAACTTGAATCATTCAAGGTGGATACCTGTTTGTAATGAAGTACCCCGAAGGCAGATTAATTCAACACATTTGCCTCAGAAATGTCACTTTTTATCTCAGTCTGGAACTAAATGTTGTCTGATAACTTAACTCTCTGTAATTTGCAAACCTATATAAAATGATACTTGCTTTCATGCTGACATTATTCATGAGCATATGGGAAGTGTATTGCACTTCTTTGAAGGTCTTTTTAATATCATCTTTTCCCGATTGCCTGCTTGCTGGTTAATCTAATGCTTTTGCCATACTGTGTTGTAAAGGCCTTGTGCTGACCTTGATCTTCTCTCATTGTTTGTCAGGAAGCAAGATGAAACTGCTAGGATTTGGTTTGATTTCTGTTCAGCTTCCTTTGGTTGGTGTTCTTGGACTTTGACCCTATCATTTTTCCATTATAAAAACATCATTCCAAAATGCCTACCGCCAAAAAGACTCATAGTACTAGAATGACTCAGGCTCCTATAACTTGTATTAGATGATACAATTTGCAATGTATCCCTACGACTACTAGGTCAAGTTTCCCTTAGGAGAAAATTGGTAGAAATTCTCTTTAAAATTCTGTCACTTCACGAGGAACCTATATTTAAGTTTGAGCTGGCCATAACTAGTCTTGAAGGATGTGCTAAAATTGACAACTTGATAGTGTTTATGTCTCGGAATGCGGTTCAGGAATTTACCCTCAAACTCAAGCAGCTGGGAGAACGTTACAGAATGCCATCATCATTGTTCTCTTGTACATGATCTATATGGAATTTGAATCTACGAGCTTGTCATATTGCCCCTTCCCCTGATTTCATTGGTTTTTACCAACTGGTTAGCATGTGTTTGTATGAAGTTGTTATTTCAGTTAAAGCTCTTGAAAGTTTGGTGCGCAAGTGCCCGATGCTAGAGACGTTGGTGCTGAAACTCTCAGATAACTTGAAATATCGTGAGATTATTGCACCAAAGTTAAAGTCATTCCTCCTTCATAGCCCTATAAGGTGTGTCTTTTTTAGAAACACTCCAATTCTTATGGATGTTTACCTTTCCTTAGATTATAATGGAGCAGAAGAATATTCTGGCAAGAGCGTGAAAGGTACCAATGAATTTGAAATTTGGTTTTAACTGATCCTCCTAATTATTACTAGTATGTTCCAACATAATCTATCTAACCAAGTATGCAATAAAGTAAAGCATTAAAGACACGATACTTGGTTACGCAGTTTGGTGAAATCCACCTACATCTGCGGGGTTTGACCCAGTTTAGAATGAATCCACTAATCAGAAAGATACAATACAAAGTACACCATACAAAATACTTATCTTTACTAATCAAACATGTGAATTTTGCTAGCTCCCCTAGCTATCGATCTTCTTTGATCAAAATCCCTCTGACCTCGAAATTCATCGATGCTGGATCGCCTCCTCCCGATGAATTAAGGTATATGATTCAGAACTTTGAATAGCAGGTCACGTATGTTAGAACATTTAGATCTGGCTCTTTGCAAGGCTCTCGAAAGGATGAAAATCTGTGTGTAGATGTTCTCTATTAAAAAGCGTGAGTTTAATGCAGCGGTGGTGTCTCCTTTTAAAGCCATGAGCAGATCGGAACTTTTCATAATTATCTCCATAGTATTTCTATTCCTTATCTGCTTCTGAAGCATATCCAAAACCCATAAATAAAGGAATTTTCCTCATCACAATTTCTCCCAAATATTTGATAATCTCAATACCATATTTGTAGGGATTTTCCATAAACCAACTATGCTTCCACTAACGCCTATCATATAGCAGAATATTCTGATTTTCATAAATCACAGATACTATAATATTCTGTTTCCTTTCTTCGTAAACTCTGATCGGCGTTATTGCGACTCCTTCGTATGTTCCAACATGAAAAGTTTTTCATTTCCAAAAATGTTCACAAATTGCCAATTAAAATATTCAATGAACACCACTTGACTTTAAAATCTTCCCCTTTGCCATTTTGTGGACCCAATTATTTTGGGACCACAACGAAAAACAACTTCCAAATTAACCACATAAGACTTTCAGAAAACCACCTATGTTGGAACATATGCAAACAACTGGATCTAATCATAAAGAATACCAGAAAAATTATTCAAATTACAATTTCCAAAATAGTGTCCAAAATTTCCAAATATTCTCCCCCATGGGGCCATGAATATGCCAAAGACAATAAACCATAGAAATAAATTATGAAATAATCAGAAAATCATCTCCCCCTGAACATGACATGAGATCTATGTTGGAACATAGATTTGTAGGAAAGTCAATCCTGTTCAGGAGCAGCATCATGAACCTCCAGTTGAACCTTCTCCCCCTCAAGTCTGGCCTTCTCCACTTTAAGTGCCGCAATTTGGATGGCTATAACCCCCAACCTTGCATTGAGCACCACTATCTTGGCCTTCTTTTCAGCATTTGCAGAAGTAGATACTTCAGGTTTCCATGGAAGATCATGAACATGCCACATGCCAAAAGTCTTCGTGTTAGGCCGGAGAAACTCTGTATCGATGATCACATCCTTTGCTTTTTCCTTCACCTTGGCACTCTTAGTCAATGCAGATATCAGACACGGATACAACAAAACATGTTTTGCCTTGTGGGCAGTAGCTTGCCTAACTAGACTCTGTTGTATAAACAACCCCAGGTTAACTGATTTCTGTGTTCCAACACAGTACATCAACTTAGCCATTTCTCTAGTCAAGGCAGTAGTATTGAAGGATGGCATCCAGCAGTTCACAACAACGTGATATAGACCAAAAAATCTAGAGGATAGGTAGGAAGCATGTGAGTATCCAGTCTCAGGTCATTTCGACTTGTACCTTCCTGAGACTACCTCCAAAATCTGATCATCAGACACTTCTAAATCATCTGGAAAAACTCCTTCAAATTCTGGAGTTTTCAGCCCCAAAATCCTTATCCTGGCAGCAGAGAAATCAATAATCTCCCCCCTTACATAAACTCTCTCAAACCATGGGTAATCAGCCTCCAAGTTCCCAGCCATCATATTGGAATACACTTCAGTGACCACCTGCTTACTGCACTGAAGTTGTACTGTAGCAGCCCTTTTCACTCCAATTTCTTCCAAAAATTCAGAAAAATCGCTCGCTCTATATGCATCTAAGTCTAATAGTCTCTCAGAGATTATCTTCCTTTCACCAAATACCTCTCCCATCTCCTCACAGTTTATATCATACTAAGAAAAAGGTAGTGCGTCACTCACAGGAGAAGGTGGCAACATTTTCTTCTTGGGAGCAAGTTGAGTTTTCTTGGCTTTCTTGGTTGGTGGGGAGTCCTCAGTAGTAGCCATCTTTCTCTTACCTCTTGCGGCTTGGAAGAATTCATCTAGCACCTCATCACTAAAATAGTTCAACTCATAATTCTGTGTTGGAACATACTCAGTGTCTCCAGCATTTTCTTCTCCCGCGGTCTTTATCTTGCTCTGTGTTCCAACATGTTGATCCTTAACTGATTCACCTTGCCTCAAATCAGATCCTCCAGTCCGATCTTTTTCAGAATACTCCACATTAACATTAGCATTACCAGTGACATCAAACTAGTCTTGACCTCCCATGTCCTCATCATCAATCCCCGTCCCTTCAGCATTTTCTGAATTTGACCTCTCTGTTGGAACATACCCAACACTATCTCCTTCTTCACCGTCTGTGATCCCTATTATCACATGTTTCCTCAATTCCTCTATCCTATGAGCAGCCTTGGCATCATAGAAACCTACAGGCATCATATTTGTAGATTTAACCTCTTCCAGTCCCGCTGCCTCATCATCACCTATCCCCTTAATCTTAACATAGTTAGGGCCAGGAATAGACGAATAAACATGAAATCTATCCTTCCCTCTATAAACTTCATATTTCCCCCTCATAAATTTAACTTCATAATTTTCAACATCCCATAGATTACCAATATCACCAGACAAAAGTTCCTTGACATTAACATTAAAAAATTCTTCCTCTATACTCTTAAATTTAGTCAAATCCATCGTACTTCTATTGGCTTCAAGCCACTCAAAAATATCCTCAACAGTTTTAAATTCCATACCAAGAACTTTGAGAGTAGGGGGATCAGGACCTGTTACCTTCTGATAGGGACCCTTCTCTTTGCTTCTGGGTTCTTCATTTTGTCCATCATTACAGGTCGTGTTAGCCTCCATTTCTTCTTTCTTCTGCTCAGCATTGTCATCCTCTGGAGACTGAGAAATTTCTTGAGTTTCTTTTTCCATCGTGAGAGAATTAGGGCTTGAAGACATGTTTTACAGCAGAGTTTTGTTCAGGGGAGAAAAATCTTGGAAAATTTTACCAACAAGAATCAGTAGAACACCAAGAATGATGGAAGTGTAGGCCGAGAAAAATGGGATATGGAGAGATGGAGACATATTTGAACCAAACACAAACTCTTCACTTCCTTGCCTCTTTTTCCGCAAAAAAATTTTCCCTTACCAAGAAGTGCAATGATTCTTCTTTTCTCTCTTGTCAACTCAAGATATACCAACTTCCAACATACTATAACTCCTGAGCTTTTATTTTTATAACATTTTCTTCTTTCCATTTTTTATTTTTCTGTTTTCTCGAATCAACAATAAAGAAATAAAATATTTACAATTAGACAAACCCAAGAATTACCCCAAATTTGACAAACACCTAAGTGTTGTCTGAGAATTTCAAATGTGGCAGTGTCCAATGGTTTTGTAAATATATTAGCAAATTGCTCAGATGTTGGAACATACACTACCATAACTTCCTTTCTTTCAACAAGCTCTCTAATAAAATGATGTCTGATGTCAATATGCTTGGTTCGAGAGTGCTGGACTGGATTTTTTGAAATATCAATAGCACTTGTGTTGTCACATAAAATCTTCAAAGGCCCTTGATGAATTCCATAGTCGTTCATCATTTGCCTCATCCATAACAATTTTGCACAACAACTTTCAGCAGCAACATATACTGCTTCTGCAGTAGACAAAGAGATCGAATTTTGTTTCTTACTATGCCAAGATACCAGATTCGTACCAATAAAGAAACATCCATCCGTAGTACTTTTTTATCAACGGCATTACCATTCCAATCAGAATCGTTGTACCCAATTAATTCATAATCCTGATTCTTAGAATACCAAACACCATATTCAGAAGTCTCACTTACACATCGAATAACTCTTTTGACTGCAGTGAGATGAAACTCTTTTGGATCAGCCTGAAATCTTGCACATATTCCTATGCTGTAACATATATCTGGTCTACTTGTTAAATACAATAGACCCCCGATCATGCCCCTATGTAACTTTTGATCAACTAAGACTCCTTTCTCATCCCTTACCAGTTTGTCAGAAACCCTCATAGGTGTTTCAACTGCCCGGGCACTGCTTAAACCAAATCTCTTTACTAGATTCAGTGCATACTTACTCTGATTTATGAACAAGCCATTTTTCCTTGCTTAACTTGCAGTCCTAGAAAATATGTGAGTTCTCCAACCATGCTCATCTCAAATTCAGCCTTAATAATAGTGACAAAATCATGTACCATAGATGGTGAAGTAGAGCCGAATACTATATCATCAACATAAATCTGAGCAATCATTATTTTTGATGACTTTTCAAGCATAAATGGAGTGCAATCTACTCCCCCTCGACGATAACCTTTCTTAAGAAGAAAGTTAGTAAGTCGTTCATACCATGCCCTTGGTGCTTGCTTTAATCCATATAAAGCCTTCTTGAGGCGATACACATGATGAGGGTAATGAGGATTCTCAAATCCTTTAGGTTGTTCCACATATACTTCTTCATTTACCACACCATTTAGAAACGCACTCTTGACATCCATTTGATACAAAGTAAAGTTCATAGAGCAGGCAATAGCAAGTAAAATTTGAATTGACTCTAACCTGCCAACTGGTGCGAATGTCTTATCAAAGTCGACTTCTTCAACTTGTGTATATTCTTGAGCTACCAGTCTAGACTTGTTTCAAGTGATCTGTCCATCAGCATCAGATTTATTCTTGAAGATCCACTTTGTGCCCATCACATTTACACCTTGGGGGCGAGGAGTGAGATATCATGCGTCATTACGTGCAAACTGACCTAGTTCTTCTTGCATTGCAGCAATCCAGTATTCGTCCAGTAAGGCTTCTTTGTAGTTCTTGGGTTCACTGAGAGAGATGAAACATTGTAATCCTGCTAACTTCCTTTAGTCAACTCGAGGAATTGATCGAGTACTTCTTGATATTGGTTCAGGTTGCTCCTGTGTTGGAACATAGGATAATGCCGTGGGGGATAATGTTCCAACATGCGAAGATTCAGAAAGGTATTCAATATCATCTGGTTCAGCAGGGTAATCAGCTTGTTTAGATGTTCCAACATGCAATGGATCTGGCTTCTCAGGTTGACTAGGCTGTGTTGGAACATGAGTTTTACTAGGTTCATCTTTTACAACAACTAAATTTTGTCTTTCTTCAGAATCATCCACAATAAAATTTATAGATTCCATGAGTGTGTTTGTCCGAAGGTTATAAATACGATAAGTCTGACTGTTCACAGAACAACCAAGAAAGATTCCACTATCACTGCGATTATCGAATTTTGCCAATTGCTCTCTGTCTCTGAGGATGTAGCACTTGCTTTCAAACACATGAAAGTATGAGACATTTGGTTTCCTACCTTTCCAAATCTCGTAGGATGTTTTTCTAGTGAACAGACGCAGATATACTCAATTATTCGTATAGCAAACTGTGTTAATAGATTCTGCCCACCATTTTTTGTGAATTTCTTTCTCGGCCAGCGTAACTCGAGCCATCTCCAGCAAGGTTCTATTTTTTCATTCTACAAAACCATTCTGCTGAGGAGTGATTGGTGCAGAAAATTAGTGTTGAATCCCGAGCTCATCACAGAAGTCACTGAATTGAGAATTTTCAAACTCTCTACCATGATCACTACGAATTTGAACAATCTTCCCAACTGGACTTCCTTTTTCAGTATGTAACTTTATCACCAGACATCTAAACACTTCCACCATATCAAATTTTTCTTTTAGGGAGGCTACCCATGTAAATCTGAAAAATAATCAATACATACAAAGATATACTTCTTTCCACCTATACTAGGTGTATTGACCGGACCCATCAAATCTATATGCAATAATTCCAGATTTCTTGAGGTGGTTATATATTGAACGTTCATAGTGGGGAGATTGAATTTGTTTACCTTTTTGACATGGTCCGCACACAATTGTGCCCTTGCTTGTTAAGGTAGGCATACCTCATATAACCTTTGAATTTGCAATTTTCACCAAGATTTTGTAATTGATGTGACCGAGCTCCTGTGCCACAGAGATCCTTCATTATGTTTTGAGATCATACACCTTACTTCCTGTTCCAGTAAATAGCAAATATCTGATGATCGTATGCTTGACAGAACCTTGGCTTCTCCGTGTTTTACTATGCATTCGTCTTTCTAAAATTCCACAATCATATTGTCATCACATAATTGACTTATGCTCAGCAGATTGGCCTTCGAGTCTTCAACAAATAACACACTAGTGAATACTGGAAATCCTTCAATATGTAGTTTTCTTTTTCCAACCACTCTACTCTTCTTTCCATCGCCAAAAGTAACATAACCGCCATCATATGGTGTGATATTTGTGAGAAATTCTTGAGTGCCAGTCAAAAGTTCTGGTACATGCTTTGTTGCACATACTTCACTTATATCAAAGTACCACAAATCTCTGGAATATGATATAAGCGAAGTATGTGCAACAAAGCATGTACCAGAACTTTTGACAACCCACACCTTTCTGACCATTTTTGCTTTCTGGACTTCGTTTATATTGGAACATACCAAGAGTTGACATCCTTCCATTAGGTCTCTGAGCAGTTTCTGGCATTGTTCCTTTGAGTGACCTTGATATGAACGGTAGCTGCAGATGAGAGGTTTCCTTTGATGAGGCTTGCCAAACTTTCTATTTACCTCTCGAATCTTTGTCTTGAGCATTATACTCTTAAGTATCTCTTGTGTCTCAGGGTTGACTGTGAATGTGTTTTTGGGTGGGTTGTAATACCCAATTTCGTGTCGATCTCCAAAGTTCTTTCCCATGTCCAAAATATCGTCGAGTTTTGCTTTTCCAGAGTTCAGCTTAGAAATTACTGCTTCAGAAATCTCAGCTCTTTTGGTTGCTAAAATTAGATTTTCAATCAACTCTTCATTCTCCTTTTTAAGTTCGGCAACTTCCACACGCAACTCTTTTTCTATCTCCTTCAAATGCATTTTTTATTCCTTTAGCTCATTGTTTGTATCAACTACTTGAAGCCACATAGCATACATTTTTTCATAAGTACTGTAGATTTCTTCATCACTTACAGCAAGTCCATCATCTTCATCACTGGATACTTCATATGAGTCTATGTACATAAGGCTTCGATTTTGTGTGATGTGTTGGAACATCCATCATCTGATGCATCATGAATCTTTGCTTCAAACGCCACATAGTTACTTGTGAATTCCTCTTCGTCTTTTTTTTCATCTTTATCTTCACTCCATGGGGTAACATATGATTTTCCTAGTTTTTTCTGGGAATTTGCACATTCAACATGAATATGACCATATCCTTCACATTCTTTGCATTGAATTCATCCATGCTGTTTTGGTTCACCACTTTGATTCTAGAGAACTGATGATTTCCTTGTTCAAATCCTATCCCATGATTGCCTCCAAATTCTTGTGGCCTCGGTCTATTTCCACCATACCTTTCTTGAGATTTCTTGTTTACTACTTTCTTCAGCATTCTTGAGAAGTTTTTTGTGATAAGTGCAAGTTTGTCAAGCTCATCATCACTGTCAGATTCGTGATTATCCTTTGATGAGGATATTTTGAATGCCAACTCCTCTTGAACTCTCTTTGTAGCCTGCTGGAATGTCATCTCATACGTCTGTAATAATCCCATTAATTCATCTAGGCTCATGGTGGCTACATCTCTTGCTTCTTATATTGTTGCGGCCTTCATTGCAAACCTTTTAGAGAGTGATCTCAAGGTCGTTTTCACCAATTTTGCCTCTTTGTAGACTTTTTCGAGTTGATACGCCATATTGGAGATGTCCCTGAGCTTTCCGTTGAATACAACAATAGTGTCATCTTCCTCCATCTTGAGTTCCTCGAACTTTGTAGCCAATATATGTAGTTTAGATTCTCGAACTCGACTAGTTCCTTCATTAACAGTTTGCAGAATATCCCATGCTTTCTTGGCTTGATGACATGTAGAGATGAGTTTGAACTATTTTTCATCAACCGCAGTGAAAATAGCGTTTAGTGCTTTTGAATTCGCCAGTGACACCTTGAGGTCATCAGGAGACCAAGTTGATTTGTCTTTAAGTTTCTGCTCCCTTTGACTTGACTCTCTTTCTTTCGCCTTAGAGCTTGTATTAGCATCTTCAGTAGGGTAATTTCACTCATTTTCAACATAGTACCATGCAAGTTCATCCAATGAGTTGATGAAAACTCTCATGCGAGCTTTCCAATAATTGTAGTTGTCGTCTTCCAGCAGAGATGGCCGAGATACTGAAGCTCTTTCTTTGGTTACCATGGTAAAAATAGTTCACACTTTCCTTGCCACAACCAAGGGAAAAATAAGTGACCAAGCTCTGATACCAATTAAAATTTGATTTTACCTAATTCTCTTAATTATTTCTAGTATGCTCCAACATAACCTATCTAACCAAGTATGCAATAAAGTAAAGCATTAAAGACACAACACTTGGTTACGCAGTTCGATGAAATCCACCTACATCTGTGGGGTCTGGCCCAATTTAGAATGAATCCACTAATCAGAAAGATACAGTACACAGTGCATCATACAAAATACTTATCTTTACTAATCAAATGTGTGAATTCCGCTAGCTCCCCTAGCTACCGATCCTCCTTAATCAAACTCCCTCTGACCTCGAAACTCGTCGATGCTGGATCTTCCCCTCCCGAGAAATTAAGGTATGCGATTCTAAACTTTGAATAGCAGGTCATGTATGATGGAACATATAGATCTGGCTCTTTGCAAGGCTCTCGAAAGGATGAAAATCTGTGTGTAGATTTTCTCTATTAAAAGCGTGAGTTTAATGCAGTCGTGGTGTCCCCTTTTAAAGCCATGAGCAGATCGAAACTCTTCATGAATATCTCCATAATATTTCTATTCCTTATCTGCTTCTGGAGCATATCCAAATCTCATAAATAAAGGGATTTTCATCATCACAATTTCTCCCAAATATTCAATAATCTCAATACCATATTTGTAGGGATTTTCTATAGACCAACTATGCTTCTACTAACGCCTATCATATAGCAGAATATTCTGATTTCCATAAATCACAAATACTATAATATTCGGTGTCCTTTCTTTGTAAACTCTGATCAGCTTTATTGCGACTCCTTTATATGTTCCAACATGGAATGTTTTTTGTTTTCAAATATGTTCACAAATTGCCAATTAAAATATTCAATGATTACCACTTGACTTTACAGAATATTGGGTTTACACATGCTATGATGTAATAAACTGTACTTTGTACTGACTATCATAATGTTGGGTTTCACTTGCTTTGAAGTCTTTATGTTCAGGTGGAATCCCCGTAATACTTACAACTGCTCTAACCCACCTTAAATATCTCACTTTGGCCACTATATCTTTGGGTGTGGAGGATGAGCTTAGGTTTCTTATTTGCTTACTCGAAAGCTCCCCCAACTTGCTCGACCTAGATCTTTCAGTAATTATCAGTAATTTGACTAGATTATATATTAGGGTTGATTACAAATACCTCCCTTGAGTTTTGGCTGCATTACAAATCAATTTCATGGTAGTAGTTGTCAGAAATCTTACAATGACAATAGTGGGAAAACTCATGAACGGACTAAATTACTTCTCAAACATCCAATCTAGCTAGTTTCGTTTTTGTGCCATTTATGCCATTTTTGTTGTTGTTTGACTATCTAGATGTTGAAGTTTACTGACTTATATTTGGACTGAAACTTTTTTAAAAACCATTGCGAATGAGCTCGGATTCATAGTTAGTCCAAAAATTTAGGAAATGGGATGGAGCATACTCGTGATCTTAAGGTTCTAAAGTGTTAGAAGTTTTTTTCCTTCCTCAATAGGTCTATTATGGTGAAGATGTTGAGGCTGAAGAAATCTGCCACATAACTATCCACCTGCTTGGTCCCACAACATTGGATAAGCTTCGGAATGTGAAGCTGCGAACCCCGGTTGAGATGGAGTTCATTAGGCTTGTACTGGAAAGGTCGCCGAGCTTGGAGGAAATGGAGATACGGCCACTGATAGATGGTGATGAGGTTGAAAAGGGCATAGCAGAGATTTCCGTATTGAGAACGTCGGCTGAATTTAGAAGGGCTTCACCTGTGGCAAAAGTCATATGCTTACATCCAGCTTCAGAATGGGCTTCAAGTGGTTCCGACTCCACTCTTTATGCTTTCGTCAAGTGGCTGCGACTATTTGACAATTCTACTGCGACTCAGGATGACCAGAAATGATCGATGGCTGCAACTCGAGATGGAGGTGATGTATTATGATGAAACCGGACCGCCGAATTCTCCAGATACGGAGGGGAATTGAGATGACTAGGAAGGCGCACATAGTTGTGCTGCCGAGATTTGCCACTGGGTTTTGGGTTTTCCATCACCATCAAGCATGGAAGCAAGTCTACTGATTTGGATTTTCTATTATCGTCGGTCAGGTTTGCGCAGTTGGATCTGATAATCGAGGACGATATACTGTTCAAATCGGGCATAGGATTTGCTTTAGGTTTTGGTCCTGTAAAGTCCTCCGGAGTTGGACTTATGTATGGCATATTGTGAATATTGGTGATCTGGTGTTTTAACACCACTGAGTGAATTCTGGTGATATGGTGTTTTAACACCACTGCTATCCAGCAGTATTCCAGCAGCAGTATGGTTGATGTCCACGATTTATGGAGTGTATTATGGGATATAATTGTGCGATCTGATCAGAATATTGTGAAGATAAATGATTGATTTCGTGGTCATCTAATTCTGGTAAACGAATATTCCTGTAATAGTTAGGAATTGGTTAAGTAGTTTATTTATGGAACAAGTCCTATTGATAACAGGATTGTTCAATTAAATACCAGATTAGCATTAGATCTTTCCTTAGTCTAGAAGTCTATTGGTGGTAGAGTTCGACAAGGAAAGAAGTTGATTCAAGGCAGGATTGCGATGGGATAAAGAGAAGACGATTACAACGCAATCAATTTGACGCGACCAAGATTCAATCTCTACGTGAGAGCTTTGGAGCGATCTGCCTTAGTGTTTGGAGGTTCGTAAACAACCGACCAAGTTCGTGAAGATCAGAAACAATGAAGTCTTAATTCCTCGGGAGGAGGAGATCCAGGGAGACGTGTTGATCGTGAGGGTTCAACGACGTAGGATCGACAGTGAGGGGAGCTCACAACATTCACTCTGTAGGTTAGCAATGGATTAGTATTTAAGTTAAGCTTCTTGTACTAAAGACTGCTTTCTAGTGAATGGTTTCTGATATGGGCAAGGCCCCGCAGACGTAGGTGTATTTGCACCGAACTGCGTAACCAAGTTGTGTGTGCACTGCGTATTTTGTTTTGCCTTTTAACAACAAACTGATCTTGGTGTTCCAACACCAAACTATTAAACAACTTGGTATAAAGATTTAGAATTCAGGTGAAACGGAATTTCAATTGGTATCAGAGCAAGGCACTTGCTAACCCCTATACAGGGAGAGTGAGATCAGGTTTCACCATGGCACCAAAGGAGGGGGCCTCTGTCACGCGACCACCGTTGCTGGAACAAGGCAATTACGCCTACTGGAAGGCACGTATGAAAGTATTCATTGGAGCATTAGATGATCAAGCATGGAACTATGTTGTAAATCAGTACACTCCACCTCCCAGTGACAAAACTAAAGAATCGAGCTCATCAACGATCAAACCATATTCTGAATACTCTACTGAGGAGCATAGAGCTTACATGTCCAACTCAAAGGCATTGAATGCCATCTTCACAGCAGTAGATGAAGATCAATTTAAGATGATTTCAAATTGTGAGACTGCAAAGGAAGCATGGGATGTGTTACAGACGTATCATGAGGGAACAAGCTCAGTCAGAGATTCAAAGTTGCAATACTATACATCGAAATTTGAGGAATTGAAGATGCGGGAAGATGAAACTATCTCCGAGTTTAATGGACGAGTCTGAGATATTGCAAACAAGGCTTTTCAGTTTGGTAAAAAGTACAAAGATCAAAAACTTGTAAGGAAAGTGTTGAGGGCATTACCTCCACGGTTCAATATGAAGGTCACAGCAATCAATGAAAATGGAAGGATTGGGATGATGACACTTGATGAGCTCATGGGGTCTCTGGAATCCTATGAGATGGAGATGTTGCAAAATAAAATCGGAAAGAAGGAGATGGCTTTTACAAGCACAACCTCTGGGAAGGAAGATGAAAATACAGATAATGAAGATTCCGATGAAATTGCTAACATAACCAGAAACTTCTCCAGATTCATGAAGAAGATGGGCAGGAAGCCACAGGACAAGTCAAGTGGAAGCAAAAATCCGAATGCCAACTTCACTCCCGGATTCGGTCAGGCAACTGGTGTTGAAACACCGAAGATCAAATCGGTAAATCCGAATCTGAACAGAAAAATCCAATGCAGAGAATGTGAAGGCTTTGGACACATACAAGCTGAGTGTGCCAATACACTTAAAAGGCAAGGGAAATCATATTCCATAACCTGGAGTGATGATGACGGAGGAGACGATATTAAGGATGGAGAAGAGTATACAAATCATGTTGCTTTCGGCGTGTCGTTGGAAGAGTCTTTTGAGATAAATCGCAGTGTGTTGAATGAAGAAGAAAGTGATAGCTCAGATGAAAAGACTAGAAGCATTAGTGATGATGACATTCGCAAAGAAAGTATGGAGATGTATAAAATGTGGTTAAAAGTGGCGGATGAAAACAAAGAGCTCAAGGTTGAGAACAAGAGGTTATGTGAAAAGGTTAGAGTGAATGAACTTGGAAAGAAAAATGCAATTGAAGAACTTGAACAACTTAAAAAGGAATTTGCTGAAGTAGTTCAACGAGCGGAGACAGCAGAACAGGCTATTAGACGTCTCAATACAGGGAAAGCTAAGCTTGAAGATTGTCTGAAAATGGGACAAACTACCAAATTTGGAATTGGGTATGAAAGATCAGTTGATGCGTTGAAAAATAAGGCAGATCAAGGTGCACTTGCTCCAAGAATAATTGAGGAGAATTGCCCCATCAAGAGAATCAGGAGATGCGGATACTGTGGAGTTCAAGGTCATGTGAGAAACAGGTGTTTCAAATTACTTAGGACACTGTCCGTCAACCCAGCGTATCGGTATTTCAACACCATTCCAGGATACAACACCGTGCACCAAGTCAACACTGGAGGATACAGGAACGGATCCTTGAACACACATGCAACTCAGAGATCACATCGCATCACTCGACCAGTAAGACAGGTATGGGTTCGAAAGTCTCAAAATATTTGTCTTTCAAGTTTTGTATGTTTTGGAGCACATACAGGAACCTCGTGGTACTTCGACAGTGCGTGCTCAAGGCACATAACAGGAGTTCCTGAATTTCTGCGAAAATTCAAACCTGGATTTGGTGGACATGTTAAATTCGGTGATGGAAAACGAAGCAGAATAATTGGCAAAGGGGAGTTAGAAATCAAAGGGCTTCCAGTGTTCCAAGATGTGTTGCTAGTGGAAGGCCTGAAGGCTAACCTATTGAGCATCAGTCATTTATGTGATAATGATATGACGGTGTACTTTGACAAAGATAAGTGTATTGTAAATCATGGGTCTGGAGTATTCACTGGATCCAGATCAATGGATAAGTGTTATCTACTCGATCAAGACGTCACCTGCTTGAGCTCGAAAAAGGAAGTTAGTACACTGTGGCACAGAAAATTGGGGCACATAAATTATAAATCTTTGGCTCGTATTTCCAGACTAAATGCAGTCAGAGGTATTCCCGAAATCAGTGAAATCAAGGAGACTGTCTGTGGATCGTGTAAGGAAGGAAAGCAAATTCGTATTCCTCACCATGCTGTACATGATGTTTCAACATCAAGACTTTTGGAGCTTCTACATATGGACCTAATGGGGCCAGTGAGTACACCAAGTGTGGCAGGGAAGAAGTATATTTTTGTCTGTGTGGATGACTTCTCGAGGTATACGTGGGTATCATTCCTCAAAGAAAAATCAGAGGCCGCTGATGTATTCAAAATCTTGGCGCACAAGCTTCATGTAGAAAAAGGAACCGTTCGAATTGCACGCATCAGGAGTGATCATGGAAAGGAATTCAAAAACTCTAAATTTTGGGACATCTGTGAAACGCTTGGTATACATCATGAGTTCTCTGCCCCCATAACCCCTCAGCAGAATGGTATAGTAGAAAGAAAGAATCGGACACTGCAGGAAATGGCACGAGCAATGCTGGCTGAGAAAAAAATTCATTCTAGATATTGGGCTGAGGCAGTACACACTGCATGCTACACCATCAACCGAGTATATCTGCGTCCGTTTACCGAGAAGACACCGTATGAGATCTGGAAAGGAAAGAAACCAGATGTGTCGTATTTCCATGTCTTTGGCAGTAAGTGTTACATTCTGAAGGATCGAGAACCCTTGGCTAAATTTGAATCCAGGAGCGACATTGGAATATTCTTTGGCTATTCTCCTACTAGCCGAGCATACCGAGTACTGAATCAACGTTCTGGGGTAGTCATGGAGTCCATTAATGTGGTGATAGATGATTCAGAGGACGACAATGCTGGAGAAGGTGATGCG
This sequence comes from Rubia yunnanensis, assembly GCA_037428765.1. Lineage (NCBI taxonomy): Eukaryota > Viridiplantae > Streptophyta > Magnoliopsida > Gentianales > Rubiaceae > Rubia > Rubia yunnanensis. The sequence continues at coordinate 70,439,013 of CM075071.1, read as the reverse complement.
CTTGATTCAGCCGTTCCTACTGGTGTTGGAACACCAGCACCATCAACCGGTGTTGAAACTCCAGAATCTGGAAATCTTGATTCTGACCTGAATCCAACGAGACATATGCAGTTAAGGGATCGACCCCGTGTAAATTACAGAGAATTAGCAGGATTATCGTGTTTCATCTCACTCACTGAACCAAGAAGTTACAAAGAGGCTTTGCTAGATGAATATTGGATCTCGGCAATGCAAGAAGAATTGCAGCAATTCGAGAGAAACAATGTTTGGTTTCTTACCCCACGACCTGTTAATGTAAATGTGATTGGTACCAAGTGGATTTTCAAAAACAAATCTGATGCAAATGGTAATGTCACCAGAAATAAAGCACGCCTTGTTGCTCAAGGGTACACACAAGTAGAAGGGGTTGACTTCGATGAAACTTTTGCCCCTGTAGCCAGATTGGAGTCCATCAGACTAATGTTGGCCGTGTCCTGCATACTAGACTTTACTCTTTATCAAATGGATGTCAAGAGTGCATTCCTGAATGGCATAGTAAAAGAGGAAGTTTACGTGGAGCAACCTAAGGGGTTTGAAGACCCTCAGTTTCCTGATCATGTTTATAGGTTGAATAAGGCGTTGTATGGACTCAAGCAGGCACCTCGTGCTTGGTACGAGCGACTGACAACCTTTCTGATTAAAAAGGGCTATCGTCGAGGGGGAGTAGACCGTACGCTGTTCGTCCTGCACAAGGGGTCAAAGATTCTAATTGCACAGATCTATGTGGATGACATTGTGTTTGGATCTACTGATTCAGCCTTGGTGAAGGAGTTCGTTGACTTAATGACTCAAGAGTTCGAAATGAGCATGGTAGGAAAATTGTCGTATTTTTTGGGATTGCAGGTTACTCAGGAGAAGAATGGGCTGTTTATCAATCAACAGAAATATGCTGAAAACTTGATCAAGAGATTCGGACTTACTAGTGCAAAAGCAGTACGCACCCCAATGGCAACCACCGACAAGCTTACAAAGGATGAACAGGGGCAAAGTGTTGATCAGAAATTGTACAGGAGTATGATTGGCAGCCTGTTGTACTTGACTGCAAGTAGACCAGACATCTGTTTAAGTGTTGGTATTTGTGCTCGCTATCAAGCTGATCCAAAGGAATCACATATGTCAGCAGTGAAAAGGATTATTCGGTATATAAGTGGAACAGCGGAGTATGGAGTATGGTTTTCTCGAAACAAGGATTCACAATTAGTAGGTTTCAGTGATTCGGACTGGGCTGGGAATGCTGATGATCGTAAGAGTACCACTGGAGGGTGCTTCTTTGCTGGATCTAATATGGTCAGCTGGTACAGTAAAAAGCAGAATTCTATATCTTTGTCCACAGCTGAAGCAGAGTACTTAGCGGCCGGGATTTGTTGTGCGCAGTTATTGTGGATGAAGCAGATGATGAGAGATTATGGGTTCAATGATGTGAGTTTGACAGTCCTGTGTGATAATAAAAGCGCCATTGATATTTCCAGGAATCCTGTGCAACACTCTAGAACAAAGCATATCGATATCCGACATCATTTTATCAGAGACTTGGTTGAAAAAGGAGAAGTCGCAGTCCAGTATGTACCAACAGCAGAACAACTGGCTGATATATTTACAAAACCACTGGATGGTGAGACGTTTGAAGGCCTCAGACAGCACTTGGGTGTCTGTCGAATGTAAGGTACTCTGATCTGTACTTTCTATTGTATTATTTACTGTTGTGTTGTTTCTTTTATAATATGGTGAAAAAGAAAAAAAAAAGAGAAAAATCAAAAGTATCAAAAATATGTGAAGTGGTGTTTAAACACCGAGGACTTCAGAGGGAGAAAAATCAGCTGGGCCGAAAACTTATTGGGCCTAGGTGTGTACTCAGAAGGAAGGAAAAAGAGAAAGTCTTTTGGGTTTCGGAAAAAGGGGGGAAAAAGGAGAAAGTGACAAATTGATTCCCACACAAACTCAAATTCTCGACTGTTCATCTTCTACGTAGCTCACAGCTCCCTGTTCATCAGAAAAATTTGCCAAAACCCTCAATTTTTGTAGCCCACTCAAAACCCTGTAACAATGGTGAGCTCCAAGTTCCAGAAGATGGTCCGAGATTTCGTCAAGGTGCGGGTGCCGGAGAATCCGTGAATTGAAGAGCTCGATTCGGATGCAGATGTGGACGAGCTATGTGGAGATCGAGTGCAGACGCTAGCCAAGTGGGGTGGAAAAGTTCAGAGACGGAAAGCTAGGTTTGATCATTCCTTCGTCTATGATGGAAGGTACTTTTGCTCTGTTCTTGAATTTATAGAATGGATGGTGCAGAACAGAGATTATGTAGACCTTAGAAAATATAAAAGTCTGCATGGCAAAGTTAATGGATTTAAACTTGAGGAGTTATTAACTGGTGGAATAGGAGAGATTAGGGAGATTAGTGAGTATAATGCCAAACTGGTTGGGGTTGGTTTCGGAGAACATTATAGAGTAGGAGATGAAGAGGGCCAGTACTTCACAATGTACACACGGATAGCTTCCCTGCACAGGCCGATTATCAGGAATTTGGGGGATAATGTAGTTGTGCAGCCCTGGATAAAAGTGGTTAAATCCACTGATTTTACTGTGGCTGGTGACACAGAGATAGTGTGTTTTGATGAGTCTCTGTTTCAGACTCAAGAATCACTGAGAAGGTTACCTGTTCCTGTTGTGGACATTAGTGATAGTGAAGATGAGGCTGGGTGTGCAGGTGGCACTGATGAGGCTGATTGGATTTTGAGGGTGAATGAACCAGAGAGTGCCTCTGTACTGAGTGAATCTGCATTGAATGAGGCCATATCAGAGTTGTTTAGGTTTGAGTCTTGCCTATCAGAGTTTGTGAGATCTGATTCTGAGAAGGAAGATGGTGAAAGAATTGCTGCGGAGAGAGCAGGTGTGGCTGATGTGCCAAGTGCTGGTTTGGTTGATACTGATGATCAAACACCAGATGAGAGCCATGCTGAGAAGGAGCAGAGTCCAGTTGATCTGGGTATTGGTGTTGAAACACCACTGGAGACAAGTCCATCCCAGAGATGTAAGAGGAAAAGGAAGGAGGCTGGTGTTGAAACACCATATGAATTTGGAGACAGATCTGAGACAGGTGAAGAAAGGGTGGCTTCTACCTCCAAGAGAGTGCGAAGATCTAAAAGATGCAGAGTCAAAAGTACAGCCACTAGTGAGGACAGTGATGAGCCAATTGGGCAGAAACTGAAGAAGTTACGCACTGCCAGACAGCAAAGACAAGCTGAGACAGTTGAGTCTAGTGCACAACCTGTACCTGAAGCGAGTGAAGCCATTAGCCCTGAATTCTTTGATGATGCAAGTCAAGAGAAGTGGAAGTTTGTCTGTGACAGGAAGATATTGGCGGAAAGGCCAGCTGATGCTGTAAAATATAAGGAATGTGGATTCACAGACTATTTGCATTATCTCAAAGTGTTTAAGGCAGCTACCTGTTTCGGTGACTATAACAAGCAACTTGTGATGGAATTTTACTCTAATTTGAAGGAGGAGTGTGAAGACGAAGACTCTCTGTGGTTTCACAGAGTATATGTGAGAGGAACAGTGGTGGTATTTTCCCCAGAGGCAGTAAATGTTTGTCTGCAGCGTGGAACATCGAGGGATGTTCAGGCGGTGTTCCAACACCAAATGCCGGAGAATTTCGATGCAGTGGCAGTAGAGTTGACCGGTGGTGTGGAAAGTTCGTGGCCACTGACTGGGAGACAACAAATACCAGCATCAAACCTGACCTCTAGGTATTACTGTCTGTATATGGTGGCGATTCATAACTGGATTCCTTCGGTAAACAACACGATTGTTACCAAAGAAATGGCGACTCTTCTTTACAGCCTGGGAACGAGGCATAGGGTCAATCTGGGCAGTTGATTTTTAATGATATTTTGGACTGTGCTCGCATGACGAGGAAGGAAGCTTTAGTCCATCCCTGTGTGATATCGATGGTACTGCAAAAAGGGGGAGCAGTTGCAAGCGAGACCGATGAAGTATTGGCAACCCAAGCCTTACGGCCAACTCTCAGAACCCTGAGTGGTCGTATAGTGAAGGACCTACCCTGGACGCCTCCAGCGACGACTGGCTCGGATGAAGGAGCAGCTCGGCTGAGAGCCATTGAGGCGAGGGCAGCTGTATGTCAAGAACTACTTGAACGTCATCAGGCCACTATTGCAAAGATTCAGGGGGAGCTGGCAGCTTTGGCGGCTGAGAGAGAAGCTTTGCTGGGAGCGAATCAAAATGATAATGGATCAGATGCTGGTCATTCAGACAATGCTGCATCAGAGGAGTCCGAGTGAAGTTTAAAATGATTGGGATTCTTGGTTTTCTTGGTTCTTGTCATATTACTGAATTCAGGGGGAGATATTAGAGATTTTGTATGATTTGAATGATTTTGTGTTCTGGATAATTGGATATTTGTGCTAGCTGGTATTCTGGTGTTCTATATTGTTTATGCTAGTTGGTTTTCTGGTATTCTATAGTGTTTGTGCTGATGTTCTATGAATTCACCGATATGCCAAGAGGGAGATTGTAAAGTCCTCCGGAGTTGGACTTATGTATGGCATATTGTGAATATTGGTGATCTGGTGTTTTAACACCACTGAGTGAATTCTGGTGATATGGTGTTTTAACACCACTGCTATCCAGCAGTATTCCAGCAGCAGTATGGTTGATGTCCACGATTTATGGAGTGTATTATGGGATATAATTGTGCGATCTGATCAGAATATTGTGAAGATAAATGATTGATTTCGTGGTCATCTAATTCTGGTAAACGAATATTCCTGTAATAGTTAGGAATTGGTTAAGTAGTTTATTTATGGAACAAGTCCTATTGATAACAGGATTGTTCAATTAAATACCAGATTAGCATTAGATCTTTCCTTAGTCTAGAAGTCTATTGGTGGTAGAGTTCGACAAGGAAAGAAGTTGATTCAAGGCAGGATTGCGATGGGATAAAGAGAAGACGATTACAACGCAATCAATTTGACGCGACCAAGATTCAATCTCTACGTGAGAGCTTTGGAGCGATCTGCCTTAGTGTTTGGAGGTTCGTAAACAACCGACCAAGTTCGTGAAGATCAGAAACAAGGAAGTCTTAATTCCTCGGGAGGAGGAGATCCAGGGAGACGTGTTGATCGTGAGGGTTCAACGACGTAGGATCGACAGTGAGGGGAGCTCACAACATTCACTCTGTAGGTTAGCAATGGATTAGTATTTAAGTTAAGCTTCTTGTACTAAAGACTGCTTTCTAGTGAATGGTTTCTGATCTGGGCAAGGCCCCGCAGACGTAAGTGTATTTGCACCGAACTGCGTAACCAAGTTGTGTGTGCACTGCGTATTTTGTTTTGCCTTTTAACAGCAAACTGGTCTTGGTGTTCCAACACCAAACTATTAAACAACTTGGTATAAAGATTTAGAATTCAGGTGAAACGGAATTTCAGGTCCCTTGAATCTTATGCTCCCTCTGTTCCACCCTGTTCTGCACGGAATATTTTCACGATCTCCAATAAACATGCTTGACTGTAAATATGTGAAGCTACGATCAATAATGACACACGAAAATCTGATATTTATAAAATACATGTTACGATGAATCTAAATATATCCATACGATAAAATTATTGTCCATGCACCTATTCAAATATGTGATCAAAGTTTGACATTTTTTATCAAAAGAATATTCTATGCACAATGGAGTGGGAACCACCTCTTTAAATGAATGTGAGTAGAATCTTTCAGTTTCAGAGAGGGCTGCTATTGCCTCTCCTTCACAAGCTCGATTCTGATGGTTATGGTTATAGCAACAATTAACGGACTTTGACTGAAAAATTGGCTCTGCGAAAATGCTTCTTTGGTGTTCTTCCGGTGGGGAGTACTATCTAAATAATAACTTATCAAATAAAATAGAAGACCTCCCGCGTAGTGGGAATGTTCAAATGAATCTCATTAGCCAATGGATATCATTTTCGGAGAATCGCATTAAGAGGATTAGTGATCATGCTAATAGCATTATTGCAATCAAATTCAATTATACTGGAATTTGGTTTTACCGAATTTTTCTAATTTTTATTAGTATGTTCCAACATGATCTATTTAACCAAGTATGCAATAAATTAAATCATTAACGATACAAGACTTGGTTACCCAGTTCGGTGAAATTCACCTACATCTGCGGGGCCTGGTCCTGTTCAGAATGAATCCACTAATTAGAAAGATGCAATACAAAGTACATTATACAGAATACTTATTTTTATTAACTATAACGTGTGAATTCTGCAAGCTCCCCTTGCTACCGATCAGACTCCCTCTGACCTCGAAACTCGTCGATGCTGGATCTCCTCCTCCCAAGGAATTAAGGCATATGATTCTGAACTTTGAACAGTAGGTTACGTATGTTGTGTAGAGTCCTCGGGAGTTGGATTTATTTATGGCATATTGCGAATTCTGGTGATCTGGTGTTTTAACACCGCTATCCAGGTTTTCCGAACGCAGGATTTTGTCCACGATTTATGGAGCATATTATGGAGTATATTTATGCGATCAAATCAGAATATTGTGAAGATTATTATCTTATTTCGTGGCAATCTAATTCTGGTAAACGAATATTCCTGTAATAGTTAGGAATTGATTAAGTAGTTTATTTATGGTACAAGTCCTATTGATGAAGGATTGTCCATTTAAATACCAGATTAGAATGAGATCTTTCCTTAGTTTAGAAGTCTATTTATGGTAGAGTTAGACAAGGAAAGAGGTTGACAGAAGGCAGGATTGCGATGGATATAAATACAAGAAGATACAACGCAATCAATTAAGCGACCAAGAATTCATCTCTACGTGAGAAGTTTGGAGCGATCTGCCTGTGGTGTTTGGAGGAGTGTTTATTCATCCGACCAAGTTCATAAAGATCAGAAACAAGGAAGCCTTAATTCCTCGGGAGGAGGAGATCCAGGGAGACGTGTTGATCGTGAGGGTTCAACGACGTAGGATCGGCAGTGAGGGGATCTCACAACATTCACTCTGTAGGTTAGCAATGGATTAGTATTTAAGTTAAGCTTCTTGTACTAAAGACTGCTTTCTAAGTTGTGTGTGCACTGTGTCTTTTGTTTTGTGTTTTAACACCAAACCTTTAAACAACTGGGCACAAAAGTATAGACTTAAGGTGGAACAGAATTTGAATTGGTATCAGAGCTTGGCACTTGCTGACCCCTATACAGGGAGAGTGAGATCAGGTTTCACCATGGCACCAATGGAGGGGGCTTCAGTCACACGACCACCGTTGCTGGAACAAGGTAATTATGCCTATTGGAAGGCACGTATGAAGGTATTCATCGGAGCACTAGATGACCAAGCTTGGAACTATGTCGTAAATCAATACACCCACCTACAACTGACGAAGCAAAGGGATCAAACTCATTGACGACTAAACCATTCTCTGAATATTCTACCGAGGAGCACAAAGCACACGTGTCCAACTCAAAGGCATTGAATGCCATCTTTACAGCAGTGGATGAAGATCAATTTAAGATGATTTCAAATTGTGAGACTGCTAAGGAAGCATGGGATGTGTTGCAAATTTATCATGAGGGGACAAGCTCCGTCAGAGAGTCAAAGTTGCAGTATTATACGTCAAAATTCGAAGAACTAAAGATGCGTGAAGATGAGACTATTTCTGAGTTCAATGGACGAGTTAGAGATATTGCAAACAAAGCTTTTCAGTTCGGCAAAAAGTACAAAGATCAAAAGCTTGTCAGAAAGGTGTTGAGAGCATTACCTCCACGTTTCAACATGAAGGTCACAGCGATCAATGAAAGCGGAAGGATAGGGACTATGACACTTGATGAACTTATGGGATCCCTGGAATCTTATGAGATGGAAATGCTGCAAACTAAAGCAGGAAAGAAAGAGATGGCTTTTTCAAGCATAACCTCTGGAAAGTCAGAAGATCATTCAGACAATGAAGAGTCCGATGAAATTGCAAACATAACCAGGAACTTCTCCAGATTTATGAAGAAGATGGGCAGGAAGTCACAAGAGAAAGTTAGTGGGAATAAAAACCCAAACGCAAACCCCACTCCAAGATTTGGCCAAGCAATTGGTGTTGAAACACCAAAGTTTAAATCAACGAATCCAACCCTGAACAGGAGAATCCAGTGTAGAGAATGTGAAGGTTTTGGACACATACAAGCTGAGTGTGCCAATACACTTAAAAGGCAAGGAAAATCGTATGTCACAACCTGGAGTGATGATGACGTAGGGGATGATTGTAAGGATGGAGAAGAGTATACCAATCATGTTGCTTTCGGTGTATCAGTAGAGTTAGAAGACTCTCTCAAGGAAGGTCTCAGTGGGCTAAATGAAGACGAGAGTGGTAGCTCAGATTAAGAGGCTAGAAGCATTAATGATGATGACATTCACAAGGAAAGCATGGAAATGTACAAGATGTGGTTAAAAGTGGCAGATGAAAACAAAGAGCTCAAGTCTGAGAATAAGATATTGCGTGAAGAAGCCAAAATAAAGGAACTTGAAAAGGAAAAGGCAATTGCTAAACTGGAAGAAATCAAGAAGGATTTTGCTGAAATGATGCAACGAGCAGAGGCAGCAGAACAATCTATCAGACGTCTTAATACAGGAAAAGCTAAACTCGAAGACTGTCTAAGAATGAGACAGACGACTAAGTACGGAATTGGATATGAAAGATCCATACCGGAAAATTCATGGAGTAACACAGAATGTCAAGGTGCGCTAACTCCCAGAATAATCGAGAGAAATTTTTCTACCAAAAGGATTCGACGATGCGGATACTGTGGAATGCAAGGACATGTAAGAAATAGATGTTTTAAGCTGCTTAGGACCCTGCCTTTCAACTCAGCAAATCGAGGTTTCAACACCGTGTCAAGATATGATGCAAGGCATCGTTTCAACACTGGTGGATACAGAACCAGATTCCTGAACACGCGTGATAACCCAAGTCCACAACGCACCGCTCGACCAACACGCCAGGTATGGATTCAAAAATATCAAGATGTTTGTTTTTCAAGTTTTGTATATTTTGGGGCACATACAGGAAATTCTTGGTATTTCGATAGTGCATGTTCAAGGCATATGACTGGAGTTCCTGAATTTCTGCGAAAATTTAAACCTGGATTTGGAGGACATGTTAGATTTGGTGATGGGAAACGCAGTAGAATAATCGGCAAGGGTGAGTTAGCCATCAAAGGGCTTCCGGTGTTCCAAGATGTATTACTAGTGGAATGTCTGAAGGCAAACTTGTTAAGCATCAGCCATCTATGTGACAATGAAATGACAGTGGTTTTCGATAAGGAGAAATGTGTAGTAAAGCATGAGACTGGAGTATTCACTGGATCAAGATCAATGGATAACTGTTACCTGCTCGATCAAGTTGTCACCTGCCTGAGTTCAAAGAAAGAAGTTAGTACTCCGTGGCACAGAAAATTGGGGCACCTAAATTATAAATCCCTAGCACGTATTTCCAGACTGAATGCAGTTAGAGGTATTCCTGAAATCAGTGACAACAAGGAGGTTGTTTGTGGGTCATGTAAAGAAGGAAAACAAATCCGGACACCACACCATGCAGTACATGATGTTACAACATCAAGACTCTTGGAACTTCTGCATATGGACTTAATGGGGCCGGTGAACACTCCCAGTGTGGCAGGGAAGAAGTATATTTTCGTCTGTGTAGATGACTTCTCAAGGTATACGTGGGTATCATTTCTCAAGGAGAAGTCAGAGGCTGCTGATGTTTTCAAGAACCTGGCACACAGGTTGCTTGTAGAAAAAGGAACCGCCCAAGTAAGAATTGCACGAATCAGGAGTGACCGTGGAAAAGAATTCAAAAATTCAAAATTTCATAATATTTGCGAGACACTTGGAATACACCACGAGTTCTCTGCCCCCATAACTCCACAACAAAATGGCATAGTAGAAAGGAAGAACAGGACGTTGCAGGAAATGGCACGAGCAATGTTAGCCGAGAAAAAAATTCATGCTAGATATTGTGCTGAGGCGGTACACACGGCATGTTACACTATCAACAGAGTATATCTGCGTCCGTTTACTGAGAAGACACCATATGAGATATGGAAAGGGAAGAAACCAGATGTGTCGTATTTTCATGTTTTTGGAAGTCGGTGTTACATTCTGAAGGATCGAGAACCCTTAGCTAAATTTGAGTCTAGAAGTGATATCAGTATATTCTTGGGTTATTCCCCCACGAGTCGAGCTTTCCGAGTTCTTAATCAACGCTATGGAGTAGTCATGGAGTCTATTAATGTGGTTGTTGATGATTCAGAAGAAGATACTATGGGTGACGGTGATATGCTCGACCCAGTGAATCCTACTGGTGTTGAAACACCAGCACAGTCAACCGGTGTTGAAACTCCGGAAACTGTAACACATGACTCTGAACAGAGTCCGGCCAGACATATGCAATTGAGGGATCAACCACGGGTAAATTACAGAGAATTGGCAGGACTATCTTGTTTCATCTCTCTCACTGAGCCAAAAAATTACAAAGACGCTCTTCTCGATGAATATTGGGTTTCGGAAATGCAAGAAGAACTGCAGCAATTCGAGAGAAACAATGTTTGGTATCTTACCCCCCGACCGAATAATGTGAATGTGATCGGAACCAAGTGGATCTTTAAGAACAAATCTGATGTGGAGGGTAACGTCACAAGGAATAAAGCGCGATTAGTTGCTCAAGGGTATACTCAAGTTGAAGGGGTTGACTTTGATGAAACTTTTGCACCTGTAGCCAGATTAGAGTCGATCAGACTGATGTTGGCAGTATCATGTATTCTGGATTTTAATCTTCATCAGATGGATGTCAAAAGTGCGTTCCTGAATGGCCTAGTAAAGGAGGAAGTTTATGTGGAACAGCCTAAGGGATTTGAAGATCCACACTTTCCTGACCATGTCTATCGATTGAATAAAGCACTGTACGGACTCAAGAAGGCACCTCGTGCATGGTATGAGCGACTGACAACCTTTCTGATTCAGAAAGGATATCGTCGAGGGGGAGTGGACCGTACACTATTCGTGCTGCGTAGGGGGACAAATATTCTCATCGCACAAATTTATGTGGATGATACTGTTTTTGGATCTACCTCTTCAGCATTGGTGAAGGAGTTTGTTGACTTAATGACTCAGGAGTTCGAAATGAGCATGGTAGGAAAATTGTCCTACTTTCTGGGATTACAGGTTACTCAGGAGAAGAATGGTATTTTCATCAATCAACAGAAATATGCTGAAAACTTGATCAAGAGATTCAGACTTACAAGTGCAAAGACAGTACGCACTCCAATGGCTACCACCGACAAGCTTACAAAAGATGAACTGGGTCAAAGTGTTGATAAAAAATTGTACAGGAGTATGATTGGCAGTCTGTTGTACTTAACTGCAAGCAGACCAGACATCTGTCTGAGTGTTGGTATTTGTGCTCGCTATCAAGCTAATCCAAAGGAGTTACATCTGTCAGCCGTGGAGAGGATTATTCGGTATATAAGTGGAACATTGGAGTATGGAGTATGGTTTTCTCGAAACAAGGAGTCGCAGTTGGTAGGTTTCAGTGATTCTGACTGGGCCGGGAATGCCGATGACCGTAAGAGTACCACTGGTGGATGCTTCTTTGCTGGATCAAATCTTGTTAGTTAGTACAGTAAAAAGTAGAATTCTATATCATTGTCTACGGCTGAAGCATAATACTTAGCTGCCGGGAGTTGTTGTGCACAGTTATTATGGATGAAGCAGATGATGAGAGATTATGGGTTCAATGATGTGAGTCTGACAGTTCTATGTGATAATAAAAGCGCCATTGATATTTCCAGGAATCCTGTGCAACACTCGAGGACAAAGCACATCGATATTCGACATCATTTTATTAGGGACTTGGTTGAAAAAGGAGAGGTCGTAGTCCAGTATGTACCAACAGCAGAACAACTGGCTGATATCTTTACAAAACCTCTGGATGGTGAGACTTTTGAAGGCCTCAGACAGCACTTGGGTGTCTGTCGAATGTAAGGTACTCTGATTTGTCCTTGTTGTAGTATTATTTACTGTTATGTTTTCTTTTAAATACAGTGAAAAAAAAGGAAATATCGAAAATACCAAAAATATGTGAAGTGGTGTTTAAACACCGGGGAATATAGTGGAAGAAGACCAGAAGGATTAACTTTGGGCCAAAAGGTTATACTGGGCCTAAAATTGCGCATGTGGTATTGTGAAAGAAGAAAAAGTCGAGTGGCTTTACGGTTTTCGAAAAAGGTAAGTGAAAGTGACAAGTGGTTGATTCCCACACAAACTCAAATTCTTCAACTGTTCATCTTCCCAAACAGAGCTCCCGCAAATATTGTTTTCGAGCAACCTGAAGTTTGCAGAAACCCTCATATTTTCGTAGCTCGACCAACAGCCCCTTGACAATGGCGAGTTCTACGTTCAAGAAATTGGTCCGAGATTCTGTCAATGTGCGAGTGCCTGAAAATCCAAGAATTGAAGAGCTCGACTCCGATGCAGACCTGGATGAGCTCTGTGGAGGTCGAGAACAGAGACTGACACCGTGGGGTGGAATAAAAGGTCGACGACCTAAGCCAAGGTTTGATCAGTCTTTCGTTTTCGATGGAATTTACTTCTGCTCTATTCTTGAATTTATTGAGTGGATGGTCCAGAATAGAGATTATGTAGATCTTCAAAAATATAAGAATTTGCGTGGAAAGGTAAATGGATTTAATCTAAAGGATTTGTTAACCAGTGGAATTGGAGAAATATGTGACATTAGTAAGTTTAATGCCACGTTGGTTGGAGTAGATTTTGGAGAACAGTATAAAGTAGGAGATGAAATAGATAAGTACTTCACTATCTACACGAGAATAGGGTCCCTACACAAGCCTGTTATTAAAAGCCTAGGTGATAATGCTGTTGTACAACCCTGGGTTAAAGTGGTTAAATCTACTGACTTTGCCAAAGCAAGTGGCAAAGAGATGGAAATCTTTGATGAGTGTATTTCAGTTTCAAGAACGGTTGAGACAGTTACCTGTTCCAGTGATAGAGATAAGTGATAATGAAGAAGAGGAAGTATGTGCTGAGGGAGTCAGTGAAGGTGAGACGGGCTCTGAAAATGCTCTTGTGAGCAGTGAGAATATGGCTGTGGAAGGTTTAGAGGGAGCTGATGTTCTTGATACTGGTGTTCAAACACCAGCTGTGAGCTCTGCTGAGAGGGAGCACACCCCTGAGGGTCTTGGTATTGGTGTTGAAACATCGCCAGAAGCCAGAAAAACCCGTGGACTTAAGAGGAAGAGTATAGAGGTGGGTGTTGAAACACCACCTGAGTCTGGGGACATACCTATCCCTCAGTTGTCCAAGAAGACCAGAGGAGGTGTGGCCTCTGCATCCAAAAAGGTTCGATGGTCAAAGCGGTGCAGAAACAAGAGTATGGCTGCAAGTGATGATCGTGATGAGCCAATTGGGCAGAAATTGAAGAAGTTGCGGGCAGATCGACAGAAGAGATCAGCTGAACAAATGGAGTCTCGGACACTACCTGCTCCTGAGGTTAGTAAGGCTATCTGCTTTGAGTTTTATGATGAGGCTAGTCAAGAGAAAATGGAGTTCATCAGTGGCAGAAAAATACTGGCAGAAAGGCCAGCCGATGCCGAGAAGTACAGAGAGTGTGGGTTCACTGATTTCCTACAATACCTCAAAGTACTTAAAGCTGCCACGTGCTTTGCTGAGTACAATAAGCAGATGGTGATGGAGTTTTACGCAAATCTGAAGGAGGATTGTGAAAGAGAAGATTCCTCTTGGCTTTATAGAGTGTACGTGCGTGGGGAAGTTTTTGAATTCTCCCCCGAGGCTGTGAATAGATGTCTGCAGCGTGGCACTACCAGGAATGTCCAGGCGGTGTTCCAACACCGGATGCCAGAAAACTTTGATGAAGTGGCAGTGGAGTTAACAGGAGGGGTGGAAAGCACTTGGCCACTGACTGGCAGACAGCAGATACCTGCATCAAATCTAACCTCCAGATATTATTGTCTGTACATGGTAGCCATTCACAACTGGATCCCTTCGGTTAACAATACAAGTGTTACCAAAGAAATGGCTACACTTCTCTATAGTCTGGGAGCGAGGCATAGGGTTAATTTGGGAAGGCTGGTATTCAACGATGTTATGGACTGTGCCCGGAAGACTAGGAAGGAAGCCCTAGTACATCCCTGTGTCATCTCAATGGTCCTGCAAAAAGGGGGTGCTGTCGCAAGGGAATCTGATGAAGTGATATCTACCCAAGCTTTACGGCCGACCCTCAGAACCTTGAGTGGTCGTATTGTGAAGGATCTACCCTGGACGCCTCCAGCAACAGAATGCTCGGTTGCAGGTGCAGCTCGGTTAAGAGCTATTGAGGCGAGAGCAGCAGCATGTCAAGAAATTCTTGGGCGTCATCAGGCTGCTATAGTAAAAATTCAGGGGGAGTTGGCTGCTTTGGAAGCTGAGCGAGGAGATTTGTTGGCAGCAACTCAGGATGCAAATGGGTCGGATGCTGGTGCTTCGGACAGTGTTGGATCAGAGGAGTCAGATGATAGTTTGGAATAACTGTTTTTTTGTTTTCTTGGTTTTCTTGGTTTTCTTGACATATTACTGAATTTAGGGGGAGAAACTTAGAGATTTTGATTTTGAATGATTCTGAATTGATTTTGAATGCTTTATGTTCGGTCTGAATATTTGGGGGATTGTGCTATCTGGTTGTCTATGTTATTTGTGCTGATGAATTCACCAATATGCCAAGGGGGAGATTGTAGAGTCCTCGGGAGTTGGATTTATTTATGGCATATTGCGAATTCTGGTGATCTGGTGTTTTAACACCGCTATCCAGGTTTTCCGAACGCAGGATTTTGTCCACGATTTATGGAGCATATTATGGAGTATATTTATGCGATCAAATCAGAATATTGTGAAGATTATTATCTTATTTCGTGGCAATCTAATTCTGGTAAACGAATATTCCTGTAATAGTTAGGAATTGATTAAGTAGTTTATTTATGGTACAAGTCCTATTGATGAAGGATTGTCCATTTAAATACCAGATTAGAATTAGATCTTTCCTTAGTTTAGAAGTCTATTTATGGTAGTGTTAGACAAGGAGAGAGGTTGACAGAAGGCAGGATTGCGATGGATATAAATACAAGAAGATACAACGCAATCAATTAAGCGACCAAGAATTCATCTCTACGTGAGAAGTTTGGAGCGATCTGCCTGTGGTGTTTGGAGGAGTGTTTATTCATCCGACCAAGTTCGTAAAGATCAGAAACAAGGAAGCCTTAATTCCTCGGGAGAAGGAGATCCAGGGAGACGTGTTGATCGTGAGGGTTCAACGACGTAGGATCGGCAGTGAGGGGATCTCACAACATTCACTCTGTAGGTTAGCAATGGATTAGTATTTAAGTTAAGCTTCTTGTACTAAAGACTGCTTTCTAGTGAATGGTTTCTGATGGCAAGGCCCCGCAGACGTAGGTGTATTTGCACCGAACTGCGTAAACAAGTTGTGTGTGCACTGTGTCTTTTATTTTGTGTTTTAACACCAAACCTTTAAACAACTGGGCACAAAAGTATAGACTTAAGGTGGAACAGAATTTGATGTTGGAATATAGAATTCTAGCTCTTTGCAATTCTCTCGAAAGATTGAAAATCTGTGTAGATTTTCTCTGTTAAAATCCATGATCAATGCAGTCGTGGTTGTTCCCTTTTATAGCCCTGAGCATATCGGAATACTCCCTGATTATCTCCACAATATTCCTATTCCAAATTCCCTTCTTGAAGCATATCCAAATCTCATAAATAAAGGGGTTTTCCTTATATCAATATATCTCATATATTTGATAATATCAACTCCACATATGTAGGAATTTTCCATAAATCAACTATGTTTCTATACACCTAATATATATCAGAATATTTAGATTTCCATAACTCACAAATACCATAATATTCTGTCTTCTTTTTCTGTAAACATCCTTGGCGTAAATAAGTTGTTTTCGCATGTTCTAACATGGAAAGTTTTTCGTTTCCAAATATGTTCACAAAAACTGTCAATTAAATATTCAATGCATATCTCTTGACTTTAGAGGTACTAAAATAAGAATAAATTATTTTTTTGGTCTCTATGATCTTATACCATCTTTTGGTTCTTGAGATTAATACCGCTTCCTTTCAGTATCCAACAAATTCAAAATTATTTGTTTGATCTCAAGGTGGTTTTCAGTAGACTAAATTGTTTTATGGTCCCTAACATATGAACTTATACCATTTTTTGGTCCCCAAAATTACCTGAAAACCATCATGAAAACCACGTAGGGGACCAAACAAATTATTTTGTATTTGTTAGTTGTTGAACAAATGTGGTATTGACGTCGGTGGCCAAAAGAAGGTATTGCATCATATGTGGTGACAAAAAAATAATTTAGCGTTAAAATAGTGAGCAATGGAGATTTCACATTGAATAGCCAAGATTTTAACTTTCATAAGGGATACAGAATGTGTGAAAACTGATTTAGCAAATATAAAAATACGAAGTAAAAGTTTATGGCAAATTTTTGGGAAAGATCGTCTTTCTATATGGTTATAAAAAGATGGGATTTAATTAGAATAATAAAAAGGTAAAAGATCTTAGTTGCAATATTGAAAATTTACTATGCAACGTGTAGTAGTTATAAAGTTTATAACCTGATTCATGCAACCCAAAAATTTTATTTTTATTTCTTCTAATATGCACTTTAAACTTTGGTATTTCGATTGCTTATGTAAATATCGTCTTTCAAGCAACAGACTCAAATTTTATTTGTCCCACATCTACACATAAATTATTCTCTTACATATAAAATTTTTTGAACCAAATCGGGTTTTCTAGGATTGTACTATTTCTCCCCGTTGTAATTGGCAAAGTTTTGGGAAAGACGGTCTTTCAATAGCCTTATGGAAAGATGATGTTTAATTAGAATAATAAAAGGTAAAATATCTTAGTTGCAATATGAAACGTGTAGTAGTTATAAAATCTATAACCCGATCCATGCAATTCAAAAATTTTTATTTTTATTTCTTCTAATTTATACTTTAAACTCTGGTCTTTCCATGACTTATGGAAATAACGTATTTCAAGAGAAACTCATTGAAATTCATTTATTGAAATTTTTTTATAAAAAGAACTTTTAACCCGTCAACCCCGAACCCGTCTCTTGAAAGACGGTCTTACCATAAGTCATGGAAAGACCAAGGTTTAAAGTGCAAATTGGAAGAAATGAAGATAAAATTATCTAATTGCCTGAATCATATTATAAATTTTATAACTACTCCACGTTGTATACTAAATTTTTGATATTACAACTTAATCAGTCATTCCATAGATGATTTTTCCCAAGATTTTACCGTCAACCCCGGATTAAATTATTGTTATTTTTCTTTTAAAATCAAAGTAACCTTAGATGACATAATTATAAAAGATGATTCTGGTAATGACTTCGATTCTTCTAGTCTAGCATTTATAGAAGTAGCGGTCTCTTCACCCCATCGAAAAAGGGCAACCTGAAGAAGCAGTTACTTTCCATAATCACTGGTATGTGTTTTTTGTTCCCTCCATTTTGATCTCATTGCCTTGTATTTTTATGGGGTTTTCCTTCTTTTAAAACTGTTGTTTGATTTGTGTGAAGATGTGATTTATATGGTTCTTTATGTTGTTTTGTGTCGGTATATGATGAAATGCCTTCTGGGTCGTATCAAATTAGGATAAAAGTTATTTGAAGGCTTGTAGCAAATATGGGTGTAAAGTTTGATTTTTCTAAAAAAAATTGCTGATGCAGTTTCTGATCCCATTTCACCCAATTTGTAGAGAATACCATTTTTTTTGTAACTTTGTTGGACCAAGGAATTTTGGGGTGTTTTTGAGGATTGCATGTATTGTATTCAGTTGTTGTCAAGTTGGACTGTTTTTAGATGATCACTTGAAAAGTGTAATGAAATTTGATTATTAGTATCCTTTTGGTTTGTGTTTCTGGTTATGTGAACAATGGGATCTGGGGCTGTATTCAATTGTTGGCTTTTTAGACTGCTTTTGGATGATCACTTCAATCATGTAATGAAATTTGATTGTTTGTGTTTTTTTAATATGCATTTCTGGATTATATGGATGATTAGATTTGATGAACTTCGTAGGGATGGTGGATGATTGTTCGAATTTGGATTTGATTAGTGATCTGCCGCAAAGCATTCAAGAACTGATTCTTACAAAGCTTCCGCTGAGAGAAGTTGTCAAGACAAGCATACTGTCTAACAAATGGAGGTATAAGTGGACATCTATCACAAACCTTGTGTTCAATGACGAATGCGTGCATTCTCGTGACTTGGGGGTTGCAAAGAAAGATCTAGTCAATTTCATCACTCGTTTCCTTTTTCTCCATGATGGGCCAATTCATGAGTTTAGTTTATCATCTGGATTCCTACCTTGTTCACCTGATCTGGATCAGTGGCTTCTGTTTCTTTCGAGGAAGGGTGTCAAGAAGTTGCTGATTGAACTAGGTGATGAAGAAATGTTCAGGGCGCCAACTTGTGTTTTTACCTTTTCAAAGTTAACTCATCTAGAGCTAGTTCATTGTGAAATCGATCTTCCTGAGAAATTTAAAGGGTTCTTGTGTTTGACCTATCTCAGCCTTGTGTCAGTTCTTATATCCTCAGATGACATTGATGTACTTATTTCTAGGTGCCCGCTTCTTGAGAGTTTGATATTAGTGAACTTTGATGGCTTGGAGCTCTCTCCTCGGGCTCCAAATCTGAAACATTTGACCTTGGAAGGAGAATTTATGGACATATGTCTCCAAAACACCCCTCAGTTGGTATCTGCTTCGGTTTCAATGTACTATGTGACTGATCATGTAGCTGAGCGCTCAGAGAATTTCTCCAATTGCAATTTTGACAAGCTTCTTGGTGGTGTTCCAGGTCTTGAAAAGCTTGTTGGACAAATATACTTCACAAAGGCAGGTTTTTCTTGAAAACTTGGTCCATTATCTTATAGCGTAAAATTTTTATTACGTTCAGCCTGTTTTTTTTCCTGCCTGTTTTAATGTATGGCATGTCCTTTCTTTCAGTATATAAGTATAGGAATCGACACAGGGAGAAAGCCTATTAAGTATCAGCATCTTAAGACTATTGAGTTAGATCAAGTAAATTTTGAAGACCTGGATGAAGTATTAGCAGTTGTTCGTCTGATTGCAAACTCCCCAAACTTAGAAGAGCTTCATATCTCAGTAAGTAATACTGAATCCATTTAATGCAACTTGCTATATTTGAGCTTTTCGTCTCCATCTTTAAACCTCCCCCTCTAATTATTTGCTGTAGGGTACTTCAAATGCATCGGCTGATATGGAAGTTTCTGATCTGGTTGTTTGGGAGAAAGAGTGTCCAATTAATCACATGTTCAATCATCTGAGGAGAGTCGAGATTACAGAAGTTTGCGGTATTCGGCGCGAAATGGATTTTATCAAGTTTTTACTCATCCATACACCTGAACTAGAACAGATGACTGTTGTTCCTAGTCCTCTTTCTGATGGAGAACTGCGTATGTCAGTGAGTATGCTTAGGTTTCGGCGCGCTTCTGCTAAAGCTGATGTCATATTTATTCCGACATAACCTCATTAGCCACTGTTGGGCTATGATCTTATATATTTTAGAGAACAGCAGAAAACCACATAGGGGAAGTCAGGTACATGTAAGTCCTGCAGAGAGACCTTATGTCAAAATGAATTTTCTCTTTGAATAACAATGCAGACTTATAGGATTGTTATTAAAAAATCCACTGCAGTTCAAAGTTCTAAAGTTTAGATCATTCACAGGATGTTGTTGTTGATATCTATACATGTGCATTTCTTTGGCCTTTTAACTATGCTACTAATTTCATCAGATTGCAGTTTACGGAAAATATATGCTTGCAAACTGCATCCATCTGTGTGCTTAACATGTATAAAGAGTAAAAAGGACAATGCTTTATGTAAGTAGTATAAGCACGAAATATACTCAATTGATTTGTTACAAAGCATTATTTGTACAACCCCATGAAAATTCTCAATCTGTCGAGGAAATACATTGGAAAAACCACTCCAAAAGGTAAAGAAAAAACCTTCTTACAACATGAGATTATTTGAAGTCAGTTAATCTACAGTCAGTTTGAAGTCCTGTGCTGCTTTCTTCCAGCTTAAATGTACACATCTGTTTTTGCTTCAGTGTTCCATCTGCAGAGAATTGAGCCGCATGCATTTTTGAGCTTACTGTTCTGTTTTAGACACTGTTTTTCATGTATTTGACAGATCTAACAATAAATATAATTCCCAGGAACAATATCACCTAGGTCCCGAGAGTTCCATTGCCTGGACTAGCACAGAAGAATCGTCAGTAAGATCAGAATATCTCTCTGATGATGAGAATTCATTGGCTCTGCATCTGGTAGCCTCAGCTCTCTGAGAAGCTTCCCACTTTTCTGCAAGTCCATCCCCTTCGAGCATCCGAACGACTTCTGACATTTTAGGTCTTTGACTAGGAAGATACTGAGTGCATAACAAAGCTACTTGTACCATTTCCTCTAGTTCAATCCGATCATAGTTTGCTTTTAGGTCTTTGTCAACTAGCAAGTCAAGCTTCTTTTCTAGATGAATTTTCTTTACCTGCAAAGATGCATATGAGTATGATAGATAACAAGCATAGGACCGGATATTCAACCCTAACTAAACCTTACCCAATCCAGCATAGCTCCTTTCTGGTTTGCCGCTTTGCCAAACTCTAGAGCCCTCTGTCCAGTTATCAGTTCTAGGAGAAGAATGCCAAAACCAAAGACATCTGTTTTCTCCGAAGATTGTCCTGTTGAGAGATACTCGGGTGCTATATGCCCCACAGTACCCCTGACAGCCGTGGTGACATGGGAGTCGCGATGATCCAAGAGCTTTGCCAGTCCAAAGTCTCCAACCACTGCTTCACAGTAATCATCGAGCAGTATATTTGCAGCCTTCACATCCCTGTGGATGATCTTCGGGTCACATTGCTCGTGCAGGTAAAGTAATCCCCTTGCAGCTCCAATTGCGATTCTTTTCCGTGTGCTCCAATCCAAGGATGGTTTGGCTTTGAGGCGTGAGGCAACACTTCCATTCGACATGTAAGGGTAAACCAGAAGCCTCTCAGTTGAGGTTATGCAAAACCCGTATAGCCGGAGGAGATTCCGATGCACTGCAAGGCTGATCATCTCAACCTCGGTCTGGAACTGAGTGTCTCCGCTTAGAGCACTTCCATCTTTCAGTCTCTTGACAGCGACAATGCTCCCGTCTTGGAGGTGACCTTTGTACACGTTCCCAAAACCGCCTTTTCCAAGGATGTTCTTGCTGCTGAAGTTGTGAGTGGCATTCTGCAGTTCCCTGAAGTGAAACCTCCTCAAGTTTCCTAGGCACACTTCATCATGGTGGTGCTCTGTAACTACAGTAAAAGATCGATTTCAGTAAATGGATTCTCAAGATTCTTGCTTTAGGGTTTCACTTTTTAGTTGTTACTTACCATTGACATCAAAGAATATCTGTTGGTTGTGCTTTTGCCTCCACCAGAGGAAGAACCCGAATCCGAGAATCAGGAGGCAGATGCACCCAAGACTTGTGCCAAATGCCAATGCAACTTTGTGAGTTCTAGGCCTTGGTAAAGGCTGAGGGTGTGTGCCTGAAATGAATGCTATGATTGTGAAAATGGTAAATTTGATCCTAAACTAATCCTAAGATTGTGTAACAAAATGTTGGAAAAGATTATAAGGTTCTTGATTTCTTACTCTGGGAGTTGTTTAGTGGCATTGATATGGGCATTGGAGTTGTACCATTGCACTGAGGCTCCTTTCCAGTAGCACATATTATAGGGTTTCCTAAAATGCTGAACAAGTGCAACAAACTTGGTCAAAAATCTGTAATCAAATCCTAATTACTTGGAAGCAAATCCCTAACTTTCAGTTTATAGTCATCTTAGTTGTTTATATTTTGATTCCAATCAATTTTAGTCTCTTATGTTTGGCTCGTTCGTAGATCCGGCCAATTTTACCGGCTAAGCGAGCTAATAAGTTTGTAGACTGAATAGTTGGCTCTAATAAGTTTGTAGACTGAATAGTTGGCTGCTAACGAGCGAAATATTCTCTCCGTTCTTCTAAGGCTATCACGTTTGTTTTCTAAGATTGTTTTTATAATTTAGGCCTTGAGAGTGGAGGGAAACTTACTTGAATGTTTTAGCAGGCAGCTTTGGAATGGGACCACTCAAGTTATTGAAAGACAGGTCCCTACAAAAACAGACAGAGATATTCAGAAAACACAATCCAAGGTTATAACTAGGATATCAAGTCCAAGAAAATTACAGGAATTTCAGTTGACTCATATTTGCCAAAGACACAGGAATAGCTCCAGAAAGACTGTTATTGTTAAGCCTCCTGCATCCAAATCACAACAAAATCAGCACAATCTTCACAAATTTCTTCTTGAAAACAAGAAAAATTGCATGGAATTATAAAAAATGAACCAATTTTGTTTCTCACAACTTACAAGTATTGCAGACTTTTCACTTCACCAAGAGCAGAGGGAATCTCCCCAGTAAGCATATTACCCGAAACATCGATAGTTTGTAGTTTTGGTAGCCTCCCCAGCTCCGGAGGCAAAGCCCCTGAAAAGAAGTTGTTCTGCAGCAACCTGCAAACCAAATCGACCCGTTGACGACACTCGAGCATTTATCATATCTCGTCATCGCGTTCAGTCGAGACACAGAAGAATACTCACAGATTCTGAAGATGAGTTAAGTTGCCAATGCTAGGGGAAATAGGGCCAGATAAGCCTTCATTAGGAGCTGATCTGCACCACAGAAGCACACCAGATTTTCAACAATTCCCCTTTTTTTCAAGAATCTTGACATTATTGAAAATATTCTCAAACACTTACATGCCAGCAACATAGTTATCATGAGTACATGTAATCATAGCCCAGCTGCATGGATCAACTGCACCTCTATCCCAGTTCAGAACCTTATGAGGATCCTCAAGAAGCTCCTTAATGTCCATCAAAACAGCCACTGCGAAAAACAATCCCATGTTAATTTTTGAGCCTCGAAAAACTGTTTTCGATATGGAAAACAGGCAATCACCTTCAGGATTGATGCCATCAGGGGAAATCCAGGCAGAAGAACAAGTGCAGAAGATGAACAGGAGGGCCAAAAGCAGGAAAGAAGACTCTTTTCTGTGTCCCATTGGATCAAACTTTGGAAATCAAGAAAGTATGGAGCTGTTAGGAATTAGGACAATTCAAGAAACACATGTACTAAACAACCTCAACTGATTTTCCACACACAATATGTCACTCAATGCCCAAAACTACACACACTCAAAACCTGTGTAAAAAGACGAGGAAGAAAAAAACACAGGTTTTTGGTAGCAAAAGTGCAACTAACATGCCTTCCACTTGTCAAGAATATCAAACTGTGCCCATTTGAACCAAATGCATTAGTACCATAAATTTTAATTTTTTTAAAAAATAAAATAAAAGTAGGAAAAAGCTTATAAAGGGTCCTTGTTTCTGACTGTTAAGCACTAGTAATCACTTTTGTAATAAAGAAATTTATCTCAGAATTTTTTCCTTTTATTGTGGGTCCTTCTTGTTCATATAGATCAGTGTGTGAAAACCTATGTCATGCGTATTGGGATTGGTTTGGGTATGCTAATCTTGGACAAATCTTACATTCCATGAAAGATCGGCCATAAAAATTGGACTTATTTAAGGGAGCAGCCATAAAAATGCCATTTTTATCATTCCATTTTTACATGAATCCAATATAGATGCGTTAAATTAGATGGTAATTGGATGATGTCACTACTATGCATAAATATTACTATACAACTTTAGTGTTGGATAATGTCTATAGATATTTCTAATTCTTTCCTTTCTCTATATTAGAGACACTTTCTTTTTTTAGTGTACTTTCTTTTATAGGTTAGCACTGTATCTATGTTTTGATAAAATTCTTCCAATTACATTACTGAATCAATTTTTTATTTATAAATTTAATTTTATTCACTTATTTTATTCATATAAATTCAAACATGGTATGACAAACGAACGGAGAGAGTAGTAAAACTTTAGGAAGTACGGTTTACATTGTTATGCGTCTACAGGCCATTGCAATGATGGGTGACTTTTATATAAGAATAAAGCAATATTGATAAAAGAAAAAAGAGAAAAGTGCAAATATAACCCTATGTAATTGAAGAAAGTGCATATATAACCCTGCAATGTTCGAAAGTGCAGATATGACCCTATTTATTACGGTTATGTGCAAATGTAACCTTCTGAGCCGATTTGTGGCCGGAATGTAGTGAAATGACGAAATTGTCCCTGACGGATTCTTTTTAAAAAAATTGGAAATAGGACCATTTTCCCACATTACAGTATTACCCCTGAACCACATTGATATCCCTTTGTGTCTTCGATTCCCGCCCTAACTCAACCTCTCGTCGTCTTCCCCCCTGAACTCAGCGCCAAGAAGAACCCGAATCCAGACCCGCTCAACCCGCCGTGCTGATTCCCGCCGGTTGTGGTCTCCATTTGCAGTCCGGCGAAGGCGTGGGTCTCCCACTGACGTCGGCGAAGGGAACCCGGTTGTCGTTGCGGGAGCGTCGAGGGAACTCGAAATTGCTACAGTAAAACCCCCGAAAAATGGTATGCCTTCGTAAATCCGTGGGAATGTGCATTTTTTTGCTGTTGAGGAGCATGTTTTTTGTGCGTTTAACCTTTTCATCATTCCGTACATATGGAGAGCTGTAATGAAACCAGGGTTTTTAAACCCCTCTAGGTCGATTTCATTGCTTGTCATCTGGATTGGTGCTCTGAATATGTTTACTGCTGTGCGTGTGGTGTGGCTGTTAATCTGCTCTGCTTCCATGGCTAGGGTTGAAAATGTTGATGGTTGGGAAATTCGTTGAAGGGGTACTGTTTTTACTGTTTCGATGTTGTGATGGTACTCCTGGGGGTAGGTTTGTTGGCTCTGTTTTGTTCTATGGTAGGGTGGACATGCACCATTTTCTTATGTTCGTTGAATGTGTGGAAATGCACTATTGTGTATGATGTTGAACATGTCTGTGATTTGTCACTTGTTCTGATTAATGCTTTGCTGTGTGATAATTTTGAATGTTTGTGATTCATCAGTCCTTACTGTAAATGTTGTTCGGTCCTTGTCTGTGAACTAGATTGAAGAATATGTTGGTTGCCGTAGATGGGAAAAGGTGGTGAAGTTTCTGGCCAAATGCCGAATGTTCAATGTTTCTGTGACTGAACCTTGACATGAGGCCCTGTTGACAGTAGATGAATCTGCTCTTTGAAAATTGTTTCCTGTTAGTGCATATATAACCCTGTGTGTATTTCATATGTGCATATATAACCCTGTATGTTCTTCATATGTTCATATATAACCCTGTATGTTCTTCATATGTGCATATATAACCCTGTATGTTCTTCATATGTTCATATATAACCCTGTATGATCTTTATATGTGCATATGTATTCCTGTATGATGAAGATATATGCATATATAACCCTTTTTGTTTCTGGTATGTGCATGTATGGTGAAGTTTCTGGCCAAATGCCGAATGTTCAATGTTTCTGTGACTGAACCTTGACATGAGGCCCTGTTGACAATAGATGAATCTGCTCTTTGAAAATTGTTTCCTGTTAGTGCATATATAACCCTGTGTGTATTTCATATGTGCATATATAACCCTGTATGTTCTTCATATGTTCATATATAACCCTGTATGTTCTTCATATGTGCATATATAACCCTGTATGTTCTTCATATGTTCATATATAACCCTGTATGATCTTTATATGTGCATATGTATTCCTGTATGATGAAGATATATGCATATATAACCCTTTTTGTTTCTGGTATGTGCATGTATGACCCTGGCCGCTCAAGATATGTGTATATGTAACCCGTAGTTTTTACTGAATTGCAAAGTACTGAATTGCAAAGTTACCCTCCTGACTGGGCAAATGTTACTTTGTGTGTATCTTACATGTTCCGATGTCACCATGACTGTAATTGTATGCGTAGACATAACCCTTACATTATCTTCATGTATTCATAATTTTTTATCTATCTTTCAATGTTTTAGGATGAAGTGTATACGATTATCCTCCGTCACGGTACCCGTTGGAAGAGGCTTGACGGTATTGACCCCGACAGATACTCTCTAGTCGTCCTCAAGTCAGATTGTACCGAGCATTTCTTCGGGGACGCTGAGGCATGGAAATCGATGGATTTGATGTTCAGTTTTGGGGATGATCGGGTCAGCCTGCAATCCGAAGAGGATGTCACCAAAATGTTTTCCTCAAGCCGTGGCGGAATTAATTTAGAGGTGTATTGTCAGGTCCGTACCCCGGCCGAAGGTGGTTCTCGGGGTGAGAGCAGCGGAACGGGAAAGCAGGAAAGAACGAGGAAGAAAGCTAGTGGAGAAGGTGGTGGAGCGGCGGCCGAGGGCTTGGCGGAAGAACACAGCTGCGAAGATGAAGATTACGTGCAACCCAATCCTGAAGAAGGCCACGAACAGCAAGACTGGGACTGGTTCCATCGGTACACTGAGGCGGGTTCCGAGATTGAGTCGGATGGGGATGGTGGCAGTGATGGAGGGAGGGGTTTAGGCGTAGATAGTGATTTGGATGATGATCCGATGAATAACTGCACGAACAAGGACAAGTTCGAAGTCAAAGCTGGGGATAAAATCCAACTGTTTAAGGGGATGGATTTTCAGACCCAGAAAGATTTCAAGGCTGCTTTGCTCGACTACTCATTGCAAGAAGGATTTGTGTTCAGAACTGTGAAGAGCGAGAAGAGTAGAGTGACAGTGACTTGTGCGGCGGATAAATGCGGATGGAGGCTCCATAGCTCGACACTTCCCGACGGCCATACATTTAGAATTCGGTCAGTGGAAGGGAAACACACCTGTAGGCAAGAGGTGAAGGCACCGCAGGGATGGATATCGAAGAGGATTGCTAAACTTCTTCAGGCTGATCGGCAGGTGTCGAATGAGGTGCTGTTGGAACACCTGACATCTTTTGGTGTTCAGCCTAGCCGCCACAAGCTGATGAGAGCAAGGCAGTTGGCCGAGTTACTGTTGGATGGTAGCCACGGTGAATCATTCAAAGCACTGCCGCAGTACTGTGAGGAGCTGCGTAAGAGCAACCCCGGAAGTCAAGCAATGATACAGTACGGCCTGGGACAACCAGTTCCATTTGTGAAAAGGGTCTTCATTGGCTTTGAAGCTGTGAAGAAGGGATTTCTTGCTGGATGCAAGCCCTTTCTGGGGTTCGATGGCTGTCATCTCAAGGGTCGGTACGGTGGGGTTCTGCTTAGTGCAATTGCCAATGACCCAGATGATGGCATATTCCCCCTCGCTTTTGCTTATGTGGAGTCTGAATCCAAAGACAGTTGGGTGTTTTTCTTCAAGCAAATGGAGCTTTTGTTGGGAGGATTCGAAGAAAACAAGCTGTGGACATTCATGACCGACCGGCAGAAGGTGTGCTTTTCTATCATTCTCATTTTCGTAACTGTTTAGCTGTGGTCTGTGGTTGATCAATCAATGAGGTGCTGTTGTGGTAGCTGAAAAATTGAAACCCTATATGATTAAAATATGTGAACAGCTTGCCCTTACTGGTTGATTTACTTATGTGCATACGAAACCCTGTGTAATGACATTATGTGCACATATAACCCTATATGTTTAAATTATGTGCACATATAACCCTGTATGTTTAAATTATATGCACATATAACCCTGTATGTTTAAATTATGTGCACATATAACCCTGTATGTTTAAATTATGTGCACATATAACCCTGTATGTTTAAATTATGTGGACATATAGAACCCTGTATAATTACCTTATGGCCATATATAACCAGCTTCGATTGATTGTGTTATGTGCGCATGAAACCCTTTCTGCATAAATTCCGTGTATATAGAACCCTGTACGATTAGCTGATGTGCATATGCAACACTGTATGATCAGCTTATGTTCCTACGTAACCCTCTCCGATTGACACAGTACGTTTTCTATTGTTCTTATCATCTCCGCTCCCACCCTTTGTTGTTGTCAACTAGGGCCTGGATAAGGCAATTGCTGAGATCGTGCCGCACGCTACGCAGAGGAGATGCTGCCGTCACATCTATGCCAATTTCCGCAGAAAGCACCCAGCAGATATTTTCAAGAAGTTGTTCTGGAGAGCGGCAATGTCCTACAATAAAATGGATTTCACCAAAGCAATGGACCAGATGAAGGAATTGAGTGACGAAGCTTATGTTTACTTGAATGACATCGGTGATGATTTGTGGGCTAGATACACCTTCTCGACGGCCTTGAAGTGTGACAACGTCACTAACAATCCTGCAGAGTCTTTCAACAATTGGGTAGGAGGGTTGAGAAACCAGCCTGTACTGACTTTGATGGAGGGGTTGCGGAAGAAGGTAATGGCAAGGTTGGAAGAACGTTACAAGAAGTGTGTATCCTGGGATACTGTAATGTGTCCACGGACTGAAGAAATGTTGAAGCTTGTTTCAAGACAATCTCGCCGAGTTACCTTCACTCCATGTTCGGATACAAATTATGAAGTCGTACACGGTGATCTTCATTTCCGGGTGCGGCTAGATAAGCGGTCATGTGACTGTGGTGTTTGGGATCACACGGGTGTACCATGTAGACACGCGGCGGCGATACTGTTGCACAAGAGGCACCCCCTCCACGAAGCTTGTGATCTGATGCTATCTAAAGACACTTTTTTGAGAGCCTATTCCCACATGATCGAGCCCTTGCCTCACAGGGTATTCTGGCCGAAAAGCTCCACTGCACAACCGTGCCAACCTCCAGAATTACAACGGCGGATTGGGAGACCAAGGACAAACAGAAAGAAAGAGGATTGGGAGGGAGAGGGAAGCGGGAAGAAAAGGAAGTGCAGCAAATGTGGGGAATTTGGCCACAATATAAGGGGATGTCAAGGTGGGCCTACGGCCAAAGAAAGAAAGGCCACCACTGCACGCACGTCACAGGCCACTACGGAACGCCCATCACAGGCCACTTCTGTACGCACTGCCGAGGGTACTTCACAAGCCACACAACGTGCTGAAATCAAGAGAGGCAGACCGGTGGCCAAGAAAGTTTCTAAGCAACCACCAGTGCGGGGTATCCGTGTGGCAAGTCGAGCATCTAAGCGAGGGAAAAAAACTGCTAATTCCACGGAACAGACAGAGGTCCAATTTGATGCGGAAGTGCGAATTCAAAATAGGGACGAGGCTCCAGGGGATGGCAACCAGACCGGAGAGGTACATGTCTTATGAATATTCCAAACTTTTGTTGTGCGTTCTGGATTAAACATGTGTTACTGGTACATGCATATTCTGCTGACATGGTAATATTGTCTTCCAGACGACCGGTGCGATGCCTATCATTCAACAGGTGGAGAGTTGTACCACTCTGCCAGAGGCACAGCCAACGACTGTGCAGAAATACAGGAGGACAAAGAAGAAGGTCAGACGTAAAATATCAGAGGACGAGGCTGAAACGGATGGTAACCAGGCTGTCGAGGTACATCTGAACTCACTTAAGTTATGTCTACAATTTAATGAACTCTCTAAAATTTTGTCGAGTCACAGTATACATTTATGACATGAAGAAAATTTTGGTTTTACGGACTATAGGATAAAGCAGATGCTGATACATGGTTGCAATTTGATACGGAGAAGCAATTCCCGCCACCACGTTTGAGCGACATAGAAGTACAGTTCACTGTGCCATGCGAATTCATAGTTTTTCCTTGCGTCCATAATCAAACATGTCTTCCTCAAACAGAATTTCTCGCTTCACATGCTCATACTGCCTTGCAGATAATGGATGCGATCCCTATCATTCAACAAGTGGAGAGTGAAATCGCTCTGCCAGAGCCACAGTCAGAGAATGTGCCGAAACACAGGAGGACAAAGCAGACGGTTAAGCGTAACATATCAGAGGACGCTTCTGACTATGAGGTAATGCACTAAATCGAAATCAAATAATTATGATGAAATATTTGAAATTGTACCCTGACGTCTTCGTTAGGAGGAAGATGAGTTTCAATGTCAGGAAGGGGGTGAAAGGATGATGCAAGCAACACTAGATGCCGTCGAGCAGGAGTTCAGCATCCAAGATGTGACTGCCACATGCAATGTCCACGACAGGAAGGGGATCCCTGTGCAAATTCTCGTGAAAGAAACACCACCAGTGGTGATGGCAGGGCAGGCATCGTTGGAAGGGCAGCCATCGTTGGGGGAGCAAGTTCCGGGGGAGACTGTTGCGAAGGACGTCCAGACAGAAGAGGATGCGGACACCGGCACGAATGAGGGCATAAAACCAAGTGCTAGTACTCGGGCGTGTTTAACGCGCCAATTCAGTGCTGAGGTATTCCAATTTCCCCTGTACACATTTCTTCACCTCACAATGTTCACAGATCACAATTACAACATAACAAATAATTCCCTCATGTTTTTTATGCTCAGGACTTCCCCCTTCCAGTCGTATTTCACACAATACCGGGTAACACTGTGATTGAAACTGTCAACCTTCTCGATCCATCTAACCCACAGGTAATTTATATATACAGGGTCAGCATTGCACTAGCATTCCAAAACATATGTTACTTCAGCACATATTACTATTATTCAGGGTTACTCCTGCACATATTCATATTACGTAGGGTTACTTCTGCACATATTGACATTACTTAGGGTTATATATGCACATATTGAAATTACACAGGGTCATATTTGCACATGTTGATAGCGTGTACGATTATATCCGAATCCCCTAAAACTGAACATATCAACATCTTCTTCTATTTGCAGCTACCTGGCACCCCCTCAACAACAGAGCTCCCCAAATTCGGTACTAATGTGCCGGCTACCCGCAACAACATTTGGGGAAGGACTTTTCTATACAGTCCGAGGATAGCGCGTTTGCTCGGCACAACTTTGGCTCCGTCGGTGAGCACCACCCCCAGAGCGGATGTCCCACGCTCCAGCCCACAGCCACCTCCTTCTGTCCCGCTCGACCCAGCGGAAGATAGATTAAGCCCAGGAAGAAGTGAGTCACAACCACCACCAGATGACCGAGCTTGAACAAACGCACACACTAGACAACGTACTGTTTCAATAGTAGCAGCTTCCGTAGTCCTACGACTGTTGTAGGTTACCTGTTTTTGGTTATTTTGCGACCGATTATTGGGTCAAAACACGTCCACAGGAGCTACGCAGCACACTATATGTTGTGTGTTGATCACTTCGAATATCATATATTTGAACCTACGATCATGCAATGTCATGTGTTTGTAATTATCGCATGTGTCGGGGTAAGTGGTTTCTATGTATGGACAGCTTACCCGAACCGAAGGTTATATGATGAATAGTTCTACGGAATACCTACACCAAAAGAATAGCTGCACGTTTACTGACTTAAGTAAGGTTAAATCAGCACTACTGCAACTCATGATCACATTCATAAGTCAACCAACAAATGATCAAATTTCTAAATCAGCCAACATATGATCACAATCACAAATCAGCCAGAAAATGATCACATTCATAAATCAGTACTACTGCAACAAATGATCAATTCCAAGTGCTTGTGCACCTCGAATAAATTGAAGACAAACGTTCGAGAAGTCTAAAAGATACATAAGCATAAACAGAATGCAAACCCAAGCAACAACTACAACATCCGATTTTAATGCCCAAAATTTTAATACCCCAACAACAGTATAGCCATGTTCGCACCGAGGAACACAAAATTCATTACGATCATAGCCTTCGGAATCAGTGAGAAGTTGCAACCATGTTGCGATGCGACCAACATTCACTTTCCAATCAACCCCACCAAGAACATGCCCATGTTCGCACCAAGCAAAACCAAGTTCATCACCATCAAAGCCTTCAGAATTAAGGAGCAGTTGCAACCATTCACCGGAGCAACATACGCTTCTCCGGGCACAACCACAACTTCTTCGACCTCAATATGGCCAGCAGTATTGCCTCCTGGAACTCGACAGCGAAACTCGGCCTGGGGCAACGAACTTCCAGTACTTCCTCTTCCCGAATCAAACATGTCGGACACAACCCAACCCTGAAATCCGTGATTACGAGGGCACCGATAATAAGGTCTCCCCGGATTCTTGGCCGAGCGGGACACACAAACGATCGTTGCCTTCTGACAAAGCCGGCATTCGAATCCCTCGCAAACCACACCACTCCTACTGTAGCTAGACGAAGCCATTCTAATCCCTCGCCAAGAACATAGAAACAACTACTTCATTCAACACAGCACTCTAAACAAAATTAATCAACATATCCGAAGTTTTATCCACGGAGTTCAAGAAATTGCTACACCCAAATTAAAATCTAGGGTTACGTGGAATAGATGAGTTACCTTCCGCAGCGAACGAACGACCTGAATCTCCGGGAAGGGATGCTTGAACTGTTGCCGGGAGAAGGATGGGGGAAGAAGCCCTAGGCGACCGCGGCGGCGAAGTGGAGTCCGAACGTGGTGGCGCAACCTCCTGGACTATCCGCTTCATTCAGTGGAGATGGAGAACGAACGGCCGTGCTTTCCAAAACCAACGAATTGGAGAATGGATTCTGATGGGGACCTACAATTATAAGGGCAAATTGGTCACTCTAGGTCAGGAGTTCCGAAATAAGGGTATTGAGGTCATTACACGTTGGTCAACCGCCGGATTCTGATGGTCAACGCCGGAAACATGCCACCAGGGTTATATTTGCACTTTCGCTCAACATTCAGGGTTATATTTGCACTTAAAAACAAATGAGGGTTATATTTGCACTTTTCTCAACATATAGGGTTATATCTGCATATTACCCAAGAAAAAATTAAAATGTTAGTTCGAGGTCATGATTAGTTTTCTTAAGGTGTTTGATTTTGGGAGCACTATGCTTATCCGTGTGCAATTCAGATATAAATTTTATTTTCTTCAAAAAGGAATTATCATGGCTTTTAGAATGGAAAAGTCTTGGAAAAGATCATCTTTTCATAAATTGTGGAAATACGAGATTTAGTTAGAATAATAAAAGGTAAAGGGTCTTAGTTACAATATAAAAAATTTATTATATAATATGTAGTAGTTATAAACTTTATAACCCGATTCATGCAACCCAAAAATTTTATCTTCGATTCTTCTAATTTGCACTTTAAACGTTAGTTTTTCCATGACTTATGAAAAAAAAGGTCTTTCAAGAGCCTGACTCTTTAAAATGAAGTTGTTTGGTTAAAAAAATAATAAAAATCGTTCTCTATGGAATCCACAGAGTGCACTGCGGTTATACATAGTAAGCAGTGATATATTGGTAATTATGTTGTTTATTTGATGAGATTGTTGTAATTTGAAGTGGATTAATTTATACTTTAGATGTAACTACTAAAAGGGGAAGATTCGCTCGCCCTCTTCGGCCCATACCAACCGACACCCCGGCCAACGTATGAGAGGTAAATCACGGTAGTCCAGCACCAGGACCAATGGGCTTGGTATGGACTCGGTGCGCACAAGGAAGCCTTACCGCTGCCGAGTATCGAACCTGGGATCATTGACTTACCCACCTATCTCCCAACCACTAGGGTACACCCGTGGGTGTTAGATGTAACTACTAAAAGATAGTATGGATGTAGGATTTTGAATTTAATATGGATGGTGAATTAATGGAGGATTAGGAGCAAAAGGAATGTGTACTGCGATTTGGAGGAAAGAGTTGATATCAAAATCAAAAGTGTTTGAAGAAAATCCAGCTAAAGTTATTTTGCATGAATTCAATTTGAATTGGGAAAGAAATCTTATATTACTTTATATGGATAATCATGGGTTGTAAACTCATTTTAAAAAAATAATAAAAAATTGTGTTTTTATCTATGATTTTTTTAAGGGCAAATGACTTGGGTGGCCTCTAAACTTTCTCCATCTTACCTTTTAGTACCTTATCTTTCTTTTTTTAAAAATATTTTTGGCCCCTCATCTAACAAAACTGCTAAGTCGTCGCCCTTCCCTCCGGTTAAAGCATCAATTGTTAGTCAAAACGTGGTAAAATACTCCCTCCGTCCCTGAATAAACTGCACACTTTCTATTTTGGTCTGTCCCTGATTAAATTGCAAACAATCAGACATTTCCATTTTTTGCAAAGTTGACCACAAGTGAAATGATCGAAATGCCCCTGGACAGTGCAAAATTTACAGCCATTAAGGCTGATTAATTTGGGAATTGGAATAGTCCCTGGACACGTGTCCATGGACTGGTGGTTGGCGTGAGATTAATTTCTTTTAATCTCCCAACCACATGCACCTTTCACATGCGTTCATTTATGCTCCCAATGCTCCATTATTGCTTTCCACACACTCTCATTTATGCTCCCAACGCTCTCAACTCACTCCATTATCTTCTTCTTTTCTCTCATTTCTCACAGAATCTTCACAACTCATCCTTTCCTCTCTCTGAAATCTGAAAACCCTAGCCGCTCAACCTCTTTCCTGTCATCGTTCTTAGTTTGAAAACTGTGTTTTTTTGTGTGGGTTTACTTGGCTAAATGATCTTTTATCACAGCTTGTTGTTTCGGATCTAGGGTTTTCTTGATTTGGTTTGGGGTTTTGAAGACGAAATCGATTTCATCGCTTTTTTTAACGGAAATCACAACGTTTTAAGGGTCGGTTTTATGTTTGGCTGGTTGATTTAGGGCTTCTTGAACATAAACAGATGTTGTTTATGTACCGGATTCATATCGAAGGTATTTTTCGTGTTGGATCTGTGGTATTTCCCATTGTTTTTGGGTTTTCCTTGTTGAAAACTGAAGGAATGTGTCTGATTCTTGGCTTTGATGTTATTTTTCGAGGTAAATGAACATGGGTTCGTTATTATTTAACTGAAATTCATGCTCTTTGTGGTCTGGGTGCCGATCTAAGTTATATCTAGTGTTGTAACTGTGATATTTGCCATTGCTCTTCAATTTATGTTGTTTAAAACCGACTGCATGTTCCTGATTATGATTTTTATGGCCTGTTTTCGAGGTCTATAATTTTTTGTTCTTCTTTTTAGAACTAAAATTCATGCTATTTGTGGTCTGGGGTTTGAGTTTCTCGTTAGGCTGGAAATATGATATTATTCAATGATCTTCGTTGTGGTTACTTTAAGCTGAATGCATGCGTATGTTAAAAACTGATAATGATGTTCTTTGTTTTCTTGGTTCAGATCTAGGGTTTTCCGTTGTGTTGGATATGCCATATTAGCCACTGTTTGTTAACATTATGCTGACAATTTCTTTTTGAACTGCCTCTGATGGATCATGGTGATAGAGTTGTGGCTGGTCAGGGTAAGTCTGTCCCTTGCCAACCCTTAAGTGAATACGAGTTTGACTCTCAGTTTCAGTCTAGTTTTGATTCCACATTATTTATTGAGCTTGATGACATTGAGTCACAACCAAAGACCAGTACTTTTTCCCTACCCCAGTACCCTATCCTTGATACTGATTCATATGACTCCGGGGATACCCCTGTGGCCACACATTTTAGCCATGTACCTGAATTTGTCATGTACCACTCACAATCAGATGATGATTTAGATGAAACACAGCCCCCTGATAATGATCCTCACATAACACAACCCCCCTGATCCTGACAATGAATCCGATGGAACCCAACCCCCTGATTCCAATGAACCCTACCCATCGATTCCGATGAAACCCTACCCCCTGATTCTGTGTATGGAACCCTACCCCCTGATACTGATCCTGATAAAATACAGCCCCTGATCCTGACATTGATTCTGATGAAGCCCGACCCCCTGACTCCGATGAAACCCAACCCCCTGATTCTTATAAATCTAATTCATCTGAATCTTGGTGTGATCCACATCCTTCGGTGTATTTTAGGGGTAATGAATTCCCTAAGTATGGCGAGCCAGGTTTCTGGGAAACTGGGGTTTGTCTTTATCCTAGTAACTGTCCAAAAAATGAGGCAAAAAGTGATTACGATGCGGGAAAATAGTGTCATTATCCACAAGTATGTTTTTTTGGCTTCCTTTCATTTCTGACCTAACTTTGTAATTTCAAATTGTTGTACATATACTAACTGTTTGCCTCTTAATGCAGAATTATTTATACAGTGTGGGTGTTGTTGGCTTTTACAGCAACTACTTTAATCTGTGTTTGTTTGTGGTTACATGTTTGTTACTTGGCTGTGATAGCACATGTGCTGCTTGTTATATGCTGGGTTTTTTTAAAATCTGGGTGATGTTTAACTTCAAACATGCAACCACTCAGATTTTAACTCAGATTCAGTTGAAACCTTGGGTGATTGTTCCCCATTTTTCAACTGAATCTAAAGCAGAACTCGAGTCAAGCAAGACATGTTTCAGATCAGGGGCAATAATGGGAGTAGTAAACTGTGATGTATGTTCAGGTGGTTTATATATGCAGCTATGCAGTGTTAGTCACTAGACTTAACTGATCTTGGAAGGGCATTTGTTTATTGATGCCATAGCTAATATGTGTGCTCATTGGGTATGTGGTTGGACCCATAATTTATGATGTAGTTGTGATGAATGAATAAACATGTAGCCATGCTTATTAGTTGGTAAACTGATCTGATCTTGGCGGGGCATGATGTGATTAACCAGCTCTAAAATTATTTGCTAAATTGACCATGTTGTAGTTGTTAGCCACCTATAATGATACCTCGCATGAACACTTTGGCAGCAACCATGTTTTTACAAACATTAGGATTGCATCTTTATAGTGTTTGTCAATTTGTTGTTATATGTGCTACTTGCCATTCATCCTGGTTATAATGGTTTATCATTCTGGACTAACCTATTTTGCCTCATACTTAGTGTTGTGCGGAATACCTGAGAAAGAACAAGCAAAGAAAATAAAGTGAAAAACAAGACACCAAGATTTTTACGTGGTTCACCAATTGGCTACATCCACGGCCGACCAAGATCGGATTCCACTAGAGAGAAAGGCCAGAAGTACATATTTCCTACTCTCTACAAATCCTATCTCTTACAGGTTACAATAAAAGACGAGGCACTATATATATAGTCCTCTCCACCTTAAACCCTAATGGCTTTGGGCCCAGAAACAATCTGGCCCAAACCAGAACAGGAGACAGAATGCCAATAACAGCCCAAACAGAGGACAACGAGACCCCCGTACCATCCTGTCGAAGCGGCTAATACGTATTCAAGGCATACCAACACTTAGAAACATATTTTTAATCACAAGCTTAATTTAAAAAGCTTCAAACAAAAGGGAGTATAACCCTCTTAGCTTTTACAAGGTTGCACTATAAACATACCTTATCAAAATAACTTGTATGTTTACCCTAGACCTGAATCTAGAAGCACAACCCTACAAAATTACATCATTTGCGTGCCTACACTAACTCCATCATGATCAGCAGATCATGTATGTTCCCATTCCTGTCAATGAAAACCATGTGTTCCAAACAAGCCCTTACTAACTCAGAATCCACAATCAAATTTTGGGGTAGCAAACCAAGCCTTCTTAGCCTTTACTTTCCCATATGTGGCAGTTTGAACTCATTACCACCCTTGCATTTCATGATTTCTACCATAACACTTTGCAAGCTGTGGAATATCTTGTCTATGACCCTAGGATCCTCCCTCTCAAAAGCATCATGCATAGCTTGTAGTAGTCCATCTAGGTTTTGGCTCAGGTTTTTCTGTTGTATACTTTAATTGAGGAGAAAAAACCCAAGTCCAGAATGTTTAAATCGGGTGATTTGGCAAGTTGGAAAACTAACTGAATGTCAAATCTATCCGAGGTGGCTGCAGCTAAAAACTCAGGGTCATTTGCAAATATGTGGGTAGGGGCATTATCTTGTTGTATGAGAATGGTTTTTCTTGCCCATACTGACCATTTTTCCTTTATAGCTGGTATGAGTTCATTGATAAGCTCGTGTTTAATTACATCTTGGGTGATGGATGTTATGGGTTGTGGCATCATAGTTCCCATAGGTCTATTTACAGTTGTGTACTACAGTTGTGTACTTGGCTGCTACATAATCAACATAAGGAAACACACCTATTTTTCCATCAAACATTGCATTACCCTCTATGTCAAATATAGGTCTACACATAGCACATAGAAACATGAGTTTTGGTATGTAATGCTTGCTTTGGGTGATTCTTTATGGTTCTAGTTCATTAGGACCAAGAATATACCTCGTTGTAGCCTCTGTGATGTAGAACCACTTTTCATCGATGTGTATGATGTTGTGCATGGTCTTGAACTGCATGTTGCACTCCAGTTTGCTTAAACATCATTCCAGCCTTGATTCTTTCTGGACTGTTGTTAGGCATAGATGAACTGCATTTGTGTGGCTTCTTATCTCCTTGCTTGCTCTTTCTCTGTGTATGCTACTTTTACCAGCATGCAACTTGGCGGCTGTACTTCGGCATGTACGCCTGAACTTGAGTGGCAATGCCATTAGAGCCTCCAGGTCGATTGGCTTCTTGCTTCTTCCATAGCACCTGTGTCTTCTCAAACACAGCCGCACCACTTTAAAGTTGCTGCCTAACTCCCGCCCAGATTGTGCTGATGGTCCTCACTGAGCATGGCCATTTTTCTGCTGCCTCCACTCTACTGTTGTTCTGAAGCTGCCCATTTTTTATGTGTTGAAGGATAAAATGTGCAATCTCCTGCCTTTGTTCATCAGTGAGGTTTCTCCCCACCATCACAACTCGATTGTTGCTCGATGATAAAGATCAGAAAAAGTGTGGGTTTTGATTTCCTGACTTTGGCCAGTTCTGGAAGAACTGACAAAGTAAACATTTCTGAGGGTTTTCTTTTGGTTCAATGAGTTGTGAATGAGAGCTATAATAAATGTTCTTTTTATAGATGAGATTTCTGAATTTTGGAAGTAGTGAACAATGTACAAAAACTTGTAAAGTTGGCTCCAAAACTGAAAATTTTGGAGTCAAACATTAAATTTTGGAGGGAATAATCAGTGCTTATACATTGTTTAACACTGTTTTCGAGTCAATTTGGGGGCTCTGAAATTCTGACTTTGACATGTACATTTTCAACTTTTAGACTGAAAAAGTATCATTTTCGCACTATTCAATTTTGCATCCACTTTCTCTTTCTTGCAAATTATTCAGGGATGGAAGGAGTAGTAAATTCTCATTTCCTTTTTTTTCCTTTTTTTTCCTTTTCTCCTTTTTTCCTTTTCTTTCCTTTTCTCTTTCCTTTTCTTTTCTTCTTTTCTCTTTTTCTCCTTTTCTCCTTTTTGAGTTTTCGAGCAACACCTCCTACTCTATTTTTGCCTGCTCCCCCACCTACTCTCCTTTACCCCCGTCGATTCAATGCCGCCAGTCCAGTCGAGCATCCACTGCAGTTCCATCCAAGCTCTCACTGCCGATCCAGCCGATCTCTCACCGATTTGATTAACAATGTCTGTCTTATAAAGTCAATCTCACGTATACCAGAGACATCGACGATGCTAGCGTTGCTGATGTCGGTGGAGGTCAAGTTCAGGTCGAAGGTGGAGGCGAATCACGCAAAGAAGGAGATCCAGGAGATGTGGAATGAGCGCATGTGCAGCGCCACAGCGGAAAAGAGGCGAAAGACGGTGGTCTTGTGCTCGGAGTCCATCGGAAGAGCGAACTTCTTCGGGTCGGAGAATTGGTTCGAAAATGTGCGTTTTGGGTCCATTTTTTCCAGGTTCAGGTCCGAGAAATGGTTATATTTTGGCTATGAATATTGGGTCAGGGTGGTGGATTTCCAGCGCTTAGATGAGCGGCACTTGGATCTAAGCAAAGATGAGGTGGAGCGGGTGGCGGAGATAGTGAAGGAGGTGGTGGCTGGTAGCTGGTGAAGGTGGTGGCTGGTGGTGGTGAGGGCTAGAACGGTGGTGGCAGGCTGGAATGGGTGTTGGTGAGGACTGGGCTGGTGGTGACGGGCTGGTGCTGGCAGACGGTGGTGGGACAATGGTGGCGAATGGTGTTGTTCTAGGATAGAGGGTTGGATTGTAAATTTTAGAAAATGTTGTGGGGGTGGGTTAATAATTAAAATTTATAGGGACAATATGTAAATAAAGAAAATACACAAGGCTGGTTTTATAAATAATAAAGAATGAAAAGTCATTTATATCCTCAATTAAAGAAGAAGACTTTAGAATTAAAGCTTTGACCGGACAGAAGAGCGACGACTTAGCAGTTTTGTAAGATGAGGGGCCAAAAGTATTCAAAAAAGGATAAAGGGTTAAAAAGGTAAGATGAAGAAAGTTCAGTGCCTCCCAAGTCATTTGCCTTTTTAATGGGATTTTTGTGGTTTCTTATTGAAAAGAGACCACAAAGAATCATCAAAGAGACCACAAATGCCCACAATGGGGGTCTCTTTGTAGTCTCTAAAAAATGACCGCCCCATCGTCTCTCAGGAAAAAAACCGTCCCCAAGCTTGGCAAACCACATGCATAGGGCCAACGCTGATGCCCAAGCCGTTTTTGTTCCCATAATGGGACACGTGACATCTTGTGATTGAGCCACGTGTCCCACTCAGCCTCAGCCTTTTTTTAATAATTTTTTTTGCATGCATGGGACACGTGGCTGCCTATAATTGGGTCACGTGTCCCAATCAAAAAATAATTTTCTTTTGAATTTTAACTTGCTTTTTTTCTCTCTAACTTAATTTTAATTCATAAAATATTTTTTAAAAAAGAAATCATAATTAAAATTAAAATTTAAAATTAAAATTGTATATTAAATTTCATATTTCAATTTATTTTAGGTTGAAAATTTTATTTAAATTAAGTATTGAAGCAAAAATTAATGAGTATGATAGAGAAAATCAAGTTGGGTCCAAGGAATGGTCTCTTAGTGGTTTCTACCATTGCAGAGGTAAAAATAAAGTGATTTTTTTGTGGTTGCTCTTGGTGAGCTAGAAGAGAGATTGAATACTTAATTGAAAGAAACCACAAAAGTGGTCTCTACTACGGAGTATTGAATATTTAGTACTCTTTGAATTAATAAACTTTAGAATATTTTTCATTTTTGAGAAAGTCTCACTAAAGACGGCATTTTCATAACTTATGGTTCTCAGGGGCGTTTAGATTAAATGTTGTAATGCTTTTTATAAAATTTAAATATTGTGTTTTATAAGTTAAAACAAGTAATATTGTGTATTTGAAGGTGAAAATATAAAAATATATGATATAAAAAAATATTTTCAAAAACTCTAAATTTTATATTTAATTTAACAAATGCAATATATAAGATAAAAAATAAGTGGTCTGTCCATAAATTTATGGACATACGTAACGAGACCCACTCTTCATTTTTAATAAATTTGCTCTTCAGAACTTTGGGCAATCGTAGTCAGATATTTGCTCAAACAACCCCGAATTTTAGTTATCCCTCGGTGTCAATTCAACATTCACATTTTACTTTTAACTTGATTTGAAAATTGTTTAATATTTAATATCATTCATTGATGATAATTAAAATTTGTGATAAATTGATATTTTGAAAATATATGTTATAACGAATCTAACAATGTATCACACAATAGTATTTATACTTATACTCCCTCCGTCCCGCTTCATATTGCTTAATTTGACTTTTGAGAGTCAACTGCATCAATTTTTAAATATTAATATCTTTATTTATATGTGTTAAAAAATCTAAAAAAATAATAACACAAAAACTTATGTTACGATGAATCTAACAACATATAACATGATAATAGTTTTACATATATAATAATATAATTTAATGGTCAAATTGACTAAGTTTGACTTGCAAAAGTCAAATTAATCAATATGAAGTGGGACGGGGAGCATATTAATTCAATTTTAGAGTCAAAGTTAGAAAGTTTTGACTAAATGAATAATTAAATTACAACTTGAAATGGAACGAGTAATATTTTCCTCTTTCATAATTTGACTAGTACCATGTCTGTGAATTCTTTCAATTGGGATTTGTTGTTGCATGTTATGACTAGATAACTTATATATCGACATCAAATAACGAGTATTAATTAATCATGACATCTAATTGTTTTATAATTAATTTTTATATTATTTTACAATAATCATTAATAAGTGTTGGGGAAAACGCCATATGACAATTAGAATACAGTAAGTGAAATTGACATCCAACTTAATTAGCATCTAGCAATAACTAATATATTGCAAGAATATTTAAATTACATGTCAATTAGACTGGTCGTTTGTACAATTACATATTAGAGATCCAATAAAAGTGTAATTATCATTGGGATATTAACTCACTTCCCACAAAAATTATTATCATTTGACAGAGAAGAATTATCACACATCAATTACTTTGCTAAATAAAAATGTTTAAGAATGGCAACACCACTTAACCCAAAGTA
This sequence comes from Rubia yunnanensis, assembly GCA_037428765.1. Taxonomy (NCBI): domain Eukaryota; kingdom Viridiplantae; phylum Streptophyta; class Magnoliopsida; order Gentianales; family Rubiaceae; genus Rubia; species Rubia yunnanensis. The sequence continues at coordinate 70,396,441 of CM075071.1, read as the reverse complement.
CATATGTTGTCCAAGTTGTAAACACCTTGAAAAATATAAATCTGGTGCATCCAAACTAATGGAGATCCTAATACAAAAACACAAAAAAAAATTATGAAAACACGATCTGCACAACCAGATCGAGAATAAAACTTAAACTCGAACAACTAAATTGAGTGATTATCACATACGCAACAATTTAATCTATCAGACCGAAGAACAATACTAATGTATTGAAACATATCAGTACTTATTCAATAACATAAATGCTCAAAGGATATAAATTAAAAAGTTACCATTTTCTCATTTTCCATAATATAAAGTTGTAGAAAAGAAGATAAATATTAAATACAACATAAATTTAAACTGTGTTTGGCAGAGCTTATAAGTTGATTTGATTATAAGTTAAACACTTTCTAATGTTTGGTAAATTGCTAAAAAAAATTATTTTGAAAGCAGAAATTATTTTTGGAAGAAAAATTGAATCTGATCTATCCCTACTTTCAAATTAAATCAATTTTTCTTATAAGTACAACTCTACCAAATACGCATTTAGATGGGTTCATCGCTTTTGCATCTTCTTGTGCACATTTTTATTACTGGCTTTATTTCTACAAACTGGATTTTTACTTGTACGTAAGTTGTTGGAATAATTACCTACACCCACCGGTGCTCTAATATTGATACACTTATTATTTAGGGATAATTTTTTTTAATTGACACTTACCTTTTATGATAAACATTAGATTAATTTCATTCACTCAACTTAGATTTTCTTCTCCCAATATGATTTTCATCACAGATTATACTTTTCCAAAAAATATGTGCCATCTTAAAGGGACCAATATAAAGTGACCAAGGGACTAGTAAAATTTAAATTCAAAATCTCTATAACTCAAGTTTAAATTTTCTTTTCTTTTCTTTTGTTTTTAATTACGAAAAGAAACACCACTTATTGCATCCAAAAGTTGAGAATCTCGAGATCATACAACTCGAGATTGGTGATGTAATTGAGTCCTAATGAGATCTTTATTGAGTGAATTACCTTTCCCTTTTTCTTCTTCCTTTTTATCACTGTTAGAACAGTTTTTTGGTAAATTACAGCAACTTCTCAAGACTTGTCTAAATTATTAAGTAAACCCTTGAACTAACACATACATATGTATTATAACAGCTTTATTCATTTTTAAATTACTAAAGCAACCATGGGATTTGGTGAAGTTAATGTATGAATATTTGTTCATAATTATCACACTTGAAAATAATTTAAAATACAACTTTGACAATCAGCAAAGTTCTTCAAGGTGTCTTAGCTATTGATAATCATCTTATTTGCGCAAAATTTTAAGAATTTTAATCTATTTAATTGAATGTTCAGCAGTTAAATTAATCATATGTAGGAACCTTTACGTTTTTGGTAGTATTGGATTCTCACAAATGTTCAATTGTTAAATGAATCGAATTATAGAAGCCTTTACATTTTTGGGCATCGATTTCTCACTAATGTTTGCATTACTTAAACCGACATTCTCACTTTTTGCTTCATTTATCTTTGCTCATGCAGAGACTCCTCCCTAATAAGAAACGCTCCCCTAGTATATTTACACTCCACGGTTTCAACAAATCGCTTAACCCTAGTAATCTACTGCACAAGAGTGCCCAATCAATGAGCTATTACACATTGTTTTAATGAAAGCTTCTTTTAGATAAACCTTGCCTCCTTTAGCATTGAGCCGTAGGAACCTTAGTTGGTGATGTTGGAAATATATCGATTATATCTTGCGAAAATCAAATCATAAAAATTGAACGAGCAATTAAAACATGTAAGAATAATAAATTTTTATTAATTATTAAAACATGTACAATCGAAAATCTTAAATTACAAGCAATTAAAGCATACATGCGATTTAAGTCACGTTTCAAGCAATAACAAAGTGATGGAGTCACGAGTAAACTCGCTGACCTTGAAACGAATGAGTATCATCGTGGACATCGTTTCCTATGGTAAAACCATCAAAGGTAACAATTAACACGTAAGAGTTACACCAGATTCACACAAGGCCCGAAACTTCAAGAAAGAAGTAATGAAGACTCAAGTTTAGAATATGGAGAGACTTGAGAAATGGTGCGAGACTGACTTAGATGCTCTATTTATAATGCTCTAAGAGACCCTAATCATGGAAACGTGATATTCTGTAATTAGAGAAGAATATTCTCAATTACCAACTCACCAAATCTGATACATTCCATGAATACTCGAACTAAATCTGCTGGAAATGGAAGAAATATTTGCACAATATTCTTTAGCGTATTAAACATGGTAAATTGAGTATTTATTTAAGATAAAATATCTCACAAAATATGGAAGTATTTCGTTCTTATCTCTTAAGAATTACACACAAGCAATTCCACATATATTACGTAGTTGGACCTTCCAGAGACTTCCACACGGTCCATACGCATTTTGGACAGTCCAGAGAAAAATCAACCTGGGTCAATTTCTGCCCATTTTTTTCTCTTTTAAGAGTGACATTTCAAATATCTATATCTCATTCACCCTTGATCCGTTTTGAGAGTTTAAATAGTCAATTTTATAGTACTCACGGAGTTGAACCCAAAAATGACATCTACCGACCCAAAAAATGTTCGGGTCCCACTCAAAACGACGTCCAAAAGTTGACAAATTTTAACTTTTAACCATCATTTTCCAACAAGTAATGCGGTTGTTTCCTTCTATGATGAAATGTATCCCTTTTTGTTTTACTGGTCGACCTTAACCACTGTTATTTTGAGACCATACTTAGTATTCAGAATTTACCTTGATTTGATACCGCTCTTGCAGCTCGCATCAAAATAATGTTTTACCCCTAGATGTCTAGTCAACTAAGACACTTCGGGAAGAAACCAACTATAAAAATATAAAAATAATATCAGCATAGTAATTACATCATCTAATTCTCTAGAATTGAAATTTTGATGAACCAATGAAAATCTTATGTCATTAAAAAGGAAAGTAATTTTGAAAAATAACATATTTATCATAATTTAAATTAATGTCCAGTCGAGCAAAATAAAAACTCGTTACAGTTGAGTGGGTTATATATTCTATTTTGAAATATAACTTTTTAAAAATAATTAATTTGCTCTTATTTATAAAAGATTAGGGTTTTGCTTCTTTTTTTTTCTCTCGATGCCTAAAACCAAAATGTGATCCTTAACCCTATGTCTTCTTTACTTATTACATGGTCAATAGACAGTCCAACCAACCCATATTCCATACCCATCGGAAGTCGCCACTTCAATAAAGCAAAAGCTAACCTTGTCCATTTCTTTTCCCTATTTTCCACCCCACCACAACAAAAAGGAAATAGCAACTATTGAAAAGTTTGCGTATGGGTGGGAAAAACATTTAAGATGATATGATGCTTAATATTTCAATATATTTCTTTTACTTTTCCATTTAGTAGCACATTCATTGTGGGCGAGTACATCAAAACTGTTAATCGAATCCATCAACCAATTATAATTGAAACATATCATGTAGACGTTTAGCTATATAGATAGTTTGATACTAGTAATAGAGAATTCTAAGGTTTAAATTGCATTCTCTTAAAAATATTGAATTTCAATGTAATTTTTTTGGTAAGGATGAAGAGGTTGTATGATGGTGTCGATATTTTTTACTGTGATTTTCTATGCTGCAATGGTCCAAGAAAGTGCAATAATGATTATTCATTAGTGGTGATTCATGAATGTTTGTGTTCTTCCATAAATCACCGCTTGTCGTCGTCTACTTCATTTTTTCCTCTTATGGATTTGGCAAATCATGTATGAATATTGGGTGCTACATTATTGTTTTAGGGGTGGTGAGATTCACCATATAATATCAAGAGCCTACCATCACGAAGAGGTGCTTCCATGGATCAGATGTCTTCGTGGAGAGGGGTTGGAAAGCGGCGAGCAAGAACTCCCCGGAGAGGACAACTAGTTGTGGGTGGAGGGAATTTGGTTAAGAATTTGGACTTGGCAATAGTATAGGGATGGGAGACAATTGTGAAGAAGAGGAGAGGGAAGAACGTAATGGCGGTGAGGAATAGGATTAGTTGGGGGAAGGATAGTTGGTTTGAAACAAAATCGTTCTTTTATCCTTTAACCTACATTCGACTTTGACTGGCACTGATAATGGCGTTAGTGGTTGTACCTTACTCTTTCTTTTTAAAAAACCTTAGACATTTTGTTCTCTTCATTTATTAATTATTTTTTAAAATATTAATCGGAGTTTAAATCACTGGTTGAAATAGTTAAATGTAACACTATACTATCGGTTGAGAATTCACTTAACCTTTCAATAATGGATTTTTTAAATGGCACATACACAAACTGAGATGCATCTAAGTGTTTAATCAAATCATAATCTTATTTTTTTTAAAATTAATAATGTTGAATATATATAGTCCTAAAGGTATGTTACTCATCAAAGAAAATACTGTAATGAACGAACTACTAATAATAAGCTAGTGAGGATGATTGAGTAAGATTGTGTTGTTTAAATTTGTAGGGTCGGAACGATGATTAGGGTTAAGGCAAGAAGCCAAGACGCACCAGATTTCATGCATACACTGGTTCGGTTCTATACACGTGCAGTGTGGACATCATCATATCGTTGACTCTGTTCAAAGTTCAAACAGTTTTTTGGTTTGATTAGATTACTAATGATTCTTTAAAAAAAAATTGAGAAAAATGCGTTTCAATCGTAAGTTAAGTTTTGGGTGAAAGTGTAGAAATGACATCGTAAAATTTGAAAATGTAAAAATAATTCTAGACTTCGTTGACCAAAATGTTAACGGTCAAATTGGTCGGAAATAGGTGAGAGAACCATTATACCTTTGAGTTAAAATTTTTTAAAAAATTAAATTATTTTTTTGGTCCCCTATAAAGTATCTTTTATCATCTTTTGGTCCCCATTTGCAAAACAACCCTCAAACGGTACCTAACAAATTCATAATAATATGATTTGGTCCCCAAAGGTGGTTTTCAGGTAAGACTAAATGATTTTTCAGTATAGTCAGGGGTATAATGGTAATTTTACTAATTAAAATATTTTAAATTAAAAAATATTTTTTTTAAGTTTTCAGATTTTTTACTTCATCCTGAGCCCTCGAACCTCCTGCCTCGAGCCCTCGAGTTCGAGCCTCCTAACGAATTTTTTCTTTTTATTTTTCATTTTTAAAACTCAGGGGTATAATGGTTATTTTACATATTTTGACCAATTTTACCATTGATTTTCCCTAAAAATCACCTTTGGGGACCAAAACATATCATTTTGAATTTGTTGGGTACCGTCTGAGGGTTGTTTTGCAAATGTGGACCAAAAGATGATAAAAGATACCTTGTCGGGGACAAAAACATAATGTAGTCATTTTAAAAATAAATAAATACAGTATTTACCCTCAATAGCCCTCACCTCTCACACCCTCCCTCCCCCTCCTCAATCGTCGCCCACTTCCTCCTCACTTTCACTGCCACATATCCTCCCTCCACCCTAAAACAACAAACTCCTTCCCCGTCGCCAATTTCTTCTCCTTCTCCATTGCTCCCCACTTCCTCTTCACTTCCGCCGCCTCCCATCGCTAAATTTCTATCACCAAATCCAGGTCATCCACTGCTGATAAATTCCATCTGAGTTTCAAATCGGGTCGCCACCGACATCGACGAATTGGGTTTGTGCGCAAATCAGTTATGGCCAGTGGGAGGATATGTGGCGGGGCTAAGGGCTGAGATGGGTTAGGCGCGGAGGTATGTTTAAGGGCTGGGTGGGTTAAGCGCTGGAGCGGCGGTGGGGTCGTGAGGCCAACAGTGAGGGTGTTAACTTTCGGAGCTGTGTGATGCACCCCAATTTCCCGCCGCTACTGTGCCGCAGTTTGTAGCCTGAATATGCAAGACAAAGCCCCCATAGGTGTTCAGGGGAAAGAGGCTCTGACGGTCAAGCTCGCAAACTGAATTACAAGAGTGTAATTAGGAATGAATAGTTGAGTGTGTAGGGTTAAATTTAGCCTTTATATAGGTACGCAAGTAGGGTAGCTGTTTTGTTTGTTTGTGGAGCAAGTACTCCTCCCTTGGGTCGGCCCAAAGGTCGTTACCCAAAGGGTAATGTTATTGACCTAGGCCAGCCGTTATTAGGCTCTTTGGCCCAATACAAATTTACACATTATCAATAAGCCCCTGAAAAGTTGACGGTTCGGTCTTCGAATTTATCCCAAGGTTCTGGGTTAGAATTCGCGCTCGCATCTACGAATTTGATGTTTTACCTACCATAGCCCAAGAGCCTCGATCCAACCTCATTCACTTCTAAGGGAGCCTTCGGGCTCCAGGGGTTCTGAGTAGGGGGTTCGACCTTCGGTCTTCTGATCTGTGTTAGAATCTGAGGGCCTTCGAGCCCCAGTAGCCAGAACTAAGGGATTTGACTCTCAGCCTTCTAATCTGTGTTAGAATTTGAGAGTGTTCGAATTCCAGCATTTAGGAATGTGGGATTCGATTCTTCGCCTTCTAATCTGTGTTAGAATTTGAGAACGTTCGAATCCCAGTATTTGGGAATAGGGGATTCGACTCTTTGCCTTCTAATTTGTGTTAGAATTCGAGAGTGTTCGAATCACGGTATTTAGGAATAGGGGATTCGACTCATAACCTTCTAATCTGTGTTAGAATTTAAGGGTTAGGTTTCAAAGTGAGAAGTGGAAAGGTCGCGAGGGCTTGAGGCTCACTCTTACCTTTAAGTGCGAGAAGTCCAAGTTGGGCTTTATGCGCACCACTTTCTCCATTGATGCCTGGGAATTCTCACCCATGCGGCCCATTTACCCACGCATTTACTTATTGTCTGGCAGCTCGAGGTAATCATTACCTTTTATTCCTTCTGTATAAGGCGCTTCTCAACGCTTTTACTTCACTCTTTACCCAAATCCCTTTAAAATTTCAAACTCTCTGTTTCTCTCTCTCAGAGCAATCAAAGGCATCTATTCTCGTTTCTAACACCTCCAGAGAACTTCGGTCAAATTCCGACTAAGAATCAGTAAGTTTCCTTTCACCTGATCTTTTTTCTCTTTTAAAAATGTCGCAAACACCATTAATCGGGAAGATTCCATCCCAGCCTACTTTCCGGCCATGTTTTCCACCTGCGGTGTTGAGAGTTCCCATCTCAAGGATTTATGAGCCATCCCCTCCTCAGCTGTCGATTTTTGTTCAACTGATATAGAAGCCAGAGGAAGCTCCGCCAGTTTCCTGGCGCCACCTAAAGGTTACCATCACAAGTGGGTTACACCGAGGTCTCAAATTCCAAAGGAGGCCAGGGTTAGGGAGGATAAGAAGGGTCGCCATTTCTTCTTCGAGAAGATTCTGCCCCCGTTCTCAAGAGCCCCCTGCCAATTGCTAAGGAGATCTCAAATTTAATATCTTCTCTGCCCTTTTGGATTAGATTTCCAGAGGATATGCAATTGGAGGTCCTTTAGGGAGGGATATGAGGCCCGTTAGGTGAGGCGCTACGAGCGCCATCTTCGATTCGGGCTTTGTTTTCCCTTGCCCCCTATCCTTTCTCATCTTCTCGAGGAGCATCCGGTTAACCTAGCCTAGCTTCATTCAAACGCCATAATCTTAGTTATGGTGTTTAAGACTCAATGTAATAGCTTAGGTATAACCCCTAGCTACAAACTTTTTAGATCCCTATACTATATATCTGCTGGCAGACCCGTGGTGCACACAGTCGGCGGCAAGGATACAAAGATTAGTGGGATCATAACCCTTAGTAACATGTTTCCAGAACACCCCCATAAAATCTCCTCGAACTGCAAAGGGTGGCACAGAACTCCCATATACACCTTCGAGAGTGAGGAAGAAGAGTATTATGTACCGGAGTGGAATTCAAATCCAAAGTACTAGAATCCTGCCAACTACGTAGCTTCGAAGAGTGTAGTGGAAGATAGGGATCGGGTGTTAAGTGAATCCCTTGGCATCTCAAAAAACTGTGATTATGTTTTGTACAAAGAGCTCTCCAGTGGAGTCTTCGAAGGCCCCTTCAGGCAAAAGGAATGGAAAAAAAGAAATTTTTTGAGGGTGATAACCCTAAGGAAACTAAGAGGAAGGCCCCTTCAAATACCAATGAAAGGGTCCCAAAAAAGCCAAAGATAAATAAAGCCAAAGTTGACCCCTTGAAGCCTGTCGAGCCAATTTCGAGGGTCGTTGAAGCTGACTCGGAGCCCTTAGGGGAAAACAATACCAAAGAGGCCCGTTCTAGGAGTTCATACCCACCTTGCGAAGGTGTTTGCGACATCCTAGCTTCTTACTTTGATTGCTTTTAATTTAACACACCCCCCCCTCTTTTGTTTATTTTTTTAACTTACCTTTCTTTTGCATTATCCAGTGGACTTTGCTAGCTTGCTCAGTCTCAGAAACGAAGAGGAGGTGGAGACAGTTTTTGAAAAAACCTATTCAAAGGCCCAATCTAAGCCCCTAGTCAAGGTGTCGGTTCGAATGGATCCCCTTTTAGAGGTCCAGACGGTGGCCCCTGATAACTCTACGAATAACAAACAACCTCGGGAGGGCTTCTTTGCATAGCCCTTCACCCCAGAGGTAGCAAACTGATGAAGTCATCGTCCTCGGTTCCCAAGCTGGTGGCTCCAAAAATATCAAGTCCCATGCTGGGCATCTTCTGGGGGAAGGTAACCCCACCCCTCCAGGTGCGTTTGATCGTACCCTGGCTACCATTCCGAAAGCGGCCACCGTCTTGGCAGCTCTGGAGTTAATTTCCCAGACCTTCTTGGCAAACGCCAAGGAGGTCTAACTGGTTGTTGCCAAATTCAAGGCCTCTGAGGCCAGGGTGATTGAGCCTGAGTAAGAATTGAAGAAAGTTGCCTCTGACTATAAAGCAAAGTTGGAGAAATTGGCCTCTGATCATAAGGCAAAGTTGAACAAGGTAGTCTCCGATCATGAGGCAAAATTGGTAAAGATGTCCTCTCATCACAAAGAGGCATTGGAAAAGCAAGGCCTCGAAAAGGATGGATGTTTGAAGGAGTTTGAACTTAAGCTTTCGGAGGTCCAAACCTCTAATGAAACTCTGGCCGGGGAAAACACCAAGCTGGATAACCTTTGTTCTCACAAACAGTAGGTCTCTGTCTTCAAGGCCTATACTAATAAACTTGTGAAGACTCAGGGGATCTGGGACATCTTCTCTCCCCTGTCCAAGGTCCTTGTGGGGCTCACTCGGAACAATCTGTCCCACTCCATCTGCAAAGATCTCGCCGCCGAGTACGTGGCCATGCTGGATATCCATAAAAAATACACTGAGCCGAAGCAGTTGAACCGTCTCTGGTGGAAGTCCTTCCAAGATTGGGGCATCAAACTCCCGTTGATCGACCACCTAAAGGCTTCTGGGAAATTTTTCTTGGTTGAGAAGATCCCCCATCCTGAGGTGGATTAAGCCAAAAAAATGGAGCAAGCTGGACCCCCTTGCTTTTCCAAAGACCTAACACAGGCCCACCTCTTCAGTCTCGATCCATGCAGATCATAACGTAGGGGGAAATGTATGAATCATTTCTTTAGGGCATTGAATGTACTTTTTATATTTTAAATATCATTGAAAGCCTTCATTTCATTACTTATGTATTTCTACTATTTTGTTACTTGTAGATTCTAGACTTGGTACCCTATCCCCCTATCTGAAAAGGTGGACCTCTTTCGACTTCTTTTTCCAAGTTATGAAAGAGTGGTACCATCAAATTGAAGAATGGGCATGGGAGCACCGAATCAAAGCCTCTCGATTTAGGTACAAAAGAAGGTCCTTGATGCACTTAGTCTTTCTGAGGTAGAAAATGACTCCCTCTATGTGGCTTAGGATGAAATTTTGGGAGACTATCATTCCCTTGAGGCTCGACACAATTAGGTCCTCGAAGATATTACCACCAAAGTCTGGTTTAATTCGATGCACGAGTGCGTCACTGCTGCTAAAGATTTTAAAGCTTCTAGGGTGGGATCATCTTTTGCTAACGAGACCATTGAGTGTTATCGCCATGAGGCCCAGGGGCATTGGGCAGCCATAGAGAAGGCTCGTGCAGCCCTTGTGGTCACCACCACCAAAGTAGAGGAATGGAAGGCACAAAATAAGGAGTACCGGCAGAATCTAATTCCTTCCTTAGAACAAACTATCAGGGAAAATCAAGAAGTTATTGCATTTGCCTTCAAAGACAAGGAGAAGGTCAAAAAGGACCACGCCGAGCTATATCATACTTACAGAGTAATTGCTAATAGTCTTCAAGCGTATGGGTATTAGCTCGGGATCGTCGAGGCACCTCTAATTGAATATTTTAAGTGTTTCCCCTGGAGACCATTAATATTATAGAGAGAAAACATATCCCGTAGATCTCAAGTACTGAGATTCCTACAAAGGTTCTAAGGAGTGGCTAAAAATTTTACGAAAGAAAAAGAATAAGGGCGGAGCTTCGAGCTCCCATACTTCTCTCAGAAGGAGTAGGCCTCAGGACCTTGCAAAGGGTAGCCCGTCTAGAACTTCTTGCGGAAGGGGAGGTTCCATCTTTTCTCGCTTAAGTTGTTCCTCTAGGGACCCTGCCTCTCATTCGGAACCCCCCCTCCCCCCTTGTCTTTCAAGGTTTTGATACTGAGGGCTAGCCCAGTAGGTAACCAGGTCGATGCCTCCGGCCGAGGGAAGGGTAGCCTCACTCCTGTCGGAGGTCCCTCGGTTAGCAGATGTGGTAGTGTTGCTGGTGGTCAAAACTGAGGCGATAAACTCCAAGGACCTTCGAGCTCTGCTTGAAGATCAGAGATTGCGGACCTGGAAGAATAGAAATTTTATTACCACCCCCCCTAATACTTGCAATAGGTTTTCCCTTAGTTGTATGTAGATAGATAGTTGTTGTAACTCTATCATTTTACTTGTAAGCCATTATGGCATTTTGTATAATCAAATTTCTGCCCTTTTTTTAGCATTCGAAGATTTTCCCTCTGAGATGGATTAATCTCTTCCATATGAGTTGAATGCTTCAACTCTTTCTTTTTCTTATAAGGCTTTTCCAAGCCTATAAAGCATTCGAAGGACTATGTCGGTCCTTCGAATGCATGTAAGATTAGTGTGTTAAAGTGACTTCGGTCCCTAATCGTTCAATAAGTGGTGTTGGTCATTCGAACGTGTGCAAGGTTTATGCCATGGGCGCTTGATGTGCTTTAAGGGGATCCCGACCCCAAAATGTTTGATGGACTGTGTTAGCCCTTCAAATATGCGCAAGGTATGTGCCTTGGGTGCTTGATGCGCGTTAAGAGGATTCTAACCCAAAGTATTCGATGGGCTGTGTTGGCCCTTCAAATGCGTAATGCTACGATTTGAGGGGAATTGTGAATTTCTGTACTCACATGGCGATGTGTGTCTTAGTTCAAGAAGTAAATGTATGGAACACACTTTGATAAATAGTTTGACAAAAACAAAGGAGCCCTGTTAACTTACAACAATTTTTTGTTGAGGGCTATTTTCTGGGCTCGCCAAGTCTGTTGGGATTTAGGAGAATAGCACCTCCTAAGGTTGGAAATGTTCCATCTGCGCAGAATCGGTTCACCTTGAGGAGTTTCTAGCACATAGCTGCCTCCAGGGCCGGCTTCAACAACTCGGTAGGGTCCTTCTAGTTTACTGACAGTTCCCCCCGGCTCTCTTCGACTCTTATCATTTATTTTCATTATGAGATATCCTAGGGAAAACTGGACTTTTCAGCCCATTCGGTCATGATACCGCTTGGTCATTTCCTTGACCCTGGCTCCATGGAGGGATGCCTTCTATCTTTTTTCTTTAAGAAGGTCTAAATCCAAACGACGTTGCTCGTCACTAACCTCTTGGCGTTCGTTGCTTATGGCAAACCTTCGAAAGGTGGGCAGTTTTACCTCCGCAGGAATGACTGCCTCTGAGCCATAGACCAAGCCGTAAGGGGTTTCACCTGTGGTAGATGACGCTATTGTTCGAAATGACCAAAGCACACTAGGAAACTCATTGATCCAGTTCCCACCTACTCCTTTGAGCCTCAATCGAATGCCATTGACAATGGTTCGATTTTTGACCTCCAACTGCTTATTGGCTTGGGTGTGGTAAACGCTGGCGACTCTCTGACGGGTCTTGTATTCCTTACACCAGTCTTTAAATAGGTTGTTCACGAACTGGGAACCAATATTAGTTATGATTGTTCGAGAGATCCCGAAACAACATATGATATGCTTCAAGCAAAAACCAACCACCCATTTCCCTTTCACGCCAGTTAGGGCTTTGACCTCGACTCACTTTATAAAGTAGTCTAAAACCACAATCAGGTATCGAAAATGGCCTGGGGCTTCCGGGAAAGGGCCTACCAGATTGATCTCCCACTTGTTAAATGGCCAAGAATTGTTAACGTGCATCATTTCTTATTGGGGGACATGGGTGATTGGATCATGCCTCTGGCACTGGTAGCAGACATGGATGTGCTTGTTAGCCTCATTGAACATCTTGGGCCAATAGTATCCAGCTAGAAGGAGATTCTTTGCAATCGATCGAGTCCCTTGGTGACTTCTGCATTCCCCTTCATTGGTTTTGCGGATCAGATAGTCAGCCTTATGGGGGGCTACGCATCGGAGAAGCAATTGTAGGTGACCTCAGAGATAGAGCACATCTTCGTGGATAATATATTTGGATGCCTTTAGCCCGACTTTCCTTGCTTCGATGGCATCTTTCAAAAGGGTACCCTCTTGAAGGTAGTTAATAATTGGCATTATCCACGACTTATGTTCTTCTACCATCATCATTATTGCTTCCTCCTCGAAGCTACACTTACTCAACATTTCCACCATTAAGTACCCTTGGGATTGCAAGTCTAGGTTCGACGAGGCCAATTTGCTCAGGGTGTCAGCCTTGTGGTTTTTCTCTCGGGGGACTTGAGTAAGGGTGTGATGGTGGAGATGTTAAAGAAGGGGATTCACCACTTCCAGGTAACGCTGCAGACTTCTTTCCCTGGTCCCATACTCCCCCTTGACTTGAAGGACCACGATTTGGGAATCGCTAAATATGTCCAGCATATAAACTCCCAGGTCTTTGGCTATTGGAAAGCCTTAGATCAGCGCTTTGTATTCCGCTTCGTTGTTCATGGCCTTGAATTCAAAGTGTAGTGCATATGGATAGTCCTTCTGTTTGGACCTCGTGAGTAAGACTTTGGCTCCACTGCCTCCTGAGTGTGATGATCCATCGACTTAAATTGCCATGTTTCTTTGGATTCTTTTTCATCATTGACTACTATTGGTTCTGTAATTTCTAAAATGAAATCCTCTAAGGCTTGGCTCTTGATGGCTGTTCTTGGGGAAAACTAGATGTCATTCTCTTCCAGTTCGATTGCTCATTGTATCATTCGTCCTGAGGCCTCCGACTTGAGAAGCACCTACCTAATTAGATGGATAGTGAGTAAGATGGTTTTGTGACTTTGGAAGTACGGTCGGAGGCTTCTCACTGCATGGACTAAGGCCAAGATTAAATTTTTTATGGCAGTGTAACGAATCTCGAGACCATGCAATGCTCTGCTTACGAAGTAAATTGGGTGTTGGGCTTTGACCTTTTCCTTTACCAGGACTGCGTTATCGCTGAGGGGGATGCAGAGATGTATAAGTACAGATCTTTTCCTTGTCTGGTTTCATCTGGGTGGGCAGGCTTTGTAAGGGTTCCTTTAGGTCTCAGAAGACTTTGTCACATTCTTCTGTCCATTCAAATTTTCTGGCTTTTCAAAGGACATTAAAGAATGGCAAATATTTCTCGGCCCCCTTCAAAAGGAATTGACTGAGTGCAGCCAGCAATCCTATTAGCCTTTGAACGTCTTTGACCATTAGGGGGGCTTCATATTTATCAAAGCTTCAATTTTTTTTGGGGTTCACATCGATCCCCCTCTCTGAAACCATGAATCCCAGGAATTTGCCAGTTCCGACTCCAATCATGCATTTAGCTGGATTCAGCTTTAGATTGGCCTCTCGGAGCCTTTGGAAGGTTTCTTCGAGGTCAAGAAAAACTTGGTTGAAGCCTCTGCTTTTGACTACCATGTCAACGGCATATATTTCAATATTTCTGCCAATATATTTTTGAAGAGGCTGTAAACCAGCCTTTGGTAGGTGGCTCCAGCATTCTTTAGGCCGAATGACATTTTCTTATAGCAAAATGTGCCTACATCTATTATGAAAGATGTTTTCTACTTATCCTCCTCCGTCATGAGTATCTGGTGGTAGCCCTTATGAGCATCGAAGAAGGCAAGCACCTCATATCATGTTATTTCTTCGACCAATACATCAATGAGGGTAGGGGATAGCTATCCTAGGGGCAGCATTTGTTAATATTCATGAAATCTGTGCACATTCTCCAAGCCTCATCGTTGTTGGGGACCGTCACTGGATTTTCTATCCATTATGGGAAAAATTCGTCGTCGATAACCTCAGCTCGAAGCAGGTTTTGAACTTCCTCTTTTATGGCTTCAGCCCTTTCGGGGGGCGAATAATCTCCATTTTTGCTTCATTGATTTTTAGGAAATGTCCACATTTAGCCTGTGGACCATCAGTTGTTTTGGTACCCCTGGGAGGTCGAAGGTGTCCCATGAAAACATGTCGACATATTCGTCCAAGAGGTCCTTCAGCTTCTTTCTAGTTGCAGGTGGTATCATTTTTCCCACGTAAACTGTTCTTTTTTCTCGAACAGCCATTGGCTCTGTGTCTGTGGGTTTAATTTCTTCGTTGACCAAAGCCACCCAGTTCCCCTTTTCCGATAGGGGGATTGTACTTCTTCGTTGGTGCCTAAAGCTTTGCCTTTGTCCTCCAGATTCAGGCCACGAATGACGGCGCAGCGATGGTGGTAAATTGGGGTGCATCATTATGAGACTTAGTTTACGGGCTAAGGACGAGGGCTATTGGCGGTGTTGAGTGGTGACGGGCGGAGGAGGAGATAGGGTTTAGGGTTATTGACGGAGGTGGGGGCAAATGAGGAGCTACGGTTTAGGGCTATTAGCGAAGGGTTTCTGGCGACGGCGGTGCTCGGCAGCGGCGGTGGGTTTAGAGCATCCATAATGGCAGTGATCTTAAAGAGCACTTCTTAAGTGCCACATCATGATTTTGATTAAAAAAAACTAGGTAAAAATCAACTACCAACAATGAAACTCCTTAAATAAGCACTTCTTAAACACTTATTTTTCATTTTAAATTATAATTAATTAAAAATACAAAACAAACCATCCCAAGTGTCAATCATTGGTTGGTTGACATTTAACAAATAAAGACGTACTAACTCCTTAATTAAGGTGCAGCTCTTTATTAAGGAGTTGTTCTTAAAACTCCACAATTGACCTCCTTAAATAAGGAGTGCTCCTTATTAAGAAAAGTGGAGTCAAAGAGCAAGCACTGTGGATGCTCTTAGCGTGTTTAAAGTTAAGAAGAAGAAACATAGGGGTATAATGGTCATTAGATGTTTAGTTTTAAATTTATGAGTATTTTTACCTTTTTAGATTAGTTTAATGTCAAAAATACTCTAGTCAACACCGGAATAGTGCAGTTTAGGTATATCTGCACAATTACTCAAAATCTTAGGGTCATTTCTGCACTTTCATATTTTACATGATCATTTCTACACTTTCTCAATTTAATAGGGTTATTTTTACACTTCCCAAATAATTTATACTCTCATTTTACACCGCACCCAATAATATTATTACATTCATCGCAACATATGATTTATAAATATTAATGTTTTATATTATGTTATTATACGTAGTGATATAAATTTACAGTAAAACTTTTTTTTAGAAATCGTGAAAAAGATTCCGTGAAATTTCACCCAAAGCAGAGGGTATGCTTAGGATGAGTTAGGCCTTGTTCTTTAGATCTTATCTGAACTGAATTGAACTGAACGGAATTAAAACTGAATTATTATAAGGAAAGAGTGTATTATAATTCAGTTCCAGTTCAATTCAATTCAATTCAAACTGTAATATCGTCATCGTAATATTAACCATTTAACCTTGGATGAGATCCTACCTTTTGTCCCTCCATCGCTAAATCGAAATCTAACTTACTCTTTAATTTAAATGCTAAATGAGAGCCTCTTTATGAATCACCTAGAAAGATAAAAGGTGTATAAACAAAAATATGACTTGTAATACAATTAGGGATCTGATCGTGTAAGAGCATGTGCAATGGGGGTTCCAGAGCTATTCCAGTTCGAAACTGGAAATTTTGGAACCCCACAATGGGGTTTCCAAAAGGGTTCCATAAATATGGAATGGCCCCCTGATGCCCAAAACGTAAAACCGCTCCCCAGTTCAATCCGTCAGGCCGCACGTGAACATGCATGCCATTTTCTTTGACCCAGAGTGCCACGTGGCAGTCCTTGATTGGGCCATATAGCAGTATCGGTCCCCCCTTTTTTACTTTCTTTTGGTTGACTGAGACACGTAGCCCAATAATGTGGTGCCACGTGTCCCAGCTTAAAATTTAAAAAACTGAATTTTTGAAAATTTAAAATATTTTTTGCAATTTTTAAAATAAAATAATCTATTTTTGAAAAATAAAAAGAGTCTGTCTCTTGAAAGACGGTCTTTCCATAAGTCATGGAAATACCAAGGTTTAAAGTGCAAATTAGAAGAAATGAAGATAAAATTTTCGTGTTGCATGAATTGGATTATGAACTTTATAACTATAACATGTTGCATAATAAATTTTTAATATTGCAACTGAGAAATTTTACCTTTTATTATTCTAATTAAACACTGTCTTTCCATAAGCCTATGGAAATACGGTCATTCCCAAGACTTTGCCAAATAAAAAATTATTTCTGCATTTTTTAAAATAAAAAAATCTGATTTTTATTTTAAAATATCAAAAATCAAATTTTGGTTCTTTTTAAAAATTAGAATAATATTTTTTTAAAAAATATGGTTCATTTTAATTCTTGTTAATAAAATAATTTTTAAAACTTGAAATTAATTTTAAATATGAAATTTAAAAAATGAAATTCAATTCAAAAATTACAAATGTATTATTAAATTTCAATTATTTAATTTATTTGGGTAGGCAAATTTATTTAAATTAAATATTAAAGGTTTAATTAATGAGTATGATAGAGAAAATCAAGTGGGTCAATGAAATGGTTGCAAACTCAACTATTGTGGAAAGGAAAATTGAATGATTTCGTTGTGGTTTTAGTTGTTGATGTGGAGGAGAGATATTGAATATTTAATATACATTAACCACAAAAATAGTTGCAAAGGGGTTTCACCATTGCACATGCTCTAAGGCGTATTCCTATACATCCACCTTTTCAAACACAATATCTTAAAGGGCGAACGACTTGCCAGACCCTCCAACTCTTGTCATTTGACTCTTTTGGCCCCCCATTTTTTTCGATCACTTTCGTCCATGAACTAACCAAAGTGTTGAATCATAACCCTTCCATCCGGTCAATGCGTTAACTTTGATCAAAGATGTTAATTTTAAGGGCAAAACAGTAATTTTCATTTTTCCTATTTCTTTTTTCCTTTTCATTTTCCACTTCTTTTTTCATTTCTTTTCCCCCTCCCCTTCCATTTTCCCTTTCTCGCTCCGCTGCGGAGACTGTCGCCCCCACCACTAAGACCTCCAGCCTCCAGGGCAAATTGTGATCAATCTCCAGCCTCCAGAAAAAAAAGCAATAATAAAACAGTGATCTATCCCCGATGAATACAGACACGAGAATTGCGATCTGGAAAATAAAAAAATAGAAAGCAAAATCGGAGAAAAATTGGTGCGGCTGGCTGCGGCCTGAGAAGATGGCGACGGCGACATCGACGTTGCAGAGAATGGAGAGCTATTTTGCCTTCTTCGTCAATCTGGCGCACCGATTGAAGAAGGTGACCTGGCGGCTGCTCTTGTCCTCGATCTTCTTACTCTCCACCTTCTGCCACCCTATCCCGTCGTCGCACCACCACGGGGGTAGAAGATATGGAGTGGTAATCGTAATTTTGCCGCCATGTAACGCTATTCGTACAGTAGTTGAGAAGTGAGAAAAGTTTCATAAAGACAGAATGGGAGATTTGAAACAGAAAACACACAGCAGAAAACACACAGTCACACAGTGGAAATTACGGAGCTGCGAGCCGGATGGGCTGATGAGGGCGGCGATGAGTGTAGGGTTCAAGCGGTGATGATGAGGCTGGGCGGTGGATTAGCAGTGGGTGGGTTGGGAGGTTCTGTCCGAGCGGGGTAAAAAGGAAGGAGAATAAGAAACCTGAAAAATAAAATGATAAATGGAAAAAGAAAAAAGGAAAGTTAAAATAACTATTTTACCCTTAAATTTAATATTTTGACTGAACTTAATGGTTTGACCGGACATAAGGGTTGCGATTCTGCACTTTTGTTAGTTCAGGGATAAAAATGATCGAAAAAAATGGGGAGCCAAAAGGGTCAAATGGCAAGAGTTTGGTAGAGATGATCATGAGTCTAGGACTCGACCCAGACTCTTAGGGTCAAGACCCGTTGGATGGGGTATGGGTCCAAAAAATTTAGACCCATTGGATTTGGGTCCGGGTATGGGTCTAAATTTTAAAAAAAATGGGTATGAGTCTGGGTCTAAAATAATAAGACCCAGACCCAACCCATATTACCCTAACTATACATATTATTTATCCTAATTTCTAAATTACTTTCATATTCTCTTTGTATTTTTATTTTTAATTAAACAAATAATGTGTATTGTATAATTTTATTCTTGAAGAATTAATTCATATTCATGTTGAACTTGAATTATTTGTATTTAAGATCATACATACTTTATTTAGTGAAGAATTTTTTCAAAAAAAGTTAGACCCATTTAGGACAGTTTAGACCCATCGAATCCGGGTCTAAGATTTTCAGACCCTACGGGTCTGGGTCTAGCTAAATTTTTTTACGTTGTAGTCTAGGTCTTATTAGACCCAACACAAAGCCGACCCATGATCATTCCTATTTGGATGGTCTAGCAAGTCGTTTGCCCTATCTTAAATACTTATGATGGACTACCTATAAATGTTCTATAGCATCTTTGCAAAAACTAAACTACAAGCCCCATTTCATTTAGAATTTTCTTTAATATTACAAAAACAATTATATGGGTAAAGTGCAAAATGGTCCCTATTAAATTTTAAAAGTGTAAATATGATCTTGTAAAACCTAAATGTGTGAAACTAATCATAAGTTTTTTAAAAATTGTGCAGCTGTACCAATTTTGATCAATTCTGGCATTGACTCAATGAAATCTGGTGTTGATCAAACCTACAAAGACACAAAACCTTAGGCTTAAAACTGGAAATTTAATGACCATTCTACCCATAGACTTCTTATTCTTCAAACACACCACCATTATTGCTCCGCTGCCAGCCCAGAACCACTGTGGCTGCCTAAAACCCTAGCTCAGCCGCTCACGCCACTCCACCCTCTACCATCAAAATCCCTAGCCCCATGTTGCTCAACCTCCCACCGCTAAAAACCCTAGCCGCTTAGCCCACACCACTGGAAACCTTAGCCACTCAATTCCCACCTTCAGAAACCCTAACCTCATAACGCTCAACCCTCCACCGCCGAAAACCTAGCCGCTTAGGCACTTAGCCTCTACCGCTGCTCAGTCACACCATTACCGCTAGAATGACCCACACCACCACTGCAAGATGCCCCCAACCACCACCGATTAAACACACTACCACCACGCCCGACCATTGCATTTGCACTAGGTGAAGGTACCGATGTTGGGCAACACGTTGAAAACATGATCTGGCTCACATTCGGGTTCCACAAAATGTACTCGGTTCGGGCATATGGGAAATATGGTGGGGTTCTGGTTGAAGAAGTAATTTGTTTTCACGAAGGCCACCGTTGGAAGTGGAATAGAGTTCTGGCTATTAGGGTAATTAGGCAGAGGAGAGTGAGGCGGAAAGAGAAAGAGAGCCCTAATCAAAGAGAAAGGAATAAGAGAGTTATTGTTATCTTTTCCTATTTATTTATTTTTTAAACCTTTTAACTCAGGGTTATAGTGGTAATTTCACCAATTCTCGGCCAATTTGGCTGTTGACATTTTGGTCAACAAAGTCCAAGGTTAGATACTTTCAAAATTTACAAGGTTTATCTGTACTTTTACACAAAATATAAGGTTAAAAATTTATTTTTCTCAAAATACATTGCTGCCCGTTAATGATATACTCCCTCCATCCCGCATAAATTGCTTAATTATTTTTTATGGGTCAAACTTTACAAGCATTGAACGTAAATATATATTAATCTATATAATAAAAATATCATGTGGGATATTATTAGATTCATCTTAAAATCTATTTTCTAAATATCAATTTTTTATGCGACACTATTATAGGTAATTAAATTTATTTACAGTGAAACATCCTTAGTAAAAATTGTGAAAAAGTAATTAAGTAATTTATTTTATAGTGGGACGGAAGGAGTATAAAGATGGTACCTAGGGCATTCTCTGTCAATCTCTAATGCACTAGTGAGTGGGAGAATTAGAGCATCTTTGTCTATTACGAGCATTATTTATTTATGTATTACGCTAAGGCTTCGCAATGGTAACCACTCATCCTTGATTTACCCTTCTTCAATGCAATATGGGCTTTTGCTTAATATTGTATTATTCGTTAGTGCTTTTATGTATATCTCTTTTAGCCATTTAGGATCTTAGATTAGAACTGTACTATCTACTTATTGTCTCAAATGTAAGCCCTCGGGCACAACTTGATGCAAAGTCTTCGAGCATCTCATGTAAGCCATTTTTTGGCAACAATAGTTCTTTAATAGAAAATGATCAGAAACCCTATAAACCTAATTAATTTTTTTTTTAAATAAAACTTGCATTATTTTCACTTTTTAATGTCATTCCAAAACAGAGAATAGTTTTCTGATAGTGTTTGGTTAATTTTGGCACAGAAAATGTGATATTGTGCGTCTCTTTATTGATTCAAAGAATCCGACAAGTGGGCTCAAGTGATGATCTCCTACAAGTTCAATGATGGATGCTTTCTTAAACAAAGTGTCATCTCATCAATCAGTTGCAGACTTGCAGTAAACCTTCTACTCTTGCTTTGGACCTTTGCACATAAAAAAGTGGTCAAATTCTAAGGTACAACATACTTTGACCCTAATCATTTTAATCTAGAGCCAATGCACCACTATTTAACCAAATGACTAGAAAATCATTGCAACATGTGTTTTGTCTTAGTGAAATTATTGTGATCTTCTCGTTTCACATAAGACTACTTCTACGTTTCTCTAACGTGATACACTTTTTAATTTAATATATATTTGTATTGATAATTTTTAGTTATGACAAATTTAATATTATTATTTTCACTCATATTACTTTTCTTTCTTTCAATTCAATTTCAATCATTCATTTAATTGGTATCTCAAAAACTCTAATGTCTGAAAGTGATATGCTAATAATAGAGAAACGAGGGGAGTATAATTGTTTGGTTTAATTGATTAAAACCAATTAAACTGTCAAAAACTGATTAAATTAATTAAATTTGAATCTGGTAAACTACTATAGGTGTGGATTTGAATCTAAAGGGAGGGAGATTTTTATTAGGGTATATTCAAATTATTATTTAAAAATAATATAGATCCTATATAAGTGATCAAACATTGTGCTTGTGTTTATTATGAGCTTCCTAATCATTTGACTTGGTAGTACTCGTTTTTCTGGCAACCGAAGTTGGTTTCTTGAAAGGACATTATTGTCCTCGTCTCACTTAATATAGAATCTGCAGCAGCACTAGGTTTCATGTTGGATCATTTGTTTTGTTCAAAGACATGAAATTTGGCAACCTTTTTGTTTTTTTAACCCTTGAATGAGATTTGGTACCCTCAGTTTTAATATAGAGGCACCAGATCGACTTCTATGTTTAGGCTAATGTCCAATTCTCAGAAGTCAACGGGCAAAGTTCGAGTTCGGATCATCTTTCTCCATTACATAGTTTACTTTAGGGTTTGATAAAATATAAAAGAATTTATTATGGTGCATTGATATCCCGTAAATGATATATCTTATCAATGATGAGAGTTATAATATATAGTGCAACAACAAACCAAAATCTAACAGGAAAGAGATTCTAATTCTATAAGGAAATTACCATCTATAACTAATTCTATAATAAAGCTAAATCTATAAGGTAACCATCATTTATAACATTTCCTACAAGGAAAGTGTTTCTATTTCCTTAACACCCTCCCTCAAGTTGGAGCACGATAAACAAGAATGAACAAGATTATGAAATTGCTAATCATTATAAAAATTATCATAGAACCAGATTATACTTCAGTAGCAGTAGAAGTAGCAGCAACAGTAGCAGTAACAGCAGTAGAGCAATATTCAGCTTTATTAACGGTAGTAGTAGCGGTAGAGTAGTATTCAACTTCAGTAAGAGCAATATTTGTAGGAGAGCATTCAAGGTAATTCTCTTGACCCTTCAGGATAGTGGGTGCAATAACCAAACCAGGTTCGTCAGAAGAGCAAATGAAGCAGGGTCAGTCGACATACGACCAACAGGTAAAGGTATCTTAGGGCCAGATTGCAACTGCAACTATTTCAGTAAAGTCGCAATTATCTCATAACCATTCATATTCTGAAGTGTAGTAGCCTCAAAACCAGCATCAGTACAGGCATGTTTTTCGGGATTACATCTGGATGCAGACATAGTGCAAAATTAGGTACAGATCAGCGGCAAATCGAAGCGGCAGATTGGATCAATGGCAATCAACGCGGCGGCGCATAGGGTTAACTGCAACGCTGCGTGGATCAGTGAGTTGGTGCATGAACTTCACACACGGACTAGAACGGGCAGCAGATGGCAGAAGGAGATCGCGGCTGGCTGGAAAAGCACGACAACGATCATCGGATGGAGATCGGTGGGCAACGCGGTGGCTGGGCGGTTGATGGGAACGCATCGGCAAACAGTGACGCGACAAGCTCTACGAAAGGCAAAAAAATTTTCTTTAGGGTTTCAAGATTTTAGGCTCTGATAACATGATAAAATATATAAGAATTTATTATGTTGCATTGATATCACATCAATGACACATCTCATCAATGATGAGGGTTACAATATATAGTGCAACAACATACCAAAATCTAACAGGAATGAGATTCTAATTCTGTAAGGAAATTACCATCTATAACTAATTCCATAAGGAAACTAAATCTATAAGATAACTACCATTTATAAACTTTTCTACAAGGAAAGAGTTTCTATTTCCTTAATAGAGTTCTTAGCTTTGAAGTCCTATAAACAAGAAATAAAGAGAAAGTAACCATTTCGATATCCAATGAAATTAACATTCAGAAAAATTGAGGGATTGTGGATCTTTCAGTTAGAGCAGAAGGCAAGAACCCCCATTTCCAAGAGTCGTTCACCCTGTCACCACGGTTGATGATGAAATAAATCATAGCATGCAAGTGTTAGTCGTCTAGTGGTCACTTCTTAATGCACAC
Source organism: Rubia yunnanensis (assembly GCA_037428765.1). NCBI lineage: Eukaryota > Viridiplantae > Streptophyta > Magnoliopsida > Gentianales > Rubiaceae > Rubia > Rubia yunnanensis. The sequence continues at coordinate 70,372,923 of CM075071.1, read as the reverse complement.
ATGAGCAAAATCAGGGGGTGTCAGCATCGCTTCTAGAATCTGATGGTGCGGAATTTAGGCCTATGTGCTACCGAAAACCATGGATTCTACCACCCCTAGGTTTAGTTGCAGCGCCCTTCTTTCTGTCGGAGCTCTAGAAGATGTTGGCAAATTTTCCTTTTTTTTGTTTCTTCATTAAGCAAAACGACGTCATTTTTTTATAAGTGAGACGATGTCATTTTGTTTTCGTCAAGGGAAAAAATTGTTAAATTGGGCTTAAACCCAATTGGTCCAATTAGAAAATACCCAAATTATTGTCTTTCCACTCTTCAGCTTTTCCTGTGCCCACCAAGCCGCTCCCGTCGTCCGCCGTTTAGCCCCTTGCATAATATCTTGGTTCCGCCACTGAGTACACACTGCAAGGAACCTTTCATTGAATGTAGTTCTTACACTATGATTATCATGATTTAAACCTGTAATTATTGAAACACTTGCTCATATACTTAATTATTTGATCAATCATGTGGGTGGTGATTTTGGACCTTTCAAGAAATTAGAGGCTACATTTATAAATGGATGAAGAATACATTCCCCATTTATGAAAGAAGTGCCCTTTCGTTTGCGACATAGGATTCTCATTTCTCATTAGTCATTACCACGGCCATTACTTTAAGGTTAGAGCATATATCATCTTTACAAATACCACCAAATAAAGAGAGGTCCAAACTGGTGATTACGTTCACACGTACGTACACTTAATTTATCATAGTCTATAGTTCCTACTCCAATTTGCATTCTTATTCTTACTTCCCCTGTCCCAGTTTAATATTTTAAAATGCTCACTGTGTACTTTTTAATTAACTTTTAAAAATATGTCGAGAAATCGAATTATCAGAGTTCAATTTAAATTTAATAGAGAAAAATCGCTAAGTGATATCCGTGATTGAACTTTGAATGGGCCCTTATGCACACTTGGTGCCTACATATGACTTAAAAAGTAGAATAAGAGTAGCATATAATATATGCATACATATGTAGGCAAAATAACGTTTCCCTCCCAAATATCTAATCCAATCTCTTTATGCTATTGTGATGACATCTTATCACACTACCAACATGGGGGCATATTAGGTTGGCAACCATTCATGATCACGTTTTGCAAAATTCTAATTTTGGGGCCAAGTTCCACGCTCTAAACACTCGCACGTGCCTTGAGAATTTTTGTTGAGCTATTTGTAGCGATAATGATAGAATGGTTTGCCGTGTTACTTCTGATTAATATAATCAAACTACGGAATCAGATTCATAGGTTAGAGGAAATGTAATGACACTGTTAAAGAGTATTACACTAATAGAGTTTTTTTTTTTCAAGACATGAGGTATGCGGCAAATTGTAAGTGGCTTGTGTGGTGGTTCGCCTTAGTTTATATTAATTAATTCCAGCTTCATCACATTCTAGTGGCAACAAGAACCCAAGATTAAGCTATGGGTTTGCTCTGATTTCACAGACCACACAGTTGATTTGATAACCATATCAAACAAACAACAATCATATAAGAATGACCTTACTCTTAGTCCTACTACTCCCTCCGTCCCAGTAGAATGTGCACATTTTTTAGTCAACTTTCTCGGGTCATGTTTGACCAACGATAACTTTAGTTACGTATTTTCACGTTATGCAAAAATTTGATATTTAGAAAATACATCATGCATGGAATCCAATAATATCTCACATAATGTTAGTGATGTCTATATACTAGTTAAAATTTATGGTCAAACATGTCTTGAGAAACTTGATCAAAAAGTGTTCAGATTCGGCTGGGACGGGGAGTAGAAGAAGAGTCCTATAAACATGACTTTTTACAATGTATGAAATTCCTTTAAAAAAAGAGCTTAACTAACATGCAACAAAAAATAAATTATAAACAACTCGTGAGTCTTCAATCTGGATAAGTTGCAAACTTGCAATCTAATAATGGAAGAAAGAAGCATTTTCTTTGAAATATGTTTAGAGTTTCCTTGTTTTCTGCCTTAATTTGTTGATGGGGTTGTCTCCTTTTGATAATTGTAATTCAGCACTACTACTTCAAATTGATTCAAAATTGCCTGTGTGTCAAATAATATTTGTTTATGCAAAAAAAAATAAAAAAAAATTGTTACTCCCTTCCTCCCTCTCTGATTCAATATCTTACTTGATCAAAATACAGATTTTTCTGCAGAAATATGAGGAAGTGGGAAATGACAGGTGGAAAAACTGAAAGCAAGTAGAAAAGAAGTACATTTCTATAAAACATGAATTGGAAACATCTTTTACCATATTCTTTGTGCAATATGGGATTCTGCTAAAACATAATAAGAATGCAGTAACACGCATACAAAACATTTTGTTTGTGGGATCAATTCCATGTGCCTTATTTGCACGAAAAAATGGCATGCAGAAAGATGAGCAAGAGTTTATGTTAGATTATAGATTATTGTCTATGTTTATTGTCTAATTGATGTGTTTTCCTATGACTCTAAAATACTCCGTATGTATTTTTAGGCTTTTATTCATTGTATACTATTCTTTCATGTATCCTTATTTATACTTATAATGAAAGGTCACACAGATCATGAAGTTTTGACTCTTTCATGGTATCAAAACCTGGGTTGGATTATTGGACCAACATGGATTCCCTTTAATTTGGCTTAATATGGGTCGTGAAGTGTCTCGACGTTTACACGTGAAGGACGTGTTGAAAGATTATAGTTTCTTATAGACTAAATGAGTCACATATAACATTTTGGATCACCTCCAATTAGTGCTAATTAGTTTTAAGTTGGAAGTCTCAGATACCTCCACTTAGCAAACAATCGCCCCATCAATCAAACCAAAACGAACAATACCATACTAATGTAAAGCGGATTCAGGATTTAAAGAAACTGAACAAAGAGTAGTCAGATCAGGGAAATAGAACAAAGCATATTGGTTGGAAGCCCCGGAAATCAGGCCTAAAGACATAATTGTACAAACAAGCTCCATTGTACCATGATGATTAGGGTGTACCTTTGTTTCCCCTCCAACACAGATTCAAACAAGATACATACTGTAGTAGTATGAGGTTAAAGGAACAGGAATAATTGAATGATTGCAATTTTTAGCGAAAGTGTGAAAAAAATGCAATTTGCTCTGCCTTTTTCCACAAAGTGCAGGAACCATTTCACAGGTGATCACCGCTCGCCCTCATCGGCCCACACCAGCCGACACCACAGCCATCATGTGGAAGGTAAGTTACGGTAGCTCAGCACTAGGATCATTGGGGGCAGTCATACTCGGTGCTCACCATGAAGCCTAAGCAGCCCTTGGCCCAAAGGCCAAGTTAACTCAGGACATTCCCACACGGTGGCTGTCGAGCATCGAACCACTAATCTCGTGAAAGGTCACCCGACTCCCAACTAATGGGGTACACCCGGGGTGTTGCAGGAACCATTTCAAGAAGATAGGGCTGAATCCTAGATCCAATTTTTATGCAAAAATTGGCTCTTCTTTTCCTTTTGGGCTGTGTATATTCTTTACTTTAAAATGAAACCAAGAACAGGGCGTTTGAATGTTTTTATGGTTTGTCCATGAAAGCAAGAACAAAAATAAGTAATTTGTCTAAATAGCCCAAAACTAGCCATTCATAGACCGGTCCATTTCTTCAAGGCAAAGTATTGACATGTGTATGTCAGTATGTTGTATTATCTGGTTGGAATTTGCTAAAAAGAAATGAAAAAAACAAAGTGTGGCTGCTGGGATTCGAGCCCAGGTCTCTACGGCCACAACGTAGAATTCTTACCACTAAACTACAGCCACTAATGACTACAGTAAAACGTTTAATTTTACTTGAAATAAACTGTTACTTTTTTACTATAGCCGCCCGTGCTTTGTACTCAAGATAAATTTGGTAATTTTTAAATAAAATATTAGACCAAAAGTTTTTACTATGACTAGTTAACTTTTAGCAGTAGGCAAATATTTTACATTATTTAATTTATGAATTCTATCAAAATTATTACGCCCTAATTATTTTTACATTCAAAATTTATCATTAGTGAGATAAAAATAACAAGTAATATGATAATCTTAGTCAACATATTATTTGTGAAATTTTATACTAATTAAAAACAACTAGTGGAGTAGCATCGCGCGTTGCGCGATATTATTTTAAAATATTGAGATTAAGTTTATTTAAAATTTTAAAGTTAAGTCATTTAAGAAAAAAATTATGAATAATGAAGTGAAATAATTAATTTAGTTAGAAATATCTAAACATTGAATACAATAAAATTGATTATATTTATAATAATTCATTCAAATTATTTTTAAAATATTATTTATATGTTAACATTTTTATCATAATTATATGTATCTGCAATAAATAAAAGTAAATATCAAATGATAATATTAGTCTCACTAATTATAACATATCCCCATTTAACAGTTAGTCGATATAAAATAAGACATTGTTAGATATAATAAAAAAAATATGTATATATATTTCTGTCAAAAGTAATCTATCGTTGTATACAAAAATTGGAACATTTTTTATTTCAGATAATGTGTGTCTTTGGATTTTCTTCGGTAATAAATAAATAGATATAGTACAATGAGATATTTATGGTTTTGAATATATCTTTAGAAGTTATATATTTTAACAAGTTATGATTTATTATATATAATAAAGAATTAAAATCAGTAACAAATTATAATATTAGTACATTAACAAGTCATGATTTATTATATATACTAAAAAAATAAAATCAGTAACATAATATAATATTATTATGTTATTTTTAGACAGTTTGGGTTTAACATAGTTAAAATTATTTCAATATCCCAAGTAGACAGCACCAAAGCAAACAATTTCTATTATATGGTGCTTGGGATTATATGTATCTGCAATAAATAAAAGTAAATATCAAATGGCATTATTACTTATTGGCAAAGTTTTGGGAAATACCATCTTTCCATAGGCTTATGGAAAGACGGAGTTTAATTAGAATTATAAAAGATAAAATGTCTTAGTTGCAGTATTAAAAATTTATTATGCAACATGTAGTAGTTATAATGTTTGTAACCCTATTCATGCAACCCAAAAATTTTATCTTAATTTCTTCTAATTTGCACTTTAAACATTGGACTTTCCATTACTTATGGAAATACCGTCTTTCAAGAGATAAACTCCTACTTATTAGTCTCACTAATTATAAAATGCCCTCATTTAACAGTTAGTCGGTGTAAAATAAGGCTTTGTCAGATATAAATTAATAAATAAATAATATGTATACATTTTCGGTCAAAAGTACTCTATCATTGTATCAAAAAAATTTGAACATTTTGTTATTTCAGAAAATATGTTTCTTTGGATTTTCTTCAATAATATATAAATAGATATAGTACAATGAGATATTTATGATTTTAAATTATATCTTTAGAAGTTATATATTTTAACAAGTTATGATATATTATATATAGTAAAGAATTATAATCAGTAACAAATTAAAATATTAGTACATTAACAAGTTATGATTGATTATATATAGTAAAAAATAAAATCAGTAACATATTATAATATTAATATGTTATTTTTAGATAACTTGGGTTTAATTTAGTCAAAATGACTTCACTATCCCCGATTGACAACACCAAAACAAACAATTTCGATTATATGGTAGTATGGTACTTGGGATAAAGAATTTAAATCAATAAAAAAATTATAATATTAGTACATTAACAAGTTATGATTGATTATATATAGTAAAAAAATAAAATCAGTAACATATTATAATATTAGAATGTTATTTTAGACAACTTGGATTTAACTTAATCAAAATGAATTCAATACCCCCGGTTGACAGCACCAAAACAAACAATTTCTTTTATATGGTACGTGTGATTATATGTATCTGCAATAAATAAAAGTAAATGTCAAATGACCTTACTAATTATAAAATATCATCATTTAACCGTTAGTCGGTGTAAAATAAGACTTTTTCAGATATAAATAAATAAATAACATGTATACATATTTCTATCAAAATTAATCTATCATTGTATAAAAAATTTTGAAAATTTTGTTATTTCAGATAATGTGTTTCGTTGGATTTTCTTCATTAATATATAAATGGATATAGTACAACGAGATATTTATAGTTTTAACTATATCTTTAGAAGTTATATATTTTAACAAGTTATAATTTATTATATATAGTAAAGAATCAATATCGATAACAAATTATAATATTAGTACATTAACAAATTACGATTAATTATATACAGTAAAAATAAATTAGTAACATATTATAATATTAGTATGTTATTTTAGATAGCTTGGGTTAACTTAGTCAAAATGATTTCAATATCCTGATTGACAACACCAAAGCAAACAATTTCTATTATATTGTACTTAGGATTATATGTAGCTACAATAAATAAAAGTAAATATCAAATGACCTTATTAGTCTCACTAATTATAAAATTTTCCCATTTAACACTTAGTCGGTGTGAAAAAAGAATTTTTCGGATATAAATAAATAATATGTATGCATATTTCTGTCAAAAGTACTCTACCATTGTATTAAAATATTCAAACATTTTATTATTTCAGATAATGTGTTTATTTGGACTTTCTTCAGTAATATTTAAATAGATATAGTACAATGAGATATTTATGATTTTAAATATATTGTTATATATTTTAACAAGTTATGATTTATTATATATAGTAAAGAATTAAAAATTAGTAGCAAATTCATTAACAAGTAATGATTCATTATAGAGCCCGTCTCTTGAAAGACATTCTTTCCATAAATCTTGGAAAGACCAAGGTTTAAAGTGTAAATTAGAAGAAATGAAGATAAAATTTTTGGGTTGTATAAACCGGGTTACAAATTTTATAACTACTACATGTTGCATACTAAATTTGTAATATTGCAACTAAGACCTTTTACCTTTTATTATTCTAATTAAAGACCATCTTTCCATAAGCATATGGAAAGACCATCTTTCCCAAGACTTTTCCTTGATTATATATAGTAAAAAATTAAATCAGTAACATATTATAATATTAGCATGTTATTTTTAGACAACTTGGGTTTAAATTAGTCAAAATGACTTCAATATCCCCGGTTGACAGCACCAAAGCAAACTATTTCTATTATATGGTGTTTGGTATAAAGGAATAACTGAAAGTAAAAGTTGTATATCAATATGAGAAACTCTTAAAAAAGACTGTTTGTCCATAAGTTTTATAAACAGTCCAATGTACTTTTTACCTTAAATGATATTTTATAAAGTCTGTCTCCTGCGGGACCGTCTTACCGTAAGACTAAGGACTAGAGTGAAAATAGGTAAATGGCAAATCAAATTTGGGAGTTAAATTACAAATACTTTCTTTTTGGCGCCAGAATGAAAAATAGGAAAAAAATGGAGGACCAAAGTGCAAATAAACACAAAAAAACATGAACGCGTCTTTCACCTTCTTCTTGCCTTTCCCGTCGTCGCCGCCTCACATCTCTGCCATTTCTGCCTCGCCGTTTTCTCGTTGTCCTCTAAGGCTGATTCGTCATCCACAATCGATATCTCTATCACCATGGGTTGATTTTTTCATCATTGTCCCAATAAAAAAAATAGGGTTTTATCGATTGCAATCATTGAATATTGGAGTCGAAAGATGGAGCTGAATATTTGGAGTTAAAGAATGTTCACGAAGGAGATAGAGCTAGTGGTCGCGGGGAGGAAGCAGTAGAAACCTAAGATTTACCGACACCAGATTGATAAATACGGTATGTCTGGTTTAAATTTCCGGTGAATCCATGGAATTAGGCATCAGTACAGTCGGTTCGTTGAAGCTTTAATCTAGAGTTGATTGTGTAGCGTGTCTTTGCCGTCAGATTTTTGAGATTTGTCCCACCAATTCGAGGGATTCGTTCTTCGGTGGCACGCTTTTCTGCCAGCGGCGGAACTAGGGGGGCGAGGGGGTGCTAGCGCCACCCCTAGGATCCGGCGGCCCGGAATTTAGGCCTGGAGCCAACTGAAGCCACCGGATTTCGCCCCCCCCCCCTTGAACCATCGGCGGCCAGATGTTTGCCGTTGCGCAGCGGCTGGGCCGCTGAATGAAGAAGATGACAATTTTTGTTTTTTTCATTTCTAACTAAACAAAACGACGTCATTTTGGCTTAAGTGAAACGACGTCGTTTTGTTTAGCTGAAGGAAATTAAAATTTAAACAACTAACAAAAATCCATCCTAGCCCAAACGGCCAAAGTCCAAACCTAATATACTCTTGAGTCTTGACTCTTGTCTTCCTCCAAGGCTCTAAGCTCCAGCCAAAAAACACACAGATCCACCACCGGCCACCACCTTCCGCCTCCTGTCGCGCTGCCTGCCGTCGTCCCCTTCCTCAACCACAACCAGCAACCGCGTGGTCCGCGTCCAAGCTAAACCAAGGGCAAGGGCAAGGTATCAAGGAGCCAATATATTTGTGTTGTGTAATTTATGTTGAATAACTTGAATTGAATTTCTTATTTGTGTGAAATTGTGAATACTGAATATAGATATGAATAATTTAGTGGTTGTGTTGAAATTGTGAAATTGTGCTAAATATAGATATGAATAATTTGACATATTTTTGACATATTTAATTAGACATATTTAATTAGACATATTTTTGAGAAATTATGAATATTGAATAGCATATACATATTTAATTTGACATATTTTTCTTATTTTATGTCAAATAGGATATGGATAAATTCTTAATTCGAAGTAGTGGATCATCTATTTTTAAGAGACCGAGTGAACCAAATGAAGAAATGATTAATGAAGAGGGTAGTAGTCAAAAGCATTCTCGTGTTGAGTTCAATTCGGATGATGTTATAAATGATCCCGGGAAACGTAAACCTATTAAGGATTTTGATGTTTCTATTAGAGATCAAGTGATGAGAGAATATGTGTTAAGATGTCCTTGCCAACTTAAGGGTCATTCTTTTCCAAAGACAAAGCATGGAAATGACTATAGATGTTTTCAACCTTCTTGGTATGAAAATTTTGATTGGCTGGAGTATAGTGCGTCAAAGGATGCAACATTTTGCTTTTGTTGCTTTCTCTTTAGGAATTCACGTAAGGGATGTCGAGATGGAGAAGATGCATTTACTGTGAGTGGGGTTAACAATTGGAAAAAAGCGCTTGATATCTATAAGAAACATGTTGGCGTAGCGGGTAGTTCTCATAATGATGCAGCTGAACAATTGTATGCATTTAAGCGTCAAAGACAGAGTATCCTTCCTTCTTATCAGGCACATGGGCGGGAATCAGAGATTGCATATCGCACGCGTTTGACAGCCGCTTTGGATGTGACACAGTTCTTGCTAAATCAAGGTATGGCTTTTCGTGGCCATGATGAAGGGTTGGATTCTCTGAATAAGGGCTATTATCTCGAAATGATTGACTGACATTGCAAGTGAAATGATGTTGTTGCTAAGACTATGAATGAAAATGGCCCTGGGAATTGCAAGCTCACATCTCCCAAAGTACAGAAGGAACTATCAAGTGCTTGTGCAAGTGAGGTAACAAATGCTATTGTTAATGATATTGGAGATAGTTATTTTTCTCTATTGGTTGATGAGGCTAGAGATGCATCAATAAAAGAGCAAATGGGGGTTGTTTTAAGATATGTCAACAAACAAGGATGCGTTCTTGAACGTTTTCTTAGTGTTGTGCATGTCCGTAATACTTCTGCTATTAGTTTGAAGAGTGCTATTGATGAATTGTTTGCAAAGCATAAATTATCAATGTCAAAGTTGAGAGGTCAGGGATATGATGGAGCCTCAAATATGCGAGGAGAGTATAATGGACTGAAAGCTTTGATATTGAAAGAAAACTCATCTGCAATGTCCATTGTTTTTCTCACCAGCTTCAATTGGTTGTTCTTGCTGTTGCTAATGATAATCGAACTATGTGTCAGTTTTTTGTTTACCTTGGTATGATTGTGAATTTAGCTGGAGCTTCATGTAGAAGAAAAGACATTCTTCTTGATTTAGAACATGCTAGAATTGTAGAGGGATTGGAGAATGGAGATATTGTGAGTGGAAGAGGTAAAAATCAAGAGACTAGTTTGAGAAGGCCGAGGGATACTCGTTGGGGGTCACATTACACTACTATTATTCGTTTCATTACTATGTGGGAATCTATTTTGCAATTGATTGAAAACATTCACGATGATGGTGATGCAAATCTGAGTAAATCTTCAGCGAGCGGTTTGCTTGAGCAAATGGAGAGTTATGAATTTTTTTTGTGATGCTTATGATGAAGCGTTTGTTGGGAGTTGTAGATGCCTTGTCCCATGCTTTGCAACAAAAGAATCAAAATATTGTGTTAGTTGTGAGTTTGATGAATACAATGACGTTTGAGTTGCAACAATACAGAGAGAATGGTTGGGATGAGTTGTTAAATGAAGTCAACGCATTTTGTGTTAATCATGACATCTCGGTAGTTAATATGGAAGATGAACGAACAATTCGTGGTCGTAGGAAACAACTTACGCAAATGCAGACCCATGGTGATTTCTTTCGTGTTGATACTTTTCTTCAGTTATTACTTTTATAATTTACATACCTTATTTGATTTTATTTGTAATTTTTTTCACTGCTACATGCTAACCTTTTATTTTCTGAATACTAGGTTGTTGATAGGATGATTCATGAAATGAACAATCGATTTCCGGAAGAAAATACGGAGTTACTCACTTGTATGGCTTGCCTTGATCCATGAGATTCATTTTCTAAGTTTGATATTGGTAAGTTAGTTCGTCTTGTTGAACTATATCCAAGTGACTCCTCTGTAGAAGATCGTTCTCGCCTTCATCAACAACTTAGTACTTTCATTCATAATGTGCAACTTGATCTTGAGTTTTTGGCTATTGAGGACTTTGGAAGTCTTGCTCAAAAGATGGTTCAAACAACTAGGCATACATGTTTTCCACTGGTATATCGTCTTATTAAGTTAACCTTAGTTCTACCAGTTGCAACTGCTTCGATTGAACCAGTTTTTTCAGCCATGAAGAGAATCAAAACTGATTTACGCAACAGAATGGGAGATGAATGGATGAATGATGTTATGACTGTGCATATTGAGAAGGCAATTTTTGTTGGGATCGATAATGAACCAATTTTGCAACGTTATCAGCGTATGCAACATCGTAGGATACAATTGTCTCCTGTGGTTAGTGGTTCTAGTTCTAGCAACCCAAGTATTGGAACGTAGTTTTTTATGCAGTGATAGTTCTTTGTTATAAAAATCTAATTATTATGTATTCATATTATTATGTAAGCGTTGTTTGTTAAAAAATTGTTGTATTTAGCGTTGCAAAAAAAATTTGCTTCTTTTTTGCCCCCCCTAAAATATACTCCTGGTTTCGCCACTGCTGTCCGCTGAGGTAGTCTGACCGATGACTGCTACTTTCCGGTGAGGTAGACACAGGGCTCGGGCAAACGTTGGGTCAAAAGTTTGGGCTGAAATTTGGTCCAAATTTTGGGGCTGGAGACTATAATTCACATTTAAGTGATAAAACATCATATTTAAAATAAATAACATCAAATAAAAACTCTAAACCATCAAATTAAATAATTATGCTAAAATAGAACTAAAATAGTTAAAACATCATATAAAAATTACTAAACATCAAATTATAAAATTAAAATATCAAACTAACATTGTAAACATCTTATTAAAATAAGATGAAAATATACATTACACGATTGTAGCACTTGAAAAACTATTTTGACGTTCCACTTCTTTCCAAAAATCTTATTATTTTTTACATGATAATTTACAGATGTAAAATGATACTTATTACTTTATGTATAATACAAATTAACAAAACATAAAACATCATACAGCGACAATTCAAAATTGAAGTAATTTATTGAATCCTCACTGGCTCTACAAATACATACAAAATTAGCACATAAAAATTTCAATTGCCATAACTATCAAACCATTAAACATCATTTTGTACAAAAGAGTTCAAGTTCCCTAAAAACCACTAACAAAAAATTGAAAAAATCCAAAGCAACCTAAAACATCAACAACAAGCACAGATAACATCACTGACAACTACATTGAGAAAAATCAAATACAATATTTAAAATAGCAGTCTCAAAATTTTAAAACATCAAATAGTACACACGAAAATATTAAAAGAAGAAAAATTGAACATCAGTTGCATACTCAAATATTAAAACACCACAAGAATCAAACACCGAAATTAAAAAAATACACCAACACACGTAACAATACTTATAGCTTAAACATGAAAGCTCAAAGATAAAACCAGAAATATCAACAATGGTATCTAAAACATCAAAGCTAAAACAAAACTTACAGTTCCCACTCCATTCTCGAATGCAGTAACAGTGGGCAATTGCTCTTAGACATCTAAGAAACAGCAAAAACAACACAAAAATTAGCACAAATATTAACAAAACCCTAAGATATCATACACACAATCAAAACAACAAAATTGAACATCAATTGCACACTTAAAACACTACAAGCATCAAATACTGGAATTAAATCATCACACCAACACAAATAACAGTACTTAAAACCTAAACATGAATGATCAAACATAAAACTTGAAAACATCAACAACAGTATTTAAAAAGTCACATATGTAAAATAACAAAATGTATAGATCCTCTTTCCTTCTCAATTGCAACAAAAGTGGGCAAACATTCTTACACATCTAAGAAACATTAACAACAAAACAAAAACTAACACAAATCGTAACAAAAAACCCTAAGATATCACACACATAATCGAAGCAACAAAAATGAACATCAATTGCACACTTAAAACACTACAAGCATCAAATACTGATATTAAATCATCACACCAACATAGATAAACGGTACTTATAACCTAAACATGAAAGATCAAACATAAAACCCGAAACATCAACAACAGTATTTAAAAAGTCACATATGCAAAATAACAAAATTTACTGATCATCTTTTCTTCTCGATTGCAGCAACAGTGGGCAAACATTCTTAGACATCTGATAAACAACAACAACACAAAAATGAGCATAAATCGTAACAAAACCCTAAGATATCACACACACAATCAAAGCAATAAAACTAAACATCAATTGCACACTTAAAACACTACAAGCATTAAAAATTAATATTAAATCATCACACCAGCACAGATAAACAGTACTTAAAACTTAAACATGAAAGATCAAACATAAAAACTGAAACATCAACAACAATACTTAAAAAGTCACATCTGCAAAATAACAAAATTTACTAATTCTCTTTCCTTCTCAATTGCAGCAACAGTGGACCTGCATTCTCAGACATCTAAAAAAAATCAGCAACACAAAAATTAGCACAAATCGTAACAAAACCCTAAGATATCACACACAATCAAAACTGAACATCAATTCCACACCTAAGCATGAAAGCACCACAAGTATCAAGCGTTGAAATTAAAACATCACACAAACAATGATAACAGTACTTAAAGCCTAAAACCAGAAACATCAAACTAAAAATGAGAAACATTAATATCTGTACCCAAAACATCACTGTCAAAAATTAAGAAGACTTACAAATCCTCCTTCCTCCTCGATTGCAGCAGCAATGACGCAAATCTCCTTATACATTTAATAAGCAACAACACAAATATTAGCACAAATCCATAGTAACAACTCACAACACACAAAAAACATAGAATTCCCTAAATATTAACACAGTGAACAACATAACCCTAGAAAATCACATGAACCAAAAAAGCAAACAAAAATTGGAAAAAACAACAAAATATGCATAAAATATTTGAGCAAGAACATTACCTTCGAAGATAAACACCAAAGGAAGGTTGTATTGTGTTAGGCCGCTGGAAACCGAAGCTATAACTAGAAAATTTGCCAAAAAATTCACCAGAGAATGAAGCGAATATTCCTTGAGTCATTGTGTTCTTCCCTGTGCAAGAAACATGGAAGAAAACAGAGAAAATGAGCGGTTGAATTGAAGGAAAATGGAAGAGAAATTGAGAGGAGAGAGAAGAAGGAAGAGGTTGCGCAGGAGAGGAGAAAGAATGCGTGAGAAAATAATGGGAGGAGAAGATGAAATATTGTTATTTATACCTACACTTAATTGTAAACTAATGAAATTACACATCCAGCCCCTGAACTTTTAAATTTTGAATTTGAAACCCCATGCTACATTCCTAAAATTTTAATCTCTGGTCTCGCTGCAAGACCGTCTCGCACAAGACTTTGTCTATTTTATAAATTTTAAATACTCTCTCTGTCCCAAACCAATCTGCATAGAATATTTTTCACTGTCTTCGAAAAACATGTTTGACCATTAATATGTTTAACTACGTATAATAACAACAAATAAAAGTTGATATTAAGAAACTACATATTACGATGAATCCAACAATATGACATATGATAGTATTATTATTTATATATCTATTCAAATACGTGGTCAAAGTTTGATAGTATTGACTTGTCAAATAGTTAAATTGCAGTTTGGTTTGAGACATGGGGGGTATTGTATTTTAAAAGTTAAAACAAGCAATAATGTGAATCTGAATGTGAAAATATTAAAAAAATATAATATAAAAAATAGATTTCTGAATTTAGTATGTAATTTAAAAAATGTAGGGTATATAAGTAAAAAAATACAGAGGACAGTCAATAAGCTTATGAACGGGTTGCCTGTCAGAAGACTCACTCTATCAATCTAACTCAATCATGAAAATTATCATTTCGAGAACTTTTAGGTTATATATTACAATTATTTATGTTTCGAGACATATTTTAAAATATTTTAAAAATTAAAAAGATTGCAATAAGTGGAAACCAACATCAAATCCACTCATTAGTCTTTACTAATATCAGTTGAGGGACAGCTGTTAGAGTAAATCATATTTCTGATTAGATTATAATTGATCTAAATAAGTCATGTTGGCTAAGCTAGAGTTCTACTCATATTCTGTTACCTTATTGTACTCTATATATTCTTGTCAGCAATACATTATTACTTACGCAAAATACATCTTATCATGGTATCAGAGCAGTGTTCTGATTTACCTTCTATAACCTAAATTTTCTTTTCGGCCGCCGATCCTCCTTCTTCTTCCTCTAGCGGCCGAACTCCTTCTTCCGTTCTCATCATGGGCAGTGAAAAATTATCGTTTAATACACTTCTTCAGATGCTACAAATTAAACCCAATAAGACCAATTTTCTTCTCATGAAATGCCAGATTGAATACGTTCTTTGCCCTCATAGGCTTTTCAGATATCTCGATGGGTTGATTCCACACCCTCCTCTTCCCACTCTGTCGACGGTTAGTTCAACGTCTTCCTCCTTTGCCACCGCCCTCCGCGCTCCTCCCCCTGATCGCTCGGCTGCTTAGGCGGCTTACAATATGACCAAGTATGCTTATGATCTCTGGATGGATGAAAACCAGAGGGTCTGTAGTCTACTGTTCTCCTCTCTTTCTCTTGAGGCCCTCTCCGAACTTCCGACTTCGTGTGTGAGTGCCAAGGATAACTGGGACAGTTTTTGCGCCACTTTTTAGACCAGCAGCACTTCCACCATTCTTCATCTTCGAGCCGATGCCCATGATATACGTAAAAGTGGTACTGTTCATGAACTTCACTTACAATTTAAAGACATTTTTTAGCAGTTATCCCTTATGGGTTCTCCTATTTCTAATGATGATCAAATCATCTGGTTTTTAACTACTCTCGGGTCTGAGTTCAAGGATTTTTCTGCTCCTCTGATTAATTCTTCCTCTACCCCACTTTATGCTGATGTTTTATCTCACGCTAAGAATCATGAGGCATTTTTGAAAAATCTTCAAGGCAATTCGATACCTACTTCTGGTCCAGTGGCATTCTGTACAGGTGAACAGCCTCCTGCCGGGCGTTCTTGGGATCACGCGCCAGCCAGAGGCTGCGGCACATAGGGTTCCCGTGCCTCTCGAGGTGGCTGTTCTAGTGGTCGTGGAGGTAGTCGGTTTGGCTCTGGTCCTGGTCAGTTCACGGCTGGGAACGCGGCCGTCCCCATTGTACCTGGTGTGGTTGTCCGGGCCATTATGCGGCTACCTGTTACAAGATGTTAGCATAGACTAGTCGTTTTGATCCCTCACACCTGACTAACAATTTTCAAGCTTTGCTCTAGATGGAGCGTCACTCTCGCACATCCGACTAGTACGTTGATTCTGGTGCCACCAGTTATATAGCATCTTCTGCGTCTGGACTTGACAGTGTCGCACCTTATTCTGGTAATTCCTATGTTTCTGTTGGTAATGGTGCTTCTGTTCCAATTTCTCATATTGGTGATTCTCATATTTCAGATACTTTGACACTATCTGATGTTCTGGTTATACATGTCATCACTAAGAATTTACTGTCCATTAGTAAACTAACTAGGGATTTAAATGTCTTTGTTACTTTTGATGATCAAAACTTTGTGATTCAAAAGGCGGCCTGTACGTTTTGGACAAGGGTGGCGCAGCACTCGTTTCCTTCTTGCAGTAGAATACTGGATGGACATCTTTTGAGCTTTGGCATGCTAGGTTGGGGCATGTTCCAGCCTCTATCATCTCTGGTTTACAGAAGTCTGGGCTCTTGTCAGTTTCTTCTTTATTACCCAAACTGCATACTTGCGCTCCATGTGTTATGGCAAAGGGGCAACGGTTAGCTTTTGTTAAGAATAATAAGCGTGCTGCGCACATCCTAGATTTGATTCATTGTGATTTGTGGGGGCCTTCCCCAGTTTTTTCTTCAAATGGTTTTTCTTATTATGCCTTGTTTCGAGATGATTATTCTTGTTTTACCTATTTTTTTCTCTTGCATAGAAAATCCGAGTTTGTCGACACTTACTTGCAGTTCGAGGCCTTAGTTAAAAATCAATTTACGTCCAAAATTAAGGTTGTTCAAAGTGACGGTGGCACTGAGTTCTTAAATACGCGCTTACGCTCCCATTTTGCCTCCAAAGGCATTCATCATAAAATTTTGTGCCCTTACACCCCGCAGCAAAATGGTCGGGTTGAGCGTAAGCACAGACATGTTACCAAAATGGGACTTACTATACTCTTTCATTCCCATCTGCCCTTGTCGAGATGGGATGATGCCTTTGCTACTGCGGTTTACACCATTAATCAGCTTCCCACTCCAGTGTTACAAGGGACTTCTCCGTATGGACTTCTTTATCATCGTGATCCGACCTACTCAAACTTCCATCCCTTTGGTTGTCGAGTTTTTCCTTATGTTCGGCCTACTCACAAGTTATCTCCACGAAGCATCCCTTGTGTTTTCATTGGTTACAGCTGTTATTATAAGGGCTTTCGCTGCCTTGATCCTGCCACTGGCAAGATTTTTGTCACTCGTCATGCATGCTTCGATGAAAGCTATTTTCCTTTTTCCTCGTCTTCGACCTCGGCCACTAGCTCTGCTCTCTCGACTTTGGACGTTGCTATTTTTTTTTACGTTGATGGCAGCTCTGGTATACCCCTCTCAACTTCTGATCAACCGTCTCCTATGCCCGACTTTATTTGCTCGACTGAATCTTTTCTGTTGACTGTTGACATGTCCACCCCATCCCAGTCACCGGTGGCCAGCTCTCCTTCCTCTACTGCATCATCTTCGACCACCTCTGATATTCAGTCCCTGGTGCCCTCTCCGGTTCCTTCTCCTCCATCTTTTTCTTCGCGGTGTCGTACTCATCCCATGGCCACTCAATCTTCCACTGGGGTTGTTCTGCGTCGAGACTATTCTGGTCTTGTGGCTCATGGCCTACTTGTTGCCATTTTCGCTCAGTCAGAGCCCACGGATTATCATTCGGCGTTGAAGAACCCATCTTGGGTTGCTGCGATGAATGGGGAAATTGCTGCCTTACGATGACATCATACTTAGGACCTTGTTCCACGTCCTTCTGGTGTCAACGTTGTTGGCTCCAAATGGGTTTACCAGCTGAAGTATCATCCTGATGGTAAGGTTGATCATCACAAAGCTCGCCTTGTTGCACAAGGGTTCTCTCAGATTTTGGGCTTTAATTTTGGTCATACTTTTAGTCCGGTTGTCAAGGTCTCTACTGTCCGAACCGTTCTTGCCATTGCCACTATGCGGTCCTGGCCTCTTCATCAGTTGGATGTCAAGAACGCCTTCTTGAACGGTATTCTTGATACTCCGGTCTATATGGCGCAACCGGTTGGTTACAAGAACTCTCTTCATCCTGATTATGGCTGCCGCTTGCGAAAGGCCATTTATGGTCTTAAGCAAGCACCTCGAGCATGGTTCCAGTGGTTCAGCACCTATTTATCTCAACTCGGGTTTCGGTGCAGTTCTGCCGACACTTCCCTTTTTGTTCTCTCTCGAGGATCATCCTTGCTCTATCTCCTGGTCTATGTTGATGATATTATTCTCACAGGCAATGACTCTGAGTTTCTTGGAAAGTTTATTGATCGGACACATCGGGAGTTTGCTATTAAGGATTTAGGTGCTCTCTATTACTTTCTTGGCTTAGAAGTATCACCCACTTCCTCGGGCCTGCTTCTCGGTTAAGCTAAGTATGCTCGAGATATTCTCACTCGTACAGGTATGTCTGATGCAATCCCCGTCTCTACCCCTTTTGTTCCTAGTTCGCAGTTACACAGCTCCACCAGTCCGTCATTTCAGAATTCGACGTTGTATAGATTCCTTGTTGGTTCCCTCCAGTATCCGACGATTACTCGTCCTGATCTTGCATTTGTGGTAAACACAGTCAGTCAGTTTCTTCAGGATCCTTGTACTGACCATTATGCCGCAGTCACTTGGATTCTTTGCTACGTCAGAGGCACTCTCCATTTTGGCCTCACTTTTCGCTAGTCCAGTATTCCTGAGGTCTTGGGGTATTCGGATGATGATTGGGCTCGTTGTCTTGAGACTCGCCGATCTACGTATGGATATGCAGTCTTTCTTGGTGGAAATATTGTTTCTTGGAGTGCCAAGAAGCAACCTACCGTCTCTCGATCCATCACTGAGTCCGAGTATTGAGCTCTTGCCAACACTGCCTCGGAGATGGTCTGGTTGACTCATTTGCTTCACGACCTTCGTCTTTCGCTTTCGAGCTCTCCATTGCTGTTATGTGACAACAGTAGTGCCATTTTCTTAGCTCAGAATTCGGTTGCTCATAAGTGGGTCAAGCATATTGATATCAACTATCATTTTGTTCGTGAGTTGGTGGCTTCTGGCAAGCTGCGTGTTTCCCATGTCTCCACTGGTCTTCAAATTGCTGACATCTTCACCAAAGGGCTTTCTCGTCCTCTCTTTGAGTTCTTCCGGTCCAAGCTTTGCGTCGCTGAACATCCGACGCTTCGCTTGAGGGGGGTGTTAGAGTAAATAATATTTCTGATTAAATTATAATTGATTCTAGATAAGTCATGTTGACTACGCTAGAGTTCTACTCATATTTTGTTACCTTATTGTATTCTATATATTCCTGTCAGCAATACAATATTACTCATGTAAAATACATCTTATCAACAGCTCTAAAGGATCACAATTTAATTTGGTATGTTTACCTAAGGTTAGGTTAGAATTCCAAGAAATTTCAGGATTTAGAGCAATACAATGGATTTAAAATTTCAAAAGAATTGGGCACTAGTCAAATCTCATGTATCGATCAACTAAAAAATTTAAAAGAAAGATGATTTTCTTCATTGAAAAAAATGGTAGATCAATTTCCCCACCTTACACATCACTGGATCCGTCAGTATATGAATCATAAAAATATTTCATCTGGTGTAGAACAAAACTTAGTGCTATGAGAACTAAAACAACAATAATCATTCTAATCTAGCGGAGTTTCATTTATTGTGGCGTGATGGAAGTCAAATAAATCAGTTTTTGTGATAGAAATTGCAATCTCCAATCCCCTTTGTTACTATTATTAAATTCATGAGTGTCTCAAGCTGTTGCTGGAAAGAGGACGCATTGAGTTTCCAATTGCTGGAAGAATTTGGACTATGCACTTGACCACAACACCACTACTCGGCCACATTCAAGTCACACGAATTTGTTCAAAGTTTGTGGGTTTGAAACTTCGAATATTCGTTGTTTATTTTTTTGACCACGTACATTTGCCGACAAATTTATTCCCCATTATCACACGAGCACATCACCATTTTAAAATCGAAAAATTTTCCACTTTAATTTTGAAACGTCTTTGCTCTAGTTGCTTTCACATTTAGGCAGTATGCAATTGAGCTTATTCGGTGTTGAATTAGTTTATTAGTATTGAATTTAATTTATTGATATTGAATTAAATTTTTTGATGATTTATTTTAAATAAAAATAATGACTCGCAAAATAATATTATACTTGTAACATATTTTATATTTAGACTTATTACTCTACCGGTAACTGTCAAAAACTCAAATAAATATTTATTTATTAATTTTTTCTTTCAGTATTGAGTGTACTGCTGTTGAATTTATTTTATTTATCCTGAATTTTGTTTATTCGTGCTGAAATGTGATAAAATCATTATCAACTGGATATGACCTTAGTTAGGTTAGGATACGAGATAGTTTTCGACACATTTAGTTGTGTTAAGATACACACATTCACATGTTAGGATAGCGACTCCAATAGGTTACTCTATATTTATTCAATTATTTACTCTATATAATTTTAAAAAAATACATTTTCTTTATATTCATTATGAAAATTAATTTTCTAATATTCAATTATATTGGAAATTTATCTTTTACCTCGAATTGTTATTTTATCTATTCATAAAATAAAAAAATATTTTTTATTTATAAGACATTTAAAACTGCACGGGATAAGTAATAATAACCCACTCCAAGAAATAAAATACATTTAAAATAAGAGTTCATATCTTGAAAGATGATATTTTCATAAGTCATGGAGGACTAAGGTTTAAAGTGTAAATAAGAAGAAATGAAGAAAAACTTTCGGGTTGCACGAATCGGGTTATGAACTTTAGGACTACTACACGTTACATAATAAATTTTTAATATTGCAACTAAGATCTTTTACCTTTTATTATTATAATTAAACTTTGTCTTTCCATAGGTGTATGAAAACACCGTCTTCCCAAGAATTTGCCTTAAAGTAAACACAAATAAAAAATTTAAATATTGTTAATAAAATTAAGGAAAAGTCTTGGGAAAGATCGTTTTTCCATAAGCCTAGAGTTTAATTAGAATAACAAAAGGTGAAGATCTTAATTACAATATTAATGATTTATTATGTAATATATAGTAGTTATAAAATTTATAACCCGATTTATGCAACCCAAAATTTTAATCTTAATTGCTTTTAATTTACACTTTGGTCTTTCCGTAGCTTATAAAAAAGCCGTCTTTCAAAAGACAGACTCGAAGAAAGAAAAATTTTGGAAAAGACCTCTTTTTTTAGACTTATGGAAAGACAGTTTGATTAGAATAATAAAATGTAAAAATGTCTTAGTTGCAATATTAAAAAATTATGATGCAACATGTAGCAGTTATAAAGTTTATAATCCGATTCATGGAATGCAAAAATTTTATCTTCATTTATTTTAATTTACACTTTTAACCTTGACATTTCCATCAATTAGAGAAAAAGCCATAAGCCATATGAAGATGAATGGAAAACAAACCAATATAAACAACAAAAAAAGTGAAACGTAAAAAATAAAAAGGAAAACTACATACCGTATGCGGTACACTGCAAAATATGGCGGGTGCTCTACCTTACTCCAAATGTGGAACGCTAACTTCACGTTCCATTGGAGTGCTTTTTTTTGTCGCGCTGGAAACGCAAAGATACAGCAATTGGAAACGCATTCAGAAATAGTTTTTCACATATTTTGCCACAAATTAAAAACTTAGGAAAGACGGTTTTTTCATAGGTTTTTTCATAGGCTTACGGAAAGACGGGGTTTGATTAGAATAATAAAAGGTAAAAGATCTTAGTTGCAATATTAAAGTTTTAGTATGAAATATGTAGTAGTTATAAAATTTATAACCAATTCATGCAACCGAAAATTTTATCTTAATTTCTTCTAATTTACACTTTAAACATTGATCATCTTAATTTCTTCTAATTTACACTTTAAACCTTGATCGTTCCATAACTTATGGAAAGACCTTTCAAGGGAAAGAAGGAAAATTTGTA
The DNA here is from genome assembly GCA_037428765.1 of Rubia yunnanensis. Taxonomy (NCBI): domain Eukaryota; kingdom Viridiplantae; phylum Streptophyta; class Magnoliopsida; order Gentianales; family Rubiaceae; genus Rubia; species Rubia yunnanensis. The sequence goes on along the minus strand of CM075071.1, from coordinate 70,350,731 downwards.
AAACGGTAGAAAGTACTAGTAGAGAAAGCATATGTTAAATTAAATCTCATAACATTTAATAATAATCGCACAAAGGCGAAATAATCCATGACAAATAACACGGTACCAATGACCGAATTGAGAAACAACTCCAAAGACTCAAAAACAAGAAAGCAATAACAACTGTTTCACATATGCAAGACATTGCACATGCCTTATTCAAACATCATAGAGATAATACGAAGAAGCTAAGAAAAATAACCCCAATGCTACTCCTTCTCTTCTTCCGATTCCTCATTCCAGCAGCATTTCAAAATGGATCTTGGAGAAGAACAAGACCCAGCTCTCAGGAACTTTTGGTACACCATGGCACCACCCAATCCAAGATCTTCATAGCAGGTTTCGCCCACTCGGTAGCCATCCAGATCCAGAGAAGCCAGATCAACAGGGAGACGACCACCGGCAGCATTAAGGGCGACAGAAAACTCAGCAGGCTTGAAGCAATCCAAGACCCTCTCAATCAGATGACCGAGGTTCATAACTTTCAGATCATATCCAGCAGCTTCGAAGCTGGCATAGCTAAACCCATCTTCAGGAGTGACATGAATGGTGGACAGGGCAGATCCTTCAATGGAGTTCATGGAGTAGCCACAAGGGTCGAACTCAAAGTCGCAGATGTCAGAATCTGGGAGAATCTTGCGAATGCCGGAATCATTAGTCATCTGGGCTGCAGATGATGAATCAGTCTTGTAGAACACAGAAGCGTGTTCCTTGTCCAAGCCTGTCATGCACATTTCGAGAGTGGTCACAGGCGCATTGGCCTGGTCAGCAGCAGCAGCAGCAGCACTGTAAACATGCCATTTCTTTGCATCATCAGATTCGCCCAAGACAAAAGCCTTGCTGCCTGCGCCAAGCTTCCCAAAATACTCATCAAGCACAACAACTTCCTCGGTGAAGCTGCGATGAGGGAAGGTCTGTGCACCAGGGAAGATGAAGCTCCCACGAGTGTACCTCACAGATCGGACTGCAAGAGAGAGGGACTCAGCCAACTTCAGGATGGGAGGAATGGAGAGAAGCAACTTAGTAGTTCCACAGGTTTTGATGATCAACTTGTAGGCATAGATGAAAAGGCTAGACTCAGACAGGACATAGGAGTCAAACTGCACATTGGACAGAGAAGACACAATAGTGCATTCAGCTGGTTGAAGGAACTCATCTAGTTGAGCTTTGGAGAGAGCCCGGAGGCCCTTCCCCTCAGGGTCAGCAAAGAAGCCAGGTTCAAAGAAAGTGATCTCAAGCCTTTTCTCGTAACCCTCAAAACCAATAGCAGACACTTGTGATGCCATATCTAACCGAGAAGTATTGACTACGAAGGAGTGATGTTAAAGAGAGAAGAAACCAACAGGGAGAACAGAAGAGAGATTGAAGAAAAGGAGCAACTGGGGTTGAAAGTAAAACCTACGCTAATAGTAATACCACCTACTACCACACTATCACGCCCCACGACGTGATACGAACCCAAGTATGGCGATATCAGGATGGCTTGCGAGCGCAGTTGGAGTATGCAGCAGATCTGAACTTCTTGATGCCACCGTTTGGTCGAATGTCCTCAATGCTGTATCCCAAGGGAGCTTCGTAAAATAAAGAACTACTACTGGACTTCTTTTTCCCACCTTTAGACTCCATTAGAACATTCAATCTCTTCTGCATTCAACAATCAAGAAGAACATGGTCAGATAACTAAACAATTATAACCAACAACACTCAAGAAACAATTAACTGACGACAAATTCAGTACAAATTATGCCAAAGTAGCATCAAATAAATTATTGACAAATGACAAAACCCTAAAACATCATATATCGTCTATGTTAAATTAATCAGGGTAAAAAATTTCAAGTCTTCAATTGGCAATAATAGTCAAATTAAGCCTATCAAAACATTAAATCCAGCGAAACCATAAAAACACTAATCTCCAATTCGGCAGAAACAAAAACACAGACGAAAGACAGCAAGATTCGTCAGCAATTACACATGAAGGAGATAACTAACACAAGCCCCGAACGTTCTATGCTGCTTGTTAATCAAATAGAAATAGAGGTAAATCATAAGACTGTAAACAAAAACACGGAAACAAACCCTAACAGCCTCAAAAAACGAAAACGAATGGCTCCAAAAAGAACGTTTACATCAAAACGTCACACATACAACAAATAACAACAGAACTTGACAGATCTCAACATTCAAAAGGATATCATAACAACGAACACAAAAGGCAAACAAATTAACGGGACGAATCGAAGGAATCCGTACTTACAATTAATTTGGGTATAAATTGAACCAATTCAACCGGATAACGAACGGATTCAACAGAGCTGCAACAAAAACATACAGATTAACCACACGAACACAACAACAACAGCGATTAATCGAACGGGGCACAGAGGAGCAGACAATGACGAACCTTAAGAATGAGGCGGCGGAGACAACAATGGGAACCCTAGGAGATTTTCCGGGAATTGCGGTTTGAAGAGTTCTTGTAAAAGTTCTCAACTGCGGTATCGTGAGCGTCTGGATTACAGGTAGGATGGAGCTGTATTTATAGCGCGGCCCTGGTCACTACGACTATGTGAAAAGACGGTTGTGCCCTTTAAGACGGGTGCGCGTTTGTGGCTGTTAAAGAGGCTCTAATTTGGGCTTGGATTTGGACCAAGGAAACGTCCACTTAGGATAATATCCATTTTTGTTTTTCCTTTTATGTAGCATATTATTACTTATAATTATAATTAATTATTAATTATATGGGTAAAAGTTTGTTTGACTTTGTTTTTAAAAAAATAAGAAGAAATAATATATATTTTTAATAGAGTACATATAGTAAATTTATCATGGATTCGTCACATTATATTTTCAAAATGTTAAATTTTAATCATTATTAAACATAAAATTTTGTTTTATTCTGACTAACCGTTCATTTTATAATCAATATAATTAATGGGTTGATTTGATGTTTATTTTTCATTTATTGCAATGGTTTCCAATTACTTTGAAAAACTTTTGATGTATTGCAATGTTTTAATATTTGAGTGAGTCTTCTGACAGACGGACTATCTATAAACTTATGGGCATGCCACTTATTTTTTACCTTATATACTGCATTTGTTAAATTACATTTGGCAGTCAACACCATCGAACTCTGACTACATATTTGAATCGATATGTAAACAATAATATCATCGTACATGATTTTGTTAGATTTGTCGTGGTAAGTAGTTTCTAAATATTAAATTTTTTATTTTTCATTATTATACGTAGTTAAACATATTAACAATCAAACATGTTTCTTGAATACCGTAAAAATTATTATGTGAAGATTAGTCTGGGATGGAGGGAGTACTAAATTTAGAAATTTTATTAAAAAAAATTATATATTATATATTTTATATTTTCACAACTCTTTTATTTTTATTAAATTTTGTAATGAAGATTTCATTGTTATTAGTTATACTCCCTCCATTTTTTTTTCATTGGCACCTCTCTTTTGGTGTTAGAATTGAGGAGATGCTAAATGAGCGGATGAAATTGAATTGAAAGAATAGAAAGTAAAATGAGTGGATGTAAAAACCTTAAACTTGCCCAAAATAGCAAGTGCCAATTAAAAAAAATACCACTTTTATTAAGTGTGCCAATGAAAAAAAAACGGAGGGAGTAGAAGATGTGGAACAATGGCAAATTTTTTTTTCTTTTTACCATATACTCACGGTCATGGATCGGGATTTGATTCTTTTATTCTTTCCTTCGCTACTACTCCCTTCGTTTCTTTAATAATGATACACTTTATAATTTATAATATTTATTTTATATTGACACTTTCTATTTATAACAAGTTTAAGGTTATTACATTCATTTATTTTACTTTTTCTTCCTTCAATTCAATTACATCCACTCATTTATCATTTTCTAAAATTTATCATCAAAAATAATGTGTCATTATTAGAGAAATGGAGGGAGTACAAGATTCGTGATGATATTTTTTAAATACAAAACGAAAAAATACGGATAAGATACACTCCTCCATATAGTCATCTCTTAGCTGGCAATGAAACTATACGGAGATAATGTACTACTCTATTTGCACCGTTATTATTATGTTATTCTTAATATTTTTATTTAATTATTAATATATTTATGAGTCCATCTCTTGAAAGAAGTTCTTTCCATGAGTTATGGAAAAACCGAGGTTTAAAGTGTAAATTATAAGAAATTAAGATAAAATTTTTGGGTTGCATAAACCGGGTTATAAATCTTATAACTACTACATGTTGCATACTAAAACTTTAATATTGCAACTAAGACCTTTTACCTTTTATTATTCTAATCAAACCCCGTCTTTCCATAAGCCTATGGAAAGACCGTCTTTCCCAAGACTTTGCCTATATTTATTTACGTATGATAATGATAAATTAAAATTTGATATTAAAATTTTTTTTATTATCATGAATGGAATAATATTATATACATATATATGATAATATTGTTGTTCATATAGTTATTTAAATATGTGGTCAAACTTTAATAGATAATACATTTAAAAAGTAAGTTTAAATTTAAGTGGGAGGGAAAGAATAATGCTTCTCACCTTCTTGTATCAAACGCCTAACATGTACGCGTAGCGTTCATATTTCTATTCGTAGTATGACGTGTACGTTATGTCCCTTGAAATTTAATGTGGATTGCTATTTCATTCTTTTTATTTTACTGCTCTTTTTATCTATATCTTACAAATAAAAAATATATTTAAATTTGAAATTAAAGTTGAAATAAATTTAAATTGAAAGTTTAATTCTAAGTTTTAAAAATAAAATTTATTGGTGGTGGAAGGGCAGCGGCACCAACGATGGCAGGTGGTGGTTGGCGACTTTTTGGCGTTGTTCAGTGATTTTTTATATAGTGGTCCGCCCAAATTCCAGCCAAATTCCAAATAGATTCCGGGCAAACTCCGACGATCACCGGCGAAGTTTCGGTTGGCGATGGTTCTCATCCTATGGTTTGCTTATGAAAAATTTGTACTTTTGTTCTCATCTGAAAATTTGTATCTGGGGTTCTCATCCCATGGTTCTCATTTGAAAATTGTAAATGTGGTTCTCATATGGAAATTTGTACCTGGGTTTCTCATCGCATGGTTCTCATCTAAAAATTTGTACTTGTGGCTCTCATCACAAGGTTTGCATCCAAAAAATTGTACTTGTGGCTCTTATCACATGGTTCGTATCCAAAATTTTATACTTGTGGCTCTCACCGCCTAGCTCTCATCGCATGGTTCTCATGCGAAAATTTGTACTTGTGCCTCTCATCGCATGGTTCTCATGCGAAAATTTGTATTTGTGCCTCTCATCGCATGACTCTTATCCTATGGCTCGCATTTGGTTTTTTACCTTGTGCCTCACATTTGGATGGATGAGAACCAAAAATGAGAACCACAGGTGAGACCATCACCCCTCGGAACTTCGCTGGACAGCGGCCGGATTATGACAAGAAATTGTCTGGAATCCGATATGAAATTGGCCGAAAATTTTCCAGACCAATGCCAAAAAGTCGCCAGCGGCAGCCGCTGCCCTGCCACCACTTATAATTTATATTATTGCCAAATTCAAAATTAAACTTTTATTTGAATTTTTTAATTTTAATTTTTAAATTTTAATACATTTTATATTTATAATGTATATATACGGGGCATATATAGTAAAATACGGGCCGTGAAATAGCAACACCCAATTTAATTTTCATATTATCTCCATTTTGTTGGACATGACATCATAGATTTAGATATTTGAATTTATGTGAATGAAATTGAATTTAGAAAGGTAAAAGTAGAATAAATGAACGAAATTGAAGGAATTTTTGACATAAAAGGAAAATATGTCAAATCCACAAAACAACTAAAAAGGAAATTTTGTCACACCCAATGAAATAGGGGGTATTGTATAAATTTAAATTTTATTAAAACAAGAGTTTGAAAGAGAATTTGAAATAAATTAACACAGTTTATTTGGTGGATTTTAGAGTATTCTTTCAAATATAAATATTTATTTCCTCTGATTTTCTAACACTTCTAGCATCATTCAATCACAGCCACATATATAATTATCTGACACATATGTAATTATATTAGACTCTAGCCACTTAGAATGATGTGATTTTGATGAAATGAGTGAAGTGTGATGCTTATTTACCTTATGTTTATGAAATATTATATACGATCAAGCAAATTACATATTTATCTTGTATTTTTATGGGGTGAAATCGTTCAATTATTTTAAAGAAATTTAAATGGAAATATTTTGGTTATTTTCATAATGGTTAGTGCCAGATTTAGCACTTTTTTAATGAAAATTTAAGATTATTTTAATATTTTTAAAAATTCAACACTTATGATATATATAAAGTTATAAACACACTTTATTAAAAATAAATTTACCAATGAGCAGGGGCGGAACCAGAAATTTTTTTTAGGGGAGGCTGAAAAATTTTCGGCGTCCGGCGTCCGGTTTATGTAAATTGATTTATTTTTCATCGATTCAAATTCAATTTAATAAAATATCCCTAATTGATAATTAACAAATGAAAATAAAAAGTTCATAAAATCATATTCATCTAAATTCAATTTAACAAATATCCCTAATTGATAATTCCATAAACCGATTATGACAAATTGACAATTTCATTGTCACATACAATTATACAAAATAAATCAAACAATTATAATTTAAACTAAATTCCAACTAAATTTAAACTAAATTCCAACTAAATATGCAATTCAACTAAATCAATTTATGCAATTCAACTAAATTTCAACAATCATATATAATACAACCATATAAATTCAATTCAACATCCAATCTAAAAATCATGTTCACATTATATTATACATATACTTAAGTTTTGAAGAAATAAATTAAAAAGACAATAAATTATAAACCCTAAAATTAATAAATATTAGCAATTTAGCATAAAGAGAATTAGAGAAGTCAGAAGAGAAGACTTACCGTGGTTTGGAGAGGCGGTGGCGGATGGCGGTGGCGCGGCGGCGGCGCGGCGGGGCTGAGGCAGAGAGTGTCGAGTGAGGCTGAGGCAGAGGAAGGACTGAAGAAGGAGGAGAGCTGCTTGCTGTTGCTGTCCTTCTCGGCTGGAGGTTTTATAGTAATGAATGGGTTATATTGGATTGGGCTCAGTTTTTGGCCCAATCCAATTCTGACCCCCTTTTTTTTTTGTATCGCTTAGTGAAACGACGTCGTTTTACTACTTTGGTTTAAAAAAACAAAGCCAAACGGTACGAATTAAAAAAAAAAGAAGGCCGCAGCGCGGCCTTCTTCTCCGGCGAGCAGCGCGGCCCGCACCGGAGACGCGCTCAGCCGCGCCGGAGACGCGCACAGCCGCGCGTCTCGCCTCCTCCTAGCTCCGGCCGGCGACCGAGGTAGGGCTGGAGCCCTACCTCGCGTATCAATAGATCCGCCACTACCAATGAGATGACGGGATATAAGTAGACCATAATCCACATCGAATTCCATCCATCATACTCCAGTAACATTCTGACTAGAAATCCATGCTGGTACCTCAAATATAAACCTAATCAAATGCTGCCACATATTGCTACCGGTACGTTATTTAACAAATATAAACCTAATGGAATTACCACATACTGCTACCGCCTACTTTAAGCTATAATTAGAAACGAGCTCTAAAAGTTTGGAACGGTTTGATCTGAATTCTTCATTTATCTTTTTTAAATTTTTTTGTATAAAAGAGTAAAGTGCATTCATGCTCTTCGATTCCTTGTTTAGTGCATAAATACTCCTAAGTTTTTGAAAGTATATATATATATATATATATATATATATATATATATATATATATATGTATGTATATATACACACACATATATACCCTTCAGTTTTTCAAATGTCACTATCTGACTATAGACATATATGTGCACTTTCGTAAAATAAGGAACGGTATGTGTGCACTTTCAAAAAAACTAAAAGGGTTATATTTATAGTTTTAAAAATTAAAGATATGTGTACATTAAACAAAGAATACGGGATATAAATACATTTAATATATTTATCCTATTAGAAAAAGAACAAGTCAATGTAGACTAAACAGTTCCCAAATCCATCTTCTGTGGATTGGTTTTTCTTAATGCTTAAAAAATCCACATGAGATAAGAAGACAAATGACGTTAAGCATTTCGAATTTCTTGAGAAATCATTGGTTGTTGAGTCATTTTCTATAATTCCTGGTATCTAGAAAAACGAAAATAAACTACTCCATCTCCCTCTATCTCATATTCAATTACCCACTTACGATATGATACTATACTCTATCAAAATTTGATCGCTTATTTAAATAAATAAATGAGATATAATATTATTGCATGTGATAATATTGAATTCATCGTAGTAAATAATTTCTAAGATGTAACTTTTTTTTTACCATTATTATACGTATCTAAGCATATTAACAGTCAAACATGTTTAGGATTCAGAATATCATACATTGATCAATAAAAGAGAGATTCAACAACTAAAAGAAAGATCGATTCTTTGAGATCATTCCTTTCTTCAATTCCTTCTATGGCTCCACATAATAAACCAGTATGAATATAACCTACATGTCCAATTGAACGTGTTTGTCGAACGATATACAATAAGACAAAGTCTTGTATAAGACCATCTCACGATGAGATCGGGGATTAAATTGCAAAGATTTCAAGATGGGGTTTCATATTGATGTTTTAAAAGTTCAGAGATTTAATGAGTAATTGTGATAATTTACAATTTAGTCCAGTTCTATTAGTTTTTTGCCCCTGAATTTATTTTATTCTTTTCCTATTTTACCTTTAGTCCTTGATCTCAGTATAAGACGATCTCACAAAAGACGGACTCATACAATAATTATGATGTAACCATAAATACTGTTTTTTAATTAAAAGGTTCCAATGGGATAAAAAGTGGATAAAAGGGGGTAGATTTGCAATAATAGAAGAAAAAGGGAGTGGAGTGCTATTATTATATTCGTGCAAAAAGAGACAAAAAGAAGATTTTGAAAGGGCAATCTGGCCTCCCTGGATATGAGTCATGAGTGGTCAATCGTGTAATAATAAATTAATAATGGTGAAATGATAAGATTCTTCAAGTTTGTGGGTCTTTGTGTAAGAATATTTTATTTGACATAAGAGGCCCATTTGCGCCACACAACTATTTTCCTTTTCTCGAAGACCCTTTCTCTTTCGGCCACTGCCTCGTTTGGACTCTTTACAGAAAATGGAATGCCCTTCAAATTACTAATCTTTGGATTACTGATGTGATGTTTTGAGTTCATATTTTATGTTCTTTTCTGTATTTAATTCTAGTTAATTCTTTTAGAGCTGTGGGTAACAGCAATTGGAAAAGTAATATTTTAGTAAGACGTAGATAACACAATCCTTCATAATTTGCATTATTACTAGTTAAATATGATTGTTACTCCGCTCTTAAAAATCGAAGTTAAAATTCTTTTTGGACGGTAAAGACCATATGTAGTTGAAAGTCAGAGTTGGCTTCATTTTCTAAAAATTAAAGTTAGAAGATTGTTTATTTAAAGCCAAAGTCTAATGTATAAAAAATCATAGTGAAAAGTGTCTCAAACATTGGTCCGTTATGACGAACAATAAAAAATTGGCCGAAATCTATTTTGATGTTGGTTGTGGCTTTATGAAAAATTTAAAATTTCTTACACTGCCTGTTAATGTTAGGATGCATTTTGCACGTCTGAAACAACAAAAATGTGACGATATTGGATATTACTTTATATAAGTTGAGACTTTTTTTAGGTCCAAACTAACTATGTTCAATCAATTTGATATATAACCCATAAGCTTACACGATCGAATTCACACTGCTGACATAGCACAAAACCTAATTAAATCCTCGCGCCTAATAAATTCCTATCTTATGCGAGACCAGTTCATATTCCCCCCACCCCACTAATATATGTAAATATACACATTTATTTCCAAATACACACATTCACATATTATATTAGGTCAAAGGGTCCCAGCTGCTATAATTCATTCACTTCTATTTTTCCTTTTATAAGTCTTATTTGGCAGGTCCTCTGATAACTTATTATTGGATTAAACACCATTTTAATCAAACAGCACTTTCCCCTAACCGAAATTCGGCAAGCAAAGCTCCAATGAGCGACCATGAGAATTTGATGACTCAAAAGTCAAAAGTAGGAGTGCATTATTACATGGAATCCTATCCAAAGGCCAAAACACGGTGAATAACAAATATAAGCGGTTCATTTTCCTTAGAATTCATGTGATATGGATGCACATAATTGGAATCCATTCCATTTATGGGCTGGAAATGTAGAACTGATAGCATGGAATTCAATTAACGTTGCTGCTGCTTGCAAATTTGATCACCACCTTTGGATGAGATCGGATTGAGCACCAAGAGATTTGAAATTGACATCGACCCACGTTGCTTGTACACGTAGTTTGCAGTGCACCCACTAATTAGGTTCTGGTCACGTGACTTGGTGCCGGTTTCTTTTGTCTTCCTCTACTTACTTCTCTTCCCTTTCTTTTCCCTTGGCAGGGTTTAGCATATGTGGCAGCATAAGTGATCTATGACATGATATAATGATAATTTAATATGTAGTATTCTTCTACGAGCATGGGCAGTGAGTTTCTTAAAATTTAAAAAATCGCTCTAAAAATCGAAAAGCATCCACAGTAGCGGTTTTTAGGCCGATTTCTTAACAAGAAACCGGTCCTTGATTGCCATGCAAGGAACCGGTTAAGAAATCGAAAGTGGCAGCATGTGTCAAGGCCGTGTCACATGGACGTTGCGGCAATATTTTTTTTTGGAGCTGAGTGGAACACGTGTCACCCATACATTGGGCCACGTGTCCCACTCATATGCAGCATATATTTTTTTGGTAAATAGAGGGACACGTGGCACCCTCTGGTTGGGCACGTGTCCCTATCCTTATTTTTAATTTTAAAAAAAAATTGAATTTTTTAATTTTTAAAATTTAATTTTAAAACGTTTTAAAATTAAAAATATTGAATGATTTTTTATTGAAATTTGGAATGATTTGGAATAATTTTTGAGAAAATTATTGAAGAAAATTTATTGAAAAAATATGGAATAATTATTGAAAAAATAAAATTCAATTTTAAAAATTATAATGTATTATTAAATTTTACATTCAACTTATTTTGGGTAGACAAATTTATTTAAATTAAATGTTAATAATAAAATTAATGAGTAGGATAGAGAAAATCAAGTGGGGTACATAAATAGTAAACAATGGTTTCTTACCATTGTGGAGAAGAAAATGTGTTGTTTCTTAAAGTGAGGTGGAAGAGAGAGAATGAGAAAAATAATATATTTAATTGGTAAGAAACCGGTAGCGATTTCTACCATTGCATATGCTCTAAGGTCGACCTAAGCTCATCAACCTAGAATCACCGGTTAAAGTTAGTGTTACATTTCTCGAGAATATGTTAACCATACAGAATTTGGCCAAGATATACTTTCCTTATTAACAAAAAAACTACCTGAAATCGAGACAGTTAAGTCTCATATGCTAAAATATGTCATTCTCCATTAAATAGACAAACTCCTTTTACAAAACTACGAGGAAAGTTAAGCCAGTCGATTTTGACAATAAAAATGTTTCTCTTGTAAGTGTATCAGATTAATTGTATGTGCATAAACTGCCTATATTCCGAACCCATTGGGTACCCCAATAAACGGTCTGAGCATTGGATACTTGAACTCGTTGGAAACGCGCCGGCCTGCATCATTCTTGCGAGATCTGCCTCTAAGCGAGGTTTTGGATCCACCAGTGTACGGTTTGACCTGTCGAATCTTTCGTAGGTCTCGTCCTGAGAGTCCGTCAAGGACTCCACGAACTATCTGTTAGTACGAGTTTGGGGATCAGACGAGGGACCCGTTGCACTAGCACCCCTCAAGCAGGGTTCGTCAATGGCTTTTGAGGGGATTCGACAATCACCACGTTGGGTCTCTCCATCGTCGTGGTAGTCAAGAATTGTTCGATTGAGATTTGGATCAGGTTTGTCCTGATAGGCTACAATTTAGGAATAACTGTTTGTCTAGTTTTCCTTCTTCTCGGCCGGTAGATTGATTGGACCTCCTCTCCGGCGCATATGTTCTTGCTTTTCAACTGCTCACTTCTACACAACGTTGTGTAAAAGAGAACATAAACTAAGAACCCAATTTTTTTACTTAACAGGTCTCACCGGGCTTGCCGACTGATGTATCTTGGAGACATCGTTACGTTAGACTTGCACCACCAGATACTTGTATAGCCTTCAATAAAGATCCCACAAAATATTTCAAGAGAAAACTCTACGATGATCTAATTAGTACGTGTATGAGAATGAATGAATAGTGAATAATCTATAATGATGATATGTGACATATCTTTAGATATGGCGGAATTTTCTAGGTAAGTTCTAATTTTATTTTCTTTTGGAGGAAATGTTAGGGTTTAGTCCTAGAGGGGAAGTGGTTTTCAAAGGATGGCCCTACTCAGGACTGAATAAGAGTGTGTTTGGAAGCAGGGGGGAACCAGGGGGGCGAGGGGGTGCTAGCGCCACCCCTAGGATCCAGCGGCCTGGAGTTTAGGTCTAGAGCCACTAGATTCCGCCTCTCCTTGAAAGGTAGCAGTGTCCCTTGTTCCAGTGTCATCTTGAAGAATACGACCTCTGTTATCCGATTTCAATTTTTTTCTCACTAAATAAAACGACGTCATTTTGTTTGCGTAAAGGCAAAAAAAAGAATTGCCAATTGGGCTGAAACCTAATTGGCCCAAATATAACAAACCCAAATCAGAAACCCTACCTTTCTCAGAAATCACAAATCGGATTCAGCACTTTCCCTCTTCGCTATTATCCAATTTCGCTGTGAACGGACCATGGAGCCTCCGCCACAACAAGCGCACCGCACGCGTCTCCTCCCTTTATCGCCACGACATCGTCCGTTCACCCAACATCTCTTCCCTCAGCCAGCAATCGCGCTTCGATCGTCCGAGCTAAATCAAGGTATGCGAATTGCGAGGAACTAGCACTGTCGCCTTTGAACTTTGGAGTGTGAATTGATTCTTCCTTGATATACCAATTTTCTTGTGTTGTTAACTTGTGTTGATAGCATATTTGTGAATTGTGTGAATAGCATATTTCTAATTTCTCATTTTTGTGTAACTGTGTTGAAACTTGAAACTTGAATCCGTGGAATAGGTTATTTCTAATTTAGCATATTTCTAATTTCTTATTCTCCCTTGACATATTTTTCTTATTTGATGTCAAATAGGTTATGGATAAATTCTTAATTCGAGGTAGTGAATCATCTATTTTTAAGAGACCAAGTGAACCAAATGAAGAAAGGATTGATGAAGAGGGTAGTAGTCAAAAGCATTCTCGTGTTGAGTTCAATTCGGATGATGTTATAAATGATCCCGAGAAACGTAAACCTATTAAGGATTTTGATGTTTCTATTAAAGATCAAGTGATGGGGAGATATGGGTTAAGATGTCCTTGCCAACTTAAGGGTCATTATTTTCCAAAGACAAAGCAGGGAAATGACTATAGATGTTTTCAAGATTCTTGGTTTGAAAATTTTGATTGGTTGGAGTATAGCGCTTCAAAGGATGCATCATTTAGCTTTTGTTGCTATCTCTTTAGGAATTCACATAAGTGAAGTCGAGATGGAGAAGATGCATTTAATGTGAGTGAGGTTATCAATTGGAAGAAAGCTCTTGATATCTTTAAGAAACATGTTGATGTAGCGGGTAGTGCTCATAATGATGCAGCTCAACATTGTATGTATTTAAGTGTCAAAGACAGAATATCCTTCATTCTTATTAGGCACATGGGCGTGAATCAGAGATTGCATATCGCACGTGTTTGACATCCGCTTTGGATGTGACACGGTTCTTGCTAAATCAAGGTATGACTTTTCGTGGCCATGATGAAGGGCTGGATTATCTGAATAAGGGAAATTATCTCAAAAATAATTGAGTGGCATTGCAAGCAAAATGATGTTGTTCCTAAGACAACGAATGAAAATGGCCTTGGAAATTGCAAGCTCACATATTATTGTTAATGAAATGTGAGCTTGTCAAAGGAACTGTCAAGTGTAAGCGAAAGTGCTTGTGCTAGTAAGGTAATAGATGTTATTGTTAATGAAATTGAAGATAGTTATTTTTCTCTATTGGTGGATGAGGCTAGAGATGCATCAATAAAAGAGCAAATGGTTTTTTTTAGATATGTCAACAAAAAAGGATGCGTTCTTGAACATTTTCTTAGTGTTGTGCGTGTGCGTAATACTTCGGTTAATAGTTTGAAGAGCGCTATTGATGAACTGTTTGCAAAACATAAATTATCAATGTCAAAGTTGAGAGGTCAGGGATATGATGGAGCCTCAAATAATGGACTGAAAGCTTTGATATTGAAAGAAAACTCATCTGCAAGGTATATCCATTGTTATTATCACTAGCTTCAATTGGTTGTTCTTGCTGTTATTGATGATAACCAAGTTGTGTGTCAGTTTTTCATTTATCTTGGTATGATTGTGAATTTAGCTGGAACTTCATGTAAAAGAAAAGACATGTTTCTTGATTTAGAACATGCTAGAATTGTAGAGGGATTGGAGAATGGGGATATTGTGAGTGGAAGAGGCAAAAATCAAGAGACTAGCTCTCGTTGGGGGTCACATTACACTACTATTATTCGTTTCATTACTATGTGAGAATATATTTTGTAATTAATTGAAAACGTCCATGATGATGGTGATGCAAATCTGAGTAAATCTTCAGTGATGGGTTTGCTTGAGCAAATGGAGAGTTGTGAATTTGTTTTTGTGATGCTTTTGATGAAGCATTTGTTTGAAGTTGTAGATGCTTTGCCCCTTGCTTTGCAACAAAAGAATCAAAATATTATGTTGGCTGTGAGTTTGATGAATACAATGAAGTTTGAGTTGCAACAATACAGAGAATGGTTGGGATGAGTTGTTAAATGAAGTCAACGCATTTTGTGTTAACCATGACATCTCGGTAGTTAATATAGAAGATGAATGGAAAATTTGTGGTCGTAGGAAACGACTTACAGAAATGCAGACCAATGGTGATTTTTTTCGTGTTGATACTTTTCTTCAAGTATTACTTTTTGCTATTTACATACTTTATTTTTATTTTATTTTTTTTTCACTGCTACATGCTAACATTTTATTATTTGAATACTAGGTTGTTGATAGAATGATTCATAAAATGAACAATCAGTTTCCGGAAGCAACACACGGTTACTCACTTGTATGATTTGCCTTGATCCTAGAGATTCATTTTCTAAATTTGATATTGGTAAATTAGTTTGTCTTCCAGATTTGTGGTGGTGGAAAGGAACGACGGCAACGAAGAAAGGGACACGGTGGTGGTGGAAAGAAAATGGAAAAGGGGAGAATGGACTAAATTATTAAATGGAAAACTTTTTTATTTTGTAAAATTACTAAATTACCCCTACCCTTACCGGAAAATTGTCACGTGTCGGGCACGTGTGCTATTATACAAAAAAACGGGTCTGAAATTGGGATTAGGGACCGAACAAATTGTTTGGAAATTGTTGGGTACTGTCTAAGGGTTAATTTGCAAACGGGGACCAAAACATAGTATAAGATACTTTGTAGGGGACTAAAATAATAATGTAGTCTTCTCTTTTTAACCAGATTATTTCAATTTCATCTACTAATTATATTTTTTACTTTTAAATTAATTTTATACTCTCATTTTATTCAGATTAGTCCAAAATACTAAATATATGATGTCATGTATAGAGGAACTGAAGAAGAGAGTATAAGCTTATAACTAAAATTTATTCTCCTACTATTTAGGTAAGTGACGTACTATTATGATTAATGAGTGGGTCTCATGACATACGGCTTGTTCATAAGATTATGAACAGATCACCCATTTTCTACCTTATACAGTGTATTTGTTAAATTAGATATAAAATATAGAATTTTTAAAAATATTTTTATATTATATATTTTTATAGTTTCACCTCCAAATACATATTATTACTTGTTTTAACTTATAAAATGTAATATTTAAATTTTATAAAAAATTACAATATTTAAGGCAAAAATCCCCAAGCACTGTCCATTAACTTATAGAAAGACTTACTTTCCTGACACTTTTTCATATTATTAAGAAACAAATGGAGGTTATACTAACCGGCTAAAATATATTCCAATTGTTAATACTCCCTCCCTTCCACAAATTTTGACCATTTACTCTTTTCATATCAAATTTAATAGAGTATGTCTCATGACAGATGATTTGTCAATAACCTTAGAACATGCAACTTATTTTTTTACCTTATACACTGCATTTGTTGTATTACATATACTAAACTTAAAACTTTTGAAAATATTTTTTATATCATATATTTTTATATTTTCACATTCAAATGTATATTATTACTTGTTTTAACTTTAAAAATACAATATTTTATTTTATAAAAAATTACAACATTTAAGATAAAAGCCACAGTGGACTGTCCATATGCTTATGGAAAGATCGTCTTTCCTGAGACTTTCTCAATTTAATAAATTTTAACTCTACATACAGAGAAAGACTCATATGAGACCGTCTCACCATAACTTATGGTGAGACAAATGTTTAAATAAAGTTGTACAAATTATATAAAGTACCTAAAGTCACCTCTCAACATTAAACGATTATATTTAAATCCTTCGTCTCACCATAAGATTGGGTGATGCTGTCTCACCCAAATCTTTGTACTAAATATTATATGCGATACTGTTATATTCGTCTTAACATCTATTTTCTAAATATCAATTTTTTATGCATAATCGTTATATGTTGCTAGAGATATTGACGGTCACATATAATCATTAAATACCATGAAAAAGTTAATAAGCGAGTATTTATGGGACAAAGGGAGTACTTATTTTCAATAAGACATTGCTAACCAATAGATGTGGGCTATGATATATTCCCCCAGTAAAGATGATGCATTTAATTTTTTACAGTTTCCAATGATCATGTTTGACCGTCAATATTTGTAAATACGTATTACAGTTTTGCATATATCGATATTTAAAAAATAGACATTAAGATGAATCTTAGAGTATCTTACGTGATATTTTTATTAAATATATATTAATTTATATTTATGATACAAAATTTGACTTTTGAAAAAGTAACGTCCATTTACGTTGGGACGGTGGGAGTAATAGGAATCTGTTGAACTTGAATTTATTTCAGTTGCACACTTACGTAACGTGATTCTATCATATCTGGCCTTAAATCACAGCATTTTAAGAATCCGTTATGTTAGTGATCACTCTCAGATTCTGAATGGAGAAACAACACGCCAAGTGGAAAGCCACAGTCACAGCCAGAGTACCAAATGCAAGCCCGGATCAAATATGGCCATTTCTCCAAGATTTCTTCGGCATCCACAAGTACTTCCCCAGCCTCTTCGCCTCCCACGGCGTCCGCGGAGCCAACGGCGAGGTGGGATCAGTCAGACGTTGCGAAGGGTCCCGCATACCCGCCCGAGCAGGCCGGAGAAATGGCGAGCCTGTTCCGGTGACTTGGTCGGAGGAGAAGCTGACCGCCGTAGATTCTTGTCAGAGATCACTCAGCTACGAGATGGTGGATAGTAACACTGGGTTTACTTCTTATGTTTCGACCATCGCGGCTTCGATTGATCCGGAGAATGGTGATGGATGTGTTCTTCGATGGTCGTTCTCTGTTGATCCGGTGGAAGGGTTGGATTTCGAGGATTTGGTTAAGAAGTATGAAGTTGGTTTGCATAAGATGGCTCTGGCAATGGTTGATGTCCTTTTGGGAGATTAGCTGATCATTAGGTTTAGGTTTCAATAAACTCATGTTTTTCAGTGCATTGATCTGCCGAGATGTGTGAGTGTAACTTGATTATTGTGGAAGCTAATGTTTGGTGAGAATGTACTTTTGCTTGAGTTCAACGCATGGTGTACGCAGTTGGTGTTTGATTATGTTTGTTGTAGATTATGGTTGGAATTGGGATTTCTTTCGATTAGTTCATTTGTTTGATACCTCGGATCAATTTGGACGACATAATTTATATGTTGTTGGGTTTCAGGTTGATCTGACGACCCGATCCAACTCCAACTGTGACTATGAACTCCAAAATATCCCGCCGAACCTCTAGAGACACCCACTCTGCCCTTTAGTGATCCTCCAGATTTACACACCCGTTGACCCTCTAAAGGCATCCCACTCTCAGCCGACTAGAAACATCCCACTTCCCGACCCTCTAGAATCACCCACTCACCGGCTCTCTAGAAACACTCCACATCCGACCTCTTATAGGCATCCACTCACCGATCCTTTAGACGTATCCCACCTTGTCGGCTCTCTAGAGAGAGCCCATTCCGCAATTCTTTTTTTAATTTTTTTTAAAACCACCGGGGTGGGTGTATTTATAAAGGGCCCCAAGCTTTAATAAAGGAGATTACATATTTGTTTTGTAATTCGCCGCATGAAAGATTAAGGCAAAACATTTACCTTTAACAGTAAGCCTAACGTAAAATCTCAACTGATTTGGGATGAGAATGATAAAAGACGTGTTTCCAAATGAAGAAATCTCCACCCCTTGTGTTAATTGCTATCTTTGAAATGAATAATTTTCATCGTGGACACCGTTCCCTAGGATAAAACTATCGAAGGTAATTTTAACCAGTAAAATTACCTCGGAGTCACACAAAGCCCGAAGGACTATCACCGACAAAGACATAGAAATCACTGACAAAGAAAGAGAAATGATAAAACTCAAGTTTAGAAGTAGGGAGAAACTTGAGAATTGTGCGAGATTTCTATCTGACATAGAGACTCTATTTATAGATGTCTAATAAACCCTATGGAAAGATACGCGGAAGATCAAATTCCCGTAATCAGAGTAAATATTCTCTAACCACCAAACATTTTACAAATATTCGAATAGATTCTGGAAAGATAAGAATATCTCATATTCCTTATCATGATTAACCGCATATCAAATCTCATATATTCCACACGTGATTCCAAGAATCTTTGTACGCGGTTTGGGCTTTCTAGAGACTTCCACACGATCCAAACATGTTTTAGACAGTCAAAAATTAGAGAAAACTTATTACGTGCAAATGAATTTTCGCCTAAGTTTCCATTCCAAGAGTGACTCTTTGAGCATCCATAATTCATTCACCCTTTATCCGTTTTGAGAGTTTAAACAGTCGATTTTATAGCACTCGCAGAGGAGAATCCAAAAACGACGCCCACTGAATCTAATTCAGTTCGAGCCCAACTCAAAACGAAACCCAAAAGTTGATGAAATTCAACTTGTTTTGCAATCATTTTCCAACAATCCCCCACATGAATAAATATTGATGTGGAATTAGAACAATCACGTCAGACACGGAGTTTGACTTGTGATAGATTCATTTCGACGGCATAGATGCTGCATAGGATAAGTAGGTGTCACCCTTTGAACTTTCCCTTGAGAGAGTACACTTAGCCCACTGGTTTGGAAGTAGACGCGATGTCTTTGAACTTCCCCAACCGCTTGTGTGAACGACAATTCACTTCCCACAAACATCTTTCCTAGACTTTGTGCTTTCCTCGGTTGTGTCCATTAATCAGGCCATGACACACCCCTAGTTCTGTAAGGTTTCTAAGGAATCGCGTCCCAACAATTCCCTTTCGAAGTGGCTACACTTCTCGCTTACATAGGTGATTCTTAGCATAAGAGAAGCTATGTAAACTATGCATTCTTTCAAGTATCATACACTCGATGCCGTGAATCATTAAAAGCGATTTAATGCTTAACCTTCATTCACTTTACTGTTTCTTCATCATAGGAATAAGACAGGAGGTATAAACCCCCCCACAGTGATCGCGATGGGTCTTTGAAGTTTAGTTGTCCCTTTGAACCTAGATCTTGGGATCTCCAGTCACATAGGTTGGGTGTCCACGTACGTAACCCATCATTTATTGGACTTAGTCCTATTCCTTTAGATGAGTTCTCAACTAACTCTCGATTCAATTTCTTCGTCAAGAAATTGGTTCATTCCTTTCGTCAAAGAATCACAACCCTTATCACATTAACCTTACGTAATCAACATTGATAATTCTCGCAGAGAGTAGTTGTCTAATGGTATAGTGTCTATGTCGAGATGCACCACCATCGATATAGCTTTACGGTACACCAATAGGCATTCACATTCTTTGTTCATCCCAGGATATCCTCCACTAAAGGGCATGAACAATCATTCTTTTCCCAATTTTGTCCAACACAATGGACTTAGATTCCTTTATGAATCTAGAAAGAGAGAATAATTTCTCTACACAATTCAAGCCATATCCACGAGTCTCACACAATGCTTATTTCCAGTGATCGTTATGAATTACTTGTGTATCGTCTTACTTTCCATTGTAAGCAATGTCTGATGTACACTTTAATAGGTACTAATGACTCTTGGGTACTTTTTTAAAGAGACAACTCACCTTTACAAAGGCAACTCATAATGTTAGAGTCATTACATTGAATACGACACATCTCTCAGAGACTCAATCATCGTATCAATATTCATATCAATGAGAAAATTATCAATACAATGACATAAATGGCATGGTCATTTTTTTGTCCCTTATCGTATATGCCATCATCGAACTCCTTGATTCAATATCACTGGCTAAACAACAATTAGTTTGGTCGAATGATGGGTCGTTTAGGAGCATTGAGCTTTTCATATTGCTCTATTCAGATTTTACAATCTAAATCTCCAATTTACCATTTAGGTCCATTAGATGTACTTCTAGCTTTCACAAAGCCTCGATAGCAAGTACCATCACATTTGGACTCATTCTTGCATTTAGAGAACACCCATCAAGTACACAAATATACTTACTAATCATTGAAATCAACTAGTGCTCTAGTGATTTGCACTCATGTGGTAGATCATTCTCTCTACTGATCATTGTTTTCCACAAACATCGTTTCATGGAATCTCGTTTCCTTTGTTGGTTTTTCCTCAATCCTTAACGATTCCATCTATAAACTCTTACGTCCATTAACGATAAATCAAGATCTCGATGTGAAATTTCCACAAAATACACTTTCCATCAAGATGTAGTTCTAATTTCCGTATATTTCTTGTGAATCCCAAGAAATTGATAGCACTTTAACACTGTGCATATCTAGTAAAGATACTGTTTAAGTATTCATTTTACTACATTCGAAATATGTCAACCCTCACATTCGAAAGAACTTGTAGGATTGCCCTAAGGAATTTTATTTTCCTCCTTCCTGAGGTATCTTATTTAAAAGATATCCAGCCAACGTAAAGGCTCCCCCACATCGCTTTGATAATTTCTAGCGATTTTGTTCAACCACCACATTTAGTTGGTGTAAGTACATAAGAATGATCTAGCGAACTCCTACATTGTGAATCACATTCACCAAAGGATTCTACGTATCTGCCTTCATGGCCACTTATAACCACAAATGGTTTTAATACATTACGTAAGTGGTTTCATTAATTTTACGTTTACCACTTTTGACAACATTATTTTGTCCACCTCAATGACTTGTAAAAGTCTTGTTTGTTCAAATTTGAATCAAACACCAGGTTCTTACCCATAAATTTCTTTTAGGGATAGTTCCTTTCAAAATCATAACACTATTGTATATTTTATTGCGGAAGTCTCTCTTATTCGTCCAACATTCTTGGAATTAGAGATGACTAAACTTCCAAATCTCAATTAACCAATCATCCCATCATGATTACTATCACAACAGTGTAGTATCAAGTAATCAAAGATTCAGTTAACTATCCAATTTAGGGATTTCTCTGATATCCCTTATGGCGCAGATTTTTCCAATTCTATAGGTACAATGCGAGTTTACTAACTCCACACAAATATCATATCCATATTCAAGTCAAATTTAAGTACAAATGCACTTGACTTCCAGACTTCCCAAATCCAGTTTGAGTGTTTTTGTGCTCGAAACACATTCGAGTCAATTGCTCAACTTGAGTTCGAGTTTGAGTTCTTATATTCCCAACTCAATCCACTCGTATCTAAGTCTCTCATAATGACTTTTCATCTTGAGTTATTCCTATCAAAATTCATATTATCATTGAATTTTTAGGTTTTCATCTTCCCTCACATTGGGTTGATTTCATTTAACATCCCCACATGTGTCAAGTTCCTTAGAACCTCGTGTCTTGGGGTTCCTAGACCAAATGTCTTAGGACTCCCTTATCTCAGAATTCATAGGTTTTCCAACCAAAATATAGAAATTTGACCAAATGTCTCGGGATTTCCAATCTCACAGTTCTTAGGTTTTCCAACCAGAAACTAGATATTTGACCAAAAGTCTTGGGATTCCCAATCTCAAGATTCTTAGTTTTCTCAACCAAATTCAAGAGTCTTTCCCAACAATTCTTAGATTACTCAGAATTCTGAGCATAGTCACGACAGCTCATGCTTAAGGGTTTATCGTCATGGTTCATAAAACCAATACCCTAGACATAGTTATAAACTAATGTCTTCACGTTCATATTTTCTAGGTCATACACAATAACCTGAATATGTTGAATGCTCAAGCATTCATGCTCTTTTCAATCAATGTACAACTTTCCTGAGTTATAATCTGAATGGTTAACGAAGTCCAATCTTTATAGTTTTCCATCAGTCAACTAAGCTGATCTCCTTAGCTTTCCGTCAATCGACTAAGCCACTTAATCTCATGCACATATTCCAAATCACATAAAATGATTGTGCACTTTATTTTCATATAATTTTTGGAACCAACAATTTAACAAGAATTGCATCAATCTCAGTTGACCAATTAAGCAAAGCCAAATACCATAACATTAATCAAACCACAGCCTTAATCAAATCATTGTCAATTGGCAAATATGTGGATCATTACCCACTTCACTTTATTTAATATCAACAAAAAGGCAACAACATATTACCTTTAACCACATCCGGATGCTTTGAAATACATTAGTTCCATTCAAAATAAAATGCTTGCATATTACCCGAGCCACACCATAAATCAACAAATTGATTTCCAAGAAATAGAAACTATATTTCAAGACAAGGAAACTCAATTTGCGTAATTCAAAGAGGTTTTCCAACCATATACGTAATTATATGCATACCACCATACCATATATTTTTCATGTGCATTAGACCTTCGAATTAAAATTCGTAAGTATATCATATATTTTTCATGTACATTGCACCTTCGGATTAAAAGTCAGAAGTATGAAAAAAAAAATCTCATGCATATAATATTTTCTTACCATTATAGCATCAACATACATATAGGTAAAGAAACTTTTTTTTTTTGCATTTAGAAGATAATCCAACCGACATGTAAGTTTTGGAGGCATACTTGTATTTTCTAACAAGACTGTTTCAATCCGCCCATTTATAGACAAGCAAACATTCGATTTTGGCAGAGTCATAGTTCAACTTCCCTCCATCTAAGCATGTTTCTCAGAGATATATATCCGTATATACTCAGAATCACCTATGCATACATACCAAAAACAAATTGTTAAATGTATGTATCGCATATAAATATTATGTATAATATTTTCAAACCATGAATTACGAAAATTCAAAAATTAAATATTCGAACCATAAATACTCGTAAGCAATTAAGCATGCAAATTGTTATATAATTTCACATGCAAGTATTTATGTCATATTTTAACTATTCGAAATTTTAAATATGCAATTGGAACATATTGCACTTTAATGGACTCAAATTTAACATCCAATTGTCTCAAACTGACATGCAAATTAAGTATTAATCCGACACCCAGTTGTCAACATGCAATTGAAGTATATAAATTGTGCAGCATGATTCAATATGATACATGCAAATTACCGAACCAAATTTTCTTACTTAAAGATGCAAACAAGATTCAGTTTATACCGTACGTAGCATTCAATTTCATTAATACTCGAGCATGCATTATGCATAATTCCACAGTAAGCAATTTCAATCACAAAAAATTGTGGCATGCAAAATATTTTTTCTCAATCAAAGCATGTATACTAGCAATGCTATATTCCACTGTAACTCGAGCATGCATTATTTCGTACAACAATTTAATCGACATGCATATTTTCATTTTAGCATGCATAATATATTTCGATTAACTATTTAGTCGAATATTATCACATGCAAATTCTAATTAATTGCGAAGTATAGGCATATAGATGTGACATGTATATTGCAGCATATAATTTTCAATTCCAAACCAGGCATAATTTGCTAGGCCTATAAGTCGCATGCATGAATATAATTCGCTAGGCATATAAGTCGCATGCATGACATATGATTCGCAATTCCAAACTAGGTATATAAGTCGCATACATGATGAAATTTAGTTTTACCACTTTTTCTAGTTTTTACTAGTGTGTTCCAACATGTCTAGTTTAACCAAGTGTAAAAAACGTGAAACGTAAAAGACACACAACTTGGTTACGCAGTTCGGTGGAAACCACCTACATCTGCGGGGCCTGGCCCAGTTCAGAATGAATCTACTAATTAGAAAGACAGCGTACAGAGTACAGTTTACAAAATACTTATCTTTACTAACTATGACGTGTGGACTATGCTAGCTCCCCTAGCTACCGATCCGCCTTGATCAGACTCCCTCTGACCTCGAACTCCATCGACGCAGGATCTCCTCCTCCCGAGGAATTAAGGTATACGATTCTAAACTTAGTGCGGTAGGACAGTGTTGGAACACGGTTTATTGGCTCTTGCAAATTTCGTAAGATCTCAAAATCTAGGTGCAGATTTTGATCTGTAAAACCGTAAGTATGCAGCCGTGTTTGTCCCATATTTATATCCACGAATCAGACTTGAATACTCCTTGATTATCTCCACAATATTCCTATTCCAAATCTGATTCTCGAAGCATATCCAAATCCCATAAATAAAGGGATTTACCTTAACTCATTCTATCCCATATATTCAAATAAATCTTCTCCTTATAAGTAGGGATTTTCCATAAAACCAATTATGCTTCACACGCCTAATATATAGCCAAATATACGATTACCATAAATTCTAAAACACCTCAATATTTTGGCTTGAATTCCATTAAACCCTATGGCGTAAATTCTGCTCCAGCACCATGTTCCAACATGGTCTGTATATCAGTTCAAAAATAATTCACACAAAATTGCCAATACAATAATTCCTTGACTTTACAATCTCCCCCTTTGGCATTTTTGTGGACCCATAATATTTTGGATGGCAAGCACAGAATCAACAACATACAATGAGCAGAATAATGATCATAATACCAGAACTCACATAATGAAAGCCAAAATCCAGAATTATACAACCAAATTGAAAAACCAATTATCCAAACTCCAAAACACTCCCCCTGGGACCACACATAGACCAAAGGGACTTCATCATACGAGATCATCAAAAATAAAAGTCAGTTTTTAGAACTCCCCCTGAAGTAATCCTCCTCAGATCAACCTTCCAACCTTGACTTCTCTTCTTCCAACCGTGCTTGCTCTACTTGTAAGGCTGCAATCTGTATTCCCAAAGCTCCTAGTCTGGCATTGACAACCAACAGTCGATCCTTCCTGTCTACCACTGCTGATGAGGAGGTTGAACCAGAAGCTTTCCACGGAAGGTCATGTACATGTTTGAGCCCGAAAGTCTTCTTGTAAGGCCGCAAAAACTCAGTGTCAACTATCACGTCTGTGGCCTTCCCTTTCACTTTGGCACTTTTGGCTAGGGCAGAGATTAGAGCTGGGTAGATAACTGCATCATTCACTTTGGGAGCTGTGGCCTGTCTGATCAGATGCTGCTGAATTAAGAGTCCAAGATTTATTTCCTTCTGTCTTCCAACACAGTAAAGCAGCTTGGCCATTTCCCTGGTCAGTGCGGTGGTGTTGCTTGATGGCAACCAGCAGTGAACAACTATTTGATACAAACCAAAAAATCTGGACGTCAAGCATGATGCTTGAGAGTACCCCACTGCTGGCCACTTCCTCTTATATCCCCCAGATATAACCGACAAAATCTCATCATCACTCAACTCCAAATCATCAGGAAATACTCCCCCTATCTCCTGAGTTTTCAGCCCAAACAACACATTGATTCTAGTAGCAGACACATCTATGATTTTTCCTCGAACATATACTCTACCAAACCATGGAGAAGAAATATCTAGATTTCCAGGCATGAGATTAGAATATACCTCTAAAACCACCTGCCTATTGTATTGCAGTTGTATTGTGGCTGCCTTTGTCTTCCCCATTTCCTTTAAAAAATTTGTGAACCCACTCTCCTGATAAGCCTTCAGGTCCAAAGGTCTTTCAGCAATAAATTTCTTCTCAGAGAAGAAATCTTCCATCTCTGCTCCCTTCTTACCAAAGTAAACTGCAGAAAAAGCCTGGGAGACAGATGGAGGAGGCATAATCTTCCTCGGTTTGCTATCCCGTCTCTTCTTACTCCTTTTTGCTGCCTCAGTATCAATGGTAGAGCTAGCCTTCCTTTTTCCTTTTGCCTTCTGAAAAAAATTCATCCAGGACCTCGTCACTGGAGTATGTCAGATCAGGGGCATCTTGTGTTGGAACACAGTCTGCTCTTTCAGCTGATTCTTCTTCTGGATCATCACCCTGAACTGGCAGATCTTCGTCAGATACTTCAATCCCCTGATTCCCTTCATCATCCTCGTTGCTTTCTCCTCCCATATCAACATCGGAGTTCACATTCACATGTTCCTCAGACAGTGTTGGAACACTCTCCTCACTATCAGAGAGTTCAATAATTACAGGTTCTCTTAGTTTTTCCATTCTCCTCGCACAGTCCATATCGAAGAATCCAACCTGAAGCTTGTCTCCATACTTAACCGTCTCCAAACCAACTGCTTCTTCTTCAGTAATTTCCCTCAACCATACATAACTATGACTCAACATCTGACAAAAAATGTGAAATTTATCCTTTCCTTTTCCATTCAGCTGACCATACATTCCTCTCAGATACTTCACATTCTTATATTCAATATCCCAGACATCAGAAAAATGACCAGAAACAATCTCCTTAATTTTGACATGCAAAACTTCCAAATCCTTTCTTATACTCCTGATTTTGCTTAGATCCACAGAATATCTATTTGCTTGTAACCATTCGAATATATCATCCACACTTCTACTTTCAAAATCCAATAATTTCAATGGTCGAGGGTCAGGACCAGTTACCTTAGGTTTTTTCTGTTTCTTGCCTTCAGACACTTCTTCTCGGGCATCGGATTTACCATCAGACTCTCCACTTTGTTTCTTGACAGAAGCCTCTTCCTCTTCCTTTTCATCTTCAGCTTTATCAGGCTCTGCTCCAACTATCTCCTCATTCTCCTCATGGTTAGCATTTCCTTTGTTCTGATCTTGAGTTTGTGCCTTACCCAATTCAACATATCTTCTCGGCTCATCAAACACCACCAATTCCAAATTCATGGATCCCTGATCTTCCTCCATAATTTCTGGCACCGAAGCTTCTTCTATCGGAGAATTTAGACTTGACATTATTTGGTACAATGCCGAGATAGAGAGGAGTGTTGAGTATAAGATTTTTCGGCAAGAGTTTTGGGAAAAAAATTTGGGCCGAGAGTAATAGAATGCGAAAGGGTTTTAGAGTTTGAATCAACTTTCAATTCTTCATGAACTTACCTCTTTTCCCGCGAAGTCCTTTTTAGATTTCTCAAAAATTGTAATGATACCCCTTTCTCTTCTTGTCCCATCAAGGCGTCAGTCCTCATTTAACTTCCAACACACCTTACTTAACTTCTCATATTTTAGTAAGCCGTTTCTTCCTTCCAATTTTTTGTTCTTTTTCTAATTTTTGTAAACTATAAATAACACAAATATGTACACAAAACAAAAAACTGATTAAGGTAAATATTACCTCAGATTTGACAAACACCTAAGTGTTGTCGAAGGCTCTCAAAAGTGGTGGCATCAAGCGGCTTTGTAAATATATCAGCAAACTGCTCGTGTGTTGGAACATAGACCACTTCCACTTCCTTTCTTTCAACCAGATCTCTAATAAAATGATGCCTTATGTCAATATGTTTGGTTCTTGAGTGTTGAACTGGATTCTTCAAAATATCAATGGCACTTGTATTGTCACATAAAATCTTTAGGGGGCCTTGATGAATTCCATAATCTTTCAGCATTTGATTCATCCATAATAATTGTGCACAACATCTTCCTGCTGCAAGATACGCTGCTTCTGCAGTAGATAGAGAGATCGAGTTCTGTTTCTTGCTATACCAGGACACCAAATTCGGTCCAATAAAGAAGCATCCGCCTGTGGTACTTTTTCGATCATCAGCATTTCCAGCCCAATCAGAATCACTGTATCCTATCAACTCTGAATCTTGATTCTTTGAATACCAAATATCATATTCTGACGTCCCACTCACATATCTAATAATTCTTTTGACTGCAGTAAGATGAGATTCCTTAGGATCAGCTTGAAATCTAGCACATATTCCAACACTGAGACATATATCTGGTCTACTGGCAGTGAGATATAATAAACTTCCAATCATTCCTCTATATAACTTCTGATCGACTGAACCTCCTTTTTCATCTTTCACCAGTTTATCAGAAACTCTCATAGGGGTTCGAACTGCATGAGCATTACTAAGTCCGAATTTCTGAATCAAGTTCAAGGCATACTTACTTTGATTTATGAACAGACCATTCCATCCTTGCTTGACTTGTAATCCCAGAAAGTAAATCAATTCTCCAACCATGCTCATCTCGAATTCAGATTGCATCGTGGTGACAAACTCCTACACCATAGATGGTGAAGTAGAGCCAAAAACTATGTCATCAACATATATTTGAGCAATTAGAAACTTTGAGGACTTGTCAAGTACAAATAACGTGCGATCTACTCCCCCTCGACGATAACCTTTCTAAAGTAGAAAGGTAGTAAGTCGTTCATACCACGCTCGAGGTGCCTGCTTCAATCCGTATAAGGCCTTCTTGAGACGATATACATGATGCGGATAATGGGGATCTTCAAAACCTTTAGGTTGTTCCACATAAACTTCCTCATTCACCACTCCATTTAAAAATGCACTCTTAACATCCATTTGATACAAAGTAAAGTTCAAAGAGCAGGAAATAGCTAGTAGAATACGGATAGATTCTAACCTGGCAACAGGTGCAAAGGTTTCATCAAAGTCAACACCTTCCACTTGTGTATATCCTTGAGCAACAAGTCTGGCTTTGTTCCTGGTGACTAAGCCATCTGCATCGGACTTGTTCTTGAAGATCCATTTTGTACCAATGACATTAATGCCTTTGGGACAAGGAGTAAGGTACCAAACATCATTCCTGGTAAACTGGCTGAGTTCATCTTGCATTGCAGCAATCCAATACTCATCAAGTAAAGCTTCCTTATAGTTCTTTGGTTCAATTAGGGACACAAAACAGTATAGACCAGCCAGTCATCGATAATCAACTCGAGGTACTGATCGAGTGCTTCTCAAGGTGGAGCCAGATCGGTCGAGTGTTGGAACATGGTCGTCCGTAGGAAGGGACTGTGTTGGAACATGGTCATCTTCAGTAGAGTTCGGGTTCTGGTGCTCATTTGGTTCAGTAGGATCAACTGAGGGTTTTTCTTTGTCAGAAGATTGAGACTGTGTTGGAACCTGAGAGTTGGCCGATTCTTCCTCCACAGCTTCTGGAAGTTGTTCCTTTTCTGAATCATCCACAATAACGTTTATGGATTCCATGAGATTTTTGGTTCGATGATTAAAAACTCTGTAAGCACGGCTGTTGATGGAATACCCTAGAAAAATTCCTGGATCACTCCGATTATCAAATTTTGTCAACTGTTCCCTATCTCTGAGAATATAGCAAGTACTTCCGAACAAATGAAAATACGAAACATTTGGTTTCCTGCCCTTCTAGATCTCATAGGCTGTCTTTTCAGTGAACGGTCGAAGATACACCCTGTTGATTGTATAGCACGCTGTATTGATCGCCTCTGCCCACCATTTCTTAAGGATATCCTTTTCTGCCAACATAACTCGAGCCATCTCCTGTAGAGTTCTGTTATTTCTTTCGACAATACCATTCTGTTGAGGAGTGATAGGAGCCAAAAACTCATGTTGGATCCCTAGGTCATCGCAGAAGGAACTGAATTGTTCATTCTCAAATTCTCTTCCATGATCACTTCGAATTCGGATTATCTTTCCTACAGGACTTCCCTTTTCAGTTTGTAACTTTACTACAAGGCTTCGAAATACCTCAATCGTATCAGATTTCTCTTTCAAGAAGGCTACCCATGTAAATCTGGAGAAGTCATCAACACATACAAAAATATATTTCTTTCCTCCTATGCTAGGTGTATTAACTGGCCCCATTAAATCCATATGCAATAATTTCAGATTTCTAGAAGTAGTAATAAACTGAACTGAAGAATGAGGAGCACGAGTTTGTTTACCTTGTTGACATGGTCCGCACACAATTTCATCCTTGCTGGTCAAGATTGGCATTCCTCGTACAGCTTTCATGTTAGCCATTTTCACCAGTGTTTTATAGTTGATGTGTCCGAGCTTCCTGTGCCAAAGAATTCCTTCATCCTGCTTTGAAAGCATGCATCGAACTTCTTGTTCCAACAAATAACAATTGTCTGAAGATCGTATTCCAGAAAGAACCTTGTTTTCTCCATACTTCACTACACACTTGTCCTTCTGAAATTCCACTATCATGTTGTCATCACACAGCTGGCTTATACTTAGCAAGTTTGCTTTTAGATCTTCAACCAATAATACACTTGTGAAAACTGGAAACCCTTCAATCTTTAATTCGCCCTTGCCAATTACTCTGCTCCTTTTTCCATCACCAAAAGTTACATATCCGCCATCATATGGAGTAATGTTCGTAAGGTATTTTGGAGTGCCAGTCATGTGACGAGAACAACCACTGTCAAAATACCATGAGTCACTGGAATAGGCTGATAAAGACGTGTGTGCCACCACAGACGTACTGGACCTTTTAATAACCCATATCTTCCTGATTCTTGTATGAGTATCGACTGTGTTGGAACACAGTTGTCTTCCTGTCATTTGATCTCTGATCAGTTTTTTACACTGATGTTTAGCATGTCCTTGGTACGTACAGTATTTGCAGATTAGAGGCTTTCTTTGATAAGGTTTTCCATACTTCCATTTTACTTCTCGAATCCTTGCTTTGAGAGTTACTGGTTTTTCGAGCACTTCAACCTCGGGTTCTTTCCTGTATCCAATCCCGTGTCTATCACCAAAGTTCTTTCCCATATCCAGAATATCATCAAGCTTTGCTTTCCCGGAATTCAATTTAGAAATAGTTGCTTCAGACATCTCGGCTCTCTTTACTGCTGCTATTAATTTCCGACTCAGTTCTTCATTTTGTTTTCCAAGTTCTGCAACTGTGGATCGTAATTCCTTTTCACTTTCAATTAGCTTCCTTTTTTCTTCAATCAGCTCTTTGTTCTTGTCAGCTACTTGAACCCACATGGCATACATTTGTTCGTATGTACTATAGATCTCTTCATCACTTACAGACAAATCATCTTCATCACTGTGAGCATCATCCAGATTCATGTTGGAATATACAGCTTTCTCTTTATTCAGTGTGTTGGAACACTGACCTTCTGGTGTATCATGGACCTTTGCTCCAAAAGCTACATAATTATTTGTGAGTTCTTCTTCATCTTTTTCATTATCTTCATCATCACTCCAAGAGGTGACATATGATCTTCCTTGTTTCTTGCGGGTGTTAGCACATTCGGCCTGAATATGACCAAATCCTTCACATTCTCTGCATTGAATTCGTCCAGCCTGTTTTGGTTCGTTGTTCTGATTTTTCCCGAACTGCATATTTCCTTGTTCAAATCTCAACCCACGATTGTTGTTCGAATCTTGTTGCTTTTGTCTGTTTCCGCCAAACCTCTCCTGGGATTTCTTGTTAACTACCTTCTTTAGCATCTTTGAGAAATTGTTTGTAATAAGTGCCAGTTTTTCAAACTCATCATCACTGTCAGACTCGTGACTCGCCTTGTCTGGAGAAACTTTGAACGCTAAATCCTTGGAGATTCTTTTGGTAGATTGCTGGAATGTCATCTCATAAGTTTGTAGCGAACCCATCAGTTCATCTAGGCTCATGGTGGCTACGTCTCTTGCTTCCTCTATTGCCGCTACTTTCATTGCAAATCTTTTGGGGAGAGATCGCAATGTCTTTTTTACTAACTTAGTTTCATTGTACACCTTTCCAAGTTGGTAAGCCATGTTGGAGATATCTCTGAGCTTTCCATTGAATATGGAAATGGTGTCATTCTCCTCCATTTTGAGTTCTTCAAACTTGGTAGCCAGCATCTGTAGTTTGGATTCCCGCACTCGACTGGTTCCTTCATGAACGGTCTGTAAAATATCCCATGCTTTCTTTGCTTGGTAGCATGTAGATATAAGCTTAAATTGGTTTTCATCAACAGCAGTGAAGATTGCATTCAGTGCCTTCGAATTTGCCAGTGATTCTTTAAGATCATCTGGAGTCCATTTAGACTTGTCTTTGAGTTGTTGACTTGACTCCCCTTCCACAGCCTTAGAACTTGTAGCATCTTCTGTAGGATGATTCCATTCATTCTCAACATAAAACCACGCCAGTTCGTCCAGTGAATTGATAAATACCCTCATACGTGCCTTCCAATAGTTGTAGTTGTTTCCTTCTAACAGTGGTGCTTGAGAGACTGAAGCTCCTTCTCTTGTCGTCATGGTAAAACCGGATCTCACTTTCCTTGAAACAACCAAGGGAACGATAAGTGACTCAGCTCTGATACCAAATGAAATTTAGTTTTACCACTTTTTCTAGTTTTTACTAGTGTGTTCCAACATGCCTAGTTTAACCAAGTGTAAAAAATGTGAAACGTAAAAGACACACAACTTGGTTACGCAGTTCGGTGTAAACCACCTACATCTGCGGGGCCTGGCCCAGTTCAGAATGAATCCACTAATTAGAAAGATAGCGTACAGAGTACATTTTACAAAATACTTATCTTTACTAACTATGACGTGTGGACTATGCTAGCTCCCCTAGCTACCGATCCGCCTTGATCAGACTCCCTCTGACCTCGAACTCTGTCGACGCAGGATCTCCTCCTCCCGAGGAATTAAGGTATACGATTCTGAACTTAGTGTGGCAGGACAGTGTTGGAACACAGTTTATTGGCTCTTGCAAATTTTGTAAGATCTCAAAATCTAGGTGCAGATTTTGATCTATAAAACCGTAAGTATGCAGCCGTGTTTGTCCCATATTTATATCTACGAATCAGACTTGAATACTCCTTGATTATCTCCACAATATTCCTATTCCAAATCTGATTCTCGAAGCATATCCAAATCCCATAAATAAAGGGATTTACCTTAACTCATTCTATCCCATATATTCAAATAAATCTTCTCCTTATAAGTAGGGATTTTCCATAAAACCAATTATGCTTCACACGCCTAATATATAGCCAAATATACGATTACCACAAATTCTAAAACACCTCAATATTTTGGCTTGAATTCCGTTAAACCCTATGGCGTAAATTCTGCTCCAGCACCATGTTCCAACATGGTCTGTATATTAGTTCAAAAATAATTCACACAAAATTGCCAATACAATAATTCATTGACTTTACACATGACATATAATTCGCAACGGCATATAATTCGCATATGACATGTATTGCCTATTACGGCATATAAGACATGCAATTTCATCGACATAGGCAATAATTTTGGCGTGTAATTTTTCGACTCAATTTAATCAATATAATTCACAAAATATCATTCTTTTCAAGACTGTTGAACGTATATTGATAAAACATGTGGAAATTAAATAAGGAAATTACACGAGCAATTTAGTATAAGCAAGAATAATAAAATTTTATTAATTATTCATGCGTACGATTGGAAAGCTTAAAATATAATTGATAAGCACGTTTCAAGCTATCACATATATCACACATATTGATGGAGTCACGAGTTCACTCGCTGTCCTTGAAAAGAATGAGTCTCGTCGTGGACTTCGTTCCCTAGGATAAAACCATCGAAGGTAATTTTAACAAGTAAAATTACCTCGGAGTCACACAAAGCCCGAAGGACTATTACCGACAAAGACAGAGGAAGGAAGACTCAAGTTTAGAAGTAGGGAGGAACTTGAGAATTGTGCGAAATTTCTATCTGACATATAGACTCTATTTATAGATGTCTAAGAAACCCTATGGAAATATACGCGGAAGATCTGATTCCCGTAATCAGAGAAAATATTCTCTAACCACCAAATATTTTACAAATATTTGAATAGATTCTGGAAAGATAAGAATATCTCATATTCCTTATCATGATTAACCGCGTATCAAATCTCATATATTCCACACGTGATTCCAAGAATATTTGTTACCCAGTTTGGTTTTCTAGAGACTTCCACACGATCCAAACGTGTTTTAGACAGTAAAAAATTAGAGAAAACTTATTACGTGCAAATGAATTTTTGCCTAAGTTTCCTTTCCAAGAGGGACTCTTTGAGTA
Organism: Rubia yunnanensis; assembly: GCA_037428765.1. Taxonomy (NCBI): domain Eukaryota; kingdom Viridiplantae; phylum Streptophyta; class Magnoliopsida; order Gentianales; family Rubiaceae; genus Rubia; species Rubia yunnanensis. Next base: position 70,316,004 of record CM075071.1, on the reverse strand, counting down.
TCCATATCTCATTCACCCTTTATCCATTTTGAGAGTTTAAACAGTCAATTTTATAGAACTCACAGAGGAGAATCCAAAACAACGCCCACTGACTCCAATTCAGTTCGAGCCCAACTCAAAATGAAGCCCAAAAGTTGACGAAATTCAACTTGTTTTACAATCATTTTCCAATAGGTTCTGGAGAGGAGCAGCTTTTGTTCTTGTAGACCAATCAGTGCAAGAGTCTTCTTTGCTTCCATTGTACCTGCAATAAAAAGGAGAGAGAGAATATTCTGTTCTAAATCTCATGAATTGTAATTGTAGGTATATGCAATTTATCTAGGATAACTAAGCATTTTACTTCTTGATCAAGAGTTGTGTAGTGGAAGATATGATTATGAGATTTAAACGCAAGGCTCAACTTGATAGTTTATTCGCAACTAGGTTAGATTGTCTATTGATTAAGTCAATCTATACTTGTTGCATCTTTCTGCTTATTAGAAAAGCTAGTTCATATAGTTCCCAGGGTGCTAGAAGTGGGTTTAGAACACTGTCCCTAGCAACACTGAAATCAATTTCTATTGCGACAAATTCCAAGTCCAAATATCTTCCGAAATCAACACCTGATTGCCATCAAGTCAGCATGCAGACTAGAAGATGCAGCTAAAAAGTGTCCCTTTGCAGCTAAGACATTGCCAAAAAAGTCTCTACATATGATACCAAGTCCACACTCCTTTGAGTTTTAAACCACACATCATCTACATTAATTTTATTCCCATAATCTGGTTTTTTCCACTCACGTGTTGTGATTTTTGGTTTAGTTTCTGGTTTTATAGTAGGAGTGAGACCTAAAAAAATGCCAATTAGAGTCTAGGAAATGTTTAGAATACACAAGTTTCACCAAGAAACTGAGATAGATATCTTGCTTTATAGCTCTAATTATGGACATCCTATCTAGTTTTGTGTTTTCAAATGTGAATTTGTTTTTATCTTTCCACAGAGCCCAACAAATAAATGAAGGAGAAGATTGGACTAACTCAGTGTGTAGGGGGATTAACCCCTTATAAGTCCAGTAAACTGAAAGTCTATCCCATATAGAAGAGAAATCCCGATGAGGAATTCCAAACCAATTGTGCATTTCATTCCAGATATACATAGCAAATGAGCATTTGTTTAAAAAAATGGTCTAAATAATCTACATTACTGGGGCACATTAGACATTTAGACACCACATTGAGTCTCATAGATGCAACACTGTTATCAAATGGTAATATGACATTTAAAACTTTCCACATAAAGATGGATAATTTTTTTGGTAGTCTCTGGTGCCATACATGTGAAAGGGATCTGATTCTTCTTTGTTTATTCCAGGAAAGCTTAAAAGATTATTTGAAAGTGAAATTTCCTCTCCAATTGGCCTTTCAGATGATTCTATCATCGTTGTCATGAATTTTATGGATGGAAAACCTGCATGGGAGAAGGCATACAATAGTGTTTTGGTGATATAAAATCATCAATGGTGTGCTCTACTGGGATGTTGGCAAATGTGTCTGGAATTATGTTAGTTAAAGGCCCATTTCTGGTCCAGTTTGACTGCCAGAAAGATGCCTTTCCATTCCCGTGGATCACAAAAGTGTTTGATTGTGCCAAAGAATCCACTTCAGTAATTCTTTTGAAAACCTTAGCTTTTCTGGATGACTGAGGCAAGGACCAAATGAACTAAGTCCAAGGTGTTATTCCTTACTGGAATTTCCACCAAAACTTTAAGGAGAAAGCTTTGGAGACTGAGTTTAAGTTCCTTAGTCCAATTCCATTTTCATCAGTGGGATAAAAATTTTCAACTGAAAAAAGTCCGGTCTATTATTGATATCGAATTGCATGGCCAGTAAAAGCAGTGGAACATACCAGCAAATATAGGAGAATACTCAAAAATAGCAATTGAAAGTTTTCTATTCACCAATCATTATAGATGGCACCAAGAAAGAGAAAGTAACACGTATATAAAATGAAATCAAAAAATGAACTTTACTTTAACTTTACGTTTAAATAATTAAATTTAGCAATAGATTTATTCAGATAATATCTAGAGCAATTGGGAAAAAAGTTATTAGACAATGATGGAATTTTTTTTTGGGTGTCTCCATGCTTTCCAGATTTTTCTTTGGTTTATATGTTGGATATTTAAAAGAAATTACTCATTCTCTGTGTCAGCTTTTTTATCACACTTTTTGGAGGTGATAGAAAATGCTGAGGAATAAAGAATAAGCAAGTTTGGATTAGGGTTAGCTTTCCCGTTGCTGACAACCACCTATTCTTCCAGTTAAGCAACTTAGAGTCATAAGTTTCTATTAAGTCCCGAAAGAAGATGGATTTAGGTTTACTTTGAAATATAGGTACTCCTAAATATTTAAAAGGGAAGGTTCCCTATGTCATTTTGAGTTTAGATTTGACTAATCTGATTTGGGCTGGACATGCTTGCTTGTTGTTGTAAAAATTACTTTTTAGAAAATTAAATTTCTGACTAGTTGCAAGCTTAAACTTATCTCGGAAATCTTTAATACTAGTTAAGCTGTTTTTAGTGACTTTTAAAAACACAATTGTGTCATCAGCATAGCTTAGGTGAGACACATGAGTTGAGTTGGAGGCAACTAAAAATGTTGAAGTTTTTCATTTGAAAACAATAAATGCTAAACTTCTAGAGAATGCCTCTGTAAAGATATTGAATAAAAAATGGGATAATGGGTCCCCTTGTTTGATTCCTCTTGAGGGTTTAAACAGGCTTGTTGTTTTTCCATTTATTAAAATAGAAAACCATGAAGAAACTAGGTTATTCATGATGTTTTTGACAAAGCTACCATGAAAGCCAAACTCAAGGAGGATAGAGTTTAGAAAAGGCCAGCTAACCCTATCAAAAGCTTTTGTAAGATCCAACTTTAGAATGCAATTTGGGATATATTTTTTAAAATTCAGGAATCTCATAATCTCATTTAAGTAGATGAATTTATCAGCAATCTCTCTATCTTTCTTAAATGCAGTTTGCTGATTTGAGATTATCAGAGGTATTAAGGGGTTTAACCTTTCCATGATGACTTTTGAAAAAAAATTGTTAACAAAATTTGATAAGCTTATAGGTCTAAAGTCATTAAAATGTGTCACTGTAAGCTTTTTGGAGATTAGGGTTATCCAGGTGGTTAAAATTCTTTTTGGGATTTCAGTACCTGAGAGAAAATGATTAGTAGTATTTAAAATATCCATGCACACAATGTCCCAAAGTTGAGTGAAAATTTTTGGAGTAAATCCACCAGGTCCAAAGGCACTGTCAGAATTAAGGCTGAAAACTACAAATTTCCCTTCTTCAAGTGTTGCAGGCTTGATTAGTGACTGGTTTTAGAGTTTGGATATTACCGAGGGTATTTAGGATAGAAAAGGTTTGAAATATGACCCAAATTCCTGATTGAATTCACTTTTTAGCAGATTATAGTAATAATGGACAACTTCATTTTCAATTTTTTCTTGGCTGTCTAGCCATGTTTGTGAAAACCCCTACCGAAATAGAATTAGAGTACATGTAATAATTAAATTTTATCAAATATTTCAATCTTTTCTTTAATTTTCCGAAAAATATATATAAATGTATATAAATAATATATATATAATAATACTAATAACAATAAGTGAATAAATAAATAAGTAAGAGAAAATTACCGAGAAGAAATTATACATAATAATACATATATATTATATGATAATAGTAATAATAAGCAAATAAATAAATGAGCAAATGAATAAATAAATGCAAGAAATTACCATGAAGGAAAAGCTGGCAGCGGATGTGAAAAATTATCCAAAGTAATTTTTTGGGCAAGTGGAGTTACCAGGAAGAAGAAATGGACGGTGGACGTGAGAGGTTTGTCCAAAGTAATTTTGGGCAAGTAGACTTGAGGTTTACAGGACAAAACTTTAGGTTAAGTAGGTGTCAGAACCCACATTTTACATAGTATAAATACCAGTGATATCCTCCCCAAAACTTACAACCTTAAGAAAGATACCTTGAGTACCAAAAATTCAGAGGTTAAGCAGTGAAGTAGAAGCGGAGGTTGTCAAACCAAGTTTAACTAAGGTGAGTGTTGCATCGCCCTAGCACGAATTGAGTTAAATTGGGTTTATGTTTATGTACTACCACACGAAGACACCTCTAGCACCGGTTGTTTTGGTTCCTAGCACCGGTTTTTTGGTGCCTAGCACCGGTTTTTTGGTGGCTAAAAAACCGGTGCATAAGTAAGCGATGCTACGTTATCACCGGTTGAAACAAAACCGGTGCTAAATTTATTTTATTAGCACCGGCTATATATTGCACCGGTTTATGTTACCGGTGCTCTAATGTACCATATTAGCACAGATTTTTTGTAACCGGTGCTAGAAAAAATCGGTGCAATACCGGATTTATCGCACCGGAATTGTTAGCACCGGTAATGGAACCGTTGTTAAATCTTTATATCTCACACCGGTATGTGGGTAGGTAGCACCAGTTTTTAAACCGGTGACAGAAAAATAAATTGCACCGGTTATAGTTTAGCAACGGTTTGGGAACCGGTGTTAAAACTTTATTTCTAACACCGGTTTGTAGGTATATAGCACCGGTTTTTAAACCGGTGACAGAAAAATTAATTGCACCGGTTATAGTTAGCAACGGTTTGGGAACCGGTGATAAGAAAACAGTTTTATTGCACCGGTTATATGTTAGCACCGGTAAAAAAACCGGTGCTAGAGTTTATTTGTTGCACCGGTTAAATTTAGCACCGGTTTGAAAACCAGTGCGATGAAGTAAATATAGCACCGGTTATGATCGCACCTTTTTTGTAGTATCGGTTTTGAAAGCGGTGCTACAAGCGTTAATTTTGCACCGTTTAATTAGCACCGGTTCTCTAATCGAAAAAAATCGGTGTTAAAAGCGTGAGTAAATTATGTGGTCACTGTAAGCTGCGGCGTGCTGCAGCGTTCGTCTTCTCACAGCCAGCTCCTTTTTTTAAGGCATGGTACCCAGTATTTGTTGTGCGTAGTAACAGAATGGTGCACGAAGACAAATTGAACAAATTTGGAGCCACAGTATGCATAGACAACAAAGTAGGTTGAAGAACGGATTGAATCCGATGAAGTATAATATATTACTAGCAAAAGAAGAGCAGGAAGTGTTCCGTAGTGTCGTAAGATACTGAAACCCCCTGCAGCGTCGAATTTGACGAGTATCAGATGAGATGGCCATTTACCTTTCTTGTAACAGATAAGACTAACCACTATCCGACGATTTGTGCAAGTCCTTGTATGATATTCAATTGAGCTATGCATTTTGGCAGAGTATTTTTTGCAAAAATACAAACCCACTTCACAGCAATACTCCGCAGTTCATCCTTCCCCAGTGGAGTGTAATCTTTCGGGAATTGCTGAAACAATGCATTAAATGACATGTTAAGAGAAGGATGTAAATGTCAGGATAACGAATAAATAGAAGAAATGTAGGAAAACATACCAGAATAATGTCAATGTCATGTACGTGCCTGACAATTTTTTCCATGTAATACATGCAATGGTACCCGCACTCCCAAGTACTACTTTGTATCTTGTGCTGATGATGGAAAAGACAGTTTGTTGAACCGATTACGAAGATGAAAATGACACGTGAAATATGAAGGTATGAGATGATACGTACACTGATGTTTATGACATCCCAAGTGTAGTTGGAAGGGTAGGACCTATTTTGTTTGGAATTGGACCGTTGATATTTTGTTGCAATCCTACAGTATAGATGGAAACCTATTTTCGTCAACATGAGGAATATTATTTTCAGAAATTGGGGTTTACACAATATATGATCATGGGAAGAGTAACAGTAATTGTAAATAATTGAGCCAAGAGAGTGCGAAACGTACAAGAACACAATTACGGGAAAAACCATTTTCGGAAAACATCAAAGCTGAAGGAAAGAAACGAATGTGTTCCACTTACAAATGAATCATTTTAAGGCATGATCTATTTCGTTTGGAAATTCCCCCAGTCATTGAGTCGATGCAATAGACTCGATCGATTTCTGGTACGAAGACAAGCAAAAACCAATGGTCCCTATGGGAAAAAGGGTAAAACAAAAGTACTTAAGATTCAAACAAATAAAATCATAGCACACGGTTGCTTTCGCTTCCATGTGGCCGGGTCTAGCTACTCGGAAAACGAATGGAACTTACTCTCGATTGTATGGGAAGATGTACATCCTCGCTTCAGTGTGGCACATGACAGCCAAAACCTCGTCCGCGGTCAATTCCACCCTTTGATTTTCCTTCTGAGCCATTGAGTTCGAAGAGGCAGGAATAAACTGGACGTGGCCTCCACGTACCACCCCATCGCAGATGTATCTTGCAAATTAATATGGTTAGTGAAGCAAATATAATAATACTTGTATCTATGAATAAGGAAAGCATGCACTTCTTACGATGCCCATATATCCAGTTGGCACCCACTGATCCACTCCATTTCATCATCCGCGTCCAAGCTGTTCATGAACAGTCGTACCTTGTCAGTGAATATGGCTGCGTAGACTTCTTTTGATCTGAACACCTTTGCGCTGAAATTGATGCGAAATATTTTGTCCGGTCCACATATTTGTGCAGATAGCTGTAAAGCCTCACTAATCTGGTGAACAGCAGCGATGCTTTCTTATTTTTCCATGGCTCCCTAATCATTACATTCAGAATCTAATAATATTAGTTGACAGTATTTTTATGTAATTCAGTAGTGGATGGTAATGTAAAGGCTGAAATGAGTTCTCACAAATATGTATTTGGGAGAAATCGACGAGGGAGGATTTTGTTGCCCATTCTCCGGTGATGTAGTTTTTTCTTTCGGTAGTTGCTAATGGGTAAAATGTTAGTGATGCGTAGATAGAAAATCATTCGGAATGAAATAGTATGGGGTATGTACCTCTCCTTTTACCGATCGAGCGGCCACCTCTCCCAAAGGAGTATCTTCCTTAGGCACTGGTGTGAGGTTTGTTTGAGGACTTCCATTTTCGTCGACCACCTTTTGCTGCGGAGGCGGTTACTACTCATTCTCCTACGTAAGAATATGAATAACATATCATGTCATTGTATTAGCACCTAAGATATGTATGAGCACCGATGAGAAGAAGAATGCAACTATCACACCTCATCATCCTGTTGCTCTATGACACTTATCAGCTTTCCCGGCCATAGAATGTTATACCCGATGGCCTGAATGACGAACTCAAATTCTTCATGTTCAATCGGCAAAGGTGCCTTTGGTATGATCACATGTCCTTTTAGATTTACCCGTTCCCACTTGATGGGTAAGTCAGTTTCCGCTTCCTTTGGAAAGAATATACCGAATGCGGCTACCTCCCTCTCTCCATGATGGTTCAAAACATATAGACAACATTTTTTTCCTCTCTGAGAGATGAACTTAGAGATTGGGTAAATACATGGGTCGAGCAATAACTAATAAGAAGTAATGAACTGTACATGTAGCTGCTGAAGGCTGCCGCGCGCTGCAGCTTTCAGTGCCCAGCTGAGACTGAGAGCTCCAGCGCGCTGCAGCTTTCAGTGCCCAGCTGAGACTGAGAGCTACAGCGCGCTACAGCTTCTAGCGTTCATCAGCAACGAACTGTATCCCCACACAACATCAATCCAAATCAGGAAATGGAAATCCGTATACTACAAATCACATAGCCAGAAAGGAACAAATACGATTGCAGTTCACGGTTTGGACTACCTTGCCATCCGCTGCAGTTCCTTGTGGGTCACTACATCCCGATGCTGAAGGCATGAATACTCGGTTGTCCTTGGTCGTGGGGGTGGAAGATGCAGCGAGGAAATTACGGGCATCCAAGTGTGGGGGAATAGCTTTACCCAATTACCCAGCTAGCCAATTTGTTTGGGCCTCAAGTAAAGCAACAAATGTTTCCCTGAGCTCGATGACATCTGTTGGTTGTTTGGTTGAATTTGAAATTTCCTCAGATGGTTTTGTGTTTGTGCTCCCACGTCGACTAGATACGTAACGGGTGACAGTCATATATGGCAGGGCCTCGTTGACCTTGGAGGTTGCAGAGCAACCCCTCCAACGACCCCCGCGATCCTTCCTACCCGTTGCTTGAACTAGAATATCTTCTTTGCCATGTATAACCAAATCTCCCTTTTGCTTCTTATCCAAAAGGTTTTGCTAAGAAACAAAGAAAATATTAGCCATTTGATCGGGATAACATGAAAGAATATCAATGGAGATAGATTCATTTATGAATTATGCTCACAATAGTGGGGGCTGCTCTTCGCACGGAGTCGTTGGTGTAGGTTGATAATTTCTTGTCCCAGTTTGCTGCAAGGAACACTTCCGAGCAGTCCGATTTGAAATCCATGCTCTGAACTAAAGCCTCTGCTTCTTCCACACTCTGACCTTCACCCAGAAGCGCCTCAATTGTAGCATTTCTTTTCCCCTTCTCGAGTTCTACTGCAACCCTACGGTTCCCTCCACTCCCCGTGTGATGGATGTAGTCCTTCTGTGAGGCGCTTAATTTTGCTGCATCACTTACCGCCTGTGTGGACATCAGTATGTAAACTGCCGGCATGGTATTGACTAGGGGAAAAAAAGTTTGGAGGGATTACCTTGAATTCAGGGGTTGACCTGTGTTTCACAAACAGCTCCCACTCATTTTTGTCCATCCACCTATAGTCTCTCCATGCGCAAGAGCCCGGTTTTTTAAGCACAATGTACTTGTTCGCCACCTTAGTCTTTCAATTCCTCCACTTTTCACCTGCATAAATTGTCCATTTATTGCGGAGCTTATTCATCTCATTGAAAGTCATTTTCGTTTGTATATCCCAGCTGATCTGGAGGATAAGGAGACATGTTGTTAGTGCGACATGTAACAAACTTGACATTAACAATGGAGGATTAGAACACACTTACAAGAATGTCTTCCCATGCATCCTTCTTCACATGGTCTGGAACTGATCTCCAATTATGCCATGTCCCGAAGCGGATTCTTCGGCGGAAGGCATAGCCAACATACATCGACCATCGACTGTGCATAACTAGGGGTTCGAAGTCATCATCGAAGAATATTTTAAGAGGCTTCTTTTGTTTCGCAAGCAACACGGACTTGCACGTGGCTGTACCTTTGCGCTTGCAATACTCTCCAATCTCAAACTTGTCGAAGCTCCCACTCATGTCTTCTTTTACCGTAGTTTCTTCTGCGTCTCAGGACTTCTCTGATCCCGAGCAATATTTCTGTGCTCCAGCCCCTTCCTCGCCATTTTCGTCACAGTTGGCATCCTTTGGAGGGGTAAAACATTCATGGGCAACAGTTTGTCTACCACCGGAGACAAACAATTTCTTCCTCGGTGGCTCCATTGAAGCTCTTCTATCAGTAAATGAAACACAAGAAAAACATTAATCCAACACTGCCCTTTGCAGATTTTCACGAAAATCCAACCGACTTCAACAAATTCGTGTAGGGGGCACGTGGGTAGGAAAAAACTATGACATTACAAGCAAGCATATCATGCATGAGCATGAAACAACACCCACAATAGTTTAACCAGAAAAGTCAACACAAACTCACACACAAGGAGACCAACCAAAATATAGCTACTCATTAAACCCGAGAAATCATTGGAAACTACCAATGGGTGTTACCTTTTATGCGCAACAGCCGGCCGTCTTGGCTACCCCCTCCCCTGTGAACATTGCGAGCTGGGTACGAGCCGGGTATGAAATTTATGGAGTAGAGTGTCGATAAAATTGAGGTATCTGGTTGGCGACCTGGATTGGGAGGTTGAAGCCCGACATAAATGGTGAAGGGAGGGACATTGTTTTTGGGGGAAATCTGCACGGGGTTATGGGGGGAAGAGGGGGAACTTGGGATCAGAGATGTGGTGGGTGGAAAGAACTCGGTTCGATGTGGTGGGGAGGGAAGGGTACGGAAATAGAGGGTTAAGGATATGGAGGGAAAAGGGCAACTTTTGGAGGGAATGAAAATGCAGCTTTGTTGGCACATTTTGGTGTCTTTTAATTTTTGTTACTTTAATTTAAAAACAATAAGCTCATGTGACATTATGGATCGGGTAATTTCGCAGTTACTAAGCTCATATGGAATATAATCTTACCTAAGAAGATTTCTACCACTCCCCTGGAAACTGCTTAACTCCTGCTTACCATTTGATGATATCCTCGTAAAATGTGGTTATAGCTTGGCCTCTAAATGTCTTCTGTGCAATCAATCTGACTCCATGGAACATTTCTTTACTAATTGTCAACTGTGTAAATCCATTTGGTTTCAGATTGCTGCTTTCAATTAGCGGAATGTACATAATACAGTGGAAACTTTTTCCAATTTCTGGAACTGTAGTGACCTGACTGGAATAGCAGAGACTGCTATGTCATCTGATTCATGCTGTGATCTGCTGGGCTATATGGAAGGCTAGGAATGCTTATTTTTTCTATGGAACACCTTTTCCCATCTCCCATATTAGCAAGGAAGTCACAGATACACTCTACCTTTCCATTACCACCTCTCCCCGAAGGTTTCATGTTCCCTTCTTTGTTGTTTCCCCCCAGTCCCCCACCGAAGCCAACTATTTCCACAGTATACTAGGAATATCCAGGTCACAGTTTCATCAGGGTTACAGTGGATGCATCTTGGTCTAATTCCTCTGTTTCAATTGGCTTAGTTTCTCGCAATCGCCAAGGTTTACCAATCCTTAATAGATCCTATACCATAACAGCCATATATCCACTAGAAGCTGAAGTTAAGGCAATTCTTATGGCCTGGCAGATCTGTCTGGACGGATATCCCAACCTCAACATTGAATCTGACTCGCTACAGGCAGTTTATATGATTAATGAGCCTTCACTTTCCAAATGGACCCTATACCCTCTACTTTTCCGAGTTCACACTCTTTTGTCCCATGCTACCCTGAAGCACGCATACAGAGATTGTAACTCAGTTGCAGATGCCATGGTGAAATATGAAGCATCCTCTGCGGTGGTTTCAACTTTACATATGACCCGCATTCCGGCACATTATAACGGCTTAATCTATATGGATATTATTCATACACCTTAATTATATTAGAATCCACAGGCAAACCTTCAAATAAGATTGATACTGCTGATCTTTCCTCTATTTTTGCTGCTCTTCCGCGATGGCTACCATTTTTCCCAGTCTCAAGAGTGCTTTCACATGGCGGATTCCCAGTTTCTAGCATCAAGCACTCGAGCCTGGAGCCCTCGAGCCCTGGAGTCCGATAGGACTCAAGCCTTGGAGCCCTCGAGCATTGGATGCCCTCGAGCACTGGATCCCCTCGAGTCCGGATGCCCTCGAGCCGAGAATTCCCTCGAGCCTAGAATACCCTCAAGCCCAGAATGCCCTCGAGCAATGGATGGCCCCGAGCACTGGATGCCCTCGAGCCTGGATGCCCTCGAGCCGAGAATGGCCTCGACCCCTGGATGTCCTCGAGCCCCGAATACCCTCGAGCAATGGGCACTGGATGCCCTCGAGCGTGGATGCCCTCAAGCATGGATGCCCTCGAGCATGGATGCCCTCGAGCGTGGATACCCTCGAGGCTGGATGCCAGCGAGCACTGGAGGCCCTCGAGCCTGTATGCCCTCGAGCACTGGATACCTTCGACCCAGCAAGCACTTGACCATCAACCCCTCGAGTCAAAAACTTAATATTCTACTGGCCTAACATTCAGCCCAAAACAAATGTAAACTGCAGCCCAATCAGTATAAGGTGTGTGTATTAGTATTTCGCCCACAACCTCTCCTCTTCCATCACCTCCACCCGCAGTTCCCGAGGCCATTCCTCCGCCGTTCCCAAGGCCCTTTCTCCGCCCCTTCCTCCACCCCCTCCTCCGCCGACCCCTGCTCCCTCCGCCTTTCTCTACTCTCACGGCACCGTCCCCTGCCACCTCCGCCGTGCCCTGCTCCCTCCGCCTTGCCTGCTCCCTCCGCCTTGCCAGCTCCCTCCACCGTCTACTTCTCCAGCCGTGCTCCTTGATCGGCCAAGCTGTGTCCGACCATCTTAGACTGTACACCAAACACCAGTCGTCAACAACCCGTACTCCCAATTAGGTAAGGATATTATTTTCCTGAGGTTTAGTCAGTCGAAATTTTTTCTTCCTCATGGGTTGATTTCATGATAATTCCTCATTGTGTCAATGCCCTCAATGTGCTCATGTTTTCGGCATTACTGAACAATTTTGTGCGTAACCTGATTGTTCATGATATGTGATTCTGGATGGCACAACCCGTGCTCGCATATAATATGATAATTTTATGCATCACCTGATTGTTCATGATATTTTTTCTTGCTCACGGGTTGATTTCATCATAATGCCTCATACCATCAATGCCCTCATTCTGCTCTTATTTTCAACATTGGTGAGTACTTTTGAGCATACCCTGATTGTTGTTCATGACATGTGATTCTGGATGCATGGCCCATCGATTCGCCAAGGATTTATAGAATGTCCATCTTGTTCAATTATTTTGCTTCTGTTAATATTATCAAAAATTGGGATTAAGTGTGAGTAAACATTATTCCACATTCAGCCTATGAGAAGGAATGCTTAATTTAGAAGAAGTTGAGTCTGTATTATTTACCTTTGTGACTGTGTCTTATTTACCATGTTCCGTTCTAGCTGCCGTTAACACATTTAGTTTAACAAACATGGCCCCCAAAAAAGGTTCAACCAAGCAAAAGAACAACACCCAATAGCCCAGGAAAAAGCTAAGAGTGGTGGAGGGGGAGGACGTCAAGCACGGGACTCAGATTGTTCCGTCGACTGAGCCCATACCAGCCGCAGAGGCGGACTCCACTTAGCATACAACAATCTACAAGGACTTCATCTCGAGGGGCCTCATCCTTGAGAGAGGGCTGAGGCTGGAAAAGCCCTTCAAGAACTATGTGAAGGAGCACGGCTGGGAAGGGCTCATCGCACAACCGTCGCGGGCAAACCAGACCATAGCGTGTGAATTCTTGTCGATGATGAAGTACAAGAATTCAGCAACTATTTTCCTCCGTGGTCGGTTGGTCGAGTTGGCTTCGGATTTGATCAACACATTCTACAGGATCCCACCGAAGCCCGCGAGCTTGTACGAAGCCGCTGACACCGCAGTTGAACAAGCTTCATGGGAAGACATCAACACAGCAATCTGTGATGACAGCGCTGTAGTAATTCAGAATCTACCCCAAGAATGGTCCAGCATAGAGAAAAAGTACTTGACTGAGGACATGAACGTGTGGTACAGTTTCATAGCTGCCCGGCTACTTCCCGTGAAATTGAATAGCGAGGTTCATCAGTCCCGTATGCTGCTGTTGTACAAGATAAAGAAGAACATGAGCCTGGATGTTGGGAGTACAATAATGGCATACATCTAGGATTGTGTCAATGCCTATAACTGCATAGGCTTGTCCTCACTCATCACTGCAATATGCGTGGAAGCAGGTTGCAGATACAAAGATGATGACGTCACAATGATGCCAAAGCTCCCCATAAACCCTCTCATATTCTCCAAGAAGAAGAACGTTGCTGAGTCATCGAGGGCGGCAACAAGTAAATCATCGAATGAGAACTCGGATGGGGACTTGGCTGCATTGCAAATGAAGGTGGATCATTTGGTGCGCTGGACATCGTAGGTTGGGAAGATCCTCACAGCCATGTGTGGCGAGAGAATCAATGAATTGGGTCCAATCCCTACCTTTGATTCGCCAAGGCCCAACACGGTGGAGAAGAGGGCGCGCAGGAAATGACTGCCCACAGTGACCTCACATCTGCGTATTATCACGTTTTTTCAGTTGCTGGTTTAATTTGGATGTGGGGATCTAACATTTGTTGCTTTTGAAACATACATTGCTACTTTGTCCTGACTGTTTTTGCTTTGGATTTTGGAATGTTAGCTTTCAGGACACATAACGTATTTGTGTTGTTGTCTTAAACGACCTGCATGACCAATTCGTATCAGGTTCCTACCTGAGTAAAATTGCTGCAACGCGTTGAACCAGTAGAGTTGCAGCGCGCTGCAGCTGGCAGAACCTATCATAGGAATAATTGTCCACTTTTTTTACCAGCCTTTACCAAAACTGCTGTAGTACACTGCAGCGGACAGAACTGCACCACTTGGCAACAAATTGGAAGATAGTTGTACAACAGTTGCCAGAGGCAACAAAACCCAACAAAGTACAAGAAGTAAATTAAATTTTAACTTTGACATTGATGCTCGACCCCCCTAGTCTACAACCAACTTCATCTTCTTGGATTGACTGTCTCGAAGTTCTCGGCCATCATCATCTATCCAAATGCCATCTTTGTGTTTCCTCCGTATGGCTCCCGCCTCAATCCCGTTGTCACTAGGTAGAGGGGAAATAGAGGGGAACTCTAACCTTTCACTTGTAACCTCAAAATCAATTTCATCGCGGAAAGAGAATTTTCTACCTTGCACCACAATAGACCAACCTACATTGGACGGGTCATTTACGTAGAAAACTTGTCTTGCTTGTTCAGCCAAAATAAACTGATCATTTTCATATACCACACGAGTTGGGTCAACAAGGGTAAATCCCATTGGATCATCAGTTCGAACCCCAGTTGTGTTATCAAACCATTGGCACTTGAAAACCAGAATCTTGAATTCTCCATAGTCAACCTCCCAAATCTCATCAATAACACCATAGAACGACATCACAGCTACGACTGGTTTTTTGTCTTTCTTACTTACTTGCCACATAGTCTCCGACTCAATGTATACCCACTATTTTGTGTCGTGCTCTTCAAATCTTAGTCCCTAGTAGCGAAATAAAAACCGTTGATGTCATACCCGGAATACCTCAAAACCATGTAGTTAGGCTTCCTCGCAAATGCCCTAATTTTTGGGTCATAATCAGCAACATTGCATCAGTCATATAACTAATTCACAAACTTGTCAATGTGCTCCAACTGGACTTTATTAGGGGGCCACGTGGGATGACACTCTGTTATCGAATGAAGGTGCTCGGTCACATAAGCAGAAGTCTCCAAACAATTCCTCAACACATACAAATGAACTGACATCAGATCACTATTCAATGGAGTAAATAACGTTCCCCTCGACCTCGGCTTGCCTCCCTTCCTCCCAACATGTCGATTCAGGGGCACCCCAAATTTTCTGTGTCCCTCCAAATAGGAAGAGAAAAATTCAATCACTTCTTCGATAACATACCTCTCAACAATACTAGCTCCCGGCCGACTCATACATTTCACGTACCCCTTAAAGACTTTCATGTGACGCTCGAATGGATACATCCAACGCATGCCAACTGGACCACATATCTTCACCTCTCACACTATATGGACGACAAAGTGAACCACTATATCAAAAAAGGATGGAGGGAAATACATTTCCAACTTGCAGAGCACAACAACAACATCTTTTTATAGAACATCCAGATGGTCCCGGTCAATAGACTTCTGGCATATGGAGGCAAAAAATATACAAAGTCTAGTGATTGAGTGCCTTACGTCGGCCTCCATTACCCCACGAATAGCAACAGGTAAAAGTTGTTGCATCAAAACATGACAATCATGAGATTTCAACCCCGCCATCCGATAATCCTTCGTAACTACCCGACTCACATTCGATGAATAACCACTGGGGATCTTCACTGATTTCAAACTATCACAAACTGTGATTCTCTCCTCCTTAGACAAGGTACAAGGTGCAGGGGGCAAGTACGTCCTCTTACCCTTCACTTCTGGGGCAAGGTCATTTCTGATTCCCATATCAACCAAGTCCAACCTAGCATTCAAACAATTTTTCGTCTTCCAAGGAATATTCAAGAGGGTGCCTATCAAACTTTCACAAACATTTTTCTCAATATGCATCACGTCTAGGCAATGCCTAACCTCAAGATGCTCCCAGTATGGTAGATAAAAAAATATTGACCTTTTCTTCCATGGCCCACCACAATTTATTTTGTCTTTGCCTTTGTACTTTCCCAACACCACTCGTAATTTCTTAACCTTGCTGTGAATCTGCACACCAGTTAGTGGTGTAGGGGATTTTCTTCGTTCATTCCCGCCAACAAAATTGACCACATCATCCCGGTGTTTATGGTTTCCGTTGAGCCATTTTCTATGGCCAAGATACACTGTCTTTCTTCCATGTCTTAGCTGTTTGAATTCAGTCTTCTCCTCACAAATGGGACATACATTGTGCCCCTTCACAGCGTACCCAGACAAATTTCCGTAGGCCAAAAAATCATTGATAGTGCAAATTAGCATGGCCCGCAGTTGAAACTCCTCATTCATATGGCCATCAAATACCAACACCCCTTTATCTTCCCACAATATCTTCAAATCTTCTATCAATGGTCTCAAATACACATCAACCTCATTCCCAGGTTGTTTAGGACCTGAGATTAACATAGGCATCATAACATATTTACGTTTCATGCACAAATATGGGGCCAAATTATATATAACCAACATCACGGGCCACGAACTATGCTTCGATGACATATTACCAAATGGATTCATCCCACCAGTACACAATGCAAGGCAGAGATTTCTAACCTCCGAAGCAAAGGATGGATATCGCTTGTCAAAATTTCTCCATTGTTCACCGTCCACCGGATGTCTTATCTTGTCGTCATGTAGTTTTTCCCGCTCTCCATGCCATCGCAAGTTTTTCGCATCTTCTGAATTCGCGAATAACCTCTTCAACCTAGGAATTATAGGAAGATACCACATACACTTCAATGGGACCTTCTTCTTCTTCTTAGCCAAACACCCATCAACATCATTCGTCACACCCTTATATCTTGCATTTTTGCACACGGGACATTCAACTGCATCTATCAAATCACCGTCATACAAAACACAATCATTTGGACATGAGTGTATTTTCTTGTATTCCAAACCAAGTGGACACAATATTTTCTTGGCCTTGTAATAGTTTTTCGGAATTCCATTCCCTTCCGGGAACTTATCCTTTAGAATCTTCAGTAGTGAATTCACACTTGCATCACTCCAAGAACTTGTAGCTTTCAAATTGAAAACCTCCATCAAAAAAGATATTACGGTATCCTTACTTTTACATCCCGGATACAATGGCTTCTCTTTCTCGTCCAGCAAAGCACTCAACATTGTAGGTTTCCCCTCAAAATCTCTTACAATGTCATCGAACATACCATCAACTGTACATTTGTCTCCATCTACCTTGTCAAACCCACCGTCATGTCCTTGCTCAACCTCTCCATGAAATGTCTACAATGTAACCTCCGTCAAATCCATTCTTCAACAAGTGAAATCTAACAACTCCACGATCGTCAAAGCGTTCACGACACAAGCATCTTTTGCATGGACAAAGTATCCTCTCCTCCCGACCAAAGGCATAATCTAGAAACAAATCAATAAATGCAATATGTTCACCACTCCCTCTAGCTACACTTGGACAATTAACCATTTTTCCCCTCCACGCAAACACGGATTCTCGGTCCGCTGTATCTAAACAAGATGAAACACACCATTACACATATTTTCATTGGTAAAAAATACGAACAATGAACACGATCTTTTTGCTACACAATACTAAACGTGTCATGCATGTCCGTGTATAAGTATGCGAATCGATCAACTGCATGTTCTCGGGAAACATATAAATATATATACCACCTACCTATCGTTGCCCAAAAATGTTCACATCAACACTCATTAATTTACACTCCCACGCCATGATCGATGCTCAACCAAAATAAGCTAGGCATAGAGAAACAAATAATAAATACAAAAAAACTACCCCCAATCATGCATTTATGGTTCTGGTTGATTGAAATTCCAAAAAATTAATGAATACTTACTTCCATGAGTCTTCATTTGTTTGAGTTATTGCACACCTTCCCAAGAAATCTACCATCTAATAATGGATGTTCAAGTTCAAAACTAATTTAAGAGGGTAAGTTCGGAGCATTAAATGCTCGATTTAGCACCGGTTTTTGTCAATAAGACACCAAACCGGTGCCAGTTTTCTCGTATTTTTCCACGAATGCATTCAGCACCGGTTTCTACATCCCATAACACCGGTTTCTATAACCGGTGCCAAAAACATATATCACGCTGATTTTCTAGGATTCTTTGCACCGGTCTTCAAACCGGTGCAAATATAACACCGGTGATCGTTGTTTTTAGCACCGATTTTTTGACCGGTGCTAAACTCTCAACGGTTTCCACAAATTCTAGCACCGGTTTCCCGACCGATGTAAAAATAACACCGGTTTTTATTTAAATAACTGGTGCAAAAAAAATTTTAACCGGTGCCAGAATAACACCGGTTTTACACCCGGTGCTAACACTAAAAAATGGTTGCTAAAATAAGATTTACGCCAGTTTTCGTAATTGGTGTTAAAAAACCGGTGCCATAGGGGGGTCTCTGTGGTAGTGATGTATGTATACACATGATGCCATCAGAACCTGACTCTCTCTCAAACTAAACCCTCCACCTCTCGAACCCCTGCTGAAACTCTACCTCTCGAACCCCTGCTGAAACTCTACCTCTCGAACCCCTGCTGAAACTCTACCTCTCGAACCTCTGCTAAAACTCTATCTCTCGAATCCTTGTTGAAACACTACCTCTTGAACCCCTGCTAAAACTTTACCTCTCGAACCCCTACCGAAACTCTACCTCTCGAAACCCTACTACCTCTCAAACCCCTACTGAAACCTTTAGTCTCAAACCTCTGACAAAACTTTATCTCTTGAAACCTTTAGTATGAGGTACAATTTTCTTAACTCTCTAAATTTGTAAAGAAGATGGTCTCGACTGACGAGGAACACAAGAGAAGATTTATCCAAGGGTTAAGGTTGAAATTGAAGAATTTCCTAGCCCCGACCTATCAGAACACTTATCCCGCAGTCATCGAATCTGCTTGCAGAGTGGAGGAAACCAAGAATGCCTTACGAGCTATGCACCAATCGAGAAGGACAAATGTGAAGTCCCAATCCGTATACATCCTCGGCCCACAGGGAGTAAACTTTGAGCAAAACAAAGTCCCTAGGAGAGACACATCCCGACCCTCAACCACGTCAAGGAGCCTGAGCATTGCCACAAAAGGAACGACTTAAGTGTGTTGCACGTACTGTGGAAAGGGAGGCCATGATGAGAAGGATTGGTGGAAGAGGGCAAACAAGTGTCTACGGCGTGGAAGTTCTGAACATAGAATATCCGAATGCTCGCAAGCTCAGCCGAGTCACTTGTCTCAAACCATGGGATCCCAGGCATCGGTTGCCAAACCTGCTGAGAAAGGAGGAGCAAGTAGGGGCAGTCAACCAATGGTGCAAGCTCATGTATACGCAATGGAAGATAGTGAAGCCCCGATTTTGACCGAGGTCATTGAAGGTACCCTTCCTATCCTGGGTAAAATAGCTAAAGTTTTGATTGATCCTGGTGTTTCTCATTCTTTTGCTAGTTACTCCTTGAGAATATGGAAGAGAAAATAGAGGACTTACCCTATAAATTGGAAGTTAGCACTCCCACAAACAATATTAAAATCCTAACTAGACATGTATGTAGAAACTGTGAGGTAAATGTGGGACGTTGGGAATTTTCCATAGACTTAATTGCTTTACCCTTAAAGGGGTATGAGGTGATACTTGGCATGGATTGGCTTGCTAAAAAACACCCAGTTAAATTTTCATAGGAAGGAAGTTAAGCTGTGTTGACCCAGGGAACTTCTTAATAAAGTAGATGTGGGAAGGAAGAGATTCTCCTCATTACTTGTGGCGGGAGTCAAAGATCGACAAATGTTTTGTAAGGGAGAAACTGGAATATTGGCTTATATCTTGAATAAGCTTGTTGACCAGTTAAAGGAGATATAACTGTGGTCCAAGACTTCCCTGAGGTATTTCCAGAGGAACTAGTAAGCTTACCTCCTGAAAGAGAGACTGAGTTTACTATTGATCTAGTACCAAGAGCCGCACCTATTTCTCGAACCCCTTATCGTATGGCACCGCTAGAGTTACAGGAGTTGAATCTACAACTCGAAGACTTATTAGCTCGAGGATTCGTTCAACCGAGTACCTCTCCCTGAGGAGCCTCGATATTATTTGTTAAGAAGATGAAAGGCTCTCTTCAGATGTGTATCGATTATCGAGGCTTAAACAATGTGACAATTAAGAATAAATACCTTTTTCCTATTATTGATGAGTTGTTAGATCAACTCCAAGGGGCAGTCGTATTTTCCAAACTGGACTTGCGATAAGGATACTACCAGTTACGAGTGAAGAGGGAGGACATACCCAAGATAGCTTTCAATACTCGATATGGTCATTACGAATGCTTGGTAATGCCATTTGGAGTAACCAATGCACCATCGGCATTTATGGACCTCATGCATCAAGTATTTCATCCATACCTAGATGAGTTTGTTGTCATCTTCATCGATTACATCTTGGTCTATTCCAAATCTTAGCAGGAATATGAACGACATCTAAGGAAGGTATTACAACTGCTTAAGGAGCACAAGTTGTATGCCAAGTTTAGCAAATGTGAATTCTGGCTAAACCAAGTGAACTTTTTGGGGCACGTGATTAGTAAGGAAGGAATATCCGTGGACCCCTGTAAAGTCGGGATAATTCTAAACTGGAGGGTGCTGAACAATAGTACATGAGTGTAGAGTTTTCTTTGACTGGCATGATATTATCGATGTTTCGTTAAAGACTTTTCTAAGCTAGCGTCCCCTCTATTCTACTTAACTTAGAAGGGAGTTAAGTACGAATGGAATGAGAAGACTGAATCTAGTTTTCAAGAATTGAAGAAACGTCTGACCATTTCCCCAATCCTTGCCCTACCTGAGGGAAATGATGGATTCATAGTATATATTGATGCTTCAGGAGATGGTCTAGGGTGCGTATTGATGCAAAGGGGCCACGTGATTGCTTATGCATCTCGGAAGTTGAAACTTCATGAAAAGAATTACCCCACCCATGACCTAGAGCTAGCTGCAGTGGTGTTTGCTTGAAAGAAGTGGCGACTTTACTTATATGGAGTCACATTTGAAGTAATGTTAGATCATAAGAACCTGAAGTACCTATTTTCCTAAAAGGACCTGAATATGTGCCAACGTCGATGGATGGAGTTTTTGGGGGATTATAACTGTGTAATCAATTATCATTCTGGCAAGGCGAATGTGGTGGCAGACGCACTAAGCCGGAAGGTGAATTTGGCGCATATTTGGATAAAGGAGACAGAGATGTTATCACGGGCAGAGAATTGGGATGTGAGACTAAACCTGACCGAGTTGTATTCTTCAATCTAAGGGTACAAGTGGTTTTACCCACAAATATTAAGAAAGCTCAAGAGTCGGATGAATCATTGGTGAAGAAGAAAAAGCTTCTCGCTGAAGGGAAGTTACCGGACTTTGAAGTGGACGGCGAAGGAGTACTGACTTGTAGAGGTAGGCTTTGACTACCCCAAAATTCAGCAATCACTCTAAGAGTGTTGGAGGAAGCTCACCGATCCAAGTATACGGTGCACCCAGGAGGAACCAAAATGTACCGAGACCTGAAACATCGGTATTGTTGGGACAATATGAGGAGGGATATAGCAGAATACGTAGCACGTTGTTTAATGTGCCAGCAGGTCAAGGTCGAGCATGAGAAGCCATCGAGGTTGTTACAACCATTGGAGATTCCTGGGTGGAAATGGGATCACATCACGATGGACTTCGTGACGGGATTATCCCAAACACCAAAGAATTTTGACACAATATGGGTGGTGGTTGATAGGTTTACCAAGTCGGCTCATTTCCTATCGATTAACGTTAAATACTCCTTGGAAAACCAATTGTCCTATACATCCGGGAAATTTTAAGATTACATGGGGTGTCGATAACTATCATATCCGACAGGGACCCAAGATTCACTTCCTGTTTTTGGAGGCAACTGCAAGCAACTTTGGGAACCAAATTGAACTTTAGTACAAGTGCCCATCCACAAACAGAGGGGCAGTCAGAGAGGAAAATTCAAACCTTAGAGGACATGCTCCAAAGCTATGTTATGGATTTCGGGGGAAGTTGGGATGCTCATTTACCTTTGGTAGAATTCGCTTCTAACAATAGTTATCATTCATCCATTGGTATGGCCCCATATGAAATACTCTATGGTAGGAAGTGTCAGACACCCATTTTTTGGGACAAAGTGGGAGAGAAAAAGATCTTTCCAGTTGCCAGTATACCTTGGATTGAGGAATCCGTGGATAAGGTCAAACTGATAAAGCAACACCTGCAGACGGCTCGATAAAAGAGTTACGCAGACCATCGAAGGAGGGATTTGGAGTTTGGAGTGGGTGACCAGGTGTTTTTGAAGGTAACCTCTTCCAAGGGTCTAGTCCGGCATGGTAAGAAAGGAAAGTTGAGTCCTAGGTACATTGGCCCTTTCAAGATCGTACATCGAGTCGGGCCAGTTGCGTATCAACTTAACCTACCTAGCCAGTTGGGGAAATTACACAATGTTTTTCATGTGTCACTTTTGAAAAAGTACCACTCTGACCCTGGACAAGTGTTAAACCATGAAGACTTAGCAGTGAACGAAAAGCTAATGTACGAGGAAAATCCCGTGAAGATATTGGATAAAAAAATCAAAACCTTGAGAACTAGGGAGATTCATATGGTCTTGGTGTTATGGAGAAATCAAAAGGTCGAGGAACCAACTTGGGAGTTGGAAGCTGAAATGAAGGATAATTACCCGGAGTTGTTCACCGGAAATGGAAATTTCGGGGACGAAATTCATTAGGGGGGGAGGGAGATTGTGAAAACCCCTACCGAAATGGAATTAGAGTACATGTAATAATTAAATTTTATCAAATACTCCAATCTTTCCTTTAATTTTCTGAAAAATATATATATGTATATAAATTATATATATAATACTAATAACGATAAGTAAATAAATAATTAAGTAAGAGAAATTACCGAGAAGAAATTATACATAATCATACATATATATTATATGATAATAGTAATAATAAGAAAATATGTAAATGAGCAAATGAATAAATAAATGCAAGAAATTACCATGAAGGAAAAGCTGGCAGCAGATGTGAAAAATTATCCAAAGTAATTTTTTGGGCAAGTGGAATTACCGGGAAGAAAAAATGGACAGTGGGCATGTGAGGTTTGTCCAAAGTAATTTTGGGCAAGTAGACTTGAGGTTTACAGGATAAAATTTTAGGTTAAGTAGGTGTCAGAACCCTTCATTTTACATAGTATAAATACCAGTGATATCCTCCCCAAAACTTACAGCCTTAAGAAAGATACCTTGAGTACCAAAAATTCAGAGGTTAAGCAGTGAAGTAGAAGCAGAGGTTGTCAAGCCAAGTTTAACTAAGATGAGTGTTGCATCGCCCTAGCACGAATTGAATTAAATTGGGTTTATGTTTATGTATGTATACACATGATACTATCAGAACCTAACTCTCTCTCAAACTGAACCCTCCACCTCTCGAATCCTTGTTGAAATCCCACCTCTCGAACCCCTGCTGAAACTCTTCCTCTCGAACCCCTGGTGAAACTCTACCTCTCGAACCCCTGCTGAAACTCTACCTCTCGAACCCCTACTGAAACTCTACCTCTCGAATCCCTGTTAAAACACTACCTCTCGAACCCCAACTGAAACTTTACCTCTCGAACCCCTGTCGAAACTCTACCTCTCGAACCTATGCTGAAACCTTTAGTCTCGAGCCTCTGATGAAACTTTATCTCTCGAACCCCTACTTAAAATCCCACCTCTTAAACCCCTACCAAAACCATCACCTCTCGAATCCCCACTGTGAAACTTCTCCTCTCGAACCTCACTGAAAACCTCACTTATCGAATCCCTACTAAACCCTTCACCTCTCGAACCTCTACTGAAAACTTCACCTATCAAACCCACTGAAAGATTTCACCTCTCGAACCCCCTCTGAAAACCTCACCTCTCGAACCGCCACTGGAAACCTGTATCTCTCGAACTAGTACCACTAATACCTTTACCTATGGCACAGTACACCTGGAATCTATGTCTCGAACTAGTACCACTGATACCTTTACTTCTTGAACAATATATCTCGAACCTACCCCTCGAACTAGTAACCTCGATATCTTTACCTCTAGAATCCTTTTCATTAGAACTCTCACTATTAGAACCATTACCTCTCACCTCTCGAACATGTGCCCCTGAAATCTTTACCCCTCGAACTAGTACCCTGACACCTTTACTCCTAGAACTAGTACCCTGAAACCTTTACCCCTTGAACTAGTACCCTGAAACCTTTACCCCTTGAACTAGTACCTTGAAACCTTTACCTCTCGAAACCTTCTCCCGAACCGTTACCTCTCGAACTACCTTCCAAATTGTACCCTCGAAACTGTATCCCTCGAACTGTACCACCTGAACTGTCTCTCCTGAACTCACCTCTAAAACATGTACCTCTCAAACTAATATCACTGAAACCGTTACCTCTTGAACCGTACCCCTCAAACCTTACCTCTAGAACTAGTACTTCTGAAACCTTTAACCTACCTCTCTAACCTTACCTGTCGAATTGGTACTACTAAAACCTTTACCTCTTGAACTTACCCCTCAAACCTTACACCTCGAACTAGTACTAGTGAAACCTTTACAAACTCACCTCTCGAACCTGTACCTCTCGAACTAGTGCCACTAGAATCTTACCTCTCAAACCTCACCAACTGAACTCGTACCTTTAGAATCTCACCACTCGAACCTCACCACTCAAACTGGTACCACTTACCACTCGAACCAGTACCACCTGATACCCATACCACTTGAACCTTCTCCACTCGAATTCTGTACTCGAACCTAACTACTCGAACCGTGAGTACTCGAACCCCTGTACTCAAACTTTTCTACTCGATACTCGAACCATGAGAGAGATATGATGGTTATACTCAAATGATGGTATTTATTGACTGTTGAATTAAGTGTGTATTTTATCATACTATACTAGATTATCGTGAAACTGAACTCCTGAACTGCTTTGATAATTTCTGTGAAAGACCGGCTTGTACTTTATCTTGCCGTGTCAAACTTGAATCATATACTGCTTTGAAACCTCACTAAGCAAGGAGCTTACCCTAGTTAAACAACTCTTTTCAGGTGAAGAGTAACCATCAGAGAAAATTTCTTGATGTCTTTACTTCTTTTGAGAAAGATTCCGGCTACTTGAATTTTAATGTGAACTTTGATGTTGTAACGGTTAAGAGAATTTTTTTAAAAATTTTGCTATAAATCCTTTTCACTGTGATAGTAAAATAGGTTTTTGAATTATTTAAATCGCTTCCGCATAAACTTCAATTGCTCATTATTACTGACCCTTTTGGTAGCATGCTCAAACCCAACCCAAAACTTGTGTTAGGGTTTGGGGGTGTTACAGTGTTCCATTTTCATCACTAATCTTGTTGATTTGAAGTCTATACCTCTTATCTTGACAAGATTTATGAAAATATTTTGTGTTACGATCTCCTTCAGCTAGCCATTTTTACCCTACTCTTTTACTGCCAAAAATATTCTTGTTCTTTCATTGTTTTGAGTAGTAAAGCCTTTTGTTTGTTAAGTTCAACTAAATCAACCTCGGATTTTGAGTTGATATAGTTAATCTTCTGAACTCTTACCATCTTCCCTGCCAACTTGACATTATTGTCAATATTACCAAAAATCTCTCTGTTTCATTGATTTGATGATTGGTTTCAATCTTTTTAATTTCAAAAACAAGGATACCATTGGTTATTCCTGAATAGGAATGTTCTAACTATCACTGATTAGTTTTTTAAAATCATTTCTACCTGGCCATACATTAAGGAACCGAAATGGTCTAGGTGAGAAGGTTTGAGTACTGCTCACTTGCAGTAATAAAGGTAAATAATCAGAAGTTAATCCGTTCAACACATGTATAGAGCTGGATGGATAGGATTGTTTCCATGAGATGGAACATAGTCCTCTATCTAACCTTTTAAAAGTAGGATTATGTATCCTATTGTTAAACCATGTAAACAAGTTTCCCACTGTAGTTATTTCCTCAAGTGCATTTGTTGAGATGATATTATGAAATTCATTTATGCTTCTTGTACTAGGATTTGAACTACCTTTATACTCAATAATCGAAGACATTGCATTAAAGTCACTGATAATTACTTTATTTTGATAAGTTATTGAGGATAGGTCATACCACAATTGTCTTCTTCCTATCATATTTGTGGGACCATAAACTAGAAGTAGGTTCATTTCTGAGTTATCTAGGATCCAGTTTAGTTTCACATATAGGAATTGATTCCCTTGATCTAAGTATAGGATTGACACAACTGAATCCCACATTAGCCATATCTTTCCTGTATTAGAGAACATGCAGTTTTGAAAACCTAATTTTCTCATGTATTCATGACATTTCATATTAGGATGCATTGGCTCTGTCAAAACTAAGAGTTCAAGTTTATGAAGCCTAATTAATTTTCTTAACCTAGTCATAGATGTTTCCATTCCTCTGATGTTTCAAACCATGCAATTAATTTTTAGGTTTTGACTATTCATATTTACGATTATAAGAGCGTTTAGAGGGAGATCTCAGTGTCATCCTATTCAGTTGAGTGAAAAAAACTATTTTTTAAGGTTTAGAAGACCGTGTAATGTTATTTGGGCTTACCTGATCCAGCAGATGCACTTGAGAACTTGAGTCAGCTATTTCCTCATCAAATGATTCATTTTCATCTTGAAGCGGCAAGAACCTGTTTGTGATAATGGGAATATATCTGACTATAGGTGGAGTCAAATCACCATTAGTATTATCCATTTGTGAAAAATTAGTATCCGAGCTAGTTATGTCATCTTTGTAGAAAGGCTTAGAGGCTTGATGGTGGTTGGAGTTTTCTATTTCTGAAATCAGTAACTTATCAGCTGAGATGTCTTGATTTATTTTTTCATTAAGGTTCATTTCTGGTGCGTCCTCTACTAGCTCAACCTGAGTGTGGTGGTTTGATGGTTCAGGGCTATTACAGGTATTTGCAGTTACATATATCTGAGAGTTATTAACTTGATTAGTAACATAAAACACACCAGTGTTAGCCTTTTGTTCCTAGGTGAGCTATTAGACTTCCTAGGTGATCTATTTGGCATTCAAGATGGGTTGTGGTGAAGATAGGAGTTTTGTCTGTTGTAGGGGCAGGTTCAGTTTCCGTCTCAGGTTCCTGATCATCATTAAGAGCTGAAAGGGGTTCTCCAAAGATTGTGCCTGTAGGTTTCCATTTACCTTCTTTAACCTCATTTGGGGTTTTGATTCTACAAATATCAACCGAGTGGTCTAATTTACAACAATGAGAGCAATAAGAAGGCAAACCTTCATATTCAATATTGCACTTTTTATTAGACTGAACTGTGCCTAATCTTATTGTGTGTTTCAGATCATTCAAGAGATTTATTTCAACACAGATCTTAATAGCAGGGGGGCGCATTAGAGCTTCAGTAGCTACGTCCATTTTGATAAAATTATCAATAAGATTACCGATTGGATAGAGGACGTGTTATAGTAATAAAGTGGTGCATCATAAATAGTAACCCATACTAGTACAATGAATGATTCAACATGGGGTGTGAAATCTGGCGTCCATCTAAGCACCTTCATAGGGGCTCCGTGCAGAGACCATCCTCCCTTGATCCAACAACACTGAATATCATCCGTCTCTTCAAACCTTATGAGGATATGTTTGAAGTCGAGGGACCCGATTTGGTATTTTCCTTTGAAACCCATTGTCTTGAAAGCCACGTGTAGTTGTTCCATGGTTGGTCTTCCCCTGAGGAATTTACCAATTAAGGCATTGTTGTAGTGATTGGCTAACTATTGGACCTCCTCCTCGGAATAAAGGCAAGAAAGGTCTCCTTTCTGTTCAGTGATAGGCTTGAGATTAGGGTTCGAAGGTAGCTTTGAGGTGAGGGGTTGTGGACGAGAGTTCAGAGCTTGTAGGAAAGATTTGTTTGTGTCGCTGGTAATGACAGCCGGCGGATCCGCCATGGCGAGCGGTGGAATCCGATGGAAAAGTAACGTTATCGGGAGAGAATAGAGTAAAGTAGGAGAGAGAGAAAAGATACAAAGGGTTGATGTTATTTTAAATCATCTCGGATCCCCCAAATCTTTAGAGACATCAGGAGCACAAGTTTATACGGTGTAAGAAACAATGTTGGAAATGAATATCGGTGATGAAATTCTTTAATACTTGGTGGGCTTGATAAATTATTCAGTGGATTTAACAAAAAAAATTTAATACCCATTTCGTCATATCTAAATCTGCACATAATATTCTTTTCCGTTGAAGTTGTTGATAGTAAGTAATTAACAAAGCATGATTTAATTATAGCGAACTCCTCGTCGTACCATGCTCACTTAGCTCTACATGTCACACCCACGGGTGTACCCAGTTGGTTGGGACGCATGTACTCCAGGGGGAACCCCGGGTTCGAGGCTCGCAAGCCACCGTGTGGGATGTCCTTACTCAAAGCGTGACCTTCACGGGCCACGTGGCAGGTGGACTCCTGTGGGCGGTGAGTACGGTCCCGCATGCAGGTCCTGGTGGCTGATTACCGTGACTAACCCCCTGATCGGGCCTGTGGTGTCGGGTGGTCGGAGCGGCCTAAGGCTAGCCGTAATAGTACTTAGCTCTACATGTCAACAAGTTTCAGTCTCCCACTGCGTGATGCAAAAAATTTGCACGTTATGCCCATACATTCAAAACATAAACAATTAAACACTACGAAGTCAACAATTAATTAAAAATTGTGCCTTGAATCTGCTGGATCTCTCACATTTGATTTTACTCGCCAGCTTCAACATCAATTATGTCACAATACGATCTCACAAGATCCATCTTCCACTGAACAAGAAGAAAGCAAACGAAAATATACATAAAAAAAATGGCTTCTGTTGATACCCAGTTTGTGATAGTCGGCGGCGGCATCGGCGGCCTAGCAACCGCTCTCGCTCTTCACCGGAAAGGCTTCCCGGACGTCACTGTCTACGAAAGATCCGACAGCCTGCGAGCCGAGGGGACCGCCATCGGGATTTGTCCGAACGGATGGCGAGCTCTCGAGCAGCTCGGAATTGCAGCTCGGCTCCGGGACAAGGCCATTGTTCTTCACGGAGGAGAAGATATCGGGTTTAATGACAGAGGAATCCAGAGCCGAAGGGTGCAGCATCCGAACGGCGAGCTTCGTTGCCTGCAGAGGAAAGATTTGGTTGAAGTACTGCTTGATGCATTGCCCCCCGAAACCGTGAAATTTGGGTGCAACGTAGTTGGTGTGAAAATGGATCCTCAAACTCTGTCACCTGTTCTTCAACTTGATGGCGATGTTAATGTTCGAGCTCAGGTACGCAGATTGACCCAAGGTCTTATTATTAGAGTCTTTCTATCTTAAAACTAATGAAGACTATGTAGAGGTCATGAGTTCCTGTTATAGAACTAATTGGTGTTATGCAGCTGTGATCCATAAACTTTTAACACTTATAGTTTGTTTGTTTTTTGTTTTCCCTAGGTTTTGGTTGGATGTGATGGATCGCATTCGAAAGTGGCACATTTCCTGGGACTGAAACCTGCAACATTGTACAGTTTTGGTGTGGTTAGAGGCTTGTCAAACTATCCTAATGGTCATTCTTTCCCTCCTATGTTTCTCCGGCGGAGAAACACGAAAGAAGGACGTTTGTTTGGACGATTTCCAATCACTGACAAATTGGTTTATTGGTTTCTTGGGGATCGCTTATCTCAGCTAGGTAATTCTCGTACCATACATGAATATTTTGTTCTCTAATAGATATTTTACCCTAGAAATCCGACATTGGATCCATACTGAAATAGATGTTAAAAAAAGTGTACATTGCGCGAAGAAAATACCACTGCACGTGAGGAGGTGGTAGGAATCCCACATTGAATTGTATCCGTTTAACCTAGTACACATTCCTAGAATTTGAGCATCGGTTTGATTTTTTCTCCTTTCTTTGTTGCAGAGGGGATAGTTAGTGATGATCCAGAGGTCATCAAACAGACAACATTGGGACTAATTAAGGGATTTCCAGCAGATGCATTGGAAATGGTCGAAAAAAGTGACCTAGAATCGTTGTCCTTCGTGCGAATGAGGTACCGACACCCATGGGAGATACTGGTGAGTAAGTTTCACAAGGGATCAGTGACTGTTGTTGGAGATGCAATGCATGTTATGGGTCCTTACTTGGGGCAGGGCGGTTCAGCTGCACTAGAAGACGCGGTGGTACTCGCGAGAAGTCTATCGCGACAGATCGTTAGTAGGGAGCGTGATGTTGTGCTAAGCCGGGTGAAGATTGAGGAAGCGCTTGGGTATTATGTAAGTGAGCGAAGAATGAGAATAGCGCGATTGTCTATGCATGCTTACTTGGTTGGTTTGATTATTGGAGTCACTCCATCAGTTGTTAAGTTCTTTGCTGTTATCTTTGTTGCCATCTTCTTTAGAGATGCAACTGGACATGATAAGTATGATTGTGGTGAACTATGAAGGCCTGCTTTCTTTGTAACTTTATGCTGCTTTCAGCCTCAAGTTTGGTTAATTCTCCCTGAAATATGTTGACAAACTTGTTCAAGAAAGCTTGATAAAACTCTGGATATTCTTGTTTGAGAAAGGAAAAACATCCAAGTTCATAAAAGTGAGGTGATGATACCTAGGCTCAAAGTCCAGTCGATCATTAATACTCGCAGATAACAACGGTGATTATAGTTTGCCACAATCATACTTAGAATGTCCAGTTGGATCTCTAAAGAACATGGCTACAAAGATAACAGTAATGATTTTAACAACTGATGGAGTGGCTCCAACAATCAAACCAACTGAGTAAGCATGCGTAGACAATTGCGTGATTCTCATTCTCTGCTCACTTACATAGCACCCAAGCGCTTTCTCGATCTTCACCTGACTTAGTACAGCATCGCGCTCCCTGCTAATGATCTTTCGCGACAGATTTCTCGCGAGTACCACTGCATCTTCTAATGCAGCTGAACCGCCCTGTCCTAAGAACGGACCCATAACATGCATTGCATCCCCAACAACAGTCACAGATCCCTTGGGAAACTTACTCACCGGTATCTCCCACGGGTGTCGGTACCTCAATCGTGTGAAAGACAACGATTCTAGGTCACTTTTCTCAACCATTTCCAATGCATCAGCTGGAAAGCCCTTAAGTTGTCTCAATGTTTCCTGTTTGATGACCTCTGGATCATCACTAACTACACCCTCTGCAAAGAAATGAAAAACAAATTCAGACAGATTCTCAAATTCTAAGTTGTGTACTATGTGGGTTTCCTAAAGTGTCCTCATGTGCAGTGGTATATTCTTCGTGCAATGTAGACTTTTTAAAATTATCTGCATCGCGTAAAACATCTATTGGAGAACAAAATGTTCATGTGTGGTGCAAGAATTACCTAGCTGAGATAAGAGGTCCGCGAGAAACCAATAAACCAATTTCTCAGTGATTGGAAATTGTCCAACCAAACATCCTTCTTTCGTGTTTCTTCTTCGGAGAAACATTGGAGGGAAAGAATGACCATTAGGATAGTTTGTCAAGCCTCTAACCGCACCAAAACTGAACAATGATGCAGGTTTCAGTCCCAGGAAATGTGCAACTTTTGAATGAGACCCATCACATCCAATCAGAACCATGGGCCGAACTACTAATACTCGTAGTAGAGCTCTAGCTCTACCCGAGTTGCTCGTGGAAATGTAGTAGTAATGAAAGGCGAGTTGCCAGATTAGGGTTCCGCTTCTCCCCGTCTCTGTTTCCGCTCCGTAGGCCTGTCAGAGTATTAATCAGCCTCCACTAAAAGAGTTTCTGTTTCCGCCACTAATCAGAACCTAGGATGAACAGAAACAAAACAAAAAACTACCATCAGTTCTTAATTTGATCAACGAGTCTGTTGAAATTATTTTGCCCCGCATCTTTAGTTCAAATGGTGACAATGAATCAATATAAGTTGTGATCGGTGGAGCGGTGCCAATAAGCAAAATTGACATTCTTGGAAAGCATGAAAAGATCGGCTTCTCCCTTTCAATCAAAGATGCCTTCTACTTTAGAAATTAGTAGCTCTTTAGCAGTTTACCGAACATTAAAAATTGTTTAGCTTATAAATAAATCAACTTATGAGTGTGTTTAGTGGGACTTACAAGTACTTTATTCATAAGCCATACACCTTTTAGTAAAATGCATTTTTACCCTGAATTTTTTTGTTTAGTGCACATATACCTCTCAGTTTTTCGAAAGTGCACATATACCCTAATAGTTTTTCGAAAGTGCACATATATCACTCCCAAATTTTTGAAAGTGCACATATACCCTTATAGTCAGATAAAGATGTTTAAAAAGCTGAAGGGTACATGTGCAAGAATAAGGAACTAGGGACATATGTGTATTTTCAAAAAACTGATAGGTATGTATGCACTAAATAAGGAACTGAGGGGAACAAATACACTTTATTCTAAAAAAGAACTTATTAACTTCCGAGCACGGCTCCACCAAACCCAATAAAAACACTCATATAAGATCGTCGGTCAATTGGCATATGGCAAATGCACTAATATAATATCTTAGGTCAATCCGCGTACCTGAGCTCAGATATTAACATCGTCATCAAGTTGAAGAACAAGTGACAGAGTTCGCGGATCCATTTTCACACCAACTACGTTGCACCCAAACCTCACGGTTTCGGGTGGCATCAAGCTGGACTTCAACCAAATCCTTTCTCTGCAGACAACGAAGCTCGCCGTTGGGATGCTGCACCCTTCGGCTCTGGATTCCTTGGTCAGTAAGCCTGATATCTTCTACTCCATGAAGAACAATGACCTTGTCTCAGAGCTGAGCTGCAACTCCGAGCTGCTCGAGAGCTCGCCACCCATTCGGACAAATCCTGATGGCGGTCCCCTCCGCTCGCAGGCTGTCGGATCTCTAGTAGACTGTGACGTCAGTGCTTTCTTTGATTGTGTATGTTGAGTGAGAATCGGCTGCAGCTATGCAAATTTTCAAACCCAGCTGCAACTATCAAATATCTTTTTTTTTTACCGCCTGAAGAGGACGCATTTAGACTATTAGATAATTTCTTTTAACCGCATGACGCATTCAGAGAATGTGTCCTCCATTTAATTTCTTTTTTTATTAGCGCACGAAGATGACGCATTCTCTAAATCCTATTCCTTCTTTTTTTAAAAAAATACTTTCGTTGTCCCGTATCGCATCAATAGAGGACGCATTCTCTGAATGCGTCCTCTAATTGTTTTATATATATATATATATATATATTTTAAATTCCATAAATGCATCAGAAGAATTTGAAAGTCTAATTTGAAATTTATGTTAATAAAATTTGAACATCCTATTTACTTGATTAAAGATAATGGAAAATTATGATCGTCAGTATTTAATTTTTGGCAAAATCTTGGGAAAGACAGTCTTTCCATAGGTTTAT
This sequence comes from Rubia yunnanensis, assembly GCA_037428765.1. Taxonomy (NCBI): domain Eukaryota; kingdom Viridiplantae; phylum Streptophyta; class Magnoliopsida; order Gentianales; family Rubiaceae; genus Rubia; species Rubia yunnanensis. Next base: position 70,282,475 of record CM075071.1, on the reverse strand, counting down.
GGAAATACGGGGTTTAATTCGAATAGTAAAAGGTAAAAGGTCTTAGTTGCAATATTAAAAATTTAGTGTGCAACATGTAGTATTTATAAAATTTATAACCCGATTCATGCAATCCGAAAATTTTATCTTCATTTCTTATAATTTACCCTTCAAACCTTGGTCTTTCCATGATTTATGGAAAGACCGTCTTTCAAGAGACGGACTCTTAATTTTTTAAAAATATTTCAAAATATAGAAAATGAATGAATTATAAAAAAAATGGAAGATAAAATTGTATTGAGATTTTAATTTTAAAATTTTAGATTTTTTGTAATTTAAGTATAGTAGAGATGTATGCGAAAATTCTAAATTCTCCTCCTTTTCCACTACCAACTAATTTAAATAAACAAAAATAAAAGAGTAGACGCATTTAATGTTTATGAAATTAGAGGATTATAATGAAAACAAAATAAACATGAAATGGAGTAACCAAAATACGAATTGATTCAGTGATACAATATTCGAAGAACACATGCCAAATAGATAGGTAGAAACGTAATGAAATGAAATAAAATGCCCATTGACATGTAAGGTACTAATGATGCCCTCCGCAAAGCTTTCCACCTGTTTCACATGGGGGCAGACGTATGGTGCGGGATGTGCATCGAGGAACATCCATATGAGTAGAAACATATACGTCGTCATGCCAAACTCCCTCTGTAAAATCCACCTCCACATATCGTCTCCTGCGTCCTCATTCAAACCATACTGGACATGGGGAACACTACCTGTATCAAATGGAGCAGTAGGCGACATATTCGCATGACTAGAAGTGGGAGTAAGGTATGCAGTAGAATCAGCTGGAGTGGTGTTGTAGTGTGAGGGTCCACCATCTGATGGTCCGTCGTGGGTTGGACTAGCATGTGAGGGTCCGGCCTGAGATGAACCAATGTGTGCAGTAGGTGTTGGAAAATGATGGTTATAAGGTTAAAATTTGTCAACTTTTTGGGCTTCGTTTTGAGTGGGACCCTAATAAGTTTTGGGTCGGTGGATATCATTTTTGGGTTTTGCTTCGCGAGTACTATAAAATTGACTATAGAAACTCTCAAAACGGATCAAGGGTGAATGAGATATGGATGTTTGAAATGTCATATTGAAAGAGGAAAAATGGGCGGAAATTGGCCCCGAGAAATTTTTCTCTGTGTCCAAAACGCGTATGGACAACATGGAAGTCTCTGGAAGGCCCAACCGCATAGTATATATGGAATTTGTTGTGTGTAATTCTTAAGAGATAAGAACGAAATACTTCCATATGTTGTGAAATATCTTGTCTTAAATGAATACGCGGTTTACCATGTTTAGTACGTTGAAGAATATTTGTGCAAATATTTCTTCCATTTCCAGCAGATTTGATTCGAGTATTCATGGAATGTCTCGGATTTGGTGAGTTGGTGATTGGAGAATATTCTTCTCTGATTACAGAAAATCAGAATATCAAGTTTCCATTGTTAGGGTCTTTTAGAGCAGTATAAATAGAGCATCTAAGTCAGTCAGAAAAACTCGCGTCATTCTCAAGCTCCTCATTTCTTCTAAACTTGAGTCTCACTTCTTTCTTTCTCTGTCGGTGATAGTCCTTCGGACCTTGCGTAAATCCCAGGTAACTCTTATGTGTTAATTGTTACCTGCGATGGTTTTACCCCCAGGATCGATGTCCACGATGAGACTCATTCGTTTCAATGGCAGCGAGTGTTACTCATGACTCCATCACTTTGTGATTACTTGAAACGTGATTTATGCTTTGATTATTTGTAATTTAAGCTTTTTGATTGTATGCTTGAATAATTAATAAAAGTTTATTATTCTTGCATATGTTAATTGCTCATTCAAGTTATTTGATTATTTGCATGATATAATCAATATATACCCAATAGTCTTAAAACAAATGATATTTTATTGAGTTGTATTGATTCAAAAAACACAAGCACTACTTTTGTTAGATTATGCTACGGAATTGCATCAATTTGGATTAATTCTGAAAGTGGTTTGCATGAGGAAAGTTGAATGCCATATGCCTTATGTGATTCGAACATGCATTAATTGAAAAAATTGCATTGCATGCCGAAAGTTGAATGCTCTCTTCGAAAAAATTGTCAAAATTGAATTTCTTGTTTGCATGCCCGATCCGATATGCATGGAAATTTGCATGCCCCTTTGAAATTACTGATTGCATGTTTAATTTGTTCAAATTGCATGCAGTATATTAAAAATTACATGCTCTAGTTTGATAAGAATCACATGCTATTTTACTCGAACAGGTATGCTGTGAAAGGAATCTTGTTTGAAATTGCATATCTGTGAAAATTCTAATTGGTTTCTGTTGTGTACAACAGAACCAACTCGAGCAATTTGTTATGTATAGTAATTTAAAATATTATTCAACGATATGAGATGTGTACATATATTTAACGATGAATAATTTTTTATATATACACATTGATGAATCCCAGAACCATGTCGAGCAATGATGCTGCTAAGACTACCCATGGGGTGACGCCTCTTGTGGATGTTCTTCATGCTGAGAAACCCAAGAAGTTCAATAATGGTATAAACTTCAAGATGTGGCAACAGAAGATGCTCTTCTACTTGTCCACTATGGGTTTGGAACATTACGTTCACGATGATCATCCAGTTGTGGATGAGAAAAACACTAAGTTCAAAATGCTGCAACGGAATGGAAATGTAAGGAGTATATCTCTCGCAACCTCATTTTGAATAGCCTTCACAATGCCATTTGGAATGTGTATCAGATGAAGGAGCCTTCTAAGGTGTTGTGGGAAACTCTTAACCAAGAGTACATGGGTGGGGAAGTTGGATCCAAGAAGTGGGTCATCGGCAAGTTCCTCGACTACAGGATGGTTGATGCCAAGTCTGTGGTCAGTCAAGCTCAAGAGCTTCAAATGATGATCAATGAGCTGATAGCCGAGAAGGTGACAATGTGCGAGACTCTCTAAGTTTATTGCATCATCGGGAAGCTGCCTCCAAGTTGGAAGGACTTCAAGAGTTATCTGAAACACAAGCGAAAGGTGATGACCGTGAGAGATCTGATCCAAAAGCTTGGTGTTGAGGAGGATAACCGCATCTCTGAAAAGAGGATGAATGGATCTGTGCCTGTGGAAACGGCCAATCTCGTGGAGGTTAGTGAGAGCTCCAAGTCAAGGAAGCCCAAGGCAAAGAAGAGATCCAAGTTGGGAGCTAAGGGTGGAGTTTCGAAGAAGTCGAAGTTCATTGGCAACTGCTACAACTGCAACCTCGTTGGCCACAAGTACTCTGAGTGTAACAAGCCAAATAATGCCAAGAATGAGGCCAACATGGTTGAAAATCTTGCTCTAGATGTGAATAACATCGATATGTGTGCTGTGATTTCTAAAGTCAACATGGTGGACTCCAATCATAAGGAATGGTGGATTGACATTGGTTCCACTAAGAACATCTGCTCTGTCAAGGAAGTGTTTTCAAACTTCAAGGCAATTGAAGATGGAGAGGCCATCTACATGGGCAACTCTGCAACATCCATAGCGAAAGGGCGTGGCACTGTGGTGCTGAAGATGGCGTCTGGGAAGGAGTTGACTTTGAAGATTGTTCAGTATGTGCCAGACATTCGCAAGAACCTTATGTCCGATTATGTGTTGATCAAGCATGGCATTAGGCAAGTGTTTGAGTCTGATAAGTTAGTCTTGTCAAAGCAAGGTATGTTTGTAGGCAAATGTTATGAGCTAGATGGTATGTTCAATTTGAACACCATGGTTGTAACTCTTAAGAAAGATTAAATGAATGTTTCTTCTCCTGCTTACATGATCGAGTCTTCCAATTTATGGCATGGTAGACTAGGACACGTTAATTATGATTCGATAAGAAGATTAATTAACATGGTAAACATACCTAACATGAAAATTGATGCAAATCATAACTGTGAAACTTGTGTTGAAGTTATGATGACTCGAACGTCTTTCAAACAAGTTAAACGAAGCACGAAACCTCTTGAGTTGATATATACTGATATATGTGATCTCAAGTTTGTGCAAACAAGAGGAGGTGAAAAGTATTTCATCGCCTTTGTGGATGATTGCACTAAATACTGTTATGTGTACTTGCTGAAAAGCAAAGATGCGGCAATTGAGAAATTCGTTCTCTACAAAATAGAAGTTGAAAATCAACTTGATAAGAAGATCAAGGTGATTAGAAGTGACCGTGTAGGTAAATATGTAGAGCCATTTAGGGACTATTGTTCTGAACATGGCAGTATTCACGAGGCCACTGCCCCCTACTCGCCTCAATCTAATGGTGTGGCTGAACGTAAAAATTGCACTCTTAAGGAGATGATGCATGCAATGTTGATAAGTTCTGGGTTGCCACAGAGCATGTGGGGGGAGGCTATTTTGACGGCCACCTGTCTTTTGAATAAGATACCTCGTAAGGATGAGAAAGAAAATCCCCATGAGTTGTGGAAAGGCACGAAGCTATCTTTTACGTACTTGCGAATGTGGGGGTGCCTTGCGAATGTGGGGGTGCCTTGCGAAGGTGTTGAACCTAACCTCCAAGAATTTAAATATCAGACCTAAAACGGTTGACTGTATCTTTATAGGATATGCACATGAGAGTAGTGCTTATCGCTTCCTTTTATATGAATCTCATAATCCCAAGATTCACAAGAACACGATCATGGAATCAAGAAATGCAAATTTCTTTGAGGGTGTGTTCCCTACCTAGGAAAGGGCCGCATCATCGAAGAGGACCATTGAGTCACTAGACAAATGCATAGTAATTCCTGACGATCTTGAGGATCAAGAGGATGAAGTGGATAAACCTAGACAAAGTAAACAGATTAGGACCAAAAAATCATTTGGTCCTGATTATCTAACGTCGATGCTTGAAAGCGAGCCACAAAGCTATAAAGAAGTAGTGAATTTTTCCGAGGGGCCTATGTGGAAAGAAGCGATTAAAAGCGAAATTGACTCGATTCTACATAATCATACTTGGGCGCTAGTGAACTTATCTCCGAGGTGTAAACCACTGAGCTACAAATGGATCTTCAAGAGGAAGATGAGAGCAAATAGCTTGATTGACAAGTATAAAGCAAGACTTGTAATCAAAGGTTATAGACAAAACGAAAGTCTTGCCTACTTTGATACTTATTCTCCGGTCACGAGAATAAGCTCCATTAGAATGATACTTGCTATCGCCGCATTGCGTAAGCTTGAGGTTCATCAAATAGATGTGAAAAATGCCTTCTTGAATGGAGATTTAGAGGAAGAAATCTACATGGAGCAACCTGAGGGGTTTACGGCTCCCGGTCAAGGGGGAAAAGTCTGCAAGTTGGTGAAATCATTGTATTGTCTCAAACAAACACCAAAGCAATGGCACGAGAAGTTTTACCATACCGTTTTGACCAATGGTTTCAAAATAAATGAGTGTGATAAGTGTGTCAACGTGAAAGACATGGAAAATAGACATGTAATCCTATGTTTTATATGTAGATGACTTGTTCATTGTGGGTAGTAATGAAAAGATGATCAAATCTACCAAGGACATGTTGAATTCTCATTTTGACATGAAGGATATGGGACTGGCGGATGTGATCTTGGGGATAAAGATCATCTGAAGATCTAATGGTACCACTTTAACCCAGTCTCATTATATAGATAAAATCCTAGAGAATTTCAACAAGAATGACTCAGAGGTGGCGATGACTCTAATAGATCCAAATTTGCATCTACGAAAGAACAAATTTGAGGCTATTAATCAGGGGGAGTACTCAAGAGTCATTGGACGCCTGATGTACTTGATGGGTTGTACGAGACCAGACATTGCCTACATTGTAAGTAGGTTGAGTAGATACACGAGTAACCCCAGTATGACTCACTAGAAAGCGATAACTAGAGTATTGAGATATCTACGTTTTACTCGTGATTATGATCTACATTATACGAGTTATCCAACTGTGGTTGAAGGATATAGTGATGCAAACTGGATACACGATATAAAGGATCTGAAATCCACTAGTAGGTATGTATTTACACTAGGTGGAGGAGCAGTCTCGTGGAAGTTCTCTAAACAAACAGTTATTACTCGATCCACGATGGAATTTGAATTTGTTTCCTTAGCTAAGGAGGGTGAGGAGGCCGAATGACTCCTTCAATTTGTAGAGGACATTCCTAGATGGCCGAAGCCTGTGCCAGCCATATGTATGCATTGTGATTGTGTATTTGCTATTAGAAAGGCTCGGAATATGCTCTATAATGGGAAGTCTCGTCATATTCGACGGAGGCGTATTTCTATAAGACAACTTCTCTCAATTGGAGTGATCACAATTGACTATGTAAGGTCGAAGGAGAACATGGTCGAAGGAGAACATAGTCGATCCCTTGACTAAAGGGTTGAATCGATAGGTAGTTGAAACATCATCGAGAGGAATGAGACTGAAGTTCATTAAATGATAGGTTACGTACGTGGACACCCAACCTATGTGATTGGAGATCCCAAGATCTAGGTTCAAAGGGACAACTAAACTGTAAAGACCTATCGCGATCACTGTGGGGGTTTCATACCTCATGTCTTATTCCTACGATGAAGAAACAGTGATGCAAATGAAGGTTAAGCATCAAGTTTCTTTTAATGATTCATGGCATCGAGTGTGTAGTACTTGAAAGAGCGCATATTTTATGGAACTGCTCTTACGCCAAGAATCACCTATGTAAGCGAGAAGTGTGGCCGCTTCGAAAGGGAATTGTTGGGACGCAATTCTTTACAAATCTTACAGAACTAGGCATGTGCCATGACCTGATTAATAGACACAATCATAGAAAGCGCAAGGGTAAGAAAATATGCCAGTGGGAAGTGCATTGTCGTTCGCATAAGCGGTAAGGGAAGTTCAAGGACATTGCGTCTACTTCCTAACTAGTAAGCTAAGTGTACTCTCTCATGGGAAAGTTCAAAGGGTGCCACCTACTTATCTTATGCAACATCTATGCCATCAAAATGAATCTATCACCAAGTCAAACTCCGTGTCTGACGTGATTGTTCTAATTCCTACATCAATATTTATTCATGTGGGGGATTGTTGGAAAATGATGGTTAAAAGGTTAAAATTTGTCAACTTTTGGGCTTTGTTTTGAGTGGGACCCGAATAGATTTTGGGTCAGTGGATGTCATTTTTGGTTCTTCTCCACGAGTACTATAAAATTGACCTTTTAAACTCTCAAAATGGATCAAGGGTGAATGAGATATGGATGTTTGAAATGTTACTCTTGAAAGAGGAAAAATGGGCTGAAATTGGCCCCGGGAAAATTTTCTCTGGACTGTCCAAAATGCGTATGGACCGCGTGAAAGTCTTTGGAAGACCCAACCACATAGTATATATGGAATTGGTTGTGTGTAATTATTAAGAGGTAAGAACGAAATACTTCCATATTTTGTGAGATATCTTGTCTTAAATAAATACGCGGTTTACCATGCTTAATACGCTAAAGAATATGTATGCAAATATTTCTTCCATCTCTAGCAGATTTGATTCGAGTATTCATGGAATGTCTCGGATTTGGTGAGTTGGTGATTGGAGAATATTCTTCTCTAATTATAGAAAATCAGAATATCACGTTTCCATGATTAGGGTCTCTTAGAGTAGTATTCATGGAGCCTCTAAGCTAGCCAGAAAAACTCGCATCATTCTCAAGTTCCTCATTTCTTCTAAACTTGAGTCTCACTTCTTTCTTTCTCTGTCGGTGATGGTCCTTCAGACCTTGCGTGAATCCCAGGTAGCTCTTATGTGTTAATTGTTACCTGCAATTGTTTTACCCTAGGGAACGATTTCCACAACGAGACTCATTCGTTTCAAGGGCAGCGAGGGTCACTCGTGACTCCATCACTTTGTGATTATTTGAAACATGATTTATGCTTTGATTATTTGTAATTTAAGTTTTTCGATTGTATGCTTGAATAATTAATAAAAGTTTATTATTCTTGCATATGTTAATTGCTCATTCAATTTTTTTATTTAATTTTTTGCATGATATAATCAATATATATATCCAGCAGTAGGTTCGCGAGCACATGGTCGCCGACCACCTTATCGACTTGGAGGAGCTGTACGGTGGCTTCTGATTTCATTATATCTCACACCAGGGGGAGGTCCATTGATGTGCATATGTGACTGATAATACTGCAGTCCGGAGGGCTCATGCACATATTATAGAGTACGTATGACAACACCATGTACCCCCCTAATAACGTTTGCAAAACGTGGGGGACATTTGTCCAAATTAATATCTAACATAAGGTGCATCTCGGACATTGCCTGCAACTACATAAACGAGATAAATATGTTAGATATTAAAAAATGAGGGAATCTGAAGTATAATTTATTGATACTATTAGAAATTTTGTAAATACCATATACTGCAAAGTCACTCCATCTCCATGAAACCCCTCCGTAATTGTTTGCTGCCATCCTGGCTGAACAATCAAGGTCACTGTCCTGTAAAAATACCACTCAATGTATTATTGATCGGGTGTATATGGATCCGCTAACCCAAGAGCATTATTTTGGTGCTCTGCACGATGTTCCCACGCATCCATATAGCTTCTCATTTCAACACGCCGATCCATGTTTGACCTCCCCAACGATCTCTAGTATGAAGCAGTTTGTGTTTATCCTTAGTGACCAACTGCTTGGGTATTGTCTGGATAAGGCCAAATTTCCTGAGGACACGGTGAACATGATGATACTCCACGACGTGCCAACAATGAGGTCAACATACAATAGCCAGTTGTTGCTACTAGCTTTATAGTATTGTGGGAGATGTTGCACGACATCTTCAGTGTATGGCTGCCAAATAAACTGACATAACAGAAAAGTTTTGTGGTTAGAAAAGAAACACCTTATTTTCCTTTAGTTCAAAAAAAGGAAATCCAAATTACATTATACCTGACTGTCATGGAGAGATATCAGCTGATCGCGGTACACTTTTAGTACATGCATGAGTGATTGTGATAAATTGTACCAGGCTGTCCACTTGTGAGGAACAGAATGATAAATAGTAGCTATTCCTAGTAATTAAACATGTTTAAAATTTGTGTCCTTACTAATTGAATATGAACCTAGAACCAAGAGCACTCATGGTGATGATCACTGGTAGTCGTCTAGAAGAACAGATAGTTGGTATTTGCTCTGATGCCCACAACTGACAGTAAATATAAAAATATATAATATAATGTAAGAGGTCATTATGGACCGTTTTATAGAACAAGTGCATGATGCTCCCAGGTGAAGATAAAGCAATTCCCCATCAATGGGTCCCTAATGATACATGGTGTATCCTTGGTATCAGAATCACATGGAGAAATGATCAATTTATATTTCCACGAAAATGAATACTATGACATGTAATAAATATTCAAACCAAATCAAACATTAGCTTCAATTTAAACAAATACACATAATAAAAATCCACACAATCAATTACACTCCTCTAACGAGGGAATTTAACATAACAAGATGGATAACTACATACTACCATATAATACATAGCGTTCTAAACAAAACGTAAGGATCTCTAGAAACTACATATTACAAACATGACCCTAAGCATGCCCTCGCCCGAAATTCTCTCATCCATTTGATTCCTTATCCTTCTCTCTGCAAACTGACCAAGCCTCCTGTTACAAAACTTTTCAATATCGGGAATCAACCTCCAGTTGGCGTATTTCCATAGTGATGGATCTCGGGGTGGGGGGAATGAAACCCTCACTATATTGTTACACATAGGTGGTCGTGTGATATACCTTGTCAAAGAGAGTAGACGGATTGTCACACCTATACCTACAAACAGCCAATGCATGGGAACAAGGGAAATGGAAAATTTGCCATTCATGACAACTACACTCCTTTCTCCAGTATTTCACAGTGTATAGGCTCTCACCCATGCTGACATCAATGGTCCTTGTCACAACCTTATAAGTTTGTGATGCCTGACCATACACAGTCACACTATGTCCCTGTCCCCAAGTGTCTTGCTTCTGAACCTTTTCCAAATCCTGCTTGGGAACTCAGACCTACACAATTCTACATCAATTTTGAATACTTCCCCTAATCCAAGAACACATAATGAAATATAATGTATCAAAAAAGTACCTCCAATCAATTAGCCTTAGTGCAAACATTTCAACTATTTGTTCAAAATTGGCTATGACACATGTTGTTATCGGGAGATGGCGTGCGCATCTTAAAAAAATGTTGTAACTCTCTGATAAATTAGATGTAAGAATTTCCCAACGATGATCTCCCTCATCAAAAGTAAGGCACCACTTACTGTTATCATGACGTTTCAGCCAATCCCAAACAGATGGTTCTAGACTCTCTAACTCCTCCTTGTACTCCTTCCACCTACATTCTTGTTTGGCATGACCAAACTACCAAACCAGAGTCTTTAGATATGCATTTTTAAACTCCCCATGCTCCACACTAAGGAAGTTGGACTGAAAATGCCTCAAGCAAAATCGGTGGTATCCTCCTAGCCCCATCCACTCATCCATATGTCTCATTGCATCTAAAATCTCATCATGACGATCTGATATAATACAGATTGGCCTAGTATAACCACCTACTACATGTAGTCGTAGTTTGAGCATGAACCAGTTTCAGCTCTTAATACTCTCAGCATCAACTGTTGCATAAGCAATGGGCAGTATGTAATCATTTGTGTCGTGTGTCACAACAACTAGCATTGTGGCCTTATGTGCGCCTCTCAAATAAGTCCCATCCACACTAATCACTGGCCTGCGGCGGCCAAAAGCTTCGATAACTGGCCAAATGCCCAGAACATAAACTTAAATTTCTTGCACCCATGACCATGTATTCTGTTAGGTACGTCTTCCCAATCAACAACTGTGCTCGTATTGGCCCTAACTAGCTCATCCATAAATGTTGGCAACATTGCAAATGATTCTTCCCAAGTTTCGAATACCAAATCAATAGCCTTCTGGCAAGCATACCACGCCTTCTTATAGGAAAGGGTCACATTTAACTCATTTTTCACATGCGCTTGGACATCCTTCACCGTGAGGAAGGGTTCACGTCAATCTGATGGCGAATGGAACGAACGATCATCTACCATGTTAGGTTAGTGTTACCATTTGATCGACCAACACTAATACAATTATGACTACTTGCCCATTTGGTGATCTCCCACGTCCCATGGGCAACCTTCTTACTGGTTCTAATAATCCAATGACAATTGCCACTTCCTTCTACAATTTCCTTACATTTTTCATACCATGTATGAGACCTGCTCTTCACGACCCGGTGTTCCCTGTTCATCATCGAACTCCACCTGGAAATAGTTTTTACCAATTCTGGCTTACTCCGGAATCGCATACCCAAGTCAACTTCCCCAGTCGCTTGAACATAACTAGGAAGTCTTTTGCCACAATTAGTTAGGTCATACCCATCCTCATCAGGCCCCCTATAATCCCTAAAGTAAGCCTCCGTATTAGGATTCACCATAAGATAGAACGTCATGGCTAGATTGTTCGTGTACACCACTTGTTCATCATCATCCCATGGATTCGAATTAGTTGATAAGGATCGACCATCTTCACTTTTTTCTTCAAGTTCCCTTTCCTCACCTTCATCAACACTAACAACATGCTCTCCAATTTCACCTACATAATCATTATTGAAGACATTCAGCTCTTCATGATACACACCATATATACCAGGACTTGTGGATGGCTGAGTGCAATCGACGTGGACATACGCATTGGGTTGACTCGACTCACCAATGAAAAAAGGTTCTCCAAAACCTTGGCAATGTACAGGGGGTGGAAGGTTGGCAAAGTTGTATAGTTGTGAACATTGCTCAACAACGACATGAACGTGCCCGAACTAACATCACCCGCACAGTTAATAGTGTTTGACATCTTCTCCATATTAATGTAAAAATCAGTTGCGGACAAGGACATTCGCTCAACAATACTGAAAAAGGTCACGGTGGACTCACCATTTTCCACATTATGACATTGATAGTATATATACGAACTAATCAGTTCATGAAAATGATAATAGATTTTCAACACAAACCCCTCACTTACAATGCCAAGCCTTCTGAAAACTAATTCAACTAACTCATAGTGGTTTAACCTCAATTCGAGAGTCACGTTTTCCTCAGGTATGAGAGGATCATAATATACACCCGCTTTCAAATCAAACTTAATCAGACCCCCTTTGTACAAGTACACCTTCAAAAATATCGTAGAACTGCATTATACAAATTTAGAGCATATAATTCCATATTCAGAAAGACGGTATTATTCAGCAAGATATATCAGCTCCTCAAACCCTAAACCATACACTGTTCAATTGTCATCGAACAACCAAATAATACACTATTATCGATTAGCTTACTAACTGACATACAACATTACAACATCGGTAATGTCTCTTCCCAATATAACCACACAAAATAAGTTATTACTACAACTTCAATAAAAAAAATTAGTGAACAAATCACACATGATTACATCCTCATTCAACACATTCATACAATCAATATTTTTTCAAATATCTCACAAATTAAATTATTACTACAAGTTCAATAAAAAAATTAGTGAACAAATCACATACAATCAATTCACACATCCTAATTCAACACATTCGTGTAATCAAACCACACTAAATCATTCAACACATTCATATAATCAATATTTTTCAGGTACCTCTCGGAGACTCAAAACTTCTGGCGGCACGTGAATTCCACGTGCAGAGCTTCTGGTGGCACGTGAGTTTCATGCGCAGAGGTGTGGTCGGTGCGGGCATTGCACGCTAGGTTATGTCAGGTGCACAAAAGGCAATAACGGCCGGACGGAATCTTAACATAAAAATCCAGTAACAATTTACTACCAAACATATAGAAAAATAACATATGTGAAAAAATTGAAAAGAATATACGAACTAAGGCTGGGAGAGATACGAGTGGGACGATGAAAATGGCGACAAACGAAGGAGTGATCCCGGCGAGGAAGACGGTGATGGCCTAAGCATGGGTGGGAGGGAAGATCCGGCGGTGGAGGAAACTAGGAGAAAGTCCGTCTTTAGGAATTTGGCCTCTGTGCACGATTAGGACGCATTCGCTTAATGCGTCCTCGTTTTTACAGAATACAAAAAATTAGTCAAATACAAAGGTTGCATTTAGCAAATGCGTCCTCGTCTTTTCTAAATTAAAAAATGTAAAATTAAGAGGACGCGTTTAGCAAATGCGTCCTCATTTTTTCAGGCAATAAAAAATAGAAAAAATGCTTTTATAACCCTACCTTGTTGACATAAGTGCAAATATAACCTTTCAATATTTGAAAGTGACAATATAACCCTATCTAGTTAGTGAAAGTGCCAATATAACCCTCTCCGGCAACTTTTAGCCAGAGTTTTATAAAATTACATGTTTTCCCTTCTGGAAAAAAACTATATAAAAAAGGAAATAACGTTATTACCCTTAGACTCATCAATACTCCGCTGCGGGACCGCCGTCGGATTAGGTAGGGTTATATCAACACATTATGAAAACTGGTAGGGTTAAATCAGCACATTCCTAAAATTTATAGGGTTATACCAGCACATTAGCAAAAAAAATGTAGTGTCATATCAACACATACTATAGAATATATAAGTTTTAATGATATTTTATTTATTTTGTTGTGTTTTGTCCGGATTGATGATTGAATGAACTTTGGTGTTGTGTGTGATTGTTATTTTACTGTGTTCTTTGACCTAGGGTTTTTAATGTTCATAAGTTTTTAAATGAGGCTATGATATGTGATAATGATGTTTAATATTAATGATGGTGTTATGATGTCAAATTTTATGTTGTATAAGATATCGTTATGATGTTATAATGGTTTATATGATTATGTGATCGCCCGTTAAGGCCAACCGAATACCACACACTTAATATTTATAATATGTGCTGATATAACGTATAAGTTTTAAGAATGTGCTGATGTAAACCTACAATCATTAGAAATGTGCTGATATAACTCTACAAACATTAGGAATGTGCTGATATAACCCAATAAGATTTCATAATGTGCTGATATAACCCTAACTGTTCCGGCGGTGGTCCGGTGGTGGTCCGGCGGTGGTCCGGCAAATTATGAGGGTAAAATTGTCCACCTAATTTCAGAGTTAGCCCAAAGGGTATTTTGGTCAATTTAAATAGAGTCAACGCCAAAAAATTGAGGTCAATGCCGGAAATGGGGTATGAGGGTTATATTGGCATTTTCACTAACTAGTTAGGGTTATATTTGAACTAAAAATTATCATAGGGTTATATTGGTACTTACTCAAGTAGACAGGGTTATATTGGTACTTATCTCTAAATGCATTCTCCATATTTGCATTCATACCCATTTGAATTTTCTCCATCCTAAAAGCCTTTCTAAAAGGCGATTAATCGGCTCGCCCTCAGCCGTCCCGGCCACCCGACACCACAGGCCTCACCGGAGAAGTAAATTACAGCACTCCCGTAGTCGAGCACATAGCCCTCGACTGTGTTTGGTGCACACAAGGAGTCCTCCCATTAGAAGAACCCCCACACTGCCGTTGCCGAGAGTCGAACCCGTATTCTAAAGGAATTAAGTCATGCACCCAACAACTTAATCGATCGTATAGGTGTGCTAAAAGCCTTTCTAGTGAAGTGCGAGAGCGGTTGCCAGGCCGCCGACTCTCACGAACTGGTTGTCAGTATAAACCATTTTTATGTTCCGGTTTGGTTTGGTGAAAAAGATGGAGTTGGTGATGTTGAAGCTGATGAGTTAAATGAGAAGTGAGAGATCCGGCAGATTTCAGGCGCAGTGATTAATTTAATGTAGTGTTTGATTGTTTATGGTTTAATGAGCTCCGTGAAGAAAGTTCTGGACAAACCCCACTAGACTGCTGCTACAGCAAACAATTGCTAGTTGCAAAAATAGCAAACAAAGGAGGAGAATTGATTACTGTTTTGAAATCATTCACCGGCATCTTGATAACTTTGTATATTTAGTACTCCCTCTAATACATTGATAAAATATAAAACAATTATGATGATAAATTAATATTATATCAATGACCCAACTCATCAATGATGAGATTACAATAGATATTGCTACAATAAACTAAAGTCTAATAAAATCATGATTCTAAAGTTTATAAGGAAATTACTATCTATAACTAATTTCATAAGGTAACTACTATTTATATGCTACAAGAAAAGAGTTTTTATTTCCTTAACATAATCATTCAAGTTGGAGCATGATGACAAGAATGCCCTACTTGCGGGGAAAAAAAAAGAAATTGCAAATCATTAAAAAAAATACCGTTGAACGAGATTCAACTTCAGTAGCGGTAGAATTAGCAGCAACAACATTAACAGTATTAGTCGGTAGAGCAGTATTCAAATTCATTTTCAGTATTAGCAACGACATCAGATTTGGGATTCGACGTGTTGGAGATCGGTAGAAATCAATCGGCGGTCAAGTTAAAAGAGTTGATCGGCGGGCTGCAGCAACAAATAGGAACAAGCAGCGAACGACAGCAACAACGAAACAACTATAAAATTAAGGTGGTGACGACGTAAATCTGTAGTGGCTACGACAACAGATGGCGGTGGGTAGAGACGAGAATGACGTCAACTCCGGTCTTCAGGATTCAAATTCAGAGGTAGACATCGTAGTAGATCAGATTAGCAGTAGCAGCGGAAAATCGAATTAGATCGGTGGCTAACCAGGTCAAGACACGACGGCGCGTGGAGCAAGCGGCGACACAAAAAGATTCGGTAAAATCACGGACGGATCTGCAAGAGCGGCAACTGGTGAACAACGGTGGTGGCGGTCGGAGATCTGCAATGGTCGACGAGCAACGAATAGCGGCGGCGGCGGTCCATGTGTGTGCAACGCGTGGACGTCGGAGGCGGTGCAAGCTCGGAAAACTGTAGCGGAATTTTCTTTATGCTTTCAAGGTTTTAGGCTTTGATACCATGATAAAATATAAAAAAAGACTTTATTGTGGTTCATTGAATCACACCAATGACACATCTCATCAATGATGAAGATTACAATATATAGGAATACAATAAATTAAAATCTAACAGAATTAAGATTCTAATGTTTATAAGGAAATTACTATTTATATCTAATTCTATAAGGTAACTACCATTTATTACCTTTCATACAAGAAAATGGTTTCTATTTCATTAACGCACCTGTAATTTGTTAAATAATACCCTCTCCGTGGAAAATAGTCATTTATTTTTCACAATTTTCAATAATCATGTTTGACAAATGATATCTTTATGTATATACAATAATTTCACATTAAAAATTGACATTTAGATGTTAAGACGAATCTAACAACATCTCACTTAATTTTTTTTATTTTATATATATTAATTTTATGTTTAGGGTCAAAGTTTGCAAAATTTAATTTTAAAAAAGTAAGTGAGTCATTTTATCTATGACAGAGGTAATATAAATATAATATTGGTTTAGTCTTCGTTTTGAAAGCGAATTGCTTAAGAGTGCGTCTCTTGAAATACGGTCTTTCCATAAGTCATGGAAAGACCAAGGTTTAAAGTGTAAATTAGAAGAAATTAAGATAAAATTTTTGGGTTGCATGAACCGGGTTATAAATTTTATAACTACTATATGTTGCATACTAAATTTTTAATGTTGCAACTAAGACCTTTTACCTTTTATTATTCAAATTAAACCCCGTCTTTCCATAAGCATGTGGAAAGACCGTCTTTCCCAAGACTTTGTCATTACTTAATTATGTACTACATTTTGTTACCCAACATCTTAGCATCTTGTATATATATACAATTGTATTTTGTCAAATTTAAATTTTAAAAATAAAATATTTAATAAAGATGGTAAATTAGCAAACTTGGGAGTAATACTCTATGTCCCAACACAAGTAACACATTTATTATTTTACTGTCAACATTATCAAACTTTGATCATATATTTGAATAAATATATAAAATTATAATATTATTATCGACTTTTTTTATTTGTCGTTATTATACATACTTAAACGTATTCACGGTCAAACATATTTTTAAAAATCCTGAAAATATTTTTGTGCATTTTATACTGGGACAGAGGGAGTAGAAAATTTTAGAACTTAGTGCTTACTCCCTCCGTTTCACTAATAGTGGCACACTTTCTAATTTGGTTTCTTTTATATTGAAACTTTCTAATTATGACAAGTGTAAGGTTATTATAGTCATTCATTTTACTTTTCTTTCTTTCAATTCAATTGCATCCACTCATTTAGCATCTCATAAATTCTACCACCCAAAAGAAGTAGAAAATTTTTTATGTTAAGGAAATGTGTTCGATGGGGTGATGAGCCAGTGAATCTTTAACATGTGTCAAGTGAGTGATAAAAAAAATGAAAAAATGCATAAAATTAACTTGTGGCCCCACCCAATTGACACATGTTAAAAATTCATTGGCTCATCACCCCATCATACCATTTTCTTAACATAAAAAAATTTCTGCAAAAGTAGTGTGCCACTAATAGAGAAATAGATGGAGTATATAATGCACAGTTCTTTGGTATGTGCAAATATAACCCCAGGTTTTTGAAAGTGTGGTTGTACTCAAAGTCATCTAAGCGTGCAGTTGTACTCATTCATATTCTCGCTATTTAAGCGGACACTCAAGTATAAGTTTACATATTTTGGCTGGTCATGGGTATATCTGCATTTTTAAAAAAACTGAATGTTATATTTACACTTTCCAAGGAATTAGGGGTCATTTAAACATTTTACTCAAAATTTTATATTTTAGGATTTCGTCATATATAGTCGCAGTGGATATGTCGGGGTAGGCTCGGGTGGCGGTTTTACTGTGGTGGGTGGCTCTAGTGGAGGGCAGGGGTAAGGCCCTGTCCAGTTCAGATGAAATAGAGTTGAGTTGAGATTAGCTGAATTTACTGGAGTTGAGAACAGTTGAGAACAGTTGAGAAGAGTTGAGAAGAGATGAGTTGAGTTGATTAGGACTGAGCTGAGTTGAGAAGAGCGGAGAAGAGTTGAGAATAGTTGATTGAAGTTGAGTTGAGCTGAACTGATTGTAACTAAACTAAACTGAATTAATTGTAGATGAACTAAACTAAATTAATTGTCGATGAACTAAAATGAACCAAAACGAACTAAACTAAATCAAAAGGAAATGAACCGAGCCTAATTGAACTTAATTGAGTCAAACTGAAATGAAATGAATCAAATTGACTGAATCAACCTTAATTGAACCGAAACAACTGAACAGAACTGAATCAAACTAAAGTGAATTGAATCAAATTGAACTAAATTGAATCAAAATGAACCGAACTGCATCAAAATGACCCAACTGCATCAAAATGAACCCAATTGGATAAAGCTGAAGTAAAATAAATCACACTAAACTGAATTGAAGCAAACTGAACTGGATCAAGTATAATAGAACAGAACTGAAATAAACTGAACCGAACTGAATCAAATTGAACTGAATTAAATTGAACCGAAATGAGTCAAACTGATCCAAACTGAATGAACTTAACTGAACAAAAAATAATTAAAAGAAGATAACGGTTAAATTATATTATGTATTAATAATTAATAATAAATTATGATATAAAAAAGGCAAAGTCTTGGGAAAGACGGTCTTTCCATAGGCTTATGGAAAGACGGGGTTTAATTTGAATAATAAAAGGTAAAAGGTCTTAGTTGCAACATTAAAAATTTAGTATGCAACATGTAATAGTTATAAAATTTATAACCCGGTTCATGCAACCCAAAAATTTTATCTTCATTTCTTCTAATTTACACTTTAAACCTTGGTCTTTCCATGACTTATGGAAAGACCGTCTTTCAAGAGACGCACTCTATAAAAAATAGTGCATGTGAATTAAATAATATATTAAAAATTAATATATAATATAAATTTTATGATGTAATTATAGAATTCAAACCCTAATGTTATCGAGTTTGAAGTGAAATGAAATACAATTTTTATAATTGCAAACATTTTACAAATATATTAAGGCAAAGTCTTTGGGAAAGACCGTCTTTCCATAGGCTTATAAAATGATGTATTTTAGTTAGAATAATAAAAAGGTAAAAGGTTCTAGTTGCAATATTAAAATTTTAGTATGCAACGTGTAGTAGTTATAAAGTTTATGACCCGATTAATACAACCCAAAAATTTTATTTTCATTTATTCTAATTTGCAGTTTAAACTTTGGTTTTTCCCTGACTTATGGAAAGATCGTCTTTCAAGAGACGGACTCAATTATAGCAAAGTCTTGAGAAAGGCCGAAAGATGGAGTTTAATTATAATTATAAAAGATAAAAAGTCTAAGTTGCAATATTAAATATTTATCGTGCAACATGTAGTAGGTGGTATAAAGTTTATAACCCGATTCATGCAGCCCAAAAAGTTTATCATCGTTTCTTCTAATTTGCACTTTAAACCTTGGTATTTCCCTGACTTATGAAAAGACCGTCTTTCAACCGATGGACTCTTTAATTATCTTACATAATAATATATTAATTAAATTAATAATTAATGATTAAGGTGGGAAAAGTTGAAAAGAGATGAGTTGAGTTGAAAATATTTGAGAAGAGCTGATAAGAGTTGAGATAATTTTAGTTGAGTTGATTAGAATTAAAATAAGTTGAACTTGACGTTGCCTAATTTCAGCTACCGTAGACCTTTCGGTTTCTCTTGTTTTTTTAAAATCAACCGATTCTCGAGGCAACAAAACGTCAAAGAAAGCAATCAATTTTGTTGTGTAGGGTTTAGACACTAGCAATTCAGCCGGCTCCTGATGCATCTCCTTTTGGAACTATTACAGCACTAGATGATCCAGATAACGTTGATGTTCGTCGGCACAAAACCATAATCTAATCCAACAATTTGTCTCCAATCATTGCATCCTCATTTCTGACAACATTAGGCACAATCTTGACCAAAGACTTGCTCATTCATTCTTAATCTCCCTGGAATTCGCATCATTTCCAGGAAAGAATTCCCTGATTTTTTCATCAACAAATGTTCATATATTTCCTGATTCTGATTTTTATGACCGTTGGATCGACACGGGGCGATGATCAGTACTACGATGGAAAATCAGCATCATCATGTTCTTCTGATGATGTAAATGTTCCCGGTACTAGGTACACATGTAATTCCTCGTCATCCCCGAAAGCCTGCAAAACTTTCTTGATTTTCAGGGCAAATGTCTTGTTTCATTCTGTTGAGAAAATATCAACCTTGTTTGAGGTGCATCCTGCTGATTTGGTCGCCAAGAACAATGTAACAGCTTCTGAAACTCTTGATCCCGGCCGCGAGGTTGTTATTCCGGTTACCTGTTCTTGCATTCGGGGCTTCTACGAGGTTGATCTGAGCTATGTTGTGCGGGGGAACATGACATTTTCCGACATTGCGTGTGGCGTGTTCGAAGGGCTGTCTAAATCAAATGTATTGAGGCTGGAGAACAGTTTTTTCCCCACGAATTCGACCCTTCGTGTCGGCTCAACTCTTCGAGTTCCAATGAAATGTGCCTGTCCTGATAACAGCTCTACTGTTTCAGGGATGAAGTATCTTGTAACCTATCCATTTATCGAAAACGACACTTTTGAGAATGTATGCAAGAAGTTCAACATTCCTGTCGGAAGTCTGTTTGATGCCAACCATGTAGATTCTTTTACTACTGTTTACCAAAACACAACCATTTTGGTGCCCTTGAAATCAGAACCCCCGAAGAATTTCAATGCCTCGAGCAGTACTTCTCCTGGTTTTGTTCCCACAGAGCCTGTGAAGAAGAAGACTTCACGAAACACGCAGCTCGAAAAGGTCTACATTTCAGTTTCTGTTGTCGGGTTCTTTCTTGTTCTAGTAACTATGGTTGCTTGTGGATTGTACCTGAAGGCGTTGAGGAAAGTCAGGGCCGAGAAAGGGATCATCACGCGAAAAAGCTCCTTAACGTCGTGTTCTACCCCGAGTTGTTCTCAGTTATCGGGTCCAACCCCGCATAAAAGCTCCACAGGATCTCCCCTTTCTCCTGATTTGCTGGAGAGCATCAAGTATTCCTTAAGGAGCTACTCTTTGGATGAGATCAAGAAAGCGACGGGGGATTTTCGCGAAGAAAATCGCGTCATGGACTATGTCTACAGAGGCTGCATTGATGGAGCTGAGGTGTTGATCAGACAGACAAGGTTTGAAGACACGAAGCAAGTCATCGACGTGCACTCGAAGCTCAACCATGTCCACATGGTGAAGCTCCAGGGAGTTTGCTATGGCGATGACGACGATCACTTCTCATGGTGCTACCTAGTTTTTGATTCCCCGTGTAATGGCAGCTTGAGAGATTGTCTATCAACCTCAAATCCATCCCTCAGGTGGAAATGGCGCACGCAAATCGCGTCCGATGTTGCAACCGGGCTGCATTACCTACACTTCTGTGTGGTTCCACCCTACACACACAAGAGAGTGAGTAGCAGGACCATCTTTCTGACAAAGCGATGGAGAGCTCGAATCGCGGTCTTTGAGGCAATGTCGATGATGGTTGGATCCTCGAAAGACCACGACAACGTTGGTGTCATGGTCTCAAGAGATCATTTTGATCACAAGGAGGATATCTTTGCATTTGGGGTGGTGCTTCTTGAGCTGTTATCAGGGAAGGAGGATTCGGAGGAGAAGCCGTTGGCTGACGCGGTGGCGTTCTTGGGAGGTGGTGGTGGAGATGAGGGAGGGTGTTTTGATCAGTTAAGAAAGTTTGTGGATCATAGTCTTGATGATGATTATCCTCTTGCTGAAGCTTTGTGTCTTGCTGTTTTGGCTAAGGCTTGTATTGAGGATGATCCACTTCATAGGCCTTCTATGGATGATGTCCTGAAAGTCCTTAGTAGAATGGTGTAGATGTAAAAAAGTTTTGTTACTCCATCCCTAATCCAGAGTTCTAAGTATTGAAGAATACCATAATTGTGTCTCATGTTCATGTGTAAATGTAGAAATGATTTATAACTATGGTTCTTCATAAGAACGCACCGTCCAGGGGCGGAACCAATGGGACGCGAGGTAGGGCTCCAGCCCTACCTCGATCGCCGGCCGGAGGTAGTAGGAGGCGGTCCGATTCGCCGAACGCATCTTCCGGCGAGTCGAGCGCGTCTCCGGCGAAAGCGTCCGATGTTTGCTCGGAGAAGAAGGCCGCGTTGCGGCCTTCTTTTTTTTAAATGCCTAAGTACTAAAACGACGTCGTTTCACGTTAGTGAAACGACGTCGTTTCATTTAGTAAAATGGAAAAAAATAAAAATGGAATGTGAAATGGATTGGGCCAAAAAACGGAGCCCAATCCAATAACCCAAACACAAACAAAGTTTTAAAAAATTTGCACAGAAGCTCTCCCTCTCCCTCCTTCATTTCCCTCAGTCGTCCGCCACCACTCACCAGTTCCTCCGCCGGGCCGCCGCCGGAACCCGGAAGCTGCCTCGTCCCGCCGCCTCTGCACGCCGGACGCCAAAAATTTTTCAGCCTCCCCTGGAAAAAATTTCTGGTTCCGCCCCTGGTACTGTCAATATATACAGTTAAACGGTTTTTTCAAAGAAGAATGAATTTGAGAAAAATGATTTTTGTAACACTTCTGAATGAATCTATACATCTCTATCCATAGAGATTTTGCAATTGCAATTAGTGTAAATAACTACAAAATAACTGCTCTAACTAAACCAACTATGAATATTGTAAAACTTATATTAAAAGACTAAGATGGTGGTGTAACTGCCTTTCCCGTCAAATTCTAGATAAATTTGCGACTTGATCTGTTTGTTGCAATTCGTAGTGCCTTATTGCATCTAAGAGCTATTTTTCCATTGTTTGAGATGATTATATTATACAAGTGTTTCGTAAACAAATTTTCAACTAATTTTTAATTTGTAACTTCTTATTTGATCAAACAAATTAAGAAATAGTATTCGGTGAGAACAACTTTTTCCACTAAAATCATATACCTAAACAAGGCCTATATTTTCACTTCATAAGTCTAAGATTGTGAGTCAAGAAGACATTGCTCGTGTAGTGGCATAACGTGCATTGTCAAACGTTGAATCAAGTTTCCAAGGAGAGAAGACATGGAATGCCTCAAAATCAATGGCCAAACATTGGAATGCAAGAAAAATACAATTGAATAATATCTGAGATTTGTTAATCTGCAACTTGTTAGGTATGGGAGCACTGGACTCCATCCATCTTGAATGGATCAAATGTGAAAACAACTCCACCTTCAATCTCACCTTGAAGTATGTCGAATTCAGATATTCAGAAAAATTGTTTTTCTTCTACTTGACCGCATAGATAAGGTTTATATTGTAATCTAGTATTGTAGAAGTGACCATTATTTGATAATCTAAAAGACAACATGAAAATTCAATTTTTCACTAATAAATAAACTTCAATTGTGACACATTTTTGGAGCATTCATGATGCTCAAAGGCACCACTAAAATTATTAGTGATGTCTAGTGAATTATTAGTGATGCCTTGTGAAGTGCCTCTATTCAATGTGTCGCTAAAATATTGTGACGTGTTGAAATATCGTTATATTTTTGTGACGCTTTAAGATGCAGTTCAGTTTATAAATGTCATCAAAATTTGTAATATGGATTAATGTAGTAATTCAGTTTAGGGATATGTGCACACGTCAGAAATATTTAGTGACACTTGAAAGTGTAGCAAAATTATGACATTCCCTGATCTGTCACAACATATGTGTCACTATTGAATTTTTTTGTAGTGTTCATACATTTGATTCTGATGTACTTCATCTTGAAATTTTTACTAAAAGTATATAATACAATCGTAGTCACTTGTGAGTTTCACGAAATCAAGTTATGCTTTTAGAAGATCTTTATTTTCAAAATAAAAAATAAAAAAAATTAAACATACCGTCTATCAATAATATGATTAATTGGTTGATTGAGTTTAGTTTGTGTTGCTCGCCCTACTTTCTAGAACTAGAAGTAGGGTGAGCAACACAAACTATTGTGTATCTATATATATATGTATGTATATGTGTATATATATATTATATGTATGTATGTATGCATATATATATATATATAATATATGTATGTATGTATATATATATATATTATATGTATATATGTATGCATCTGTGTGAATATGCATGTATGTATGCATACGTGTGTATATATATGTATGTATGCATATGTGTATATATATATATATATGTATGTATATGTATGTATGTATGGATATATATGTATGTATGTATGGATATATATGTATGTATGGATATATATGTATGTATGTATGGATATATATGTATGTATGGATATATATGTATGTGTAAAGTGTGCATTCAAATCTATTATTTATGCATACAATATTTATGTAGTAAAACAATTAAATTATGAGAATGCACAATTTTACTTAACATAATGCATCTCCCTACAATATAAAATGTACAAGATACATTTGAGGATACAGTGCTCATGGTACTCAAAAATACCATATAATTTGCCTTTCCACAGGGGTTGGAAATGGAATATATGTTGAGTATATTCTTTTTCACAAATTTTGGCTTCTGAACCCTCAACAACAGGACACAAGTAAACAGCACAAAACAAAGCAAAATTTAAAAAGCTAGGCCAAAATCTTGGAAACCGAGGGAATAGTACTATGAAAAATACAATTACGAAATCCATTGGTGACCGCGGTAGGAAAAAACCTAAGACCTTCCTTGTACGTGCACGAATCAATTTCTTCGGAGTGGTCCAAATCCTCATTATGTCTGAATTCTAATGTTTTCTGGAGTATAAGTATATTTAGCATATTTTGTCCATGATTAAGTACTCATTTGTTTTGTTATTTATAACATAGTTATTATAAATGGATGTTTTCTTTTATTTGACATAATTTTCATTTTTTGCAAGATTCCTTCAATTTCATCACTAATTATTTACATTCAATTTCATCCACTCATTTTCTTCACATAAATTCAAGCACCTAAACCTATGGTGACATAAATAGAAAAACAGAGGGAGTATATAGCTACTATGGAAAATTATCGATCTTCGACAAAGTTTTGTGGGAGACAATCTCGCAGCGAGACCAATGATTAAATTGTCAAGAATGTAGCATGTGGTTTCTAATTAAAGTTTTTAAAAGTCTAGGGGTTGGATGTGAAATTTCACTATTTTATATTTAAGTCAAAGTATAAATATCAACTTTTCCACATTATTTCCTCATATTTTTCTGAAATTTTCTCTCCCTTCTTCTTTCCTTTCTCCTGCCCATAAAACTTCATATTCTCTCTCATCTCCAACTCAAATCTCTTTCTTCTCTTTTCTCCATTTCTCTTACATCTTCCTTAATTCTAGCTCATTTTCTTCGATTCATCCGCTCACCATCTCCATTTTTCTTCCTCTTTCTTGCGCACAAAGATTCAACACGATTTTTGGACTTTTACAGCGAATTTTTCGGTGGCCGAACACAATAGAGCTTCGTTTTGTGTTTATCTTCGAAGGTAATGTTTTTGCTCAGAGTTTTTATGTATATTTTGTTGTTTTTACTATTTTTGTTTGCTTTTTTTCCATGTGACTTTCTAGGGTTTATGTTGTTCAATGTGTTAATATTGGGGATTTCTCTATTTTTTGTCTTTATGAATTGTTCTTACGGATTTGTGCTAATATTTGTGTTGCTGCTGTTGTTTGTTAGATTTCTAAGGAGTTTTGCATCATTATTGCTGCAATCGAGAAGGAAGAATCGTTTGTATGTTTTCTGAATTTTTGGTCGTGATGTTTTAGCTACATGTATTGATGTTTCTCATTTTTAGTGTGATGTTTCAGGCTTTAAGTACTGTTATCAGTGTTGTTGTGATGTTTTAACTTCAGCGCTTGATACTTGTGGTGTTTGCTTGCTTAGTGTGCAATTGAAGTTCAGTTTTGATTATGTGTGATATTTTATGATTTTGTTACGATTTGTGCTAATTTTGTTGTTGTTGTAGATGTTCCTTAGATGTCTAAGAATGTTTTTGCCACTGTTGCTGCAATCGAGAAGGAAAGCGGATATGTAAATTTTATAATTTTGCAGATGTGACTTTTTAAATACTGTTGTTGACCTTTCAGATTTTATGTTTGATCTTTCATGTTTAGGTTCAAAGTGCTGTTTATCTGTGTTTGTGTGATGATTTAATTTCAGTATTTGATGCTTGTAGTGTTTTGAGTGTGCAATTGATGTTGAGTTTTATTTTTTTGATTGTGTGTGTGATGTCTTAGAGTTTCGTTATGGTTTGTGCTAATTTTTGAGTTGTTTTTGTTGTTTCTTAGATGTGTAAGAATGCATGCTCACTGTTGCTGCAATCGAGAAGGAAAGATGATATGTAAATTTTGTTACTTTGCTGATGTGAATTTTTAGATACTGTTGTCGACCTTTCAGGTTTTATGTTTGAACTTTCATGTTTAGGTTTAAAGTATTGTTTATGTGTGTTGGTGTAATGATTTAATGCTTGTAGTGTTTTAAGTGTGCAATTGATGTTCAGTTTTGTTGTTTTGATTGTGTGTGTGTGATATCTTAGTGTTTTGTTACGATTTGTGCTAATTTTTGTGTTGTTATTGCTGTTTGTTAGATATCTAAGAACGCTTGCCCACTTTTGCTGTAATCAAGAATGAAGTAGGAACTGTAAGTTTTGTTATTTTTCAGATGTGATGTTTTAGATATTGTTGTTGATGTTTCTCTTTTTCAACTTGATGTTTCATGTTTTCGAATTTAAGTACTTTTATCTGTGTTGGTGTGATGTTTTAATTTCAGTATTTGATGCTCGTGGTGTTTTCATATTCAAGTATGCAATTGATGTTCAATTTTGTTCTTTTGATATTTTAGTGTGTACTGATTGATGGTTTTAAATTTTGATATTGATGTTTTAAATATTGTATTTGATATTTCACAATGTAGTTGCCAGTCATGTTATGTGTTTAATTGTGATGTTTTAATTTCAAATATTGAAGTTTTTATTACTGTATGTGATGTTTTATCTTTTTTTCACATGAACACTTTCCAAGGCAGAGCTTTACGATTCCATTGATTGGATAATAAAAACATGCTATGAGGAATCATGCTCTTCAAGATGTTTATTTGAACAGAGGACCGGAGCTGCCTTTGATATTCGCATTGGTGGAGTAGAAGAATCATCCTCTTCAAAACCAGCAGGAGAGAAGGCAAGCCCGTGAACAAGCGAGCAACGAAGGGAAATAAGCTGGGGGAAAAATAGAATTTGATTGCTTGAGATGTATTGTTTGAGAATGGTGTTTTAAAAATATTGGTTTAGTTGTTAGAGCTGAGACACTAAATTATTTGATGTTTTAGGTTTATTTGGATCTTTTTAGTTTTATGTTAGCAATGTTTTAGGTCATTTGAATCCTTTTGTAATGAAGGATGTTTAACCAGTTATTTCAAATACAACAACAGTGGAATGTATCATTTCCAACACTTGATGTGCGAATTTACTACCGGACTTGATGTTTCATTTCCAAAAGGCGATCACTGCTCGCCCTCAACAGCCCACACCAGCCCACACCACAGCCATCATGTGAGAGGTAAGTCACAGTAGCCCAGCACCAGGACCATCGGGTCGGCCCACACTTGGTGCCCATCAGGAAGCCCAAGCAGCCCTTGGGCCTTGGCCAAGTTGACTCAGGACATTCCCACACGGTGGCGGCCGAGCTTCGAACCTGGGACTCTTCCAAACCCCACCCAACTCCCAACCACTGGGGTACACCCGCGAGTGTTTGATGTTTCATTTCGAACACTTGATGTTTCAATCAAACATTGTGATGTTATACAAGAAATCTATTTTGTGTAACATCGTAATGTTTAACCATTTTAATTTTAATGTGTATTTTTAGTATTTTTGTTTGATGTTTAAACTTTCCAATTTAATGTTGAACTATTTTTATGTTATATGTATAGTATTTTATTTGATGTTTAACTATTTTAATATTGATGCATATTTTATTTGATGTTTTTTAAATGTAGTTTAGTTTTTAATTTGATGTTCCAATAATTTAATTTGAATGTTTATATTAGTTTGATGCCTATTTTTTTAATTGGAAAAATCTTGGAAAAAACCGTCTTTCCATAAGGAAAGATGAAATTTAATTAAAATAATAAAATGTTAAAGGTCTTAGTGACAATATTATGTAACAAATAGTAGTTATAAAGTTTATAACCCGATTCATGCAACTCAAAAATTTTATCTCCATTTCTTCTAATTTGTACTTTAAACCTTGGTCAAGAGACGGACTATTTTTAATTTGATGTTTTAATATTTTGATTTGAATTTTTAATATTTGAATTTGATGATACTCCCTCCGTTTTTTTTTCATTGGCACCTCTATTTTGGTGTTAGAATTGAGGAGATGCTAAATGAGTGGATGAAATTGAATTGAAAGAAGAGTAAGTAAAATGAGTGGATGTAAAAATCTTAAACTTGCCCAAAATAGCAAGTGCCAATTAAAAAAAATACCACTTTTAGTAAGTGTGCCAATGAAAAAAAACGGAGGGAGTATTAGAAGGTGAGTAAGGCCATGGGCAGTGGTAGAGACCGCTACCGGTCTCTTATCAATTAAATATATTATTTTTCTTCATCTCTCTCTTCCACCTTAGATTAAGAGACCACTTAAGAGACCACCCTTTTTTTTCTCCACAATGGTTAAGAGACCACTATATACTATTCATGGAACCCACTTGATTTTCTCTATCCTACTCATTAATTTGACAATTACATATTATTTTAAATAAATTTGTCCACCAGAAATAAGTTTAAATATTTAAATTTAAATTCGTTTTTAAATTTAAATTCGTTTTTAAATTTAAATTTAAATTCGTTTTTAAATTTAAATTTAAATTCGTTTTTAAATTTAAATTTAAATTCGTTTCCATATTATTTTAATATAATGTTTAAATATTTAAATTTAAATTCGTTTTTTGAAAATATTTTAAATAATTTGTTTTTCTCGTTCTTGTCAATACGATGCTTCAGTGTAAAAAATAAAATGAATTTCAATTTTTTTGAAGAAGCTATCGAAACGAAATTAAATAAATGAATACTATGAGAATTCATCTTTTCTATAAAATAATATGGAAAACATAAAAAGTGCGCGAAACCAATTGTAACAACTATGAACATAACTTTAAATACTAAATAATATTACAATTTAAAAATCATTGTGGAATACTTAAAAAATCAAAAATAATATTAAAATTGAAATACTTAAAAAATAAAAAAATAGATTTTTTTAAAAATATATGCTTGGGACACGTGTCACCACCAGAATGGGACACGTGTCCCATTAAACATTTTGAAGCGCCCGTCTTCCATTAAAAAAATGTTGCGGACACGTGGCCCAATCCCTGGGTGACACGTGTCCGCAACAAAATTTTTTTAAAAAATAAGAGTGGCTGAGTGGGACACGTGGCCCACTCAGGTGGCGACACGTGTCCCACCCGTTGAAAAATCAAAAATTGCGACCGAGCCATGTGCGTGGTCAGAGGCAAGAGGCAAGAGGCCGGACTCTTAGTAAGAGCTCGGTCCGCGGTCTCTTGTTAAGAGACCGCTTAAAAGACCATCACTGTGGTGGTTTTCGATCTCTTAAGTGGTCTTTTAATTTTAAGAGACCACCACTGCCCATGCCCTAATGGGTTGTATGCTTGGAAGCCTAATCGCAGGTCTTCGTTTCCGGTCATCTCCGTTTCTGAAATCCGACGGAAACAATCCTAATCTACTCCCAGATTTGTCGAAGCTATGTCGGCTTTGTCAATGCGCCGGATTCACACAAAATTCACATCGAAGCAAACCAAATCTCAATCCGATTTCACCCTCTGCAAACCCAATTCGAACTCGATGGCGGTAATTCAATTTCTCAGTCCGCGTATGCGAATCCGATTTGAGATCGACGCCGGGAATTCGATTTCAGTTAGACGCTTTACACCCGATGACCGAAAGCGCGACCTTGGTAAAGATGGTGGCGAAAATGGCACCTGAACGGTGGCGGAAACTCGGCGTCTCGGCGCCGGGACGGTTGCGCATGGTGGCGAGCAGTTCAGATCTGCTTCCTTTTGGCTTAATTGCAACTTAGTCCTTCACTTTTTTCGTCTATTTCAAAGAGAACCCCGGATCTAAAATAATTGATAATTCAACCCTGAATTTAGTTTTCCCTTGCTTTTATATTTTGAGTTATATGGTTTATGCTAATATGATCTTGTGAAGTTGGAAAGTGCCATTGTAACCCTGTGTTTTGCTTGAATGTGCTAAAATAATCCTGAAGGCTTGAATTTGGCTGGAAATACATAAAATGATTATTATACCCTTATTTTTAAAAAAATAAAAATTCTGAACAAGTGATAAGACAAATTATGCCCGCATTCATTTAACATTAAATATTTCCGCCATTACCTTCTGAAAGCCATTTTATTTTGCTTATGTTTCTCCGCCGTTCGGCCAGGTTCTGCCTTCCCTTATGTTTCTCCGCCGCTCCACCGCTATCACCTCTACTCTGCCACTAGTTCTGATTCCTTCTCAAACTCATCGTACTTCCCATCGCCACCGCCGCCTCCGCAATCAGATCCCACCACCGCCACTGTTTCCTTCTTTTTAGGTATGCAGTCAGATCCCTTTTATCGATTTTCTTTCTTTTCTGGGTCGGCTCTTGAGTTTGAGTTTATTTGTTTCTGGGTGGCGGAGCGTATTTGAGATGGATTGGTTTGGTTTTTCTGGGTTGTGGCTAGGGTTGAGTGGTGGCGGGGTTAGGGTTGAGCGGTGGTGGTGGTGGTTGAGACGAGTGGTGGTGGGGCTAGGGACGAGCGGTGGTGGTGGTTGGGACCAGTGGTGGTGGTGGTGGTTGGGACCAGTGGTGGCAGGGCTAGGGTCGAGTGGTGGTGGAGCGACGGTGGTGGTGGTGGTGATTGTGCTTCTGATGAATGCTAGGATATTTTAGTATATACATTTGTAATTTGAATGTTATAGGTAGTTTAGTCTTTTTAATTTTGATCAACGCCGAAAATTACTAAGACAATGCTGGAATAGTGCCACAGAGTTGTATCGGCACTTCTAATGCAAAACACAGGACTACAATATCACTTTTCAACTTCACAGGATCATATTAACACAAACCTCCAAAACATAGGGTCATATCAGTATTTTGCCTTTTATATTTTCAGTTACTCCACGGACTCTTGCCATAATTTTATGTAAAAATAGTTAAAAAAAATTCGTGGATTGCTATTTCACGCCCTGTATTTTACTTGATTACGCCCTGTATTTATACTATTTAATATACAACATGTATTTTTAATTTAATTTAAATAATTTAAATGAATTAATATTAAATTTAATTAATTAATTATTTAACTGCTCCGCCGCCGCCGCACGCCGGTCTCCTTCTCCTCCGGTCCGCCGAGCGCCGTCTCCTCCGCTTCTCCTCCGATCTCCTTCTCCGCTTCTCAAATCTTCGCTTCTCCGGTCTCCTCCGTCATCTCCGTCTCTGTTCTCGTCGCCCGTTCTCCTCCGTCATCTCTGACCCGGTTCTCCTCGCCCTTGCCCGACCCGGCTCTCCTCGGCGAACCGGCTCCCGTTCTCCTCGGCGAACCGGCCCCGTTCTCCTCGGTGAACCGGGCTCGCTCCCGTTCTCCTCGGCCAGTGGCGAACCGAGCTCTCTCCCCAAACCCCCGGTCGCCGCTTCTCTACTGCCGCTTCAAGAGCCTTTCTCCGCCGCTTCAAGGAGGACAGCGAGCCTAGGGTTTTGCTCGAGGGGACGAGGACAATGGAGGATGGCGGGGCTAGCTTCGATCGACGGCGGGTGGAGCTCGACGGGGACGAAGGAGGAGAGACGGAGGGGCTAGGGTTTCGCTCGAGGGGACGAGAACGATGGAGGATGGCGGGGCTAGCTTCGATCGACGGCGGGTGGAGCTCGATGGGGACGAAGGAGGAGAGACGGAGGGGCTATGGTTTTGCTTGACGGGGCGAAGGAGAAGGAGGGACGGCGGCGGGAGGAGCTGGGGAAGATGAGGACGACAGGTGAAGTTGAGGAAGAAGGAGGCACGGTGGTGGCAGTGGCACACGACGGAGACCGCCGGAGAAGACGAAGAAGAGAAAAAGGTGGCGGCGGCGGCGCTGGTGGCACAGCTTCAGCGACGGTGGTGGCGGTGGCGCACGGCTTTAGCGGCGGCGGTGGTTGTTTTTTTTTGTTTTTGATTTTTGATTTTGATTTTTGATTTTGATTTTTGATTTTGATTTTTGATTTTAATTTTTGATTTATTTTAAAATTTTAATAGGCAAAGTCTTGGGAAAGACGGTCTTTCCATAGGCTTATGGAAAGACGGGGTTTGATTAGAATAATAAAAGGTAAAAGGTGTTAGTTGCAATACTAAAGTTTTAGTATGAAACATGTAGTAGTTATAAAATTTATAACCCGGTTCATGCAACCTGAAAATTTTATCTTAATTTATTCTAATTTACACTTTAAACCTTGGTCTTTCCATAACTTATGGAAAGACCGTCTTTCAAGAGACGGACTCAATTTAATATTAGTATTATGCATGTACATACGTATTAGGGCGTAAACTAGTAAAAAACACGATCGTGATATAGCAATGCCCAAAAATTCAAACCAAAATTTCATTACCTTTGTCTTTGATTCGGCAACGCTGCAGTCGGCAGACTCGGCACATTTAAAAAGGAAACAAAAAAGGAAACCTTCGCCATTAAAGTGTGCTTTCTGTGTATGGCGTTCTTCCCCGCATTTATTCCCTCATTAGTTCAATAAAATCATCACTCTTAAATATTATTCGAATTAGGCTACAAACTCTGCTCAATCCCTTCTCACTTTTCCGTTCGATCTCCCAGAATCTCCAGCATTCTTGATAATCTCACAAAGTAACGATTTTGTTCTTGATTTCTTGATTTTGCAACAATCCCATGTCTCTGTTTCTGCAAAAGATCCTACCTTGCTGATAAAAAAATTCTCTTGCATCATTTGCAGAAAGGAATAAAAATGGGTTACATAGGGGCGCATGGCGTGCAGGCGTTGCACAAATACAAGTACAGTGGAGTAGATCACTCATATGTTGCTAAATATGTTTTGCAACCCTTTTGGACCCGCTTTGTCACCTTTTTCCCCCTCTGGATGCCGTGAGTTTTGCCTTCTTTTCATTTGTTTTGCTCCTTTTTGTTGTTTTAAGTTGTGGAATTTCCTTGTTTTTGGATGGGGCAAATTGTTTTCAATGAGTTGAAGTTTTGTGATGCCGTGAATTTCCTTCTTTTCATTTGTTGTTTTGCTGTATGAATTTGAATTGACTGTGTTAATGGTTTCACAGAGAGGTCCAGTAAGATTTCTATTGGTTAAACTCTCTTGTATTAAGTATAAATGCTATTTTAGGGATTTGAGTAGGATTTGATTGTATGTACTTTGGTGTATCTGTTGGTGTTTCTGGTGTTTGAGTGTTCTGCTTCCCTAGCTCAAGTAGAATCTGTTTTTTGCAATTTTATTATGTTTAAGCATGTATGTATTTGATTATTTGCCATGCTAGCAGTTTGACTATAGTTTATTGTTTATACCTCTTTAGGTATAGCTTGTTTGACTGGTGAAGGTGCTCTACTGTGTTGTTTAGAATATTTTGTACCTTTCAAGGATTTTGGTTGGAGAAAATTCTGAACTTGATCGAAGTATTAATATGTAGTGAGGTTAATTCCTTAGGTGTCAAGGACATGATCAGTTTGTCTGATGTAATGAAATTATTTAACAAAATATTGGGGATAAGTACTTGGGTACATAAATATATTGGTCACCCTTGTAATTGCTGTTCAAGAATCAGTAGTTACTTGTTCCCTTTGAAAAAGTGTCAAATTCCAAGAATTTTCTTTTTTGTTTTGGAGAAATCTGAGAACAGAGGTTTTAAAGTGTAGAGTGCCTTATTTTAGTTGCTAAATTGATTTAGTTTTCCTCGGTTTTAGAGTTCTGCCATTACAACTTGTTTTTCCAAATTTAGCATGTGCTATAATTTTGTAACTTGGTTTTGGAGAATATACTTATTGGAGTTGGTGTTTTTGTCTTCATAAAAAGTATTGATTGAGCACTCTCTAATGACAACTGTTGCATTTGACGAATAAATAGTTCCTCAGAAATTTCCCTCTTCTTGTTGTATCATGTATGTGCACCTTTTCATGCATTATTTTTTAATCATTCCCTAACTGATGCCTCTTCTTCTCGTGCATGTATCGGATGCTTTTTCAGACCCAATATGGTAAGTGCTTTTTGCATCCTACATCATTTGTTGAGAACATTAAGCTTTTCTGTGTATATTTCTTATGTGTTGATAACTAGACTTTCTGATTACCTTCTACGCAGATAACACTTACTGGTTTTATATTTCTGGTCACATCTGCTCTCCTTGGATATGTGAGTTGCACAGCTTCATTCAATTTTCTGCACCTAAATGGTTAATTGTGCTAATATTGTTTACTAGATGTATCAATGGTCTTTGTCTTTCTTGATCTGTTTTTCCCTTCTATTTTTTGGTGGTGAATCTACCATTGTTTTCTTTAGAATATTTTTGAGCACTATGATTGTGAGTATTTTTTTGTCACTCAGGTTTACTCACCTCAGCTAGATTCTCCTCCTCCAAGATGGGTTCATTTTGCGCATGGATTGCTTCTGTTCTTATACCAGGTACACTTTCATCTATTGTTTGTCTTGGAGATTTCAGTTTTCAGATGTGGCTATCATTTTTTATCTCCTCCTTGTGTTTTTTCTCAAATTTACTTTGTCACTGTCAGAATGTTATGCTTCTCTTGGTATTTTTTGTTTGTAATCCCTTATAGTTTCAAATTACCTTTATGCCGCTCAGCGTGTTGTTGCTTCCAGTGCTATTCCCCAGACTCTTAAAAAAATATTGATGGAAGCTTATGTTTCTGTTTTTTTCATAAAGAAGAATAATTATCGTCCAGAAGAGTAGGCTAGGTTCACTATTTGTTTTGCTATGAGCCTTGCTTCCTTTTTGGATGTTTTCTTATCTGAAGATTTCCTCCACAGACTTTTGATGCTGTTGACGGGAAGCAAGCTAGAAGAACAAATTCCTCTAGTCCACTTGGGGAACTTTTTGATCATGGTTGTGATGCCCTTGCATGCGCGGTATGTTTATTTACTGAGATTTGGTTGTTAAAATACTAAATAAATGATCTTTAGACATGATTTTGTTTGTTATCAGTTTGAAGCTATTGCCTTTGGAAGTACAGCAATGTGCGGACGAAATACGTTCTGGTTCTGGGTCATATCTGCGGTTCCTTTCTATTTGGCCACATGGGAACAGTGAGTTTTTGGTTTAAGTCTCGTTCATTACTTGGTGCTTTATTATCAAAGTACTGTAGAATGGTTTTTTTCCACTTCATCTGGAGTTTACCTGACTTGCCATACTGTTGTGAATTCTTTCTTGAATGTCTCTTGGGAGAACCAAGATGTAGTTCTTGTTTGTTACTTGGGATTGAACAGCTCTTCTCACATGCATAAAGATTGAAAAGTATTTGACGCAACTGTCTTATTTTTTAATTTCTGTTAACTGTTCTTTGTAGTCTAATAATATTTGGATCTTTGCTCATTTTTTTCACTGGCTTTTGTCAATAAACTTAATATTTCATTGTTTCTGGAAGGCTAATAATATTATTGTTTTTATGCAGTTACTTCACCAACACTCTTATTCTTCCGGCAATTAATGGACCAACGGAAGGTCTTATGTTGATATATGTGGTCCATTTTTTTACAACTCTTGTTGGTATGTTTTGCATTTTCACTGTTGTACTTCTTGCAAAATATTTGCCTATTTTATACCAGTCTCATAAGCTTGTCTTGGATGATTTGGTCGTTCCTTATTTTCAGGCGCGGAGTGGTGGGCTCAACAATTTGGAAAGTCTATTCCCATATTTGACTGGGTACCATTTGTAAATGGTTAGTGTACCTATCTGCTGACTGCATCTTTTCAATCTTGGATTGATGCCTTTGTCCTAAATGGCAATGGACTGTTATTGACCAACTCTTGGCCCATCTTTCCCGCTTAAATCTACATTTTACTATTTCGGCAGCAGCTGCTAGTTTATTGGGGCTTCATGTGAACTTATCATGATAGAATTTAAGACTGGTTATGATTTAGATTGTTTTCCTTTGGAGACATTTCAATTCTCACTCTGCATATTACTATCCTGTTCTAGTTTCAAGTCATGCTTGTTTGCTGCTGTTGACTGTCCAGTATTTCTTTTACTGCATTAGGTGATTAGTTATTATACAGCAAATGTTGGCTTTTCTGTGGAGTTTTTTTGCCTTTTTTTTTTTTTGTGGAGAAGCTGACTGCATTTCTTCTTGTTGATGTCCAGAGATACCTACCAACATAGCTGTGCTGTATTTAATGATAGCCTTTGCTGTTATACCAACAATATACTCCAAGTGAGCATCATCACAATTAGATCTCATATATATGCATTTTCTGAAACTTTGCAAATTTATGGTGACCTTTTTGTCCGTACACGTACCTTGGGTGATGTATTGATTAATATATGATCTGGAGGTATTTAGCAAGGATTTATACTGGGTTTTGGCTGGATATCATCTGGGGCAGAATGTTTCACTGTGGCATCTATTTAATGAATTAATAAAGAAGGCTCAATGTTGGTTTGTATGATACGTTCCTGAAGATGATTTAGTGTCGATTACTGACGAAGTGCATAGCTAATTAAGACATTGTATCTGGATGCATGTATATATCTGTAGATTTAATTTGGTATTATACTTGCATGCAGTGTTGCCAACGTTTACAAGGTAGTTCAGGGAAGAAAAGGAAGCATGTTACTTGCTTTGGCCATGGTAAACATTCTTCACACCATTGTGATTTTGTTTTCTTTTTCTTCTAATTAGTTGCTAAAATATTCTGGTTTCTCTTCTTGTCAGGTTTATCCATTTGTTGTGCTCTTGAGCGGAGTTCTTGTGTGGTTAGTCTCTTTCTTCCTATTGAGTCCATATCTGGACTCTCTTTTTATCATGTCTGAATTTTTCTTTTTCCAGGGACTATCTATCTCCAATTGAGCTATTGAAGATCTATGTTCCGTATGTTGTGGTGGGAACCGGTCTTGCATTTGGATTTCTTGTGGTATGATGTCTACTTTACAGCTTTGATTGGCTAAATTTATGCTGAAATTTTGATGTGATGTCTTCTTATATGTACTAAAAATCATTTAACCTCCGGTGCAAAATTTCCGTTTCATGCCCTTCTCTTGGACCTGAATCGTAATTTCTTACAGTAGCTATAATTGCTTCGGAAGAATGTTCTTTTTGCGACTTTTTAATTTCTACCTATTTGCCTAAACTGGCAATGAATCACGAGCTCCCTGTTTCTTCTTACACTTTTACTTGTTTGCTCTTTTTACTCATCAAATCGAAGCTCTTCCTTTCCATTTTTGAAAATGCTAATGTTTGAAATCTAACGATCAAAACTCTGAATAGGTAATAGACCAATTTGGTATGTACAGAATGTCGTAGTGTATAAGATGCTGTTATAAGTTTAGGCCCTTGGTACTGTTGGTTCTGATTGAAGTTGGTTTTACAGGGAAGAATGATTTTGGCCCACTTGTGTGATGAACCCAAAGGCTTGAAAACCAGCATGTGCATGGTATGCTAATCTTACCAATATGGATGCATTTGTTTCCTATCTCGATAGATTTTATGCCATTGTGTTGATTAATGACGGCTTAAAATATTAAATTGTTTTTTTCTCCAAACTTGTTTGTTATTGTAGTCATTGTTGTACCTGCCCTTTGCCATTGCAAATGCACTCACTGCCAGACTAAATGATGGGTATGTGTTACGTTTGTTGACTTATATGACGACTTGCTTAACATTTCTGGTAAAAATAACATAATACATGTAATATTCTTTATATATTGTTCTCTGCTATGCAGAGCTCCCTTGGTCGATGAGTACTGGGTCGTCCTTGGTTACTGTGTATACACACGTAAGGCCTTCATCCTTTGTTGCTTTAAGTTCACGGTTCAGTATCTATTATGTCAGTGGTGGTGTAGACTCTATGTTCATTATAAATTCTGTTTTCCTATATACCGGATATATTTCTCTCCTCTTAGTACTTACCCTTCTGCCTGATATCCTTGTTCTGTTCAGTGTCTCTCTATCTTCATTTTGCGACATCAGTAATTCACGAAATCACAACAGCCCTGGGGATCTACTGTTTCAGGTTAGTGTTTTGCTTCTTGATGCCCAATGAGGTTGCTTAGGTTTCTTGTTCTGAAGTACTTATTAGACTGTATTTTAAGTTTGACTCAACTGTCTGTTATTGAGGAAATGTAATTACTTAGTTTGTATTGAAGTTTTGGCTGTAAAGTAGACAATAGATTCTGATGTTTCTCGCCATATTCAATGCCAGGATAACGAGGAAGGAGGCTTGAGTCGATTTCAAATTCTCAAACTCTTTCTTTCAAGCATTCCTTGAGGTATTTTTGCTTACATCGAGGTTTATTTTTTACCTTCTTTCCTTGATATTCATATCCCATTTTGGCAATCTTTTCGCTCTAGGTTGGCTGCTGTGGTAATGAAGACTCTTGGATTCAATTTTGATGGAGAACTTTTGTTCTGATAAAGGAGAAGCTAAACCTCACCAGTGACTCAACTTTTGTTGTACTAAGTAATTTATAGGACTGGACTTAAGAGGCCACTTCAATTTGTTTACTGTTTAGAATTCACATATATCTGCTGAGTTCACTTGTCTACTTGAATCTTGGTTCAATCTCCATCAAATATTGGTTTAAGTGTGTCTGCTCTCCTGTTGATTTTTCATTCTCACATAGAAACCAAAAAATTTCAAATAATCATAGGAGCGAAATAAGCATCTTTGCCATTGATATTGAGCAAGGTCACCCATTTTCAGCAAGTTCTTACATACATCAGTAGTATCAATGTACCACCTTGTAATTTGTACACAATGCTCTGAACTATTCCTCTTATCTATAAGCAGATACGAGGAAAGAAATAATACAGAAAATGTACAGAAGATGAGATCACTATAAGAGGGAAACAGAAAACTATGGTGATTACATTGTCACATTGCTTTATCCAGCCATTTGGGCAGTCTTAACGACGATTTCATA
Source organism: Rubia yunnanensis (assembly GCA_037428765.1). Classification (NCBI taxonomy): domain Eukaryota; kingdom Viridiplantae; phylum Streptophyta; class Magnoliopsida; order Gentianales; family Rubiaceae; genus Rubia; species Rubia yunnanensis. The sequence continues at coordinate 70,243,217 of CM075071.1, read as the reverse complement.
CCAAATTTAGTAAAGAACATTGCGTATAGAAGATGCAGCAAGAACACGAAGAAACTGGTATTGATCAGAAGCTGCAAATGCAGAATATAAAGAAGGCAAAAATGAACTTTAGTTTGCAACACACTCATGGCAGAATTTATAGAGAATGCAGTATCGAAGCTTACCAGGGAGCCAAATATAGCGTATATTGCATCCATTGATGGAACTGATTGAAGGCCGATGGAGGTCAGTATATAAGTCAGAGAAGCGTGAATATTTACTGTGATCTAGTGAGGTAAAAGGGAATCATTAAGTCAAAAAACCTGTCTTAAAAACAAAATTACGAAGTCATGGAAACGCCAGTATTGACAGGGAGGTTTATCAATTACCAACGCAAGTATGTTCTCTTCTATTAAAAATGAGGATACCAAAACATAACCAATAGCACCAATTGCTCGAACCTGCAAGCGAAACACAGGCTTTCAGTATGGCTTCCATTGCGGTTCATGGAAACAGAACTTAAATAAGAACCGCGTCAAAAACAGAAAACCATACAATTGCACAAACGAATATTGAAACCTTCCAACTTGCTCTACATCTGCAAAGCAAACACCAAATAGAAACATTTCACTATTTATTCAACTGAAACAAGCCATTGAAATATAACATCCACTGGGAAATCTATTTCATTTTGCACCAGTTGTGAATAAGAAATATTAAAGAAACAATACAGGAAGATACAGTTTTAGAATATCGGATACATACCTCCACATAAAGCCCATGGCAAAACCTAGCAGACCATGCATTAACTGGGAACACAATAAGTAAAACAGGACAAGAAATCAGAAATTTACGGAAATAAAGAGCACAGGGAATCAAATTTCTAAGAGTAATTAATATTATCCCGCCACCCAATCAGAATGAAATAAGAAAGAACAAAGCTAGAGCATCAAGCACTTTGAATACACACTTCTGCCAACAAAGCTATAGAAGTTCACTACATGTTATTAAAGCAACGACAAGCCAAACCAAAAGAAGTACATTTTCACAGCACATACCAAGTATGTTAAAGCTTTGACTGGACCGGATAATACAAACAACAGTACAAATGTCGCAACCTGTCAAGGTGAGAAGGTGACAGAATTAGAACTACAAGTTGCCAATCCAGGATACTGTCTATTTCAAATAAAATGACATATAAAGGTAGGCACCATTGTTTTTCTGGCAGCAGAAACACCCCATCTCATTGCAGAAAACACAATCGGCAAAGCAAAAAAGCAGCCAAAGTAATTCTGTCAAGAAAGAAAAACAAAAAAATTAATGAGCTGAATAGCATTTCAACATTGAAATGCAGGACAATGTACACGGGAAACAGGACCAATGATGAAAAACCTTCAGCATCATATTCTTAAGCAAACTTAGAACCATTAACATCAAAACCAACATCTTCTGTTGAAAAACTTAACAGTTTCAAGGGGATCCTTTTTCTCCAAAATATATACTAGCTCAGTTCAAAAAAGTAACCCAATTCAGCTAAAACTCAATGGTTCAAACGTGAGTACTGATAACAAAAAAACACAATAAATTTGACTTTATCCCACAGTCGGCCAATGAATTCAAGTTCTTTTAAGGCAGCAATGTGAGATAGTTACATCATTGGATCCATTATACGGATCGTGTCTCGCCATACTGCTTGGTCGAGACATACATATACATATACATACATATACATATATACATATACATATGTGTATATACATACATATATATATGTACATATATATACATTTGTATCTAAATATAACATATTTATATTAAAAGTCTCTTTCGATCTTCCTCCTCCCCGTTTAATTCATTATAAATATTCTGTTCTAAGTCTCTTACCCGCCCCTTCAACAATCTCCTACTCACTCCTATGAATATGCCCAAACAAGATACTACACTTGTTTCGAACAGAATGATTGAAAGGGAAAAAAAAAATCTAATTCTTAAATCTCTCATCATGTATAAAGTTATGCCCGTTCCTTTCAACTTAACTGAAGTCAAATAAGTTCAAAATAGCTCAATTACAAATGTAGTACTAACATAATGTACAGAAATAGATTGTATTGAGTTATCAGTCAAAATAAACAAAAACACTTCAACAAAATAAAGCGATTCCAAATCAAAACAAACAAGCAAAATGTGTACCTCAATAGCAAGAGAATTGCTCAATAGATAAGTTAGACCAGAAACAGCAGAAAACATAGCGCATTCCACCAGCCTAAGAGTCTTCTGATAAACTTCTCCATCTGGGGCTAAGTAATCCAGCTCCAAGTTTCCATCTTTATCATCTTCTTCCTCCTGGGCCCACATGGGAGCCTCTATGCTTGCCAGTCCCCTGACATTTCTGCACTTGAAATTTGATAAAGAATTGGAGGGAATTCTGGGTTTGAACGAGGGACTGAATTGAAAATGGGAGCGTTGGAGAGGGGTGGATTTTGGAATACGGAAAAGTTTAGGGGTTTTGAGGCTGAGGAGACTCGAAGTCATGGCTTCTCCTCCTCCTCCTGGTGGTGGTGGAATTTAGCGGGAGAAGAAGAAAGGAGTTTTTTTTTTCTATTGGGTTGGGTTTTAATGAATCTATTGGCCCAATATTGAAGGTTTGGTTTGTTTCGATCCATTCTTTCATAACCAATTTTCAGAATCCTTTTATTGCAAGTAGATGAAAATCATATTAGTGAAATCCGATCGTTTTATTTAAAATTGAATTTGTGCATTTTAAATTCCAGATTTTATCATTTGTCATAGCTGGAGGGTTAAAATAGTAATTCTACTGGGCAATTGTCCTTAACAGCAGCAACGGAAGCAGATTTCAACCTTAGCTAGGAGCTGAGCTGTGAAGCTAACGGGAGAGCTTCATTTGTGAGGAAAACGATTGTAACTTCTCACAAGTTTGTTGAATCTTACAGTTAGATTAGCTGAGTATAGAGGTATCCTAACAATAGGAGTTAGTTGTCGAAATTGATCATTGTTGTTTTTGGTTCTTGAAACCGAGAAGTTCCATTTCTTTTCTCTTCTAAACTCAAGGTTACGCTGGTGAATTTGCTATTAATTCCTTTGTTCATGACATTTGGTATCAGAGCGAGTATTTCCTCGGCAAAGCATGGCGGGGAGCACTCGTTTAAAGATTTGGGAGAGTCAATTGAAGGACCTCGATGCGAGGGTGACGAATTCAGCTCAGGAGTCGAAGCAATTGGGATGGAATTGAGGCAGCGAGCTGAATTAGGTCAGAAGAAAAAGGAGGAATTGGAGGCATCGATGCAGGAAGTGAAGGAAGATTTGAATACAAAATTTGAATCAATGATGAGGATAATGAACGATATGAGGAGGGAGGTACAGAGGATAGCTGAAAATGATAACTCCAACAGAGGTAATTCTCGAACTCAGCGTATGATATTTGCCTATTGTTAATAATGTTCATAGAGGATCTGTACCGATCATAAATAACCATAGGATCAGGAATAATAATGCTGAGGATTGGAGGGAGAAAATAGACCAACCTTGGGTAGAATTGACTAATTTCTCAGGTGAGAGACCTAGGGAATGGGTAAGGAAGTGTAACTGGTTCTTTAACTACTATCAGATAGGGGATCCTCAAAGAGTAGAGGCTATTGAGATTTATTTGGAAGGTAGGGTGGAGATTTGGTATCAAAGTGAGAGAGAGGTGAAGAACTTGAGTTTGTGGAATGATTTCTGTGAAGCCGTGGTTAGAAGGTTTTCAGAGATTGGTGGTAGGGATGAGATAGAAGAGTTTAACAAGTTGTATCAAGCTGGTAACGTCCGTTCTTATCAGGAGAGTTTTGAAGAACTGAGATCAAGGATTATTAGTAAACATCCAAATTTATATGAGCAGTATTTTGTGTCTAGTTTTGTCAGTGGGTTAAAAGAAGAATTACGACCTATGGTGAAGATTTTCAAGCCAGAGACTCTTCATGATGCTGTAGAAATTGTTGTTTTATAGGAGATGAACTTAGAAGTAATGAATGAGAATGGTAGAGGTTCAGTGAATACTATTCCTAATGCTGCTAATCCCAGGCCATCAGTTTCTGCTCCTAAACCCGTAATAGAAAAATATCCTAATTGGAGAGCTAATTCCGGGGAGAAGAAGTTTGACTCTAATAGGTTTAAGAAGATTTCACCACAACAGACTCAGTACAGGAGGGAAAATAACTTATGTTACAAGTGTGGGGATAAGTTTGTGCCTGGACATAGGTGTAAATTCAGACAAGTGAACCATATATCAGCTTTAGAACACCTGGAGCCTGGTGAGATTTTTGTTGAAGAACAAGAAGATGTTGTGCTTGAAGTTGATCAAGAACAGGAAGAGTTGTCTCTGCAAGCTATTGGAGCTGAGGGTAGAACTGATGGTATAGAGATCTATGGCACATTACAGAGCAGAAGAATTCACATCTTATTGGACACAGGTTCTACTCATAGTTTCCTGGATCCAAAACTGTTGGAAGATGCTGATCTCAGGGTTGTTAATACTAAACCTTTCGTGGTAACAATAATTGATGGTAGTAGAGTTTATGGTTCATATAATGCCCTGAAGTAGAATGAAGTGTGAAACAGTTACAGTTTGGGTATAATATCAGGTTGATGAAATTGGGAGGAGTTGACATAATACTGGGTGTTGATTGGATGACTTGTTACAGTCCCCTAACTTTTGATTTCAAAGCTCAACATATCTCTTTTTATAGCAATGGGTACCACTGGCTGTTACATGGGGAGAAACCGAGGAAGCAACATCATGCAACCCACTATGTAGCTAATCAGAGGGAACAATTGGAGTTTGCAGAGGAGGATTTCAGAATGCATACAATAATGGGAGACAAAGGGATTAAGAAAAGGAAAGATTACCAAGAGCCAGCTGATGTTGAACTTGGTCAGAAGATTAAGAAACCTTATACTGGGATAACAGGAAGAGAGCAGGAGCATGACAAAATTTTCCAACAGCTTAACCCTTTAGCAATTCCAAGTGCCATTAAGCAGGTTCTAATCAACTTCTCTGATGTTTTTATGATTCCTAACACATTACCTCCAGAGAGGAAGACTAATCACCAAATTAATTTGAAGCTCGACTCTCAACCTTTCAAATTAAAACCTTATAGGTACCCCCATGCTTACAAGGATGAGATTGAAAGAAAAGTTGAAGAGATGTTGGAAAATCAGGTTATTCAAGTTAGCACAAGCCCTTATTCATCACCTGTTATTCTAGTAAGACAAAGGATGCCACTTGGAGACTTTGCATTGATTATAGCAGATTGAATGCACTAACAATCAAGGATAGATTTCCTACTCATGTAATAGATGAGTTACTAGATGAATTGTTTGGATCAAAATATTATTCTAAACTAGATCTTCTAGCAGGCTATCATCAGATTAGAGTGAGAGGTGCAGATATAGCTAAAACAGCTTTTCAAACTCATCATGGTCACTTTGAGTTTATTGTAATGCCCTTTGGCTTAACAAATGCCCCAGCTACTTTCCAAGCACTCATGAACTGGATTTTTTCCTAGTATTTGAGGAAGTTTGTGTTAGTTTTCTTTGATGATATTTTAGTATACATTGACACTTTAGAGCAGCATGAACAACAGTTCGCAGCTGTACTTACTGTATTGAGAGAACATCAGTTGTATGCTAAACTCTCTAAATGTGTTTTTTCTCAAGATAGGGTGGAATGCTTGGGACATGTAATTCCAGGTTCAAGAGTGGAAATGGATATGCAGAAGGTGGAGTGTATATTGAAGTGGCCTGAGCCACAGAATGCTAAACAACTGAGGGGATTTTTGGGACTTACAGGGTATTATAGAAGATTCATAGAGGTGTATGGCTTAATATTCAAACTTCCACATAAGCTGTTGAAAAAAGATGGATTTAAGTCGTCTGAAGAAGCTTCTAAAGCTATGTAAACACTTAAAGAAGTAATGACAACAGCTCCAGTCTTGAGAATTCCAGATTTTACAAAACCTTTTGAAATAGAGACTGATGCTTGTGAGTTTGGTATGAGAGCAGTATTAATGCAAGAACAGAGACCAATAGCTTATATTAGTAGAGCTTTCTGCCAAAAGAATAAGGGATTGTCCACATATGAGAAGGAATTGATGGCATTAGTCTTAGCTATTGATAAATTGAGGCACTACTTGGCTGGGAATCATTTTATAATTAAGACAGATCATAGAAGTTTGAGGTACTTGCTGGATCAGGAGCTAAACAATTCCCTTCAACATAAGGGGATTACCAAGCTATTAGGGATAATCTTTGAAATACAGTATAAAACAGGTAAATCAAATACAGAAGCTGATGCCTTATTAAGAAATCCAGTTTTGATTGAAAGTTGTGGAGATTATGAACAAAGATTGCAGCCTCTACATGGAAAGGAGATTATGGAATCAGAGGAAGAATGGTTGATTGATAACAAGGAAGTAGAGTTGAAGGATAATCACTCTGTATCAGCTCGGGAAAATCACTACTATGAACCAGACAACGGTAATAGAAAAAAGGAAGGCTTGCAAGAGAAGCTTAACACCTTGTTGACAGGAAGTAATGAGATTGCTGATGAATTGTTGATTTAGAAGGGATGTAACTAGGAAAAGAGAGTTAGTAAGTTGGCACTGGAATCTGAGCAAAGTAAGGTGGAAAAATCTTTGGAGGCTTACAACAGAGTGAGTTCAACTTTTGTTCCACTATGGATGACACAAATTGAAACAAGCTATGTAGGTGATCAGTAGGTACAGGAAATGATCACTGGTGCCTTACTAAACAATGATGAAAGACATGAGTACACATATGTAAGGGGCTTATTAAAGAAAGGAAATAGGATTGTGGTGGGAGCAACTGGGAACACTAGGGAAGAAATCCTCAAAAGTATGCATTCTTCTCCTATTGGTGGGCACTCAGGTCAATCTGTAACCATAAAAAGAGTACTCTCATTATTCTTTTGGCCACAAATAAGGGAGCAGATTATAGACCTTATCAGAACTTGTGAATCTTGCCAGAGAAAAAAGGTGGAGCACTGTCAATACCCTGGCTATTTACAGCCACTTCCTATTCCTAACCAACCATGAACACAGATTACTATGGATTTCATAGAGAAACTCCCTAAATCAGGAGACTTTGACACCATCTTAGTGGTTGTGGATAGGTTTACTAAATATGCTCATTTTTTACCTATATCTCACCATTTTACTGCAGCTCAGATTGCTCAAGTATTCCATAGTGAAATCTGTAAGTTACATGGTGTACCCGAGACAATAACATCAGATAGGGACAAGGTGTTTACAAGCCTTTTCTGGCAAGAATTGATGTCATTAATAGGGATTAAGCTGCAATTTAGTTCTGCTTACCATCCTGAAACTGATGGTCAGACAGAAAGGGTAAATCAGGTATTGGAAAGCTATTTGAGATGTTTTTGTGGTGATAAGCCTAATACTTGGAAGGAATGGCTCAAATCAGCATAGTGGTGGTATAGCACCACTCATTATCACAGTATTAACATGACTCCACACGAGGCATTATATGGGATTAAGCCTTTGGTAGTTCCTATTGGTACTTTTAGGGGTGTTTTATTTCTTGCAGCCGGTGAAGGGATGCAGCAGAGAGAAAAAAACCATCAATTGCTTAAACACCATCTTCAAAAGGCTCAAAGTAGAATGAAATATTTTGCTGATGCTAAGAGGACTGGGAGGGTTTTAAATGAAGGGGATCTAGTATACCTAAAATTGCAAAAATACAGGTAGCATTTAGTAGCTCAAAGACAGAACATGGAGTTGACTTCCAGATTTTATGTCCCCTATAAGATTCTGCAAAAGATAGGTGAAGTAGCTTACAAATTGGAACTACCATTGGGGAGTAGAATTCACCCTATATTTCATGTCTCACTGCTTATAAAACACCACGGCTCTATTCCAGTGCAACGTACTCAGATTCCTGAAACTGATATAGATGAATTGTTGATTTTGGAACCTTTGAGAGTGCTACAAAGAAGACTGTTCTAGAAAGGGGATGAGCAGATTATTCAGTGGTTGATAGAGTGGAAACATCTACCGAAGGAGGAATCTTTATGGGAGAAGTCAGCCATGGTCAGTCAACAGTTTCCTCAATTCAAACCTTGAAGTAGAACCAGTTCTGGTTCTTTTTTATTAGCTTGTGGACAGGATGGTTTTAAAGGAGTGTGGATTGTCATAGTTGGAGGGTTAAAAGAATAATTCTACTGGGCAATTGTCCTTAATAGCAGCAACGGAAGCCGATTTCAACTTAGCTAGGAGCTGAGCTGTGAAGCTAACGGGAGACCTTCACTTGTGAGGAAAACGGTTGTAACTTCTCACAAGTTTGCTGAATCTTACAGTTAGATTAGCTGAGTATAAAGGTAGCATAACAATAGGAGTTAGTTATCGGAATTGATCATTGTTGTTTTTGGTTCTTGAAACCTAGAAGTTCCATTTCTTTTCTCTTCTAAACTCATGGTTACACTGGTGAATTTGCTATTAATTCCTTTGTTCATGACATCATTGTGCTAATTGGTACCTCGTGTTTCTATAAAAAAATTAAATAATTATTCATAGGTGTTTGAAAATGGCAAACATCGATTACAATAATTGTAATTGACATCTCTCTAACTCAACCGACCCTTAGCAACAATAAATCCATTGTAGGGATATCTACATTTGGCATACTTTCCCTTTTTTGGTTATTTTTGTGAATTTGACACACTTTCATTTTTTTGGTAAGATTCCTTCATTTTCATCCACTCATTCTACTTTTTTTTCTTTCTAAATTCAATTTCATTTACTCATTTCATTCACCTAAATTCAAACACTTAAAGCCAGTGTGCCACCTCCAATGAAACAGAGGTACTCCCTCTGTCCCAACCCAAATTACCCACCTACTCTATGTCATTATTCTCTATCAAAGTTTGACTGCACATTTGAATAGATATATGAGAAATAATATTATCGTATGTTATATTGGTCAATTCGTCGTAACAAGTAGTTTCTAAAAAGTAACTTTTTATTTGTCGTTATTAGATGTAGCTAAACATATTAACGGTCAAACATGCCTCTCGAACAATGTGCAATGATTGTGCTGTAATTTGGGCTGGGACGGAGAGAGTAGTATCTCTTATGATTCTATCTATTATAGCATTAAGGGAACACAATACTTTTAAGCTACAAGGCGGGGTTCAAGTTATCTGCAGTGGAGAGGAGGGCACATAAAGAGGGGAAGACAAGGAGGATAGAAATCTGGCTAGAATTTGAGAAAATGGCATCCTGTCTTCTCAGTCTTCTTCTTCTTACCCATTGCAGCACGCATTGGTTGAACCAAATGAATCAATAAATTGAAGCAGTACTTGGTTAATAAAAAAATGAGTAAAGTGCAAAGTTTTGATAAGAGCAAAAATCTTGGAATTCGCAAACTGCAGCATGTAAGAAAAAGAAAAGGATTTTGTACTCATTTTTTGTAAGATTCGTTTGAGGATGGGATCATGAGCTAGCTAATCAACAGCTATTGATACTTCTCTCCACTTATGTTCTCTCACTAGAATATTTCCTGGTTAATAAAGATTTGAATATCTTCAAGTGCTATCAAGTTTCTTATCAAGAAGCTTTGATCACTCACTTTCAAATTTTGAATTCAAAATTTTGAAATCATCGTTAATGGAAGAAATACTTCATATTAATGGGAATCAAATCATAAATCTGATTGAGGATTACACTCCTTTTGATCTATATATGACCATCACCTTGTATCATCACCTATCACACCGTATCATCACCTACATCACACCGTATCATCACCTACATCACATCCCAGCACTCTTCAATTTCCTTCACACGAATATATAAGCATCCCTATCACCATTCTCCTTCAGTTAGACAATCTGGCGACTATGAACATTAGAGAAGAGTTGGCAAAAATGTACGAGAGCTTGAAGATCTCGAATAGCGACAAGCCTGCAAGCAGAAATAAGCAAAGAAACTTAATAACAAGGGATAGAATTCTCTAAGCTGCTAAGATTCTTACCCACAAAAACAAAAAAGGTTGAATCTATGTGTAGAAAATAAGGGTAATAATTGTGTGTATGTATTAATGAATTCAGGATAAATTATATAGTGGTACATGATACCTATACAAGCTAGGAAAAGGTAATAGAATACAATTACAGTTACAAGTAATATTGCAAGAATATTCTAATTCCTTAACACCCATCCTCAAGTTGGAGCATGGGGATCAGAAATGCACAACTTGCCAAGTAAAGAATGAAACTGATTACGTTCGAGAGTCTTAGTGAACAAGTCTGCAAGTTGGTCTGCCGTACGAATATGGTGAGTAACAATAGCACTAGATTGAACAAGATCCCAGACAAAATGACAATCGACTTCAATGTGTTTGGTACGTTCATGAAAAACTGGATTGGCCGCAATATGAAGAGCAGATTGACTGTCACAAAACAACCGCATAGGAGAGGATTGCGAAACCCCCAAATCTTTCAGTAAAGACCGAAACCATAACAATTCACAGCAGGTAACAGCCATGGCACGATACTCCGCCTCAGCTGAAGAACAAGAAACAGTAAGTTGCTTCTTAGTCTTCCAAGAAATCGGAGAATCACCAATCATCACAAAATAACCAGAAAGAGAACGCCGAGTAATTGAACATGTAGCCCAATCAGAATCACAATAAGCAGTCAATTGTAACGTACTACGAGAAGAGAAAAATAAAATTTGACCAGGATGACTCTGCAGGTAGTGCAACACACGAACAACAGCTTGCCAGTGAGGAACACAAGGGGACTTCATGAATTGCGCAAGAGTGTGGTTGAATAACTCAGTTCAGGACGAGTAATAGTCAGGTAGATCAGGCGCCCAACCAAGCGTAGATAATGCTCCGGGTCATGGTAGGCTGGACCTTCAACACGTGCCAAATCATGTTGTTGCTCCATCGAAAATTCAGTCGACTTAGAGGAAGATAAACCGGTATCCGATAAAATGTCCAAAGCATATTTCCTTTGGGAAAGGAACATCCCCTCTGGTCTTCTAGCAATCTATATGCCCAAAAAATACTTAAGCATACCAAGATACTTCATATGGAAACAAGAACCTAAGCATTTCTTGAACTCAGAGATGAGCGAAGAAGAACTACCAGCAATAACCAAATCATCCACGTAAACCAGAACATGTAAAGAAGCTGATCCACGAGAAAAAAACAAACAAAGAGTAATCGGCCTTACTCTGAACAAATCCAAATGCTCGTAAAACCTGAGCCAGTTTAGCAAACCAATTTCTAGGAGCCTGTCGAAGACCATAAAGAGATTTATGTAGGCGACAAACCTGACCAGGCGATACAGCGTAGCCAGGTGGAGGACGCATGAACGCTTCCTCATGCAAATCACCATGCAGGAAGGCATTAAGAACATCCATCTGATGCAGTTCCCAACCACGAATAACTGCAACGGACAGAAACAAGCGTACAGAACTCATCTTCGCAACCGGAGCAAAAGTCTCAGTGTAATCAATTCATTCAACCTGACGATTCCCAAGAACCACTAGGCGCACCTTATGACGTTCAATAGTACCATCTGACCGAAACTTCGTTTGATAAACCCATTTGCATCCAATAGCCTTCTTGTGTGCAGGTAAAGGAGACAAAGTCCATGTCTGATTTCGCTCCAGTGCAGTAAGTTCCTCAACCATAGCATCTCACTAATGAGAATGATGGGAAGCCTCAGAGTAAGTAGTGGGATCTGCACTAAAAGTTACGGCACCCAAAAATCTAGAATGCATACTAGAAAAATTATCACAATTTACATAATCAGTAAGAGGGTAGAGAACACCTGAGGAAAGTGATGAAGCATGAGGGAACGTAGTCGAAGGGGGGGGGTTCTTCAGTGGTAAGAGCAGAAGCATAATCATCACAATCATAATCTGCCAAATACGACGGTGGATGACGAGATCGAACACTCCGTCTAGTAGAAGGTGGATCGACGGCAACTGGCGGAGAAGTACCGATGACAGACGATGTAGATAGACCGACGGCGGCCGACAAAGAGGAACCGGCATCTGGCGGCGGAGCACTGCCGATGGATGCCGTCGTCGTGACGTCGGAGATGATCACCGGGAGTTGGTCGGTGACTGTCGTCGATGAATCGATGGGGTTGACTGGTGTTGACCAGCCGACGTTGACCGACGTCGGTGAATCGATGGGGTTAACTGGTGTTGACCAGCCGGCGTTGACCGACGTTGACCGGACGGGGTTGACCAGAATTGACCGGATGTGGTTGACCAGAATTGACCGGATGGGGTTGATCGGCATTGACCGGCTAGGGTAGACCGGCATTGACCGGCTAGGGTAGACCGGCATTGACCCACCGGCATTGACTGGTGTTGACCCACAGGGGTTGACCGATGTTGATCCACCAGCGTCGATCGACGTTGACTGGCCGGCGTCGACCGACGGTGATCGGCAGAACAACAGCCGGCGTCGAAAAGCCGACGTTGACCGGCAGTGGTTGATCGGCTGCAGAAGGCGATCGAAAAATCTGTGCGGCTCGGGTGAGAAGGAGGAGGAATCCGATGGTGTTGTGGTGGCGCCGCCAGGTTCATCGGATGAAGCAGAGTACAGGAACTGGTCTTCAAAGAAATCAGCATCCCGGGTATCAAAGATCACTCGAGATTCCAAATCGAGAAGGCGATAACCTTTCTTTCCAGCAGGATAACCAAGGAACAAATACCGCCGACTTCTTGGGGCAAACTTGTCACGGTATCTGGGAACACGAGCAGCAAAACACAAGCAACCAAAAACCCGTAGAGAAGAGTAATTGAGCGCCTGGCCATAGAGTAACTCAAAGGGAGTATGACCATTGAGAAGTTGAGTCGGGGTTCAATTGATCAGGTAAGCAGCAGTAAGAACACATTCTCCCCAAAATTCAATAGGAAGATTGGCTTGAAACCGTAAAGCACACGCCACATTGAGTAAATGACGATGCTTTCTTTCAACTTGACCATTCTGTTGCGGAATTTCAACCATAAATGTCTCAAAAATTATCCCAGATGCAGTAAAGTGAGACCGGAGAGGCAAAATTTCAGTGTCGTTATCAGCCCGAACTCTTTGAATTGTTCTTCCCCACCGGTTCTTGACTAAGGCACTAAATTATAAAAATCTAGAAGCTACTTCAGATTTAGCTACTAACAAATAAACCCAAACAGCTCGGAAATAATCATCTACGATTGTCAAAAAATAAAATGCACCACTAGAGGATGGAGTTCGATAAGGTTCCCAAACATCACAATGTACTAATTGAAATAATGCAGTAGCATTTGTAGAATTCAGTGGAAAACTATATCTAGTCTGTTTTGCTCTATAACATACAGAGCAAGGTATAGTAGTATTATTGGTGCTAAAATCAAGAGTAGGAATAGAAGACAACATCGTACATGATGGATGACCAAAATGCTGATGCCACAAATCAGATGAAGAAATCGAAGCAACTGTCGAAATAGATTGCAGGATATGAGGACGAATGCGAGTATCCAACAGACGAAGCCAATAAACCCCCCCTTTCTGTTCACCCACGCCAATCACAATCCCCGTACTGATTTTCTGTAAAATACAATAATTTTCAGTAAACAAAGCTAGACATTTTAAGGCAGATAACAATCTAGAGCATGATAATAAATTGCATCGCAAAGTAGGTATGTAGAGTACATGAGTAAGAGTGACATCACCAAAACAAATAGACACATATTGTGTAGCAAACGACACAGAACCATCAGGCAGTATAACATTCACAGTAGTGGTAGCAGTAGTAATATCAGTAAGAGAACCTTTGTCACCAGTCATGTGATATGAGGCTCCCAAATCAAGAATCCAAGGTAAAGTAGACTTACCTGACCCATGGTCAGATAACGAATCAAACTGATTAAATAAATGTATGGTCGTACTCCATTGGTCGTCAGACAGAGCAGAACCAAAATCAGATCGTGTAGGTAAGCTAGAGGAGGCGGCCACTGCAAATCCTTGCGGCATCGTCACTTTGCCGGCGAAAAGAGCCATAACACAAATGGAAAGTGCAATTAAAGTAATAGAAGACACAAAATATGCTGAACCAAAGCCAAAAGAAGCAATTTGGCGCGCGCCTCCTGTGTGGCGCGTGCAAATCACGCGCCGGAAGAGATGACTGCGCGTCTGGTATACCCGCGCGTGGATTCACGATCTTCTGGAAGGTCGCGCACGTGAATCTCACACGCGTCTCACGACTGAGCTCACGGAGCGGACGATTCAGATGGTGCCGATGAAACCCGACTGAGCTCGCCGGTCTGATTCGGACGGAGCGGAGCTCACCGGTCGAATGGCACCGTCTGTGGGGAGCTTCGCCGATTGGAGCGGGAGCGGACGGAGTTGGTTCTTTTTGGGAGCAGATTCAGGCGAGCGGACGGAGCCGGGAGCAGGTTCAGGCCGGCGGACAGAGTCGGGAGCGGAAGACGAATGGCGGAACTGGTGGCGGAAGACGAACGACAGAACTGGTGGCGGCGTGGCGGAAACAGTGTTTTTTTTGGGTAAAAGAAAGGTAGTCCGGATCGACTGCACGTGGAAGTCACGCACGGATGACGGCGGAAAATTTAAGACGGTGGAAATCTAAGGTTTCAGGATTTTAGGCTCTGATATCATGTAGAAAATAAGGGTAATAATTGTGTGTGTGTATTAATAAATTCAGGATACATTATATGGTGGTACATGATACCTATACAAGTTAGGAAAAGGTAATAGAATACAATTACAGTTACAAGTAATATTGCAAGAATATTCTAATTCCTTAACACTATGATCTCATCTATGGAGTGTGCATGGAGGTGCAAGGGTGGAGTCGATGGATTCAATATGGGGAGAAATTTGGCATTGTTCCAGTTCTATTCGGAGGAAGATAGGAGGAAAGTCGTGGACAACTCACTGTGGTCTTTTGAACACAACTTGGTGGTACTCAAAGAAAGAGACGGAAAGGAACCATTCTACAAGGTACCTTTCACGACCTTTCCTATTTGGGTACATGTTTATGGCGTTCCTCCATCTCTGGCGACTATGGACACAACCATCATTATGGGAAATGATCTTGGTGGTTTCATAAAAACATCAAGGACCAAGATATGAACTGTTATGGGGGTAGACCTGAGAATTAGAATCAATCTATCAGTGGAGGAACCTATCCCTAGGATTCACGATTTCAGATGAGGGTACATGTGAACTCTACAAGCTCTGTTTTCAATTTGAAAAATTACCATATTTCCGTGAACTCTGTGGGTATATGGACCACACGAAGATCGATTGTCCTTCGAAGGGTACTCCGTGCAGGGAAAAACTGATGCCAATGGGCTGGGGAAAATGGCTGCATTTTTAGAATGATTTTCCAAAGCCTCGGCCAGGGCCGGAAGTCATGCGCAACAGAAAGCTACTGGAAGAAAGGGAATTGGCTAGGTTACAAGCAGAGTAGATTCAACAAAGTTAACAATTCAACTCAAGCATCTTCAGGGCCAGTACAAAATACATTTCAGGACATACCAAGCATTTCAGGCTGATGACGCGGTGGTCACTGGAGATAAATTTCCAGCAACTGAAGGCAGAGTAGAAGCGGCCGGAATGGACCCAGAAACGGCTAAAAATCAACAACAATTACCAGTGGGATCCAGGCCGGTTTTAGCACAATTAGCGGGAAGGGAGTTGCCAAAAGTTAAGGCAATGTTGAGGTCGCAATTGATGCCCGGAATGGATATGTCATCATAACCTATTTACAGCCAGTCAAGAGAAGGTTTATTAGCCTTTTAACGCCTAAAAGCTTAAATGCGACAACAAATCGTTTGTCCGCAATAAACGTTGCAAGATTTTCAAAAGCTATGCAAATTAATATTGGCGATTACCTCTTGGAAGGTTCACTGTTAAGTGAAACCGCGAGAGAATAATGGAGGAAATTGCTTGAACCGATTACGTCCATGAATTTCAGTCCTATGTCACCGGCGACACTCCGACCATCATCAAACCAGCTAAAATCCACTGCAAAGAGTAGCCGTACGTCGGCGTTGATTGAATCTGCAGAACTCGGTTTCTTATAGGAGGATTATATTCTGGTCGGAAGCAGTCCAACATCGCCGATCTCCATGCCTCATGGACTTCCGCACATAGCTCCACCCTTGAGGTTCAAGAATCACCTGACATGGAACAGGGAAACAGATGACGGAATCGGTGGTGACTCAACCCGGCCAATGAAACTAATCGACAGAAACTTGCAGACTGAAATCAAAGAAGCCGTTGATAAAGTTGTCTCCCCAGGCCAAGGATTGATTGGGCCAATTGGCCCAATTAATTATAATAGGGCTAATTTTATTGTTACAAATATAGCTGTACCTGGGCTGAACATAATCAAACAAATTCAGCCCGGAAATGTACCTAATTCTCAAATGCAGGAAGTACAAAGCAAAGCTGAAGGTCAAAGAGAAAAATTCAACATGATGCAGCTCCAATCGACTCAGAAGTGTAAGTCCGAAAACAAAAAAATGCTGAATGTGGAAACACAATCTTTCCTTCGGGATTGACGTTTTCAGTGGGGCAAACCACAAATGGACCAGCGGTGGGCATTGGCAAGAGCCAGACCCACATAGGAAAATGAATTGCTTAAGGTGAAACGGTTGGGGAATATCCAATTCTTGCATAGTGAGACATCTTAAGACATTGATTTGCAAGACCCGCCCTCATTTTATTTTTTTGTCTGAAACTAAGTGTTCGTCTTTTACTTTCTCCAAAATAAAAGATCAATTAGATCTCTATGGAATTTGTGTAGATTCGATAGGGAATTCATGCGGTCTGGCACTTCTTTGGAATAAAGACATAGAAATTTTCATTTTGTCGTATTCTTTTAATTTTATTGATTTTCTTGTTAAGGATCCACTAACATACTACACTTGGCATTGCACAGGTACTTATGGTGAACCTAACACGAACAAACGCAAACAATTTTGGGAACATTTCCCAAGTCTTAGCATGATATCATCTTTGCCCTGGTTATGCATCAGCGATTTTAATGAAATTCTTCATCAGAATGAAATCGAAAGCATTAACTGAAGAACTAACTGGAAAATAGAATATTTTAGAAATGCCCTGAATGGCTGTAATTTAAATTATCTGGGGTACACAAGAAGCAAATATACATGGTGCAGAAATTGGAGTACACCGAATACTATACGTGCACGGTTAGGCAGAGTGATTGCAACACAAAGTTGAAGTAATCTTTACCCAGCTTCGCAACTAAAATATATTTTTAGCCATCGATCTGGCCATGTACCTATATTTCTAGAAATAAGGAAGAACGGGAATACAAATGCTTGAAGGAGGCATAAATGTTTTTTTTTTCATTTTGAGAAATTTTGGATGCATTCCCCAAAATGTGAGCAACAGATTAAGGAAAGTTGGAAAAACAATGGTTCGGATCTACCAACGATAATTCAGAAATGCGCTAATGAACTATAAGTTTGGGCTTCTAGAGAGTTTAAGGATCATGAAAAGAAGACAGAGCTCTTATCAAAGGAAATTCAAAGTCTCCAATCAGGCACCATCACAAAAGACATTCAAGAAAGAATAGAAACTCTACAATTGGAACATGAGAACATCCTAGATATGGAAGAGACAAAGTGGAAACAACGTGCAAAACAACACTAGCTCCAACATGGAGATAGGAATACAGGTTTTTTCCCACTCTTTTGCAAATAAGAGGAAACAGAGAAACACGATCCACGGTTTAAAATATGAGCAAGGAAGATGGTGTACTAAGAGCAACAAAATGGAGGACATTATCCTGAGGCACTTTCAAAATTTGTTTACAGCAGATAATACAGATATGGAAGCTATAAATCAAACGACATTGGGACTGTTACCAAAGGCAACATAAGAGACAAATATAATGTCGTGTCGATAATATTCCCAAGCAGAGGTATACCAAGCGCTAAAGCAAATGACCCCGAATAAAGCACCTGGACCGGATGGTTTGCCACCGTCATTTTTTCAAAAAATATTGGAGCATAGTAGGTGAAAAGGTCTCCTCCTAAGCTTTACAATTCCTTAATAATGGAAGAAGGATGGATTCTATAAACAGTACATCTATTGTACTTATCCCAAAAGTTGAAAAACCTACACAAGTATCCCAGTTCCGACCCATCAGCTTGTGTAAAGTCACATACCACACCATCTCCAAATGTATTTCAAATCGTTTGAGAAAAGTTATGGGAGAGATTATATCGGACTCACAAAGCGCTTTTGTACCTAATATGCTCATCTCAGATAATATACTAATCGCCCATGAAGCACACCATTACATCAAAGGGCATAAGATTGGAAAGAAAGGGTACATGTCGATCAAATTAGACATGAGCAAAGCTTTTGACAAAGTGGAATGGCCTTTTTTATTGGTTGTTCTACGACGAATGGGCTTCCAATCTAATTTCACCACACTTAACCAACGATGCATCTCTTCGGTGGAATTCTCTTTTATGCTCAATGGCCAGAGATTTGGAAATCGTAAACCAACAAGGGGAATCAGACAGGGCGATCCTTTATCACCTTACCTATTTATCATAACTGGGGAAGTGTTATCGAACATATTACAGGAAAAAAATGAGAAGGAAATGGATCTCGGGTTTGAAAATAGCTCGTTCAGCAAAAGCTATCTCTCACTTACTTTTTGTAGATGATACCCTGATTTTTGGAAAGGCAACGATGAGAAAAGCATCTCAATTAAAGCAAGTCCTGAAAGAATATGAGAAGGTATATGGACAGAGGATAAATTTTGATAAATCATCCATCACTTTTAGCCCAAGTGTGGATTGCAAGACGCACAGAAAAATCCTAGGTATTATGGAAATGAACAAATTAGAAGGACTAAATAAATACCTAGGATTACCAACAAATTTGGGGGGGGGGGGTCAAAAGTATCCTCGCTTGAGAGTATTAAGATAAGAATCTGGGCAAAAGTCAAAAGCTGGAAGCACAAACAACTTTCAAAGGGAGGGAAAGAAATGATGGTCAAGGCAGTTTTGCAAGCAATGCTGACATATACAATGTCTTGTTTCAAATTACCAGATACACTTATTGAAGATATTCATATGATGTATGCAAAGGATTGGTAGAGAAGCTCAGACAACAAAAGGAAAATTCACTGGGCAAAATGGACTAGTGTTTGTATCCCAAAAGGAATGGGGGGGCTTTGGTTTCAAGGACCTAAACCATTTCAATCTGGCTATGCTAAGGAAACAAGCTTGTTAGCAACAAATCCACGATCATTTTTAGCTAAACTTCTAAAAGAAAAATACTACCCACGAACATAAGTGTTGGAAGCATCAATTGGCCATCGTCCATCTTATGTATGGAGATCCATCCTTGAAGGGAGAAATATTTTGTTAAAAGGAATAACAATGAGAATAGAAAATGGTGTTTCCACAAGAATCAAATGTGATATGTGGCTACCAAGGCAAAACTCGAAACACCCAAGAAATTACCTAGAAGAGACCACAGTAAATAATCTCATGAAGGCAAATGGAACAAGATGGAATGCGACATTAATCAGAGAAACTGTCAATGAAGAATAAGCCAAACTCATCCTTTCTATGCCAAGACCACAAAATCAATTTGATGACGTTTGAACATGGCAGCCAACGGAGGATGGAAACTACACAGTTAAATCTAGTTACAATGTCTCTATTAACTCAAGTTCTTTAACTGATGCATGTTATATGGCGAACAGTAGTAATTGTTCATCACCCCTGTGGAAAAATATTTGGAACTTAGAAGTACCTCCAAAGATAGGTCATTTTTATGGCGATTATGCAAAGATCAATTCCAACAGGATAGAATTGGAAAAACAGATTATATGTTCCTTCAGCTAGGCATATATTTTTTCACTGCCCTCCCGCTCACCTATTGTGATTTGCTGTAGACTTACATAGTCAGATATATAGATACTAAAAACCGTGCATAAATTTATGGATAAAAGAACCGATCATAGAGCTAGACAAACTTACATAGTCATCTCTAGTAGCCTTGTTACTCAGTCAATTATGGTTTCATAGAAATGAACTTCTTCACAAGAAGGAACATATATTGGAACCCTTTCTAACAATTCATTATTCACTAAAGCAAATTGAGGGAATCAAAGAAGGGAAGAAAAGCATCTAAGGCATGACCAATGAGCAACATCGAAACATATCAGAAACAACTACAGAGATACCTCCTTCTGGAAGATTGTTATTCTTTGATGCAGCTACAAATTCGGCTCATACTTACTTGGGCTGGTATATCCAAACATCAGAAAAGGAATGGTTATATGGAGAATCACTGAAGCTACAACAACCATATTCTGCTAAAATTGCTGAAGCAATGGCGCTAAAAGCGGCTATAGAAGGATGTGCTAGGCAAAACCTATCCCCAAATTCATTATGGGGGATGCACAAGTAGTAAATCGCGCTATCCAACGAGTATGTGATGATAGATCAGATTTTGGTTTAATTATAGAGGATATTAAATCTAGTCTAGTGAACCTCCACGAACCAATCCTGAAATGGATTCCTAAACAAGAAAATATGATAGCATACCAATTAGCGCAGTGCTTAAAAACAAGTCCACAAAACTATGTTTCCTGGAGTACAACTCCAAACTTTGTATCTCAATTAACATAATCAATGAAAGTGTATATTTTTCAAAAAAAGATTTGTTAGATGTGGGCTACTTTTGTTTTTGGTTTTTTTTTGTGAATTTGGCACACTTTCCCTTTTTTGGTAAGATTCCTTTTTCATTCACTCATTCTACTTTTTTTTTCTTTCTAAATTCAATTCCATTAACTCATTTCATTCACCTAAATCCAAACACCCAATTCTAGTGTGCCACATCCAATGAAACAGAGGTAGTAATTGAACATTGATGCAGTTAATCTCAAAAATAAAACTAGACATCTTTAATTGAAGTAGAGCAGGTTTTAATCACTAAAAATTTCCATTTTATTATGAGGAGCAAATGTAAGAAATTTGAACATAATACTCCATCTGATCTTGAAATATCTGCACCCAATTAATTGGCACACTTTTTTTAAAAATAAAATAAAATGAGTGGAAGAAATTGTATTGTGAGAGTAAAAATTAAATTGAGTTGATGAAAATAATCTTAATTTTGTCAATAAAGAAAAGTACCAATATTAAAAGATCAAACAAAAAAGAAAAGAGTGTTAATATTAAAAAACCAGAGGGAGTAAGTGTTGTAGTTGACAATTGCATAGGCAAATGGTGAGTCTGTCTTCTGAAAGACGGTATTTCCATATAATCCATGGAAATACTAATGTATAAAGTGCAAATTAAAAAGATTTGAAGATAAAATTTCTGGGTTGCTTGAATGGGGTTATAAATTTTATGGCTACTGCACGTTGCATAATAAAATTTTAGGAATAAGTACTAATATAACCCTATATACTTAGTAAGTGTCAATATAACCCTATGATATTTTTTAGTGCAAATATAACCCTAACTAGTTAATGAAAGTGCCATATAACCCTCAGACCCCCATTTCCGGCATTCACCTCAAATTTTCAGCGTTGACTCTATGTAAATTGACCAAAATACCCTATGGGCTAACTCTGAAATTGGGTGGACAATTTTACCCTCATAGTTAGCCGGAACGCCATAATTCGTTGAAATTATGTAAGGTTATATCAACACATTATGCAATCTTATTGGGTTATATCAGCACATTCCTAATATTTTTAGGGTTATATCAGCACATTTCTAATGTTTGTTGGGTTATATCAGCACATCCTTAAAACTTATAGGGTTATATTGGCACTTTCACTAGCTATATATGATTATATTGGCACTTTCGAATATTGAAAGGTTATATTGCCACTTATGTCAACTAGGTAGGGTTATAAAACCACTTTTTTCAAAATTTTAATATTGCAACTAAGACCTTTTACCTTTTATTATTATAATGGGATAGGTGCCAATATAAACCTATCTACTTGAGTAAGTGCCAATATAACCCTATGATAATTTTTAGTGCAAATATAACCCTAACTAGTTAATGAAAGTGCCAATATAACCCTCAGACCCCATTTCCGGCATTGATCTCAAATTTTCAGCGTTGACTCTACGTAAATTGACCAAAATACCCTATGGGCTAACTCTGAAATTGGGTGGACAATTTTACCCTCATAGTTAGCCGGAACGCCATAGTTCGTTGAAATTAGATGGGGTTATATCAGCACATTATGCAATCTTATTGGGTTATATCAGCACATTCCTAATGTTTGTAGGGTTATATCAGTACATTTCTAATGTTTGTTGGGTTATATCAGCACATCCTTAAAACTTATAGGGTTATATTGGCACTTTCACTAACTATATAGGGTTATATTGACACTTTCAAATATTGAAAGGTTATATTGGTATTTATGTCAACTAGGTAGGGTTATAAAAGCACTTTTTTCTATTATAATTAAACCACGTCTTTCTAAAATCCTATTGGAAGACGGTCTTTCCTAAGACTTATATATATATGTAAACCAAGCATTACATAGTGACTTTCCTAGGTTATTAGCACTAGTAGAGAATGCCCCATTAAAGGCAACATTACATAGTGACTTTCCATATTATTTCTGAGGAACTGCCTTCCATTGATCAACCCCCAACATTAAATGCGGTTATAATTCAATTTAAGACATTTTTTTGGAACCATGTTTAATCTGACTGATTAAAGACGGCCATTACGTGAACCGCCTTTGAACTAAACATATTCAAGGTGGTTTTTGTTATTAGTGTCTTTGTTGTTCATCATCCGCCTCATCCTTCAATATTCAATACTTCAAGCCGTCTTCCCAAAGATTTTTGCGACGATTTTCACCCTCTTCTTGACGATCGTAGAAGGCCTTCTTTCGATCGGTTTCGCGACAACGATTGTGTTGGTTGGCCACGACTCTGTCTACGGTTCTCAATTAGATTGATTTCCCATCTAGGGTTTTTGATTTGCTGGGTTATCAACGGCGGATGGGGACAGACCACTATTGTCTGTGAGGTCGATGGTGGCAGTGTGCTTGCTGGAGAGGATGTTTTTCCCCGTTTATATTCTTGAGAGGGGAGACATGGCGATAGAGTGGTTTCTTTGATGGGAGTGGATTATTTTTACCCGGAAGCAAATATGTCGGGTTTTAAACCCGGAAACTTTTAGGGTCCTCTATTTTTTTTTTTTTATTTAGCTGATGAAGAGGACGCATTCAGAGAATGCGTCCACTAAATTCCATTTTATTTTTAATATTCAACGTTGATTTTCAGAATTGGTATGACGGTGATACTCTGTAGAATTTTGGTCACTAATGTTAATTAATTAAATCAAACGGGTACATGACCTAACAATTGTTAGTTCTATTGGATAGTATATATTATTAAAATAATATTTAACTATATTATTATTTAAAATATATTAGGTAGAATTCGAGTTATTAAGAGATCGAATCCATTTTTACTATATATATTAAGTTCATAATTATATAATATTTTTAATAAAAAATATCTAGAATAATGTATTACTATGTAATTCGAGTTTATGTTCAAAATCATATTTTATTTTATTTAACTCTATCTTCAATATTTCTTTTTAAATTTTTTAAGTATCTATTTTTTTTACTAACACACAATATAATATATTTATTTTACCTGGTATCCACCAAGCTATCAATTTCATAAGCTATATTCTATATTTAGCTTAAAATTGTCTCGAATGATGCCTTTATTTCTGTTAATTTGTGGAAAACTCATGTGTTTTTCCTGTTTTTCAGATGAAAAAAGGTTATTACGTACTTGTTGTTTTATTGAAATTTATTTGTTTGTAAAGAAGAAAAATGACTAGTTTATTATTGGTGTATACGTATACGATATTAGAATTTTATTTTAATACTCCCTCCTCCGTTTCATTATGTTTGGCACCATAGGTTTACGTGTTATTTTTTTTATAAGTTGAAATGTGTGGGGGGAAATTGAGTGAGTAAAAAGTTTAACGAGTAGTTGAGAATGATGTACTTTTTGCCATAAAAGGAAATGTGACAAATTTAGAAAAACATACAAATATGGTAAATGTGCCAAACTTAAGAAAACAGATGGAGTATTATATTTGATCTCAGCATATATTATATTCATACAATTAATTATATTTTCAATGCATCTAATTATTTGACAAGAGTAATGATAATGGATAAAAAATTAAATTGGTTCAACAAAATTGTTTTCATGAACTCGAGTATAACACTAATCGACATTAACTTATTTTGAATTCATGTTTAAAATAAATTTGACTCTATTTTTAAAAGAGTCAGTCTCTTGAAAGACGGTCTTTCCATAAGTTATGGAAAGACCAAGGTTTAAAGTGTAAATTAGAAGAAATTAAGATAAAATTTTCGGGTTGCATGAACCGGGTTATAAATTTTATAACTACTACATGTTTCATACTAAAACTTTAATATTGCAACTAAAACCTTTTACCTTTTATTATTCTAATCAAACACCGTCTTTCCATAAGCCTATGGAAAGACCGTCTTTCCCAAGACTTTGCCTTTTTAAAATTATTTTTTTATTTCAATTATTAACTATTTATTAAATAGATAATGAGCTAAGAAACTTTCTAATTTATGTCTCAATTTTACTTCTTTTTTTTAAAGTTGAGTTCATTTAAATTGATATTAATTTTTATTTTTTCCAGTTATAATAGAAAACTACAAATCATTTTAGAATGTTATATTTTATAATCAATAATATATTTTATAATCTATAATATGCAATATTGTTATTTTTCTATTATTAAATATAAACGAGTATATTTAGTACTTAACATACTGCTTTGCCATTATTATTAATTTTATTATTAAACGAGTAAATGACACCATTCATTTTTAATTTTATTTAATTCATTTATCATTTATTAAAGAATGCATTCAGAGAATGCGTCATCTACTTTTCATTATTTTCCCAATCACAATTAAAAAACAATTGCGTGAATTGAAATAAAAAATAAAAATAATGAGAATGCATTTGCTAAATAAAGCCTCTATTTTTCAGAGAATTAAAAAAAAAGGAAAGTGAAGGGGAATGCATTTTCACTATTTGCATCCACACCCACTTAATGTAGCCCCACGTATATAAATTTCTCCATGGCAATACTAGTGGTGGAGATGGCGCTGAAATGAATGGCTATAAGATTTGGTGAAGAGGGTATGTCTTTTGAATGATGAATCTCTTGCTTAATGTTTATACCTGTCTCTTTTTATTTATTTATTGAGAATGATATTTGGTGATTGATATTTTATAGTTGAAGAGTGCCAATATGAACAATAGTCTGATGAAAACCTTTTCTCTGCACGAGTATGGCTCAAGAGCTCAAGGTTGGGATTTTCCTTTTACTCACTTTTGGTTGACTAATTGCATATGTGTCATGCATTTCATACGTTGATATGCTTTTTATGATCCATTAGACATGGAGCAAGATCAAGTTATAGAAGGCTCTGTAACTTCGTCCCAGAGCAAAGAAAACTCGCAGTTCATCTTAAATATGTGTGGATGTTACTTGAGATTAACCTCTTTTCTTCCTATTTTGCAATGGTAGTTACTTGATTCATTTAGAATGATAATTTTTCTTCTATCCACAATTAGAGATTTAGAGCTCAGTTCTGAAACTTTTCTTTCAACTTTATATAACCTCACTAATATTGGAATGTGTTACTCCAGAATGAATAATCTGATTTGAGTTTATTTGTTACTTCTTTGCTGTGTCACTTGTAAAACTTATTTGATTTTTTTGGGAACTGCATGAAAGGTTGTATCTTGGATCAAATTGGCTCTAATTACATGACCAGAGTACATATTATGCATGATTTACATCTTATTGTGTAGAGTTTTACCTTACAATGAAATTGTTTTGAGTTTGGCATGAGTTAGGTGTTAGTTTTGATGTGCAGATACTACAGCTTTCTAGTTAATGTTTATACTCCTTTTTGACTAATGGTTTTGTTTCTTCGTCTGCATTTATACTCATATCTAAAAGTTAATCAATCGATGCTATTGAACAAGTTAAACTAGAAAAAATTCTTATCATGTGGATACAATAAATGCGTTCTATGTTATTTTTTTTAATTATATGAAAAAATGAGGACGCATTTAGCATGAATTTATGGTTTTTTAGGTAGAAAAGACGAGGACACATTTGCTAAATGCGTCATCTGAATTTGTCTTTTTAATTCCGTTAATACGAGGACGTATTCAGCGAATGCGTCGTCATCCGTCATGTTATAAACCCAGAACTTTCACCAGAAAAGGAGAAAGACGCACGTTGGGCTTGTTTTCTCCGCCGCCGGAATCCTCCCTACAATCTGTGCTCAGGCCATCGCCGTCTACCTCGCCAGGATCATGCTCTCGTATTTCGCCATTTTCATCGCCCGATTCGTACCTCCCCAAGCCTAAGTTCGTGTTTTGTTTTCAATTTCTCATATCTGCTCCGTTTCTATGTGTGTGGTACTAAATTGTTGCTAGAATGTTAGTTTAAGCTACCGGCCGCACACCCGTTGGAACACTGCACGCGTCGCCGGTAGGTCCGTGCATGGAACTTACGCGCCGCCAGCAGCTCCGCGCGTGTAATTCACGTGTCGCCAGATTTTTCGAGTCTCGGAGAGATACCTGAAAAATTCATGATTATATGAATATGTTGAATGATTTCACTATTTTTTTTATTGAACTTGTAGTAATAGTATAATTTGTGAGGTACTTGAATAAACCTTGAATATATGAATGTGTTGGATGATTATGTGTGATTTGAATGATTATGTTTGGTTTGATTATGTGAATGTGTTGAATGAGGATGCGTGATTTGTGTGATTTGTTAACTAAATTTTTTTATTGAAATTGTAGTAATGATTTAATTTGTGCGGTGTAATTGAGTTCAAATTTTATATTGTGAAGAGACATTACCGATGTTGTAATGTTGTATGTCAATTAGTAAGATAATTGATAATAGTGTATGATTTGGTTGTCCGATGACAATTGAATAGTGTATGGTTTAGGGTTTGAGGAGTTGAATAAATGTTGTTGAATAATACCGTCTTTCTCAATATGGAATTATATTTTTCTATATTTGTATAATGTAGTTCTACGATGTTTTTGACGGTGTACTTGTACAAAGGGGGGGGGTCAGATTAAGTTTGATTTGAATGTGGATATGTATTATGATCCTCCCATACCTGACAAAAATGTGACTCTCAAACGGAGGTTAAGCCACTCCGAGTTAGTTGAATTAATTTTCAGAAGGCTTGGCATTGTAAGTGAGGGGTTTATGTTGAAAATCTATTATCGTTGTCATGGGCTGATTGGTTCGTCTATATACTATCGATGTTATAATGTGGAAGATGACAAATCCACCGCGACCTTCTTCAACATTGTTGATCGAAAGTCCTTGTCCTCAGCTGATATGTACATTAATATGGGGAAGATGTCAAACACCATTGACCGTGCGGGTGATGTTAGTTCGGGCACGTTCATGTCATTGTTGAGCAATGTTCAGAACTATACAACTTTCCCAACCTTACCACCCCCTGTACGTTGCCAAGGTTTTGGAGAACCTTCTATCATTGGTGAGTTGAGTTAACCCAGTGCGTATGTTCACATCGATTGCACTCAGCCGTCCATATGGTGTGCATAATAAAGAGTTGAATGTCTTCGATGATGATTATGTGGGTGAAATTGGCGAGCATGTTGTTGGTCATGGTGAACATTTTGGTAGTGATGATGAAGGTGAGGAAAGGGAACTTGAAGAAGAAGGTGAAGATGATCGATCCTTATCAACTGATTCGAATCCAGGGGACGATGATGACCAAGTGGTGTACACGAACAATCTAGCCACGACGTTCCATCTTATGGAAAATCCTAATACATATGCCTACTTTAGGGATTATGGGGGGCCTGATGAGAATGGCTATGACCCAACTAATTGTGGCAAAAGACTTCCTAGTTATGTTCAAGCGACTGGTGAAGTTGCATTGGGTATGCGATTCCGGAGTAAGCCCGAATTGGTAGAAGCTATTTCCAGGTGGAGTTCGATGATGAACAGGGAACACCAGGTCGTGGAGAGCAGGTCACGTACATGGTATGCGAAATGTAAGGACATTATTGAAGGAAGTGGCAATTGTTATTGGATTGTTAGAGCCAGGAAGAAGCTGCCTATGGGATGTGGGAGATCACCAAATAGGCAAGTAGTCATAGTAGTATTGGTGATGGTTTATCAAATGGTAATACTAACTTGACATCGTTGATGATCGCTCGTTCCATTCGCCATCAGATTGACGTGAACCCATCCTACACGGTGAATGATATTTAAGCGCATGTGAAGAAGGAGTTAAATGTGACCCTTTCCTACAAGAAGGTGTGGTATGCTCGTCAGAAGGCTATTGATTTGGTATTCAGAACTTGGGAGGAATCCTTTGAAATCTTGCCAACATTTATGGTTGAGATAATCAGGGCTAATCCGAGCACCATTGTTGATTGGGTAGACGTACCTGATAGAATACACTGTCATGGGTGTAGGAAATTTAAGTTTGTGTTCTGGGAATTTGGTTAGGCTATCGATGCATTTTTCTACTGCAGGCCGTTTATTAGTGTGGATGTGACTCATTTGAGAGGCACATACAAGACCACAATGCTAGTTGCGGTGACACACAATGCGAATGATTACATACTGCCCATTGCATATGCAATAATTGATGCTGAGGCTAATGAGAGCTGGAACTGGTTCATGCTCAAACTACGACTCCATGTAGTAGGTGGTGATACTAGGCCAATCTGTTTTATATCAGATTGTCATGATGGGATTTCGAATGCAATGAGACATATGGATGAATGGATGGAGCTAGCAGGATACCACCGGTTTTGCTTGAGGCATTTTCAGTCCAACTTCCTTAATGCGGAGAGTGGGGAGTTAAAAAATGCGCA
Source organism: Rubia yunnanensis (assembly GCA_037428765.1). NCBI lineage: Eukaryota > Viridiplantae > Streptophyta > Magnoliopsida > Gentianales > Rubiaceae > Rubia > Rubia yunnanensis. The sequence goes on along the minus strand of CM075071.1, from coordinate 70,214,160 downwards.
TCTGAAGACTCTGGTTTGGCAGCTTGGTCATCCTAGACAAGAAAGTAGGTGGAGGGAGTACAAGGAGGAGTTGGAAAGTCTCGAACCATATTCTTGGGATTGGCTGAAACGTCATGATAGTAGTAAGTGGTGCCTTACTTTTGATGAGGGAGATCTTCGTTGGGGAATTCTTACAACTAATTTTTCAGAGAGTTACAACAATTGTTTAAGGCGTGCACGACATCTCCCAATAACAGCATGTGTCGAAGCCACTTTTGAACGGACAGTTGAAATGTTTGTACGAAGGCTAATGGACACCACAAATTGGAGGTACATTTTTGTTACATTATACTTCATTATGTGTTCGTGGACTAGTTGGTGTATTCTAAATTGATGTAGTATTGTGTAGGTTTGAGTTCCCAAGCAGGATTTGAAAAAAGTTTTAGAAGAAAGACACTTGGGGAAAGGGACATACTGTCACGGTGTATGGTCATAAGGTTGTGACAAGGATCATTAATGGCAGCATTGGTGAGAGCCAATACACTGTGAAATACCGGAGAAGCGAGTGTAGTTGTCGTGAATGGAAAATTTTTTGTTTCCCTTGTTCCTATGCATTGGCTGTTTGTAGGTATAGGCGTGATGATCCATCTACTCTTAGTGACAAGGTATATCACACGATCACCTATGTGCAACAATATAGTGAGAGTTTCTTGCCCCTCCAAGATCCATCATTATGTCAATATGCCAACTGGAGGTTGATTCCCGATATTGAAAAGTTTCGTAATAGGAGGCATGGTCAGTTTGCAGAGAGAAGGATAAGGAATCAAATTGATGAGAGACTATCAGGTGATTACAGAGGCATCAATGGGCGAGGGCGTGCTTTGGGCCATGCTTGTATTATCAAGTTTCTAGAGATCCTTATGTTTTTGTTTAGACTAATATGTATTACATGATATTATGTAGCTATGCAACTTGTTATGTTAAATTCTCTCATTTTTAGTGCAATTGATTGTGTGGATTTGTATTATGTGTATTTTTTTAAATTGAAACTAATGTTCGATTTGGTTTGCATATGTATTACATGTAATAGTATTCATTTTCGCGGAAATATAGACTGATCGTTTCTCCATGTGTTTCTGATTTTAACCAAGGATACACCATGTATCATCCAGGACCCATTGATGAGGAATTGCTTTACCTTCACTGGGAGCATCGTGCGTGTGCTCTGTACAATGGTAATTTGGAGGATAAGGCATTGCAGGTGAGGCGGTGCGATGGGGCTTGTTTGATTGGTGAGATATCTAATCAAATGATGCGTTATGTGCATGAGGCTTCCATGGACTATTAGATTCTGCACCAATTCACATCGACCATTCGCTCATCACTGTGTTAGTCGAGCGTTGGAGACCAGAGACGCACACATTTCACCTGCCGATGTGGGAGGCTACCATCACTTTATAAGATGTGGGCATCCTTTGGGGTATACCGATCGATGGCATGGTAATCACTGGTGTAGACACAAGCAAGCGCACAAATGACTGGCAGAGGTTATGCACTGACTAACTGGGGGTTACACCAGACACGAGTGATATTAGATGGGGTCGCATAAAGGTCAGCTGGTTGGGAAACTTGTTGCGCAGTCCATTGCCTCTTGATGCTACTGAGGTAGATTGTCAGCAGTGGGCAAGGGTTTTCATTCTACTATTGGTTGGAGGATTGCTCATGTCAGACACATCCGGGCACCTGATCCCACTACTCTATTTGTTGGTACTCATGGACTTAGATGCAACACATCGGTACAGTTAGGGGAGTGCAATTTGGCACACTTGTACATGAGCTTATGTGACGCTGCAATTCCACAAGTTAAATCCATATCTGGGCCACTAATCCTACTATAGGTAACATTGTTGGTTAAACTTGTTAGTTGGACACGTGTCCATAATGACCTCTTACATTATATTATATATATATATTTTTAATTTACTGTCGATTGTAGGCATGGGAACGAATACCAACCATCTGTCCTGTCGGGCGACTTCCAGTGACCGTCACCATGAGTGCTCTTGGATCCAGGTTCGTATTCAATTAGTAAGGACACAATTTTAAACCTTTTAATTACTAGGAATAGCTAATATTATTCATTCTATTTCTCACAGGTGGAGAGCCCGGTACGATTAATCACAATCGCCCATGCATGTACTAAAAGTGTACCGCGATCAGCTGGCATCGTATAATGTAATTTGGATTTCCTTTTTTTGAACTAATGGAAAAAAGGTGTTTCTTTTCTAACCACAACACTTGTCTATTATGTCAGTTTATTTGGCAGCCATACACTGAGGATGCCATGCAACATCTCCCACAATACTGTACAGCTGGTAGCAACAACAGGCTATTGTGTGTTGACCTCATTTGTTGGCACGTCATGGAGTATCCTCATGCTCATCGTGTTCTCAGGAAATTTGGCCTTATCCAAACAATACCCACACAATTGGTCACTAAGGATGAACACAAACTGCTCCATACAAGAGACCGTCGGGGGAGGTCAGGCATGAATTGGCATGTTGAACTGAGAAGATATCTTGATGCATGGGAACATCGAGCAGAGAAAAAAATTAATGCACTTGGGGTCAACGGATCCATATACATCCGATTGAGAATACATGGAGTGGTATTTTTGCATGACGGTGACCCTGATTAATCAGCCAGGATGATGCCAAATTTTCATGGAGACGGAGCTACTATGGAGTATATGGTATTTACTAAATTTCTAATAGTATCAACAAATAACACTTCAGATTCCCTCATTTTTAATATCTAACATATTTATCTCATTTATGTAGTTGTAGGCAATGTCTGAGATACGCCTTATGTTAGATATTAATTTGGACAAATGTTCCCCACGTTTCGCGGACTTTATTAGGGGGGTACATGGTGTTGCCACACGTACTCTAGAATATGCGCATGAGCCCTCCAGATTGCAGTATTATCAGCCACATGTGCACACCGTGGAACCTCCCCTTGGTGTGAGATACAATGAAATCAGAAGCCACCGTCCAGCTCAGCCTGGTCGACAGGGTGGTCGACGATTGCGTGCTCGTGGCCCAACATCACACATTGGTTAATCTCAAGCAGGACCCTCACATGCGAGTCCAACCCACGACGGATCATCACATGGGGTACCCTTACACTTCGACACTACTCCAGCTGATTCTACTACATACCTTACTCTCACTGCTAGTCATGCGTATATGTCGCCTACTATTCCATTTGATACAGGTAGTGTTCCACATGTCCAATATAATTTGAATGAGGACGTAGAAGACGGTATGGAGGAGGATTTTATAGAGGGAGTTCCGCATGAAAGCGTACATATTTCTACTCATATGGCTATTTCACGACGCACATCCCGCACCATATGTTAGAACATTACATGTCATTGGGCATTCATTTCATTACGTTTTTACCTATCTGTTTGACACGTGTTCTTCGAATATTGTATCTCTGAATCAATTCATGTTTATTTGGTTTTCATTATCTTCCTAATTTCATAAACATTAAATGCGCCTACTCTTATATTTTTGTTTATTTATATTAGTTAATAGTGGAAAAAGTGGGAAATTTTTAAAAATGGAAAATTTTGTTTATTTACATCTCTAATTCATTAAATTACAAAAAAACCAAAATTTTACAATTATAATTCCAAGTAACTTCCAATTTTGTTTTATAATTCATTCATTTTCTATATTTTGGAATATTTAAAAAAATTGGAATACCCACGATCAAAATTTTCTATTATCTTTAATCAGGTAAGTGGGATGTTCAAGTTTTATTATCATAAATTTCAAAGCGAACTTTCAAATTCTTCCGATGCATTTATCATTACGGAATTTTTTTAAAAAATATTAAACAATTAGATTTCTACGAATGCGCTATTGGGGACAACGAAAATATAAAAATAAAAATAGGACAATCAGTTAGAGAACTAATTAAAAAAATTAATTAAATTCATTAATAGAGGACGCATTCTCTTAATGCATTCAATTTTTTTAAATCAATTACATAGAATGCCTCCTCTGCATTCGTTTAAAAATAATAATAATTAAATAATTGAGGACGCATTTAGAGAATGCATTCTCTACAAGCAGCTAAAAAAATAAGAAAAAAAACATAGAGGATGCATTCTCTGAATGTGTCCTCTGCATATGCGTCAAGTTTTCAAAATCAGCATTGTTGCAGTCAAATTTAGTTCAACATGCACACTCAAAGAAACAACTCGTTAAACTATTCAATATGTGGGTGAACCATTTTCATTGAACATGATAACCTATGTGGATCGTTATATCACGCCATGTATGTTACTTGATTACGCCCTATATTTTGTACAATTTAAATACTCATGTATTTTGTATTAATTTAAATGAATTTGTAAATCAATGATAATTGATTATATTAACATTAGTATTAAATTAACCATCAATGATAATTAATGGCCGGTCAATGATAATTAATGGCTTGGCATGTGGTGGTCAGCGCCACCGTAGGCGGTCAACGGCGGCGGGTGGCCGTCAGCTCCGCCAGTAGTGGTCAACAATGGTCAGCGTTCGGTGATCAAGCGGTGGTCGGCGGTAGTCAACGGTGGTCAACGGTGGTGCTGGAATTCACCGGTGAGTTCGAAATCCGGTGTTTTCGTTTTCTTTGGCAACCGACGTCTTCTCCGACAGAATCATCTTCTCCGATAGTGTCTTCCTTGGCTTCTCCGGCAGCGTCTTCCCCTTCTTCTCCGGAAGCATCTTCCTCGGATTCTCCAGCAGCGTCTTCCCCTTCTTCTCCGGCAGCGTCTTCCCCTTCTTCTCCGGCAACGTCTTCCCCTTCTTCTCCGGTCTTCCTCTTCTTCTCTGGCCCGTTCTTCTTTTCTTCTCCCACCTATTTTCCTTCCCTTCTCCGGCTTTGGCTCTCCTTCCCTTCCCCGGTCCCCACTCTCCTCTCCTTCCCCTGCTCCAGTTATCCTTCCCTTCTCCAGCTTCCGTTCTCGTTCCCTTCCCCGGCCCCCTTCTCTTCTCCGGTTCTTCAGTTTTTCTCTACCTCTCCTGTTCTTCCCCGACCCCATTATCTTCTCCGGCTCTCCAATTTTTCTCCGGCTCTCCAGTTTTTCTCTGGCTCTGTTCGCTTCTCCGACTCTCGGTTTCTCATCCCTGCTCGTTCTCCCTGGTAAGAGCCGAATCGGGTCTCCTTGACTGGTTCGCCTTACCTCGATTCGAACCGGGTCTCCCTTCCCAGTTTTCTTCCCACTCCCTTCCCGGTTCTCTTCCCAATCCCTTCCTGGTTCTCCTTTCCATCTATTGCCTCTGGTTCTCCTTTCTTTCCTAGCCTTCTTTTCCTTCCTCTCATTTTCGGTTCTCCTTTCCCTTTTCCAGCTTTCTTCTCCTTCCCCAACTCGGTTCTCCTTTGCCTAACTACCATTTGTCCATATTTAATGTCATTTACTCCATTTAATTCGAAAAAGTGAACAAAATTTCTATAAAATAGACTGTAAAAATACACATTGGGAAGAAATATCATAATTTTTACTCTAAATTTGGGTGTTGAAAGTTCCATGTCTTTCGAGGTATTATTTAAATTCAGGTGTTTATTTTTGTAATAATTAATAGTTAAATTTATGATTTATTAGTTGTTTAAGTAGAAACTTATATTCTATCTCATACTATAATTTATTGTAGTTAAATTGTATTAATCTTAGTTACATGAATATTTTTTTGAGTTTTTATTTTAGTTAATTTATTAAGCTTTTATGATTTTTGATAGTTAAATTTTATTAATTTTAGTTATGTGATTTTTTTATATGATTTGTTATAGTTAAATTATTAAGTTTTTTTAAAAATTTATTATAGTTAAAATTTATTTATCTTAGTTACGTGCATTTTGTTTTTATGATTTGTTATAGTTAAATTTATTAAGTTTTTATGATTTATTATAGTTAAATTTTATTCATTTTTTTAATCTTATTTACGTGTATTTTTTTTAGTTCATTAGATAGTAATACCTTAGTTCATTAATATGGTTATACTAATACGTTAGTTCATTTGGAACATAAAATACGTTAGTTCGTTTGATAGATGATTTATCTTAGTTAGATGATTTATCTTAGTTTAAAATTGATTGTACTAATACGTTAGTTCATTTGGCACTACTAATACGTTATAATTTTGGACTACTAATGATGATATATGTTAGTTCATTACATATGGTTCTACCAATGATGATAAAACAAAATTTATATTTTTTAATGTGGTTATAGATTTCATACTAGCAGTGAGAATTATTATACTCTAAATATGTGTAGGTATCTTTTATGCACTTATAAAAAAATTACGCCCTGTATATTTTATTAGTTATTAGAATGATTTATGGCATCATTGTGTTTGGTATTATATTTGAGTGAAACTAATTACTTGATATATATTGTTGTTTAAGGATGGAAATGAGTCATATGGAGCGATTGCAGGGGGAGTGGTTACTCAGCATTCGCAACCAGAAATGTGTTTCCAAATCACATTGAAGCTTATTCTTACCTACAACGGACTGCTCATCATGTAGGATTTGAACTTGTCATGGGGTCGTACAAAAAAATAAGAATGGTCCCCTTAGGATATATTGTATTTTCAATTAGGGTCGAAATGATAAGGTTGTCGATATGAGTGATTCAGATGTTGTCCGATGAATTAACACATCGACAAGGAGTTGTGATTGCCCTTTCATGATTGTCATGAGAGAGAGTAGCATAGGGGAGGGTTGAAATGTAGTACCATGCAAGGATTCTCAACGAGGGATGAACAACCACCGATTTTCAGTGTACGCTGAGTGGCATAGACAGAGTAGCAGGTTCCGTGCAGGTGTGAAACAAATGAAAAGAGATTTGACGAATGTTGAGATAGCCCCCAAGCATATCAATGTGAGCCTCAGTCATTCATTTCAAGACCTGCATCCAACCATTAGGCAGGTGTACAATGAAGGATCGGCCTATGGAAGAGAAAGGCGAGGCAGGCGCAACACAGCTGAGAATTATTTGCATCTTACCACCTCCAATGGGTTTGTTACTAGTCACCGCTCAGCACTTGATGGTACTTTGACCCATTTATTCCTGGCTCATCCCGAAGTTGTTGTGGCATTTCAGACTTATTCATGGATTGTGGCCATCGATTCAATGTACAAGACTAATCGATACGGTATGCCATTCATTGAGATGGTTGGTATGTCTCCTTGCAACACAAATTTCCTGATCGCCTATGCAATTGTCATTGAAGAAACGGTAGATACTTATCAGTGGGTTCTGAATGCACTTAGAAGCTTGCTTGTCGATGGACCATTCCCTGAGGTTGTGGTCACCGATCGTGAGATGGGATTGATTAGGCCGATTCGGTAGTGTTTCCGGACTCGAAGCATTTGCTTTGCACTTGCCATATCAACAAGGATATGGAGGCACGTGTTACTGTGTTAACAGGGAATAAGAGGAACTGGGTATCCTTCAAGAATGGTGCATGATCACGGGTTTGCAATGCCTCCACTGTTACTGCCTACGAAGCTGCATTGGTAGATCTAAGGGCTGATTGGTCTTGGAGTGAAGCTGTTATTAGTTACGTTGAGACCACATGGCTCAACCCACATAAGGAGAAATTTGTTCGAGCATGGGTGAATAGATTTCTGCATTTTGGGAACACAACTACATGTTAGGTTGAAAGTGCACACTCATCATTGAAAGGGTGGTTACAAACATCAACTGGTTCCCTGGATAAGATATGGAGGCGTATTGACCTGCAGATAGCCGGGAAAATTACTATGATCAAGGACAATCTCGAGAAATTAAGAACGCGCATTGGTAGATTGCACCGTAGAGTCCTTTTCAACAACTTGTTCAATAATGTGTCAAAATATTGTCTGGATAAATTGACGTTTGAGCACAGGAGGATTGAAACACTTGGAGCACAGGTTTATGCATATTGTGGTTGTGTACTGTGTTCGACACACAGAATACCATGTGCTTGCTTCATGTGGATGGCAATTGAACAAGGAATCCCCTTGTATTTGGACGACATTCATCCACTGTTTAAGACACTGGTATTGGGTGATAACTTGCAGAACAAGGAAAATATTTCTAGGGATGATCAAGACCAAGAAATGTTCAACAGTCAATTGGAGGAGCTGGCATGCAGCGACCCATCCGTTCTCCGTCGGGTTTCAAGCTACATAGACGAGCAGTTACATCCAGAGGATAGCGGCATTTGAGAGCCGGACAATGTTACTAGTGCATGTGGAAGACCAAGCGAGAAGGTCACCAAGTCAAGATCAACTAGGCGATCACCGAGCTACCACAAGCACGTGAACATGCGGTACATGCCATCTCTAAGCTGGTGGAGTTCAAGGTCAAAGGGGCTCGGTACATTAGGGAGAGGTAGCCGACACGGTAAGTCTATCGATTATTCATCCAAGTGAATAGTATGACCACTTCGTGAAAATGAAAATAATCTTAATGTTTTCTCTTGCAGCGACATTCCTGTACCTTGAAAGTGTCCCCACATTATCAGGCGTTACATCGAGGGATGGAATGGTGTTTTGAGTGATGAAAAATGTGGCTTTAGATGCGTTGCTGATGCATTCTATGTAGATGGTGAAGGTGAATGGTTTGGGGCGCGTCGGGCAGTATTTAACGAGTTATCGACTCATTGGCCTAATTATGTTCCCATATACGGCTCGAAGGACAACATTAAATTAGCCAGAACCTGTACACACCACACCAAAGGTCCATGTGGACGTGAACATTGGTTTGCGGTCATTGCAGATATGTTTCCTATCGCCACCTACGACAACACGGTTGTAGTTTTATACTACATTCTATTCTAGAGAATGGGTCGGCACACTATTGTTGTACATTCCTGCCCTTGAGAGCGGGCGGGAGCGAGGATGGAACAAGGAGGGAGCTACACATTGTATATGTTTGCATTGCAAGCTATTTTGTAAGGATATATGTGAAGGAAAACTGCCCTATGCCCCCCTGTGGTTAACCTGTGGACCACATGGAGGAAGTTAGATGTTATTGGTTGGGAGTTACCCTTCTGTAGGAGGATAGTGGCTTGGAACAAAGCATACACGCCCCATAATTAATAGTTGTGTGGGACTATTACTCTTGCAAACTTGTTCGGTAATTTTTAATATATTCTCAGAATGTAGTGAATTGAATTGCATTATACAATGACTATGGTATTGAACCCAACGAAAGAGTTCGGCGTACAAAAATGAACATAGATTAACAAAGAGTTCCGGTTATAGAAATGAACAAAAATAAGTAAGAAGTTCAAAGTACATAAGTGAAACAAAAATAGCAATGAATTCGAGGTACATTAATGAACAAATTAAAAGCAAACAGTACGCTCATACATAAATGAACCATTCACCTAGGGAATGGGTTCATAATCGTGGCGTCTGTGATACTCCTCGCGACGATGGATCCAGGTAGCCAACAACTCCTTCATAAGAGGGTTGACAATTTCATGAATGGTTGTAGAGTCAAACGGATCCAAGTCGCTCATCATATCATTCAACAACTGATATACAAGTAACACATATTATCATAACGAATCAATTAGATTTAATATAATTAATTAAAGCAAACAGTTAGAGAAAACTTATCAGTAAATCAAGAATGGTTGTATCTGGTCTGCAACTGGTACCATCATGTACAGGATTTGTGATCAATGGGTGAGAATGAGTCGTGAACCAATCCTCATAATCCAAGGTAGAGTCAGATTGCCCAGTGGCAATAGGATACTCGGCTAGCTAACCCTTGTGCCATGCGTGTGCCATGTCCCATAAAGTCAACTGCATCATCCCTGAGTAGGTTACTGAATAGCCAGAAGGATCAGCGGGCCTGGAGCAGGGTTCTGGCACAATCCTAATGTTGTACGGTATACCCTGTACGACACCAAACTAGTGCACCACACGGTCTGGCATGTACGCCACCATTGCTTCAATAATACAAGATATATAATTATTATCTTAACAAGGATCAGCGGGCTTGGAGCAGGGTTCTGGCACAACCCGCCGTCAGTGCTCATCTATAATACACGACATATAATTATTATCTTAACAATTTATTAATTGTAGGAGAAAATAAAATAACATAAATAGAAATAAAATGTTAACTGATATGAAAAAAACACTACATAATTTCAAACTACTTATGAAAAAAATTAATTGCACATAAAATACATTTTCAACTACTCATGTAATTTTTTTATCTTATATATTATAATAATAAAGTACATATTTACTAATGCATAAAAAATGTAAATATAACGTAAAAGAACAAATTCTTAACAAAACATTTAATTCTTAACAAATCCTATACAAAGAACTATTTATTTTTATTATTTACAAAATATATAATAATTTACTTAATTATTATATAAAAATTATTTTTATAATTTATTAAAATAACCATATCATCATAATTTACTTCACAATTATTTTAAAAATATTCAAAAATGTGATTTTCATAATATTATTTTAAATAATATTATATTCTACAATATTATATTTACTTTTCCAGCCCGACACCACCACCGTGCCACCGCCGTCTCCCTCCTCTCCTGCCTAACGCTACCACCATCTCCCTCCTCTCTCGCCCTACGACACAACCATCTCCTTCCTCCTCATCCTTCCTCTTCCTCCTCCAGCCCGACACCACCACCGCGCCACAACCAACTCCCTCATATCCCTTCCGACGCCACCACCAACTCCCTCCTATCTCGCCCGATGCACCACCATCTCCCTCCTCTCCATTCTGGCGCCACCACCGTCTCCCTCCTCTCCCGTCCGATGTCTCCACTGTCTCCCTCCTCTCCCGCCCACCGTCTCCCTCCTCTCCCGCCCACCGTTCCCTTCTTTCCCTCACTTTCACCATCCTTCCCACCAATTCCCTCGCTTTCACCGTCTCCCTTCCCTTCTAACAATCCTCAATTCTAACAAATTCAAATAGATTGCCAGAGAAATCAAACCCATTTCTGATGCAGAATCCGGCCAGATTCATGAGAGAAATATTTTTAAAATGGAAAACTTACATTTCCGGCGAGATTCAGGCAATGTACGGTGGTTGGTGGTCGGCGGCGGCATTGGTCAACGGCGGTCGGCGGTCAGTCTCCGGCGGCAAGCGGTGGTCGCAGGTGGCGGCGGGTTCAGGATGAGGAGAGCCAAAAATGGTGAAAGTGAGGGGATAATTTTCAAAATTTACCCTAATTTTGTTACCAACACATTTTAATCCACACACTTTTATATATAATTTTTCATTCAATAAAAATACTAAATTAAAAATATTAATACATATATATACATATTAGGACGTAACTAGTAAAATACAGGACATGATGTAGCAATGCACTAAACAACTACGTCAAGAAAACCAACATTTCACTGTTTAGATGCGTATATCACTTCAGATTGATTATGGTCTTTTGAACTTCTATAATTCACTTCTGGCTATTGCATTCTTTCTCATTGTATATTGTAATTTTAGATTTGTCTTTTTCGCCTCAGCAATCAAAGTTGGTGGTTTGTTCTTCTTGTTATTCAAATGGGTATATAGAATGCAAATGGCGTAATGGTGCCAGTTTCTTCATTCTCGGCGACAAGCTCGCCGCCGCGAGTTTTCCTGCGAGAACTTTAATAAAAAGCTATAGATGCTGGAAACCTGTCTTTGTATAAATGTCGGCAGTGTGGCAAAGTTGGTGCCGGGTCGAGTTTCTACTAAAGTTGATACTCGTCTTGCATATGGCTCTCGTGATATTGTTCGTAAGGTGAAAATCTTAAGTCCTTGTCTTCATTTCATGGCTGAGTGTCCTGTTTTTTCCGGTCGAATACACTATTGAGCATATGTTAGATATGCTATTAAACCACCGCATAGACAAATTATTACGGACATTAAAAATGATATTTTCTTAACTTTCCTTGTTAAGCATATGTTTTCTAAATGCCTAGAAGACCAGAAATTGGTTAACATGGGGCTAATCAACATTCTAAGCCCCCCACCAAAACCGACTATTAAATGCATTCACTGGATTAAACCAATTCATGGGTTTAAAGTTAATGTAGATGCATCCTGGCACAAAAATAGGAACAAATGTGGTATTGGTATTATAATTAGGAACTCATAAGGTTCATCTGTAGCTGCAGCTCTCAGAACTAAATCATGTACCTCTAGTTTCCATGCCAAAATGTTAGTTGTGCAACAAGGTCTGACTTATGCAATAGATTTAGATTTGGGAATAATTTCTATAGAAACTGATTGCATAAATGTCATTCATGTTGTAAATGATCATATAAAAACTCCATGGCAATCCTTTGAACTTGCTTCTCATTTGGCTATGAATTTAGAAAATATACCAGTTACACACACGCACATACACATACACTCAGAGAGGGCAACTTAGTGGTGGATAGATTGAGAAACTTGCCATTAAATCCCAACCAAAAAACCCCAATTTTCATCAGCTACAGAAAACAAAGGGTCTGATTCATTTGGATAAAATCTCACTCCTGGCAATTAGAATTGCTTGAATGGATGCTACTGATATGTGTAACTTTTCAACAAGTACTGAACTCAAGGAAAAAGCTGGCGGCAGTATTTCAACAAGCTGGAATCCAAATTTTTGACAACACATAGTTAGGCAGGAGAAACTTCACCTGCAACAGAGAAAATTGAGGCACAACTTCAGGAACACTAAAATATTGAAACAACAGAAGAAATCAAAAATTCCTTTTTTCATACTTAGAGCCACTTTGGAAATCTGGCCATTTGCCCATGTTAACATGAGGGGTGGAGACATGGGAAATGAAATCATTTCCAAAATCGCCCTAAGTAGACTTTTGCTTAGCCAATTTTTATTGCTGCACATTATTCTTTTGTACAAAGTTTTCAAAATCATTTTTTTGAACAAAACTTTGTAAAAGATACTTTGGTTTTTTAGGTTTGAGGAAGCTAATACATATCCCTCCTATTAATTTGGGTTTTAACTTTAAAAAAATAAAATATGTTAGATATGTTGGAAGATGAATCATATGCATTGTCTTTAGTATTTGGCTTTTCTTACTTTCAGCAGTTTCCATAGGAAGACTTTTAACTCATAGTAATTATTATCTCACCAGCTCACCTTTTATTCTTAATTATATTTTCATATTTTAGGAAGAGGAGATATGTATTATTCACTACTAGTTTGGCTACATTGCGCGTTGCACGGTGAGCTTGATAACAAATTATAGAAATTTTATAAGAATATTAAAAGAGCTGTAATTTAAGCTATAAATATACCAATTATACATGTAATTGAAGCGTGGAGATGGAAAAAGGTGAAGGTTCAGGTGAAGGTTCAGGTGAAGAGGGTTCAAGTGGAGGGGTTCGAGAGGTACGGATTCGAGATATGAAGGTTGCAGTGGAAGTTCGAGAGGTAGTTGGTTGGAGCGGAAGGTTCGGGAGGTACGGATTCGAGTGGTAAAGGTTCCATAGTAGGTTCGAGAAGTGGAATTCTTGATTTTGGGTGTTGAAATGTTATTGTTGGATAAGGCTCATGCTTTGGGGCTAGTCAGGTTCAAGATGGATATTAGGAGATGCTTTGCTATGTGTTGGTTGAATTGAGTCATTCGGCGGCCGACCACGGTGGATTGTTTTTTAATCGGACTCATCAATGATGATATACCCAATGTATTGTCCTTGTTTTTCAATTTCATGAGAATGCCCAGATCAAGACGAATGGAGGAGCAGATTTTTTCATAATTGGTGGATTCTTTGAACTTTGCCCAGTTTTCGGCAACTCACCGGTGCCGGAAAAATGCGTTCTAGGCGAAGACTCAAATATGGGCGCTCGACCCGTTTTAGGGCGTCGTCGAGCCATTCAACCCCAGAAAGAAGATACGGGGCAGAGGCTCCCTAGGGTTCCAACCTGATTCAAGGCGGCCGGGTCAAATGACCCGTTAAAATATAAGGCCAGGTCATGGGTCTTAAACCCTAGTAGCTTGAAGCCTTGAAAGGTAGTTCGAGAGGTGGAATGATGCCTCGAATGGTGTGGATGCAAGGTACAATTTCTCTCGAATGAATGTACTCGCGAGGTGTGCATGCTCTCAAAGTGGAAATTGTACCCATGATAGGTGGATCGTGCATAATGGATTCGAGAGGGAACATGCACTCTCAAGTTATGGATGATTACTGATTTGAGGCATGAACGTCTCGAGAGGTACATGGCTCGAAATGATGGCGGGAATCTACACCCTCGAGGAGTGATTCGTGTGTTGATAGGTTCTCGAAAGCTGGATGCCTATCCTCTCGAGTGCTGGATGTCTATCCTCGAGGGGTGGTTGTTTAACCCTTCGAGTGCTGGATGTTTAGCCCTCGGGGGGTGGTTGTGTAACCCTTCAAGTGCTGGATGTTTAACCCTCGAGGGGTGGCCGTTTAACCCTTCGAGTACTGGATGTCTATCCTCTAGAGGGGTAGCCCTTCGAGTGCTGGAGGTATAACATCTCGAGGGGTGAATGTTTAACTCCACGAGTGGTGGTTCGAAGATGACGTGGACGTAACCTCGACTGTTGGATGTCTAGATCCTCGAAGGGTGGTTGACTAACCCCTCGAGGGGTGGTTGACTAACCCCTTCGACAGGTGGTATGAATAACATGGAATGCTCTCAAGGGGTGGTAATTTAACCCTTCGAGGGATGATTGTGTAACCTCTCCAGGGGTGGATGTTTAACTCCTCGAGTGGTGGTTCATGGACTGTTGGATGTCTAGCCCTTTGAAGATGACGTAATCTTGACTGCTGGATATATAACCCCTCGAGTGGTGGTTCATGGATTGTCCTCGAGGGTACTGCGGGTTCGAGTTGGCGGCAATGGTTCGAGAGGTAGAAGGCTCGAGAGGTACATGCGAGATCCTAGAGGGGTGGTTCCCTCGAGGATCAATTCGTGTGCCCCACCGGGTGGGTACCTCTCGAATGGCCACCAATCTAATGAGTACCTCTCGAATGGCCACCTCTCAAACCATCCATTCGAACCCCTCCACCTGAAAGTTGACGTCTCGAATGGGTACCTCTCGAACCCATCCAATCGAACCCCTCCACCTGGAACTACACCTCTCGAATGGGTACATCTCGAATGAATCCAGCGGAACCCCTCCACTTGAAACTTCACATCTCGAATGGGTACCTCTCGAATGGATCCAATAGAACCTCTCCATCTGAACCTTCACCTCTCGAATGGGTACCTCGTGAGAGGGTAACTTTCAGATGGTACCTCTCGAACCTATCCAAACGAATGGTACCTCTAGAACCCATCCAGTCGAACCCCTCCACCTGAAAGTTCACATCTCTAATGGGTACCGCTCGAACCCATCCAATCGACCTCCACCCGAAAGTTCACCTCTCGGAATGGGTACCTCTCGAATGGATCCAATGGAGCTCCTCCATCTGAACCTTCACCTCTCGAGTGGTACCTCTCGAATGGATACCTCTCGAGTGGGCACCTCTCGAATGGGTACCTCTCGAACCCATCCAGTCAAACCCCTCCACCTGGAAGTTCGCATCTCGAATGGGTATATCTCGAATCGGTACCTTTAGAATCTATCCAATGGAACCCCTCCACCTAAACGTTCACCTCTCAGAATGGTACCTCTCGAATGCGTACCTCTCGAACCAATCCTCTCGAACCCCTCCACGTGGAAGTTCACATCTGGAATGGGTACCTCTCGAACCTATCCAGTCAAACCCCTCCACCTGGGAGAACACCTCTCGAATGGGTACCTCTCGAATTGATACCTCTCGAATGGATACCTCTAAAATGGATACCTCTCGAATGGGTACCTCTTGAATGGGTACCTCTCGAATAGATACCTCTCGAATGGATACCTCTCGAATGGATACCTCTTGAATGGGTACATCTCGAATGGGTACCGCTCGAACCCATCACATCCAATGGGTACCTCTCGAATGCGTACCTGTCAAACACATCCAATGGAACTCCTCGACTTGAAACTTGACGTCTCGAATGGGAACCTCTCGAAGCCATCCTATGGAACCACTCCACCTGAAACTTCACCTCTCGAATGGGAACCTCTCGAGTGGGCACCTCTCGAATGGGGACATCTCGAGTGGGCACCTCTGGAACCCATCCAATGGAACACCTCCACCTGGAATTTCACCTCTCGAAATGGTTCCTCTCGAATGCGTACCTCTCGAACCCATCCAATGGAACCCCTTTACCTGAAAGTTCACCTCTCGAAATGGTACCTCTCGAACCCATCCAATGGAACTCCTCCATCTGGAAGTTCGCCTCTCGAATGGGTACCTGTCGAATGGAACCTCTCGAATGCGTACCTCTCGAACACATCCAATGGAACTCCTCCACCAGAAAGTTCACCTCTCGAATAGGTACCACTCAAACCCATCCAATGGAACCCCTCCACCAGAAACTTCATATCTCGAATTGGTACCTCTTGAAAGGGTACTTCTCGAATCGGCACCTCTCGAATGCGTACCTCTGGAACACATCCAATGGAACTTCTCCACCTGAAAGTTCACCTCTCGAATGGGTACCTCTCGAACCCATCCAAAGGAACCCCTCCACCTAAAACTTCACATGTCGAATGGGTACCTCTCGAATGGAACCTCTCGAATTGGTACCTCTAGAATCCATCCAATGGAACCCCTCCACCTAAAAGTTCACCTCTCGAACACTAACCTCTCGAATCCCCCATGGATCCTTCACATGTCAAACCCCTACACCTGAACCCTCTGAACTTCAACCTTTACCACTCGAATTGCTACCTCCCCTCCACCTGAACCTTCACATCTTGAACCCCTACACCTGAACTTTTTAAACTTCAACCTTTACCTCTCGAATTGCTACCTCCCGAACCCCTCCACTTGAATCGTCTCCACCCGAACCTTCACCTCTCGAATGGGTACCTTTCGAGCCCCTCCAATAAAACCCCTCCACTTGAAACTCTTCAACTGAACCTTCAGCTCTCGAACCTCTCCACCTGAACCTTCAGCTCTCGAATCGGTAACTCTCGAACCATTACCTCTCGAACCCCCCCCCCCCACTCGAATTCTCACCTCTCGAATCTCCATTGGAACCTTCACCTCTCGAACCTCGAATGGGTACGTCTCGAATGGGTACCCCTCCAATGGGTACCCAAAACGACGTCGTTTTGGGCAGCCACCTGGCAGCACATGTAGCCGCACATGGCGGCGCCGCAATATTTGACAAAGGGGATGCACAAGACGACAAAAATGGTGCCCAAAATGACGTCGTTTTGGGCGGCCACTTGAGAGCACATGCAGGGGCACACGTTTGGCTTGCCTACAAAATGACCACTATGCCCCTGACGACAGTTGACACAAGCGTGCAGTTTCGAATTATTTCTTTTATATAGTAACCAGATGAGGATTACCCGGAAGAGGAGATATGTATCCGCTGTGGGAGGATCTCTGGAAGGGACTGGCGTCCACAATGACGATATGAAAGATGATACCTCAGTATAAGTTTTTATCTGTTTGGATTGTTTGTGTTCTTTTTTGTTGATTATAGTAAATCACAAGTTACTATTATTTTTTGTTCTCAGTTTTGAGAAGGTAATGTATTTGAACGTGGTTAGTATATTTGCTCTTTACAGGTTACCAAAATGTATGAACTGCAGATTTGTCTATGATAATAAATTCATTGATTTTGATGCCATTAAATTAGGCAACGGATTTGGCATATGGAAACTTGTTTTGAACACTCAACGACATGCAAAAGCCTGCAAATTGCATGTTAATTTGACGCCAGAAATTACAAAAATTATGCACTGATAATAACACTTCCGAGTTTGGAAGTGTTTTAAAGGTGGCTCCTCGTTGTCGATTAAAGGTAGTTATTTTTAGTCTTTAATTGATACAATATAAAAGCGGTTCCTGGAACCGCCTTTAATTGTAAAAGATCAAAGGCACAACTAGAGAAGTCACTTACAAAATATCTTCTCTGGTTCGATATAACCGTCTTCAGGGGCGGAACCAGAAATTTTTTTCAGGGGAGGCTGAAAAATTTTCGGCGTCCGGCATGCAGAGGCGTCCGGCGTCCGGCGTCCGGCGTCCGGCGTCCGGCGTCCGGTTTATGTAAATTGATTTATTTTTCATCGATTCAAATTCAATTTAATAAAATATCCCTAATTGATAATTAACAAATGAAAATAAAAAGTTCATAAAATCATATTCATCTAAATTCAATTTAACAAATATCCCTAATTGATAATTCCATATTTCCATAAACCGAGATTATGACAAATTGACAATTTCACTGCCACATACAATTATACAAAATAAATCAAACAATTATAATTTCAACTAAATTCCAACTAAATATGCAATTCAACTAAATCAATTTATGCAATTCAACAAAACTTCAACAATCATATATAATACAACCATATAAATTCAATTCAACATCCAATCTAGAAATCATGTTCACATTATACATATATATATATATATATATATGATATATTTAAGTTTTGAAGAAATAAATTAAAAAGACAATAAATTATAAACCCTAAAATTAATAAATATTAGCATAAAGAGAACTAGAGAAGAGAAGACTTACCGTGGTTTCAGGTTTGGAGAGGCGGCGGGACGAGGCAGGCAAGCAGCCGGCGGTGGCGGACGGCGGTGGTGGACGGCGGTGGCGCGGCGGCGGCGACGGGATGAGAGCGAGGCAGAGGAGGAAGGAGTGCTGCTTGCTGTCCTTCTCGTCTCCAGCTTTTAAAGGCTGGATTAATTGGCCTATTTGGCTATAGGATTAGGCTCAGTTTTTGGCCCAATCCGTTTCTGCTTTCTTTTTTTTTTCGTCTTACTTAGTGAAACGACGTCGTTTAACTACTTAGGTAATAAAAAAATAAATCCAAACGAAACGACGTCGTTTCACTAACGTGAAACGACGTCGTTTTAATGCGTATCACTTTAAAAAAAAGAAGGCCGCAACGCGGCCTTCTTCTCCGGCGAGCAGGGCTCGGCCCTTGCTGCCACCGCGCCGGAGACGCGCTCCCGCCTCCTCCAAGCTCCGGCCGGCGACCGAGGTAGGGCTGGAGCCCTACCTCGCGTATCAATAGATCCGCCCTTGACCGTCTTTAATGACCCATTCCTTCACTAATGTAGCCACATTGTGTCCGCGACATGGCATTTGAATTGTGTGGAAACTGGAATCAAAATTGCATGTGGGTGAGGTTTAATTGGGAGCAAGGTAAAAGGGTACATGCTTTGTGTCGTGCTTGTGTCGTACTTGTACAATGCCTCTGTGCTTATATAATTGAGGTTCATTATCATGCTCGTCCCTATCATGCTTCGTGTCATGCTATTAAAATAAAATTTTCCTTAGGGCTCGCCCATGTGCTTCTAGTTTTTCGTGTCATGTCGTATCGTGCTCGTTCTACATGTATTGTGCCGCACTTGTTTAATTGACTTTATTCGGCTTTCGAATACCTATCGGACAAGAAGAGATTGGACTACCAATATTCTCCACCTTATCTGCCTTTGACATTAATTATCAATTGGTTTCATAACATTTATTGTGTATTAGTTGCATGAATTGACTAGGTGTACGACTAGTTCTTGTTTGTGTGTCAATTACTTGCTAGACTTTGAGAGTGGCATGCGATTGTTTCTTCTCTTTGTTGTTTGTAGCCAACTAACTAGGAGAGTGCAAGAGCATCTTCAATCATCCATCCCCCAAATTTCATTGCATCCCACCTTTTAAAATATTTAATTAATATACTCATTCTCTCACCTTATATCCATCACACATTTCATTTCTATTCTACAACCATAAAATTCAACTCTCCCAACTTTCATGCCAAGTGTCATTAGGTTATTGGGTCTTTAAAACAAAGGAAATGAAAATGAAAAATATTGTGGTACACTTGCCCCACATGTTGGTAGATGAGTGTGGGATGAATTCCCCCATTCCCCCTTGCCGAACTACTTTCTCTCTCTTCACCCATCCCCCAAAATCTATCCCCATTGTAGAAACTCATCCCACATTTCCCAAATTCATCCCACAAAATCTATACCCATTGTAGATGATCTAATGTATGTTGATCACCGTGCCCTATATGTTGGAGAAAGTGCAGATATAACTCTGAGTTATTTTTTTAGTGCAAATATGACCCTGACTATTATACATAAATGCAAATATAACCCTAAAACAATTATTTTGACATTGACTGGCCATTTTTGGCCATTGATTGACCAAAAAAGACCAAAATGACCTTCCAACCTAAAGCAAAAACTTAAAAGACACAAATGCCCTCCAACCCACCACCCTCAGCCACTGAACACCACCACCAAACCACCCATCCACAGCTCAGCTGCCACCGGCCCACCACCACCTTCCAGCCCACCACCACAGTCAAATAAGTAAATTATTTTTGTGAAGTTGCAAATTGAAGAACAATGTGAAGGAGGACAACTTGAACATTTGTCTAACCCCAAGTGGCAGTGAAACTTTAGATAACCTGAGCGGCGGAGGAGTTTTCACCGCCCGCTACACCACCACCTCTTCCTTCTCGTTTTCCTCTTTCACAGCCACCACCGCACTCATCACCGCCACTGGGGGCCACTGAAACCCAGAAGACCAACTCCACCATTGAAACCTAGAAGGCCAAAAATTGACTCCACCGTTGAAACCCAGAAGACCGACTCCACCGTCGCAAAATAACTGCTCTCCGCCGCTACAGAATGACAGACTCCACCGTCACCCTCCTTCATTCGCTTGCCACCTCCGCTGCCCTCCATCACCAGACCACCGTTCCGATGGAGTAGGGCCTCCGCGATAGGTCCCGCCACCCATCCCCCCTAAAATCTATCCCGCTCAGCCATGCCGCTCAGATTCCTCACCTCCGGGTAAGTCATGACCGTCAAAATTGGTGAAGACCCAGAAGACCTTGGCGGAATTGGTGTTGTGGTCAGTTTCAATCCTAAAAGAGAAAGAAGAAGATGAAGAAGATGAATTGGATTTAATTTGTCATGGTTTCAAAGAATTAGAGATTGAAGAAGATGAATTGGGTTTCAGTGGCCATGGTTCCAGCGTAAATAGGAAAGAAGAAAATGAATTGGGTTTTAGTGGCCATGGTTTCAATCGTAAACAGGTAAGAAGAAGATGAAGGAATTAGGGTTTAGGGGTATGAATGTCATTTCAGTGTTTTTTTGTATTTTGTTTTTTATAGAAGGGTAAATTTGTCTTTCACCATATTCCGGCCTCTAATTGCCAAAAAAAGTTATATTTGCACATAACCTAAATATTTAGGGTTATATTTGCACTTTCAATTATCGTAGGGTTATATCTGTACTTCGTCAACTACATAGGGTTATATTTGCACTTTGCTCTTACATGTTTCTTGCTTGGTATTAAATGTTTTGATTTATTAAATTTGGTTTAATCGAGTTGATATTTATAAATTCAAAATAAAAAATCGAACCACATATTAAAAAAAATCAAATTCAATTTATTCAAATTTGAGTTTTCAATTTTCGGTTTCAATTCAAATATAACTAAATAGACCAAATTAAAAAAATAATAATATGAATTATGAATAGTATACACTATCTAAGCATGTGCAATTATAATCAGTGTAATTTTTAATAAAAAATGTAGAAAACTCAAACATAATATTTCCTACCTAAACGACATGGACCATAAAATTGTGTGCATATTAAAGTTAAAGTGCCATAAATAAACTTAGTACTAATATGAATCACAATTTGTGTATGGTAAAGATCCATTGCAATTCGTACATATGAAAAAGTCAAATTATTCAATCAAGTATATTTAAAACGAACAAGAAATAGAACTTCACTGCAACACGAGTCACCTCTACCACTGGGGTGTTTTGATGATCTCAATGTCAAGAATGCTGAGAATCTTCAACTTCTCAGTAATGAATGGGATCTCATCATAAGGACACCTAGGGAATGTGTCACTGGAGGCAGAAAACAATAGAGTGCAGACTGATGGGCCATAAGGCTTTACTGTAACAAAATGCTTTCTCTTGGAACAAATGCTCAGTCGATGCTGCTCGTATACTCGTGAAATTGGTGGATGTTCTGAATCAACACCGTAGTCTAATTGATTACTAGATGAAGGAAAGAGTTTCTCATACCCATTTTTGTACTGCAAAAAGTTTTCTTCGTCAGCCTTTCTCATGCAAGCTATACACCTGATGTATCTACGAATGAACCAATCTGAAAGCTCAACCCATACCCACTAGCAATGACTTGAAACCTGCAAAATAAATTCTGGAGGTGCCCGGGGGGAGAAGCTTCGATGCCAAAGACAGCAACGGCCGCCAATGGATGAACATAGAATTATCTAAAAGTAATGACATGCCTTTCTATTTGTACCTTTCTAAATCTAATTAGGGTTATTCTTCTGTTCCTTTGTCGAGAAGTCCATTAAGGCCCTCGACCCAGTCCCCGTGATGGGCTGGGCCTTTGGGTTGGAGGCCCAACTTATTCTCATTCTCCATCAAGAGCCCCCAGAAAAGCCAAGTTATCTGCTATCAAGTCGAGTTAACGGACCGCTCTATCGAACTTCATCTTGGGTAAGCTCGATGTTGTGAATTGCAACGGGGGTTTGATAGTGTCTGGACACTTAAGTTTTCTCCATATGGTCTTCTGTTTTTCCTCATGTCCCTTTGATTCTAGGATCCGCGTGTGGATAAGGTGGAGCGGAAAAACCTAGCGCATGGGGGGCATTTCTTTTCTCACTTTTCGTGATGTGTCAGAATTCTCCCATTTCTATGCAATTATCATTATTTAATCGTTGTTTCTCTCTCCCTTTTATTCTCTTCCACCCTATCACATTCTCCATTGAACTCTTTTTGTTTTATTACATGTAGAATCATACCTAGCCAAGACCTCTTCTCCACTTATAACTCTTCCCTCTTTATCCCCACGAATAAGTTCTTCTCACCGTGGCTTCCTCCTCTTTCAATCTCGATTCATTGTTTGCCAACATCCCCTCCCCTCAATCTTTCCCCAAATCCCCCCCCCCAATTCTGTGAGTCGGATAGAGTCTCGGGGAGGTTTCTCAGAGAGAACCCTATCAAAGGAACTAGAATCTCTTCTAACGCATAGTACTTCTAATCTTAGTGGAATTCCATCCAACTTGGCCAATCCACGACGGGTTCAGGGACTGGTTTTGTAGAATCCAGCCGGCATACTGTGGGTATTGAAGGAGAGACTGGGGCCCTGTCTGTAAATGAAGCTGGGGGCCATTTAGGTGATCAATTGAGCCCCCGACATGAAGAGCCCCCTAGGGTTAATGAGGCAAGAAGGATTGTTTATGCCCATTTTAGAAGGAAATTTGTTGTGCAAAAGTGTCATTTTCCCAAAGCATCGAGTGAGGAAGATTCAAACTCTGAATATGATGTTCCTAACAAAGTGGGGAAGATTATTGATGAGATTCCCATGTACCAACGGATTCCCCTGGACGCTAAAGTCAGGGTTTTAGAAGAAGACGAATCCCCTTCGACCTTACCTGTAGGAAGGTTGATCACTTACGCCCATCACTTTCGTTCTAGCTTATGTTTCCCCTTCCCTCCCCTCTTAACGAACTTAATGGAGATTCCAGGTCAACTTAGGTCAGTTTCACCCTAAAGTGATTGTTATAGTGATGGCTTTCATGGTTCGGTGTAAGGAAGTCAAGGTTGTTCCTTGTTGCGAGCTATTTTGAGCGTTATACACAATGCGCTCTAATAGGGGTGTTCAAGGGACATTCACCTTGACCAACAAAACTGTTGACGATCGGCTCATCATCCCCCTTAATAATAATAAGGGATAAGAATGGAAAGTGTTTACTTGCGACTTCTTCGGGGATTATCGAACCCCCCGATGGAATCCCAAGGTAGACGTGGAGTTCCAAAAATGGGGCAAACATTCGATCCCCGATCACTTGCGCAAAGATGTGGTGCTTTTGAGGGGATCTGAGCCCTTAGCACTAAGCTCTACTGTCCCGAGGTGAAGGTGCAAGGAACAAAATACTTCATTTGGCCTAGGTGGCCATCCGGAGATATCTACGCCTCGGAAACCCATCAAAACCCCAGCCAATCGAAATCTCTAGCTCCCAATTTTACCATTCATCCTCCAAGCCATCAGAACATAATTGTGGAAGGTCCCCTCCACTCACAAAATGATTCTGTGAAAGTTATGGAGATGGCTGTTCCATATGCCTCCGAAAGTCTTTGGGGCCAAAATTTTGATTTCACTTATCCTAATTAGATTATCGATTTTTCTAATATACTCGTTACTATGGAAGGTATAGCCATCCTCGACGACCTCAAGAAACAGACTTTCATCGAGACGGTGTAAGCCACCGAATTCTCGACGGAAGTTACCGCTACTTTAGAGGGCGGAGATGCACAAATCTTGCATGAACGGGCCAAGAAGAGGAAGTTCGAGGAGCTCCTTCACGGGGGAGCATCTCTGAGTGACAGTCTAGACTTGTCTAAGTCCTTCAGGTTCCTTGGAGAGATTGGCAAGGAGCCTCTTGAGTACTCCTGACTTTCGTTCAGTTATCTTTAGTTTGTTGGGTTCTTCTAATAATTCCTCTGTGCAGGTTGCTGCGACTATCAATTCTAGCGTGCGTTCTGCCACTATCTGCTCAAGAGCCCACTTGAAGCGATCGTTGAGGTTGTTAAGAAGAAGTGCGCCAAGCTCCAAAAAAATGCGCAGAGCTCCAATCAAAGACCAAGGTCTTGAGCGAGGATCAAAGAAAGCTCAGGGAAAGGAGAAAAAGGTGCTGAAAAAGTGTCAGCCGGAGAGCCAACACGCCCTGCCGGCGTGTTTCGCCAAGAAATTGATGGGTTCCAATGAGTTGTACAACCTCTTCCTCGATCTTATGAAATCTTTGAAGAAATTGAGCATGAATGAATTGGTTAAGCATTTGATTCCCCTTCTCCCCCCTGAACATACTGAGGGGCTCCGAAAACTTATTGATGACAAAGCCAAGAAGGAGGTTCAATCTCGATGTGATAAGGCCAGCGAGGGGGGCATTCTTTCCAGTTGCTCGACTTCATCCAGGAGTTAAATAAGTTCTTCACTCCCGAGGAACTTCAAGCAATTGACCCTAAGAACCCGGGTAATGCTATTGAGAACCTGAAACCAAATGGCTCTTTGAAGAGCAAGGAAGGGCCCTTGACCACTCATGGCAATAATAACGAGACCACCGTTGAAAAAAGTAGCTTAGCTCAAACTGATGTATGAATTTTTTCTCTCTCGGTTGTTCTCATTTTTAATGAACAAATGGATTTGCTTTCAAGATTTTAACTACTCTCTTTTCCTTTAACTTTTATCTTACTGTGTGTGTTAATTCTTGCAAAAAGATATGATGATAACTAAACAAGAGCTTACTTTAACCAAGGCCGCATTATCAGAGGCTTGTAACGAAATTAACAAGCTTACCTGGGACTTAACTTCCGCAAATAGGGAGTTGCAGTCCTGGAACGACAACAACCACCCTTCGATCCAGAAACTTATAGAAGAGTCAAGGAGGAACGTCTCCAGCAAGATTGTTGTATCCCTCACTGTTGTTGAAGAATCCTGTAATGGCACGAGATGGGACATCAAGAAGTTCTTCACGAAATGTTGAAAGAGTATCCCGTTATGGCACATTGTCTTACCAAAGCTAGGTTATATCATACCATAGGCAAAGCGAAGGACATTGGGCATTGTTTAGAAGAGGTCACCAAGTACAAGGCTCAAACCAACGAGCTGACGAGCTGACTCTAAGGAATTCTATTCTCAAAGCAGAGATATCCCAACTCCAAGAAGTCATCGAGGGTAACACTCAACTCTGCGATGAGTTAGTGACCCTGAACTCCCAGCTATAGAGTCAAGTGTCCCAACAAAGCTCTACCATATCGGCATATTCCGACAGTCTTTAAGGGCATGGTCTATTGCACAGACGTCTTGACTTAGGTCTTATTAGCGACATCCCCATATTTCTCTACGAGATTAAGATGTCCAGGACGAAGCAGATCTTAAATAGGGATCCTAACCACATCACAGTATTCGATGTTGTTCATGACTAGCTTGTTCGGGTTCATCCTAATATCCGTCCAATTCACAAGAACGCAGGAACTTCAAAGAAGAAGTGTGGAAGTGCTGCAACTAAAAATCCTTTCGCTGCTGTCAGTGCCCGAACTAAGAGGTTGTTTCCTAACAAACCTGTTCCTAAAGCCCAGAAGTTGCTTCCAAGCGAACCAGTTTCTGCGAGCTTCCATCCTCCAAAGGGAAAAGCCCAGGGACCGGTTGTGGGTAGGGGTGGGCGTCGGGTCGGTTTATTCGGTTTTTTTCAAAAATGTCCAAAATTGAAACCAACCCGAATAAACCGAATAACCTGAATAAACCGAACCAAATTTGAAATTTGGTTTCGATTGGAATTCAGTTTGAAACCGAATAAACCGATTTGGGTTTAATATATATTAAATAATTACCAAAATTACACATCTTAGCTTGAAATTTAATGAAAATTAAAAATCTAAATTTTACATCAACCAAATCAAGTTTTCAAAATAAAAATCCAACGAATACCTTACAAATCAATCACAATAATTTTACTTTAGCATTACATTTAACATTAAAGTAAAATACTTCATTATATAATTTATTTTCAAAGTGTTCAAATTCTTCAAGCCGTTGAGCACTCCACATTCATATTCACCTTGAGGCAACCTGAAAAGAAAAATCACAGATCATCATTTTCCGAATGCATCATAGTCAATTAAGCTTTACTGAATGCATCATAGTAAATTAATATCAAGGCCTTAAGATATAAATCTTGTACAGACCTTCAAAAATCCAAAGCAAAGGAGCAGCTAAACATCCACAACAGTTGACTCCATCCTTGTTTGTTGGATTTCTACAATAAAAAATATATATTAAAGAAGTGCAAACTAGAATTTAAATAATTTAGTATGAATATGATATTACCTTCTTCAAAATTTTCAAGCTCCTCAATGTTTTCTTCCGCTTTAATTTCAGTTCCAGCACCACGGTACCAATCTTGAGCACATATCAAGGCTTGTATAAGTTTAGGAGTTAAGGAACCTCTAAATGCATCTAGAACTCTTCCCCCTGTGCTGAAAACTGACTCCGAAGCAACCGTAGATATTGGAATAGCTAAAACATCCCTAGCAAAATTGGACAATATAGGAATTGAGGACTATTCCTCTTCCACCATTTCAACACACAGAAATCTGGAGCTTCAAACATGCTTGTATCATCAGCACTTTCTTCGGTTAGGTACCTATCAAGTTCTGATTTGAAATCCCTAACAAAACTGGATTCTGTCTTTTTCTTTTTCAATGCAGCCCTGTTTTGATCCCTAATTTTCTTCAATGGGTCAAGATTGTCACTCAAAAAAGAATGGGATGAACAAGAAGATGTTGATGAAGTAGATACTTGAGCAGAATGTTCTACTCCTACACTATAAATCCTCCTATAATCATTGAACACTTCATACATAGCACCCTTAACGATTTCAGCAATGCGTGCCCCTTTCTCATCACCATACATTTGACGAAGAACTATTTCACAATAGTCCAATTTGTTCCTTGGGTCAAAAGCACTAGCAATAAAAACCAACATATTGAACTTCTCCACATTTCCCCAATATTTTTCAAACTTCTTCAACATTGAGGATGACATCTCTCTCATTTCAGCATCGGGGCTCTTCAAACTCTCTTTCAAGAGTGCATATATAGAACTAATGTTATCCAAATAAGAATCGGCAGTAGCATACTTTGTACCCGAAATTTTTACAGTAAGCACATAGAAATGTTTAAGAAAAACAACAAGTCGACAAACATTATCCCAATCCCAAAGTTGTGGAACAACCACTTCTTTTACAAAATTGTCATCTTCTTGCTCCAAGTATCTAAAAGCTCTCTTATACTCCAAAGCCACACTTAGCATCAAATAAGTAGAATTCCATCTAGTAGCAACATCTAAGCATAGGGATTTAGAGCTTTCACAATTCTCCAATTTTGCATAACCATAGAACTTCCTTAGCCTAGCCGGTGATTGCCTAACATATTTCACCGATGCTCTAACACTTTCAATAGAATTACCAAGTTCTTTTACCCCATCTTGAACAATTAGATTGATAATATGAGCCACACACCTAACATGCATCCATTTTCCTTGTAAAATACAAGACCCTCCCCAATTAACACACTTCTTTTTCAAGTAGTCAAGAGCAACATCATTAGAACTTGCATTATCAACTGTAACAGTACAAATAGTATGCAAACCCCAATCAACCAAACACTTTTCTACAGATTTCCCAATATCATGACCCTTATGACTATCAACCGGACAAAAGTTCAATATAACCTTTCTCAAATTCCAATCATTGTCTATGAAATGACTAGTGAGACACATATAATTAATTCGTTGTACTGATGTCCAAGTATCTGTAGTAAGACACATTCTAGGGGCTATTTTTCTCAGCTGGGATTTAAGATTGGATTTTGCTTCAACATACAACTGATAACAATCCCTAGTCAATGTTCTTCTAGATGGAATCACAAAGGCAGGCTGAATAATTCTTATGAAACGTTTGAACCCTTCATGTTTAACAAACTTTAATGGGAGTTCATCCATAATAATCATTTGAGCTAAACCCAACCTACCATCTTTTTTATCAAATTTCCAAGCCACCAAGCTAACTTTTTCCTCACCGCTAGTCCCATTTAAAGATGTATTGTAGGTCAATTGGGATTGGGTTGATGGCTTATTATCAGGGTTCATTGCACATGTGCTAATATGATTTTTCATATTAGTGGTCCCACTAGTTTTACAATTAGAACCATATTCTCTACCACAATGCTTGCATCTACTTCTTGAACCACCTTTATCATCAGTGAATTCAATAAAGTGATCCCAAAAAACTGGCCTTTCTTTGTACGTCTTTCATTTTCGGGTCACTTCATGCACACCCTTTACCCCTACAGCTCCATTAGATCCTTTTGAACCCTCACTAGAGAAAGTTGAATTAATGTTGCTCTCATTTGCTTCAACCTCATCAGACATTTTTGCTGTTTTTCAATCTTCAAAACAAAATAAAATTTTAAAATGACAAACAAACCAGTTTCTGAACTCTACCAAACTGGACAGCCGACGTTAAAAAGCATCGAAGCCTATATTAGTTAGTTTCTGAAGAAGAAGAAGCCTACAGCTGAAATTCTTGCAGGTTTTACTACCTACACATGTATTTCAGTATTTGTTAGGATAGACTTTTGAAATTTTGGAGCATGTTCTGTAAATTTCATCAGAGTAACTTAGTGTCATTTTTTTATTTATTATTATTAATAAGTAGCAGTATTACAAGATTACAGTAGCAGTATTGCTGTAGCAGTATTGCTGTAGCAGTATTGCTGTAGCAGTATTGCTGTAGCAGTATTGCTGTAGCAGTATTGCTGTAGCAGTATTGCTGTAGCAGTATTATTAGTATTATTAGTAATAAGTAGCAGTATTAGCAGTATTATTAGTAATAACTTAGTAAACCTAGGCACATGAGTAGTCGAAGTCGAACTAAGAATTATTACAGTAAATATGGGGAAATATTACAGTACTCACCTTCTTGCTGTGCTTCCTCGCTTACTTTTGGCTCTTCAAAAATTTGGTCCTACTAAACAAACCACCAAACCCAGAGTATGGAAAAAAAATTAAGAACTCATAAAACAAAATCAGAAAACTAAGAAAACAAAACAAAGGCAAGCACTTCAAATAATGTATATAATAAAACATTTGTATGTTGTATGCAGCACTTTAATTTCAATTTCCATTATTACACCACACTCGTCCTCAATTAAACACTCATTTTGAGCAGTATAAAATATAGCAATAAGGAGTAAGTAACAGTATTGAGATTCAAGAACCTACTAATAGATATACCAAAATTTCTGAACCTACTCATTCTAAAATCAAATTATAATTATTTCAGAATGAGCAGTATTAGTAGGTGCATGTTCTGTGTACATAACTTACTACATATAACAAATCTTACTCAAATTAGCAATCAATGATGGAGCTGTAGAGTAAACATGCAACAGAGTATTCGAGTGGGAGGCCAGTTTACCTTGAAGAACTGTTCCAGTTTATTTCAATCAAGACTCACACACACTCAAGATCTTGCATGGGATCAATGTTGGCTCCTGAAACAGCCAAGTTGCCAAATCAGTACAGATCCAATAGAAAAACAAAACCTGAAATAATTCACATGAGATATCAAGTATATCAGTTGCAAGTGCAGTATGCAAGAAAATGAGTATATCAGTTGCAGCATTCATAAGCTTAAATAACATAAATATTAAAAACAAACTGAACTTCCAAACTGATACAACAACCCTCAACAACAACCGAACTGACTTAGAACTTCTCTCATGGCTCAATCAATGTAACTGAGGAAAAGTGGCACACTTGCTCAAGCAAACACCGATGAAGAGCTAGAGAAGGAATGAGATAGGTGGACAGAAATGGAAAAGCGAATGCATTTGCCTAACCAATGATCTGAGAATTAACTTAGAGGCCTATCGCAGGCGAGTAGATAAGGCAGATATGGAGCTGAGACTAACTAAAGAAGAAATGCACAGAAATGCTCAACAGCGTGCTCAGGAGATCAGTCCTCGGGCATGCAAACATATAATTAAGTTCAGACCAAGCAGCAAAACACATAGTAATTCACATATAAACAAACTATGTCATGGAATATTCAGTACATCAATTTTTATTCAGTTCCCTAGGCTTTAGGACATCAAATTTGAGCAATACAACGTCAAATATTCTTGCCATGTTCATTTTGCTACTATCTATATATGGTGATACTGACACTATAAGTAAGAGTGTACACTATACACAGTTGTAAAGGCAGATTTTCTGAAAAATTAAGAGACATTTCATGCTAATGAATTTATGTATATTTTCCTTCCTCTTACCACTGTAATGAGACATTTCAATTTGTTTGGAACATAGAGACAATTCAGCATCCCCTTCTTGTTTCCTCTGTTTATCAACCACACTGATACCACACACAAGAACACCCCAAACATCACAAGACAAAACTACTAGCAGTAGGACAAAAGCTAAACCATGCACTTGGGATCAGATTTATAAAAAACAACCTTATAACTCATTAACTCTTACCATTAAGATTGTTCCAGCCACCATTTAATCCCGTGGGATTGTCCAGACCCCTGATTTGCGAAGGGATGATGCCAATGACTTCACAATTGACGATCCAGGGATCTCCTACAAATATAAATGAGGTTTAGTGTCCTCCTAAAACTAAAATCATCAACTGAATCTGTTCAGAAATCAAAGAGTAAAAAAACTACCTTGGTTGATATCTTTGATTGATCCTCGTTGTTGCGGCCACTGCAAGGCTATGGCGCCGAGCACGAGGTCGTGGCGACGGAGATAAGGACGGGGAATTGGGATCGAAAAAAGAAGGGCTAGGGTTTTCAGCTTTCGCCTTTCGCGATGAAGAACAGAAGAAGAAAAGGGTTCCTGAATCCTGACTTCCTTCCGTTTTGACTTTTTGGTTTCAACTTTTTGTTTTAACTTTTGGTCTAATTTTTTTTATTTTGGGCCATAATGAATCCATGTTTGGGCCATGAATATATACATATTAATTTCTGAGTTTGTAAGTTTGGGCCATGATATATATGATATATTATAATTATATTAGTTAGTAATTTAGTATATAAATATTTAATTTATTTTTTTAATTATAATTCAGTTTTCGGGTCAGTTTTTGGGTTGAGTTTCCATATCCAAAACCAAACCAAAAACCATATTCAGAATTCGGTTTATTCAATTCGGTTATCCAAAAACTATATTTTAAATTCGGTTCGGGTTATTCGAATTCAGATATTTCGATTTTCGATTTGGTTTTCGGTTTTCAGTTTTTTTGCCCACCCCTAGTTGTGGCCATTAGTACTCGGTCCAAGAAATGTAGTGTTCCCCCTGCTACGATGGTTGACTATGGGACTATGGAGAGTCCCGTTCAAATCCATGATGGGCAAGCTTCGCATTCTTGAGACTTGATTCCACGTCTGAGGTGTGTCTCTCGAGCCCCCAGGCCACTGAAGGCAAAGATGATTTTTGTTCGAGATGGCAACGGGCATGAAACCCAATAAAATAAACTGGTCTTAGTTGTATTCTTTGGAGGTGTATCATCGAATGTTATATCTTCGAACTTTGATAAATAAATTTATTGTTACTGCTATTATCATTATAGTATTGAGTAATCTCGACGAATGCTATCGTCTTATAATAAGCATGAGTAAAATTTAGGATTATCGGCACAAGCTAATACACTCGAACTGGTCATTTTGATGCAGGGAAACTAGGCCTTAACGGCACAAGCGTATATGGTCGACCCAGTCATTTTGTCACGGGGAAACTATCGAATCTGGCCTTATCGGTTCAAGCGAATGTACTCGACTTGGTCTTTTCGACGCAAGGAGGTTTATCATACTTGGCCTTATTGGCGCATGTGTTTATTCGACTTGGTCATTTTTACACAAGGAGATTTATTGAACTTGGCCTTTTCGGCGGAAGCAAATTTACTCGACCCAGTCATTTCGATGCGGGGAGATTATCGTACCTAGCCCTATTGGCACAGGAGAATGTATTCAACTTGGTCTTTTCAACACAAGGAAGTGTCAAACTTGGCCTTATCAGCGCAAGCGAATTTACTCGACCCAGTCATTTCGACGCAGGGAGATTATCAGACTTGGTCTTGTCGACACAGGCAAACGTATTCAACTTGGTCTTTTCAATGCAAGGAAATTTATCGAACTATGCCTTAT
This sequence comes from Rubia yunnanensis, assembly GCA_037428765.1. Classification (NCBI taxonomy): domain Eukaryota; kingdom Viridiplantae; phylum Streptophyta; class Magnoliopsida; order Gentianales; family Rubiaceae; genus Rubia; species Rubia yunnanensis. The sequence goes on along the minus strand of CM075071.1, from coordinate 70,181,250 downwards.
CGGTGCAAGCAAACTTACTCGACCCAGTCATTTCAATTCGGGGAGATTATCAAACCTGGTCTTGTCGACACATGCCAACGTATTCAACTTTATCTTTTCGACACAAGGAAACTTATTGAACTTGGCTTTATCGGCGCAAGCAAACATGTGCAAGGACAGGCAACTCCATTCAACGAACTTTTCTTTGATTCATACAATGGTTTATACCACAGTGGCGTACAACTCAAAACTGATGATAACGACGAAGGTTGGCTACATTCCACTGCCAAATTACCCTTGTTATGTCCAACTACTCTAAGAAATAACTCCCTCCATGATGTGCTTCCAACACTCTGTACAAACCTTCCCAGTTGGGGCCAGCTTTCCTTCTGGAAATCATTTGCTCTTCTCATTACTTCTCATGACCAAGTCACCCTTACTGAATTGCACCTTGCGTACCCTCCGATCATGGTATCACTTGAACTGTTCCTTCACTTTGGCTTCTCGAATGCCAGCCAACGTCCGGGTTTCTTCTACTAAGCCCAAGTCCAATCGTCGATTGTCATTGTTCCCATTTTCAATATTTGACCCTATCCTAGGGCTTGGTAAAATAACTTCTGCATGAATGACAGCCTCAGTGTCGTAAACCAGGATGTATGGTGTCTCATTAGTAGCCCTTGAAGGAGTTTTTTTATACGACCATAAAATGCTCGGGAGTTCGTTGACCCAATTTCCAGTCATTTTTTCAAGTCTCTTCTTGATTCCATTACCGAGGGTATGATTAGTAACTTCGACCTGCCCGTTAGCTTATGGATGGTACATGGCATTAACTTCAACTGAATCTTTAACTCCTCACACCAACTTGAAAAGATCATTGGCGAACTGCATACCATTGTTACACACATGGGTCCTTGGAACTCTGAATCAACAGATGATATTTTTCCAACAAAATGATACCACCGACTTCCCTTTTATATTGGCCAATGGCTTAGCCTCGACCCATTTAGTGAAATAATCCACAGCCACCAGTAGGTATTGGAGCATACCCAGTCCCTAATTATCAAAAGGCCAAGTACTATGTACTTGGACCCAATTTCCATTTGGGGCACATAGATCATAGGTGCATGTTGCTGGCACTAAGAACAAGCTTCGATGTGCTTGTTTGTATCCAAGATCATAGTTGGCCAATAAAATCCCCGCAAGGATCATCCTCCTGGCCACCAAACGAGCCCCTTGATGGCTGCCACATATTCCTTGATGAACTTCCCTGATCAAATAATTTGCATCACTAGGAGCAACACATAACAGTAAGTGATGTAAGTAACCCCTACGATATAAGTGACCATCTTGTATTACGTACTTGGGCGCCATTAGGTGAAGCTTCCTTGCTTGGGTAGGTTCAAGGGGAAGAACACCCTCATACAAATACTTAACGATAGAGGTCATCCAAGAATCTGCCTCCTTGACTATCCTCACACTTTTCTCATCAATGCTTTCATTGCTCAATTTTTTGAACGGGGATCTATCTTTGGGACAACCCCCCCCCCCAGTCCAATGAAGCTAGCTTGCTGAGGGCATCTGCCTTCTGGTTTTTCTCTCGAGGTATTTATGTTAAGGTGAATGATCGAATTCCTTCAACATGGATTTCATCAACTCCAAGTATCACTGCAGGTTGGGCTCTCTGGGTTCATACTCTCCTTTGACATGCTGGGCCACAATCTGTGAGTCACTGAACGCATCCGTGCTTTCCAATTTCATCTCCCTTGCTAAACGAAGCCATGTGATTAGGACCTCGTATTCAGCTTCGTTTTTGGTGGCCCAAAACATAAAGTGTAACACATAGGGGTAGTATTTTCCATCAGGACTGGTAAGCAACACCCCAGCCTCACTGCCTCATGTATGCGAGGACCCATCGACGAATAATTTCCATGACTCCTCCTTCGCTATGCCTTTTTCCAATTCAATCACTTCTGTTGTTTCCACAATAAAATCAATGAGGGTCTGACCCTTCATCGCAGTCTTTGGTTGAAACTGGATATCATGCCCACCCAATTCCACAGACCAATTCATCATTCATCCCGAGGCTTTAGGAATAAGGAGCACTTGCCTGATTGGGAAACTCGTTAGGACTACTATGGTGTGACCCTGAAAATAGGGACGCAGTCTACGAACAGCATGGACCAATGCTAGAATTAACTTCTCGAGGGAAGTATACCACCTTTCAGGACCCTGCAAAGCCTGACAAATGAAGTATATGGGATGTTGTTGTCTCTCTTTCTCCTTGATCAAAACTGCACTGACTGCTAAGGTCGAAGCTGATATGTAAAGATATTTACCTCCCCTGGATCAGGTTTCACCAAGGTTGGCAAAACTTGAAGATGTTCCTTCAAACTTACGAAAGCATTCTCACAATCCTCCGTCCACTCAAACTTCTTCGCCCTTCTCAATACATCAAATAAAGGAAGATGCTTTTCGGCCCCCTTCGATAAAAATTGACTCAAAGCAGCGAGGCATCCCGTTAACTTCTGGAATTCTTTTACGGATCTTGGGCTTTTCATGTTCATCAAAGCTCCCACCTTCTCAGGGTTCACATCGATCCCCTGTTCGGATATCATAAAACCCAGAAAATTACCGGCCCCCACTCCAATTATGCACTTCGCATGATTCAACTTTAAATTAACTCTTCGCAGCACAACGAACGTCTCTCTTAGGTCTTCCAAGAACTTTTCATAACTTCTGCTCTTCACTACCATATCATCCACGTATACTTCCAAGTTCCTTCCAATCTGATTTCTGAACAACTTGTTGACCAACCTTTGGTAAGTTTTCCCTGCATTCTTTAAGCCAAACAGCATCTTTTTGTAATAAAAAGTACTATTCTCCGTTATGAACGAAGTATTTGCCTTATCCTCCTCATCCATTGGTATCTAGTGATAGCCTTTATATGTATAAAAAAGGCTAAATCCGGGTATCCTACTCTTGCCTCCACGAGCCTATCTATCGAAGGCAGTGGATAACTGACTTTGGGACAACACTTGTTCAAATCAGTGAAGTCAATACACATACGCCAAGCACCATCATGTTTCGAAACCATCACTGGGTTAGCGAGCCATTCCGGATAGAATACCTCCTTGATAACATCAGCTTCGAGAAGTTTTTCCACTTCCAATCGTATCGCCTCAACTCTTTCTAGTGCAAACATTCTCCGTTTCTGCTTGATAGGTCTTATCGAAGGATTGATATTAAACCTATAGATAGCTACCTCTGCCGGCACCCCTTCTACGCTCGTAGTGCTCTAAGAAAACACATCCAAGTATTCATCAAGAAGAACCTCCAATCGACCACTTATCTCATTTGGCACCATCTTACCCATGACAACAAAACCCAAATCTCAAACTGGGATATTTTCCATATCAGCTGGACCTGCTTCTTATCATATCGATGCAACATCTCCATTCTTTGCTTCTTTTACCACCGACAAGTTACAAATTTTTGCTACGATCTTATCTCCTCGAATGCAAGCTACCCTTTATTTGTTAGGAATTTCATCACCAAGTGGTAAGTGAACACGAGCCTAGCGCATCCAAGGTCTCCCGAGTATCACATTATAAGGGGAATAAGTATCAATAACTATGAAGTTGCAGGGTATCGCTACCCCCTTGTCTCCATCTGCCACTCTGACTGGCAGAGTAATCTCTCCAAGGGGAGTGATAGTTTTTCCTGTAAATCCTGACAAAGGGAATAAGTATCTCTTCAAATTACCTCGACCAATGTCCAGCTGATCAAAACAATTTACAAACATGATTTCCACCCCGCTTCCGTCATCCATGAAAAACCTCTTAATCAATAAGGTTCCAATCACTGCTGAAATCCCCATTGGGTTTGCATGCGGGGTCTGATTATGAACTGCGTCCGCCTCCGAAAACGTTATGGTCTCCTTGGGTTTAAACCTCTTATAGGAGGGATTCCCTTCAGGTTATGCCTAGATTTAGCATCATCATAGTGTTTGAATATCCCTCACTAATAACCCCATTTATAACGTTAATCACTTTATGAATGACCAGCTCCTCGTTCTGAGGATTTCCTGCTGGTTGGTTTTGATACGGCTTCTGTCATGGCTCCTGTCTAACTAGTGGAGGGGCTTGGTAAACGCTGGGTGGGGTGGAGCGTTCCTCCTGAACAGCCGATGATCTCCACGCTAATTTCTATGCCTTATCTACCCCTCTCGAGGGTTTGGCCAATAAGCCTCTCTTAGGAGTCCCTCATTTTCACATCTCCCAATCTCCACCTGAGATAAGAACAATCATTTGTATAATGGCCAAAGTCCCCGTGGTGATCACAAAACTTGTTGGTGGCCCTCCTTCTTGCTACAGCTTTATCCGACCTATTCAAAGGTGGGGGTTCCTGAAAAAATCCCCCTATGAATACTCCAAATCTCTGCCTGGGATCATTGTATGAGCACATATTTATGAAACCTCCCCCGCGAAGGCTCCATATGCCTCTTCCCCCGATTGGTAGGCTTTGAATGTTTAGCCATTATTCCTTCCTTTTTCTTCCTGGTCACCCCCTCAACCTTCGAGTGTTGCTCTACTATCTCTTGAAGTTGTTGGAGGGTCTTGGGGGTTTTTTCTGTCAACTTTTTGGACAGCTCCAAATCTTCCATCCCTTTCAAGTACCCCTGAATCACCTCATTTTCGATCCCTTCAACCACTCTCAGGCTCTCATCCACGTATCTATGGTAGAATGTTGTCTTTTATTCTCCCAGTCTTTGCTTTGTCTCGAAGAGGATAGTGGAGCCGGAAATAGGTTTGGTCACTCTTTCCAATTACACGTATAGTAATAGTTCATGTGATACTGGGATTGAGTATTACTGGTTTTAGTAGAGAAGGTTCAAGTAGAGAAGTTCAAATGGAGAGGTTCGAGCGGTAATGGGTTCGAGTGGTGGGGGTCTAAATGGAGAGGGTTCGACTGGAGAGGTTTCGAGTGGCACTGGGTTCGAGTAGTACTGGCTCGATAGGTACTGGTTTCAGTGGTGAGGTTTGAGTGATGAGAGTTTGAGTGGTGAGGGTCGAGTGGAGAGGGTTGAGTGGAGTCGAATAGAGGTCCGAGTGGTACTGATTCAAGTAATACTGGTTTGAGTAGTGGGGGTTCGATTAGAGAGAGTTCAAGTTAAGATTCGAGTGGAGAGGTTTGAGTGCTACTGGGTTCGAGTAAAGGGTTCGAATAGAGAGGTTCGAGTGGTAATGGGTTCGAGTGGAGAGGGTTCGAGTCAAGATTCGAGTGGAGAGGTTCGAGTGGTACTAGTTCTAGTGGTATTAGTCCGAGTAGAGAGAGTTCGAGTGGTACTGGTTCAAGTGGTACTGGTCCGAGTGGTGAGAGTTCGAGTGGTGAGGGTTCGAGTGGAGAGAGTTTGAGTCAAGATTCGAGTGGAGAGGTTCGAGTGGTACTGGGTTCGAGTGGTAATGGGTTCGAGTGAAGGTGGTTCGAGTCAAGATTCGAGTGGAGAGGTTCAAGTGGTACTAGTTCAAGTGGTACTGGTCCGAGTAAAGAGAGTTCGAGTGGTACTGGTTCAAGTGGTACTGGTCCGAGTGGTGAGAGTTCAAGTGGTGAGGGTTTGAGTGGAGAGAGTGTGAGTCGAGATTCGAGTGGAGAGGTTTGAGTGGTACTGGGTTCGAGGTGAGAAGGTTCAAGTGGTATTAGTTCAAGTGAAGAGAGTTCGGGTGGTGAGGTTCGAGTGGAGAGACTTTGATTCGAGGTTCGAGTGATACTGGGTTTGAATAGAGGGTTCAAGTAGAGATGTTTGATTGGACAGGGTTTCAGTGGTACTGAGTTTGAGTAGAGAGAGTTCGAGTGGTACTAGGTTTGAGTTATGAGGATTCGAGTGGTGAGGGTCAAGTGGAGAGGGTTGGAGTTGAGGTCCGAGTGGATAGGGTTCAAGTGGTACTGGTTCGAATGGTGAGGGCTCAAGTGGAGAGAGTTCAAGTCGAGATTCGAGTGGAGAGGTTCGAATGGTACCGAGTTCGAGTAGAGGGTTCGAGTAGAGAGTTCAATTTGAGAGTTTTGAGTGGTACTGGGTATAAGTGGTAAAGGTTCGAGTGGTACTGGGTTCGAGTAGAGAGGTTTGAGTTGAGACGAATGGTTGATGTTCGATGGGTGAATGGTTTGAGTGGTGGCAAGGCGGATGATTGATGGATCGAGGGGTAATTTATCGAGAGGGATAGTTCCAGGTTCCAGGACCTCGAGGGTTAATGAATCGATGGAGAGGTCTGAGTGGTACTGGATTTGAGTACTAATGGATTCGAGTAAAGAAGCTCGAGTGGTACTAGGTTCGAGTTGAGAGGGTTCGAGTAGAAAGGGTTTAAGTGGTGAGGGTTGAGTGGAGAGGGTTCAAATAGAGGATTCGAAAGGGTTCTAGTGGCACTGGTTCGAGTGGTGAAGATTCGAGTAGAGGTTAGAATGAAGAGGTTTGAGTCAAGAAATGATGCCTCCAGGGGGATAGTTGATGGTTCCAAGGCCTTGAGGGTTAATGAACAGAGAGATAATGCCTTGAATCAACACCCCTCGAGGCGGATGGTTGATGTTCAAATGGAGGATGGTTTGAGTGGTGACGTGGTGGATGTTTGAGAACTGGTGGTTCAAGGGGTGATGGTCCCAGGAATGAATGGTTAGTGTTCGAGGGGTAGGTGGTTCGAATGGTGGTGTCGTGGATAGTTCGAGGGGTATATGCCTCGAGTGGGTCATGATTCGAGAGCTAATGTGGGTGATTCGACACTCTCATTGGTATACTCTCTTGAGGGGTGGTATACCCTCGAGGCCTGGTGTACTCTAGAGGGGTGGATGTGTGACCTCTCGAGGGGTAGTGTTCCTTCGAGGGTTGGTCCACCTCTCTGGAGATGTAGATGGTGACCCTCGAGGGGGTGGAAGGTGTACTCTCTTCACTAGTGAATGGTTTACCCTTTCAAGAGGTAGATGGTGTACCCTCGAAGGACAAACTTCTTGAGGGATGGATGATACTCTCTCCGGTGGTGGATCGGATACCCCTCTCGAGTGGTGGATAGTACTCTCTCCAGTGGTGGATGGTACCCTCACCACTCGACTCTCACCACTCGAACCTCATCACTCGAACTTCTCCACTCGGACCCTCTCCACTCTAACCTTAAGTCGGAGCCTTTCCACTCGAACTCTCAAACCTCCTCTACTCAAATCTCATCTACTCAAGGGGTAATGCCTCGAGAGGGATGGTTAATGTTTCCAGGACCTCGAGGGTTAATGAATTGATGGAGAGTTTTGAGTGGTATTGGGTTCGAGTGGAGAAGTTTGAGTTGTAATAAGTCTGAGTGAAGAGGTTCGAGTGGTACTGTGTTCGAGTGGAGAGGTTCAAGTGGTGAGGGGTCGAGTAGTGAGCATTCGAGTGGTGAGAGTTTGAGTGGTGATGGTCGAGTGGAAAGCGTTGGAATAGAGGATTCGAGTGGAGAGATTCAAGTGGCACAAGGTTCGAGATGAGAGGTTCAAGTTGTGGCGAGGCGGATTTTTAATAGGTTGAGGTGTGATACCTCGAGGGAGATGGTTGATGGTTCCAGGGCATCAAGTGTTAATGAATCAAGGAATGATGCCTCGAATAAACACCCATCGAGACAGATGGTTGATGTTGAAGGGGTGGATGTTTCGAGTGGTAGGGAGCCCTCAAAGCAGATGGTTGATGATTCGAAAGGTGGATGGTTCGAGTTGTAGCATGGTGGATGTTCGAGAACTAATGGTTCGAGGGGTGATAGTTTCAGGAGTGGATAGTTGATGTTCGGGGCGTGGATGGTTCGAGGGGTGTATGCCTCGAATGGGTAATGGTTCGGGGGCTAATGTGGATGGTTCAACGCTCTTAGTGGTATACTCTCTCGAGGGGTGGTATACCCTCGAGGGCTGGTGTACTCTAGAGGGGTGGATGTGTAACCCCTCAGGGGGTGGTATACCCTCAAGGGCTGGAATACCTCTCTCGAGACGTACCCTCGGGGAGTGAAAGGTGTACTCTCTCTAGTGATATGGAAGGTGTACTCTCGAGGGTACGCTATGTACCTCTCGATAGAGGTGTACCAGCCCTCGAGGGTATACTATCCCTCGAGGGGTTACACATCCACCCCTCTAGAGTACACCAGCCCTTGAGGATATACCACCCCTCGAGAGCTTATACCACTGAGAGCGTTGAACCATCCACATTAGATCTCGAACCATTACCCATTCGAGGCATATACCCCCTCGAACCATCCACGCCTCGAACATCAACTATCCACTCCTGGAACTATCACCCCTCAAACCATCAGTTCTCGAACATCCACCACGCCACAACTCGAACCATCCACCTTTCGAATCATCAACCATCCGCTTCGAGGGCTCCCTACCACTCGAAACATCCACCCCTTCAACATCAGCCATCTGCCTCGAGGGGTGTTTATTCGATGCATCATTTCTCGATTCATTAACCCTCGAGGCCCTGGAACCATCAACCATCTCCCTCGGGGTATCACACCTCGACCGATCAAAAATTGGCCTCGCCATCACTCGAACCTCTCCTCTCGAACTTTGTACCACTCGAATCTCTACACCCGAGTCTCTCCACTCGAATCCTCTATTCGAACCCTCTCCACTCGACCGTCACCACTCGAACTCTCACCGCTCAAATGCTCACTACTCCACCCCTCACCACTTGAACCTCTCCGCTCGAACACAGTACCACTCGAACCTCTTCACTCGAACCTATTACAACTCAAACTTCTCCACTCGAACCCAGTACCACTCGAACCTCTCTATCAATCATTAACCCTCGAGGTCCTGGAAACATCAACCATTCTCCTCGAAGCATCACCCCTTGACCCATCAACCATCCGCCTCGCCACCACTCAAACCATCCACCCTTCGAACATCGACCATCTAACTAGACTCAAACCTCTCCACTCTAGCCTCTACTCAAATCTTGACCACTCGAATCTTTTCCACTCGAATCCTCTATTCGAACCCTCTCCACTCGACCCTCACCACTCGAACTATCACCACTCGAATGCTCACCACTCGACCCCTCACCACTCGAACTCTCTCCAATTGACCCTCACCACTCGAACGCTCACCACTCGACCCCTCATCATTCAAACTCTCTCCATTCGACCCTCACCACTTGAACTCTCACCACTTGACCCCTCACCACTCGAACTTTCTCCACTCGAACCATGTACCACTCGAACATATTATCACTCGAACCCTCACCGCTCAAACTCTCTCTACTTGAACCTCTCCACTAGAACCCTCTCCACTCGAATCTCTCTACTCGAAACCTCTCCACTAGAACCCTCTCCACCCGAACCTCTTTACTCGAACCCTCTCCACTCAATTCCTCATCACTCGAACCTCACCACTGAAACCTCTCCGCTCAAACCTCTCTACTCGAAATTCTCCACTCGAACACAGTATCACTCGAACCTCTACTCAAACCCACTCTACTCGAACCGTCTCCACTCGAACCCTCTATTCGAACTCTCCACTCAAACCCTCTCCACTCGAACTCCTATTACGCCTCACTACTACTTTATTTTTTATTTAATTTTAAATTTTAATTAATTAACGACTAAGCAATTTCGTTATCGACAGTCCACGCTCTGGAAGCCCGTAGTCTTATATAAAGTTATGCATCACATGCAGTCAATTTATTCCAAATCAGTTCAATCACCAATCTAGTAATGTCCAGACATAAATCGTATCCAGTTAAGTCGAAAAGAGCAAATATTTCAACAAAATGAAGTGATTCGAAATCAAAGTAAATAAACAAAATTTGCACCTCAATAGCAAGAGAATTGCTCAAGAGATAAATTAAACCAAAAACAGCAGAAAGCATAGCACATTCCACCAGCCTAAGAGTCTTCTGATAAACTTCTCCATCTGGGGCTAAGTAATCCAGCTTCAAGTTTCCATCTTAATCATCTTCTTCCTCCAGGGCCCACATGGGAGCCTCGGTGCTTGCAAGTCCCCTGACATTTCTGCACTTGAAATTTGGTAAAGAATTGGAGGGAATTCTGGGTTTGAAAGAGGGACTGAATTGCAAATGGGAGCGTTGGAGAGGGGTGGAAGTGGATTGCTATACCACGCCCTGTATTTTACTATCCTCGCCCTAATACGTATACAGTATATATTATTAATTTAATTTCAATAACTGAATTTAAATTAATTTAGATAATTGTAGTTAGTTAATATTAACTGAATTGATGGAAAAGAAATTCCGCCGCCACCGGACCGCCGCCCGCCGCCGCCGCCCGCCGCCCGCCACCGCCACCGCCACCCGCCGCCGCCGCCACCGGACCGCCGCCCGCCGCCCGCCGCCGCCGGACCGGTTCACCACGGCCTGGGCGCGAGCCACCGGAGGTCCGCTCGCCACGGCCTGGGCGCGAGCCGTGGCGGTCTCCGCTCGCCATCGGCTGGCCGCGAGCCGCCGGCGGTCCGCTCGCCACCGGCTGGCCGCGAGCCGCCGGTGGGCCGCTCGCCACCGCCTGGCCGCGAGCCACCTTCGGCCCGCTCGCCAGCGACTGGGCGCGAGCCAGACCGGCGCCGCTCGCCGTTCCCTGGGTGCGAGCCGGACCGGCGCCGCTCGCCGTGACCTGGGCGCGAGCGGAACAGCCCTCCGCTCGCCGCGCCTTGGGCGCGAGGCCGACCGAGTCCGGTCGCCAGGCCACGGGCGCGAGCCGGACGCGCCTCGGCTCGCCGTGGCCTGGGCGCGAGCCGTGCCAGGCTGCCTCCCAAATTTGTACTGCTATAAATTAGCACGAATTCTACTCATTTTGAGGGTGCTCGAAATTTTTGCTATCCAAAGACGAGCAAAAATTACTCCAAAAAGGGTGTTAGAAATTCCATGTCTTCGGAGGTAATTTTACTAATTAGTTTTCTGTCCATAAGTAGTTGTTAAATTTAATAATTTTTGCCGTAGAAATTTATGCTCGTCTTTGTGTTTTAATTTATTAACTGTTACGTAGAAATTATTGCACATTTATCTCCTATGAATTTATCTCCTATTAATTGCAGTAACGTTAATTTTGTTGTTAATTTTGTTACGTAATGCTGTTTTTAATTTACCTACAATAATTTATGTCCTATTAATTATTGTAACGTTAATTTTGTTGTTTTGTTAATTTTGTTATTTTGTTAATTATTGTACCGTTAAGGTAATTTTACTAATTAGTTTTCTGTCCATAAGTAGTTGTTAAATTTAATAATTTTTGCCGTAGAAATTTATGCTCGTCTTTGTGTTTTAATTTATTAACTGTTACGTAGAAATTATTGCACATTTATCTCCTATGAATTTATCTCCTATTAATAGCAGTAACGTTAATTTTGTTACGTAATGCTGTTTACCTACAATAATTTATGTCCTATTAATTATTGTAACGTTAATTTTGTTGTTTTGTTAATTTTGTTATTTTGTTAATTATTGTACCGTTAAGTTACGTAATTTTGTTGAACTGTAAGAATGTAATATTAATTCTAGCCACAACGTTATTTCATCAAATAAAATAAAATTGTCACATTTTTTTTCCATTACATGTATGTTTTAGCTGTTATTGAGAAATGGCGGAGTGCACCCTTGAAATGGATGAATGTAGTTTTAGTTTAGGGAGTTAATTTGTGTACGGGAATTTTATAACTGTAATGGCATTTCATGTACTATAATTTTATCTTTATGTTCTCTTCTTTAAGTATATGTTTTAACGTTTTGACTGTAATTTTATCTTTATTCGTTCATATGTAAACGTTAATTGACGACATCATTGTCGTTGGTATAGCAGTTGAGTGTAACTAATTACTTGATGTTTATTGCTGTTTAAGGATGACAATCAGTCATGTGAAGCTGCTGCAGGGCGGAATGGATACTCTCCATTTGCCACCTCAGCTGTGTTCCCAGGTGTTGCCGAGGCTTATTCCTACCTGCAACGGATTGCTCTGCAGGTGGGATTTGAACTTGTCACGGGGTCCTACAAACAGAATAGGAATGGTCCCCTGAGGTTATATTGCATTTGCAATCGGGGCCGAAAGGATAAGGATGTAGATACGAGCGAATCTGATGTAGTCCGACGGAGTAGCAGCTCGACCAGAAGTTGTGACTGCCCATTCGCGATTGTCTTGAAACAGAGCATCACGGGGGATGGTTGGAATGTAGTGCCGTGCAAGGATCCTAGACGAGGGATGCACAACCACTCTTTCTCAGTGTACCCCGAGGGTCATAGACAGAGCAGCAAGCTCCATGCCGACGCGAAGCAAATGATCAGAGATTTGACAGATTCAGAAACAGCCCCAAGGCATATCAATGCCAGCCTCAGTAATTCGTTTCCGGACCTGCATCAGAACATTAGGCAGGTGTACAATGAGAGATCGGCATATGTAACAGAAAGGCGAGGCGGGCGCAACACAACGGAGAATTGTTTGCATCTGGCCACCGCGAAAGGGTATGTCACTAGTCACCGCTCAGCAGGTGATGGTACTTTGACTCATTTATTCATGGCCAATCCCGATGCTGTTGTGGCATTTCGCACGTTTCCGTGGGTTGTGGCCATCGACTCAACGTACAAGACCAATCGCTACGGCATGCCATTCATTGAGATGGTTGGGATGTCCCCTTGCAACACAAACTTCCTGATTGCCTACGCAATTGTCGTTGACGAAACGGCAGATACCTATGAGTGGGTGCTGAACGCGCTGAAGAACTTGCTTGTGGATGGAACGTTCCCTGAGGTTGTTGTCACCGATCGGGAGATGGGACTGATTAGGCCACTTCGGACTGTGTTTCCAGAATCGAATCGTTTGCTCTGCACCTGGCATATTAACAAGGATGTGGAGGCACGTGTTACTGTGCTGACAGGGAATAAGAGGAACGGGGCAGCGTTCAAGAATGGTGCATGGTTCCGGGTTTGCAATGCGTCCACCGTTTCAGGGTACGAAACCACCTTGGTAGATATGAGGGCTGGATGGTCTTGGAGCGAGGCTGTTATTAGTTACATTGAGACGACGTGGCTCACCCCCCATAAGGAGAAATTTGTGCGGGCATGGACGAACAGATTTCTGCATTTCGGGAACACAACTACATGCAGGGTCGAAAGTGCACACTCGTCATTGAAAGGGTGGTTACAAACGTCGACTGGTTCACTGGACACGGTATGGAGGCGTGTCGACCTGCAGATAGCCCAGCAGATTACTATGATCAAGACCGGCCTGGAGAAATCAAGAACGTGCATTGGAAGATTGCACCGTAGGGCCCTTTTCAGCAACTTGATCAACAACGTGTCCAAATACTGTCTGGATAAATTGACGGTCGAGTCCGGGAGGATTGATGCACTCGGAGCACAGGTATATGCTTACTGTGGCTGTGTGCTGCGCTCGACACACGGAATACCGTGTGCATACGTCATGGCAGGGGCAGTTGCTGAAGGAATCCCCTTGTACTTGGACGACATTCATCCGCTGTTTAAGAGCCTGGAACTGGGTGATCACGTGCGGAGCACGGAAAACATTGCGAGGGCCGAACAAGATCAGTCGCGGTTCAACACTCTGTTGGAGGAGCTGGCACGCAGCGACCCTTCGGTCCGCCGACGAGTTTCATCCTACATAGATGCGCAGTTGCGTCCGGAGGAGAGCGGCATTGGCGAGCCGGACAGTTGTACTAGTGCACGTGGGAGACCAAGCGAGCAGGTCCCCCGATCAAGATCAACCCGACGTTCACCGAGCTACCACGAGCACGTGAACAGGCGATACGGGAGTAGTTCAAGGTCCCCGGGGCGTGCTTCAGGGAGCGGTCGCCGGCACGGTAAGTACAAGCACCATTCTTCCTAATGAAATGCCGCCTGCACAAGATATTTATCTTAATGTGTTCTCCTGCAGCGACATTCCCGTTCCTCGAAAGTGTCCCCCACATTGTCCGGCGTTACATCGAAGGCTGGAACGATGTCGTGAGTGATGGAAACTGTGGCTTCAGATGCGTTGCTGATGCTTTCCACGTAGACGGTGAAGGTGAATGGTCTACAGTGCGTCGGGCAGTATTCAACGAGGTATCAACTCATTGGCCTGACTATGTTCCCATATACGGTTCGCAAAATGACGTTGAACTCGCCAGAGCCCGTATACACCACACCAGCGGTCCATGTGGTCCAGAGCATTGGTTTACGGTCATTGCAGACATGTTTCCTGTCGCCACCTACTACAACACGGTTGTAGTTTTATATTACATTTCAGAGAATGGGTCGGCGGACCATTGCTGTACAGTCCTTCCACTGAGGGCAGGTGGGGGCGAGGATGGAACAAGTAGGGAGCTACACATTGTATACGTTCGCAGTGCAAGCCATTTCGTCCGGGTACACGTGAAGGAAAACTGTCCCATGCCCCCCGTGGTTAATATGTGGACCACATTGAGGAAGGCTGATGTTGTAGGTTGGGAGTTACCCTTTCGTAGGAGGATAAGGGCTTGGAGAAGAGCATACTCTGAGAGTAATTAACTGTTGCAACCCAGCGAAACATTTCGGCATGTACGCAACCGTTACAGTTATTATCGAAGCGTCGAGTAATTATTTTGAAAGCGTTACTGTTGCAAAAATCGATGACTTATAAATTTGATATGCACAAACAGTTACCGATTACATAAATGAGCAGAATATGGCAAAACTGTGGGATCATACATAAGCAAACAGTCGACTAAGGAATGGGTCCATAACCGAGCCTGCGATACTCATCGCGATGACTGACAAAAGTCGTCATCAACTCCCTCATGCTGGGGTCGGCGAGTCCATCAACGGTCGTCGAGTCAAACGGATCCAGGGCGCTCATCATGTCACTCAGCATCTGCTGCACAGGAAACAGAGTTTACAATAACGAAACAGTAAAATGTAATATAATTACTCGAAGCAAACAGTTCGGGAAAACTTACCGACAACTGATGATGTGTCCTGTCCGGTCCACTCGCGGCAGCATGTTCAGGATTTGCGATCAATGGGTGCGAATGAGTCGCATACCAGTCCTCGTAATCCATGGTACACTCTGATTGGCTCGTGGCTATCGGGAACGCCGCAAGCTGACCGTCGTGCCAAGTGTGTGCCATCTCCCATAGGGTCAACTGCAGCCTCCCTGGGTAGGTCACTGAATAGCCGGCTGGATCAGCCGGGCGGGAACAAGGCTCGGGCGCAATTGCAAGACCCCGCGGTATACCCTGTAGGAGACCGAACTGGCGCACAACGCGATCTGGCATGTACGCCTCCATTGCGTCGAGGTATCGAATCACGCCGCGGTAGTGAGTCCTCCCCCTCGCAGCCCTAACCACGTCCACTCCATATGGCAACCAATCCACCTGCAAAAAGTTTCACAGACATGTTACGTTTCTATGGAATCCGATCTATCTACTACTGTCAGAATAAGAGTAAAAGCATGGAATTCATACCTGGTCGGGCTGTAAGGCATCCAACTGTCGCCTGATGGCACCGAGCCTCCCCGTACCCCTCCCCATTTTATCCCCTGTGTGCCACCGACTGGCGCAGCCCGGAAGAGCTGGCAATGTACTCGGTCTCGGCCGAAACATCGAAAAGTACTCGTATATCCATGCTTGAAGCAGCGTGCAACATCCACATAGGCCGCGCGCCTTGGACCGGGATGCAATTCCCAACTGCAGATACAAACTGGCCAACGTCGCCGAGCCCCACGACAACTGCGAATCAAGCAGGGGTAGAAGGTTGGCTCTAACCTTATTCCCAGTTTTATCCACAAAAAGCGTGGATGAAAACAGGGTCAGCATGTAGCACATAAATTGGAAGTTCTCGCTCTGCCCCGCCGCTACACACCTCGCCATCAACGATTGGGCATCTATGTTACCCCCGTTCCAGTCTTCCGCGAAAAAGGACTCCACGTCTTTCCCAAACAGTTCAGCGCACGCTTCCTCAATAGTCTCCGCCGAAATGGTACTCGCAACAGCGCCACCATTGATGGGAATGCCAAGAATCATCTCAACGTCATGCATCAGGATGGTCATCTCCCCAAAAGGCATGTGAAACGTGTTCGTGTCCGGCTGCCACCTCTCGACAAAAGCGGATATCAGTGCCATGTCAAGGAACTGGAACATAATCGCAGGCAGGTGGGCCAACCCGGTCGCATTTATCCGGGCCTGTGCAACATCGCTCAGTTCGGGGAGCGTGGCGACTAGCTGCTTGCATAGCGGCGACCGAGCATGGCATCTCAGCACACCTCGCTCTATACCATTCCAAACGTCAACAGCGACGTGTCCTCCGAAGCTTGGTATGACGAGGTCATCCTGCGGGCCACCAGCCATCGGTCCCCGCACTAGCCACGTCTCATCGGCGGGTCGCTTCCTCCTATTCCTCGGTGCCCTTCCGGTGCTAGTCTCACCGGCATTGCACGATCCACCAGAAGACTGTGCGAATTAACCAGCTCTATTCCTCACGGTGTGCCTAGCTCCAACTGCAGCATAACGTTCGATCCCGGCATCCAATGGCACACTCGTCCCAGGTTGGCCCATCAGGGGGACATCTGCCGGCAGGTCATAATTCAACTGCCAATCACTATCGTGACGGATTCCACCAGACGCGAGAATGTTAATCTCCGGACCGTCCCATGTTGGCATGGGATCGAATGCACGAACGCTCGGTGGAGAAGGCCGCTCCGCTCCTACATCACACTCCTGCGGGCGAGGCGACGGTTCATCCTCGACCACGCGGCCTCTAGCCTGTCTCGCCGAGGCACTAACACCTCTTCGTCGTATGGAACGACCATGGCCGTCAGGTTGACCAGCAGTGCTCATCTACGACACAAGATATGTAATTAGTATAACAACAAGTGAATCAAACTGATATGATAAGATAAATTAACATACATTTCAACAACGTGTGAACTAATATTTTCGAACAGTGCATCATTTCAATTTACTAATGGAAACTACATATTCTATAATGCATAGGAAAAAGTGGATATAACATAAAAAACCCCTCCACAAACAGCAAATTTAATTCTCGTACAATCCCATACAACGAACTATATTCTATTGGAGATTACATTACTAAATAATCTTATTTTTTTACCACATCACACTATTATTAACATTCAAGGAAACAATAGTTAAAACATATCGTAATAGTTTACTACACAATTGTTTACATCGGATTAATAAAGTTTATTTAAATAGAACTATATTCTATTATGTCACAAAACTAAATAATTTCCAAAAAACACAATTTCTAAAGAATAATTTCTAAATAATTTCTATTATGTCACATAACTAAATAATTTCTAAAAAATACAGTTTTTAAAAAATACAATTTCTAAAATATTATGTCCAAATTTAAACTACATAATTTCTAAAAAACACAATTTCTTCGTTTTAATTCCAATTATGTCACATAACTAAATAATTTCTAAATAACCCAATTTCTAAAAAATACAATTTCTAAAATATTATGTCCAAATTTAAACTAAATAATTTCTACAAAACACAATTTCTTCGTTTTAATTCCAATTATGTCACATAACTAAATAATTTCCAAAAAAACACAAATTCTAAAGAATAATTTCTAAATAATTTCTATTATGTCACATAACTAAATAATTTCTAAAAAACACAATTTCTAAAAAATACAATTTCTAAAATACTATGTCCAAATTTAAACTAAATAATTACTAAAAAACACAATTTCTTCGTTTTAATTCCAATTATGTCATTATGTCCAAATTTAAACTAAATAATTTCTACAAAACACAATTTCTTCGTTTCAATTCCAATTATGTCACATAACTAAATAATTTCCAAAAAAGCACAATTTCTAAAAAATAATTTCTAAATAATTTCTATTATGTCACATAACTAAATAATTTCTAAAAAACACAATTTCTAAAATATTATGTCCAAATTTAAACTAAGTAATTTCTAAAAAACACAATTTCTTCGTTTCAATTCCAATTATGTCACATAACTAAATAATTTCCAAACAACACAATTTCTAAAAAATAATTTCTATTATGTCACATAACTAAATAATTTCTAAAAAACACAATTTCTAAAAAATACAATTTCTAAAATATTATGTCCAAAGTTAAACTAAATAATTTCTAAAAAACACAATTTCTTCGTTTTAATTCCAAAATTCATTAAATTCCTAATATTAGATTTCTCCAAATTATTATTCTACATCTTAATCTCCTATACTAACCACCAACCCAACATCTAACCACCAACCCAACATCCATTCTACATTTAACAAAATTGTAACAAACCCCAATTCTAACAATTCCGACAAGTTCAACAAAATTCGAATAGATCGGGCAACAATTCGCACGAAAAGTAAAAAAAATTCCTCCAAAACTTACGTTTTTCGGCGGGTTTCCGGCGGGCGGCGGCAGCGGCGGGCAGCGGCGGCGGGTTTCCGGCAGAAATGGAGAGAGGGAAGGGGGAGAGAAATGGAGAGAAAGAAGAAGAAGAAGGAGAGAAAGAAGAAGAAGAAGGAGAGAAAGAGGAAGAAGGGGGAGAGAAAAAAGAAGAGGGGGAGGGGGTATTTATAACCATTCTTCCATTCTTTTTCTTTTTTAAAAAAATTCAAAATACGTGTATTTATACGTATTAGGGCGAGGATAGTAAAATACAGGGCGGGATATAGCAACACCCATTTTGAAATAAGGAAAATTTTAGGGGTGTTGAGGTTGAGGAGACTCGAAGTCATGGCTTCTCCTCCTCTTCCTCCCGGTGGTTGCGGAATTTAGCGGGAGAAGAAGAAAGGAACATTTTCCAATGGGTTGTTGGGCCCAATATTTTGTTCGGCCCATTCTTTCATGTCCAATTGGAGAATCCTTTTATTGCAAGTAGATGAAAATCATATTAATGAAATCCGATTGTGTTATTTAAAATTGAATTTGTGCATTTTTAATTTCAGATTTTATCATTGTGCTAATTGGTAAGTCATGTTTTTTATTAAAAAAAATTAAAATAATTATTGATAGGTGCTGGAAAAACGACAAACATCGATTGCAATATGTGTAATTGAAATTGTTGAAAGATATATCTCACATCGATTTCTTAAGAATTAAATGACTTACATTTAAGGTCTTGAGCCACCTCCACTTAGTACTAATTGGTTTTAATATGAAAACTCAAGATACCTTAGAATTTAACAGAAATCCAACTCAACTACATGGCGGGGTTTAGGGTAGTTGCAGTGAGGAGGATGGCACAGGATGAGGGGAAGACAAGGAAACTATAAGACCGTTAGAATCTGAGAAAACAACATCCCGTCTTTTCAATCTTTTTCCTCTTACACGCCGCGGTACATATTGGGTGAACCAAATGAATCAATAAATTAAACATGTACTTGGTGTTTAATCAGAAAGGAGCAATGTGAAAACTTTCCACAAGAGCGAAAATCTAAGAATACGCATACTGTAGCGCGTAAGAAGAAGAAAAAGATTTAGTAATTGAACATTATTGTGGTTAATCTCAAATATCAAACTGCAATAGACATTTGAAATTGAAATGGAGTAGGATTTAATCATTAAATTCTCTCTCCTTTTTATGATGAGGAGCAAATGCAAGAAATTTGAACATAAAAAGTGCCGTACTAGTTGGCAATTGCATTGGCAAATGGTGAGGCGACATGACAATTTGAATTGTGTGTGGAAACATGATTGCATGTTGGGTGTGGTTTAATTGGGAGCATGGTAAAAGGGAGACAACACATTGGACTTTTGAGAGAAGCAACATGCATGTTTTTCTACGCCTAATTTCCATCAAAATTCCAACTAAATCTTCGAAACAACCTTTCTTTTTCTTTTTTTAGTTAATCGGGTTTATACGGTTCCCGGCCATTTCCTATTAATGATCAATGGTTGTCCGTAGACTTACATCAAACAGTGCCCGTAGGCTTACATTAGAGGACGATGTGGGATAAACCCATTACACTGAGGCACTATATAACTAACAATTCTAATCAACAGTCTCAGTGCCACAAAGAGAGATACACATAAGCCTAATGAATATTATAATATTGAACGAAAAGCTTATGTGGCAGTGAGAAGAATAAGTGGTTGACATTGTGTTTCCATATTGTAGCCACAATAATATCGACCCGAGACTACCATCAGAACAGTACAGTGAGTATCAAATAATATGCACGCTAAGTGTTTTGTCCACACTTTCGATCAAACATCTCAGGCAATATAAACGAGGTAATTTAAAGCTGTTAGAATAAATCATATTTCTGATTAGATTATAATTGATTCTAGATAAGTCATGTTGACTAAACTAGAGTTCTACTCATATTCTATCACCTTATTGTGCTCTATATATTCATGTCAGCAATACAATATTTAATACGCAAAATACATCTTATCATGGTATCATAGCAGTGTTCTGATTTACCTTCTAAAACCTTTTTTCCGGTCGTCGCTTCTTCTTCCTCTTCCTCTAGCGGCTGAACTCCTTCTTCCATTCTCATCATGGCCAGTGAAAAATTATCGTTCAATACTCTTCTCCAGATGCTACAAATTAAACTCAATAAGGCCAATTTTCTTCTCTAAAAATGCCAGATTGAATACGTTCTTCGCCCTCAGAGGCATTTCAGATATCTCGATGGGTCGATTCCACTTCCTCATCTGCCCACTCTGCCGACGGTTGGTTTAACGTCTTCCTCCTTTGCCACCGCCCTCCGCGCTCCTCCTCCTGATCGTGCGACTGCTCAGGCGGTTTACAATATGGCCAAGGATGCTTATGACCTCTGGATGGTGACTGGTGTGGTCGTCCGGGCCATTATGCGGTTACCTATTACAAGATGTTAGCACATACTCGTCGTTCTGATTCCTCGCACCTGGCTGACAATTTTCAGGCTTCGCTACATATAGAGCCACACTCTCACGCATCCAACTGGTACGTTGATTCTGGTGTCACCAGCCATATGGCGTCTTCTGCGTCTGGACTTGACAATGCCGCACCTTACTCTGGTAATTCCTATGTTTCTGTTGGTAATGGTGCTTCTGTTCCAATTTCTCATATTGGTGATTCTCGGATTTCTGATTCTTTGTCACTATCTGATGTTCTGGTTGTCCCTGCCATCACTAAGAATTTACTATCCATTAGTAAACTGACCAGGGATTTAAATGTCTTTGTTACTTTTTATGATCGAAACTTTGTGATTCAGAACAAAGTTTCCAAGGAAGTCGTGGGCAAGGGCCACAGTGAAGGTGGCTTGTACGTTTTGGACAAGGGTGGTGCAGCACTCGTTTCCTTCTTGCAGCAGAATACTGGACAGGCATCTTTTGAGCTTTGGTATGCTCGGCTGGGACATGTTCCAGCCTCTATCATCTCTGGTTTACAAAAGTACGGCCTCCTGTCTGTATCTTCTTTATTACCTAAACCGCATACTTGCGCTCCATGTGTTATGGCAAAGGGGCAGCGATTAGCTTTTGTTGAGAATAATAAGCGTGCTACGCACGTCCTGGATTTGATTCATTGTGATTTGTGGGGGCCTTCCCCAGTTTTATCTTCTAATGGTTTTTCTTATTATGCCTTGTTTGTGGATGATTATTCTCGCTTTACCTGGTTTTTTCCCTTGCGTCAAAAATCTGAGTTTGTCGAAACTTACTTGCAATTCGAAGCTTTAGTTGAGAATCAATTTACGTCCAAAATTAAGGTTTTTCAAAGTGACGGTGGCACTGAGTTCTTAAATACATGCTTACGCTCCCATTTTGCCTCCAAAGGCATTCATCATCAAGTTTTGTGCACTTACACCTCGCAGCAAAATGGTCGAGCCGAGCGTAAGCACAGACATGTTGCCGAAATGGGACTTACTATGCTCTTTCATTCCCATCTACCACTGTCGAGATGGGATGATGTTTTTGCTACTGCGATTTACACCATTAATCGGTTTCCCACTCCGGTGTTACAAGGGACTTCTCTGTATGGACTTCTTTATCATCGTACTTTGACCTACTCGATCTTCCATCCCTTTTGTTGTCAAGTATTTCCTTATGTTCGTCCTATGGCCCCTCACAAGTTATCTCCACGGAGCATTCCTTGTGTTTTCATCGGTTACAGCTGCCATTATAAGGGATTTCGATGCCTTGATCCTTCCACTAGTAAGATTTTTGTCACTCATCATGCATGCTTCAAAGAAGGCTATTTTCCCTTTTCCTCGTCTTCGACCTCGGCCACTGGCTCTCCTCTCTCGACTTTGGACGTTTCTATTTTTCTGGACGCTTATGGTAGCTCTGGTCTGCCCCTCTCGACTTCTGATCAGCCGTCTCCTATGCCTAACTCTATTTGCTAGACGGACTCTGTTCTGCCGATTGTTAACCTGTCCACCCCATTCCAGTCACCGGTGGCCAGCTCTCCTCCCTCTGTTGCATCATCTTCGGCCACTTCTGATATTCAGTCCCTGGCACCCTCCCCGGTTTCTTCTCCTCTAGCTTCGTCTTCGCGGCGTCGTACTCATCACATGGCCACTTGATCTTCCACTAGGGTTGTTCCGCATCGAGACTATTCTAGTCTTGTGGCTCATGGCCTACTTGCTGCCCTTCTCACTCAGTCCGAGCCTATGGATTATCGTTCGGCGTTGAAGGACCCGTCTAGGGTTGTTGCGATGAGTGAGGAAATTGCTACCTTACGAGGACAGCATACTTGGGACCTTGTTCCACGTCCTTCTAGTGTCAACATTGTTGGCTCCAAATGGGTTTACCGGCTAAAGTATCGTCCTAATGGTACGGTTGATCGTCACAAAGCTTGCCTTGTTGCGCAAGGCTTCTTTCATATTCCAGGTTTTGATTTTGATCATACCTTTAGTCCGGTTGTCGAGGCTTCCACTGTCTGAACCGTTCTTGACATTGCCGATATGCGATCCTGGCATCTTCATCAGTTGGATGTCAAGAACGCCTTCTTGAATGGTATTCTTGATACTTCGATCTATATGGCGCAACCGATTGGTTACAAGGACTCTCTTCATCCTGATTATGTCTACCGCTTGCGAAAGGCCATTTATGGTCTTAGGCAAGCACCTCGAGCATGGTTCCAGCGGTTCAGCACATATTTATCTCAACTTGGGTTTCGGTGCAGTTCTGCCGACACTTCTCTGTTTGTTCTCTCTCGAGGCTCATCCTCGCTCTATGTCCTGGTCTATATTGATGATATTATTCTCACAGGCAAAGACTTTGAGTTTCTTCAAAAGTTTATTGATCGGACACATCGGGAGTATGCTATTAAGGATTTGGGTGCTCTCCATTATTTTCTTGGCTTAGAAGTATCACCCACTTCCTCGGGTCTGCTTCTCGGTCAAGCTAAGTATGCTCGAGATATTCTCACCCATGCAGGTATGTCCGATGCGGTCTCGGTATCTACCCATTTTGTTCCCGTTTCGCAGTTGCACAGTTCTACCAGTCCGCCACTTCAAAATCTGACGTTGTACTGATCTCTTGTTGGTGCCCTCCAGTATCTGACGATTACTCATCCAGATTTGGCATTTGCGGTCAACACAGTTAGTCAGTTTCTTCAGGATCCTCGCACTGACCATTATGCCGCAGTCACTCGGATTCTTCGCTACGTCAGAGGCACTCTTCATTCCGGCTTCACTTTTTGCTCGGCCAGTACTCCAGGGTCTTAGGGTATTCGGATGCTGATTGGGCTCATTGCCTTGAGACTCGCCGATCTACGTAGAGATATGCAGCCTTTCTTGGTGGAAATCTTGCTTCTTGGAGTGCCAAGAAGCAACCTACCATCTCTCGATCCAGCACTGAGTCCGAGTATCGAGCCCTTGCCAACACTGCCTCGGAGATGGTCTGGTTGACTCATTTGCTTCGCGACCTTCGTCTTCCACTTTCGAGCTCCCTATTGTTGTTAAGTGACAACAGTAGTGCCATTTTCTTGGCTCAAAATCCGGTTGCTCCTAAGCGGGCCAAGCATATTGATATCGACTATTATTTTGTTCGTGAGTTGGTGGCATCTGGCAAGGTGCGTGTTGCATGTGTCTCCACTGGTCTTCAAATTGCTGATATCTTCACCAAAGGACTTTCTCGTTCCCTCTTTGAGTTCTTTCGGTCCAAGCTTTACGTCACTGAACATCTGACGCTTCGCTTGAGGGGGGGTGTTAGAGTAAATCATATTTTTAATTAGATTATAATTGATTCTAAATAAGTCATGTTGACTAAGCTAGAGTTCTACTCATATTTTATCACCTTATTGTACTCTATATATTATTGTCAGCAATACAATATTTACTTACGTAAAATACATTTTATTAAAAGCTCCCCAACTAAACATCTGATCTGTCTCCATTTAACCCGTAAAAACCTTATCCTTTAACTAGGAAACTACAACCAGTCATTTGAATTATTCAAATATTTTCTGTCAGGGTATAAAATCACTTATAATACATAGATTTCACTTTAACTTGGCTCCAAAAGGAGCAAGAAACCAATTAAATCGACTTAACAATATAATTTGTCTAGGCCTCCTAATGAACCTAAGCCTACAAATCTGATTTAAATCCTCAAAAAATAGTAACGCCAAAAGTCCGTTGTTTGAACGACTTTGACTTGGATATCCCCTTGTTGTCTCATCGGATATCAGATCTGAAATCAATCCCATTTTACCAACTCAGGCTATCGAAAAAACAGGCATTGACAGAGAGAATCCTTATTTAATACCAAAATTCAAAAAACCCATATAATATCTAGTCCATTTAAAAAAAAATTGAAGGAAGCTAAAATCACAGAGAAAAGAAAAGGACCAAAAACATAAAATAATTAAAAGCCACCCACCTGAAAAGAAAATAAATTAAAAGTAGAAAAAGAAAATAAAAATGGAGAAGTACCCCCCATAACCTTATATCTCAGGAGATCTACATGGCTCTGTTTGACCCGAGTTTAGTCATTTTTGTTGATTTGACCCGTTGTTGACTCGTCATTGGGTATAGTTGACTCAGTCCTGATTGGAGACCGAGTTGGCCATCACTGGATCTGAGTTGGCCGACTCAGATCCAAGTGACTCAAAAACCCTAAGGACTGGAATTAGCCAACTCACTTTACCTCAGGTTGAGAGAACAACGAGGATACGGTAGCTTCAGATCTGGAATGGCAAAAGGCGGAAACGGTGGTAGCAACGCCGGAGCAACACCGGAGCAGAAGACATCCGTTGGTGCAACACCGCCGTGTGAACATCCGCCGAAGCAACACCAGAGCAAACGTCGGAGCAACGCCGGAGCAACGCCGGAGCAACGCCGCTGGAGGACCGCTAGAGCAACTCTGCGCGGAGTGAAACTGGATCTTAGCAGATCGCCATTCATTAGATCTGGAGCCAGGATTTTTCGAGGATGGCTGGAAACGAGGGGTAAGGGTGTTGGGAGGTGGGATTGGGAGGGGGGAGCCACCGGAGGAGAATTCCTGGCGACGGTGGCTCCCCTACTAGTCTAACCTAAACTGGGGTTTTGATTCTGTAGAGAGAATTGAGAGGTTTTGTGTTTTAGAGAGAGAATGAGCTCATTTGTTATGATCCCATATCCCAAAATCCCATATCTTTGAAACAATCAAAATGCTATTACACACATACATCGATATAATAACACAAAAATGCAATGTATCTCATTCTCATATCTCTCATCATATCAACAGTACAAACAAAGAAACTGGAGTACACAGAATTCATCTTTTCATTTTATAAAAATATCAAAGTTCTTGTTTAAGTTCAATATTGGTTATATGGGTATGTGACAGTCACCAATCACTTCCTTAACCCGATATGGTCTCTATAAAGTTAATGAAAGATAACTAGGTAAGGTGGCGTTGCGTCGTGCCTGCTCCGATGCTAAAATCTGAGTGAAAGTCAAGAGACAAAATGTTAGCATAGTTAAGAAGATATTCACTTTTTTTCTAAGTTGTCTCGTCCTTCTCATCCAGGTCCGACAACCAAGTAACAACTCTCGTCTAGTCACTCGATTTCTCAACCAGCCCAAACCCTTTAATTGTGAGTTCTCCTATTGGGTCTAGAAAATAGTAATATAATAGTATTCACTTTACAAAAATATGGATGCTTCTATAAAAATGTGTATTAGAATAAAGGGAAAAATACATATATAACTCTATGTTTTGGTGGAAAGTGTCAATATGACCCTGCAAGATCTGAAAATGCTATTGTAACCCTATGTTTTGCATCAGAAGTGCCGATATAAACTTTTGGCACTATTCTAGCATTGACTTTGTAATTTCTAACGTTGAGCAAAAATAAAAAGACAAAAATAACCCTAGTCTTAAAACTAAAAATGTAAAGACAAAAATACCCCTTCTTCTTCTTCATAACACACCCACTGCTCCACCACCGCTCTACAGCCTCCAGCGGCGACGGCAAACAGCCGGAATTTGAAAAATACCCCTTATTTTTTACCTCAAGCTTGCCACCGATTCACCACCCCCATCTTCTACCCTAGCCCCAGCACCGGTTCACTGCCCCGATCTTCTACCCTAGCAATGCCACCGCTCGCCACTGATTCACTGCCACCATCCCCTTGCCCACCTCACCCTAGCAACATCACCAGCCAGCCCCACGCCACCATCCGCCGCCATTTTTGGCGCCGCTCAGCCAAAAGCCAAAAAGTGGAAACCTTAACTGTTCAAAATAGGAACACCAATGAATACAATGAAATACATTGAAGCCCATTTCAGTAACTCAGGCCTAAAACACTTTGATACCTGAACTGGGAATGTCTTGGAGCCATTTCGAAAAGTGGGTTCTGAAAGTTGATCCTCTACAGGCGGGATCCATAGTGGGGCACTATGAAATTATCCACCATCTTCCTCGGGTCGTTATGGTGAATTCAAAGGTAGGGAGAGTTTGAAGGGCAACCATCGGTGAGTTTGAACTCCATGGAAATTGGCGTCGAGCTTGAGAGGCTACCAGCGACAAGCTCGAAGGGCTACTGGTGGCGAGCTTGAAGGGCTACTGGCGACGAGCTCGAAGGGCCATGGAAGAGGGAAATTGTAAGAGCTGCGAGGGAAATTCAAAGGGACGTGCCAGAGGGCCACCAGCGGCGAGCGGCGGCGGTACTCCTCGAGAGACAAGAGCTCGACGAAGCTGGAGGTCTCTTTTTAAGCAATAAAATGAAAGTTTGGTGGCCTCCATGTGCCAATATTTTTAAAGGAAAAAATGAAAGTTTTTATTCACTGGGGAATGAGGGTAAAAACGTCCTTTCATTTTATGTATTTTTAAATTTTTAGAGGGTATAATCATCATTTTGGGTTTTTCAAGCCAAATTCAGGCCTCTATGGTTATATTAGCACATTTTTTCAAATCATAGGGTTGTAATAGCACTTTTAGATCTTGAAGGGTCATATTGACACATATAACCAAAACATAGGGTCATATTGGCACTTTAGTATATTGGTAATTAGAATTGGAAGAGAGCAATAATGTATGGTATGTAATGCCATTTGTTTAGAATACTAATGAGTATTCTGGACAAATACTCATTAGACATGTCCTTACAGCAATTCCACAACATACCTGGTGTGTCTCAGCCCCAACAAGTCATATAATCTCTAAAATGGAGGCCATTTGTTTAGAATTTCTATGGGGGGGGAATGAAACTGACACCTCTAAAAGACATTAGAGATCCTGGGTTAGACTGTGTTACCCTAGGCTAGAAAATGGGCTCAATTTTAGGGATTTCCATACAATCATAGATTCATTCTCAATGAAACTAGGGTGGAAACTACAGGAAGGGTCAAGTATTTGGGCACAACTCATATGGTCACTGCCAAAATCTAGCAGAACATCTGATCCATCGAAAAGAATCCTAACAGTAAGTCCTAAAGCAGTAGAGAACTCTAGAGTCATCATAGATAGGGGGTCTTTGTAATTTTTGGACTGCTAATTGGTTTGGACTAGGACTACAAATTGATAATTGGAACCATAACTTTGAACCCCCCAGCCCTTATATGACAGTTAAGGATTTCTCAGAAAACATGAACCGCGTGATGCAGTTACTTAGCATAGGTTTCAGTTCACTGATTATGTCAAAGTTGGAACACTCTATTCTGCTCTTTGACAAACAGGATCACATGGTGTGGAAACCATCTACTACAGGTACGTTCTCTATACAGTCTGCTTAGGAACAAGAAACAAGTGCAGGACTGGAAAAGGTATGGAGCTCAATCTTACCCTAAAAGATTGCAATATTTGCCTGGAAAGTGATTAATAAACTGCTCCCAGTGGATGATATATTGAAAACTATGATGATTAATGTTTCTTCTAGATGCCCTCTCTGTTTCAACCCTGAGGAAACTCTTAATCATATTTTTAATAAATGACAAGTCACTGAGAAACTATGGAAACATACTGCTCACTTGCTAGAAATAAATTACCACACTTGTGATCATATATTTGACAAATTATCTTGGTACTGGTCGAACACAACCTTTTCAAAAGCAAAAAAAAATTGTTTAGATCTTAACATCTTTAATTTGTTGGATAGTGTGGATGAATAGATGCTCAGTAGTGTATGATAACAAAAAAGTGAGGGTTGACAGTATGATTTTTGAATTGAACAGAATGTTGGCTGATATTTTTACTATACATCCTCAGGTTACATATAGAGATTGTGATTCCTTGGTTTTGAAAGGACTAATCCCAGTGTAGAAGCAACTAAAAACTAAAATCATTAGAGCCTATAAATGAGAACCACTGGACATAGGGCATAAACTGAACACAGATGCCACACACTCCCATTTATCTTACTCTAAAGCTGGAATAATTGTCAGAAACATGGAATGCATAGTCAAAATGGCAGCAATAGATAGCATACCATCAGCAGACTCGCCATTAGAGGCTGAACTATTAGCCATCAGATCAGGCCTTCAATTATGCATTCTAAATAACTCTCACCCTTTAATAATTGAAACTGACTCAATGCAGGCTGCAGAAATACTACAAGGAAGGAAAATCTCACCCATTATATTGGGAGATGTGTCACGTTTCAACACATTTTCAGGCAACAGAATCAGGTTGTGCACGAACTTGCACATATGGCAGTCACCCTGGATACTCAACTGATCACTACCTTACAAGCACAGGACTTCAACCAAAGATTCAAGGCAGCAATCATAGCAGATCAGATGAGACTGCCGAACATTAGAGTTCACCACTAAAAGAACAACGTCCACCTCTATTAGGCTCATCCAAGGAGTTATATATAGCATTGGTTTCTTGGAAATGTTTTCAAAGGATTGTCTTGGCTACCAAATGTTAACACTTGGGGTGGAGGCATTTCGTTAGAGACACAATCCTTTTAAAACAATATACGTAGCACCGCTTTTGTCTTAGAAACGCGATCACACCATTATAATAGGAGTAATATTTTTGATTACATGGCTATGGGCGGCCAATACATACCCTCCACCTACCGGGTGGTTTCTATTTTTTTTATTTAAAAAAATGGTATGGAATGAGATTGCATGATATGATTATGATGATAATGCTCACCCCAACCACAGAACATGAGAGGATATGGATTAATCATGCTACAAGTACTCAACAAAAAGAGATTAAATTTATGTGGGTGGTGAAATGAATTATTAATTAAATTAGGGAAAACAATTAGTTCGTTGGTATGGAATAATAATGATGCATTGGGTATAGGTAAGAGGCGTGGTTGCTGCGTGCGGTCTTGCTAATAATGTGTACGTACCTTGCCTTTGCCTACTCCAACAAACGTGCTCTCATCCAAGGAGCTCTCCTAGCTACCTGCATGGCTACGCAACACAAAAAATAAACACAATCAGTTTTTTTTTTTTTTTTTCGCATCAATTGATAGTATCTTACTTCATACTGGGATTTCTATATATTTTTTAATTAGCAAAGTTTTAGAAAATAATAAAAGGTGAAAGGTCTTAGTTACAATATTAAAATTTTATTATATTATAAAGTTTATAACCCAATTTATGCAATCCAAAAATTTCATCTTCATTTCTTCTAATTTGCATTTTAAACATTGGTATTTCCATGACTTATGAAAATACCGTCTTTCAAGAGGCGGACTCTTTTAAATTTGACACACTTTTTGAAAAAAAATTGTACATGTGTTCAGAGGCGGAGCTAGCCCTGGGTTAACGGAAAGTTTTGACTGTTGCCCCATCATATTTTCATCTGTATTCTTCGATTTTCCCAATTTCAATGATGGTTTAATTACCTATCTTGGAAGAGATTTGTTCTTGAATGTTGACGTGGATGATTTTATTGCTAAATTTTAAAATATGATAACTCGACATGAGCACGTTTATTAAATTAGTTGTATGACATTATTTTTCATTAATTGTATTATTTAATTATTTAATATTAAATAATGCTCCACCGTAATAAAATTCCAGGATCCGCCCCCGCTTATGTTTGATGTTTCCTTAAAATTATCATTTTTTTAAAAAAATTAAATCATTCTCAACAACTCATTAAACTTTTTACCATCTTCCATCAATTCCCTCCACACATTTCAACGTGCAAGAAAAAACAACACATAAACCTATCACTACTACAAATTACAATTATTGTAACACTTTTCTAACAACATTTATTAAAATGTTACAATAACTTATAAAATGTTAAACCTTTGAAAGGTATTACATAAATCTTGAAAAGTATTGTATTAGATCTAAATGCAACATCATCTAAGGTATTACTTGTGAAAGTGATGCAAAAGTCAAACTTAACATCTTTAGCACCTAAATTAACACTTTCAAAGTGTTACATTAGTTTTAGTTGTAGTAATATATGACTATAATGTCAAACATAGTGAGGGAGTTGCATTCTTTTACAATCGTAATGTAGCAAAATGAACCCATAATTTACCGATCAAGCAAGTTGTTTATTTCTAGATTCGATTGAGTATGAGAAAAAGGGTAGTTGATCAAATTAGTAATAACTTAGTGAATTCGGGGGTTGGTAAAATGGATATATCCGCAGGGCGGAGGGACACGAGGGCTGGAGGGGGCTCCAACCCCACCAATAATTTTTTACGGAGTATTAGTTTTTAAAAAATTTCCTTTAGCCCCGTTAGATATTTTTAATGATACTAATTTTTGAAAAATTACCCTTCAACCTCACCTTAAATATTAGCATATTTTCTATTAAATTTTATTTTATAAAAAAATATTTAAATAGCTCCGCCACAAAAATATTCTGGCTCCGCCCCTACATATCCGTAAGTTCATGAACACAAGTTGATATAGTTAAACAAAAGGGACCTATCTTAAAGAAAGAAGGAAGAACAAATCTTTAGATGTCTTTTGAGGATAGAAAACAAGATCTCGTTCTATGAGAGACTAATAACATTTTAAATATTGTGGAAATGAGGCACACAATAGTAGTACTTTGTCCCACCTGAAATTGTACTACAATCATTAGTATGTTGTTCAAAAAATGTATTTCACAATTAATATATTTACTTACGTATAATAACAATAAATAAAATACTGCTATTTAGAAACAACTTACTACGACAAATTGAACAATATAATATATAATGATATTATTGTTCATAAATCTAGTCAAATATGCATTCAAACTTTAATTGAAGATAGTGTCAAAAAACAAGAGCGTAATTGGGTGTTGCTATTTGCACCACCTTTTAGTGAAAAGTGGGTGTAAATAACATTGGAGATGTAAAATGGTAAAATTTCAATAGGTACATACTCTCACCTGGTGGTGTAAATAGAAAGACTGGCTATTTACACTCACCTGGTAGAATATGAGTCATGAGATCTCGTATTTCAACTTGTGTTTATCCAGTTATTGACCGTGCATATTTGACAAATTTTTATTTTTTTTTAATTTTTATTTAGAGTATGTCCCTTGAAAGACGATTTTTCTATAAGTCATAAAAAGACTAGGGCTTAAAGTACACATTAGAATAATTGAAGATAAAATTTTTGAGTTGCATGAATCGGGTTATAAACTTTATAACTACTACACATTGCATAATAAATTTTTAATATTGCAACTAACACATTTTACCTTTTATTATTCTAATTATACCCCATCTTTCCATAAACATATGGAAAGACGATCTTTCCCAAGACTTTGCCTTTTACTTATTTTAATTTGAACATAGTAATTACGTAATATATTGAAATCAACGTTAATAAAAATTATTTCAACATTAATGAAAATTAATAGATTAAAATGTACCATTAATAATTTTAATTAAAATTTATTACTAAGTTTTTTTTTTGCTAAATGTAATAGTCCACTAATTATTATGATATATTCTAGTACAATTCAGTCAAATTCTATACGAGTATTCAATAATCATTCCAATTTCGATCTGAGTCAATTTAATTTTTGTGTGATTCAATTCTTAGTCAACAATAATCATTCTAATTCAATGTGAGTCAATCTAATTTTTTGCATGATTAAATTTCTTAGTCAAACAATACTCTTTTAAATTCTAATACGAGTCCATTTGTGTGATTAAATTTCTTAGTCAACCTTCTTATTTGTGGGATGAAACTATTAGTAATTTTATGGACAGCTACGCTAAAATTGGAAAAAAATATATATAAAAGAGAAGATTACACTGGACTAATGTGATTCTATATATATTGTGTATTATGTATACATGCCTCACACAATCTAATAATAAATAGTTAAAATTGAAATATGAAATTAAAGTTAAACACATTTCATAAAACCAATTAAAAGATAATCAAATAAATAATCTAAACAAAAAGTAAATAGATATCAACGCTTGACTAACTTTAACGAACGTGGGGCAAATAGCAACTTGTTCTATTTACACTACTCCCTCCGGTCATCTAATATTGTTCTACTTTTTATTTTGAGATAATTTTTTATTTATGTCTCCTTCCCCTTTTGGTAAATTTAAGAATATTTTCATCGAGTCATTTTACCTTTTACACTTCCAATACAATCTCTACTATTTATTTATCTTTTTGAAAAAATTTATGCTCAAAAGTTGGGATTATAATAAAAGGACCAGAAGGAGTACATATAAGTCAGCATGCCTATTAAAAGGTGATGTAAATAAAAATAATGATGGTGTAAATAGAATTACCAGTGCAATTTTAGTTGGAATAGAGGGAGTAATATCAATCATTGACGTTGCCTTTTGCCAAGTTTGAAAGGACTATAAATAATTAAGCACCCACACGAACCCTTTCAATAAATAAACTACAGCCTTATCCCCAAAAGTCAAGTCAGCTCCTCCCAAATGACGTTATTTTTGTATTGGACCATAAATTTTAAGAATACTCCATTTTTTGATATAGTGGAATTTATGTTTCACTTTTTTAAAGGCAGCCACGAGTACAAGTGTCATTATTTTTTACTTTATTTAGAAAAGCTCAATTATGATTTATGAGTAAAGAAAAAGTTTTCCTGAAATAAAATGTACTGGAAATTTGTGTTGAGATTGTGCATTTTCACTGCATTAATAGAATTGGAATACTCCCTCCGTTTCTCTATTAAAAGCACCGTAGGTTTATGTGCTTGAATTTAAATAAAGAAAATAAATGCATGAAATTGAAGATAAAAAGTAAAAAGTATAATGAGTGGATGAAATTTAAGGAATCTTGTCTAAAATATAAAGTGTGCCAATATAAAAAAAATATCCTAATAAAGTAAGTGTATCATTAATAGAGAAACGGAGGGATAGGCCAATGATAAAAATTCCGGGGGACTCTTACACGTAGACCAGCCTAAGCCCGTCAAATGGGTCGGGTGACCCGTTGGATAACCGTTACCCATATACTATTTTTACTTATTGGATAAGACTTATTGGATAATGACCCATTGGATTAATGGATATAATTGGGTTGTAGTCATTGGGTTTAGTTGGGTTGGATAATGGATTATCCGTTGGATAATTTTGGATGGGTCGAGTTGAGTTGGGTAATGGGTGACCCGTGGATAATTTCATATAATAAGATAACAAAATTTTCACAAATTTGATTGCGAATGATTTAATTTTTCCCTAACACATATAATCATTTTAGAAACGATCAAATTCTTGATTCATCATATTTATCTATTTCGGTTCAAGTCTTAATAAATTTTAATTTGAACCAATTAAAAATTGATAAAAGATCTTGACGAAAGAAGTAGAAGTAGTATTTAAGAAACTTTTACTAAATTTGAAAAATCTCCTCCATGAAATATGAAGATTTTTAAAAATATTTTCTTTTATTGAACATAAGAAAATAATAAATGAAATTCCCACATTTAGCCACTCGAATAAATATTTCCTCTTTTGTAATTATGTACATGATTAAGCCTATATCAAAAAATGATTAAAGTTAATTGTAATTTTTCACTCCAAGTAAAATGTTACGTGACTTATCCATTTAAAGTTTAAATGGTTGAAAACACCAATTATTCATTAAGTATATACTGAATTATCCATTGGGTCTATACTAATTATCCATTGGGTCGAACTAAATGACCCATTAGGTATAGGTTATTTATTTGGGTGAAACATGAATTACCCATCAAGTCCGTGTTCTTTCTCAGTTCTCAGTTCTCACTTCCCAGTCTGTGTTTTGTTCCATCAATCCGCATTTTGTTCATCAATCGGTCTGCGCTTTGTTCATCAATCGGTCTGCGCTTTGTTCATCAATCGGTCTGCATTTTGTTCATATTCGAGTTCATAATATTATATTATGTAATATAATATTATGTACATAATATTATATTATATTTAATAAAAATAAAAAATAAAAAATATATAATATGTTGGCTTTGTAAACTTGACGAAACTAACGAACAATATTACTTGGGATAGAGCTCGAGCTTAAATACTATACGAACTCGAATATTGTACGAACTCGAATACTGTACAAACTCGAATACTGTACGAGATTGAACTCGAATACTTACGAACTTGAATACTGTACGAGATTGAGCTCGAATATTGTACGAACTCGAATACTGTACGAGATTGAACTCGAATATTGTACGAACTCGAATACTGTACAAGATTGAGCTCGAATACTGTACGAACTCGAATACTGTACTAGATTGAACTCGAATATTGTACGAACTCGAATACTGTACAAGATTGAGCTCGAATATTGTACGAACTCGAAATGTGTACGAGATTGAGCTCGAATATTGTACGAACTCGAAATGTGTACGAGATTGAGCTCGAATATTGTACGAACTCAAATATTGTATGAGATTGAGCTCGAATATTGTACGAACTCGAATACTGTACGAGATTGTACTCGAATATTGTATGAAATTGAATACTGTACGAGATTGAACTCGAATATTGTACGAACTCAAATGCTGTACGAGATTGAGTGCGAATTTTGTACGAACTCGAATACTGTACGAGATTGAATTCGAATACTGTACGAGCTTGAATACTGTACGAACTCGAATATTGTACAAGATTGAACTCGAATAATTTGTGAATTATAATTTGTATAATTTGTGAATTATAGTGAATATTTATGTTAAATATTACACATGCATTTAATTGGGTAATTTTGGATATTTATTGGGTATTTGTTATGTTCCCATTGAATTAACATAATATGAGACCCATTGAGATCAAAATTTCCCATTAACATAATTATTCTAATCTCAAATCCTAAAAAATAATGAGCATTTAATACCTGATCCCATTGGATGATGACAACTTGTAGCTCAAATCGATAAAAAATATTTAATGATAACTTATTGGGTTAATTATATAATGATTTATTGAATAATATATTTTAACCCACTGGATCATATGAATATCTCATGGGTTATCCATTTAATGATCCAACCCATTTATGACCAACCCATTATAACCCATTTAATAAACGGGTTAATTGGATAATGACTCATTGAATAATGATCTTTTAAATAATGAATTTACCCAATTAACTCATTTGACGGACCTAGACCAGCCACACAACTAAATACAACATTACAAAGTAACATCTTTGGAAATTTCAAGAGAAATGAACGTTTGGTTGTTATTATACCTATGAAAAATATTTTAAAAAAGGCAAAGTCTTGGGAAAGACGGTCTTTCCATAGACTTATGGAAAGACGGGGTTTGATTAGAATAATAAAAGGTAAAAGGTCTTAGTTGCAATATTAAAATTTTAGTATGAAACATGTAGTAGTTATAAAATTTATAACCCGGTTCATGCAACCCGAAAATTTTATCTTAATTTCTTTTAATTTACACTTTAAACCTTGGTCTTTCCATAACTCATGGAAAGACCGTCTTTCAAGAGACGGACTCTTTAAAAAATAGAAAATGAAAATGTTGATAAATATATAGGAAATGAAACTTTTCAGAATGTTCTAACATTTTGTTTTTTAAAGCGAAATAATCTCAACAAATTCTTTTATCAGACCTCACACGTTTCAATGAAATTAATAGATTAGTCAATGGTTATTGGAATTTTAAGAAGATGATAGTTTATCGACTTTTAAGGCTTTATTAATTTCATTTAATGTCCTCCTCTTCTAATGTTCCCACCACTTCCGTTAGCCTCGTTCACCATGTTGTGAATATTACTAATCCAACCATCTCACCATTTCTCCTGCCGTATATACTTTTCATTTCCTTACTTTTTGTTGGTGATGCTATAACGACTAAACGGTTCACTCAATGTCGACTCATTTAAAGCACTTAATAAGATATGTGTCAATCCATCAACCCGACCAGATAGCCCAGTGGCCAGGGCTCATGCCCGCCCTAGGAGCACCCTAGGTTCGAATCCAGCATAGTGCAAGTTTCTGGGGTTCAATCTCCAAATACACCGTGTTAGGTGTAGGAGCCTCACTTTGTGTGAGTTGTGTGGAAGTCTCACCCCACCTTTGTGTGAGACACAAGGGAGCCTCACCCCCATTGTGTAGGGCAACGTGGATTTATTTAATGGGAAGGAGTCCAAATATTTGTTTCAAAAAAGAAAAAAGAAAAAAGAAAAAAGAAAAAAGAAAAAAGAGAAATGAGAAGAATTCCAGCACGCCACGCCAAAGCACTTGATTCGTCATCGTTCTCAATCCCTCCGGTTATGCTTATAGTGACCTCCATTAGAGTTTCCTTAGCAAACCTTCTAGTACCCATAATAACTTCACTAACTAAAGTACAAGAAGGGAGTGTCCGAAGTAATAAGTCAAGGGGTTAGGGGGATGGGGGCTCTGGTATTGCCTAGCCACTCTCTGATTGAACAACTCGGAGTGGCCGATCCGATTTTGCACGATTGTAGCTTAGGTCCATCCAAGCAAGAAACCGTCAGAAACAGGGACACGTGCTCTCACATTTTTCATTTTCAGGAAAAAGAAACCTCCATTTATTCTGAAGTTTCCTCTCAAAACAAAACAACATTTTGTGATTTGATCCTTGTACAGGTGCCCAGTTCACTCTTTCTATAACAATAACGTAGACATTCAAGGTTAAAGTTGTATCTATATTTAGAATGGTAAACTTTATACCATGATATTGAGAGGTTGTGCTGGTGGTTGCTAATGTGATTTTTCAACAAGTAGGGGATTGATGAATTTTGAGGGTGGTGGTTCGTTGTGGTGTGGTGGTTGAGTGTTTTTATGAGATCGTGGCGGTGGTTCTCACCGAGGTTTTCTGTCATGCACATATCGATGAAATTTGGCAGTAGTGGTTCAACTGAATGTTCACGTGAGGGTAGGAGTGGAGCTAGGATACATATATGGTGGGGACTGATCTATCAGTTAAAACAAATCTCAAAATTTTTCATTATCAGAGGGGGTTGATAATCTTTTTTTAAAAAGATTTACTACCCAAATTTCCCTTAATTTTCATCTCGGTGGGGGATGGAGCCCCCTCCAATCCCCTTGTGGATACGCCCATGCGCGAGGGTATTCCTAGCTTTAATGGATTTCAATAAATTCAAAGACTTGAGTGAAACGATCTCACTCAATCTTATGATAAGACAAAGGGTTTAAACTTTAAATACTATTATCTAAAGATGAAATATAACATGTGGTACTTTTTGTAATTTCTTAAAACTTTATTTAATCTCTTGTTTCACGATAATTTTATCTAATAATTATTTTGTGCAACTGCTGCAACAGTAACATGATAAGAAGAAATTATATAGTAAATCTTTAAATAAAAGTAAGCACTCCCTATGTTTTGTTATTTATTGTACACTTATTATAATTGGATGTTTTCTTTTATTTGACATTCTTTCTATTTTTTGTAAGATTCCGTCAATTTCATCCACTCAATCTACTTTTTACTATCTATATTCAATATCATTTACTCTTTTTTTTTCCACATAAATCCAAACAGTTAAACCTATAATATCATAAATAGAAAAATGGAGGGAGTACTTGTGAAATTGGAGGTTGTGAAAATATATGTACCCATTAAATAAATTTTATTGCATTTGAATATACATTTAATTATTAATTCGAGTGTTTGGCTAACGCCCTCTTGTGTGTTACTTTCCTTTCATTTCCTTTCATTTCATAGTACCCCACGAACCGACCTGATAGAAAGCCGTATCTTTTGAAGATTTGAGGCTGGGGGGCAATGAATCGCATCTCATTAAGGTAATTTTTGTGGGTTTTTCTTCGTTTATCATTTGAATTATTGGGACGCAAGAAAACTACTCCGAGATAAATTGTTACATTTTGGCTCTTAAAAGTTAAACTGAACTAATTTTTACCATTAAATTTTAAAATTATCATGTTATATATTGTTGGATTTATTATAATATATATATTTTTTATACCCATAAACAAATATATTAATTGTTGAAAATTGATTCAATTGACTTTCAAAAGTTAAAATGTGTTAATTTATTTGAGATGGAGGGAGTATGTCCGTGAACACAATTTTTACGAATATCAAAAGTTGGAATTTTATGTAATTCAATTATGATGGTTATTTTTTCGAATAAACTCAAATTTTATTAAACTGAATACTAAGAAGTAACTTTTAACACAAATCAAATGATTACAAAACTCACACTCCCTGGATAATTTCTTAAGAGCATCCATAGGAGTGTGAGTATTAGTTAAGGAGTTGATACATCTTTCTTTGTGCAAATGTCAACCAATCAATGAATGTCATTTAACATGATTTTTAAATATTTTTAATTAATTATAATTTAAAATAAAAAAAGAAGCTACTAAGAAGTGCTCCTTAGGTCCACTACTATTGTTGATAGTTTATTCGTACCTACTTTTTATCAAAATTCATAATATGACACGTAAGAAGTGCTCCTTAAGTTTACTACCATTATGGATGCTCTAACTCTTTCTCTCTTTAATTATAAGAGTTTAAGTGTAGACCTAGAGTTTTCCAATTCATGAACCCGACTCCTGAATTTCCCAATTCACAAACCAATTCTTGAATTATGTAATCCATGAATCAACGCTTAAGTTCCTTCTTAATGAACACCATTGAGAGAATGATTTTCCGTGAGGAATTATATTATTGATGACTGAATATATAGAGAGTACAATAGAGGTGTAATAAGGAAATAACTATAATCATAATCTAATAAGTAATCTGATTTATCCTAACACCACCCCTCAAGCGAAGCGTCGGATTCAAAGACGCAAAGCTTGGATATGAAGAACTCAAACAAGGAACGAGAAAGACCCTTGGTAAAGATATCCGCAACCTGTAGAGATGTAGGAACATGGGCAATATGAAGCTTGGCCGAAGAAACCAACTCACGAACAAAATGATAATCAATGGCAATGTGCTTAGCTCGTTTATGTGCCACTGTATTCTGAGCTAAGAAGATGGCATTGTTGTTGTCACAAAGCAGAAGAGGCACACCAGAAAGAGGAACATGAAGATCACAAAGCAAACGAGTCATCCAGATGACCTCAGAAGCAGTGTTGGCCAAAACACGATACTCTGGCTCAGTGCTAAACCCGGATACAGTGGGCTGTTTCTTCGCACTCCAAGAAACCAAGTTACTGCCTAAGAATACAACATAGCCATAAGTAGAACGACGGGTCTCTAAACACCTGGCCCAATCTGCATCAGAATAACCGAGCACCTCCAAAGAAGAAGCTGCCCAAAAATTGAGACCAAAATGTAGAGTCCCCCAAACATAGCGAAGAATCCGAGTGACAACCGAAAAATGATCTTCCCAAGGGTCTTGAAGATACTGACTAACAGAATTAACAGCAAATGCCAAGTTCGAACGAGTGATGGTCAGATACTGGAGAGCACCAACCAAAGATAGATATAATGTCGAATTTTAAAATTGGGAACTCGTACTGTTGTGAAGCTGAGAATTTGGCAGAAATGGTGTAGAGACTGGAACTGCATCTAACATACTAGCCTGATAAAGAATGTCTCAGGCATACTTCGTATGTCCCAGAAGAAACCCCGAGGTAGTGGGCGTGACCTCCAAGCCAAGAAAGTAATGCAAGGCACCTAAATCTTTAATGGCAAACTCCTGATGGGTGCGATCAATGAACTACCGAATAAGAGTGGAATCATTGCCAGTCAAAATGACCAAAAGATACAACAATGATGAACCACGAGACAACACAAACAATGAAGTATCAGAAGAACTGCAACGAAACCCAAGCTGCAAAAGATTAGCACTGAAATGCTGAAACCATGCTCGAGGCACCTTCTTCAGACCATAAATGGCCTTCCATAGATGGAAAACATAGTCTGGGTGAGTGGGATCCTTATAGCCATTGGGTTGCGCCATAAAAATTAGAGAATCAAGAACACCGTTAAGAAAGGCATTCTTAATGTCCAACTGATGTAGAGACCAAGCACGCATAGTAGCAATAGCAAGAACTGTCTGAACTGTAATAGCTTTAACCACATGGCTGAAAGTATGGTCAAAGTCAAAACTGGCCCTGATCTACCAAACGTGCTTTATAGCGACCAACCGAACCATCAGGTTTGTACTTCAGCCGAAAACCCATTTAGACCCAACAATGTTGACGTCTGGAGGGCGAGGAACAATATCCCAAGTATGCTGACTACGAAGAGCGGCCATCTCCTCATCCATGGCAGAAACTTAAGAAGGATCTTGGTTTGCGGAACGATAATCAGTCAGTTCTGTCGGAGTAAGAAGAGCCGCAAGAGAATCATGAGCATGAATATCATAATGATCTCAGCGCTGAATAACTCTGGTGGAAGAGCGTGTAACCATGCGAGAAGTCGTTGGATGCGAAGAACCCATAATCTGGGACGTGGCCGAAATGGTGGAGCCATGATCGGCCATGGCCAAGGTGGGAAGGAGGCCCGTGGCTACCGGGTGCGAGCTGGGACCGACCGTGGCCATGCGTGGCCGTGCGGGAAGAAGACCCGTGGCTGTTCGGGAAGGACGCCCGTGGCATCCGTGGCTAACTAGAAAGAAGGCCCATGGCCTTGCGGGAACGGTGAGCTGGGACCATCCGTGCATAGCTATCCATGGTCGGGGTCATCTGGAGCTCCCGTTGCTGCCAAGTGTAAGCCATCACGGCTGGGCGCGAACGCGGGCGAGAGACCACCGGGCGTGGGCGCGAGCGAGAGAAGACCGAACGTGGATGAGAGACCACTACGGATGGCCGCGGGGAAGAAGCCACCACGGTCAAATTTAGGTCGAGATGACTCATCATCAGGAAAATGGAATGGAGGTAAAGACGGAGCCGAGGCTGGTGGCGGTGCCATCCCACGATTTGGATCAATAAAGGTAGAGATATCCAAACCTGAGGAGGGAGACCCAGTTCCTGTGACCGGAGCTAGAGGAAAATAAGCATCATCAAATCGAGCATGGCGAGTAACATAAACCTCACCAGTGGTAGAGTCGAGACACCGAAATCCCTTATACTGCGAGTTATAACCGATAAAGATATATGGAATACTATAGGGAGATAGCTTATGATCAGCAAAGGGGAGAACAAAAGGAAAAACTCGAAAACCAAAAGGATGAAAGTTACCATAGATAGGATCTCACTGATAAAGAAGACTACAAGGGGTCGATCCTTGCAGAACTGGAGTAGGTAAATGGTTGATAATGTAGACATCAGTGGTGAACGCATCATCCCAACGAGAAATCAGAAGATGTGAGTGAAAAAGCATCGTGAGACCCATCTCAATAACATGCGATGCTTCCGTTGTACAAATTCATTATGCTCTGAAGTGCCGGACAATAAACCTGATGATGAATAACTTTTTCCGCAAAGTGTGATCTGTGTCTTGTATTTAAAAAATCAGTGCCACCATCACTTTGAAAAACTCTAATTTTTGCAGCAAATTGATTCCCAACAAGTGCCTCAAACTGCAACGAAGTGTCAACAAAATTTGATTTGCGACGAATGGGGTACAACCAAGTGAATCACGAAAAATCATCCACAAATAATGCATTAAACGAAAAACCATTTGTAGATAAAACTGGGGAGAGACCCCACAAATCACAATGTATTAAATCAAGAACATTGTCAGCACGTTTAGGGTTCTCAACAACAGCCAACCGTTGACCTTTCGCCATAACATAGAGGGCGCAT
Organism: Rubia yunnanensis; assembly: GCA_037428765.1. NCBI lineage: Eukaryota > Viridiplantae > Streptophyta > Magnoliopsida > Gentianales > Rubiaceae > Rubia > Rubia yunnanensis. The sequence goes on along the minus strand of CM075071.1, from coordinate 70,138,769 downwards.
GTATGCGGTTTAGGCAACAAAGAAGAAACTGAAAGTAAACCAGACTTATGTAAACTAGTAATCACTGCACTAGGAACATGACCTAGGCGTGCATGCCACAATTCATATGAAGCTCGACTCTTATTCTGCTGTAAAACTGAAATAAATGATGCATCTCCCCGGTCCAAAACTTACAATCCATCCTCAATGTGCCTTTGACCCACGACGACCCTGGTTACTTTGTTCTGAATGACAAAATTCTGGTTATCAAATATAATTATGACACCCATATCTCTGGTTAACCGACTAATAGACAATAAATTCTTAGTAATATCAAGTACAACCAAGACACCAGACAAATGCAAGTTCTCAGACACTTTAGAATCACCAATGTGAGATATCATAACTGGAGCACCATCACCAACAAGAACACGAGATTTACCAGTACAAGTAGTGAAACTGTCTAGGCCTAAGGTGAAAGTCACCATAGGATTGGTAGCGCCAAAATCAAGGTACCAATCTGACAAACGAGAAGAAGTATCGGACTGCTGAGAAGGGTGATGATTTTCTGCCAAATGAGTGCTTGCGAACGACCAATCTGTGCATGCATATGATAACATGTCGCAGCATAGTGACCGAGATGTCCGCACCAGGAGCAGTGAGGACGACCGTGACCAGACCAGCCGCCTGAGAACTAGAAAAGGACTGTGGCCACCATCGGCCTCCCACCAAAGCGACCGCCGCGGCCACCGCGAGAAGGCCACACGCGGCCACCTCAAGTCGGTGTGTGATCCAACACGTGACCGTCTTGAGGTGCGTCGCTGGTCTGGAACGCGACATGTCCTGTGGCTAGTCCTGAGTGTCCCTGTAAATTCATCAAAAAGGCCTCGTAGTTTTTGGCATGGGCAAGAACATTCGCATAAAGCGAGGCTGGAAAACATTAATCAAAAGAGCAAAAAAAATCTTTATACTCAGGACCAAGAGAAGTCAAGAACCATACAATTTGAGCATTTGAAACCGGGTTACCTATGACAGACAGTTGTTCAAAAATCTCCTTAAATTTGAGATGAAGTTCATGAACAGTACCTGACTTACAAATACCATGCGCATTTGCGCGAAGACGAAGAATGGTGGAGGCACTGCTATTCTGATAGATGAGAGCAAGGTTATCCCAGATATCTTTGGAAGTGGCACAATCTGGGATTTCCGCGAGAACTTTAACGGTGAGAGGAAAAACAAGAGACTGTAGAGACGTTGATCTTCATCAACCCATTGATCATTCTCTTCTTTTGCTTTCAAATAAGCCTCATGGAGATCAACCTTGCTGCCACCCAAAGGAGTTGAGACTGTGGCAGCAAAGGACAAAGTCTACGGTGGTGGTGGTGGTGGTAAAGTAGGACGAGATCTAGTGTCATCAATGAAACCGTATAGACCTTAAGGACGAAGGACATAACCTGTTTGACGCTTCCAGAGAAGATAATTTGATGGAGTGAGTTTGATCTGCATCATCTGGAGCAGAGTGTTGCAGGAGAGTTTTTCTTGAGCCATAGCTGGAGAGGAAAAGCAACGGGAGCGGAGCCGCGTGGAGCAACAGGAGAAGAGCGATCCGAGAGAAGCTGCGCGGAGCGCGGAGGGGGAGCCTCGGGAAGAAGACGACGACTGGAATTTTAAGTTTATAGGTTTTGGATCAGAAGAGTCTCTGATACCATGAGAAAATGATCTGCCGTGGGGAATTGTATTATTGATGACGGAATATATATATAGAGTACAATAGATGTGTAATAAGGAAAAAAACTCCAATCATAATAAATCATAATCTAATCAGTAATCTGATTTATCCTAAAAATCATTCATGAATTATTTTTAGAATTTAAGGAGGAAAAAAGACACTACTTGGAATTTAAGGAATATTTTATTATAAAATTTTAATAGAATCTTGGTAAAATTATGATGGGGGTGATGATGAAACTTGCTGCATGATGCGAACAGAGAGGAAACAGGCATGATATATGAACAAAGTGCCCAACAGACGAGAAGAAGAAGGAAAAGAGGTACAGATTCATTCACTCCCCCACACAAATCATACCTGCACAGACAGTGTGCATTTCCAATCACTCTTCTTCACAATTACTACTACTACGCACTGTTTCTTCACAACAAAACGTAAAGGTGACTCCTCCTCATTTCTCAATTCTTCTCGAAAGTTTTAAAAGAGAGGCCTTCTTTTGGGGTTAAAACACTCGTTGCGCTCCCGAGATTCTTTTGAGTACGTGTCGTTCTAATTTTGTGTTTTAAATCCTCAAACCATTACATGCTACTTTGATTTATGCTACTCCCTCTCCTATTAATTTATTCCCACCTTTGATCAATTTTCTCGGTTCAGGTTTAACTACTGATAACTTTAGCCACATGTACTAATGGGGTATCAAAATTTGATATTTAAAAAATACGTAATGCAGAGAATCTAATAGTATCTTACATGATGACATTGTTATTTGTATAAATAATTAAAATTTATGGTCAAATCTGCCTTGAAAAAGTTCATCAATAAGTGTACAAAAATGACCAAGACGAAAGAAGTACTCCATCCATCCCAGTTCAAACTTTCAACTTCACTTTATGTCACTATTCAGTATCTAACTTTGATCACATATTTAAATAGATGCATAAGCAATAACATCGTACGTAAATTTAGAGATTTGTTCGGCACTTTGGTGAACTAGTTTTTTTTTTTTTTTTTTTTTGGATAAATGAACATGTTTTCATGTTGCAGAAGGAATGAGTACTTTTGAAATCGTGACAGATCTCAACTTTAAATTAAACTTCCAAGTCCCCTTTCTTTCTCTTCCGGTAATAGTCCTAGATATCTAATTCTGACCGCCTATACCTACACATCTTCATTTCTAGTACTGTAATAGCCCATTAAATTCTCCCAATTGCATACTCTCGTAATCTCATTAAGCCATTCTTGATTCTTCCCATTCAGCTTTTAAAATAAAATGATGGAAAGCTCGCAACTTTACTGACTATTTCCCTCTTCAATTCTCTCTACTCTGCCTTTTTCATCCGTTGTGTTGCTGTTCTTGTTCTGAACCATCTTCATCAAATCCATGAAAGAGAGAGGCAAAGCTGTGGATATGGAGTTCAACTACTCCTGTTCATCCGAGGTTCCATGCCGGAAGCATCCGCTGTCATCCTCAGTTGGGATCTGCGCTTTTTGTCTGAAAGAGAGATTGGTGAAGCTGGTGTGTTCTGAGTGCGGAGAACAACGTTTGTCCTCGTGTTCCTGCACAGACATCTCTTCTTCCTCGTACAGAAACTCGGATGTCGGGAGCGTCGGGAGAATCTCTTCTCTGATTGAGAACGAAAAGATCGATCTCCAACAGATGAATCAGCAGAAGGAGGCGAAAAAAGGCGATCAAGAACAAGAAGTGATTGTTCTTCGGAGGAGCAGTAGCAGCTGTGTTGAGGTGAAGAGGTACAAGGGATTCTGGAAGATCAGGAGGCTCTTCAGGAAGAAAAAGGAAAAGGGCTGTCAAAAAGATGCAAACTTTGATGATATTGAGAATGATAAGAACAGTGAATATTATGTTCCTGATCATGTTATGGGAGTTTCAAGATCCAGGTCTCTTTGCAGCTTCAGAAATGGTGGATTCAATGACACAGATGACAGCAGCGATTATCGCTTTTCGAGCGCGAAGATCTCTGATTTCACCGGTGGAATTCTCTTCGATTATGACAAACAATGCGGGTTTATCGAAGGGGAAGCGAGGAAGAGTGGGTTCAGAGGGCTGTCCAATGAATCAGAACCGCGAAAAAGCGGTTGCAGAAGATCATCTGATGCAGAGAGCAATGGGGTGAAGAGAAATGGTTATGGCCCTTATGATCTTGATAGAACATGCAGTGTTCCTCACAGAAGTGTTTTTCCAGTGAAAGAGAGTGATTTTTCTGCCATGGATGATTCTGCTTTCATCGATTTGAAGCTCGATTTATCGGCCGAAGAATCAAAGCCGGAGCTTTCTGATTTCAAGATCAAAGAAGTTTCTGATCCTGGTGGATTCAGGGGTGACACTTTTCTGTGTGATGGTGGATCTTGCAGGATTCCGGTGAGTGATCGAGGGTACAAAAGGGGGACCAATAGCTACAAGGTTTGGAAATGGCTTTCTAGGCATTATTCTGGTCTCAGAAGTTCTACCAAGAAAAATGAAGTTTCTGCACTGAAGCCATGAAACTGAGGGTTTAGCATAGTAGTATATAGAAACCATAATCTGCAGTTTTTGTTGCATCCATGTTCTGTTAATCTATTCAAGCTGTGTTACATTCTCTGTCGTTTCTTAATTTAAGCAAAACAAGCACAAATAAAAGTGGATTTTGCTTTATGGATTGCTTCTTAGGACTTTGTTAAGGAAAAGCATCTTATGAACATGTTTTCCATGAAATTCATACTTCGAAGACAGATTCTGGGATTAGGATGAAATGTTAATGGTGGACTGAGTTTGATCTGCCCCTTCTGATACCTTACCTCTTGTTTTTTCCCCCAGTCATATATATGGTTTTTAACTTTCCTACGCGAAGAAAACTGTACTAACAAATTGAAGTGTGAAGAGTGTCATATGTTTGCCTCTCCCCAACTTCACCATTACGCGTGTCTTCATTATCGTTATATATGATTAGAGTTCGCCATAGCTTTCAAGGGCTATTTCGTCGGAGAGGAAAGTCAAAAGTCACACGACAGAGAAAAAATGAGGCAAGGAAATTAAATAGGTTTTTAACTCAGTCAATATGTGTTTTTACATCTTTACATCTCTTCTTAACGTACTTGACCACACAATAAGTTAAATGGATTTAAAAAAATTAACAAACAAGTGTAAGGTTAAAAAAAAAATATTTTAAAAAGTAGATGATTAAAAAAAGTATTCAGTCATTTGTAATGTACCAAAATTGGAATTTAGTCTTTGAAAACTTATTATTCCCTCTATCCCAGCTCTATTTGTACCCTTACTTTTTTGACACTATTCTCTATCAAAGTTTGATCGCATATTTGAATAGATATATGAACAACACAAAATTTCGTATATGTTGTAGAATTTGTCTTAATAAGTAGTTTTTAAATATCAACTTTTTATTTGTCATTATTATATGTAGATAAACATATTGATGGTTAAACATATTTTTTAAAGAGTACGATAATGATTGCTATGCATATAGAGGTGGGATGGGAGAATAAAACAAAATAATGTGACAATTAGTTCGAACTATACATAATATCGATCGGAATGCTGCGGGGGTCTTTGTCTCAGGGTCCGCTATTAGGTCATAGCATTGTCTGGTGTTTGTCGAACTTTTCAAGAAGACAAATATCCATATTTTTTCCTTCTCAAATTCTCAATTCTTTATGACTGCATGAGGTAGCCATTAGGCCTTTCTATCTTGGGCCTCAATTCAGCCCAATATCCATTTCCTCCACATAATTGGCCACCATCGCTTTGCTCCCTGCGCGAAAAAAAAAAAACAGAAAATTTTGAACAAGATTCTAATTCAACAATTCTGAACTTTTAAAAAACATTTTTTCTGTTCTTTTGGATTTTTATTTCGAAAAAATCTTGAAAAAGAAGGTCTTTCCATAGACTTATTGAAATATGTGATTTAATTAAAATAATAAAATGTAAAAGGTCTTGGTTGCAATATTAAAATTTTACTATGCAACGTGTAGTAGCTATAAAGTTTATAACCCAACTTATGCAACCCAAAAATTTTATCTTCATTTCTTCTAATTTACACTTTAAACCTTAATTTTCTCATGGCTTATGAAAAGACAGTCTTTCAAGAGACGGAATCTTTTATTTCTTGAAAATCAAATCAACTAAAAAAAAAGAAAACTGGGCTGCCTCCTAGCTGCACCGTCATTTATAATCTTGGGACAGACTTTGGATGCCATTAATGATTATATGTTGGGCAAAATTGAATTTTTTTCCCATTAATGCCACCTGAGAAGTATCATAGTATGGCGTAAGGCGATGACCATCGACGATGAATGCCTTTTTTCTATCCATACTTATAATCTCTACTATCCCGTCTGACCAAACAAAAGCCATTTCGAATGGTCTACTCCATTTAGATTTGAATTTCCATGACATATATCGAAAGTTTTACTCAGAAGTAAGAATTTTCTGCCCAACCACGAATTTCTTATATTTCAATTTTTTTAAATCCATTTCTTAATGTTCAAATTTCTTATATTTTCTGCCCAACCAGTAAGAATCTTATTGCGCTCCTTGTACCATATGGCTTGATCAAACCATTTCAATCTTAGATCTCCCAATTCTTTGAGGTGGAATTTTGTTTCTTCCTCACACTTAATACTCACTGGAAGAGTACCATAATCTCCTCTATAAACATGTTTTAGATCGGTGGTAATGCTTTCAACTCCAAATTTGAGGTTTTCACATCCGATGAGAATAGTCTGGTGGATGGGTCCCGTTTGGGCAAACCGGACCCTGTACACATTTCAAAATTTTTTTGAACATCCGCTTCAAACTGAGTCGAGTTGGGCATGCCGTGATTTATTTCAGTTCTGGGCACCACTTTTTGAGAGTACACTGAACACAACAATTTGCGGATTTCCTTATCGCTTGAGACTTGAACATTTACCTCTTTTGGACTAGTAGGAATTTGAATTCCCATCTTATCCTGCAAAACTTTAGTCTTAAGAGAATGCTGGACAAGAGGGTTAGTATGATCTATGGTAAACACATTCTCAGCATCTGTAGGTTTCTAGGCTTATGAATGTTGAGTGTGTACTTATCACCAAAATAATCCAGATAAATGGTTCCATCACCAACATTAATAATGGTGTTTGCAGTTTTCAAGAATGGATGACCCAACAATACCCCTTGTGTTCCCTTATCACTAGTATGATTCATTTTTACCACACAAAAAATCTGCAGGGTACACAAAGTTATTGACTCACACAAGTACATTTTCCAACAACCCTTCAGGAAATACACAGGATTTATCTGCCAATTAAATTATCACTCTAGTGTCTACCATTTCAGCTCTATTAAAAGTTTGATACACAGATAATTGCATAACATTAATCGAAACTCCTAAATCACATATGGCAGCATCAATCTTCTTATTTCCTATGTAATAAGGTTAGGAGAACATACCTGGGTCTTTGCACTTTTGAGGTAGTTTCTTTTTTATCACAGCTAACACAGATTCACTAATCATGATCTTGCTCGAATACTTCATCTTTCCTGCAATAAAATCTTTCAAATACTTGCTTAGGTGGTAACTTTATGACCTACAAGAAAGGAATGTTAATATCCATTTTCCCAAAAATCGAGACAATATCCAAATCATCTTCTTTTTTTCTTTTCCAATCTATGAGGGAAGGGAGGTAAAATTTTAAGTGAAAGATCATGTAAACTCAACCTCTTACTTCAGCTGATACCTTGGATTTACCTTTATCTCTGGTCTCAGTATGCTCAGAATTTCTTAGATTTTACGGAGGTTTCGTCGCCTTTTTCCTCCACTTCTTGATTATGAATTTATGTTGTAGAGTTCGGTTTTGGCAAACTGGACCCTTCGTCAGTGAGCTCCTTCGCTTCTTTGTCCGTGGATTTCAATGGGAAGGCTCCAACTACCCTTCCACTTCTAAGTGTGACCTGATTTACCGTCTCATGTGGATTTAACTGAATTTGAGAAGGTAACCCTGGTTGTTTCATCCTAAGTTCGTTCATAGAGCTTGGTAAATGAGCAATTTGTTGCGTATGCTCCTCTAAAGTTGCTCCGACCTTCTCAAACCTTTGGTGTTGCTTCTGCATCATGTCCATCAGTATGTCCAGCTTATCGTTCATAGATTTCCCTTGACCACCTTGCGGGGATTGGGGAAAAACTAGGGCTTCTCGTTGCATTGGTGGAACATATGGTCGTTGGTAATGTTGAGGCTACTGTAGTGGGGGGCATGTTCTCTCAAACGGAAGTTTGGGTGATCCCTATACCTTGGGTTGAAGGTGTTGGAATATGGATCACCATCTTGCTGCCTCTCATCATAACTCCCCATAGCATTTGCTTGGACAGGTATCTCTCCCATGGTAAGAATGCACTGTGACGTCGTATGGTTGACTACTCCACATGTATCGCAAGACCCTTCTAGTACAACCGTAACCTTGTCAATGAACTTGGAGAGATTTTCTCTATTCATTCCATCCTCTCATTTATCTCATCTTGTTCGGGAGTGGATGTATGTGTTACCTTCTTCAAGATTCAGACTTCTTGCTGATCGTACTCCTTCTTGAATCCACCAACCTCTTGATGATCTCTCTAGCATCATTCACTTGAAGGTGAGAAAATCCACCGCTATTGGAAGAGTTTATCAAGTCCTTGTTGCTGGATGTATCCTTGGTAAAAGCACTGGAGCAACCGGGCTTCCGTCATTCAGTGATTAGGGCAACTATCCACCAACTTCCTAAACCTCAACCAATAAGTACTCAATGGTTCATCATACTTATGCTTGATACTTGTGATCTGCTTCTTCAAAGCATCTGTTCTTGTGGCTGGAAAGTAGTACTCCAAGAATAATTTCTTCAATTCAGCCCACGTTGAAATGGAGTTGGGTGGCAGGCTTGAAAACCACTGATTAGCTGCTCCTGTCAAATTGAATGGGAATGCCACCAATTTTAATTGATCTTCCGTCACAGTGGATGGCCTTTTCTGCACCTTACAAATTTTCATAAATTCACTCAGAAAATTGTAAGGGTATTCGGTGCTTCTCCCATGGAATTTTGGAAGTACGTTCAGGAATGCCAGCTTGATCTTAATCGGATTCTCGGTCTCCGGCAGCTGAATGAAGGTTGGGGGATCATCTTCACTATGATCAGTAAGTTCTCACATGTATGGATTGTTTGGGTTCTGCCCAGGCTTCGGATTCCGTCAAGCTCCGTCCATCTCGGTATCCATTTTTGAATCAGAGGTGGTTACTGAAATCGTAATGGGTCGGGTTTGGCCAAACCGAAGGGTCACGACAGAGACTGCTTTCCGCATCTTTGTTCTCTTTCTGTTCTACTTGGCTGTCTTCTTAACTTCTGGGTTGAAAATTAAATTCGGCCTAGATGATCTGCTTATAAACCAAGCACACTAAAACATAGGTTATTAGGGAGGGGGGGATTAAAAACAATTGAGCTACTGCTACCCGGCAACGGCACCAATTTGGTGAACGTCGTTTCACTCGTCAAATAACCTGCAAACTCAGATTAATACCAGTTAGTCGGCGGTAAGCAGAGCCAATCCCACGAAGAACAAAAGAAATAGTTAATAATTATTTTTCCTACTAATTTAGAAAACTGTTTCAGTGATGCCACCTTGCCTTACTTTTCATAATGAATTCTAACACTAAAAATGCAAACGATGACACTAAAAATGAGAAATAAATCTATAGATAAATGTTATCGGCTAAGAATAACTCATGCTAGTTAACAACGATCATAGACACAATAATGAATCAATTTTTACACGTCTATCAATTATAGGGAAGTAGATATGCTTAGAGGTGCAATAATGAATCAATTAACGAATGAATAATCACACAAACTATAAAATCAAACCCTACTTATGAACAGCAAGCTGCGCACGGATAACGTGACACGGCTGACAAAGCTGCGCACGGATAAAATCAAGCTGTGCACAGATAAAATCAAGCTGCGCACAGATAAAATCAAGCTGCGCACGGATAAAATCAAGCTGCGCACAGATAAAATCAAGTTGCGCACAGATAAAATCAAACCCCTCGGGGCATGTGACATGGCTGACAAAGCTGTCACATCTGATTTCTTAAACGGTTCCCAGCATGGTAACCAAGGACCGATTTCTTAACAAGAAATCGGCCTATAAACTACCACTGTGGGTGTTTTCGATTTCTAGAGCGATTTTTTTAAATTAAGAAACTCCGAAGGCACTTTCCCTTAAACCTAAACACGGAAATGCAAGTGAATAATTCAATACTGTAAGAAATTCCAAACTCCAATGATTAATGTTGTCTGCGGTGGAAGTAATTAAACCAAAAGAGAAGAAAAGTCCTCTCTGTTCTCGGAAACCAGGGCCAAAGAAATTACAAGTCTCCTGTTAGTCCGAAAATAAATGACAAGTTGAAAGAAACCAAGTAACTCTCTGGAATCACAAATTATCCAAACTAAAATCTGATATCTTAACTAATGACTAAGGGGTCGTTTGGTTCATGTGGGAATTCAATTCTGTGGTAATTTGTATTTTATGGGAAGTTGTTTCCGTGATCAAATTTCTAGGATATACACAAATCGTGTTTGGTTGCACATGCGGATTCTATATTTCCTATGAATTAATTTTCTGCATGTTGTTTGGTTGACTTCATTTGTTTCTTTGGAATCTAACGATTTTGTAACTACTTTTTCAAAAAGTTCAAATTAACTCCAACACAACATTCACTTATCATAATTTTCAAACATTCATGACAAAATAAATTTGAGCTTAATCATAACTCACTCGAATCTGAAAAAAAAAACTTATTGCTGTCTTAAATAAAATTAAAAAATAAATCGAATTCAATAACAATTACCTATTCCACTCAAAGTCTAAAAAACAAAAAAAACATATAAAAATTTAAACGCATCATCCTTTCCCTATTAATCTGAAAGTAACATACCCTGAACATAAGTGTATTTATAGTCTTCGGGGAGACTGAAGAAGAAATCAACTTCCAGGGGATTAAGAGCAATCTTCTTTGAAACAGTAATAACTTCAGTAGGGGTTAATCCTCCAATTTTCATAACCTCGGAAGTCACTTTCAGCCGCCTCTCTGCAGAATCAGACTCGTGTTGAAAACAATTAGCAAGTCGTCCAATGTGTCCACTTGCTATTTCCATAACATCATTCATTTTTTCAAGTTTGGTAGAAAACTCTTTCAAAGCTTCAATAGTACCGAAACAAAGTCTGCGTCTCATAAATAAAGACGTCCGAGTCAGAATTGTTCTCCTGAAAATATCTTCTTCCCAAATCTTTTGAAATATAATCTTAAGAGATAATATTATAATCAAATTTCCAAAATTCTCTCTTTAAATCAGCCCAAAAATCTCTTCAAATCAGCTCTAAAATATTCTCTAAAAATACTCCACAACCATGGGCGGAACCAGTAGTACGCGAAGTAGGACTCCAGTTCTACCTGAGTCGCCGGTCGTAGGTAGTAGTGATGTAAGGAATCTGGCGAGATGCGCGTCTTCAGACGAGCTTCCGCGTCTTCCGGCGAGATTGCTCTGAGAAGAAGGCATCTTCGCGGCCTTCTTTTTTTTTGCCCATGAACTATTAAAAAACGATGTCGTTTCATTTGTACTGAGGGCACAAAAAATGAAAATTCAGTTTTAAGATGGATTGGATTGGGCCATTTTCCCAATCAAATTTCAGATTGGGAAAACTTCAAAACGGGGAAGAGAAAGGCAGTGGCCAAATCTCAGCTCCCTCCAACCACGCCTCCGCCTCCTGACGCCGGACGCCGCTGCCGTCCCACAGTCGACGCCGATGCCACGGCCCACCACCGTCCAGCCCTTCACCGTTCAGCCTCCCCTAACAAAATTTTCTGGTTCCGACACTGTCCACAGCTGCACATGTCCGAATTATATTTTGACTGCTTCTTCTTGCCATAATTGTCAAATGCTCCTTATTCTCCTCCAAATTCCTCTCAAACCCAAAAACTGTGATATGTAACAAATAAAACACTCAAAGTACACATTAATCCCGTAAAATCATAGTTAACTCCAATAAAATAAACAACATAATTCATACACATCAGCTAACCTAAATCCTGCAAAATGGTTCTTGAAAGTTGTTTCTAAATTAATGGATAACATACAAAATTCATGTCATAAAGTCTATGCTGATGTAAATTACATGGAAGATAATTAATTAAAAAATATGTGGAATTCTTGACTATTGCTCTTAGAAAGCAACACAGGGGCAAAAAAATTAGACAACTCATCAGGAAATCCATCTTGTTATTTAGCTTAGTCAATTGCTATTTCACAAAGAAGTAAAAATTTCTTGGTTTCTGATCATTCTTACAAGCAAGAAGTCATTCTGTTTTGTTCTTTAACTCTGTGGTAGAAATGTATGTTGCAAGGCCTCTTTCTGAATACATCAAGAATCCATATGATCTTTCACTGTATCCCGATGGTCCGAATTCAGGATACATGGTAATCCAAGACAAAGAATCAGAAACATATTCTTGTTTTGGATTGTCCAAGAATACAACCATGGGATATCTCCCCTTTCCTCAGAACAAAGCCTTAACTCTTGCATCTGGTGATGTTTTGAATGATATTATCCTCATCCCAGTTCTAAACCTTCCCTTATCCTCCAACCGGTACTATGCGATCCAGCCACACGGGAAGAATCATAAAGGGTATGCCTTTCCTGTTTTTCTTTTGTCAGATTGTTTGTCCCGTGAGTTGAAAAGGTTTGTTTGTTTCAGGGAATCATTCACTTGTTCGAGGGAAGACGACATGAAGACTTCTTGTTTCTGCCAACATATTGCAGACGTTAAACCGAAGCCATTTGATCCAAGAAATGTGTATCAGCAATTCGAAATATGTGCGCATGAGGCACCATGCACCAGCACGGGTAACTTCTACGCGAAATCTGTTGCGCCCAATGGATATCCTCCCGAGTTCATGCGAGCGAAAGGATGGCAAGTTGTCACAAAGACTCCAAAAAAGTACAAGTTACATGAAGCTCCAGGCCTTAATCCTTCACTTCGCGCTCGTCAGCCGGAGCTGTATTTCCCAGCAACAAGAAGTACTTCAAAGGCGGTTGTGGTGGGGAAATGGTACACTCCTTTCATGTTTGTCAAGGAGGGCAGACTGAGAGATCAAGTGAAGAAATCGCCGTTTTATGAGGTGACTTTGGAGCAGAAATGGGAACGGATATATTCGTGTCAGAATAGTTCTCTTGTAGGCAAATGTGTGAATCTTGATGTAACAGTTGATCTAGAAACGGTGTATGTTGCTGGAAATGCAGCCGTTTGGGACGCAAACAATCGCGTATTTGATAAAACGATATGGTTCTGGAGTTTTGGTGTAGCTGGAAAGGAAGAAAAGGCTGGGATGGCTGTGGAGCTGGTTGAAAGAATGAAATGGGAGCAAGAAAGAGGGGGGTGGAATGGTGGGAGGGAAAGGCAAGTGAAAGTGAAGAGATCGGAGAAATTCGAAGGAAATGTTCAATGGAGAGAATTCGGATGCTATGTTTTGGTTGAGAGTTTTGTGCTGAAGAGAATGAATGGAAGTGTAGTTTTGGCATATGATTTTAAACACATTCAGCACATTAGAAGCATATGGGATGTGTGAAAGTGTTTTTCTTTCTACCTAGCACTTGTGCTTTGTTTACTTCAGAAAACACAGGAATAAAGAGAGCTTATGGCTGTGGCTTTGTTTCTCTAGTTACTTGTCCACTGGTTTGTCATAGACTCTGTTCGTAAATGTGGGAATTCTAATGAAAATGTTGAAACTACTGTGTCTTTCTTATTATTTTTTCCCCATTACATGAGTAGTAATTGGATTTGCACTCTATTACTTGATGGCTATACTCCCTCAGTCCCATATTAAGCAATGAGAGAAGAAGTTTCAGAATTTTGACGAGTGTGAAATAACACAATCACCCCTCTTCTTAATTTTCTCATTAGAAACCTTGCTTATTGCCACCATCACAACTACATAGGGGCGACAGTGAAGAGCAGAGATGGTTGTGACACTGAAGAGAAGATGGTGGTCAAGATAGATGGTGGCAGTGGTGGAAGTTTTTTTTTGCCATCAATATTTTGTTGAAAGTTTCTAAATGTGAAAAATGTGCCACGGGTAGAATAAGAATGTGTGCAATTTAAATTGGGATCAAAGCAATATACCAATGATAAGTCTAAGGTAAATAATAGTGAATTGTTATATCACCCTGTATTTTACTTGATTACGCCCTATATTTATACTATTTAATATACAATATGTATTTTTAATTTAATTTAAATAATTTAAATTAATTAATATTAAATAAAATTTATTATTAATTTAAATAAACCTGCTCCGCCGCCGCCGCTGCTCCTCCTCCTCCGCCGCCTTCTCCTCTTCTTCTTCTCTTCTTCTCTTCTTCTCTTCTTCTCCGGCGTTCTTCTTCTTCTCCGGCGGCCCCCGCTCTCCTCTCTTTCTCCGGCTCCGGCTCGCCTCTTCTTCTCTCGGCCACGTTCTCTTCTCCCTGTTCTCCTCTTCTTCTCCCGGCTCTTCTTTTCCCGTTCTCTTCTTCTCTCCCATTCTCTTCTCTTCTCCCGCTCTCTTCTCCCGTTCTCATCTCTTCTCCCGTTCTCTTCTCTTCTGCCGTTCTCTTCTTCTTCTCTTCTTCTTCTCCAGGTGGCTGGCCGTTCTCTTCTCTTCTTCTCCAGGTGGTCCGGTGCCGGCAGTGGAGGTGGAGGTGGTCCAGCGCCGGTTGTGGAGTGGAGGTGGTCCGGCGCCAACGGTGGAGGTGGTCTGGTGCCGGCGTTGGAGGTGGCGGTGGTCCGGCGCCGGCGTTGGAGGTGGCAGTGGCGGTGGTCCAAGGGTATATTAATTTTTATATTTTTGTTTTGTTTTTTATTTTTGTTTTATTTTGAAAAATTAAATTAAGTATTATACATATATGTACGTATTAGGGCGTAAACTAATAAAATACAGGGCGTGATATAGCAATACCCTAAATAATATGGTATCCATGGGGTACCATAAGCACCGTATCCCTAATGATATTTTGTGTATTTCAAATAAGTGGTGCATCTGTAGTTGTGCAACCCTAGGCAATTGCCCTACCTTCTTGCAAAAGTAATATTTTTTTAAACCAGTAAACACATAATTTTTAATTACTGTCTTAGTTTAATTTTAATTATGAATCCATTATATTCTCTCAAATGTTAAAATTTCTCAAAATTTTAACATTGTACCTTCAAAGGTAGAGATATCAAATTAAATTGTGACCCATCAAATTAAATTTCTAGATCCACCCCCATTTCAAATTATGAGAAACGTGCATTCGTTATGTGATATTGTGCTTTATTATAATTCCATTATGATTACTATACAAATAGTGAATGCACAATAATATTAGTATTGAAATACAATACACATTTATGGGACCCGGAAGTACGATATAAGAATTGTAATTCTAAATGTAAAATTTGAAATTACATAAGAAAAATTAAATCAAAGATATAAACTACGTTGTTGTACCTACCAAAAAGACTTAACACTCGAAATTTGAGAGTTCAACACTTCTACATTTATTTAGGAATGCATGTGTCCTTTGTGTACAAGTTTGAACCGCGTCCTTTTGTTGCATCCCATCTGGAAAAAATAGAGGGTAGATTTTTCAAGGTCTTGAATACTATGCAACCGTGTTGAAGTTTCTTGGTTTCGTAATGGAGAAGATTCAGACCTTCTTTTCTCCGATCCCACATTATATAAAGAGTTATCTACACATTCGTTCATTTCCATTTTTCAGCAGATTTTTTCAGAATAATGTATGCTGCAAGGCTTCTTTCCGAGTACAGAAGAAATCCTGATGCTCTTACACAGCCCCCTGATGGTCCGAATTCAGGATACATGGTGATTCAAGATGAAGATTCAGAAACATATTCGTGTTTCGGGCTCTGCAGGAACTCCTCCCTTGAAGATTTGCCTTTTACTCAGAACAAGATCTTAACTGTTCGCTATACTCAGAGCACAGGCCAAACTACACATGTTTCTCTGGATGAAGCTATCTTCATCCCAGTTCTGAATCTTCCCTTGTCTTCCAATCGGTATTACGCGATCAAGCCTAACGGGAATCATAAAGGGTATGCATTTCTTCTCTGCTCTTGATTATTTCAGCGTCTATCTTTGGTCTGACTTAATATGGTTGGATTGTATTAGAGAAGCATTCACTTGTTCGACGGATGAAGACATGAGGACCTGTTGTTTCTGTCAATGCGTGAAAGACATCAAACCTAAGCCATTTGATCCAAGAAATGTGCATCAGCAGTTTGAAGTTAATCTGTATGAGGGAGTATGTGTTAGCAAGGGCTACTTTTACGCGAAATCAGTTGCTCCTGATGGCTACCCTCCCTACTTCATGAGAAGAAAAGGGTGGACGGTTGACACAAAAACTCCGAAAAACTACAAACTGGAAGAAGCTCCTGGCCTTAATGCCTCCCTCCGCGCGCGTCGCCCGAGCGTGAACTTCTCACCTTCGTATGAGTCATCCGAGGCTGTTGTTGTGGGGAAATGGTACACTCCTTTCATGTTCCTCAAGGAGGGGATACTGAGCGAGCAAGTGAAGAGGTCGCCGTTTTATGAGGTGACTTTAGAGCAGACGTGGGAGCGGGTTTTCTATCGTCGAAATGACGATTCTGACGAAGGTAAGTGTGTGAATGTTGATGCATCAGTTGAGCCTCAAATGGTGTATGTTAATGGCAGCAAAGCTGCATGTAATGAGAGAAATCCAGCTGAGGGTCCAATATGGTTCAGGAATTTTTATAGGGTTGGAGAGGATGCAAAAGTGGGGTTGTGTGTGGAATTAGACCAAAGAATGAAATGGGAGCAAGAAAGAGGTGGATGGATTAATGGTGGGAATGAGAGGCTAGTGAAGGTGGAAATATTGGAGAAATTTGTAGGAAACGGTGTTTGGAGAGAATTTGGATGCTATGTTTTGGTTGAAAGTTTCGTGTTTAAGAGAATGGACGGAAGTGTGGTTTTGAAATATGATTTCAAACACACTCAATGCATAAGAAGCATATGGAGTCAATAAACACACTCGGCTACGGGAGTGCTGCGATTTACCTCTCCAATGAGGCTTGTGGTGTCGGGTGACCGGGGCGGCTGAGGGCGTGCCGTTGATCGCCTTTTGGGAGCATATGGAGTCAATAAAAGTGTAAAATACAAAGGAGTTTTAGGTTAAAAAGACATATTGACCTGTTCCACCCAATGTGGGGAAGATTTTTGAACCAAATATGATTTTGTAAAAATTTGGTCAATCCGACTCAATCTGAGCAGGAGACCTACCGACCCATTCCATCCTATCTGATGGGAGATGGGATGGGGCAGGAAGGGTTATTCATTTGCACATCAGAAGTTATAGATTACAAATTTTGTAAATTGAGAAGATTTGTAGTTAGAGCTTGTGCTTGGTTTATTCAATAATCAGTACCAATTGTGATGGATCATGTTTGTTAGTTTTCTAGTTCTCACGTACTCTACTGAGTTGGAGCTAGTACAGATAATGTTATTGCCAACTTGATGAATATGGAAAATAACTCAGAAAAATGATAAGTCACATTATCTCAAAAATGAATGGATATTACTTGGCAGCTGTCATGACCTTCTTAAATGCTTAAGAGCTGAGGCAATACATCCACATGATCGGTCACGTTATTAAGTGTCGTATCAAAAAGAAAAAAAAGTAACTGATTAAATATTTTATGATCATATGTTCAAATTCTGACAGTTACAGTGTGGGAGTTTCCTCCCAATCACATGTTCAAATTCTGACAGTTACAGTGTGGGAGTTTCCTTCCAATCACATGTTCAAATAATTGTATTTACAAAGAAAAGGCATCAAATTCATATTCGGGCCATTTTTCTAATCAGAAACACCTACTCAACATAAATTACATAATGAACAAGTGTGGAATTATAATAAAATATTCATGTAAAATAATATAGCTACCGAAGGTTTAATAGAATCATGGGTTTCTATCATAAAACCAATTGGTACTATGTAGAGGTGCCTATGATCTTATATATTGAGTTATATGACTGTCAACCAACAATGTAGGACTAACTCTAACACGCCCCCTCACGTGCAGCGGCATGAATCATCGCGCAAACGTGACAGAATGGGGGTAACGGGCCAACCTTGGGCTCTGAATGGCACCAGTAGAAGACCGAGTGGCCATCCGATGGGTACGAAGCTGGGGCAGCAAAGCTGGAGGAGTCAAACCAGCTGACGACGCCGAGGAAGATCAAGTTGCACTGACCGGAGAGTGGCCGTCGGAAGTCGCCGGAGAAAGAATGGCCGATATTGGCTGAGAAGTGGTGGCTGGTTGCTGAGACGGTGGCTGAGGAGTGATGGCCGGCGACTGAGGTGTGGTGGCCGTTGGCCGAGGAGCTGGATCCAGGTCGGCCATGCAGATGGAAGATGGTGGTGAAGGAGGGGCAGCTGGAACAGGCACAGGCATGGTGGCTCCAATGGATGAAGTAACAGCTCCATAAAAAAATGACGAAATCTCCATATCTGAAATAGAGCGACTGTCCACTGAAGATGAGACATAAGGGAATAAGGTTTCATCAAAGCGAACGTGGCGAGAAACATAGATACTCCTAGAAGTGGGGTCGAGACACTGGAAGCCCTTGTAACGAGGGTTGTAGCCAATAAAAACACACGGAATGAATCGCGGTGCAAACTTATCAGTAGAAGTGGCACGCATACATGGAAAAGCACGGCAGCCAAATGGGTGAAAAAGGGTATAGTCGGGCACATGACCAAAAACAACCTCAAAAGGTGATTTTCCACCAAGAACTGAACTTGGCAGACGGTTAATAATGTAAACCGCAGAGGAGAAAGCTTCCACCCAATAACAATGAGGCGCGGAAGAGTGAAAAAGCATGGCAAGACCAGTCTCTGTGATGTGACAATGCTTCCGCTCAGCTCGGCCATTCTGAGCAGGTGTATAGGGTGATAACATCTGATGATGAATGCCACATGATATGAAGTGAGCCTGAAGTCGATGATTAGTAAACTCTGTGCCACCATCAGTCTGAAATTTTTTAACCCTAGTAGAAAACTGGGTCTCAACGAATTTCTGAAACTGAATAAATGTGTCATAGAAGTCCGACTTATACCGCATCGGGAAAAACCATGTGAATCGCAAAAAGTCATCGATGAAAATGGCATACTAAGAAAAACCACCTGCCGAGAAGACAGGGGCTGGTCCCCACAAATCACAATGCACGTTGTCTAACAACCCAGTAGCGCGCATGTCACTAGTGGAAAAAGGTAAACGGCTACTGTTGGCCATCTGACAAGGAGAGCAACTAACAGATGCCGGCATAGCGAAAGTGACAGTAATATGGCCACGTCGACTTAACAACTGAACAGTATCATGAGACACATGACCGAGGCAAGAGTGCCACTGCTCAAAAGAAGCCTGGAGCTTTCCAGAGCGTAATTCGCCTAAAAAGCTGGAATCACCAGTCTCAAGAAAATAAAGACCTGAACTATGACTGTCTTTACCAATTATCTTCCTTGTATGTTTATGCTCAATGGAAAATGTGTTGGCATCAAATATAACACGGACAGGTAAATCACGAGTAAGC
This sequence comes from Rubia yunnanensis, assembly GCA_037428765.1. Taxonomy (NCBI): domain Eukaryota; kingdom Viridiplantae; phylum Streptophyta; class Magnoliopsida; order Gentianales; family Rubiaceae; genus Rubia; species Rubia yunnanensis. Next base: position 70,119,402 of record CM075071.1, on the reverse strand, counting down.
TTACTAATGGATAGTAAACTTCTAGTAATCTTAGGGACCACAAGGACATCATTAATAGAGAAACCAGAGAAATGACACTGGCCGATGTGAGAAATAGATAATGATTCACCATTTCCAACAAGAATAGAATCAGAACCACGATAACATTGTACCTTATCATGATGACTGGTGTGAGCAGTGATATGAGATGTAGCACCTGAATCAACGATCCACTGATTCGACGAAGAATGACGGTTGGGACCATTTAAACTGGCATGAAACAAAACTTTGTCCCCAATCCAATTAGTGGAACAATCTACTTGAGATATAGGGCCCAAATAAACCATAGCAGAAGGCAAAAAATAACACCAAAATTGCCTAAAACAGGCGCAGGCGCAGCTGTGTGCTACCAATATAGAGGCGCGTGACCACACACGCCAATGAGAGGGGAGTCCAAGTTCACGCACGCGTGACCTTCACGCGCTGGAGGTTGTCCTCGTCGGGTGAGCGCGTGGATCTCGCCGCTAGATGCTGATGAAGACTATGCTGATGGAGCTGACGATGCTGATGAAGACGATGGTGCGGGCGAAGACGATGCTGATGAAGACGTTGCTGAAATTCGTCGCTGGAAGACGTTGACTGGGCTCGCCAGAGAATTTGTCGCTGGAAGACGAGACTCGCCGGAGACGAAGCGGCGGAAAGTGGAGGGGATAAACGAAGCGCCGGCCGGAAGAGATTAATTGACGATGGTGAAGTTTGAATGCCGGAAGTTGCCGGAATTTGACCGGAAATTCGCCTGAAACAATTTGTCTTGATCGGGAGATGACCGGAAGTTGCCGAAATTTGATCGGAAATTCCCCAGAATTTGTTGCCTTAATCGGCCGGAAAAAGAATTAAAAATAAATTTGTGATTAATAATTTAAGATATTGAATTATATGATTATCGACCACGCTAAGAAGGTTGAACCTTACCTTTCTGCTACTTGGTAAAATAATGAAGTGGAAATTTCAACGCCTTGAATGCTCCAAGCCGTGTTGAATCTTCTCGCTTTGGTACTAATTATGGATATTCAAATCATCTTTTCTGCCATCTCACATCATATATGATATATAAAATATAAGCCAAGAGAAATCAATAGTTGGACCACTTCACTTGAATCTTGATCATATCCTACTGAAAACAATGTATGTTGCAAGGCACCTTTCTGAGTACAAGAAAAACCCAAATGCTCTTTCACTTTTTCCAGATGGTCCAAATTCAGGCTTTTTGGTGATTCAAGATGAAGAAGCAGAAACATACTGCTGGTTTGGAATGTGCCAGAATCCCACCCTTCAGGATCTTCCTTTTCCTCAGAACAAAACCTTAACCATTCGTTATACACAGGCTGTTGGTGTCATTACAACTGCTTCTCTTGATGAAACCATCTTCATCCCAGTTCTCAATCTTCCCTTGTCCTCCAATCGCTACTATGCGATCAAGCCGCGTGGGAGCCATAAAGGGTATGCATTGTTCATTTCAATGATCGTGTCATTATGAGTCTCACCAATTGGCCTGGTTGGTCCAGTAGACGCTTTCCACCATAACCGTTGTTTAGAAACGAAAACTACGGTTATTTACTCAATATTGTAGTTTAATAATGGAAACAATGGTTTTGTGCAAAACTGCAATTTGGAAATCAAAACTACCATTTTGGAGTAAAACTGTAGTTTGGAAATTACAACTATGAGAAGCTTTGAAGTCAAAACCACGTGGTATCAATTGGTTTGACCCGCTACCTCTACGTGATATTAATTGGTTTTATTATAGAAGGCCGTAACTCCAGTACATGTGTTTCTGACTTCATGTGACTGTTTTCCTTTTTGGTTTTTTTTAGCGAAGCGATCACTTGCGCGAGGGATGGAGTCGACACGGGAAGCTGCTGCTTTTGTAGCTATGTGAAAGACATTAAGCCACAGCCATTTGATCCGAGAAATGTGTATCAGCAAATAGAAGTGAATGTGCATGAGGGAGTGTGTGTTCCAAAAGGCTACTTTTATGCCAAATCTGTCGCACCAGATGGGCACCCTCCTTATTACATGAGAAGAAAAGGGTGGACAATGGACATAAAAGCTCAGAAAAACTATGAAATGGAGGAAGCACCTGGCCTTACCCGAGGCTCGATTTCCCACCTTCACACAAGGAGTCTGAGGCTGTTGTTGTGGGGAAATGGTATGCTCCTTTCATCTTTGTCAAGGAGAGAATGATGAGTGAGCAAGTGAAGAACTCCACCTTTTATGAGGTCACTTTAGTGCAGAAATGGGAGCAGATATTTTTTAGCAGCAATGTTTATCAAGAAGGCAAATCTGTGAGCATTGATGTGAATCTAGATCAAGAAATGGTGCATGTTTCTGGGAACATGGTTGAGTGGGATGAGAAGAATGTGGTTGAGAATGCGATATGGTTTACGGGCTTTGACCGCGGCGGAGAGGAGGTGAGAGTAGGGTTGGGGGTGGAGATAGTGCAGAGAATGAAATGGGAGCAAGAAAGAGGGGGGTGGAATGGTGGGAGGGAGAGGAAAGTGAAAGTGAAGAGATCTGAAAAATTTGAAGGAAATGGTGTTTGGAGGGAGTTTGGATGTTATGTTCTGGTTGAAAGTTTTGTTTTTAAGAGAATGGATGGGAATGTGGTTTTGAAGTATGATTTTAGACATACTCAACACATTAAGACCACGTGGAAGTGAGCACGGTTCCCGTTTCACATGAAGAGTCGGTTTTTTATAACTAAAGTAGACGTAGAAACAATTATGTTTATGTCGAAGGAAGGGAGGGAGTGTAATTGTATTTTTATGGAAAACATTGGAGTCATGGCAGTGGAATTCTGCAATGTCAATAAGACTTTAAAGCTTGTGGTTTTTTTACTTCAAAAAAAGAAGTGGTAGCAACTACCAGATGTCCCATACTCTCATATTTGTAAATGTGTGAATTGTCACGAATAAAGTTGGAAACAGTTTTATTTTTCCCCTTTTTTTGTCAAGAAAGAGATGTACTCCTTCCTATGTTTTTAATTAAGTGTCACTTACACACCTTTTTTTTTTCAGTCAGATTAGTTGATTTTGAACATGAAATTATATTACTTCCTCTGTCCCAATCGAATCTGCGCACTTTTTGATCAACTTTCTCGTGTTATATTTAACCAACAATAATTTTAATTATGTATGTGTTAAAATTTGGTATTTTGAAAATACATCTAACAACATAATATTGGTATTCATATACCAATTGAAATTTATGATCAAACGTGTCATGAGAAAGTTGACAAAAAAATGTGCAGATTCGAGTGGGACGAAGCGAAGCAAGTAACATGTAAGTATTCATTACACCAGCTTTTAATATATTCAACGGTATAAAATCAAATATTTAATAGTCAAAGATTATTGAGAAGTATAGAAAAAATAGAATGGCGGTTTTTTTTAGATGAGACAAAGTAACAGAGGTTGCATTCTAGTCAGAAGTTCTGCCTTTCTGAATGGTAGAGTTTTCATGTAAAGATGCCATCAGATGATAAAGTCAAAGCAGGAGTTCAACTCCACCATTTTTTATTAGTAGCTTGCTAAGGTGTAGAAGAAGGAGATTTCTATGCATTTTCTAGGATCTTTCATGGAGTTTGCTGTCAACAAAAACAATCAGAAAATTCAGACTACTGCTCTTAAACTGGAAAACAATGGAAAAAACAAATCTTCTTTTGGTTCATTGGCTTAGCTGAAAATTAAAAAAATTGTGAGGTCAACTTCTTCATTTCTAATCCCTCATTGTATATGAGGAAAGAGCTGAAGATCAATCAGATCAAACAATATAGCAATTCCCCTGTTCTTCAACTTTGCAGTAAACATGTATGCTGCGAGGCCTCTTTCCGAATACATTAAGAATCCAGATGCTCTTTCTCTCTTCCCTGATGGTCCCAATTCAGGATTCATGGTTATCCAAGATGAAGATTCAGAAACATATTCATGTTTCGGGATGTTCAAGAATCGAACCCTTCGCAATTTCCCTTTTCCTCAAAACAAAGCCTTAACCATCCGTTACAAACACGGGCATGGTGAGCATGCACATGTTTCTCTTCATGATGTTATGTTCATCCCAGTTCTCAATCTTCCCTTGTCTGAAAACCGGTACTACGCGATCAAGCCACACGGGAATCGTAAAGGGTATGTTATATGTATGCATTAGTTAACTGAAATGATTGGATTGTATTTTACTTGTTTGTTTGATGATTTGAAATGTTTTGATTGTTCCAGGGAAGCATTCACTTGTTCTAAGGATGAAGACATGAGGACATGCTGTTTCTGTCGCTGCGTGAGAGACATCAAACCTAAGACATTTGATCAGACAAACATGTATCAGCAGTTTGAAGTTTATGAGCATGATGCACCATGTGTTGGAAGGGGACATTTTTATGCCAAATCTGTTGCACCTGATGGTTATCCTCCATGCTTCATGAGAAGAAAAGGATGGTCTGTCAGAACAAAAGCGCCGAAGAACTTTCAGTTAGAAGAAGCTCCTGGCCTTAATGCCTCCCTTCGTGCTCGACTGAGTTTTGCACCTTCGAAGGCTGTTGTAGTGGGGAAATGGTATGCTCCTTTCATGTTTGTCAAGGAGGGGATACTGAGAGAGCAGCTGAAAAATTCGCCGTTTTATGAGGTGACTTTGGAGCAGAAGTGGGAGCGGATATTTTCGTGTCACAATGATGGTTCTGGTGAAGAAAAATCTGTGAGTGTTGATGTCACTCTTGATCAAGAACTTGTTAATGCTGCTGGGAATGAAGCTGTTTGGGACGCGAGAAACGTTGTTGAAGGCGCTATATGGTTCAGAAGTTATGGAAAAGATGGAGAGGAAGCAAAAGTCGGGCTGGCTGTGGAGTTAGTTCACAGAATGAAATGGGAGCAAGAGAGAGGTGGATGGATTGGTGGGAAAGAAAGGCTAGTGAAGGTTAAAAGATCGGAGAAATTTGAAGGAAATGGTGTTTGGAATGCTTTTGGATGCTATGTTTTGGTTGAGAGTTTTGTAGTTAAGAGAATGGATGGAAGTTTGGTTTTGACATATGATTTCAGACACACTCAACACTTGAAAACCTTATGGGAGTGAGTTTACTGTCACATCATTCCTTAGTGTTTATTGTCATTCGGATGTGGTGCTTGTGATTTGTTTGCTTCAAGAGCTAGTTGTAGCAGCTATTTACTACAAGCTGGATGATGTTTGTAAATTTGTGTATTGTCCATTTGGGACAAAGAACTAGCAATAAACAGGATCTGGATTCTCTGTATCACAATTGTGTATCATATCACTGCATATAATCTTGACATGTGTACTTTCACTTTATTAAACTTATCAAAATCTTGTACAGTGATACACAATTGTAACAGAGGGTACGGAGCCAAATAAACACAATTGAAACGAGGCAAGGACTTAAAAGGAGAAATTCAATAATAAAAAACGCATCTTATTAGGGTTCCGGCAATTATAGTAGGGGTGGAGCCATTGCTCAAAGGACACTTTACTAATCCCATAAGCTTCTTATGTGCCGAGTGTTTTTGAAATCATATGTCAAAACCACACTCCCATTCATTCTCCTAATTACAAAACTCTCAACCAAAACATAGCATCCAAAAGCCTTCCAAACACCATTTCCTTCAAGTTTCTCAGATCTCTGCACTTTCACTTGCCTTTCTTTCCCACCATTAATCCATCCACCTCTTTCTTGCTCCCATTTCATTCTTTGGACTAATTCCACACCCAACCCTACTTTTGCTTCCTTAGTCATAAACCATATTACACTCTCAACTGCGTTTTTGCCATCCCAGACAGCTTTTTCCCCATCAAAATGCACCATTTCAGCGTCAACCTTCACATCAAGATTCACACATCTGCCTTTATGAGGATCATCATTTTGACGCGAAAATATCCGCTCCCATTTCTGCTCCAAAGCCACCTCATAGAAAGGCGATGTTTTCACTTGCTCACTCAGTATCCCCTCCTTCACAAACATGAAAGGGGTGTACCATTTCCCCACAACAACGGCCTTAGAGGCCGTGTATGGAGGTGTGAAAGTGAAACCCGGGCGATGAGCACGTAGGGAAGAGTTCAGACCAGGAGCTTCATGCAACTTAAAGTTCAGTGCAGTTTTTGTGTGAACTGTCCACCCTTTTGTTCTCAAGAAAAGGGGAGGGTAGCCATCTGGCGCTACGGATTTGGCATAAAACAGTCCCTTGCTAACACACAAGGTCTCACGTACGAAGATTTCAAACTGCTGATACACATTTTTTGGATCAAATGGCTTAGGTTTGATGTCTGTAACACGGGAGCTGAAAAACAAAGTCTTCTTGTCTTCATCCCTTGAACAAGTGAATGCTTCTCTGAAACAATGCAATTTTTTCGAGTCATCAATCAAACAAACAACTGAACAAGAAGCAAAAAGTACTTATATCGATCAGTTCATTCATACATGCATGATACATACCCTTTATGATTTTTCCCGCTTGTCTGGATCGCGTAGTACCTGTTACTAGACAAGGGGAGACCAAGAACGGGGATGAGGATAACACCATTAAAGTCATCAGCGTCGCGAAGAGTTAAGGTCTTGTTCTGAGGAAAGGGCAAATAATCAAGAGATGAATTCTTGCCAAAACAGGAATATGTTTCTGCTGCTTCATCTTGAATGACCAAGAATCCTGAATTCGGACCATCTGGTGGAAGTGAAAGAGTGTCTGGATCCTTAATGTATCCGGAAAGAGGCCTTGTAACATACATTTTTACCACAAAGATGAACAAAATGTCAAACTTTTTTGCTCCTTATACATGATGCAGGTGATGCAACCGAAGATTCGAACAACGTTGTTAGTTTCATTGTGTTGCTGTCTCGTAGCAATGAATATTCTGAGTATATATGCCACAGACAAAGCTATAACTTAATATATATTCAGAAACTTTATAGAAACTTCCAAACTGCAAATTGTTTAGCAGACACAATGAGTTGTTTGATCAGTACAATAGGATTGTGCAAGAGAATCAAAATCAGTACTTACTTCCACATTTTATTGAATCCTCATCAACTATAAAACATAAGTATAGTTCTTAGTTCTTACTAACCCCACATACTTTTTATGTGTTGAGTGTGTCTGAAGTCATATGTTAAAACCACACTTCCATCCATTCTCTTATACACAAAACTCTCTACCAAAACATAGCATCCAAAATCCTTCCAAACACCATTTCCTTCGAATTTCTCCGATCTCTTTACTTTCACTTGCCTTTCTCTCCCGCCTTCCCATCCACCGCGATCTTCCTCCCATTTCATTCTTCGAACCAGTTCCACAGCCAGTCCCACCTTTCCTTTCTTTCCCGAACTCTTGAACCATACTGCATTCTCAACGACACTTTTCTCATCCCAAACCGCCTTATTTCCACCAACATGAACTACTTCAAGATCAACAGTTACATCAACTTTCACTGATTTTCCTCCAAGATGATTGTTCTTACTCGAATATATCTGCTCCCATTTCTTCTCCAATGTCACCGTGTAAAAAGTTGATCTCTTCATCTGATCTCTCACCTTCCCCTCCTTGACAAACATGAATGGAGTGTACCATTTCCCCACAACAACAGCCTCAGAAGTCTTGTCCAGCCGGCGAGCGCGAAGGGAGGCATCAAGACCATAAGCTTCTTCCAACTTATAGTGTTTCGGGGTCTTTATGTCAACTGACCACCCTTTTCTCCTCATGAAGTCGGGAGGATGCCCGTCGGGCACCACAGATTTCGCGTAAAACAGTCCCTTGCCATCGAATAGCGACTTATGCACATTGATTTTCATTTGCTGATAAATGTTTGTTACATCAAATGGTTGTTGTTTAATGTCTTTCACACAGCTGCAGAAGCAACAGGACCTCATGTCTTCATCTCTTGAACAGGTGAATGCTTTTCTGAAACAACACAATCATTCAAACTCATCAAACAAACAAGTTCAACAAAGGCTGTAGTCCCCTCTCTGGGGTCGGCTATATGGATCATAAGTGCATACAAAAAACTAGAACATAGATGGGACTAAGTAAGTAATGCATACCCTTTATGGCTCCCATGAGGCTTGATCGCGTAGTACCGGTTCGAAGACAAGGGAAGATTAAGAACAGGAATGAAGATAACATCATTCAGAGAAAAATATGTAGTGTTCACGTCACTACCTCCGCCACCAATATTCAGCTCATAATGAACAGTTATGATCTTGTTCTGAGGAAAAGGCAAACGTTTGAGAGTTCGATTCTTAAACATCCCACAACATGAATACGATTCTGAATCTTTGTCTTGAATCACCATGTATCCTGAGTTGGGACCATCAGGAGGCCTTGAAAGAGCTTCTGGGTTCTTTTTGAATTCAGAAAGTGGCCTAGCAGTATACATTGGTTAGTAGAAAATTTGAAGCTAACCAAAAAGAAAATGTGGTTTATCTTCTTTTGGATGGATGATTTTGTGTTAATATCAGATGGTTAGATATGGACATTTCTCTGAGCTTATATAGATACTGTGGGATGACAAATGAAATTTGGATGTTGAATTTTCTACACGAACTATTCTTTTCACATTTAGCTAATTGGTGATTTGACCAATAAGCAAGATTCAAGAACAAGGCGTGTATTTTCTTCTTTGATTTTGATCTAAGATGCGGCACAAAGGTAACGTTCAAACTTAATTCAATGACTTTGGGTATCCATAAGAAGTACCCGTCAAACGGGTTGGGTCACCCGTTGGATAACCGTTACCCATATACTAATTTCACTTATTGGATAAGATTTATTGGATAATGACTCATTGGGTTAATGGATATAATTGGGTTGTAGTTATTGGGTTTAGTTGGGTTGGATAATTTGTTATCCGTTGGATAATTTTGGGTGGGTCGAGTTGGGTTGGATAACGGGTGACCCGTGGATAATTTCATATCATAAGATAACAAAATTTTCACAAATTTGATTACGAATAACTTAATTTTTTCCTAAAACATATAATCAACTTAGAAACGATCAAATTCTCGATTCATCATATTTGTCGATTTCGGTTCATGTTTTAATCAATTTTAATTTGAACCAATTAAAATTTGATAAATGATCTTGACGAAAGAAGTAGAAGTAGTATTTAAGAAACTTTTACTAAATTTGAAAAATCTCGAAATATGAAGATTTTTAAAAATATTTTCTTTTATTGAACATAAGAAAATAATAAATGAAATTTCCACATTTGGCCACTCGAATAAATATTTCTTTTTTTTGTAGTTATGTACACGATTCAGCCTACATCAAAGAATGATTACGGTTAATCGTAATTTTTCACTCCAAGTAAAATACTACGTGGCTTATCCATTTAAAGTTTAAATGGTTGAAAACACCAATTATCTATTGAGTATATAATGAATTATCCATTGAGTATATACTGAATTATCCATTGAGTATATACTAGTTATCCATTGGGTCTATACTAATTATCCATTGGGTCTATACTAATTATCCATTGGGTCTATACTAATTATCCATTGGGTCGAACTAAATGACCAATTGGGTATATGTCATTTATTTGGGTGAAACGTGAATTACCCATCAAGTCCGCGTTCTTTCTCAGTTCTCAGTTCTCACTTTCCAGACTGCGTTTTGTTTCATCAGTCTGCGTTTTGTTCATCAATCATTCTGCGTTTTGTTCATCAATCGGTCTGCGTTTTGTTCATATTCGAGTTCATAATATTATATTATGTAATATAATATTATGTACATTATATTATATTATATTTAATAAAAATAAAAAATATATACTATGTTGGCTTTGTAAACTCGACGAAACTAACGAACAATATTACTTGGGATCGAGCTCGAGCTCAAATACTGTACGAACTCGAATATTGTACGAAATCAAATACTGTACGAGATTGAACTCGAATACTCTGATTGAACTCGAATACTCTACAAACTCGAATACTGTACGAGATGGGCTCGAATACTGTACGAGATTGAGCTCGAATACTGTACAAACTCGAATGCTGTACGAGATTGAACTCGAATACTGTACGAACTCGAATACTGTACGAGATTGAGCTCGAATACTGTATGAACTCAAATACTGTACGAGATTGACCTCGAATACTGTACGAGATTGACCTCGAATACTGTACGAACTCGAATATTGTACGAGATTGAACTCGAATAATGTATGAACTCGAATACTGTACGAGATTAAACTCGAATATTGTACGAACTCGAATACTGTACAAGATTGAGTGCGAATTTTGTACGAACCCGAATACTGTACGAGATTGAGTGCGAATTTTATACGAACTCGAATACTGTACGAGTTTGAGTTCGAATACTGTACGAGATCGAATACTGTACGAACTCGAATATTGTACGAGATTGAGCTTGAATAATTTGTGAATTATAATTTGTATAATTTGTGAATTATAGTGAATATTTATGTTAAATATTACACATGTATTTAATTGGGTAATTTTGGATATTTATTGGGTATTTGTTACGTTCTTATTGAATTAACATAATCTGGGACCCATGGAGATCAAAATTTTCCATTAACACAATTATTTTCATCCCGCTCAATCCCAAAAACTAATGAGCATTTAATACCTGATCTCATTGGATAATGACAACTTGTAAGTCAAATTGATAGAAAATGTTTAACGATAACTTATTGGGTTAATTATACAATATTTATTGGATAATGACTTATTGGATAATATATTTTAACCCATTGGATCATATGAATATCTCATGGGTTATCCAATGGGTTATCCATTTAATGACCCAACCCATTTATAACTCAACCCATTATGACCCATTTAATAAACGGGTTAATTGGATAATGACCCATTGAATAATGATCTATTGGGTTTAGATAACGGGTTTATTGGGTTTGGATAACGGGTTTATTGGGTTTGGATAACGGATTTATCCAATTAACCCATTTGACGGGCTTAGAAGTACTCCATCCGTCCGTCCCTGTGTAATGTTCTGACATTTTGACTTTCGATTTTCCCTGTGTAATGTTCTGACAGCTAAGAGTTTCTATATCTTATTTTGGATAGGTCATTCCATTTTTGCATGTCTCAACTAAGAGTTTCTATATCTTATTTTGGTTGAAATTTGATAATGTATATACAAAAATATTATAGAAACCTTATGCTAGAACGGAGGATTATTGAAAATCCTCGTCCTGCAATTATTGAAAAATGTGTGATTGAAAGTCTTGACAATTTTACATGGTTAAGGTCAATGACGATATGTATGGTGGTGGCACTTGCAACTGCTTAGAAATATCAATCTATTTTCCACTGCAAACAATACGCGGACTACGTCGAATCAGCAGACTATTACTCCGTTTAATTCACCGACTTGAATTTTCAATATAGTTAGTTTATTAACCTAACTATCAAGTTAAACACAAAAGCATCAATCCAAAAGGCTAAGATAAGCATTGCAAACAAAACTGAAAACTTGCGAAAATCTCTTATAAAGTAAGAATGACAAACTAGAATAGCTGGATCATCAAGACGGAATGATGGAAATGGATACTTTCTGCTATAAATGCTGAACGCATTCACTTGTTTTCGGTTTCTTGTTCTGCCTCTTGTTCATAACGACGCTTATACTTTGCAATCTGGCCAACGCTTTGAGCCATCTGCCTCCTTGCTCGTATGTGATACACTTTACCTTCTTGGTGTATCTTTGTCATCATTATATTGATCAGTCTTCCACTTTGAGTCACGTACGACATCCATTGCATTTGAGGATGGATTCCTTTTTTCATCTTTCTTCCTGTAAAAACCCACACTTAAAAGCATAAAAAACTAGGACAATTATGACTCCAAATTAGACTTCGAAGAAAATGAAAATGAAAAAAATAATAAGAAAAGAATCCAGCTTGGACAGAAAGCAGTGCAGGATCCACAAAATCAGAATTGTAAACTTTGTATGCCAACCTTGATTGGAATTTCTGTTTCGATAAACATCACTAGGAAAACAAAATAGACCTTTAATTGCCCTAATGTTTAAGTATCCAACGCTATCTTGGAGGTAAACAAACTCCCAAGCAACAATAGTAAGCAAGTACCAATAACGTTGGCATACACAAGATAAGAAGATAGTGTTGGCTTCAAAGAAGTGGAAATCAACAGTAAAATCTCTTATGTTAACAAGTCATTCTCATTCTTAGTTTTTAAAAAACCAAGTACAATCTCTTGGGCGTAGTATCAAACAGATAGAACATATCAGAACAAAGAGACATAACTGTCAAAGAATTGAAATGATATGCCAGAAACTAAGTGACAATCCAGCTGAGACTACACAATGTGTGCTAAGAAAGCTCTGCGCTGCTTACAAAGGTACAAGAAAACTGCATCAGGACAATATAAAATTATCCAATCAGAGCAAAGAATGCACTTTCTCGAGTCAAGAAAAACTGGAAATTCAAAACAAACTTTCAATTAGCTCCAATCCAAGGAAACAAGAAAGGATTCTCTTCAAGCACAAAAGGCTGTGAAAGATGAACCTAAATAGTCTGCGCCATTAGCCATACAAAATACTCCTTCCATGACAAATAAACTGAAATTGATAGCCCTTTACCCCGACAAAAACCAATGACAAGGGCACCGTGACAACTAAATCCGAACCAATAAGTAGTGGCTCCAAGTACCCCATTCAGAGCAGCATCAAGTTCGATGCTTTGCCATGGCTGAGCAATTCTGCCTTCTACTAACGTTTTTGCAACAGTGGTGAAATGAAAGAAATGGTTTGATTATGCACTCAGACATAAGCATCAATAAGGGACCAAATTATCCAGTTAAACAACCATAGATTCGCTACACAAACACAAAATCAAACACAAACAATCTTTATAATCGGTGGCAAACAATCAAATTGGTACCCAGGCATTCAAACACACAGCGAAACTTGATAAATCTAGAAAACTCGAAATTGGAAATTGTTACCTTGCTTGGAGAGTGGCGGCGCGGCTGACGGGATGAGATAAGGCTGCAGAGATGGCGGCGTCCGGAGTCTTCAGTTGGGCGGCGGCGAATTTCTTCAGACTTCAGGCCAAGGGCAGTGATAGAGCTTAGTCGTAACAATTAAATGTATTATTTCTAATTATCCCTCTTTCACTTCACCTTCAGAGAACACCTAATAAATCCACTTGATTTTTCTAAAATTTTAAATTTAATTTAAATAAATGTGTGTACACAAAATAAATTGAATGTGAAATTTAATAATACATTTTCATTTTTAAAATTAAATTTGGTTTTTTTCAAAAATTCAGATTTTATTAAAAAATCAGATTTAACAAAAAAAAATCCAGATAAAAAATCAGATTTTTCATAAATTTCAAATTTTACAAAAAAAAATAGATTTTACAAAATTTTAAGATTTTAAAAAAAACAAAGATTGTAACAAGAGAGGACAAAAGGTGAGCCACATGTGGTCTATTGGTAAGAAACCATGAAATGGTATCTTATGAAGGGACCACCATTGTTCTTGCTCTCACTAGGAATGTAGGTGTAAAAGAGGTAATTCTCCATGGATTAATGTTTGTGAATCATGAAATACATATAGAAATACTAGCCTAGACATACAATGTATCTAAACATAACAATCATATCTCAATCATATCTCATCTTATCCTAATATCTCAATCATATCCCAATCATATCTCATCTTATCCTAACACCCCCCCAAGCAAAGCGTCGGATTGGCTGAGATGCACAACTTGGACTTGAAAAACTCAAATAAAGGGCGAGAAAGGCCCTTGGTGAATATGTCAGCAACTTGGAGAGATGTCGGCACATGACGAACACGCAGCTTCCTTGAGGCAACCAGCTCCTGAACGAAGTGATAGTCGATATCAATATGTTTGGCGCGCTTGTGAACCACCGGATTCTGGGCAAGAAAAATGGCGATGTTGTTCTCACACAATAGGATGGGCGACTCACAAAGTGGAAAGCAAAGATCACGAAGCAAGTGAGAAAACCAGACAACCTCCGCCGCAGTGTTGGCCAAAGCACGATACTCAAACTCTGAACTGGAGCGGGACACAGTAGGCTGCCTCTTGGCACTCCAAGAAATGAGATTACCCCCAAGAAAAACTGTGTAGCCATAAGTCGAGCGTCGAGTCTCTAGGCAGCGAGCCCAATCAGCATCAGAATATCCTAACACATCCGTGGAAGCAGAAGAACGAAAGGATAATCCGAAATGAAGAGAACCACTAACATAGCGAAGAATCCGGGTAACTGCCGCAAAGTGATCATCACGAGGATCCTGGAGAAATTGACTAACAGAGTTCACAGCAAAGGCCAAGTCTGGTCGAGTAATGGTGAGGTACTGCAGAGCACCAACCAAAGACCGATACAAAGTGGGATTGCTGAAAGGTTCGCTCGAACTACTGAGAAGCTGAGAAGAAGGTACAAAGGGGGTGGAAACCGGCTCTGCATCAGCCATACCAGCTCGACGAAGAATATCCCTAGTATACTTAGCCTGGCCTAAGAAGAGACCATAGGTAGTGGAAGAGACCTCAAGACCAAGAAAGTAGCTAAGGGAGCCAAGATCCTTGATGGCAAACTCCTGATGAGTGCGAGAAATGAACTGACGAATGGCAGCTGAGTCATTGCCAGTAAGGATGATATCATCCACATATGCCAGTAGATATAGCAGAACAGTACCTCGAGAAAATACAAATAGAGATATGTCAGCAGAACTGCATACAAAACCAAGCTGGCGAAGAAATGAACTGAACCGATCAAACCAAGCCCTCGGAGCCTGCTTAAGCCTATAAATGGCTTTCCGCAGACAGTAAACATGATCAGGTCGAGTAGGATCCTTGAAGCCAACAGGTTGAGCCATGTACACTGGGGCATCGAGAACACTATTCAGGAACACATTCTTCACATCTAACTGGTGCAAGGGCCATTTTTGAATAATAGCAATGACAAGAACCGTACGAACAGTGGATGCTTTGACCACGGGACTGAAAGTGTGGTCAAAGTCAAATCCCGATAGCTGGGAAAACCCTTGAGCCACAAGTTGGGCTTTGTAGCAGTCAACCGTGCCGTCGGGCAGATATTTGACTCGGAAGACCCATTTGGAGCCAACAACGTTTACATTAGATGACCGAGGAACTAGATCCCAAGTGTGTTGCTTTCGAAGAGCAGACATCTCGGCATTCATGGCAGCAACCCACTGAGGATCACGAAGAGCAGCTCGATAATCTTGGGGTTCAGAGTGGTCGAGTACAGCCGCAGTAAGGCCAGTGACAACATAATCATCAAGATGTCGAGGTCGACACAAAATGGGACGAGGCCGAGTGACCATGTGATGAGGCCGAGATGATGTTGGACTAGGAGAATTGTCAGAAGAGTCATCAGCAGTAGACTTAGAGCACACCGGAGAACTAGAGATTTGATCAGGAGTAGCAGACAGGGGGCCCGGCAAAATAGGTGAGTCAGCTAAACACAGCGAGCAAGACGCCAAAGGAGAAGGCGATGGTGATGGCGGCACAGTATCTGGAAGGACTGGATCAATCAATGAAGACACATCAAGAGAAGAGAAAACTGAAGAACTCGAAGACGACGCGGCAAAAGGATAGCAAGTTTCATCAAACCGGGCATGACAAGTGATATACACCCGACCAGAGGTAGGATCCAGACAGCGAATCCCTTGTATTGAGAATTATACCCAACAAACACACAAGGAATACTTCGAGGCGGCAGCTTGTGCTCACTATAGGGACGGACAAATGGACATGCTCTACAACCAAAAGGATGGAAGTTAGAGTATGTTGGTGCCCGGTCAAATAGAATACCATAAGGAGAAGCGCCATCAAGCACCGGGGTGGGAAGACGATTAATGACATATACAGCTTCGCAAATGCATCATCCCAAAAGAATAGTGGCATATGTGAATGAAAAAGCATAGTAAGCCCCATTTCTGCCACGTGACGGTGTTTTCGTTCCGCACACCCATTCTGCTCGGGTGTGTACGGACAGGAAGCCTGTTGAAGGATTCCTTTTGTCTCAAAATGAGTTCGAAGACGTGTGTTCAGAAACTCTATGCCCCCATCACTCTGAAACACTTTAATTCGAGAGGAGAATTGATTTTCAACAAATGCCTCAAATTTCATATATACATCAACAAAATCATATTTACGACGAAGAGGGTAAAGTCATGTAAATCTTGAGAAATCATCCACAAAGAGAGCATAGTAAACAAATCTATGACCAGATAAAACGGGAGATGCTCGCCACAAATCACAATGAATCAAATCCAAGACATGCATAGCTCATTTAGAGTTTTCAACAGATGACAGTTTATGGCATTTTGCCATCACACAGGAGGCACATGCATTAGGTTTAGGCAATAAAGAGGAAACATATAGTTCACCATTTTTAGCTAATAAGGAAATAGTACTAGGGGACACATGTCCCAAACGGGCATGCCACAGTTCAAAAGAGGCCCGGGATTTATTTTACTTAATAAAGGAAAGTAAAGCTTCTTCACCACGATCCAACACATATAAACCATCCCCACTGTGGCCTCTGCCCATGACTGCCCTGGTGACTTTGTGCTGAATCACAAAAGAACGGTCATCAAAAGTGATCAGTAGACCAAGATATCGGGTAAGCTTGCTTATAGATAATAAGTTTTTGGTTATGTCAGAAAGTCGCAATGAAGGCGTAAGTTGAGAATCACCAATAGCAGAAATACATATATTAGTACCATTTCCAACATAAACAAAGTATTCACCATTGTAGGGCGTGACACTCTCAAGGTTCGAAGCAAACGAACTCATATGAGCAGAAGCTCCAGAGTCAAGGTACCAATCAGAGGTGACAGCGGCCGGCTCAAGCTGAAGGGAGGACTGAAACTGCTGAGCAAGATTGGAAGTCTCGGATGGACGTCGAACCAAACGATAATAGTGAGCAACATCATGACCCATTTTATGATACCACTGGAATTGTAGACCACGGCCCGACCACCTGAGGACTGCCCCAGAAACTTGCCACGTCCGTGACCTGATAACCGGCCAGAATGCTCGGCGCGTGTGCCAGATGCGCCACCGCCAAGCGCTGCACCCGTCGGTGCGTGAGACCACGCACGGCCGCCGAAGTTGGATTCTGATGTCGCGAATGCGACCGACCCAACTACGGTACCACCAGAAGCGTATTGTCCCTGTAAATTGTTCAAAAATGCTTCGTGGTCCTTTGCACGATTAACTATCTCGGAATACAATGGAGTCAAAGAAGCAGTGATAAATGGGGCAGAAAAATCCTTAAATTTAGAACCCAAAGCAGTAAAAAACCAAAGAAGTTGGTCATCATTTGATGCAGGAGCACCCAAACCAGCAAGTTGATCGAACACAGTCTTAAATTGAAGGTGTAAATCATGCACTGAACCATTCTTACGGATAGTAAAGGCAGTGGAACGAAGGCGTAGAATGGTTGACTTACTTTGGTTCTGACGAACAACAAAAATGTTCTCCCACATTTGTTGCGAGGTCTTATAATCGTCAAGCTCATCCAGGGCTTCCGGAGACAGGGACGAGAACAAGAGACTATAGACTCGCTGATCCTCATCAAGCCATGCTTCACGCGCAACCAAGGCTTGCTCATAAGCAGCCTTCAAATCCTCCTTTGTGGAACCAGAAGAAGAGCCAGTGACCACTGCATAGGAGGAAGACAACGGCATGGAATTCGATGGTGGTGGAGGAAGAATCGGACATGGTTTGGTGCCGTCGAGAAAACTGTATAGTCCCTGTGGTTTTAAAATATGAACAACTTGTCGTTTCCATAGCAAGTAGTTTGTTGAAGAAAGCTTGATGGTGAACATATGTAGAAGAGTATTGTAAGGAAGCTTGGATGATTCATTCATGGTGAGAGGAGGATAAAATTTTCTTGAGGAGGAGAAGAGAGGGGGCGGCGGTTTGGAGAAGAGAAAAGAAGAGCAGACACAGCTGCTGTGAAAAAAATGATCGTAAACCTTATTTTGATACCATGTAAAAAAGGTAATTCTCCATGGATTAATGTTTGTGAATCATGAAATACATATAGAAATACTAGCCTAGACATACAATGTATCTAGACATAGGAATCCTACCATATCCCAATCATATCTCAATCATATCCCAATCATATCTCATCTTATCCAAATATCTCAATCATATCTCATCTTATCCTAACAGTAGGAGAAAGAGAAAATAAAAATGCCAGTTTAATAAATACCAAATAACCTAAATACATGAACTTTCTAATAAATCGAGCAAAATACTTCTATATCTCCAATTCTTTCATATATGTTGTTTAAGGATCTAGTTCTTCATACATGTCTGAAAAATATTCTTGATCGGTCATGAAGGACGCCACATAAATCCTATGAGACATCAACATTTATATAAAATTCGGCAAAAATAATCTTAACTTTTTCTTAAAAATACAATTCAAATAACAAAGTGAAAGTATAAAAATTGTAGTGTACTTTTACATGTTCATAGTTAATTTTTAATGAACAACTCCAACAAAAGTATCAATGTCAAAAAGTCTAAAAAAAAATCTTGAATTCAAAAATATTCTCATCACATTTGATAGAAGGTTCTTTGTCATGCAGCCCAATCAAACACACGGACTAAAAGGTCTTTTACCAAAATACATGAGCAGCAGCATCAGAGAGTTCATCAAGCGTTCTTCATTCATAAACTGATCTCTAACAGATTCAGTTGTCAAATGTTAGTTAGTTAGTTAGAGGAGGTATTGAAACTGAGAATAGAAGAGAAATAGGCACGCAATTGTTGTGATCAAATCTCCTTCTCTGCTTGGAACTTTTATTCTCTCTGTTCTTCCTTTCTACTTCATTTCTGCCATATTCTTGCTAAAAATAATCATTTCTATTAGTTAAAATTCTCGTTCTGTAATTGTTTAGCCTTCTGGTTGTGACAAAATTGGTAGCAGAGCATTAATTCCTTGGTAATGGCTGAGAATACTCGCTTGAAATCCATTGAAAACCATATCAAAGATCAGGAAGCCAAGATCACCGAGTTGGCTTCGAACCTGAAATCGCAACTAGAAGGACAAGGTGTTCAGGTTTATACTGCCATTGAAGAGAAATTTGATGCGATGAACAAAGTCATGGAAGACCGAATGGATCGCAGGTTCCAGCAGTTAGAATAAAATACCTATGTCCTATTTCAAAAAAATATGGGGAAACTCAAATCGAATGAAGAAGCGGAGTCAAGCCATTCCCCTGCGTTAAGCTCTTCGTATCTTCAAGTCAATTCACAGGAGGTTCAACATCGAGGAACAATCAAGGTGGAAGAACGAATCCTCTGCTCAAAGATGATGCAGGTAAAACTGAAGATGTCAGTTTCCATTGGAGGAAAAAATAGGGAGGAATTCGGGTAATCAACGCCCTACAATTGAGCTATCAGTATTCGACGACGAGAGACCAAGAGAATGGCTTCAGAAGTTTGACAAGTTTTTCAATTTCTTCAATATTCCAGATCATCAAAAGGTAGAATCAATAGAAATCTATTTGGAACACAGAGAAAAAATCTGGTTTAAAGGGGAAAGATGTGTCAAGTCTGAATGGAGTTGGAGTGAATTCAAAGAAGGCGTGATGAAACGGTTTAGAGAGCTGGGAGGTAAAGATGAGATTGAGGAGTTCAATAAGCTGATTCAGAAAGATATAGTCAGGAGCTATCAAGAAAATTTTGAAGAACTCAGAACTGCAATAATTAGTAAGAACCCTATATTGACTTATTCTTATTTCATTTCATGTTTTTTGAGTGGTTTAAAAGAAGAGCTGAAGCCTATGGTGAAATTGTTCAAACCTAAAACTCTTCAAGAAACTGTTGAATTAGCTTTATTACAATAGCAGAATGTGAACATGACGAATAAGAGAAATAGGAATTGGAACTCTAATAATTCAGCAGCCACTAGTGGTGCTAATATGAGGAATCTTGCTGATAAGCCTAGCTGGAAGAATACTGAATCTTCATTGGAGAATAAGAGTGATAAGAAAATGCAGTAGGGTGGATTTAGAAGAATATCACCTTAGGAATTACAATTTAGAAGAGAGAATCAATAGTGCTTCAAGTGCGGTGAGAAATTTGGACCTGGACATTCTTGCAAATTTCAACAGGTTAATTGTTTAAATGCTAGAGATCAGGAGGAGATGGAAGAAATCTTTGTTGTGTAAAAAGAACTAGGAGTACACAATGAAGCCGAAAATATGGAAATGGAGTCAGAAAACACCTTCTTGAGAGCAGTAGGTGGCCACAACTCTAGATGCAATTCCATTATTATACATGGGAGACTGCATGGCCAGACTATTAGCATACTTATGGACACCAGAAGCAACAACGGCTTTATCAACCTAGAGGTAGCCAAACATTTAAATCTTAAACAAGAGTTTACCCCAAAACCATTTTTGGTAGAAGTGGCAGATGGAAGAAAGGTTTAGGAAAGTTCATACTGTCCAAAGGTAATGTGGCAAACTAATCAACACCCATTTAGCTATGATCTGAGGGTACTGCCCTTAGGAAGCATGGATATTCTCTTGGGGGTTGATTGGATGAGGGCTTACAGTCCAATATCATTTGATTTCAAGGATAATAGTTTCACTTTTTGGAATGAAGGAAGCAACTGGACAATTTATGGAACTGATAAGGAGGTGCAGGTGAAATTGATCCGAGGGTATGAAGCTAAGTAGCTGGCTGAATTTAAGAAGAGGAAATTGTTCCACACATCTATAAAAAAACATAAAAATGATGGGATTTGTGCTAATCAAGAACTGAAGGACGCAACAGCAAAGGGAACTCACATTGCAGGATTATATAACAAAAGGGTGGACCAGCAAGTTGAGGTCTGCAAGTTGCCAATTGGAATTCAACATCTTATAGACAGGTATGTTGACATTTTTGATATCCCTAAAGGCCTACCTCATTTACGAGATGTTGATCATAAAAAAATTTTAAGCCAGACTCACATCCATTCCAAATAAGGCCATATAGACAACCACATGCTCACAAGGCTGAGATTGAGAGACAAATTGAAGAAATGCTTAAAGATCACGTAAGTCAACTTAGCAATAGTCCATATTCTTCACCAATATTGCTAGTAAAGAAGAAATACAATTCATGAAGGTTTTTTATAGACTATAGGAAGTTAAATGACCTCACCGTAAAAGATAAATTCCTAATCCCAATAATTGATGAACTCTTGGATGAGCTGTATGGTTCTCAATTTTTCTCTAAGTTGGATTTACGAGCAGGTTATCACCAAATAAGAATGAGGAGAGAAAATATTGATAAAATGGCCTTCCAAACACACAATGGGCAGTATGAGTTCTTGGTTATGCCTTTCGGTTTAACTAATGCATCGGCAACTTTTCAATCGTTGATGAATCAAATTTTTAAGGCTCATTTGAGGAGGTTTGTGTTGGTGTTTTGTGATGATATTTTGGTTTATAGAAAGACCTTAGATGATCATATTAGGCATTTAGAACATGTGCTTGAATTGTTAAGGCAACACAAATTGTTTGCAAAATCCTCTAAATGTGTTTTTGCACAAAAACAAGTTAAATATCTAGGACATATTATCACTTCGACTGGAGTTAAGATGGATCCTAACAAGGTTAGTTGCATTTTGGAGTGGCCGATTCCGAAGAATGTTAAGAAGTTAAGGGGTTTCTTGGGGTTAACCGGCTATTACAGAAGGTTTTTTCGAGTTTATGGATCAGTCTTTAGAACTCTACATAATATGTTGAGGAAAGATGCTTTCATATGGACAAATGAAGCTTCTGCGGCTTTTCAAGAATTGAAACACATTATCATTTCTGCACCAGTGCTTAAACATCCAGAATTTGACAAGGAATTTGTGATAGAGACAGATGCAAGCAACACGGGAATGGGTGTAGTTTTGTTGCAAGATCATCACCCTATAGCTTTCCATAGTAAATCATTATTTTCCAAGGATAAGGGACTTTCGACCTATGAAAAATAGTTACTTGCTATTGTGTTGGCTATTGATAAATGGCGAAATTATTTGATAGGTCGCCATTTCATAATAAAGACGGATCATCAATCCCTCAAATTCCTTCTTAGTCAGAAATTGAATAATGCTTTACAGTATAAATGGATTGCAAAGTTGTTCAGCCTCAGCTTCGAAATTCATCACAAAAAAGGAAAAGAAAATATAGTAGTTGATGCTTTGTCAAGGATGACAGATGCTACAAGTACAATGAGCCTTCACGAATTAGTTTGGGAGCCAAATTGGCTTAGGAAATTGATTACAAACAATGAGCCACCAGGTCAGGAATCAGCTGAACAAGATGTTAATTATGAACAAACCATGAAGATCGATAGCCGAGCTCACAAATCAAAGCTGAGTGTCATTACATCGGCCCAACCTTCATGGATGAATCAAATTTTGGAAAGTTATAAAGAAGATGAGCATGCTCAGGGACACATACTTAAAGCTACAATTGAACATAACTTACACCCAAACAGTGAGTATCAGTACGTCGACGGTCTTTTAAAGAAAAACAGCATGATTTATATAGGATCATCTCAGGAGATATGGAGTATTATATTAAAGTCAATGCACGCATCACCTTTGGGCGGGGATTCGGGGCAAACTGCTACAATCCAAAAAATTGAGTCCGTATTCTTTTGGCCTAATATGAGAGAGGATATAGTACAATATGTCATGCAATGTGAGATTTGTTAGAGGAGCAAACATGAAAACATTCACCCTCCCGGATTACTGTTGTAACTCCCCCAAACCCAACACAAGTGTCGGGTCGGGTCTATGCATGCTACAATGAATGCTAGTAGTAACGAGCAGATAAATTTATGCGGGAGCGATTTAGATAATTCAAAAACCTAACTTTACTATTACAGTGACAAGATTAGTACAAGTGTTAAACGAAAGTTTCAACTAACTGTTATAGATTCAAAGTTTACTTTAAAATCCTAACAATTCACCCAGGGTCTTTCTCAAAAGTAGTAAAGACAACAAGCACTATTCTCTTACTGTTCTTCTTCACCTGAAAAATGGTTGTTTAACAAGGGTAAGCTCCTTGCTTAGTGATGTTCCATCGCCAATATTTACCCAGTTGAGTTTTAGTGATCACAGAATATTAAATAACAAATAACAACTAGCCACATAAGTCCTGGCACACAGTAAAAGGATACAGGTGGTTAATACCGAGTTGCTGCCAAGTGCCTATATGGCAACTCTGACTAACATACAAGGCATAACCCAGTCAGTGGTACCCAAAGGCTATCAGTCCAGAAGTCACATTCCCCAATCTCGCCAATCACACCAGTCTTCAGTTACGAGCTCATATCAGTCAGGTGGTTATGCTAGCATACCAGAACTCCACGTGTAGCCAATCTAATCAGACGGTCCAGTCCGTACCGTTACCCGCCGACTTCGCCGAACTACAATCGCGTTGGAGACCCCAAAATCACAGACAGGTAATCAGTAGGGGTGGGCATCAGTTCGGTTTATTCGAGTTTCAGTCTATTCGGTTCGGGTTATTCAGTTTTTTTTCTAAAAAATCAAAAACCGAATCTGACCCAAACCATTCAAATAATCCGAATAATTCTAACCGAATTTAAAATTCGAATTCGGTTTGAAACCGAATTCAACCGAATAAACTGAATTAATTCCAATCTTTATCAAATTGAATTCAATTAAATCAGTTCTGAACCATACCAAACATCCCATAAACATACCAAAATCTTAACTCCAAATAAATAATTACAGCCCAAAAGTAAGGCCAAGTAATTTGACATTAAAGGCTCATTTGCATCTTATGCTTTGCCTTGAAAGAAAGGAGGAATTCCCTGGTATGTATAGTTGAAATTTGAAGGCTAAGTCCCCTCTCTTCCGATGTGGGACTAATGTAGTCTAGTAAGGCTAAGTCTAAAGCCTTTGCTGCCTTTGCTGCCTTGCTTCATTCATCTATGCGGTTTCATAATTTTCATTCATGTTCCATTTTGGCATTTTCCACCTTTTCTGCCATTATTTTTTTGTTGAATTTATAATTAGTCTGTCTCTTGAAAGACGGTTTTTCCATAAGTCATGGAAATATTATGGTTTAAAATGCAAATTAGAAGAAATGAAGATAAAATTTATGGGTTGAATGAATCGGGATATAAACTTTATAATTATTACACGTTGAATAATAAAATTTTAATATTGCAACTAACACCTTTTACTTTGTATTATTATAATTAAACTTTGTCTTTCCATAAGCCTACGGAATAGTGGAAAGACGGTATTTTCCAAGATTTTTCCATTTATTATTACATTATTTAATTTGAGGAGTATTTTGTGACTGAGGATTATTTAATACCGTTTGATCTCAAATCCTTTTTATTATTATTACCCTATTAATTTGACTTATGCTTTTACCTTTTCCATACATGATGAATGTGTTTATAATATATTTTGGCAAAGTCTTGGGAAAGAAGGTCTTTCTATAGATTTATGGAAAGACGTGATTTAATTAGAATAATAAAAGGTAAAAGGTCTTAGTTGCAATATTAAAATTTTAGTATGCAACATATAGTAGTTATAAATTTATAACCTGGTTCGTGCAACCCAGAAATTTTATCTTCATTTTTTCTAATTTATAGTTTAAACCTTGGTCTTTCCATAACTTCTGGAAAAATCGTCTTTTAAGAGACGGGCTCATATATTTTTATGATTTCTTTCTCTTCTATTTATATAAGTAATTTAAATACATTTAGAGGGTGATACAAAAACCCCACTATTAAATTAACACAACGCCTTGTTTTAGACTGACAAATCATTATACAAGGTTATTTTATAATTGATATAACTAATAAGCTAATTTGATATTTGTTTTTATTTATTGCAACAATTTTCTTATAACTTTTAAAATGTATGGTAATGTATAAATAATTATAATTTGACCCTAATAGTTATTGAAACGAGATTTTTCATGATTAGTCTAACATTTAGATGGTCTAATATGAGACGGTTTCCTAAATTAACTATGATATTTATATATATATCTGTCTTCATCTCTTCACCAAGTAATCTCACCGTCTTCATCTCTTCACCATGTAATCTCTTCTGAGTCCATTGTAGTTTGTTAATTTTTTTAGAGCAGAGGAAAATGTCCATTGTTTGAGGAATGCTTTAGTGTAGTGAAAGTTTACTGTTGAAGAATCAATTATTCGTGCACCTTATCACTGTAATTACTAAGAGAACTGTAGTTTAGATATGGATATTTATTGATTATAGTTAATGCTTTCCATTTACGTTCATGCCAATAAGAATTTATAAGAATATATATACTTGTTTTTAAAATTTATAAGAAATTTAAACGAACTAATTTATTAAACTTGTTTATAATGAATATGGATTATAAAATACTTGAATATCAGTCTTTTGTCTATTTAATTTTGTAGTTTTAAAAAATTTATAGATTAGTCCTCCCACTTTTATTTACTTATAAATTTAATTTTGTAGTTTTAAAATTTATTTATTGTTATATATATTTAATTAATTTAATTAATTATAATTCGGTTCGGGTTTTGGTTTGAGTTTTAATATCCAAAACCAAACCAAAAACCATATTCAGAAATTGGTTTATTCAATTCGGATATCCAAAAATCGTATATTAAATTCGATTCGGGTTATTCGAATTCGTATAATTCAATTTTTGATTCGGTTTTCAGTTTTTTTGCCCACCCCTGGTAATCAGGTAGCAGATAATTCAAGCTTGACATAGCAAGATAAAATACAAGCTAGACATCCACATAATATATCAGAGTAGTACATGATTCAAGTTTGACACTGCAAGATAAAGTACAAGCCGGTCATTCACAAAAAAATATCATAGCAGTTCAGGAATTCAGTTTCACGATGATCCAGCACAGTATGATAAAATACACACTTAATTCAACAGTCAGTAAATACCATCATTTAGGTTTAACTGTCATATCTCTCGCTAATGGGGTTCGAGTACACATGGTTCGAGTAGAATGGTTCGAGTATCAGGTTTCAAGTACATGGGTTCAAATAGATGAGTTCGAGTACAGGTGTGAAACCCCGAATCCAATTAGATTAATAAATAAAATAAACCTCCGATACAAATCATGTTATCTGAAAAAATATATATGTATTTATATATAACTAATATCACTCTAAATGGAAATTATATATTTATATAAAAAATAAAAATTTGAACGATGTGCTATTTATAAAGTATAAATTTGGAAAAATAATTCTTATGGATTAACCTAGATGTTAATCTTGGACAAAGTAAATTTGAATTGATAATCTTAATTATTGAAAAATATATATTAGTTAATATCAAACTATGATAAAGTATTGGTGTTTAGTATAGGTTTCACTTAAGAAAGAGGAGGAAAATAATAGTACGTCGAATCAGAATGGAAACGCGATATACAAATTTCACATTTTAAAAGAGTTAAGTAAGAAATGATAAATTGAGTTGTTCAATAATTATCTAGATTTTTATAAAAATATCTGTTTACCTTTTACCTTCCTCTAAAATGAATATTCCTTTAAATTATTGAGGAACACTAATTTTATAACTTCCTAATATTTTTCATACTTATCACAACTATATATAATAGTAATTTTCATACGTAATTACAAATAAGAATAAACTAAATAAGTTATCAATTCTAGTGTTGTTTTTTATTTCAAGGAATATAACTGTGTGTGTGTATATATATATATAATTGATTATAAGTATTGTAAATTAAAAAGAAAAAAAGTCAATAAATAAATAAAGAAACGGATAAAAATGAGATGAGACAATAAGTAAACAAACAAATTAAAATACGTACCAAAAAAAGGAAAACAAATAGTACGCTGGAATGTGGTGCCATAAGAAAATATTTAGGTACAGGAGGGAAAAAAACAAGAATAAAATAAAATAAATAAATAAAATAATAAAAATACATGGGAGAGAAATATAGGTTGGCGGACGTGAGAAATTTATCCAAAGTAATTTTTTGTAAAGTGAACGTAGGCTAACTGATAAGATTTTAGGTGGAAGGTGTCAAAAACCTATGTCCTCATCTAGTATAAATGGCAACTACCATCTCTGTGAAAACCCTACCAAAATGGATCGTTATATTTAAAAAAAAATTGGGTAATAACTCAAATGAGCCCCCAATAAAATCCCTCCCCTCCCCTTGCCCTCGTGGGAATTGAACCCAAGACCTCATGGTAGTAGCACTAGACTTCAACCGCTAGGCTAACATTCAATTCCCAAAAATGGATCGTTATATATATATATGTGTGTGTGTGTGTATGTATGTATGTATACATATATAATAATACTAATAACGATAAATAAATAAGTAAATAAATAAATAAATAAGAGAAATTACTGAGAAGAGAATATACATATTTATACATATGTATATATCTATATAATATATAATAATAGTACTAATAAGAAAATAAATAAATAAGCAAATGAATAAATAAATGCAAGAAATTACCAGGAAGGAGAAGCTGGCAGCGGATGTGAAAAGAGTATTCAAAGTAATTTTTGGGCAAGTGGACATAGGCACTTGATGGTTAAAGAGATTGAATTTTAGGTAGTAGGTGTCAGGAAACCTATGTCTCATTTAGTATAAATATCAGTGATATGCTCCCTAAAAATTCAGCCTTAAGATACTTTGAGTACCAAAATTCAGAGGTTAAGCAGTGAAGAAGAAGCGGAGGTTGTCAAGCTAAGTTTAACTAAAGTGAGTGTTGCATCGCCCTAGCACGAATTGAGTTAAAATATGAGTTTATGCTTACATATATGTACATATATAATGTCATCAGAACCTGACTCTCTTGAACTGAACCCTCCACCTCTCGAACCCCTGCTAAAATTTCACCTCTCGAACCCCTGCCAAAACACTACCTCTCGAACTCCTGTTGAAACTCTACCTCTCAAACCCCTGCCAAAACACTACCTCCCGAACCCCTGCCAAAAATATACCTCTCGAACCTCTGTTGAAACTCTACCTCTCGAACCCCTCTGAAAACCTTACCTCTCGAACCACCATTGGAAAATTGTACCCCTCGGACTAGTACCACTGATATCTTTACCTCTAGAACAATAGATCTCGAACCTACCCCTCGAACTAATACCCCCGATATCTTCACCTCTAGAAACCTTTTCACTGGAACCCTCACTATTAGAACCATTACCTATCTCCTCTCGAACATGTGCCCCTGAAATCTTTACCCCTCGAACTAGTACCCTGAAACCTTTACCCCTCGAACTAGTACCCTGAAACCTTACCTCTCGAAACCTTCTCCCAAACCATTACCTCTCAAATTGTACCTCCCGAATCGTACCCTCGAAATTGTATCCCTCGAACTGTACCACCCAAACTATCCCTCCTGAACTCACCTCTCGAACATGTACCTCTCGAACTAATACCATAGAAACCTTTACCTCTCAAACTTACCTCTCGAACTAGTACTACTGAAACCTTTACAAACTCACCTCTCAAACCTAACCTCTCGAATTAGTGCCACTAGAACCGTACCTCTCGAACTTCACCAACTGAATCTGTACCTTTAGAATCTTTCCAACTGAACCTCACCACTCGAACTGGTACCACTTACCACTCGAACTAGTACCACCTGATACCCATATCACTTGAACCTTCTCCACTCAAATTCTGCACTCGAACCTCCTGTACTGGAACCCAACTACTCGCACTGTGAGTACTCGAACTCATCCTGAAACATGGTACTCGAACCTTTCTTCTCGATACTTGAACCATGAGAGAGAGATATGACAATTACACTCAAATGATCATATTTACTTACTGTTGAATTAAGTGTGTATTTTATCATACTGTACTAGATTATTGTGAAACTGAACTCCTGAACTGCTCTGATAATTTACGTGAAAGACCGGCTTGTACTTTATCTTGCCGTGTCAAACTTGAATCATATACTGCTCTGATGACCGACTTTTACTTTATCTTTCTGTGTCAAACTTGAATCATATACTGCTCTGATGACCGACTTTTACTTTATCTTGCCGTGTCAAACTTGAATTACCTGCTACCTGATTACCTGTTTGTGATTTCGGGGGGCCCGACGCGATTGTAGTTTGGTCGAAGTCGGTGGGGAATGGTACAGACTGAACCATTTGATTAGACCGGCTACACGTGGAGTTTGGTATGCTAGCATAACCACCTGACTGATACGAGCTCATTACTGAACACCGGTGTGAATGGGGAAAGTGAATTATGAACTGATAGCCTTCGGGTATCACTGACTGGGTTATGTCGTGTATGTTAGTCTGAGTTACCATATAGACACTTGGCAGGAACTCAGCATTAACCACCCGTATCCTTTTACCGTGTGCTAGGACATATGTGGCTAGTTGTTAATTGTTAATTATTATTTTTGTGATCACTAAAACTCAACTGGGTAAATACTGGTGATGGAACCTCACTAAGAAAGGAGCTTACCTTAGTTAAACAACCATTTTTCAGGTGAAGAAGAATAGTAAGAGAAAAGTGCTTGATGTCTTTACTTCTTTTGAGAAAGATCCGGGCTATTTGAATTTTAATGTGAACTTTGATACAGTAACAGTTAGGAGAGATATCTGTTTGACATTTGTAATAAATCCTTTTCACCGTGATAGTAAATTAGGTTTTTGAATTACTTAAAACGCTTCCGCATAAACTTTATTGCTCGTTAATACTGGCCCTTTCGGCAGAATGCTCAAACCTGACTCGATACTTGCGTTTTGGATTTGGGGGTGTGACAGATGTGGCATCAGAGCTTCCTCAAATCAAGTAAAGGAAATCAAAAACTTAACTTAATAAAAGACTTCAAATTTGCTTAACACTTATGGATATTAGAGACATGGTTGAACCTTGGCTACAAAACTAACAATTTGTTGATGTCACTGTCTAATAGGGAAATAAAATAATTTATTAAATGTAATTTGAAGTACAGAAGTCTATGAGGATTGTGAAAAATAAAAGGGTATAAATGAATCTAACCATTACTGAAGTGTAACAAAATTCTTTCGGCGTAATATCTCTGGCGAGAATACTAACATGTAGTACAACGATAATTACGGCAGCAAAGACTAACATTAGTCTCGACATGTTATCGGCAAATTGAGAGAAAACATGGTGGGAAGGATATGAGATAGAAGAGAAAATGTGGTTTTGAATTGTTGGATAAATTCGTATTTATACTATAAAATATAGCCGTTTATAGCCAGTATATTACCACTAAATATAATTGACAAATTGTAGTTAAATTCTAATAGTTCAATGTTATCAAAGAAGATGTAAAAACACATAGTAGAACAATGCCATCAATATTTGCTTCTTTTGAACTTTCAAATAGTTTCTAAATTGAAAATAAAAGTGTTCTCCTCAATAATTTTAAAGAAAAGTTAAATCTCAACAAAATAGATTCCATTAAAAGGATATTGGATCAAAGCATAAAATTTTAAATTTATTTAAAAATA
This sequence comes from Rubia yunnanensis, assembly GCA_037428765.1. NCBI lineage: Eukaryota > Viridiplantae > Streptophyta > Magnoliopsida > Gentianales > Rubiaceae > Rubia > Rubia yunnanensis. Next base: position 70,088,842 of record CM075071.1, on the reverse strand, counting down.
AAATAAAAAATTAGGAATCCTTTCCATTTGACCTGAGAAAACCTTTGAATCACTTGGGGATGACCTGCCCAAAGTTCGAATCAGGCTCTTATTTTAAATTGAAAGGTCCCCAAATAATAATGATAAAATGTTAGACCTCAAAACACTAGTCATCACATGAATCTTCATAACATATGCAGCAGTATTAGGCCGTTAAATGTAATTAAGCTAACTAAAAAAAACACTTAACTAAAATATCAAACGAGTATCCTACCCTAATTGGACGAGGTAGATCCTGGTTAGGGAATGAGAAACCTTAATCCTTAAAATCTTTATCATAAAAAATCAGTAATAGAGGTAGAACCGGTGCAATTGACATATAACCTGATCAAATAAGGAATACCAGGACACAAGAACTAGAGCTGCAGGATATAGCACGCAAAAGTTTACTCAAACTCAAGGTGGCATCTGAGTCCTGCATAGGCTGCATACGCAGATGGCAGAACTCATAAGGGGACCCTGAGAAAAGATTGGGGTCACATAGATAAAACTCTAGTGATAATTGATCAAAGACTTTATGAACATCGGGTTGACCTGAGGAATGGACTTTACATGGTACAGAACAAGATAAAAAATGTGACTCCACTAAATAATTTAGGGTTGGTTAAGAATAGAATCTAGAGGGACTAAAGTAGTAGTATATAAGTTTTATAAAAGTACTTGTAGTTCTCGAGAATTTATACTCTTTGATGATCATTCAAACTAGGGATGAGAACCCAATGATAGATCAGGGAGAAGTCAAAATTCAACGGAGGATTAGTTGACGAACTAATAAAAAAAATATTGTGGAAACAATAATTCAAATCCTTTAACCCTAGGATAAATGGGTAAGGAGGGTGAGTTGTCTACATTCAAATTAGAAGAGATGCAACCCAAAGCTTGGACCATACGACGTGGTCCAAGTATCACCTCGAGTCCCTTGTTGCATGGTGAGAAAGGAAGACATAAAGAATAGGAAAATAAATGTTTGCGATGTTGCAATGTAGGAATTCTGAGCACATAATAATGAAGTCCCGATAACTTAGACGAAGTCCTCATTCCAACCACTTGGTCACGACCATCTGTGATCAATTTGGCTCTGAAGGGTGGAGCTGGTGGAAGTGGTATGACAAATGTGCAGGCTAAACTTTACGCCATAGAGAGTGATGAGAACCATGGTTTGACCGATGTTATTGAAGGTACCCTCCCTATTTTGGGTAAAATTAGAGTGAACTTCGGGGACGAAGTTTATTAGGGGGGGGAGATTGTGAAACCCCGAACCCAATTAGATTAATAAATAAAATATACCTTCGATACAAATCATGTTATCTGACTTGAACCTTTTAATATCACTCTAAATGGAATATATGTATATATATATATATATTTATAAAATTTTTGAACGATGTGCTAATTATAAAATATAAATTTGGAAAAATAATTATTTTGGATTAACCTAGATGTTAATCCCGAACGAAGTAATTTGAATTAATAATCTTAATTATTGAAAAATATATATTAGTTAATATCAAACGATGATAAAGTATTGGTGTTTAGTGTATTTTTCACTTAAGAAAGAGGAAGGAAATAATAGTACGTCGAATCAGAATTGAAACGCGATATACAAATTGCACATTTTAAAAGAGTTAAGTAAGAAATGATAAATTGAGTTATTAAATAATTATCTAGATTTTTATAAAAACATCTCAAATAGTTTACCTTGTACCTTCCTCTAAAACGAATATTCCTTTAAATTATTGAGGAACACTAATTTTATAACTTCCTAATATTTTTCATACTTATCACAAATATATATAATAGTAATTTTCATACGTAATTACAAATAAGAATAAAATAAATAAACTATCATTTCTAGTATTGTTTTGATTTCAAGGAATATAATTGTGTGTGTATATATATAATTGATTATAAGTATTGTAAACTAAAAAGAAGAAAAGCCAAAAAATAAATAATTAAAAGAAAAAGAACGGATAAATATGAGATGAGACAATAAGTAAACAAACAAATTAAAATACGTACAAAAAAGGTAAACAAATAGTATGCTGAAATTTAGTGCCATAAGGAAATATTTGGGTACAGGAGAAAACAAAGCAATAATTAAAATAAATAAATAAAATAAAATAATAAAATACAGGAGAGAGAAATACAGGTCGGCGGACGTGAGAAATTTATCCAAAGTAATTTTTGGGCAATTGGACATAGGCACTTGAGAGTTAAATGGATAAAAGTTTAGGTAGTAGGTGTTAGAAAACTTATGTCCTCATTTAGTATAAATAAGCAACTACTGCTCCCCAAAACTCACAGCCTTAAGATATTTTTGAGTACCAAAATCAGATGTTAAGCAGTGAGGTAGGAGTGGAGGTTGCCAAGCCAAGTCTAACTAAGGTGAGTGTTGCATCGCCCTAGCAATAACTGAGTTAAACTGGTTTTATGTTTACATATATGTGTATATATATGATGCCATCAGAACCTGACTCTCTCGAATCCCCACTGAAAACCTCACCTCCCGAACCCCTACTGAAACTTTCACTTCTTGAACCCCTGCTGAAACCTTCACCTCTCGAACCCCTACTAAAAACTTCATCTCTCGAACCCCTGCTGAAACCATTACCTCTCGAACCCCTACTGAAAACTCTACCTCTCGAACCCCTATTGAAACCTACACCTCTCGGACCCCACTAAAAACCTCACCTTTCGAACCCCTGCTGAAACCTTCACCTCTCGAACCCCTACTAAAAAACTTCACCTCTCGAACCCCCTTTGAAAAATCTCACCTCTCGAACTGCCACTGGAAACCTGTATCCCTCGAACTAGTACCACTGACACCTTTACCCCTCAAACAATATATCTCGAACCTACCCCTCGAACCAGTACCCCCGATATCTTCACCTCTAGAAACCTTTTCACTGGAACCCTAACTACTATAACTATTACCTCTCACCTCTCGAACATGTGCCACTGAAACCTTCACCCCTCAAACTAGCACACTGAAACCATTACCTCTCGAATCCTTCTCCCGAACTATACCTCTCAAACTGAACTGTACCTCTCTAACCTTTATCTTTCTAACCCATTTCTTGAACCTATACCACTGAACCTTTATCTCTCGAACCACTACCTCTCAAACCCATCTCTCGAACCTATACCACTAAACCTTTATCTCTCGAACCACTACCTCTTGAACCCATCTCTCGAACCTCACCAACTAAATCAGTGTCTCTCGAACCTGTACCTCTGGAAGTTTTACCTCTCGAACCCATTTCTCAAACCTATACCACTGAACCTTTATCTCTCGAACCACTACCTCTCAAAATTATCTCTCAAACCTTACCTCTCAACTGTGTCAGTACCTCTCGAACCTCACCTCTAGAATCTCACCACTTGAAATCTCACCACTCGAACCAGTACCACTTGAACTCAATGCCACCTGAACCAGTACCACTTGAACCCCAGTACTACTCGAACCCTTCACTCGAATACTCTACTCGAACCCCTGTTGTCACACCCCAAAGCCCAAAATGCAAGTATCGGGTCGGGTTTGAGCGTGCTACCAAAAAGGCCAATATTAATGAGCAATTAAAGTTTATGCAGAAGCATTTTAAGTAATTCAAAACCCTAATTTACTATTACAGTGAAAAGGATTTATTACAAATGTCAAATATAAATTTCTCCTAACTGTTACAGTATCAAAGTTCACATTAAAATTCAAATAGCCCGAATCTTTCTCAAAAGAAGTAAAGACATCAAGCACTTTTCTCTTATTGTTCTTCTTCACGTGAAAAAGGGTTGTTTAACTAGGGTAAGCTCTTTGCTTAGTGAGGTTCCATCGCCAGTATTTACCCAGTTGAGTTTTAGTGATCACAGGATACCAAATAACAAATAACAACTAGCCACATAAGTCCTAGCACACAGTAAAAGGATATAGGTGGTTGATGTCGAGTTGCTGCCAAGTGCCTATATGGCAACTCTGACTAACATACAAGGCGTAACCCAGTCAGTGGTGCCCGGAGGCTATCAGTCCAGAATTCACTTTCCTCAATCACGCCAATCACGCCAATGTTCAGTTGTGAGCTCGTATCAGTCAGGTGGTTATGCTAGCATACCAGAACTCCACATGTAGCTGGTCTAATCAGATAGTCCAGTCTGTACTGTTCCCCACCAACTTCGATCGAACAACAATCGCGTCGGGGACCCCGAAGTCACAGATAGGTAATCAGGTAGAAGATAATTTAAGCTTAATACGAAAGAATTAAGTACAAGCCGATCATCCACATAATATATTTGAGCAGTACATGATTCATGTTTGACACGCAAAGATAAAGTACAAGTCGGTCATTCACAAAAAAATATCAGAGCAGTTCAGGAATTCAGTTTTCATGATAATCCATAAAATACACACTTAATTCAACAGTCACTAAATACCATCATTTAGTTTTAACCGTCATATCTCTCTAATGGGGTTCGAGTACACATGGTTTGAGTAGAAAGGTTCGAGTATAGGGTTTCAAGTACAGGGGTTCAAGTAGATGAGTTCGAGTACAGGGGTTCAAGTAGATGGGTTCGAGTACATGGGTTCGAGTAGAGTATTCGAGTGAAGGGTTCGAGTAGTACTGGGGTTCAAGTGGTACTGGTTCGGGTGGCACTGAGTTCAAGTGGTACTGGTTCAAGTGGTACTGGTTCGAGTGGTGAGATTTCAAGTGGTCAGATTCGAGAGGTAAGGTTCGAGAGGTACTGACACAGTTAAGAGGTAAGGTTCGAGAGATGAGTTAGAGAGGTAGTGGATCGAGAGATAAAGGTTCAGTGGTATAGGTTTGAGAAATGGGTTCGAGAGGTAAAGCTTCCGGAGGTACAAGTTCGAGAGGTACTAATTCAGTTGGTGAGGTTCAAGAGATAGGTTCGAGAGGTAGTGGTTCGAGAAATAAAGGTTCAGCGGTATAGGTTCGAGAGGTAGTGGTTTGAGAGATAAAGGTTCAGTGGTATAGGTTCGAGAAATGGGTTAGAGAGATAAAGGTTAGAGAGGTTCAGTTCAGTTTGAGAGGTATAGTTCGGGAGAAGGATTCAAGAGGTAATGGTTTCAGTGTACTAGTTCAAGGGGTGAAGGTTTCAGTGGCACATGTTCGAGAGGTGAGAGGTAATGGTTATAGTAGTTAGGGTTCCAGTGAAAAGGTTTCTAGAGGTGAAGATATCGGGGGTACTAGTTCGAGGGGTAGGTTCAAGATATATTGTTTGAGAGGTAAAGGTATCAGTGGTACTAGTTCGAGGGATACAGGTTTCCAGTGGCGGTTCGAGAGGTGAGATTTTTTAGAGGGGGTTCGAGAGGTGAAGTCTTTCAGTAGGGGTTTGAAAGGTGAAGGTTTCAAAAGTGGTTCAAGAGGTGAAGGTTTCAGTAGGGGTTCGAGAGGTGAAGGTTTCAGCAGGGGTTCGAGAGGTGAGGTTTTCACTGGGGTCCGAGAGGTGTAGGTTTCAACAGGGGTTTGAGAGGTAGAGTTTTCAGTAAGGGTTCGAGAGGTAATAGTTTCAGCAGGGGTTCGAGAGGTGAAGTTTTCAGTAGGGGTTCGAGAGATGAAGGTTTCAAAAGGGGTTCAAAAGATGAAGTTTTCAGTAGGGGTTCCAGAGGTGCAGGTTTCAGCTGGGGTTCAAGGGGTGAGGTTTTCAGTGGGGATTCGAGAGAGTCGGGTTTTGATGGTATCATATATATACACATATATATAAACATAAACCCAGTTTAACTCAGTTCATGTTAGGGCGATGAAACACTCACCTTAGTTAGACTTGGCTTGGCAACCTCCGCTCCTAATTCACTGCTTAACCTATTATTTTGGTACTCAAAAATCTCTTAAGGCTGTGAATTTTGGGGAGCAGTAGTTTCTTATTTATACTAAATGAGTACATAGCTTTTCTGACACCTACTACCTAAAATTTTATCTATTTAACTCTCAAGTGTCTATGTTTAATTGCCCAAAAAATACTTTGGATAAATTTCTCACGTCCGCCGACTTGTATTTCTCTCCCTTGTATTTTATTATTTTATTTATTTATTTATTTTATTTCTTACTTTGTTTTCTCCTTTACACAAATATTTCCTCATGGCACCAAATTCCAGGGTACTATTTATTTTCCTTTTTGGTACGTATTTTAATTTATTTGTTTACTTATTGTCTCATCTCATTTTTATCCGTTCCTTTCTTTTAATTCTTTATTTATTGGTTTTTTCCCTTTTAATTTACAATACTTATAATCAATTATATATATATACACACACACACACACAATTATATTCCTTGAAATCAAAACAATACTAGAAATTATAACTTTTTTTTTATTTGTAATTACATATGAAAATTACTATTATATATAGTTGTGTTAAGTATGAAAAATAAAGTTATAAAATTAGTGTTCCTCAATAATTTAAAGGAATATTTGTTTTTAGAGGAAGGTACAAGGTAAATTATTGGAGATGTTTTTTTTAAAAAATCTAGATAATTATTTAACAATTCAATTTATCATTTCTTACTTAACTCTTTTAAAATGTGCAATTTGTATACCGCGACATACTATTACTTCCTCCTTCTTAAGTGAAACCTATACTAAACACCAATACTTTATCATAGTTTGATATTAACTAATATATATTTTTCAATAATTAAGATTATTAATTCAAATTTACGTCATCCGAGATTAATATCTAGGTTAATCCATAATAATTATTTTTCCAAATTTATACTTTATAATTAGCACATCGTTCAAAATTTTTATAATATATATATATATATATATATATATATTCCATTTAGAATGATATTAAAAGGTTCAAGTCAGATAACATGATTTGTATCGGATGTATATTTAATTTATTAATCTAATTGGGTTCGGGGTTTCACAACTGCAACCTTTATCGATCCCTTCACGACTCTGGACGCACATCACAATGGATTTTGTTGGAAAGTTACCTAAATCTTAAGATTGTGATACCATCATGGTGGTGGTCGATAGATTAATGAAATATGCTCACTTCATTGCCTTAGCTCATCCTTTCACAGCCTTGCAAATCTCTACCATTTTTTGTCTGAAATTTACAGGCTACAGACCGGATCTTCACTAGCCAGTTGTGGAAGGAGCTCTTTACCAAATTAGGAGTCAAACTTCAGTTTAATAGTGCTTACCATCCCGAAATGGATGGGCAATCAGAATGAACCAATCAAATATTGGAATCATATCTGAGGTGCTTTTATGGTGATAAATCAGACACTTGGAAGAACTAGATTAGTATGGAGGAATGGTGGTATAATACCTTCTATCAATCTAGCATTAAAATGACACCCTTTGAAGCCCTCTATGGTGTGAAACCTCGGTAAATTTCATTAGGTGAATGCGCAGATGTGATCATTCCTGCTACTCAGGATTTCTTGGTTCAGAGGGAAACAATATTGTTGTTGCTTCAGGAGCACTTGAAAAAGGCCCAGGAAAGGTTTAAGATTCAAGCTGATAATGAAAGAACTGACAGGTCTTTTCAGGTAGGAGATTTGGTATATTTGAAGTTACAGAAGTACATGCAGTATTCAGTGGCTCGAAGGAATAGCGTGAAGTTGGCACCTAAGTTTTTTGGTCCATATGTTATTCTTCAGAAGATAGGTGTTGTATCTTACAGATTACAACTTCCAGTCACCTCAACAATCCATCCGGTTTTTCATGTTTCTCTACTAAAACCACATCAAGGACCACCTCCAGCTACCATTACTCATATACCAAGTACTGAGCAAGGGGAGTTCTTCCCACTAGAGCCGCAATGCATATTGCAGAGGAGGATGGTACATAATGGTTCTGAGCAAAATGTTCAGTGGTTGATTAAATGGCAACATCTTCCTACAAAGGAGTCATCATGGAAAGATAGTACTTTTATCATCAATCAATTCCCCTATTTCATATATTGATTTACAGCTTGAGGACAAGCTGAAATTCAAGGGAGAGCTTTTTCATGCAGCCCAACTAAATACAGGGACTAAAAGGTCTTTTACCAAAATACATAAGCAGCAAGGATCAGCGCATCAGAGAGTTCATCAAGCATCCTTCATTCATAAACTAATCTCTAACAGATTCAGTTGCCAAATGTTAATTAGTTAGAGGTGGGTTGGAAGAGGTATTAAGTCTGAGAATAGAAGAGATATAATCATGCAATTGTTGTGATCAAATCTCCTTCTCTGCTAGGAACTTTTATTTTCTCTGTTCTTCCTTTCTACTTCGTTTCTGCTATATTCTTGTTGAAAATAATCAATTCTATTAGTCAAAATTCCCGTTCTGTAATTGTTTAGCCTTCTGGTTGTGACATTCTTTAAGGCTCAAACAAAAGCCTCTAACGGAGTAGTATAGTCTTCTTTATGGCATTGTCCTTACATTTTTCAATAAATCATATTGTAATCACTTTTCTTATGGTGGTCGAAGTATTAAAATTTTCTAATTTTATTTTAAATATAGTGTGTAAGTGGGTTTCTTTTTAATCCGAAACACACCTTTTATTAGTTGGTGATGAAAAAAATTAATTGCATCTCTTGCCAAATTGTGAGCCAGACTGGCTTTGAAAAACAACACCAATCTTTTGAATACATCACAATTTGCAATCTCTTTAAGGGTTGTGTTTAGCTAGTGGAGCCAAAACTTATTTAGTGAAACTGCACTTACACTCCCTCTGTTTCACTATATTTGACACCAGGGGCGGAGTTAAAAAAATTTCCCAATATTTTCCTATATCGGAGGGGACTGAAGTTATTTTTTCCCAAATTTACTCCCTATATTTCCCCGTAATTTTCATCTCGATGGGGGTTGGAGCCCTCCCCAGCCCCTATGTGGCTCCGCCACTGTTTGACACCACATGTTTAAGTGTTGTTTTTTTGTAAGTTGAAATGTGTGGAGGAAATTGATTGAAGAGAGTAAAAAATTTAATAAATGGTTGAAAATTATATACTTTATGCCATAAAATCAAAGACTTAGAAAAAGATACTCCCTCCATCCCTGAATAAACTGCACACTTTCTATTTGGTATGTCTCTGATTAAATTGCAAACAATCAGAAATTTCCATTTTTGGCAAAGTTGACCACAAGTGAAATAACTTAAATGCCCCTGGAAAGTGCAAAATTTACAGCCATTAAGGCTGATTAATTTGGGAATTGGAATAGTCCCTGGACACGTGTCCAGGGTCTGGTGGTTGGCGTGAGATTAATTGGGTTAATCTCCCAACCACCTACACCCTTCACATACGTTCATTTATTCTCCCAATACTCCATTATTGCTCTCCCCACACTCCCATTTACACTCCCAACGCTCTCAACTCGTTCCGTTATCTTATTTTTTTCTCTCATTTCTCACTGAATCTTCACAGCTCATCCTCTCCTCTCTCTGAAATCTGAAAACCCTAGCCGCTCAACCTCTTTTCTGCCATCGTTCTTAGTTTGAAAACTGTGTTTTTTGTGTGGGTTTACTTGGTTAAATGATCTTTTATCACACCTTGTTGTTTCGGATTTCTTGATTTGGTTTGGGGTTTTGAAGACGAAATCGATTTCATCATTTTTTCAAACTGAAATCACAACATTTTAAGGGTCGGTTTATGTTTGGCTGGCTGATTTAGGGTTTCTTGAACATAAACAGATGTTGTTTATGTACTGGATTCAGTTCTAAGATATTTCTTGTGTTGGATTTGTGGTATTTCCCATTGTTCTTGGGTTTCTCTTGTTGAAAACTGAATGAATGTGTCTGATTCTTGGCTTTCATGTTATTTTTCAAGGTAAATAAACATGGGTTCGTTATTTTTTAACTGAAATTCATGCTCTTTGTGGTCTGGGTTCCGATCTAAGTTATATCTGGTGTTATAACTGTGGTATTTTCCATTGCTCTTCAATTTATGTTGTTGAAAACCGACTGCATGTTTTTGATTATGATTTTTATGGCCTATTTCCGAGGTCTATAATTTTTGGTTCTTCTTTTTAGAACTAAAATTCATGCAGTTTGTGGTCTGGGTCCGATTTGAGTTTCTCGTTAGGTTGGAAATGCGATATTATTCAATGATCTTCGTTGTGGTTGTTTTAAACTGAATGCATGCGTATGTTAAAAATGGATAATGATGTTCTTTGTTTTCTTGGTTCAGATCTAGGGTTTTTTGTTGTGTTGGATATGCCATATTAGCCACTGTTTTTAACATTCTGCTGACAATTTCTTTTTGAACTGCCTCTGATGGATCATAGTGATAGGGTTATGGCTGGTCAGGGTAAGTCTATCCCTTGCCAACCCTTGAGTGAATCCGAGTTTGACTCTCAGTTTCAGTCTAGTTTTGATCCCACATTATTTATTGGGCTTGATGACATTGAGTCACAACCAAAGATCAGTACTGTTTTTCCACCCCAGTTCCCTGTCCTCGATACTGATTCATATGACTCTAGGGATACCCATGTGGCCACACATTTTAACCATGTACCCGAATTTGTCATGTACCACTCATAATAAGATAATGATTCAGATGAAACACAACCCCCTAATAATGATTCTCACAAAAATCAACCCCCTGATCCTGACAATGATTCTGATGGAACCTAACCCCCTGATTCCGATGAAACCCAACCCCCTGATTCTGTGTATGGAACCTTACCCCCTAATACTGATCCTGATAAAACACAACCCCCTGATCCTGACATTGATTATGATGAAACCCGACCCCCTGACTACGATGAAACCTAACCCCCTAATTTTTATAAATCCAATTCATCTAAATCTTGGTGTGATCCATATCCTTAGGTGTATTTCAAGGGAAATGAATTCCCTAACTATGGCAAGCCAGGTTTCTGGGAAACTGGGGCTTGTCTTTATCCTAATAACTGGCCAAAAAATGAGGCAAAAAGTGATTACGATGCTGGAAAATAGTGTCATTATCCATATGTATGTTTTTTTGGATTCTTTTCAGTTATGATCTAAACTTGTAACTTCAAATTGTTGTGCATATACTAACTGTTTACCTCTTAATGCAAGATTGTTTATACAATGTGGGTGTTGTTGGCTTTTACAACAACTACTTTATTCTGTGTTTGTTTGTGGTTACCTGTTTGCTCCTTGGCTGTGATAGCACTTGTGCTGCTTGTTATATGCTATGCTTTTTTTTTTAATTTTTTTGGTGATGTTTAACTTCAAACATGCAACCACTCAGATTTTGCCTCAGATTCAGTTAAAACCTTGGGTGATTGTTCCTCATTTTTTAACTGAATCTGAAGCAGAACCTGAGTCAGGCAAGACATGTTTCAGATCAGGGGCAATAATGGGAGCAGTAAACTTTGATGCATGTTCACATGTTTATGATGTAGCTGTGATGAATGAATAAACATGCAGCCATGCTTATTAGTTGGTACACTGATCTGATCTTGGCGGGGCATGATGTGATTAAACCCAGCTCTAAAATTATTTGCTAAGTTGACCATGTTGTAGTTGTTAGCCACCTATGATGATACCTTGCATGAACACTTTGGCAGCAACCATGTTTTTACAAACATTAGGATGGCAACTTTATAGTATTTGTCACTTTGTTGTTATGTGTGCTACTTGTCATTCATCCCTGTTACAACGGTTTATCATTCTGGACCAACCTATTTTGCCTCATACTTAGAAACATATTTTTAAACACGAGCTCATTTTAAAAATTTTTTTAAAAAAAGGGAGTATAGCCCTCCCTGCTTTTACAATAAACATACCTTATCAAAATAACTTGTATATTTACCCTAGACCCGAATCTAGAAGCACAATCCTACAAAATTACATCAGTTGCATGCCTACACTAACTCCATCATGATCAACAGATCCTGTATGTTCTCAGTTCTACCAATGGACACCATGTGTTCCAAACAAGCCCTTACTAACTCATAATTCACAATCAAATTTTGGGGTAGCAAACCAAGCCTTCTTAGCCTTTCCTTTCCCATATGTGGCAGTTTGAACTCACTACCACCCTTGCATTTCATGATTTCTACCATAACACTTTGCAAGCTTAGGAATATCTTGTCTATGACCCTAGGATCCTCCCTCTCAAAAGCATCATGCACAGCTTGTAGTAGTCCATCTAGGTCTTGGCTCAGGTTTTGCTGTTGTAAACTTTGAATTGAGGCAAAAAAACCCAAGTCCATAATGATTAAATTAGGTGATTTGGCAGGTTGGCAAACTAACTGAATGTTAAATCCATCTGAGGTGGCTGCAACTAAAAATTCAGGGTCATTTGCAAATATGTGGGTAGGGGCATTATCTTGTTGTATGAGAATGTTTTTGCTTGCCCATATTGGGCATTTTTCTTTTATAGCTGGTGTGAGTTCATTGATAAACTTGTGTCTAATTACATCTTGGGTGATGGATGTTATGGGTTTTGGCATCATGGTTCCCCTAGGTCTATTTACAGTTGTGTACTTGGCTGCTACATAATCAACATAAGGAAACACACCTATTTTTCCACCAAACATTACATTACCCTCCATGTCAAATATAGATCTACACACAGCACATAGAAATATGAGTTTCGGTATGTAATGCTTGCTTTGGGTGATTCTATATGGTTCCGGTTCATTGGGACCAAGAATATACCTCGTTGTAGCCTCTGTGATGTAGAACCACTTTTCATCGATGTGTATGATGTTGTGCATGGTCTTGAACTGCATGTTGCAATCCAGTTTGCTTAAACACCATTCCAGCCTTGATTCTTTCTGGGATGTTGTTAAGCATGGATGAACTGCGTTTGTGTGGTTTCTTATCTCCTTGCTTGCTATTGCTCTGTGTATGCTACTTTTACCAACATGCAACTTGGCAGCTGTGCTTCGGCATGTACGCCTGAACGTGAGTGGCAATGCCATTAGAGCCTCCAGATCGATTGGCTTCTTGATTTTTCCACAACGCACGTGTCTTCTCAAACGGCCTCACATAGCCTCACCACTTTGAAGTTGCTGCCTAACTTTCGCCCGGATTGTGCTGATGGTCCCCACTTAGCACGACCGTTTTTTTGCTGCCTTCACTCTACTGTTGTTCTGAAGTTGCCAATTTTTCATGTGTTGAAGGAGAAAATGTGTAATCTCCTGCCTTTGTTCATCAGTGAGGTTTCTCCCCACCATTACAACTATATTGTTGCTCGATGATGAAAATCAGAAAAAGTGTGGGTTTTTGTTTTCTGACTTTGGCCAGTTCTGGAAGAACTGACCAAGTAAATATTTTTGAGGGTTTTCTTTTGGTTCAGTAAGTTGTGAATGAGAGCTGTAATAAATGCTCTTTTTAAAGATGAGATTTCTGAATGGAGGTAGTGAACAATGTATGAGAAATTGTAAAGTTGGCTCCAAAACTGAAAATTTTGGAGCAAAACATTAAATGTTAGAGGGAATAATCAGTGCTTATACATTGTTTAACACTGTTTTCGAGTCAATTTGAGGGCTCTGAAATTCTGACTTGGACATGTACATTTTCAGCTTTTTGTACTGAAAAAGTGTTTGCCTCCAATTTTCTTTTTCTTGCAAATTATTCAGGGGCGGAGGGAGTATATATATGGTAAGTGTGTCAAATTTAAGAAAACATGTGGTGTAAAAGAAATGACTTTACATTTTTTTAATATGGTCTTTTTTGTTATACTCCTCTGTTTTGTTATTTATAACACACTTACTATAAATTGATGTTTTCTTTTATTTGACACTCCTTTTCATTTTTAGCAAGATTATTTCAATTTCATTCACTCATTCTACTTTTTACTTTTACATTTAATTTCATTCACTTATTTTTTACACCTAAATACAAACAGCTAAACATATGTTGCCCTAAATAGAAAAACCGACAAGTGCTGCCAGTGTTGGACCGGGGGGTTTAAACCTTTGCCCGGACTCAAAAACCCTACATGTGCATAACATTGTCTCTACCAGAATCATTTGCCCAAAACAAATTCCAAAATCTCACCTTTCCCTCTTTTTTTCCCTTTCAACTCTCGCCTCACTCCACAATTCCAAATTCTACTGCAAACCCACAAATTTCTTGCATATCTAAACAGAATGGATCAAGAGCAGCAATGGCTCATCAATTGCTTGAATGCCACGCTGGATACCGATCAGAAAGTTCGCTCCTTTGCTGAAGCATCGCTCCACCAGGCCTCCCTTCAGCCAGGTTCACCTCTATTTACTACTTCATGTAAAAAAGAGAAGTTCTTGACTGTAAACCGATGGTAATTCTGTTGGATTCTTGATTTCTAATGGGCTGGTGGGACTGTTAAGCTCAGCTGGTTATGTGTTGCATCACGAGATGAAGAAGTTGGTTGGTCCCACTAAGATAATCAAGAGACCGGAATTTAGCTAGCTTGAAAATGAAGTACTTATTTCATTGAATGTGTTTGTTTTGGTATTTCGTCTTCTTTGATTGCAATTAAGGTGGAAGAATTAGTTTGGCTGTACCATCTTCGAATTATATCAAAAAGTTCGAGCAAGATTTGGGTTTTGAATATCATTTATGTCTTTCATAGGATTGGCGCAATGCGGAATATGTAGTGTGATAATTCTGCAAGTTATGTATTGATCCTTTTCTGGGTATTTATGATTTTGAAGGTTTTGGTACAGCTCTATCCAGAGTTGCAGCAAACAGGGAGCTTTCATTGGGTCTGCGTCAGATATCCTTTTCTATGAATTCAGCCTCTTTCTGTTATTGTAAATTTTGTGCAGATATCTTGTTTTAATTATTAATTTTTGCATTCACTCTCCTGTATTTGCCGTGTTTCTTTAACGTAAAGTTCACTTGGCTGCGGTTCTCTTAAAGCAATTCATTAAGAGACACTGGAAAGAAGATGAGGAATCCTTTGAACATCCGGTTGTTTTGTGTGAGGAAAAGGTTAACCTTTCTCTTATCTCCTTTCGTTCAACTTCTGATGACCGAAGTCTCACTATGTTGAGTATGGGAAGAATGTCCTCTTTGTTTGAAGGGATGCATTTTATGCTGTTAATTAGTTGTGAATGTCTCAATGTCATCTGAATTGTATCAGGAAACAATCCGTAGACTTCTTCTCGCATCAATTGATGACCCCCATAGGAAAGTATGTACGGCCATTAGTATGGCTGTGGCAACTGTGGCTCAATTTGACTGGCCGGAGGATTGGCCAGATCTGTTACCTTATATTCTAAAGCTGATCAGTGACCAGAGTAATGCAAATGCTGGTTAGTCCTGGGAAATACTTGTGTTAAGTCTGTTGTCGACATGTTTATTAAACCTGTCTTATGCTTTTCCTGCCTGTCTTTTTTGTGAGATAAATGACATTATTGTTTGCTTGGTGCAGTACATGGAGCTTTAAGGTGCTTGGCTCTTCTTTCTGCTGACTTTGATGATAAGATCGTTCCAAGCCTTCTCCCCATTTTCCCTTGCTTGCATGCAATTGTATCATCTCATCAGGTACATTTTCATCCTAGAGCATTTTTCTTTTAATTGTCGCTACCTTGCAGAGACCCTGAAGATTTTATCTCTTCTGAATTTGATGGTGTATATTAATGGCATTTATGGTTGCAGCTCTATGACAAATCTCTGCGTACAAAAGCGTTCTCTGTAGTTTATTCTTTCGTCTCCATTCTCGGGGCTATGACAGGTGTCTACAAGGTATTTCCCAAATTTTAGATTTTAACTGTTGAAGGACTCAGTTTATGCTTGTTATAGCTTTCAATGATCTGTGTGGCTGATCCGGGGTTATGTATTCAGGAAGAAACTACCGCATTGATGTCAGAAATGCTTCAGCTATGGGTGACTCAATTTTGTGATGTACTAAGACATCCTGTGCAATCTGAAGACCCTGAAGATTGGAGCATTAAGATGGAGGTTAACCTCCTTATTCATCACAATATCAAATTCTTTTAATATCAAGCTTTTTTCAATGGCCTGAAAACTCTTCACATCATCTGATAAACAGGTTTTGAAGTGCTTGAATCAGTTCCTTCAGAATTTCCCTAGTCTTATGGAAGCTCACTTTACAGGTACCAGTTTTCATGAACTGTAACTCTTTATAATATAATGATCCTTGCACGTTTTACAGTTATTCATTTCTTTTATGTGTTATTTTGATATTTCAGTCATATTGGGGCCACTGTGGCAGACATTTGTATCTTCTCTTGGAGCATATGATCGAGCGTCAATTAAAGGTCTAGAAGATTCTTTTGAGGGACGATATGACTCCGATGGATCTGACAATAGTCTAGAGTCTTTTGTCATGCAGGTATTTGAATCGAGTATTTCATGTGGAAACATAAAGGATACCATTAGATTGAGTTTCGAGAAGCTTTAAAAGTTAACTGCGAGAAATGAGTACTGATTAGATCCTTATTAAAGTATGTTCCTTGGTTTCTCTTCCACTGAATCGTTCGTAGATCAGACTACATATTTCTTGATAATGTTTTGTTGCTTTCAATTGTTTCAGTTTTTTTGTTGCATAAAGTTTTATTTTTCCTTTGGCCAAGGGTCTAGGGTTTACACATTTAAATGATGTGGGACAGTGGTACTGGCCCAGAAAATAAATTAAATTTTCTTGTATTTTTCTGGTGGTGCAGTTACTCGAGACATTATCGACCATAGTTGGTAGCAGAAGGTTTAAAAAGGTGTTTTTTTAATCCTTAGCATTTTCCCTGGTTTTATGACCATAATGTTAGCTTTGTTTTGATCTGACTTACCTATTTGAAATTTTTTAATAGGTCATTGCATGTAATGTAAAGGAGTTGGTGTACTATACTATTGCGTTATTGCAGATGACGGAACAACAGGTAATATTTAGTTTTATGAGAATGAGACTCACTCTAGAAAGTCATCTGTTTTAAGGGTACCGGTCTTGTATAAGTAATGCATATAACTTAAATGCTGGTAGAAGAGAATTTTTCCTCGAGTTGTAGTCATGTCATTGTTTAGTGGCTTTTCATGTATTTGCTTAGGCCACGTTCTCCAAAGTTTACATGCACTTTTGTTCAATTCAGTTCAGTTCAACGTAAATTTAACTTTGGTGGAATTTTACTTAATTTAGTCATATATTACTATTTTTCAACGCACTTTTTTTTAGTTCAATTCAATTCAGCTCGGTTCAAAACAGTTTATTTCAGTTCAGATCAAATCAGATAAGTTCAGATAAACTCTAGAGAACAAGGCCTTACGTTCAAGTTTAGAGTGTTAGGGAAAGACCCAGAAGAGACCTAGAAAGAATCCACTGAGAATACATGATAAACTTGCACTTAAATGAAAATGTGTGTTAATATGACTCAATGGTGATATATGATCCATTTAGGGAGGGGGGGGGGGGGGGGGGGGGGGGTGGCTCACCTGGCCAGATCATGCAGCTAAATCTAATTCTTTCATTTTCTTAACAAAACTGGTTCTAAAGAATTTGATCTTTCTGAAAGCTAAAGTAAGGCTCTCTTTCTTAAAACTCATTAAAACTGTTCAAATTGCTTTATTTCCTCTTCATATTAGAGCTATTACACGTGCTGTTATAATTATAGATATGAATTATAATCTATGTTCCTGCTTCAATATTATTATTGAAACTGCTAATAGTTTGATTATCTACTTTTTAAAACTTAATCTTCACATTTGACCTATTACTTCTAGGTTCACACTTGGTCTCAAGATGCTAACCAGTATGTGGCTGATGAGGATGACAGCACTTTTAGCTGTCGTGTTTCTGGTAAATTAGTCTCTGAGAGGAATTTCACTTGTTTAAGTAGCCATACTGAGGGTTTTTTCAGTGGTGGTTTTGTTGCCTACTTCATACAATTTTGTATTATGTTTTTCAAATTATGCACATGATACTTTGTCAAACTTCTTAATTCTGGCATAAACTTAATTGCAATGCCTTCATTTCAATCCAATTCAGAACTGCTAAACTTCAAGGTTCCTCTTGAATGAAAGTGAATGACAAATTAGTTTCTTAATTTTGTTTAATGAATGCTCTACCCGAATTTATTTCTCTTTACTGGTCAGAACTGAATGGTCATTGGTCAGAAGTAATACGAAGCTTGAGGATATAGTTTATATTCACGTAAGCACAATCAATATCCTTCTGTAGGTTTTCAATGAAAGTCCAGTTGGGCTTATTTTGTGCTGAATTTAATTTATTAGCGTTGAATTTTGTTTATTGGTGTTGAGTTTAGTTTGTTGGTGCTGAATTTAGTTTGTTGGTGCTGAATTGAGTTTATTGGTGCTGAATTGAATTTATTAGTAGTTTATTTTTTCAAAAAATTAAAAGGACTTAAAAAATGATGTTGTACTCGTAACATATTTTACTTCTAGACTTATTAGTCAACCAGTGACTACCAAGAACCCAAATAAATATTTATTAATTTTTTCTTTCAGTGCTAAGTTCATTTGTGCTGATTTTAGTTTATCTGAATTTAGTTTATTGGTTCTGAATTTAGTGTAATAGTGCTGAATTTTGTTTATTGATGCTGAAATGTACTGAAATTAAGCTCAACTGGACAGGTTAGTTTCAAAAACAGAGCAGGTTCTTCCTTTAGAGCATGTGTGGTACATTGGTATTTTAGGGTCGTTTCAGTCAATTGACTATTGCTTTTGATATCTCATGACCTTGAATTACAGTTTATTCTTATGTGTGTTCTACTCAAGTAAACTGGATTCTTATGGGAAGTCATATTCTTCACAGGTGCACTTCTAATTGAAGAGGTCATTACATCTTTTGGTGCTGTTGGGATAGAGGCTGTTCTTGAATCTGCAAGAAGAAGATTTGGCGAGTCCCAAATGGCGAAAGCCTCTGGTGATGCTAGTTGGTGGAGAGTAAGCGCTTCACTGAATCAACCAATTTATTATTATAGAGATATTTTAAAATGCTACTGACTAGCCTACAGTTCCCCTTATGAACCTAAGAATTGTGATTAGTGCATCAATAAATGTCACATTCAATTTTTAGTACTTAAAGAATCGGGATGATTTCACTTGATCCAGTTCATCGTGCCTCTAATGTTTTTATGGTTTCTTGATGACATATATTTATTCATATTGTGTGCACGTGTGTGTTCTCTTCATCTTAACTTAATGGTGAGGATTAATGGTGACTGATTTGCTATATCATTTAAGCTCTCTTTTAATTTTATCACGTCAAAATGGGAAATTATATAAATTGTCCCCCTGTATATTAGTTTTTCTTTGATATATCCAATCTTCAAAATGAACTGGTTATAGTTTTATCAGTGAATTATAAGTGGTTACACGTGCCATTCTCGGTGGTTACTTCCCTTGTTATAACTTATTGTGGGAGGAATCCCCTGTATATTAGTTTTTCTTTGATATATCCAATCTTCAAAATGAACTGGTTATAGTTTTTATCAGTGAACTATAAGTGGTTACACGTGCCATTCTCTGTGGTTACTTCCCTTGTTATTCCAATGAAATGAATGTTATGCATAACTTATTGTGGGAGGAATTATGCAGATGCGTGAGGCGACCGTCTATGCTCTGGCCTTTGTATCAGAACAATTGCTAGAAGTCGAGGTCTGTTTTCTCAGTTGTTTGCCTAACTAAGCATTTTCTATATTTAAATTTTGAAAAGCATGATCAAGAGGATATGTAGTGTTTATAGAGCGGAAGTCATGTTTTGTTTCATCTACCTTCTGAGAAACTGTACCTTCACAGCGTTGAATGGAAAATTTTGGTTTTGCTCATTGGACCATTAAGCACCACACTGTCTCATCTGCTGTTTTCCAGGATTCTGAAGTAACAAACAATTCTTTAAAAAATCTTATAGAGCAAACTTTTGCTGAAGACATGACAACTGGTATGTGCTCTCACGGTCGCTTGCAGTACATATAGTCCACTGCCCCTGGGATATCATAGTTCCATATGTTTAGAGAAATCAGATCTTTATATTTATGGGTATAGTTATCTGTTTGCTGTTGGATGTAAATTTTTTTTTGTGAATTTTCATCCCGATTTGTCTATCTTTACATCTTCATGGGATTTATTTTTATTGTTTTAATGATGGATGTACATTGCCTAGGGAACCCTTTTTGAGTTATGTCTTGTGTATTACTTCAGGTGTACATGAATATCCTTTCCTCCACGCTCGTATGTTCTCAGCAGTTGCTAAGTTCTACACTGTGGTAACCACTGATACCATGCATTTATTGACTCCTTTTAGCGCTACTTTTTTTATTCAGTTTGACTCCTATGTATTCCTCAGATCAACAGGAAAGAACATTATCTGTTAACCTGTTTTAAGGCAGTTGGCATGGATGTGTAAGCTCTATCTTGAGTGAGTTTGTTGTTCAATTGAACCAGTTTTACAATCATATTTTGACTCTAATTACTCTTCTACAGGCCTCCACCAGTGAAAGTTGGTGCCTGCCAAGCACTCTCCCAGCTTTTACCTGATGTAAACAGCGAAGTGATTCAGCCTCATATGGCGGGTTTATTTTCATCACTCATCGATCTACTTAACCATGTAAAGATATAGCTATCCTTTTAGATGTTTATTTGTGAGTATTCAGAACACTAATCCTTTTATCTCTGGAGCAACACTTAATTGTTTCTGTATGCTTGTTAGGCATCTGAGGAAACAATGCATCTAGTATTGGAGACTTTACGAGCAACTGCTATTGCAGGTTGGCAGTCAAGAAGATGGAATATTTATTGGCTTTTGCATCATCTAGATCCCTTGATATATTACTTGGTAGTTTCTGTTTGTTTCGCTAAACCTCTACATCCCATTGTTATACTTTCAGGTAAAAAATCGTTGGCATCATTGGAACACATTCTCTCTCCCATCATTCTTAACATGTGGACTTCACATGTTTCTGACCCTTTCATCAGCATCGATGCTCTTGATGTGTTGGAGGTAATTTTCGTTGGTATTCAGTAATGTAGTTACTGTCTCTATATTTGTGGAGTAGATAGCGCGTGATTTGTGCATACACTTTTTCCCCCTTTAATGCTATCAATGTTTTTACCGCGTCAGAAATTAGCAAGACACATTCAAGTGGCATTTTTAGAAAGAAAATATAAATTTGCATAAGTTCCAACAGAATAATTGATTGACCATCTGCTGAACATTCTAGTTACTGTGCATCTCCTGGCTCTAGTTTGAAGGATTTATTGGAATGCTAATTTTACTATTTTGGTTCAGTATACTGTCGTCATTTTATAAGTGGTCTAGTTGGATAAAATTATACCTTTGAAGATGTATCCATTATTACTAAACAAAGCACATAGTTATATGCAAGTGCCATGATTTTAATTATTATCTTTCCTTTTCTGCCACAGGCCATAAAAGATGCTCCTGGTTGTATACATCCTCTTGTATCTCGTGTTTTGCCCTTTACTACTCCAATTCTTAATAATGTAAGTTTTGACTAACCCTTTCGATCACATAATGGGAGCTTTATGCATCATGGTTTCACTTTCTGATGAAATGTGCTTACAATTTGCAGCCACATCAGCAGCCTGATGGCTTAGTTTCTGGTTCGCTAGACCTTCTATCAATGTTGTCGAAGGTGAATTTATTATCCCTTGAAATTATAATCTTGTCCAAGTTTCATGGGCATTATCTTGTTTTCGCAAAGTTATTTTCTTGTTTTAGTAAGTTTTTAATGTTATATACACATGTTCAGAATGCTTCTAAAGATGTCGTTCGTACAATTGTTGAAGTTTCTTTTGCTCCCATTTCACGCATAGTTCTTCAAAGTGATGACCACAGTGAAGTGCAGGTTCTTGCTTGCTCATTCTTTTAGTTTCTAGTCTGGGTTGAGTGCTACTTTTCTATGCTGTTAGAGAAATAATCAGGATCATTCAGAAATAATTTGATGTTTCTGTCATGTTTTTTTCCCAGAATGCTACTCAGTGCCTAGCCTCTCTAGTTTCTGGTGGCAAGGAAGAGCTACTTGAGTGGTGTGGAGATTCTGGATTGGCTATGAAAACTTTGCTTGATGTAGCTTCAAGGTTCAGTCCTTTTCTGATATTTTTTTTCCCATTTGTGGCTTCAAAATACTTCTGACGTGTCTGCCTGAATTTGTGACAATAATGCACTGGTTCTTTCCATTCTAATCTTTCAACCACATTCCCGTAGTACTTCACTCAGCCAACTCTTTCAAGTTAGTAGTTTGCTAATCATTGGCTAGTATGCAGTTTTATCCTTTAACTTTCATTTCTATTCTTGGTATTCTTAAGTTTTAGACTAATTTAGTTGGTTGATTTTCCTCTTTCTATAATCTGCTGCTGAGACTTCTTTTGGAGTTAGGGGTCAGGGTGTATTGAGAACTTTGTCCTTGTTAATTTTGCAGTCGTCTAAACTATACTTTCTTTCTGCTGTACGTTATATGGCAAGTCCTTTAATTTAGGAAGTTCATGTCGTTTCCATATTCCATGCAATGTAATTCCACTACGAAAGATATGTTTCAAGCTTTTGCTTTTCCTAGTGGGGTTGAATTGAATGGTAGAAACTCCGTCGCGGCGAATCATTTTGTTGACTTAGCTTATCAAGAGAGAATCAAAGTTCTACTGCTTAGTTACATTATTGTTTCACTTGGTTTTAAAATAATAAGTGACCCATCTTTAAATCTTCTTGCAGGTTGCTGGACCCTGACCTTGAAAGCTCTGGATCTCTTTTCGTTGGCACGTTTGTTTTGCAACTTGTTCTTCATTTACCCTCCCAAATGGCACAACACTTCAGGGATCTAGTAATTGCTCTCATTAGGCGGATGCAATCTTGTGATATTGCAGGACTCAGAAGTTCATTGCTTCTGATCTTCGCTAGACTGGTATTACTTCGCTCAACTCAATGTCTTTCAATATCTGGCATTCAATCATCTCGTGATCCAGTGAAACGTGAAATCTTTTATTTCTTATTTTGAATTTAGCACCATTCTTTTGTCTCTGAGCATGATAGCTTTATGGGCATGCCTAGTAAGCTGACACTGAAATTACAAAACTCTGTTCCTGTATTTTTGTGTCGTGATACATCCTGTCGCCTATTAAGCTAAATTAGTCTTAAGGTTTGCAACTTAAAATATATGGAGATGGTTTTTTTCACATGCCATACCGAGAACTGACTGTACTTGTTACTAGAATGTAGCAGATCTTGTAAACAATAGGAAAAGATGGCTATAAATTGGTGCGGACTTATTACGTACTCCCTCCGTCCCACAGATTGTCTCGATTACCAAATATGTAGTCCCTCTAAGATTGTCCTACCTTAATCATTTCCCCTTTTGGCCATAAAATTGTGGCTGAAATTTAAGCATATAATGTCATCATCCACTAAGAGTATATCTGTGGCCAAAATTTGTTCTTTAATTGGGCATGAGCAATCTTAGTGGGACAGAGGGAGTAGATTTTAGCAATGCAAGATATTCATTTTTCTTCATGATATATACTGTGCTGAATGCCTCATTGGTAAAATCGTTCAGAGTAAATGGTTCATCAGTCGCATGTTTAAAATATCTTGCTTGTAGTAAATTCTTTAACTTCAGTTACACTCATTTCTTATCTTCTCCAGTGCAGGTCCATTTGAGTCTTCCACATGTTGAAAATTTCATTGATTTGTTAGTCTCAATCCCCGCCGATGCCTATGGAAACTCCTTTTCTTATCTCATGTCCGAATGGACTAGACAACAAGGCTAGTATTCATACTAGTTTGCTTTCTTAGCCTTGTCCAACATATGCACATATATATCATGTTGGAGAAAGTCTCGGGAAAGGCAGTCTGTCCATAAGCTTATGGATAATCCACTGTACTTTTTATCTTAAATGTTGTAATTTTTAATAAAATTTAAATATTGTATTCTAAAAGTTAAAACAAGTAATATGTGTATTTGAATGTAAAAATATAAAAATATATAATACAAAAAAATAATAATTTAAATTTCTAAATTTAGTATGTAATTTAACAGTTGCTGTGTATAAGGTAAGAAATACGTGGATTATCCATAAGCTTATGGAAAGGCTGCCTGTGAGGAGACCCACTCATTATGTTGTATCTGTGTATGTGTGCCTATTTTCTTTCTTTTTTTCCTTTTTCTTTTTTTTGCATACTACCTTGCTCAGTTCATAAATTTGGTGATTTTATGGCTATTGAATATAGGTGAAATTCAGGGGGCTTACCAGATTAAAGTAACGACTACTGCATTGGCTTTGCTGTTATCCACGAGGCATGCTGAACTGGGAAAGATTAATGTCCAAGGTCACCTAGTTAAGGTGCAGATGCAACTTATTATTTCTTGTTCTTGCACATTAACCATATTGTCCAAGACTTTAATGAGTTTTACGTGATGTTTGTAGTCTGATGCAGGAATAACCACTCGCTCAAGAGCTAAAGTAGCCCCAGATCAATGGACAGTGATACCACTACCTGCAAAGGTACTTCCTTTCCTTTCTCTAATTCAGGAGTACTCTTAAATTGTTAAAAATGTTGTTTGCCGATGCCTTGAGATGGATTTTATAAATTATAAATTTGGTCCAACTTTGAATGTTTTGGCTTTTGGAATGATATGCATTGTTGCATTCCTGAAATGCATTTGAATGAATTTGCCTCTTTCTCTGCAACACGATCTGACCACATAACTTTACAATATATGTTTAGATACTTGCTATATTGGCAGATGCCCTACTTGAAATTCAAGAGCAAGTGGAGGATGATGATGAGGTACGTATATAATTCTAACACTTTACACTCTCAGTCGGTGATAGGATGAGGTATTGGAGTCTTATACCGTACTGAACTGATAATCCAGGATAGTGATTGGGAAGACGTTCAAGCTGAAGACGGCGGAAATGGAGTAGGGTTACTACATACAGCTTCTGCTATATCACATAGCAGGCCCTCGGACGCGTACCTTGATGCAATGGCAAAAGCTTTCAACGAGGTTTGCCTAAGGCCACGTTTTTTGTTCATTCTAATTAGTTGTCGTTTTCCTTCCCTGTTCATTTTTTATGGCCGTGCAGGACAATGATTGTGAAGATGATCTTCTCAGTGGCGCTGATCCCCTTAACGAGGTGCACAATTTAATCTTTATCCCCACTTTTTCTATACTGATGCCTTGAATTCTTCCTTAGTGAAACATTGTTTTGCGCTATCATCATTGCAGATCAATTTGGTAAATTATCTGGTGGAGTTCTTCATTAAATTTTCCCAGAGCGACGCGCCATTCTTCAATAGCCTGCTGCAGGTCTGTTTTTCTTCCACACTCCAATACATAAAGGTCAAACATAAAGGTTGCTCTTTTACTGATTTCTGCATATCGAAAATTTCCCAGAGTTTGACAACAGCGCAACAGACAGCAATTTCGAGAGTGCTGAACCGTTGACACAGTCTCTTCATTGGCAGCGATTTATTTCGAGTTTGGGCAGATTTTCCCGATGAATGGGCGCTAAGTTAATTTGTTGCAACTTTTCCGGTCCTGGTGGACGATGATGAGAGGTTTATGTCAATTGAGCTTGTAAATGAAGCGGAAACTTTATACTTGGTTTGTTTTACATCTTGGTTCTGTGAGTTCTGGATGTACCATTGGGTGTGAGTTTGTAAGCCTGCATCGAATCCTATGTAAATCCCATATTGTTAAACTGTCTAAACTAGAAGGTTTAGTTTGAGCCTGAAAAGTTAAGATCATACTGAGTTTAAATTCTTTCGAACCCCAGCAGTAGCGTGTTGACTTCTCGGGTGTAGGTCTTGGATATTAAAATTTTTTCCGGGTAATTGTCTTGTGCAAGTTGCACCGGCCATTCCGATGCTATGAGCATATGTTCTTTTGCTTTGATGAATGAAAACAAACATTTTATTTGTGGTGCCTCTCGCTGAGTTTGTTGGTCATTATTTTTGCCCATTCTAACTACTCTCTCCGTCCCAATTGAATGCTCACACTTTTTGGCCGAGTTTCTCTGGTTATGTTTGACCAACGATAACTTTGGTTATGTACAATATCTCATATGATGATACTGGTGTTTATATACTAATTGAAAATTTTGATCAAACGTATTTTAAAAAAGTTGATTAAAAAGCGTGCCACTTAGTGTAGAGGACTGGCAGGCCAACAAGCTTTATATGGTACTGGTGATGTGAAACAGGCGAAGCAGCATAAGACCACTCACCTGTTAATCAGTGGGGAATGTGCTGGTGCTCGATGCTATATGAAGAGGTTCTTAGCCACCGCTACCAGATATTAGGTGCTTGGTTAGATAGATACGGGATTTAGTTACAATATATGTCTCATGTTAAACTGTACAATTTACTTTATATCATTATTTACTGTCCAACTGTGACCACATATTTGAAAAGATATATAAAAAATAATATTATCAAATGTTATATGATTGGATTCGTCACACCAAGTAATTTAACATGTGAGAGAAGTAGTGATTTATCATTGTTAAAACTTCTTATGATCAAGGGACTCGAGGCACATGTGTTAGTACGTGTCAAGTTTAATTGAGAATCGAACATCACTTTTACCGAAGAAAAAAGGGAAAGAAATACATTATTACATGTAACAAAATTAACGTAGCCACCATGCATCTGAACCGCGGTGGCTTGATCCCAAACTGCAGAACTCAAGCAGCGGCTGCACTTCCTCCACCACCACCGGCTGCCGGAGACTTCCCTGACAAATCGGACAGCTAGTCTCCTCCCCACGGCTATCCCATCCATCTAAACAAACTCCATGAAAATGGTGGCCACACTTTAGTTCTTTAACTTCATCTTCTTCCCCATCAATTTTGACTGAGCAAATTGAGCATCCATTTCTTCCTTCTCCTCGACTCGAACGAAGGCCGGTTTTTCCGACGGTTGCATCCGAAGGGGATTGGGATTTAGAGAAGGAGAAGAAGTGGTGGAGGATGAACCTCCATGGCCATATGAGATGGGTTGCAAGAACTTGTATGAACTGTTTTGTTGGCAACATCATAGTGTATGATATTGTTGCTCTCAAAATTATGTGTTGCTTTGGATATGTTGTTGGGTTATTTAGTTGTTATTTATAAACTTATCGCTGTGTTATTCCCTCCATTCTTCTACCACTGGCAAATTTTTTCAATAATATCATAAAATATTTATTATAAAAAATTATCTTTATCTATTTATTAATCTTTATATTCTTTTTACTCAATTTTCTCTACATATTTTTATAGGCAAAGTCATGGGAAAGACCGTCTTTCCATATGCCTATGGAAAGACGAGCTTGAATTGAAATTATAGAAAGGTAAAAGAGTTTAGTTGCAATATTAAAAAATAATTATGGAACATGCAGTAGTTACAAGTTTATGACCCGATTAATGCAATCCAGAAATTTTATTTTGATTTCTTCTAATTTGTAGTTTAAGCATTGGTCTTTCCATAGCTTATGAAAATACCGTCTTTCAAGAGACAGACTTCTTTTTATATACACAAGGAAATCCAAATAATAAGATGTCACAATCAAATAAATGAAGTACTCTACCTGTTTCTCTATTAGTGACACACTTGTTTTAATTAAAATTTTTAAATGACACACTTTCTATTTTAAAAAAAATCTTTATTTTTATCAATTCATTCTATTTTTTACTTTCAAAATTCAATTTCTTTCGGTCATTGTTTCTAAATTCAATGAGTTAAATCTACAGCAAACAGGACACTTAGAAGCTAAACTAAAACCGCATGTTATGAGTACGTCATCAAAAGGGAGAAAAGCATGTAACAATTTCCAAGCAAAGATGGAGATCTTTTTGGGAAAAAGTGGATTCCATAAGTACTTAGTAGCAGGGGAATTACCTGTTAATTGAACAAGAGACCTATAGGCTGACTTAAATGTAACTTTACCGCAGATTTCTGGTTTCCAAATCAACCTGTCCACCCTAATCTGTGTGAGTTCCGCACCCTGTAGAAATAACAGCGTATCATGTTCCAGAAAAGATGAGATTTGATTTAAAATGTTATTTTTGTTTGCTATAAAATCTGCCACAGAAATACCAGCCAAAGCATCATATATACTATCAGGGACATGGTTAAGCAACGGACCCTGAGGACACCAGTTTGCAGTCCAGAAATTACACATTCCATTTCCATGAATAATGGAAGAATTATTTTCAGCAAAGGAGTTAATATAACAAATTCTCTTCCATGTTACAGATTTTCTGTGGGAAGGTGGAAGTGACCATAAAAGTTTAGACCACAATGAAGTACCTAATTGGCTTTTCCACCACAGTTTAGCCGAACAGGAATCTACAATGGCTTTAACAGATCTGAAACCTAGACCTTCCATATTTGTAGGTTTTGCAATTTCAGTCCATCTTTTCCAAACCTTATTCTTTTTTCCCTCTGATTGTCCCCAAAAGAAACGAGCCAGTTTTTTTTCAAATGTTTTAATGATTCCTTTTGGGGGATTGGTTACCATCCATATATGCTGAGGGATTGAGTATAAACATGTTCGAATTAAGATCATTTTCCCCCTGAACTAAGCCATTTTTTTTCCAGTTTTGAAGCTTAAGATCTACATTAGCCAAGATAGGGAAAAAATATCTATTTAATGTTCTTCCTCTAAAAATGGGGCATCCTAAGTATTTGAAAGGAAATGAACCTTTTTTCATTTTTAAGATTGCTTTAACCTGATTCCTCTTGGTCACTGTAGCCTTACTACTCAGGTAGAAATATGATTTTTCAAAGTTAAACTTTTGGCCCGAGGTATACTCAAAGATTTCAAGAAAGGCTTTGATCTTAATAAGGTTTGGCTTAGATGCTTGCAAAAATATTATCGTATCATCCGCATACATCAAGTGGGAAACTGCAGGGGTAGAGCCCGGAATCTGATATGTAGCTAAACTTCTATTCAGGAAAATAAAAGACAAACTCCTAGAGAAAGCTTCTGAAAATAAATTAAAGAGAAAGGGGGATAGAGGATCACCTTGTTTGATTCCCCTTGTTGCCTTGAAAAATCCAACTGGATTTCCATTAACTAGTACTGAAAAATAGGCTTGTGACAGATTGTTCATAACAGCTTTTAAAAAGTTTCCATTAAAACCAAACTTAATTAAAATATGTTTGAGGAAACTCCATCTAATTCTATCAAAAGCTTTCCTAAGATCTAACTTCAGTATACAGTTAGGTATTCTGTATTTCTTATCCAAAAATCTAATCATTTCTTTCAAATACAGAATATTATCCGATACATCCCTATTTTTCATGAATGCTGTTTGGTTTGGGGATATCAGATTCTCCATATGAGGTTTTAATCTCTCCATTAGCACTTTAGAGCAAATCTTATTCAACACATTTGATAAGCTAATTGGTCTAAAATCCTCAAATGAACATGGAGTTGGTTTTTTTGGTATGAGAGTAATCCAGGTGCTAGAAATTCCCCTTGGAATTTCAGTACCAGAAATAAACTCATTGACTGCATCAATCATATCATGTTTAAGTATAGGCCAACATTTGGTATAAAACTTAGGTGAAAAACCATCAGGCCCAGGACTGCTTATCTTATTTAAACTCTTAATGACACATTCAAGTTCTGATTCTGATACAGGCCTGGCAAGAGCATGATTATCATTGTCATTTATAATCACTGGAACCTGACTTAAAAAATGAGAAAAATAGGTATCATCAGTGACTAAATCAGGTTCAGTTAGTAAATCAGAGAAATAGTCAATTGCTTCCTTTTGGATTTCCAATTGTGAATTAATCCACTGTCCCTCCCTGTTTTTTATTTTGGTTATCTGAAGTTTGCAGTTTCTTTCTTGCACAACCTTGTGAAAAAAGGATGTGTTGTTATCACCAGGCTTATGCCATCTTAATCTTGCTTTCTGTTTCCAGAATTTCTCCTTTTCCTTTAGAGCTTTAAGCAGTAAAGCATTTTTTTCATTTAGTTTGACACGCTCAGAGGATGAGGGGTTTAGATCATAATTAACCTCTTGGATTCTTAAGTCTTCCTCAGCCTTTTTAAAATTCACATCAATGTTTCCAAATTTATCTCTGTTCCAACTTTTTACAGTTTTCTTAAGTCTAATCAATTTAAGATAAAATCTTAACATGCCAGTTTCAGCCATTGGGGAATTCCAACTATCACTTATCACACAGGTAAAATCATCTCTCTGAAACCAGGCATCAATAAATCTAAATGGCTTAGGATTAGAAGAGGTCAGATTGGAAATCTGAAGGAGAAGGGGGGCATGGTCAGAGGTTTGTCTATTTAAAATTTGGATCGAAGAGGATGGAAATTTAGTGATCCAAGACATAGTACTTAGGCCCCTGTCCAGTCTTTTAGAAGTGGGGTTCCTCAGTCTAGAGTTACACCATGTAAAAAGGTTTCCTACCGTATTAATTTCTTGAATTCCATTAGTGATAATCCAGGAATTGAAATCTGTAATACTTCCTAAGGCCGGAGAACAAGGGCCTTTATATTCAGATAAAGAAGTTATTGAGTTAAAATCTCCTATGAAGATAGTATCTCCCTTCGGGATAGACTGAAGTTCAGACCATAAAAACTTCCTACCCTCTCTATCTCTGAGAGCATATATAAAAACTGCCTCAATTATGAAATTAACAGAATGATGAGCAATGGAAACATGCATAAACTGTTTGTGAGTGGATATTAATGAGATAGATAAAGAGTTAGACCACATAAGCCATATTTTTTCATTTGGCAGAGTCAAATTATGTGTGAAGGAGAGTTTTTTCATATAAGCTTCACATTGAGAATTGTCATGCATTGGTTCAATGATACACAACAGTTGAATTTTCTTTAGTTTGCATAAATTAGACAGCCTTAGCAATGAAGTGTCCATTCCCCTAAGATTCCATACTAAGAAATTTACATTGGTCTTGTCCATTCCCCATAAATTGTCTTGTCCACTGGCTCAGTCTGTTTGGTCTAAATTTACCTCATCGATACAGTTTAATCTTAATGCTCAACATTCTATCCCCCAAAGATTCTATCTGTTTTGGAACTGTCAAGATTTACCTAAGTTTTACCAAATATATTGCATGATTCTTCCCTCTTTGATATGTTGGAGTCTATGGAAAGCTAGAAATAATTTTCTACATGATCATAGGCCTTTCTCTGTGAATCTTATCTGCAATGAGGTTGATGTTTTGATTAATTTGACACTAAGTGAGTGCCCTCCTAAGCTGTTATCTACTCACTCAATCCCTCCATCTTTCAAGCATCTCACCCCACTGTTTAGACCTCCCCCAAAGCCAAATATTATGACAGTTTACTGGGTTAGGCCTAAATCTGGTCTTATTAAAATCAATGTGGATGCATCTTGGTGCTCTAACAAAGCTTCTGTTGGTCTCATAGCTAGGAATAGTTTAGGTCAACCTATCTTGATTAGTTCTGCATCTATTTCGGCTGTATCTTCTTTACATGCTGAAATTGAAGCAATCTTGTATGCTTGCTATACTTTCAACCATCTTGATCATACTTTTATTATAGAATCAGACTCTAAACTTGCGGTGGATATGATTCATGATCCTTATGCTGCTCAATGGAAAGTTTTTGAGATGGTTTTTAAAGCTAAATCTTTACTCGGAAGAGCTGAATTGAAACATGCTTATAGGGAGTGTAATTTTGTGGCTCATGCTATCTCCAAACACCATTTTCAACATAACCAAAGTCTCAATCTTACTAATGCTACACCTGAGATCAGAGGGCTAATTAATATGGATAGAGCAAATGTACCTCATATTCGAGTCTCCAAGACTATTATGGTTTAGGAACAGATACTGCTTAATATTGTTTCTCTGGTTGGCTTATGCAGGTTTTAAGACTAGTCGGCAGTTTTCCAATCGGGAGCCTTAGCTTGGCATCCCTCTGTGTTGGCCTTTCCAGTACTCCTGTCTTTTGCTGTGACACTCATGATTTGGAGGTTGGAAGATATTTTAGGGACCTCTTCTTTCCTAGGCAGCATCCCGACTGATTTCACATACTGCACCTTTGGCACAACTGCATCGTTTGGACGGATGCTATTCACTCCTTGGAGACAGAATTTTGTTTCATCAATTCGCCTTACTTTTGGTATTTCAACTCAGTAGTGTAGGCTTAACATGTGTTTGAAGTTGCCTGGCCATTAGAGGGAATTAACACACGGGGTGGAGATCCTCTCTTTTGGATCGCAACTTCGACACCTACCCACTCTCTTTGGATACTTGTTTCACATAATCTAGTATAGAATGGTAGGACTTTTGGAGGCAACTATGTTGCTTCACTACTCGTTACTGAACAATCCTCTCTAAATGTATATTTTATATTTCTGCGACTAGGCTTGGGGAACCTTAATATACTCTCCCTCACCCTCGGGTGTTTTCATTAAAAAAAAAAATTTAATCTACGGTGTCATTACATGGAGGGAGTGCAAAAAAAAAAATCGTTGAAAAGGACAACAGATGGACGGTGGACCCCAAGCATCAAGCATGAATAATGAATTGTCAAATAAGCTAATCAAAACACTTAACAATTGATTGGTGAACACTGTATACCATATATGCCTTGAAACCACAATATTCCGTTATCTGCTAATCCTCACATCCATTCTTCAATATTTTAAGGATTAGGTCTTTGGAGTTTATCTTCGTTTTAGTTTAATAGTTTAATTTAGTTTTAATTAATTAATTTAATTCAGTTTAGTTTAGTTCAGTCCAATATATTAGTTTGGTAAAATTTAACTTAATTTAGTCATACATTACTATTTTTCAACACACTTACTTTCAGTTCCATTCAATTCACTTCTGTTAGACTAAATCAGACTCATGATTAGATTATGATTTATTCTGATTAGAGTTCTTTCCTTATTACAACTCTATTGTACTCTCTATATATTCAGATATCAATAATACAATTTATTACGGCAAATCATTCTGTCATGGTATCAGAGCAAGTTCTGATCCAAAAACCTTAAACCCTAATTTTTACAGACTTCCTCTTCCCTTCTCTTTTCCGGTCGGTCAAATTCCGGCCAACACTTACCGGCTCCGCCGGCGCCTCTCTTCTCCTGGAAGTGAACCTCTCCAGCATCAGACTCTTCTCGGCGTCTAAGTTCTCCAGCATCAGGCTCTTCTCCCGGCAACAGCTTCGTCTCCGGCTCCCCAGCTTCGTTGACTCCGGCCGGGTTCTTTCTCCAACAGCTTCGTTGGCTTCTCTTCCAGCAACATCAAGAAGGTCCAAAATCTCCGTCTTCGTCCGACCTCAAGAAGGTCGCCGTCCGTGCCACAGAAAGCCGCTAGCGCCGCCGAGCCCGACATCGAAGAGCTTCCAGCGCGACGCGAGCTTCCGACGCAAATCCGATCGCCAGCTCCAGCGCGAGATCCACGCGTCATCTCCAGCGCGTGAAAGTCACGCGCCAGCTTTGCCAAAGAGGAAAACTCCAGGACGTGAAGGGCACGCGCGATTTTGACCCACGCGTGAAGGGCACACACGATTTTGACCTGCGCGTGAAGGGCACGCGCGATTTGACTCGTGCATCAACTCCTTCTCGCGAGTTGAACCTATTTCTCGCGAGTTGAACCTGTTTCTCGCGAGTTGAACCTATTTCTCGCGAGTTGAACCCGTTTCTTGCTAATTGTTCAAATTCTCATCAGCACTCAGTCCACTTCTGTGAAATTTCGGTCTTCTGCTATGGTTCATTTGGGCCCTATATCTCGGGAAGATTGCTCCACTAATTGGATTGCGGACAAGGTGTTGTTTCAGGCCAGTTTGAATGGTCTCAATCGTTATTCTTCGTCGAATCAGTGGATCGTTGATTCAGGTGCTACATCTCATATCACTGCTCACACCAGTCATCTTGATCAGGTACAACGTTATCGTGGTTCTGATTCTATTCTTGTTGGAAATGGTGAATCATTATCTATTTCTCACATCGGCCAATGTCATTTATCTGGTTTCTCTATTAATGATGTCCTTGTGGTCCCTAAGATTACTAGAAGTTTATTGTCCATTAGTAAGCTTACTCGTGATCTACCTGTTCGTGTTATATTTGATGCCGATGCATTTTCCATTGAGCACAAGGTTACAGGGACGATAATTGGTAAAGGATGTCATAGGTCTGGTCTTTATTTTCTTGAGACTGGTGATTCCAGTTTTTTAGGCGAACTACGCTCTACAAAGCTTCATGCTTCTTTTGAGCAGTGGCACCCTCGCCTCGGTCATGTGTCTCATGATACTGTTCAGTTATTGAATCGACGGGGCCTTATTTCTGTCACTTCTGCTATGCCTGCATCTGTCAGTTGCTCTCCTTGTCAGATGGCCAAGAGTAGCCGCTTGCCCTTTTCCACTAGTGACAAGCGCGCTACTGGTTTGTTGGATAAAGTACATTGTGATTTGTGGGGACCAGCTCCTATTTTATCTGTCGGTGGTTTCTCTTATTATGCCATTTTCATTGATGATTTCTCGTGATTCACATGGTTTCTTCCAATGCGGCATAAGTCGAATTTCTATGACACTTTTATCCAGTTTCAGAAATTCGTTGAGAATCAGTTTTCTGCTAGGGTTAAAATTTTTCAGATCGATGGTGGCACCAAGTTTACTAATCACCGACTTCAGGCTCATCTCATATCATATGGCATTCATCATCAGATGTCCTCGCCTTATACACCTGCTCAGAATGGCCGGGCCGAGCGGAAGCATCGTCACATCACAGAGACTGGTCTTGCCAAGCTTTTTCACTCTTCTGTGCCGCACTGTTATTGGGTGGAAGCTTTCTCCTCTGCGGTTTACATTATTAACCGTCTGCCTAGTTCAATTATGAGTGGCAAATCACCTTTTGAGGTTGTTTTTGGTCATGTGTCTGACTATACCCTCTTTCACCCGTTTGGTTTCCGTGCATTTCCATGTCTGCGTGCCACTGCTACTGATAAGTTTGCAGCCCGATCCATTCCCTGTGTTTTTATTAGCTATAGACCTCGTCACAAGGGCTTCCAGTGTCTCGACCAGACTTCTGGGCGCATCTATATCTCTCGTAACGTTCATTTTGATGAAACTTTCTTCCCTTATGTCTCATCTTCCACGGACAGTCGTTCGATTTCAGATCTGGAGATTTCATCATTTTTTGATGGAATTGTTACTTCATTGATTGGGGCCACCACGCCTGTGTCTGTGCCTGTTCCAGCTGCCCCTCCTTCACCACCATCTTCCATCTGGACGACCGATCTGGACCCAGCTCCTCGGCCTACGCCCACCATACCTCAGCCGCTGGCCATCACTCCTCAGCCACCGTCTCAGCCTTTATCGGCTATCATTTCTCCGGCAAGTTCCGACGGCCACTCTCCGATCAACGCAGCTCGATCTTCCTCGGTGTCATCAGCTGGTTCGACTCCTCCAGCTTCGCCGCCCCAGCTTCGTACTCATCGGATGGCCACTCGGTCTTCTACTGGTGCCATTCAGCGCCAGGATTATTCAGATATTATTGCTCATGGTCTCACTGCCGCACTTCTCTCTCAGACAGAGCCCACTGATTATCGCTCTGCCCTTCAGGATCCAGCCTGGGTTTCAGCCATGGATGATGAGATGACCGCTCTTCGTGGTCAACACACTTGGGATTTGGTGCCTCGACCTTCAAATGTCAAAATTGTTGGCTCCAAATGGGTCTATAGGCTCAAGTATCGACCAGATGGCACTATTGAGCGTCACAAAGCTAGACTTGTGGCGCAGGGTTTCTCGCAGATTCCAGGTTTTGATTTTGACCACACTTTCAGTCCTGTGGTTAAACCCTTCACTGTTAGGACGGTTCTTGCCATAGCCACGATGCGTTCCTAGCCATTTCATCAGTTGGATGTCAAGAACGCTTTCCTTAATGGTGTTCTTGATGTTCCAGTCTACATGAAGCAGCCCGTTGGTTATCAGGATTCTGTCCATCCAGACTATGTTTGCCGTTTGCGAAAGGCTATTTATGGTCTTAAGCAGGCTCCCCGGGCTTGGTTCCAGCGTTTCAGCAGTTATCTGACACAGCTTGGTTTTTGGTGCAGCTCAGTTGATACTTCTTTGTTTGTCCTTTCGAGAGGGTCGTCGTTACTGTACCTACTTGTGTATGTGGACGATATCATTCTTACAGGAAATGACTCGACTCTTCTTCGCCAGTTCATTGATCGGACACACAGAGAGTTTGCGATCAAGGATCTTCGTGATCTTCGGGTTTCACTTTCTGGTTCTCCACTGTTATTATGTGACAATAGTAGTGCTATCTTCTTGGCTCAGAATCCAGTGGCGCACAAGCGGGCGAAGCACATCGACATCGACTACCATTTTGTTCGTGAGTTGGTGACATCCGGAAAGCTGCGCGTTGCTCATGTTCCGACTTCTCTTCAGATTGCGGACATTTTCACCAAGGGGCTCTCTCGTTCGCTGTTCGAGTTCTTCAGGTCCAAGTTGTGCGTTAGCGAGCATCCAACGCTTCGCTTGAGGGGGGGTGTTAGACTAAATCAGACTCCTGATTAGATTATGATTTATTCTGATTAGAGTTTTTTCCTTATTACAACTCTATTGTACTCTCTATATATTCAGATATCAATAATACAATTTATTACGGCAAATCATTCTGTCAACTTCAATTCAAATAAGATCGTATCAGTTTAGATAAGTTCCACAGAACATGACCTTATTTGGAATAGGGTTTAAAATTTGATAATAATTCGCCAAACGAGTTTCTTTTATAAATTTGAAACATCAGTGAGAACGAAATTTGCAAATCTAACCCCATATCTAGTGATTTTTTTTTCTCTCAAAGAGTTTTATGAGACGGTGTCAATTATTCTTATGGTGAGATAGATGGTCTAAATATAATTATTTAAAGATAAGAGATGATATGAAATATTTTCTATATTTTCTATAATTTTTAAAATTTTACTTAATTCAATTTCTCATAATAAGTTATGGTGAGAACAATTTTTTTAATTATTTTAAACAAGTGAATTAATACTAAACGCAAGTGAGTGTGAAAAGTACACAAGCGTGAAACATGTTTTCCATGATATAAATATTTCCTTTTCTTTCTTGTTTTCTAACTCATGGGGTCTGCTAATTGACTTAGTTCTATGGTTGGAATAATTAAGCTCGGCTTGTTCATTCGATGAGACAAAACATTATCGATGATTGATTGTGTGAAAGTGCATTTGGTTAGGAGTGCGTCTCTTGAAAGACGGTCTTTCCATAAGTTATGGAAAGACCAAGGTTTAAAGTGTAAATTAGAAGAAATTAAGATAAAATTTTTGGGTTGCATGAACTGGGTTATAAATTCTATAACTACTACATGTTGCATACTAAATTTTTAATGTTGCAACTAAGACCTTTTACCTTTTATTATTCGAATTAAACCCCGTCTTTTCATAAGTCTATGAAAAGACCATCTTTCCCAAGACTTTGCCTTTGGTTAGTGTTTAGATTATTGAGGGAATAAATAAATTATAAAAACGATATAAATGTAAATAACTAAATTTAAATTTAGTTTCTAGAATCTTTATTCTAATATCCCACTCAAGCGAAACGTTGGATGCTCAGAGAAGTAAAGTTTAAACCTGAAATACTCAAACAAAGGACAATATAATCCTTTTGTAAAAATGTCCACAAGCTGAAGTGACGTAGAAATATGGTAGGTACGAAGCTTGCCCAAAGAAACCAACAAAGTGATAATCAATGTCAATGTGTTTCGCCCGCTTGTGTGACACAAAATTTTGAGCTAAAAAGATGGCACTGTTGTTATAACAAAGCAGAAGTGGGGGACTGGAAAGGGGAAATCGAAGATCACGTAGTAGATGAGAAAACTAAACAACTTCCGTCGCAGTATTAGCCAAGACACGATACTCACACTCAGCGTTGGAACGAGAAACTGTAGGTTGCTTTTCCGCACTCCAGGAAACAAGATTGCCACCTAGAAAGGTAGCATACCCTTAGGTCCAACGATGGGTCTCGAGACAACGCGCCCAATCTGCGTCGGAGTATCCCAACACATCAAAAGTGCGATCCGAGCGAAAAGACAGACCATGGTGCAAAGTACCACAAACATAATGGAGAATACGGGTAACTACGGAAAAGTGAACATCTCGTGGATCCTGAAGGTACTGACTAACTGAATTTACCACAAAGGCAATGTCCGATCGAGTGATGGTAAGATCTCGAAGAGCACTGACCAAGGATCGATAAAGAGTGGGATTGGCAAACATCCCACTAGTACCACTATGAAGCAGGGACCGTGGAAGAAACAGAGTAGTGACAGTAGCAGTGTCGATCATCTTAGCTCGACTAAGAATATCACGAGCATACTTGGCCTGAACAAACCCGATGAAGTAGACTCCACCTCCAAGCCAAGGAAATAATGCAAAGAGCTCAAGTCCTTAATGGAGCACTCCTTATCAGTCCGAGTAATGAACTGAAAAATGGTCGAGGAGTCATTTTCGGTAAGGATAATGCCGTCCACATAAACTAAGAGATACAACATAGTAGTACCTCAAGAAAAGACAAACAGAGACGTGTTTGCCGAACTGCAACAAAAACCAAGTTGTCTTAGGTAAGTGTTGAACCACTGGAATCAAGCACGAGAAGCATGGTTAAAGCCATAAATAACTTTCTGTAGGCAACAAACATAAACAAGATGTGCACCATCCTTGTAACCAACCGGTTGAGCCATACAAACTGGATTATCAAGCAAACCATTGAGGAATGCATTCTTGACATCCAGCTGATGAAGAGGCCATCGGCGCATGGTGGCAATGGAAAGAACAGTGTGAACAATAGACGCCTTTACCACAGGGCTGAAAGTGTGATCAAAATCTAACCCCGGAATCTGAGAGAAACTCAGTGCCACCAGTCGAGCCTTGTAGCGATCAAAACTATCATCAGGCTGATAATTAATACGAAAAACCCATTTGGAGCAGACAACATTCACGTTGGGAGGGTGGGGCACTAAATCCCAAGTATGCTGGTGGCAAAGTACAGTCATTTCCTCATCTATGACCGATATCCAACGAGGGTCTCGAAGAGCCGCACGATAGTCCTGAGGCACGCTCCGAGCGACTAGGGAAACTAGAAAACCAGACACTTCATAATCAGAGAAAGATCGAGGACGCCGAGGTGGTCATCCGGTGAGTGCGAGCGAGAGCTGGCTCAGGAGAAGCATCAGTGACAGGAGAATCTGAGGTAGGAGGGGAACGAGCCTGGGGTGATGAGGCAGAAGCCAGAGTCACAGGCACCGAGACCGAAGAAGTAGTCATAGGGGTCGGAGAAGTGAGTGTGGGTAATACTAGAGCATCAGAATTCGAACAAATCGTGCAAGGTGACTCGGTAGCAGGCGATCCAACATGAGAGTTACGTGGAAATGACCATGCAGTCGATGGCTCCGTAAATGAAGAAAACTCTAAATAAGACGTGGGCGCGTATCCTGCAAAGAGATGCATAAGGAAAGAAACTCTCATCAAATTGAACATGGAGTGAGACATAAATACGCTCAGTAGCCGAATCAAGACATTTGAACTCTTTGTGGCAGGGGTTGTAGTCAATAAAAACACTCAGAATGGAGCGATGTGCAAACTTGTTAGGCATAATATCACGCAAGCAAGGATATGCACAATAACTATACGGATGAAAAAGAGAATAATCTGGTGTAGATCTAAAAACAACCTGAAATGGAGACTTGCCACCAAGAATGGAGTTAGGCAAATGGTTAATTATATAAACTGCGGAAGAGAAAGCATCCACCCAATACGCTATCGGCACAGAAGAATGAAATAGCATAGCAAGGCCAGTCTCTATGATGTGATGATGCTTCCGCTCAGCAACGCCATTCTGAGCAGGTGTGTAGGGAGAAGAAATCTAATGATGAATGCCACAGGACACAAAGTGAGTCTGCAAGCGATGATTAGTAAACTTTGTGCCTCCATCAATCTACAAAATTTTAATCTTGGTAAAAAATTGAGGCTCAACAAATTTTTGGAACTGGAGGAAGATATCAAGAAATCAGATTTCTGACGTAATGGGAGAAACCACGTGAATTGTGGAAAATCATCGATGAAAGAAGCATAATAAGAATAACCTTCCATCGATAAAACTGTAGTTAGTCCCCATAAATCACAGTGCACCTTATCTAACAGGCCAGTAGCTCGTTCGTCATTGGTAGAGAAGGGCAGACACTTGCTCTTGGTCATCTGACAAGAAGAGCAACTGACAGATGTGGGTAAGATAGAAGTGACAGAGATATGACCATGTTTGCTCAACAACTTAAGAGTGGCATAAAAGACATGAGCAAGACAAGAATGTCACTGCTCAAAGGAAGCTCACAATTTCCCAGAGCGCAATTTACCTAAAAAGGTGGAATTACATGCCTCAATAACATAGAGACCATTACTATGATGGTATTTACCTAGTGTTTGTCATGTGTGCTTATGCTTAATGAAAAATGAATCGGCATCAAATATAACAATAATCGAAAAATCACGAATAAGTTTATTAATAGGCAGTAAGTTTCTGGTGATATGAGGAACAAGAAGAATATCATGTAAAGACAATTCGAAAATATTACACTGATGGGAAATCGAAAGTGATTCATCACTACCCACAAATACATAATGAGAGCCGCGATAAGAATGTACCTTTTGAAGATGTTGAGGACTAGAAGTTATATGAGTTGTTGCACCGAAGTCAACAATCCACTGATCAGAGGAACAACTACCAGCAGTGGGAGAATCAGAGAGCCACATGATTGTTGAAAGAGAATGCCCCAAACCCAAAATATAATTGCCACAGCAGTGTAGAGACAAAACACTAGCCGAATGCGCTAGGCCAAAAGAGGGGAAAAGAGTGCACAATTCTGCTATGCAATGACAAACGTGTAGATTAATGCGCTTAACAGGGTGAAACAAGAACAATCAAGTGTGGAGACCTAGCGTGTGGCTTCACGCGCCAATGATAACTTCCAAACCAGCGCGCGTGAGGTCACGTGCTAAGTCTTCTTCTCCAAAACAAATGTGTGAATCTCACGCTCTAGATCGTGCTGGACGAAATGAGCTTCCTTGATACCGGAAACCTGTCGGAAACACTCGTGTCGAGGACCTAGAGCATACCACTGGAACCGAGATGCACCAAAGAAGAGGGGTGTTAGAATAAATCAAACTCCTGATTAGATTATGATTTATTATGATTAGAGTTCTTTCTTTATTACACCTTTATTTTACTCTCTCTCTATATATATATATATATATATATATTCAGATATCAATAATACAATTCATTACGGCAAATCATTCTATCATGGTATCATAGCAAGTTCTGATCCTAAATCATTAATCATAAATTTATTTCTTTTCCCGGCCAATCAAGGCAACTATTTCCGGTGAATTTCCGGTCAAATTTTGGCAACTTCCGGCCATCTCCCGGCAGCCTTCTTCGTCCAACCTCCTCTTCACCGGCATCTCTCACCGCGACGTCAGCAGAAGTCATCATCTTCTGGCTTCCTTTCTTCAACCAGTGGCGGTATTCATCTCCGGCGTCCTCTCAATTTTCATTTGCTTCATCACCGGCAAACTCAAATTTCTATTTTTCGGCAAATTCTTGCCCGTCGGTCTTTCTCTAGCAACGCCTTCTTCCAGCGGAGAGTTTCCATCTTCCAACGGCGAGCTTCCAGTGGCGAGTTTCCAGCGGCGAGATCCACACGCCCGCTTGAAGAAGAACTCTCCAGCGCGTGAAGGTCACGCGCGAGTTAACTCGCACCGCATTGATTTTATCGTGTCATCCAATTTATCGTGAGTTGAATCTGTTTCTCACAAGTTGAAACTATTTCTTGCGAATTGAAGCTGTTTATCGCGAGTTGAGGTGCTTTCTCATGAGTTACTCAAATTCTCGTCAGCACCCAGTCAATTTATGTGCAATTTTTGGTCTCTTGCTATGGTTTATTTGGGCCCTACATCTCGGGAAGATTGCTCCATTAATTGGATTGCGGACAAGGTGTTGTTTTAGGCTAGTTTGAATGGTCCCAACCGCCATTCTTCGTCAAATCAGTGGATCGTTGATTCATGTGGTACATCTCATATCACTGCTCGCACCAGTCATCTTGATAAGGTACAATATTATCGTGGTTCTGATTCTATTCTTGTTGAAAATGGTGAATCATTATCTATTTCTCACATCGGCCAATGTCATTTATCTGGTTTCTCTGTTAATGATGTCCTTGTGGTCCCTAAGATTACTAGAAGTTTATTGTCCATTAGTAAGCTTACTCGTGATTTACATGTCCGTGTTATATTTGATGCCAATGCATTTTCCATTGAGCACAAGCATACATGGAAGATAATTGGTAAAGGCAGTCATAGTTAAGGTCTTTATTTTCTTGAGACGGGTGATTCCAGGTTTTTAGGCAAATTACGCTCTGGAAAGCTCCAGGATTCTTTTGAGCAGTGGCACTCTTGCCTCGGTCATGTGTCTTATGATACTGTTCAGTTGTTAAGTCGACATGGCCATATTACTGTCACTTCCGCTATGCCGGCATCCGTTAGTTGCTCTCCTTGTCAGATGGCCAAGAGTAACCATTTACCTTTTTCCACTAGTGATAGGCGCGCTACTGGGTTGTTGGACAAGGTGCATTGTGATTTGCGGGGACCAGCCCCTATCTTATCGGCATGTGGTTTTTCTTATTATGCCATTTTCATCGATGACTTTTCGCAATTCACATGTTTTTTCTCGATGCGGTGGAAGTCAGACTTCTATGACACATTTATTCAGTTTCAGAAGTTCGTTGAGACCCAGTTTTCTACTAGGGTTAAAAAATTTCAGACCGATGGTGGCACATAGTTTACTAATCATCGACTTCAGGATCACTTCCTATCATGTGGCATTCATCATCAGATGTCATCGCCCTATACACCTGCTCATAATGGTCAAGCTGAGCGGAAGCATCGTCACATCACAAAGAATGGTCTTGCCATGCTTTTTCACTCTTCTGTGCCACACTGTAATTAGGTGGAAGCTTTTTCCTCCGCGGTTTACATCATTAACCGTCTGCCAAGTTTAGTTCTTGGTGGAAAATCACCTTTTGAGATTATTTTTGGTTATTTGCCTGACTATACTCTCTTTCATCCATTTGGCTGTCGTGTTTTTCCATGCCTGCGTGCCACTGCTACTGATAAGCATGTTTTTTATTGGCTACAACCCTCATCACAAGGGCTTCCAGTGTCTTGAACCTACTTCTAGGCGTATCTACGTTTCTCACCACGTTCGCTATGATGAAACCTTACTCCCTTATGTCTTATCTTCCACGGACAATCGCTCTATTTCAGATCTGGAGATTTCATCATTTTTTGATGGAGCTGTTACTTCATCGATTGGACCCACCACGCCTGTGCATGTTCCAGCCGCCCCTCCTTCACCACCATCTTCCATCTGGATGGCCGACCCGGACCCAGCTCCTCGGCCAACGGCCTCCACACCTCAGCTGCCGGTCATCACTCCTCAGCCACCGGCCACCACATCTCAGCCAGTATCAGCCATCCTTTCTCCGGTGACTTCCAACGGCCACTCTCTGGTCAGCGTAACTCGATCTTCCTCGGCATCGTTAGCTGGTTTGACTCCTCCAGCTTCGCCGCCCCAGTTTCGTACCCATCGGATGGCCACTCTGTCTTCTACTGGTGCCATTTGGCACTGAGATTATTCGAATATTATTGCTCATGGTCTCACTGCCGCACTCCTCTCACAGAAAGAGCCCACTGATTATCGCTCTGCTCTTCAGGATCCAGCCTGGGTTTCAGCCATGGATGATGAGATAACCGCTCTTCGTGGTCATCACACTTGGGATTTGGTGCCTCGACCTTCAATGTTAACATTGTTGGCTCCAAATGGGTCTATAGGCTCAAGTATCGACCAGATGACACTATTAAGCGTCACAAAGCTAGACTTGTGACGCGGGGTTTCTCGCAGAGTCCGGGTTTTTATTTTGACCACACTTTCAGTCCTGTGGTCAAAGGTTCCACTGTTAGGACGGTTCTTGCCATAGCCACCATGCGTTCCTAGCCACTTCATCAGTTGGATGTCAAGAACGCTTTCCTTAATGGTGTTCTTGATATTCCAGTCTACATGAAGCAGCCCGTTGGTTATCAGGATTCTGTCCATCCAGACTATGTTTGTCGCTTACGAAAGGCCATTTATGGTCTTAAGCAGGCTCCCCGGGCTTGGTTCCAGCGTTTCAGCAGTTATCTGATATAGCTTGGTTTTCAGTGCAGTTCAGCTGATACTTCTTTATTTGTCCTTTCGAGAGGGTTGTCGTTACTGTACCTACTTGTGTATGTGGACGATATCATTCTTACAGACAATGACTTGAATCTTCATCGCCAGTTCATTGATCAGACACATAGAGAGTTTGCGATCAATGATCTTGGTGCTCTTCATTACTTTCTTGGTCTTGAAGTTTCGCCTATCTCCTTAGGGTTATTGCTTGGCCAAGCAAAGTATACTCGTGATATTTTGAATCGGGCCGGTATGTCTGACGCGGCACTTGTTTCTACTCTATTTGTCGCTGGTTTTCAGCTTCACAGCTCTACCAGTCCTCCATTCCTGGATCCTACACTTTATCGTTCTCTTGTTGGTGCTCTTCAGTATCTCATTATCTCTCGCCCGGATTTGGCATTCTTGGTCAACACGGTGAGTCAGTATCTTCAGGATCCCAGAGATGATCATTTTGCTGCTGTAACTCAGATTTTGCGGTATGTTCACGGCACTCTTCATTTTGGTCTCAGGTTTTGTTCTGCTAGAACTCCTGATGTGTTAGGGTACTCTGATGCTGATTGGGCTCGCTGTCTGGAGACTCATCGGTCCACTTATGGTTATGCAGTTTTTCTTGGTGGGAA
The DNA here is from genome assembly GCA_037428765.1 of Rubia yunnanensis. Classification (NCBI taxonomy): domain Eukaryota; kingdom Viridiplantae; phylum Streptophyta; class Magnoliopsida; order Gentianales; family Rubiaceae; genus Rubia; species Rubia yunnanensis. The sequence continues at coordinate 70,044,026 of CM075071.1, read as the reverse complement.
TCTGGTTTCTTGGAGTGCCAAGAAACAGCCCACTGTTTCTCGCTCTAGCACTGAGTCTTAATACCGTGCTCTCGCCAACACTGCCTCAGAAGTGGTATGGCTTACTCATTTGCTTCGTGATCTTCGGGTTCCACTTTTTGGTTCTCCACTGTTGTTATGCGACAATAGTAGTGCTATCTTCTTGGCTCAGAATCCGGTGGCGCACAAGCGGGCGAAGCACATCGACATCGACTACCATTTTGTTCGTGAGTTGGTGACATCCGGAAAGCTGCGCGTTGCTCATGTTCCGACTTCTCTTCAGATTGCAGACATTTTGACCAAGGGGCTCTCTCGTCCGCTGTTCGAGTTCTTCAGGTCGAAGCTATACGTCGGCGAGCATCCGACGCTTCGCTTGAGTGGGGTGTTAGAATAAATCAGACTCCTGATTAGATTATGATTTATTATGATTAGAGTTCTTTCCTTATTACACCTCTATTGTACTCTCTAAATATTTAGATATCAATAATACAATTCATTACGGCAAATCACTCTATCAAGGGGGAGATTGAAAATTGTTGGAGAAGACAAAGGGCTAGCTGGCGGAGATGAGGTCGAAGCTCGCCGGAGAGAGAGAGAGAGCAGTCGAGCGGATACAGAAAGGAGACGCCGAGGGAGAGGAATAACGCCGGAAGAAGAAAGCCATGATAGATTCAAGGTTGTTGCTGCAAGTGTTTAATCGGGGAGAGAAGAACACCGGAAAAGTTATCAGAAAATTCCGGAAGATGGCGTGGCATGCTTTGGCTGGAAAGTTGATCGGGGGAAAAGAAAAAAACTTAGAAAGAATAAAACAGGATTCTAACACTGCTCTGATACCAAGTGAAAGTACATTTTCCTTGGTTAGAGTTTAAATTATTGAGTGAATAAATAGAGTACATAAATGGTATAAATGTAAATAACTAAACGCTAATCTAGTCTCTAGAATCGTTCTAGAATCGTCTATTCTAACATATTGAGTTCAAAAAATAATTAAACTATACAAAGACTAATAATATGGATAAGTTTAGGAAGTCTTGCATTCGAATTTTCCTTATAAACCAAGGCAAGTGAGTGATTTTAGAGGAGATTGTGCACCATCAAGTTCCCCAATATGTACATTGAGGACAAGCTTGGAGGAGGGGAGGAGGGGTGGTAGTGGTGATGAATGAAAGAAAATTGTATTGTAGATTTCTACTGTATAATAGCAGCGGCTAAACTGTTAGTTGTGATTTCGATGAAACGAGTACTAGTTAATTAGTATACATAGATTAGTTAAAAGAAGTATTGTAAAGCTCTGATCGCAAACTTAAATTATTCTCACCTTAGCTCTATATTTCTTTCTTATCTTACTTTATGCTCTTGTTCCTTTTTAGTAGAGTTAAGTTCTAAAATAATCCTATTTTTTGTTGAAAGTGCCAAAATAACAGTGCAATTTTAGAAAGTGTCAATCTAACATTTGACTCTGCAGACTCTTTAGTCAACCTTTCTTTGGTCGAATTTCGTAGAAAAGATGATTTTGCCCTTGGTATTAAAAAAATGAAAAATACAAAAAGATGAAATTCCCTCCTTCGTTGAACCTTGCATCACTCCTCCTTTTCACAACCGTCGTCCGCTTCCCCATCACAGAGAATTAAGCCCAGCCCTCAACTGAACCGGTGGTCCAAAGCCCGGGCGGTCCGCTTTGGTTGGAAGTTCGATCGCTCGGTCTAAAAACCCAATTTAAAGATCCCATCTCCTCTCCCTCCTACAAGGAATCTGAATTATCGTGCAAGGCTTCCGTGCTAGTTAAAGAGGACGGCGGAATTGATGATGTCGATGAAGAGGAGCTGATGGGGTCTATCGGGAAATCTATCTTCATGGTTTCTAACAGTACCAGATGAACGACAGAGCATTCCGTCAATGCGTCGTTAGGGCAATTCGATTATTATTTGGCTGACCGGGTTTGTACGATCAGTACCCATTTGTGGGGTCATCAGGGGAAGGGGGTTTGTAGAGGCTGATGTGAGTGAGTAGGAATTTGAGGTGGTGACAGCGGAAGGATGGGGAAGGGGTGGTGGTGGCCGATAGTGGTGGATGGTGGGGTGAAATGGAAAAGAAATAGTCGGCAATTGGGGTAAGGGGCTTTAGTGGTGGCGTGGCGGAACTAATGAGGGAAGCAACGATGAAGAACATCGGTGGAGGTTTTTGGCGGTGGAGGATCGCAGTCTTAGTGGAACAGCGGTGGTGAAGAAAAAGAAGATTAAGGGTATTTTAGGTATTAATGTTTTAAGCTTCTTAATCAAGTGTATTTTTGTCATTCCACTTTCTTGTCATTGCCGGTATTTCACGGGTTAACATTGGAATTAGGGAGTTTGGCTATATCGACACAAATTTTTTGAAAGTTAGGGTTAGATTGGCACATACAATAATTAGTTAGGGTTAGATTGACACTTTCAGACAAAATGTTGGGTTATAAATGTATTTTACCCATTTTTATACTCCTTTCGTCCAGGAAAATCTGCACACTTTCCTTTTATGGGTGTCCCGGGAAGATCTGCACACTTCTCTCTTTTAGTAAAATTTAACATTTCAAAAGACATGTATACCCTTATAGATCTAAAAATTTACATTCTACACCATTCCCACAAACCATCTCTCTACTCTCTCATTTTTCTCCTCCGCCAAATCTAGACCCTCTCTCTCGTTTCTTTGCTCTGCCGATCCATCTTATTTTTCTTGTTTCTTTGATTTTCCAATCCCTCTCTCTCGATTCTGCTCCATCTCCTTTCTTTGCTCCGCCACCACTCCATCTACGACTGCCACCCCACACCCCAATCTCCACCACCTCATCCCCTTTTCGAAACCCTAGCTTTTACCTTTTGCGGACCCTAATTTACTCTATCTGCGATCGGAGATAGGAAGAAGTGGCGGATGAGCGGAAACACGGAGGATAGAAGAGGCGGTTCTGCGATCGAAGAGAGGCCCATCTGCGACCGGAGAGAGGAGGAGGCGGTGGAAAAATTTGCTCATTTTCTGGTGTCCCCTTTCTTCCTCATTTTCTGCCCTGGTGTTTTCTTCCTCGTTTTCTATATTGAAAATTACAGTGACTAATCTATTGCCCATTTCCTCTGTTTTGCCTCATTTTCTTTCATCTGAGCTCTTAATCTGGAATCATGAATGAGGTTTTGTTTTTGCCTTTTGTATGCTAGATTCTGTGCTTTTTGTATGCTAGTAATCTGGGAGGAGGACGACGGAGAGGCGCGGTGGCTGAGAGGAGGTGGCGATGGAGATATTAGAGAAGGAGCGGCGGAACCCTAGTGTTGGAGTCAGATATGGGCATTTAAAAGGCAGGGGTAATTTAGTCATTTCACCCTGGGCAAATTTGCAGAGAGATTTTCTCTCTCTGCAGGTTGTCCTGGGATGGAGGGAGTACTTCTTTCTTAATAAAAATGACATAGTTGACATTTTGGAGTCTTAGTAAGGAAATTTTGACCATTGAATTCCATTGACGTACATGTAAAAATAATATTTTGTGTGATCTTGTTGGATTTATCTTAACGTATATTTTTACATTAATATTTTAAAATAATTTTTATAAAAATAAGGCAAAGTCTTGGGAAAGACAGTCTTTTCATAGGCTTATGGAAAGATGGGTTTTAATTAGAATAATAAAAGGTAAAAGGTCTAAGTTGCAATATTAAAATTTTATTATGTAACATGTAGTAGTAATAAATTTTATAACCCGATTCATGCAACCCGGAAATTTTATATTCATTTCTTCTAATTTACACTTTAAACCTTGGTCTTTCCAAATCTTATGGAAAGACCGTATTTCAAGAGACGGACTCTAAGAATAAATAAAGATGGTAATGTTAAAAATTGATGCAATTGATTATAAAAAGTCAACTATATCATTTTTGTTGGGACATAGAAAGTATAAAATACTGCTTAAATCTCTTTCAGTTTTGGTACATACTTTTAGATGAAATTAAAGGTTTCATTCCTATTTTTGCAAATTAATCCTTAAAAGTTCCTACAGTTGTTCATAATGTAATCAGTTGACTCCCATGTACTATTAGACGGTTTAAGTGAGTTAATATTGAAGCAATCTTTCTTGTGGTGATAGTGACGTCAATGGGAAGCAAGAAACATGAAAGGCAAGGACGACTGTAGAGATGGTGGATGCGATTGGATTAGTGGTGTTTAAAACATGGTGCACCATGAGACGGTAGTGAAAAAATTGGAAGAATATAAAAGTTTAACATGGATTTAATCTCAAAAGTTGTTTAACTTGTAAACTATTAAATATCAATAATTGTTGAGTGGTTTAACTTCATTAAAAGCATGATATATCCTATAAAAGAACATATTATGAATATTAAATAGTAATCTGCAAACGTTTAAAGCAAAGTTCTGGGGAAAATTTTTTTTCATAGATTTATGGAAAGATGAAATTGAATTAGAATAATAAAATGTAAAAGATGTTAGTTGCAATATTAAAATTTTATTATGCAACGTGAAGTAATTATAAAGTTTATAATCTGATCCATACAAAAAAAATTTATCTTTATTTTTTCTTATTTACACTTTAAACCCATGGAAATATCGTCTTTATAGAGACGGACTCAACATTTAATTAACATAGTGCAAAAAAGAGAAACTAAACTTGTGTTTTCTAATTAACGTGATTATTCTCTCAAATAATTTAGATATGGTCTAACAAAATAAGAAAGTTGTAAAATCCCAACACCCGAGCCGACCCACTTTCTGCTCCTCGTTGCCTGAAGAAAGAAACCTACGAATTACAGTAATCAGCAAATGCAAATGGCACAAAAAGGCTGAATCTTGACACTGCATATTTCAAGAACACACCTAGTACTCTGTTTTCGTCCCCAAATTTTTACAATGGTTGCTCTGAAATCATCGACCACCCATTACTCTTACCTCCCCGGGAACCGTTCTTTGATAATCCCTCATTTTCACCCCCTTTCGGTAAAGATTCCATTTTTGGAAGGACCTTTAAGGGCTAGGTTGGTTTCTGTGTGTTGCCAAACACCCAATTCGGATTCTTTCGTTCTGGGTTCGCCCGGAAATGCTGCCGGGTCGAGTAGCCCGACCCATTTACCCGATGATCATCCACAGGCCTCTGCTTCCTCTGTCATTGATTTTCTGACCCTGTGCCACAGTCTTAAGGTACTAAAGAGAACATGTTGGTTACTGTTTTAATTGGTTTGTTGCTGCTAATTTGAGCATGACTGATATGCGATAGCGAGATATGATCCTAGATAGTGGGATGAATATGTGGTTTGGTTGTTTATGGTGCACTAGTCAGTTTCTATCAAAGGTTGTAGCACTCTGGAACTGTCGAAGGCAATGTGGAATGGGAGTTTTAGTGGTAGCTAATCTAGGTGCAATAGATAAGCCAGAGGGATTGTGTTCGAAGGCGAAGAGTTGAAAATTTGGTTATTTTTCCACGTGACATAGATATAAGAGAAGGAGTCCAATGTTTATTTAGTGAATGAAGTTGCTTTTGAACTTTTAGATCAAACTTGACTAGCAACTTATGGGTTGCAAACTACTTTGGTGGAAGTCATCACACTTCTGAGTCTTTATGCCACTTTTTGGTGATTTTCGCAAATTTGTAAACCTGTGTTCTGAGGTATTTTGATTCCACTACGATAAAATTTGGTAATTTGGATTGTTGGAAACTTTTAGTCGGAAGATATTTAGAAGGAAATGTGCTGGATGATCAGTTTTGTGTTATATGCTTGGTTTGTTTTCTGGTTTAAGTTCATGTGCACATTACCATGTTCTCTGCAAGTTTTTCCTTGTTGAATCCTCTAATTTTCTGCATTTTTCATTCTGTATCCCTAGGCGACAAAGAGGAAGGGCTGGATTAACCATGGCATAAAGGGTCCCGAGTCCATTGCAGATCACATGTACCGGATGTCTTTGATGGCTCTAATTGCCTGTGATCTGCCTGGTGTTGACAGGGAAAGGTTGGCCTTGTCATTTATACACATTTATCAACTCTATCCCTGTAAAATTTTATCTGATCTTCAACCTCTTATCTAATAAAAATCTTCGGTTCTTTGAGTAGGTGTATTAAGATGGCCATTGTTCATGATATTGCTGAAGGTACGTCTTTCTTTGGTTTCTTTGTATTTAAATGTTGCTCAAATTGTAGTGCTATAAAAACACAATTTTCCCCATTCTAGTCATCTCACTAGTCTTAACCTTTTTAAAATTTCTAATTAACCTATCAATAACGTGAGAAGTCATCTGTTTAAAATTATAACTAACCCTACAGTTGCAGTAAAACACGATTTTTTAGAAAACAAATGTTTGTGTATGTTTCGTAGTAAACGTACTTTGGCATAGATGTAAGTACCCCCAGTGACTGAACTAGTTGGTGTCTTGGTGATTTATTTCCATGCTAAAGTCTGTTGATCTGTTCATGAATATGTTAGAATACTCTCTTAGGTTGCTTTTTGCAGTGACCTTTGGAGTGTTTTCCTTGTACTCTCCGACATGTGTTCTGATTAATTTTATCACGTAAAACGTATAGTGTATAAAACCTAAGTATGTTGGATATAATCTAAATCTTGAATCATAGTACTGTTGATTGAATGGCACTAGTGGCAAACTTTGGAAAAACAAATCACCCATTATGCTGAATGTTAAACATAGTCTAACCTCCTCTATTCATTCTTGTTGCTATAAATAGTTGATGAACATTGACTTCCAAGATTGATTTTCGCACCTTTTGCTCTGACCTACAACCATCATCAGAGTATACATCTGGGCATTGTTTCCTGTTTTTTATTTAGCTCTGCATACTTCTTGTAGTTTCAATTTCGTGTTTTTTATCTGCTTTCCTTCTCCTTATTTTCATGTTACTAATCAGCTCTGGTGTTTTGTCCTCTGCGTTGATCTTTGCAGCTATTGTGGGAGATATAACTCCCGCTGATAATGTGCCAAAGTCAGTAAAGAGCAAAATGGAGCAGGCAGCTCTTAAACAAATGTGTGAGATTCTTGGAGGAAGTAGAGGTATTGAATGTTTGTTTACAGTCTGAATAGCTTTTAACATATAAAAGTCTTGTGAAACTTCAATTCAGTATTCTCTCGTGTCTTTGCAGCCGAAGAGATTACAGAACTTTGGGAAGAATATGAAAACAATGCTTCTCTAGAGGCTAACCTTGTTAAAGATTTTGACAAAGTATGTAGTCCCCGCTGTTATGATGTCATCTGCAATCTTTGAACAGAAATAATCAAGTTTTTGAATTTATTATGAGTTCTTGCAATTTCAGTGAGTTCTTGATGTTGAGAGTTTTAATACTTTTGCAGATTGAAATGATTCTGCAAGCTTTGGAGTATGAAATGGGTGAGTTTCTAGCTAAAAGAATTTCCAAGTAAACTTACTTTAATGCAAGGGTAAAGAACTTATGAGAAAACAAGGCTGAGAAAATGTAGTCTAACTTCTAGGGTGCCCCTCAACCACAAGTCTCTCCTGTGCTAGTGCATGCTAAAGCTAGTGCACCACGACGGAAATTGCAGAATCCTCTAGGTTTCTTTTCGAAAATTCTGTTTAGGACATTGGTGTTGATGTTTCTAGTCTGTGAGAAAAAGTATAATTCTAACGGTTACAGTAGCATGGGACGGCTGCTGAATATGTGCCAACTGAGCCATAAATCGTGTCCACACCTTGATGAAACCTTTTTGACCTTATCAATATCTTAATTAGTCATTTTTTATCACATCTCGTTTAGGTTGTTCTAGGAATTATGGCCTCTTAATTAGTTGGCTCATTTTTAAGTGTGCACATTGCTTTTAAAATCGGAACCACTTGGTTTTAACCTTTTTGCTTGTGATAGTAGACATTTGTTTTACATGATTGGTGGAGGAAATACGCGATCGTTAAGTGGATGATAATGAAATCACATTAAGTGAGTTAGACCGATTTAAACAAAATTGAACCTTTTGTCACTTGTGCATGTGATGATTCCTTATATTATTTAAAAATTTCAACCATGTGATGTTTCTTATCTTATTCCATAATTGCAGAACATGGGAAGGTGTTGGATGAGTTTTACCTTTCAACAGCTGGTATTGCCTCATTCTTCCTCAATATTTTATAATGTTATCCTGTATAATCAATCACTCGATCACTTCTGAAACCATGTCCCCTTGCAGGAAAGATTCAGACCGAGATAGGGAAGAGTTGGGCGGCCGAGATCCATGCACGAAGAAAGGCAAGATTGAAGACGAACCCAAATTAGCTGTAGGTTTTTGTATCCTTTTTGGCCCGACAATTGCTCCAGGCACTCTTCGGGAAGCCATTGACTAGTTAAACTTACATCAGGTGTACAAACAGAGAAAAAAAATGCAAGATACACCCCTTGAATCATGCAAGTTTTTAGCATTGTTCTGATCCTATGGCTTTCAGTTTGAGTTGATACGAAAATTACGCGGTAGGAGGGAGAAGATTAAGTTGCGCTTGTGACAATGCAGTGAAGGTTGAGTCCAGAAAACAAAACTCGGAGAACAGAAAAAACTATGTGAACAAACCCGTAGTGAATACAGTATGGTTTAATTTGTCTGAATTACAGTTGGACCCTGTCCAAGTTCAGCTCTGAAATTTTTTTATAACTACTATAGTAACATGATCAGTATATCTCTATAAAATTTTCTGCGATTCAATCCACTCTTGTTAGTTAAATCCAGTTCATTTGACCCGGTGCCGTTGATTTTAATCATTTTAGTTCAAGCCAATCTTGCTCAGTTTGATCTTGTTCAGTTAGGTACAATTTTGTGAAGTTTTGTCCAGTATAATTTAGTTCGATTTGGCTCAGTTTGATTCGGTTCAATCCAGCTCATTCCGGTTCAGAATAATGTTAATTCAATCATGTTTAGTTATGTGTCCGGTGGATATGCTTTCCTTTCACTTTCAATTAATAATGAGAAAATAAGTTCAGTTTGACAAAAAAAATCAATCCATTTCAGTTTGATTTACTCCAATACATTTCAATTATGTTAATTCATTTTGATCATGTTCAGTTTAGTTCAATCCCGTGCATGTTTTGACTTATTTTTCTACTCCCTTAATCCAGTAATATGACACTATTTTTTCCATCCCGTAAAAATAATATGATTTGAAAATTATTTGAAATGATAAAAATACTCCCTTTGTCCATAATTATTGGCCTATTTATTTTTTTACATTCTTTAATGGTTTTTAATGATCATGTTTGACCGTTAATACCTCTATCTACGTATAATATTTTCGCATATAAAATTAATATTTAGAAAATAGATGTTAGGATAAATCTAACAATATCTCACATAATATTTTTATTATACATATATTAATTTATATTTAAGGTCAATGTTTACCAAGTTTGACCTTGAATAAGTAAGAGTTAAGTGCTCATATAACCCTATATTTTTAGGATTTGTGCTAATATGACTCTGTAAAATAGGAAAGTGCTATTGCAACCTGTGTTTTGCTAGAATGTGCTAATATAACCCTGGAGGCCTGAATTTGGCCGGAAATACATGAAATGACTATTATACCACTGTTTTAAAAAATATAAAAATAAAAAATGTAAAAGGGACAATTATGCCCTCATTGTTTATTAACCACAAAATCTTTCCTTTTTTTCTCCTTCCTCGATTCCATTTTCTTCTTCTCTTTTCTTCTCCGTCCTCGATTCCTTTTCGGCGTCCTCGCCTGAACCCGTCGGTGCCTCCAGTAGTGTATCTCCTCTCTGGTGTAGCAGCGGAGGGGCTTGGGTTTCCTGGTGAAACAACGGCCGGCACAGGGTGAGGCTACGGTGACGTCTCTTCGCGAATTAGTATCTTTGGCGGGGCTTGGGCCTGGCTCGGATCTTTTTGCGACGGGGTTTAGGTTGGGTTGGCCGCTCGTGCTCGTTGCCCGGTGAGGGCGAGTGTTGTGCGACGGCGGGATAGGCTCATTTGCCATTACGGTGGGGGCTAGGGTTTAATCGGTGGTTAGGGAAGAGCAGTGGGCTAGAGTTTTCGTCGATTGGTGGTGGTGCTCGAGGGGGATGAGGAGGGCAAGGGCGACGGTGGGTAACAATGTTGGGGTACGGTGGCGATGATGATGGAGTACAGTGGCGGCGACGGTGGAGTCTTCGTCTGATGTTTAGTTTTCAATTTGTGTTTATGAGTTTTTCAATTTTGTGTTTGTTTGAGTTTTGATATGTGATTCTTTGTTGATCGGTGAGGCGATGTTGATCGGTGATTTGTGATTTTCTGTGTTTCTGGCGGCGATGGTGGCAGCGCTATGGAGCGACGGTGGTGGTGTGGTGGCGGTGGAGCGGCAGTGGTGGTGGTGGAGCGGTTGTGGTGGTGGTGGAGCGGCGGTGGCGTGGCGGCGGCGGTGACGTCGTGGTGGTGGCAACGCGGTGGTGATGGCGGCAGCGATGGTGATAGGTGGTGGTGGTGCTTCTGGAGATGAATGCTAGGGTATTTTAGTTTATAGATTTGTAATTTGAATGCTAGGGGTAGTTTAGTTTTTTAAATTTTGGTCAGCGCAAAAAATTACTAAGACAACGTCGAAATAGTACCAAAAGGTTATATTGACACTTCTGATGCAAAAAGGACTACAATAACACTTTTCAATTTTACATGATTATGCTAATACAAATATCTAAAACATAGGTCATATTATTATTTTGGGACGGAGTAGTTGTAAAGGATTTAGCCGATGGAGTACTCCCTCCGTTTTTTTTTCATTGGCACACTTACTAAAAGTGGTTTTTTTTTTAATTGGCACTTGCTATTTTGGGCAAGTTTAAGGTTTTTACATCCACTCATTTTACTTTCTCTTCTTTCAATTTAATTTCATCACTCATTTAGCATCTCCTCAATTCTAACACCAGAATAGAGGTGCCAATGAAAAAAAAATGGAGGGAGTATTATTTTTTACATAATTAAATATGATAGTATATGCTCCTTCACGATGGTACATGTGCTCTTTATACTGCTTGGATTTTTATGAACCGACATCTTCTTATTCTCAGAACCGACATCTTCTCGTAGTCTCATTCTCACTTTTTCATTGGAAATAGTAATTCTCCCATAAGACATTCACATTCTCATTATCATTATCATTAAGAGACATTTAATAATGGACTTAAAAGTCACGAGTTGAACAGTCTCCAATAATGTTAAAAACAAATACTGGACTGACAACTCGAATCCATGTTATGAGAAGATGCGTGTATATATCTATCTACATTGACGCTGAACTGAAGCGTATTTTCTGCGGAAACGTCACTGAATACGTTTAGTTCTTAGGGTAATTCTTTAGTCACAATTATTAAGAAGCTTAAAACGCTTTTGGTATGAATCAGATAATTGTGACGGGCACGAAGGAGGAACGGTGGAGTTGTGTGAGTGAGGCCGGGAGGCGGCGGCGCCTCTGAGTGATCTGCGCATTTTTAGTTTTAATTTTCGATTGAGTGATCCGTGCCTTTAAGTGATTAAGTATGTTTTTTTAAACCTTTAGTAAAGTGAAACGACGTCATTTTGAGTTCAATCCGAGCAAAAAAAAGAAGGGTGTGAAGCCTTCTTCTCCAAGAAGGCCAGCACCGGCGGGACGCAGAAAGACTAGAGCAGGAAGCGGAACCCTAATGGCCTAATCCTGCCTTTCAATTCCAATATTGTTACGTGCAGTCGGCAACTCAGGTAGGGCTAGAGCCCTACCTCGCGTAACAGTAGTTCCGTCACTGGTTAGCTGATACCTATTTATCTCAACGAATTTGATTAGTAAATTGTATTATCCCTTTGTCCCAACCCAAATTCCTCACTTGACACTATTCTTTATCAAAATTTGACTACTTATTGAATATACAAATGATAATTGTTAAGTTCATCGTAACAAGTCTGTAAAGCCAGGTGGTTTTCATTGAGTAATTTAATTTGCAATTTGTGAACAAGTTTGGAAACGAAAAACTTTCATTGTTGGAACATGCGGTCAGCCACAGTTACGCCTACAGATTCGAATGGAAGAAGGTCAGAATATTATGGTATTTGTGATTTATGAAAATCTGAATATTCTGCAATATGTTAGGCGGTGGTAGAAGCATATTAGGTTTATGGAAAAATCCCTACAAACATGGTATTGAAATTATAGAATATATGGGAGATATTGTGATAGGAAAATCCCTTTATTTATGGGATTTGGATATACTTCAGAAACAGATAAAGAATAGGAATATTATGGAGATAACCATGGAGAGTTCCGATATGCTCATGGATTTAAAAGGGACATCACAGCTGCATTAAACTCACGATTTTAACTGAGAAATTCTGCACATAGATTTTCATCTTTCCGAGAGTCTTGCAAAGAGCCATATGTTCCAACATACGTGACCTGTCGTTCAAAATTCAGAATCTTAATTCCTCGGGAGGAGGAGATCCAGCGCCGACAAGTTTCGAGGTCAGAGGCAGTCTGATCAAAGCAAATCGGTAGCTAGGGGAGCTAGCAGAATTCACACGTTTGATTAGTAAAGATAAGTATTTTGTATGATGTACTTTGTACTGTATCTTTTTTATTAGTGGATTCATTTTGAATTTGGCCGCCGCAGATGTAGGTGAATTTCATCGAACTGCGTAACCAAGTCTTGTATTTTTTATGCCTTACTTTATTGCATACTTTGTTAGATAGGTTATGTTGGAACATGCTAGTAATAATTCTAAAAATTCGGTAAAACCAAATTACATTTGGTATCAGAGCTTGGTCACTTATTTTTCCCTTGGTTGTGTCAAGGAAAGTGTGATCCAGTTTTACCATGGCAACCAAAGAAGGAGCTTCGGTGTCTAGGCCACTTCTACTGGAAGGCAACAACTACAATTATTGAAAAGCACGCATGAGAGTTTTCATCAACTCACTGGATGAACTTGCTTTGCACTATGTTGAAAACAAGTGGAACCACCCTACTGTGGATGCTGATACAAGCTCTAAAGCAAAAGTAAGAGAGTGAAGTCAAAGGGAGCAGAAACTCAAAGACCAATCTACTTGGACTCCTGATGAACTCAAGGCCTCACTGGCAAATTCAAAAGCATTAAATGCTATCTTCACAACTGTTGATGAAAATCAATTCAAACTCATTCTCTACATGTCATCAAGCCAAGAAAGCATGTGATATTCTGTAAATTGTTAAGGAAGGAACTAGTCGAGTTCGAGAATCTAAATTACAGATGTTGCTACAAAGTTCGAGGAACTGAAAATAGAGGAAGATGACACTATTGTTGTATTCAACGAATAACTCAGGGACATCTCCAATATGGCATATTAACTTGGAAAAGTCTACAAAGAGGAGAAATTGGTGAAAAAGACCTTGAGATCACTTCCTAAAAGGTTTGCAATGAAGGTTGCAGCAATAGAAGAAGCAAGAGATGTAACCACCATGAGCTTAGATGAATTAATGGGATCATTACAGACTTATGAAATGACATTCCAACACACTACAAAAAGGGTCCAAAAGGAGTTGGCTTTCAAAACATCGTCATCAAAATACTATCACGAATCTAACAGTGATGATGAATTTGAAAAACTTGCACTTATCACGAAAAACTTCTCAAGAATGCTGAAGAAAGTAGTAACCAAGAAATCTCGGGAAATGTTTGGTGGAAAGAGACCAAGACCACAAGAATTTGGAAGTAATCGTGGGACAATATTTGAACAAGGAAATCAGCAGTTTTCCAGAAATCAAAGTGGTGAACCAAAACAGCCTGTACGAATTCAATGCAGAGAATGTGAAGGATATGGTCATATTCAGGCTGAGTGTGCAAATACTCGGAAGAAACAGGGAAAATCATATGTCACCTCTTGGAGTGAAGATGAAGAGGATGAGAAAGACGAAGAGGAACTTACAAGTAACTATGTGGCATTTGGAGCAACAATTCATGATGCATCGGAAGATAGATGTTCCAACACATTAAATAGAGTCGAATTTGTATGTTCCAACATAGATTTATACGAGGTTTTTAGTGATAATGATGATGGACTTTCTGTAAGTAATAAAGACATCTACAGTACATACAAAAAAAATGTATGCTATGTGGCTCCAAGTAGTTGATACAAACAAAGTACCGAAGGAAGAAAAAACTCACATGGAGGAGATACAAAAGGAGTTACGTATGGAAGTTGCTGAACTCAGAAAGGAGAATGCCGAGTTGAATGTGAAGTTACTTTCATCATCTAAGAGAGCTGAGATGTTTGAAGCAACTATTACTAAGTTAAACTCTGGAAAAGCAAAACTCGATGATATTCTGGTAATGGGAAAAGGCTTTGGAGATCGACACAGAATTGGATATGACAACCCACCGAAGAGCACAGTAACGCTCAAGACAAAGATCCGAGAGACAAAGAGAAAGTTTGGCAAGTCTCATCAACAGAAACCTCTCCTATACATCTGCTGCTCATACCAAGGGCACATAGAGAAACAATGCCAGAAACTACTCAAAGACATCATGGAAGGATGTCTCTCGGTATGTTCCAACATAGATGATGTCCAGAAATCAAAGATGGTCAGAAAGGTATGGGTTGTCAAAAGTTCTAGTACGTGCCTTGTTGCACATACTTCTCTTATAGCACATTCCAGAGATTCGTGATACTTTGATAGTGGTTAATCTTGCCATATGACTGGCACCCAGGAATTCCTCACAAATATCACACCTTACGATGGTGGTTTTGTCACTTTCGGTGATGGAAAGAAGAGTAGAGTAGTTGGAAAAGGTGAACTACAAATTGAAGGATTTCCAGCATTCACCAGTGTTCTGGCTTATTTGGAAAAAATTGACAATCACAGTGATATTGGAATCTTTCTTGGTTATTTTGTGAACAACCGGGTGTTTCGTGTTTACAACCTTCGAACAAACATTCTCATGGAATCCATAAACATTATTTTGGATGATTATAAAGATTAACGAGGTTCAGAAGTTGTAGAAGATGAACCCGATAAAGACCATGTTCCAACACATCCGAGTCAACCAAATAAGCCAGACTCATCGCATGTTCGAACATCTGATCAGACTGATTACCCTGCCGAACCAGATGATACTGAGCATGTTGGAACATCATCCCCCACTGCCTTATCCCATGTTCAACATGGGATCAACCTGAACCAATGACACAGTGCACTCGATCAGTCTCCCGGGTTGATTACAGAAAGTTAGCAGGATTACAATGCTTCATCTCTCTCATTGAACCCAAGAACTACAAGGAGGCATTACTGGACGAATACTGGATTGCTGCAATGCAAGAAGAACTTGGTCAGTTTGCAAGAAATAGTGTATGGTATCTCACTCCTCGCCCTAAAGGTGTAAACGTCATTGGCACAAAATGGATCTTCAAAAAAAATCCGATGTTGATGGAAAAATTACTCGAAACAAATCCAGACTGGTAGCTCAAGGATATACACAAGTTGAAGGAGTCGACTTTGATGAGACATTTGCACCAGTTGCTAGGTTAGAGTCAATTCAAATTTTACTTGATATTGCCTGCTCTATGAACTTTACTCTGTATCAAATGGATGTCAAGAGTGTGTTTCTAAATGGTGTGATAAATGAAGAAGTATATGTGGAACAACCTAAAGGATTTGAGGATCCTCATTACCCTCATCATGTGTATCGCCTTAAGAAGGCTTTATATGGCTTAAAGCAAGCACCAAGGGCATGGTATGAACGGCTTACTAACTTTCTTCTTAAGAAATGTTATCATCGAGGGGGATTAGACCGCACCTTGTTTGTGTTTGAAAATGCATCAAAAATTCTGATTGCCCAAATTTATATTGATGATATAGTTTTCGGATCTACTTCACCATCTATGGTACATGATTTCGTCACTATTATGTAGGCTGAATTTGAGATGAGCATGGTTGGAGAGCTCACATATTTTCCAGGACTTCAAGTTAAACAAGAAAAAAATGACCTGTTTATATATAAGAGTAAGTATGCCCTGAACTTAGTGAAGAGATTCGGTCTAAGCAATACCCGAGCAGTTCAAACACGTATGAGAGTTTCTGATAAATTGGTAAAGGATGAGAAAGGAGTCGCAGTTGATCAGAAGTTGTACAGGGGCATGATTGGGAGCCTGTTGTATTTGACAGCAAGTAGACCATATATATGTTTCAACGTAGGAATATGTGCTGGATTTTAGGTTGATCCAAAGGAATCTCATCTGACTGCTGTCAAAAGAGTTATTTGATAAGTAAGTGGGACCTCTGAGTATGGTGTCTGGTATTATTAAAGTCAAGATTCTGATCTAATTAGGTACAGTGATTCTGATTGGGCTGGTAATGCTGATGATCGTAAAAGCACTACAGGTGGATGCTTTTTTATTGGGATGAATCTAGTTTCTTGGTATAGTAAGAAACAAAATCCAATTTCTTTGTTTACTGCGGAAGCTGAATATCTAGCTGCTTGAAGTTGTTGTGCACAACTATTGTGGATGAAGCAAATGACGAACGACTATGGAATTCATCAAGGCCCCTTGAAGATTTTATATGACAACACAAGTGCTATTGGTATTTCAAAAAATCCAGTCCAGCACTCTCGAACCAAGCATATTGACATCAGGCATACTTTTATTAAAGATCTTGTTGAAATGAAGGAAGTTGTGGTAGTTAATGTTCCAACATCTGAGCAATTTGTAAATATTTTTACAAAACCATTGGACACCGTCACATTTGAAATTCTCAGACAACACTTAGGTATTTTTCAGATTTGAGGTATTTTTTGTTAGCTGTAAATATTTTTCCGCTTTATTTTTGTTCAGAAAATCAGAAAACAAAAAAATAGAAAGAAGAAAAATGCTACAAAAGATGCTGCAAAGTTATGGTATGTAGAATAAAAAGAAAACTACCAAAATTGGAGTTATGATATGTTGGAAGAAAAAGAAAACTACCAAAATTGGAGTTATGATATGTTGGAAGAAAAAGAAAACTACCAAAATTGGAGTTATGATATGTTGGAAGAAAAAGAAAACTACCAAAATTGGAGTTATGGTGTATTGGAAGAAGGTGTGTCTTTAGTTGACAAGTGAGAAAAGTATAATCATTACTTTTCTTGGAAAGATAAAAAGTTTTGTTTATGCGGAAAAAGAGGTAAAGAAATGAAGAGTTTGTGTTTGTTCAAAATTGTCTCCATCTCTCCATATCCCACTCTTTTCGGCCTACACTCCTATTATTCTTGGTGTTCTTCGAATTCTTGTTGCAAAATTTTTCCAAGATTTTCTCTATTGCAACAACCCTCTGTCGAACAATGTCTTCAAGCCCTAATTCTCCCACGGTCTAAAACGAAACTCAAGAAACTTCTCAACCTCTATAGAATGAGAATGTTGAGCTGAGAGAAGAAAACGTGGAGGCGGACCTGACCGGTGATGACGGACAGAGTGAAGAACTCAGAGGCAAAGGGAAAGGTCCCTATCAAAAGGTAATAGACCCTGATCCTCCTCCTTTAAAAGGGCATGGAATGGAATTCAAATCAGTAGATGATATTTTTTGAGTGACTTGAAGCAAACAGAACCACGGTAGATTTGACTAAAATTAAGAATTTAGAAGGGGAATTTCTGAGTGTTAATTTCAAGGAACTTTTGTCTGGTGATATTGGTGATCTAGAGGATGTTGAAAATTATGAAGTCAAATTTTTGAGGGGAAAATATGGAGTTTACAACGGGAAGGATAGATTTCATGTTTACTCTTCTATTCCTAGCCCTAGCTATGTCAAGATTAAAGAGATAGGTGATGAAGAGGCTGAAGGACTGGAAATGATTAAGTCCACTGATAAGATGCCGGTGGGATTCTATGATGCTAAGGCTTCCCAGAGGATAGAGGAATTGAGAAAACCTGTGATAATAGAGATCACTGACAGTGAAGAAGGAGACAGTGTTGGGTGTGTTCCAACACAAAGGCCAGATTCAAAAAATTCAGAAAATGCTGAAGACATGGAAATTGATGATGTGGACATGGGAGGTCATGATCAGTTTGATGTCACTGGTAATTCTTATGATGATGTGGAGTATTCAGATGGAGATCATACTGAAGGATCTGATTTGAGGCAAGATGAATCAGTCATAGATCAGCAAATTGGAACTCATGGAAGGGTAGAGACTGCTGAGGAAAAAGAAGATGCTGAAAATTCTGAGTATGTTCCAACACGAGAACCTAAGTTGAACTACTCCAGCGATGAAGTATTAGATGAATTCTTCCAAGCTGCTAGGGGCAAGAGGAAGATGGTTGCTGCTGAGAACTCCCCACCAACCAAGAAATCCAAGAAAACCCAAGCTACACCCAAGAACAAGTTGCTGCCACCTCCTCCTGTAAGTGAAGCACTGTCTTTTTAATATTTTGATATAAATTGTGAGGAGATGGGAGATGTGTTTGCTGAGAGGAAGATAATCGCCGAGAGACCAGTAGATCTAGAGGCATATAGATCTAGCGGTTTTTCTGATTTTTTTTGGAGGCAATTGGGATGAAAATGGCTACTACATTACAACTTCAGTACAACAAGTAGGTGGTCATGAAGTATATTCCAACCTGATGGTTGGGAACTTGGAGGTTGATTCCCCATGGTTTGAAAAGGGGAAAATTATTGATTTTTCAGCTGCAAGGATGAACAAGATTTTGGAGTTGAAAACTCCAGAATTTGATGGAGTTTTTCCAGATAGCTTGGATGTGTCTGATGACAGAATTCTGGAGGTAGTCTCAGGAGGGTACAGGACAGAATGGCCTGAGATCGGTTACTCACATGCTTCCTGCCTATCCTCTAAGTTTTTTGGTCTATATCAGGTAGCTGTGAACTGCTGGATGCCATCTTCCAACACTACAGTTTTGACAAGAGAAATGACGAAGTTGTTGTACAATGTTGGAACATAGAAACTAGTTAATCTGGGGTTATTTATCCAGCAGAGTCTAGTTAGGCAAGCCACTGCTCCAAATGCTAAGCATGCTCTGGTATATCCCTGTCTGATATCTGCATTGGCTAAGAGTGCCAAGGTGAAGGGAAAAGCAAAGGACGTGATCATCGATACTGAGTTTCTCTGGCCTAACAAGAAGACTTTTGGCATGCGGCAAGTTCATGATCTGCCATGGAACCTAATGCTACTACTTGCAGATGCTGAAAAGAAGGTCATGCTAGTGGTGCTCAATGCAAGATTGGGGGCTATAGCCATCCAAATTGTGGCACTTGAAGCAGAGAAGGCCAAACTTGAGGGGGGAGAAGGCTCAGTTGGAGGCACAAGATGCTGCTCCTGGATAGGATTGCTGATCTTGTAGTATCTATGTTCCAACATAGATCCCATGTTATATTCAGGGGGAACTGGTTTTCTATTTTGTTCCAAACTTTATTTCTATGGTTTATTGCCTTTGGAATATTCATGGCCCCGAAGGGAGAATATTTGGTGATTTTTTGGATATTATTATTTTGGATGACTGTAATCTAAATGTTTTTTGGTATTCCAGAATTCTGGTTTTCGGATGGTATTCTTTGATGATCAGATTCAGTAGTATACATATGTTCCAACATAGGTGGAGTTCTGGAAGCCTTATGTGTTTGATTGGAAGTTTTTTCGTTGTGTTTTTAATGTCCAAAATGGTTGGTTTCACAAAATGCCAAAGGGGGAGATTGTAAAATCGGGTGGTTTTCATTGAGCAATTTAATTGGCAATTTGTGAACAAGTTTAGAAACAAAAAACTTTCCATGTTGGAACATGCGGTCAACCACAGTTACTCCTACAGATTCAAACAGTAAAATGTCAGAATATTATGGTATTTGTGATTTATGGAAATCTGAATATTCTGCAATATGTTAGGCGGTGGTAGAAGCATATAAAGTTCATGGAAAATCCCTACAAATATGGTATTGATGTTAACGAATATGAGAGATATTGTGATAAGGAAAATCTCTTTATTTATGGGATTTGGATATGCTTCAGAAGCAGATAAGGAATAGGAATATTATGGAGATAATCATTGAGAGTTTCGATCTGCTCGTGGCTTTAAAAGAGGACATCACGA
The DNA here is from genome assembly GCA_037428765.1 of Rubia yunnanensis. NCBI lineage: Eukaryota > Viridiplantae > Streptophyta > Magnoliopsida > Gentianales > Rubiaceae > Rubia > Rubia yunnanensis. The sequence continues at coordinate 70,023,987 of CM075071.1, read as the reverse complement.
CTGCATTAAACTCACGATTTTAACTGAGAAAATATGCACTTAGATTTTCATTTTTCCGAGAGTCTTGCAAAGAGCTAGATCTATATGTTCCAACATACGTGACCTGCTGTTCAGAGTTTGGAATCTTAATTACCCTGGAGGAGGAGATCTAGCGTCGACGAGTTTCGAGGTCAGAGGGAATCTGATCAAGGCGGATCAGTAGCTAGGGGAGCTAGCAGAATTCACACGTTTGATTAGTAAAGATAAGTATTTTGTATGATGTACTTTGTACTGTATCTTTTTTATTAGTGGATTCATTCTGAATTGGGCCAGGCCCCACAGATGTAGGTGCATTTCACCGAACTGTGTAACCAAGTCTTGTGTTTTTTATGATTTACTTTATTGCATACTTGGTTAGATAAGTTATGTTGGAACATACTAGTAATAATTAAGAAAATTCGGTAAAACCAAATTACAAAGTAGTTTCTAAATATCAGCTTTTATTTGCCATTATCACTTGAACAATGTGCAACGTAACTATTTGTACTCCCTCCGTCCCAACCAATTATACACAGAATAACATGTAGTTTCTAAATATAAAATTTTTATGTGTCTTTATTGTTTGTGATTACACATATTTACAGTTAAACGTGTTTATTGGAGACTCTGAAAAATATTCTGTGCAAAAATGGAGGGAACAAATGTAGTAATATAATGTTTGGTAAAATTAATTTTTAGTTGGTATCAATTTTGTTATTCAACTTAATAAAATGAAACATAACATATTTTTATTACTTAATCGATTAAAATTAGTAATTTTAAGGCAAAGTATTGGGAAAAAATATCTTTCCATAACATTATGGAAAGATGAGGTTTAAACAGAATAATAAAAGGTAAGAGGTCTAAGTTGTAATACTAAAAATTTATTATACATGTAATAGTAATAGAGTTTATAACCCGATTCATACAATCCAAAATTTTTATTTTTAATTTATTCTAATTTACACTTTAAACCTTAATTTTGCATGACTTATGAATAATTCGTCTTTCAATTGACCACTCTAATTTTAATTTGCATACTTTCCTATCATTTAAAAATTGTATTATTACGTGCATTTACATCTTTAAAAGTTGATACATGTGACACCGCAATCTACCTACTCCGTCTCTGTTCTATATTAAATTATGGAGAATATTTTTTACAGTATTCAATGCAAATGTTTAACCATTAATATATTCAATTATTTATAATATCAATAAATAAAAAGTTATTTTTTAAAAACTATTTGTTATGGCGAATTCAACAATATCATATATAACAATATTATTGTTTATATATCTATTTAAATATGTAATCAATTTTTTTTTGTTTGATTGAATTTTTTTTTGTTGCAATTTATTCCGGGGTGGAGGAAGTATTTATATTGAAAAAGGGTTATTCTAGTCAATTTTGTGGATACAATGTATAATGTTAGTGCCTGCCATTTCCCCTTTCACTACCTCCAGGTAGAATGACAGTGGAGTAGGTTTTGGTGGAGGTACATCTCGCATTCGTCCCAATAGGGTATGTATTGATGTATTTTCGGTGGGGTGGTGCGAGTATGAGTATGAAAATTGATACCCGTCATCGCTAGTGAGTCAGCATGGATATTAATTCATACCCGTCCCATCTCCGTCCCACCTCATTATACTCACTATGTACACACTAATTTATTATATAATAAACTATTATTTGTCCATAATGCACGTATTTTACTTACTCCCCCCATTCCAGTTGAATGTATACACTTTTTGGTCAACTTTCTCAGTTCATATTTTACCAACGATAACTTTAGTTACATATATTAACGGTGTGCTAAAATTTGATGTTTGAAAAATACATCATGCAAGGAATCCAACAATATCTCACATGATAATATTGGTGTCTATATACTAACATGTCTTGAGAAAGTTGACCAAAAAGTGTGCAGATTCGGCTGGGACAGAGAGAGTATAATATTTTCATGTAAATATCATTAAAATTTTAATATTAAAATTATTAATTTAAAAGTAAAATTTTAGGTGTTTTTTAGAGATATAGATGAGTGGGTAAAATGGATTTGACGTGGATATGAGACCACAGATGGATGATTGGGCAGGTGGATTTTAAACAATATCCGACGGACGGGGTGGATTTTAATGTTGTACCCATCATATGTGATGAGACAAGTATGCATATAAAAAATTTAGGTGGACATATGTATGGAAATTTCGTAATTTGTCTGCCCCACTCTATTGCCATCTCTGCCTCCAGGCTCCATCTCACAGACGAGTTCTTTTTTAGGATGGAACAAGTAACAAAAATATAATAAATAAAATAGAAAATAGATCAAGAGTTGCTTAGAACAGAAGACATCTCGCATGGATGGCCAGTGGCGGAACCAGTGGTACGCGAGGTAGGGCTTCATCCCTACCTAAATCGCCGGCCGTAGGTTGAAGGTATCGAGTTCCGGCGTCCAGCGTGTCTTCGCCTTCGTCCAGCGCGTCTTCCGGCGACGGCAGCGAGAGAAGGTCGGAGAAGAAGGCCGCTTTGTGGCCTTCCTTTTTTTTGCTGCTAAACTATTAAAACGACATCGTTTTAATTGTCGTTAGGCAAAAAATAATAAAAACGAAATATGGGTTTTGAAGTGTATTGGATTGGGCCAAAATCCCTAATCCAATACCATCTCCTCTCCCAAGAGCTCTTCACTTGGCTGCTTCCGAAGGGAAGACTTCTGCGTGCAGATTCTTAATCGAGAAATTTAATTTCGACAACGAGAAATTGAATTTCGACAACAATAGCGCTGACCATAAGGGTACTATCTAGCTTTCTTTTCGAAGAGCATCTCAGATATTGTGGAATGCATCCTTTGATTGTTATTCACTGTGTATGTGGGAGTAGGACTACTAATATACGATGTTCTTGAGGCTCTTATCTAGCGCTTGTCAAAATCCCTAATCTGATGCCACAGTCCACCACCGTCTAAAAAAATTTTAGCCTCCCCTAATTTTTTTTTCTGGTTCCGCCATTGTGGATGGCCACCATGTTTGAATCTGAAAAACAATAAAAAAAGATTTTGTATCGTGCAAAGCTTGACGATGAGCCATCTTAGGTAAGCAATGTGCGGAAAATTGAAATTTAGCTACCGAAACGTAGTTGGATTAGCCTCTGCACCCTAAAGTGACCACCTAATTACAACACTAATAGCATGTTCTCACCTAACTTTTTTTTTTTTGAATCAAATTGAATTAGAATTAAATTGAACTAAAATAAATAGAATTAAAATAAAATTATATAAAATTATAAATTGGTATTAAGCTAAATAGTATCACTTCAAAGTGTTAGGAAAGGCCGTCTTTCCATACGCTTATGGAAAGATGAAATTTAATTAGAGTAATTAAGGGTAAAAACTGTTAATTGCAATATTAAAAATTTATGCAATGTGTAGTAGTTTTAAATTTTATAACCCGATTCATGGAATCCAAAAATTTATTTTTACTTATTCTAATTTACACTTTAAATCTTAATCTTTTAATAAATTATGAAAAAAACATCTTTGAAGATATGCACGCAGTCATTTTTATGAAAATGAATAATTTTAACTGAAATATAGAGCATATAAACAAGAAGAGTCCGTCTCTTGAAAGACGGTCTTTCCATAAGTTATGGAAAGACCAAGGTTTAAAGTGTAAATTAGAAGAAATTAAGATAAAATTTTCGGATTGCATGAACCGGGTTATAAATTTTATAACTACTACATGTTTCATACTAAAACTTTAATATTGCAACTAAAACCTTTTACCTTTTATTATTCTAATCAAACCCCGTCTTTTCATAAGATTATGGAAAGACCGTCTTTCCCAAGACTTTGCCAAACAAGAATATCGGCGGATAAATTGAATAAACGTAGAGAAAGTATATCTTTTAGAAGGATCATAATGATTAGTGGCCGTTGTAATTATCGTTTGCTAATGTAATTCTTTTGTGTTGTCGCAACAGTGGTTTGGTGGGACTTTATTAGCATGGTACAACGTTTTGAAACTCAAGACGTATCTTAATTCTTAAAGCATTGGTTTTGTCATGTCTTTTTATCATGTCTCACGCGCTTTTGTCACAGTGGCAATAATTTTATGAGTTTCAAAAGTCAATTTTGTGAATAAAAATTCCAGAGAGTTTTACTATTGCTAGTGTGAGCATGGATCAAATCTCGAGGAATTTGTCTTTTCTAAAAGTGGTGATGACGATGTTAGACAAAATTAATTAAGACTGCATTTGATGGAGACATGATTAAAAGTAAAACTAAATATATATAAATAAAATATCATCTTCACAATATTTTATTTTAAGCCAACTAATTGTGAGACGATATTATTTCATAATTGATATAACTATATAATTGTTGGCAAAGTCTTGAGAAAAATTGTTTTTCCATTGACTTACGGAAAAATGAGATTTAATTAAAATAATAACAGGCAAAATGTGTTAGCTGCAATAATAAATTTTTATTATACAAAATGTATAGTAGTTATAAAGTTTATAACTCGATTCATGCAACCCAAAAATTTTATTTTCATTTATTATAATTTACACTTTAAGCTTTGGTCTCTTTATAAACTTAAATTTTATAAACTTTGTTCTCTTGAAAGACGGTCTTTTCATATGTCATGGAAAGACCAAGATTTAAAGTGCAAATTAAAAGAAATGAAGATAAAAATTTTGAGTTGTATGAATCTGGTTATAAACTTTATAGCTACCACACATTGTCTAATAAATTTTTAATATTGCAATTAAGACATCTTACCTTTCTATTATTTCAATAAAACTCCGTCTTTCCATAAGCATATGAAAAGACAGTCTTTCAATAAACTTTTCCTATTTAAAATTGTCCAGTCTATAAATATACCAGTTTATAAGTCTGGTCGAATATAACCTTAGCAAAATATATATTTTTTAAAGATAACTCAGGTAACTCAGGGTATAATTGAGACTTAAATTCCATGATAACTTAATAACCGTTGTAAACCAAACAAAAAGGGAAATAGTGACAATGTTATTGTTAATGGACTGGAGGAAGTATAGAGTTTTGTCTCTCTTTTGGTTAGGATTTAATGACGTTATACATCTAGAGATTTAAGGAGAAAAAAAATATTTTAGAAACAGAATACGGAGTAGTAAGAAAATTTCTCCTTCAGGACAGCTAAATCTTGAGGAAAAGCAGATTGAACCTTGATTTTGGCTGACAAAAACTATATATTAATGAACAGACAGTATCAATCAGTACAAACGTAAGCAAAATTAACTTTGTTTGACCAACAAAACTTGAATCGAACTATTACTAATTTAAGTTTAACTCCAAAACATACTAAAAGTCAAAATACTTGATATACGTCTTTAAATCGAGTCCGTATTTTGAAAGATGTTCCATAAGTTATACAAAGACCAAAGATTAAAATGCAAGTTAAAATAAATGAAGATAAAAATTTTGGATTGCATAAATTTGGTTATAAACGTCAAAGTCTTGGGAAAGATCGTCTTTCCATAGGTGTATGGAAAAGCGAAGTTTAATTAAAATAATAAAAGGTAAAAAATCTTATTTGCAATATTAAAATTTTATTATGTAACGTATAATAGTTATAAAGTTTATAACCCGATTCATGCAACCTGAAAATTATTTTCATTTCTTCTAAAATGTACTTTAAACCTTGGTATTTCCATGACTTATGGAAAAACCGTCTTTAAAAAGATAGACTCATAAACTTTATAACTACTATATGTTGCATAATAAATTATTAATATTGTAGCTAGGACCTTTTACCTTTTATTATTCTAATTAAACCCCGTTTTTTTCATAAGTCTATGGAAAGACGGTCTTTTCATAGGCTTATGGAAAGACGAGGTTTAATTAGAATAATAAAACGAAAAAGGGAAGCTGCAATATTAAAATTTTATTATGCAACATGTAATAGAAGTAAAGTTTATAACCCGATTCAGCTAGTGCGACAGCAAGGCATCACCAAGGTCGACATAGAAACAGACTCGAAACTTCTACTGGGGATGATCCTACGTCAATTCAAAATACCGTGGAGATTGCTTACAACGATCCGAGACATCTGGTTACTACTACACGGAATGACCTACACTCTGTCACACATCTTCAGAGAAGCGAATGGTGCAGCGGACTCCCTCGCCAAGTTGGCATGCCGGAAGCAATTGCCCAGCATTTTCGGATCACTGGATCTCCCCCCACCAGTAGCGGGTCAGGTAAGGTTAGATGCTGCAGGTACTCCCAACGTCAGAATAGACTAGAATGATCAAGTATTGTAACTTTATTTCAAATTGTCATCGCTGATCTTTTAGTACTTTAGCCCTTTGTATTATCCCTGTTAAGATCAGCCGATGCACACTCAGAGGTAAGGTTTTTACGTCCCCCTCTTTCTTTGTACTCTTTTTTCATATTAATAAACGGGTAGGGGTCTGCCAAACCCCCCACCATCACAGGTGGATTTTTTTTTAAAAAAAAGTTTATAACCCGATTCATGCAATCCCAAAACTTTTATCTTCATTTCTTCCAATTTACACTTTAAACCTTGGTCTTTCCATGACTTATGGAAAAACTGTCTTTCAAGAGACGGACTCGTCTGTCAAATTAACTAAATATAATTATAAATTTAATAAAATATATAAGTATGGATATAATTTTGAGTACGTCTCTTGAAAGACGGTCTTTCCATAAGTCATGGAAAGACTAAGGTTTAAAGTGTAAATTAGAAGAAATGAAGATAAAATTTTTGGGTTGCATGAATCGGGTTATAAACTTTATTACTATTACATGTTACATAATAAAATTTTAATATTGCAACTTAGACCTTTTACCTTTTATTATTCTAATTAAACCTCATCTTTCCATAAGTATATGGAAAGACCGTCTTTCCCAAGACTTTGCCTATAATTTTTTTGATATAGTATTAGATTTATTTTAATGTATATTTCTAAATAATTATTGAGTCCGTCTCTTGAAAGACGGTCTTTCCATAAGTTATGGAAAGACCAAGGTTTAAAGTGTAAATTAGAAGAAACGAAGATAAAATTTTTGGGTTGCATAAACCGGGTTATAAATTTTATAACTACTACATGTTGCATACTAAAATTTTAATATTGCACCTAAGACCTTTCACCTTTTATAATTCTAATTAAACCCGGTCTTTCCATAAGCCCATGAAAAGACCGTCTTTCCCAAGACTTTGCCATAATTATTATTTATAATTATTAATTATACATCATTAAAAATATTAATGATCAAATATTTATTGAATAAACTGTTAAAAGTTAAAGTGTGCCACCTAAATTCGAATGTAGGGAGTAATTAATTTTGGTTACTGTCATATAAAATTAATTAAATTAATCTAATTTGAATAAATTTAAAATGAAATTCAGATAGACTGGACATAGTAAATGTTACACATGAACTAAATTTTTTTTATACATATGATTTTAAACAACATTATTTACAAGACAAAAACTTTAAAAAAGATAGATGATGACTTGGTAGAATTAATCCTATTTTGGTTGATATTCTCCTCACCTAAAGAGAGGCCCAAATATCAAGTCATATCCAAGCGGGCTTGTTATTGGGTCATTCACTAGAAGGCAAATGAAACTAGGTTATAGACCATGGATATTAAGGTTTCAGAATAGTATAAATATGAAGGTATGTTTTCTATTTTTGGTAACACTCTACTGCCTACTTTTACTCTCTACAAAACTGCTGACTAGATCATTAGAGAATCTCTCCCCAGATTCTCTAGGGCCTGTTTCCTCTTTGTAGATCGCAGGCTTCGCTGGATCGGATCCGGATTGGGCTTGGACCTAAGGTTATCAGACGTATCAAGTAGCATGCCCGGTGGGACCTTTAGTTCGACTAGATCTAGATCTTGTAGCGTATGTCTATGTCGATGACTTCGACTCTTCGAAGTGAAAGGTTGAAGAGCAAAGGGACTGCTGCAGGCGTTGAAGTTGGATCTTTGTATAGGTCGAGGGAGGGGGAGACAACGACCCCCCTATCGCAGGCCAAGGCGTTCCAACATTAGTCACAGCTTCGGCGAGACATGGCCTACTAACCCTTGTGATCAAAGGGTCACAGGTTAGGACCCTACCCAGAGCTCCACGAGAAGCGGAGGTTACTATCGAACCAACCGTGGGAATTGGCACTGCGATGTCATTGTTTGGGTCGCGAGGTGTGGATGGCCATCTCACGGAGTGTTCTGGTGATTTACATGTAGAGGCTTATGAACGAAGAGTCCAGGAAAATTGCATGGTGGACGAAGCTAGGGGACCCCCGCAGAGCTTCGATCACATTACGCAGATGTTAGTAGCAGCAGATTATCAGGTTGTACCCCTTTCGATGGTCCCTCACCCATCAATGACTATGATACCTTCGATGACTCATGTTTCTTCGATGTCCCTGGAAGCGCAGATTAGAGCACTACCTCTAGCAAGCCAGATGTACGGAGTCCCATATATGGGGTATGCATGAGAGGTCTTGTACCTTTATATCCTGCCCTGGCTATTAGTGACTTACTAGTGAAGGAGAAAGAAAGGCAGCAACACCCTACATACTTGGTTAGCAGTGCCCTGCAGGGCCCGAAATTAAGGTATACTGCTATAAAGAGGCTAATTTTAACATTGGTTCATGCCGCTCGAAGGTTGAGGCCTTATTTTCAGGGCCATCCCATATTCGTGCTCACCAAATATCCGATCAGGCAGATACTCTTAAAACTCGAGTCCTCAGAAAGAATGATGAAATGGCCCATATAATTGGAGGAACATGATATACATCACCACCCTAGGGTTGTGATCAAAGGGAAAGCCTTAGCGGATTTCATTATGGAAACTGCAGATACCATCAAAGACATATATAAGACTGAGGAGACAGGAGCTTGGAAGTTGTGTGTAGACGGATCATCTCATTCGGGAGGAAGTGGAGCAGGGGTACTGCTCACTAGGCCCGATGATACTGATTACCCTTACACCCTGCATTTTAAGTTTAGAGCCACAAACAATGAAGTAGAGTATGAAGCTTTGATCACTGGTCTTTGATTAGCCAAGGAGATAAAGGTAGAGGATGTGGAAATATTTAGTGACTCACAGATCATGGTCAATCAGGTAAATGGGGAGTACGAGGCTCGAGATGCTAGTCTGCAATGCTATTTAGAGGTGGTAAAACCTTTATTAAAGTGTTTTCGATCATACACTCTTTCGCAAGTACAGAGGGAGAAAAATCACAAGGCAGATGCATTGAGCTAATTGGCTTCTTCTGATTTGGGTGGATTAGTGCAGAAACAAGTAATGTTTGAAACCTAGTATCAACAAAGTTTTGAAGAAATCATTATAATGGCAGTTTTTTAAGGAGAAATGTGGATGACCCCAATCGTTCAATATCTCCAAGATGGATTGCTACCGGAAGACCCCATCGAAGCATAGAAGCTTCAACTCAAGGCACCTCAAATATGTTATACAGGAGGGAACCTTGTATCAAATGGGGTATCTGTAACCCTTACTTCGATGTGTTACCCCTACCGACGCATAATACTTGATACAGGAAGTGCACAAGGGAATCAGCGACAGTCATCAAGGAGCCCGATCAGTAGCTAGGAGAATGATTAACGATGGGTACTATTGGCCAACCAAGTTCAAAGATGCCAACTGGTATATCCAAGCTTGCAAAAAAAAAACATGCCCTCTAACCCATGTCCCTCAGGCGAAAATGATCAACATATACAGTTCTTGGTCATTCGATAAATGTGGAATAGAACTGGTGGGACCTTTTCCAGTGGGACCTTTTCCAGAAGCACCCGGGAGGCTCAAGTATCTGATAATGGCGGTCGATTACTTCACTAAGTGGGTAAAAGCAGAGCCATTGGAAAACATCAAGGGGAAATCTATCATTTCATTTTGTTGGAAAAACATCGTCTGTCGCTTTGGTATACCATTCATTAAAGACAACGGAACCCAGTTTGCAAATGATCCCTTTAAAAGCTGGTGTCAGGACTTCAAGGTCCAGCTAAAAGTCACATCAGTATATCCCCCCTAGGCAAATGGGTCGGTCGAAGTCACCAACCAAACCCTTGTCAATGGAATCCAAAAGAGGATGGAATGAGCAAAGGGAAACTGGGTCAATGAATTGCCCGGTGTATTATGGTCTTATCGAACATGGGAATATTCTACAATGGGAGATACGTCATATGGTTAGTATATGGCTCGGAGACTGTGATACCCACGGAAATTGGCATGCCTAGTCCGAGAATGACGATAGCCAGCGATGCTAGCAGTGAAGATAATCGTTGCCTCGACTTGGATCTGTTAAAAGAAAGACAAACCCCAACATCAATCCGAGAAGCCAAAGTCAAGGAAAAGGTGAAATGATATTATGATTGAAGGGTGAAAGGAGCACAGCCCGTTGTGGGATACCTCATCATGAGAAAAAAAAATGAGAAGAACATGCAAGAACCAGAAGGAAAGATTGCCCCTAATTGGGAAGAGCCTTATCGAGTGCTCAAAGCTCATCCGGGGGAGGGGGTGTTACAGCTTGGGTTTGATGAATGGAGACCACATTCCCAAGCGGTGGAACATACTTAACCTTCGGCTGTATCACCAGCTGTAAGAAAGAGTAGCCATAGGTCTTGTGAGGTTGAAGAATGACTGAAATCACCATGTAACTATTCCTAGATTTGTAGGCTCTGCGCAACAACTGGTTGGCTTAATGAAAGTTTAAACACTTTCCCAAATTACAGCAAATTTATCCCCGCTCTTAAGCGATCGAAAGTTTGCTTCTAAGCGCAAAATTATTCTCGCTCTTAAGCGATCGAAAGTTCGCTTTTATGCGCTAAATATTCTTGCACTTAAGTGATCAAAAGTTTTCTTTTAAGCGCAAAATTATTCTCGCTCTTAAGAGATCAAAAGTTTGCTTTTAAGCACTAAATATTCTCGCTCTTAAGCGATCGAAAGTCTGCTTTTACGTGCTAAATATTCTCACTCTTAAGCGATCGGAAGTTCGCTTTCAAGCGCAAAATTATTCTCGCTTTTAAGCGATCGAAAAGCGCTAAATATTCTCGCTTGCAAGCGTTTGGAAGTTTGCTTTTAAGCACTAAATATTCTTGCTCTTAAGCCATTGAAAGTTTTCTTTTAAGCGCTAAATATTCTGGCTCTTAAACGATCGGGAGTTTTCGTTCAAGTGCAAAAATGTTCTCGCTCTTAACCGATCAAAAGTTCGCTTTTAAGGGCAAAAATATTATCGCTCTGAAGCGATCAAAAGTTTTCTTTTAAGCACAAAAATGTTCTCGCTCTTAAGCGATCAGAGGTTTACTTTTAAGCGCTAAATATTCTCGCTCTTAAGCGATTGAAAGCTTTCTTTCAAGCAATAGAAAAAAAAATTTGCTTTCACGATAGGAAATAACTTCATCTTAAAGTAATTGAATGATTAGAACTCAAAAGATCGAATGTATCTAATCAAAGCTAATCATTTAATTCACTCTCAGGCAATAGAATCAATTCGTTTATGCAAGCATCAATCGATTTATCAGGACTTTCTCGTAAAGAAACTAAATACCTATATGTTATACAAATTGAAACTTTTATTGTGATATAAAATACAACACATATGTTCATTCAGACCACTAAATGTTCTCTGCCTTCACCCCAATGGTGATTTTAAATAAGCAATCATTTTTTCTCTCCGAGGCCTCTGGAATAGGGTTAACACATCGCCTTCAACAAGGTATCAAACCTCCAGAATGTGATAACTCCCTTTCCACATCAGCCTCAACAACTGGCGACACCTGCCCTCCAACATTATGAACCCTTGCAGGAGTCCCTCCATAGGCTCGACTGATAGAACTAGATTAGAAGAGCCAACAAGTGGAGTCGTAATATAAGGTTGGGAGTTACTCCGAGACTAAGTTTTCTGCATAGCCTAAGTGTTTTTCTTCGATTGTTTCCTCTTCTTAGAAATCCTCTTTAAGCCATTACCCTTCGGAGGAACCCCAGATAAAGGACCCTTATTCGAAGGGCCCGCTCTCTAGGAGTGGGCGCTATTTTCTAACCGAAGTCGCTCTTTCAAATTGCAAATGGCATCAAATGCTGCATAGTAATCCAGGTCTCTATCTAAACCCTTTTGAAGCATAGCCATCTCGGTGTCATAAATAAACTTAAAAATGTCACCAATATGGCCATGTCAAGGACCCCGTATGATAACCCATGCGCTCGATGGATATCCGAGTAGAGCTGGATAGTGGCAACATGGGTTGACACATGGCTTGAAAGCTTAGAATTCTAACTTACGATCTCATTGCAAAACCATTGGTTATCATTGATTACCCCTTGCATCCTAGAAACTTCTTCGGTTAAATAGTTATCTCATTTAACCATCTCGCCAATATGGGATTCGAGCCTCTTAACTTCATCTTGATAACGTCTGCTATCAGCCCACTGAGTCAAAGTACGATATATCTTAGCATCAGTAAGACACTTGTGCAAACTAGGATAGTTATTCATCATCTCTCGTAAAGTGTCCCGATGTCTCAGTTTGTTAGAACTACATGCTTCATCTACTATGGCAAGGGTAACAACCGATTGACCAATCATAGAGTCCACCCTTCGCTTTGCTAAGAATTTCTCTTATTGAAGGGTGGCTGCCATCTTGCCATAATAACAGCTCCTTGTTAGCTTTGGATAAATCCCCGCTCAAGTGGGCCAACCTAGTAAGAGCCTTCAAAAACTTTACCTTAACTGTAGCTAGCTCCCGAGACTTTTCCAGCTCATCTCGCATTAGAGCATTCTATAAAGTATAAAGGATAATAGTTAAACACAAATTATTAAATTTTGATCAAACACATTTGGTTATCCCAAAATATTTGAAACATTCTATTAAACTTCATCAAAGTTTACAAAACATAGCCCAATTAAAAAAAAAGATTAGAGCTCATACATCTCTAGCCTCATGCCCTACACTATGACCAGTCTCGTCAGTCTCAGCCTTGTCGTGATCAGTCTCGGCACCCTCTTTGGTGTCCTTTGATGCTCGATCACTGGACTTAGGGTCATTTTTGGGAACGGTACGAGTGCGAAGGTCTGAGGCTGGAAGAAACTTCTTCCCATTCTTGACGACATCAAGGAGTCGAAGCTTGAGGCCGCCTAGACTGGACAACTTTCCCCACCTAGCTTTCATCTTCTCCTTGGCATCAGGGTCAGTTCTGAGTCTTAAGAGCCGCAACCTGCTTGGGGGTAAAATAGTCGGCCACCCAGCCGTAAACATCAGTTTAACCCCACGCCTTCCCAATTCTCAGAAAGTAAAGAAAGGCATCCTTCAGGTCCTTTGACTCCATCAACTTGTCAACAAAGGTCATTAGCAGAACATGTTGAACTTCAGGGGAACACTTCTTTGCCAGGCGCTTCTCTTTCTCCCTCAACTTCTTCACGTCTTCCTTCAAATCTTCTATCTCCTTCTACACCTTGGCACACTCATCTTTCCAAAAAGGCTCGGCGACTGGTTCGATAGGTCCTTGCATGAGGGGAAGGACCTAGTTGGCGAAGACGCCAGTTGACTGCATGGTCGATTGAACATCTGCCACCACCTAAACCAAAATGAGAGAACGAAGACATTAGAAAGAGACCAAAAAGGAGAAGGAACGGAATAAAGGTAACATAGCGGGGGTTCATTACCCAAGTCCCCGAGATAGTTCATGGATAGGTTGTCATTCTGAACATCACAGTAGAGGTTGTCAGCACCAACCTCATCACCGCCAGCCTCATGGAAAGGTCAAAGGAATGGCATGTTTTCCCCTTCTTGTCTCGGCAAGAACATCAGGATTCCATCGAGGGGTTCAATAAACTCCCAAACAATCAAAAGACAGGGTTTTATTCTGCCACCCAGAGTTATTGGACATGGGGATGATAAACCTTCAACGAGAAAGCCAATTACTTAAGGTGAATGTACCCTTTACATCTCGATTACTAATGAAAATGTATATAGACCGAAACAACTCGTTGCAAGGATCTACCTTCACTTCCATACGCCAAACCAGGAAAGCCATTATTATTACCAGTACATTAGGGTGAAGTTGAGACAAACTCACATTGAACTCCTCCATTAGGTTCGATAACAAGGGGGGAAAGGAAAACTAAGGCCCGACCTAATATGCCTACTATAGGTCATAGCCCTCCCCATGGGTAAATAAGCATGCTCATATGCTTGGAAAGGTTTCAACTGGGCCGAACTATCATCCTCCAACGAAGGTCCAGCACTCGAGCGCCTCTCAACTACGAACTTCCTCTTTGAAAGTTCGTATATGATTTTTTTCGGCCCTCTCAACCCTAAAAGTACCTATATGTCTTGAATTACCCCTCGAAGGTCCATCCAAGTTCTCACCAGGAAAATCACAGACCTCATGGGACCTAACCCTAGCAGAGTTAACCTTCTCATTAAGACCAGAAACTTCACTAGGGCTGCAAACAGGGCTCACTGATTCCTTTTTTTTTTGAACTAATAAGACTTTCGACCGATCGAATAGAGGTCTCACCGGAAAAAGAAGAATTGACGCTACACGAGAACCTACTCCGCAATACTATTTCCCTCGAAATCTACAAGGGAAGAAGAAGAAAACACAGGGATAACGCTAGGGTCCATAGAGACTTACTTGTCAAAAGATGAGATGGAGGATTGAAGCTTGGTGGCTGAAGAAGGAAATAGATTGGAGATTCTCAAAGAAAACCTGCAAAGAGAATAATGAAAATGAAAGGGGAAAAAAGCTTTTTGATGTGGCGTATGTATAGACGGAGGAGAGAGAGAGGCGCGAGATAATCATTGCCTAAAAAGACGAGCAGCCTGAAAAGGCGCAAAAAGATGAAAAGTCTGTTAAAAAGTCGCCCGCACGCGCCGTCTTTCTAATTCGTATTCTTTTCACGAGCCTTTTTCAAGAATACTAAAGGTTAGAATATCTGAGAAAAATCTAAGTGCTCCCTTGCGACCCAAAAGGTGAAGAACCTGCGAAGACGCCTCACCTTGTAGTCAACCATGTTATACGATGATAATAGACATAAACTTCGATGAGCAGAAGCTCAAAGGTTAATCTTCGATGGTTGAGAATAACCTTCGATGACAAAGGGAGACATTCGATCACAAGAAGTCTTCGATTCAAGAATAATCCTCGGTGACTAAGGAAGACCTTCGATCACAATGAGGCGTCGAAGGTTGGATGATCACTTAGTTTTTCTGGAGACTTTTGATGATATGGTAGAATTAAGACCTATTTGGGCTTATATTTTCCTCACCTAAAGAGAGGCCCAAATATCAAGTCATATCCAAGTGAGGTTGTTATTGGGTCATTCACTAGAAGACAAAGAAAATTAGATTATAGACTAATAATATTAGAGTTTCAGAATAATATAAATATGAATGCATGTCATATATTTTTTTGTAACACTATTGCCTACTTTTACTCTATACAAAATTGCTAACTAGATCGTCGAACAATCTCCCCGCCATATCCGGGGTCTGTTTCCTCTTCGTAGATCACATGCTTCGCTGGATCGAATTCGGATCAGTCTTGGACTCCGGGGTCTGTTTCCTCTTCGTAGATCACATGCTTCGCTGGATCGGATGAGGATTAGTCTTGGACCTAAGGTTACCGGACGCATCAATAGACTTCAAGTTTTTAACCTCATCTATTATGCAAACGCGTATTAAGTGAATGTGCTTCTCTTCCAATTTAACGGTCTAGAGAAAACGTCAACAATGTTTCTTTTCCAATTTAATGGTCTAGAGCAGAGGCCATCACCATCGATGTGCTTCTGGATTTCAGTGGCCCCACTTTCCGTGTTTATATTTAAACTAATATTCAATACTCGTACGATTTTAATTTCCAAAATTAAAAAATAAAAAATAAAAAAGAAAGATAGAGTTTTAATGCATCTCGTCATTCTTGGAGAAGAAAAATACTAACAGACCTTGGTTTCAGGCGAAATTCAAGACTCCAGGCTACACACGATGAGGCTAGTTCTACCCCTGCACAGTAACTTTGAATGATTCAGCTGGTAGAAATTTTGGCCTGCTGATTACTATTCTGTTCCAAGAAATTATAGATTGCATTTTGATGACTTTCTGTTGATTTTGGCATCTGGGTTTCTGTTCCAGCGCAAGTTAAGTTGGAAGAGTTAATGTAATTGGTCATTCTTAGATTTGAAATCAGGTTTAAGTTGTATTTTCAGTGGATTTTGGCATCAGAAGTGTCCAATTTGTCACTGTTTGATGATCGGTTTCCTTATTGAAGCTTGCTGAAGTGACAGTTTGGGATTAGTTCCGACCAATTAGGAAACGGGAAGTTATTGATCATTGGTTTCAAGAAAAACGCTTGGATTTTGCTGTTGGAATCTTTATGCATTATATAGAATAGAGAAAAAGTATGAAATTTTGGAATTTGATGCTTTTCATCAAATGTGATAATATAATTGGACGGTGCTGAGAATGTCAGCCATATCTCCATCTCCAAATTCCACTCCCTCCTCTCCACCACCACCGCTACCACCCTCCACCGCTCCGCCGCTGTCCTCCTCCTCTCCGCCGCCGTCAGTTTCGCCTCCTCCGCCCGTTTCTCCACCGCCTTCCGCCACCCCACCACCCATGGCTACCCCTCCTGCTGCACCCCCTCCTTCCACCACCCCCACTCCACCACCGCCGTCACCATCAGCTACACCTCCAGTATCTGTGCCCGTGACTAGCTCTCCGCCGCCGCTTCCACCGTCTGCGCCACCTCCAGCCAGTCCACCGCCGCCACCTCCACCCGCTGATCCCCCCACCGCTTCACCACCTCCGCCCGCTGACCCAGCGCCGCCTCCAGCCACCCCACCTCCTCCACCTCCTGCTGATCCACCGTCGAGTTCTCCACCACCCCCTGTAGATCAGTCGCCACCGCCGGAGAGTTCACCTCCGCCGCCACGACCACCTGCCACACAGCCACCTACATCTTCACCACCACCGCCACCATCATCAATTCCACCCGAGAATTCTCCTCCGCCGCCGCCAGTCTCCAGAGCACCACCTCCGGCAGCGCGCTCTCCTCCACCACCTGTTGCCGCTGAGCCTCCCACTGAAGATCCACCTCCACCACCGGCATCAAAGCCACCTGCGAATTCTCCTCCAGCTCCTCCGGCGCTCACACCTCCGCCATTGCCATTGCCTTCCCCTGTGCCTCCCGGAGCTCCTCCAAGCACCAACAATTCTAGCACCAATGCTTCGGATATCTCTGGATCACCGGGTGGTGGAGGCATTGGGACTGCTGGAGGAGCAACCATTGGCATAGTTGTGGGCCTCATATTGATCGGTGCAATTGGTGCAGCATTCTGGTGTCTGTGGAAGCGGAAGAAGAAGGGTTCTGGATCCAATGGGGGCCACATTTTACCAACTTCCATGGATTCTGCTTCTCCTAAATCAGGTAATTTTTGTATGAGTTTCACTTGTTTTATCACCCACCATTAATGAGATGTCAAATTAGTTTTTTTGTTGAGTTACTCCCTTCATTTTCTGAGATTGTCTAGTTATTGTTGGATCTTGTAATAATAATGCCCGTGCATAATTTACATTTCTGTGCTCTACATTTCCCGTAAGGTAGCGTTAGGCTGACAGCTAGCTAGTGTAATAAGCATTGATCGTGTTAAAAACTGTGTAAGGCTAAGATGCTCCCCAGTCTTAACCAAACTTGATGTCGTGATATGATCCGTATAGCTGACCCCACAGTGTGTGATGAACGTTTAGTTGTTATTTTTGGATCTTGTTATATTGGTCACAACAATTTTCTAAAGTTCAACTTTTTGTAATGTTTGAATATAAGTGATGAAACCCACTAATGGTATAGCATTATTCTTGAAGACTGGAAGAGTGGCCCATGGGACAAGCCTGGGACAGAGATGGGGTATAATTTAATTTCTGAATGGTGATCCTCGTATGTATGTTAGTGATATAGATATTGCATCGCAAAATGTCAATGTTGATCATGAACTATTCTTGTTAAGGATTCAGTTATTAGATGGGAAAATGTGATTGGTGATTTTGGGACATTTTCAAACCTTTGACAAAAATCTCTACTTTGTGTCCAGACTCCGGCTTATTAATGGCGGGGAAATCTGGAACCAATAATGGAACTGGAAGTGGTTCTATGAGTGATTTTGTCTATTCACCTAATGAACCTGGAGGACTGAGCAATTCAAGATCATTGTTCAGCTATGAAGTGTTATTTGCTGCAACGGATGGATTTTCAGCCAATAATCTTTTGGGAGAAGGAGGATTTGGATGTGTTTATAAAGGGCATTTGTTGGATGGCAGAGTGGTGGCTGTAAAACAACTGAAAATTGATGGAAGTCAAGGAGAACGGGAATTCAGAGCTGAAGTTGAAACCATTAGTCGCATTCATCATCGGCATTTAGTTTCACTTGTGGGATATTGCATTTCTGATCATAGAAGGCTGCTTATTTATGATTATGTTTCAAACAACACTCTTTACTTCCACCTTCACGGTAAACTTTTTATTTATGGTTACAAAAATGGAAACTTTATACTTTGCAAAGAAAGTTATATTTGAGGAGTGCTAATGTTTCTTGCTTGTCATAGAGCAAGGAAGGCCTGTTTTGGATTGGCCAAGGCGTGTCAAGATTGCTGTTGGCTCGGCTCGTGGATTAGCTTATCTCCATGAAGATTGTAACTAATTCTACTCTTCTTTAGTCATCTTATATCCTATTCTGTTATCTTTCTTCTTTAGACCTCTCAAATGTTATTATGTTGCCATGTGTTACTTACATTTTTAAATTTACATGACAGGCCATCCTCGAATCATCCATCGGGATATAAAGTCATCAAATATTCTCATAGATGAAAATTTTGAAGCTCAGGTATGCTCTTCTTTTGACAAATTCCTGGTACTCTTTTCTTTGAATGAGGATTAAGCTGTGTGCTGATGGACACACAGGTTTCTGATTTTGGACTGGCTAAATTATGTCAAGATTCCAACACTCACATCAGTACACGCGTTATGGGAACATTTGGGTAGGCAGTTTTTTGTGAAGAATGCCCCTTTAGAAATGAAAGATTTCCTGTTTTCATGTTTGCAGCTTCTGACTGCATTAAGAAGGATACTTATTCCCATTTCATTATGAAAATTAGATACATGGCTCCTGAATATGCTTCAACTGGCAAATTAACGGAAAAGTCTGACGTCTTCTCTTTCGGAGTTGTGATTCTGGAGCTAATTACTGGACGCAAGCCTGTGGATACATCTCAGCCTCTCGGTGACGAGAGCCTAGTTGAGTGGGTAAGTTGAGACTTTACATTTACTCTTCAGTATTTTGTTTCTTCTTTGTACAATAGCTGGGCATAAAAATTATTGCACTATCTTGTTAATTACTAATTTCCTTTCCAGTTTCATATCTTAGTGCAAATAGCATTGTTTTCATTCTGAAGGGTTTGTTGTGCTTGTGTCATCTATCAAGAAATAGAACTTGATTATTGAAATCTGATACTGATTAAGAAAGCCATCAAATGAGCAAAAGTGGCTTGATAATGTGCCTAAGTTTCGAGATTATATTGCTGTATCTATTTATACCATAGATCTCCAATTCATCTTTTTTTTTGTTCTTGGCTATTCTCGAGCATAAATTTTTGCCTTTTCTGCAAGGACTTCTTATGCAAAGTTTTTCCCAGAATCTCGTGTCATTGCAGTTTCTAAAGTCTTTCCTCACGGACTATGATTCCACTCTTCCCGTGCATCTTGTAGAAGTTATCACTTTTGGTTTTGAGGCTCTTGTTATACAATTTCTTCTGTACATGCAAGGAAGAAATAGAAGTATTAAGATTTACTGAAGCATCTGTTTTGTTTAGCTCCTCAAATTTACACGCGTATTAGAAAATCCCATGTCAGACCTCTTTGCAATGCTTTACCTTTAGAGGTCTATGGCTGTTGTTTCAATAGTCCAAATTCAGCTTTTGAATCTTAAAGAATATTAAGTTTATGGTCCATTGACTGCCTATCTCGACATTTTATGAACTATGTTATTCATCTATTAAGCCGAACTAATGGCTATTAATTACGTCCTAGAATATTAAACTAAGTTCTCTGTGGAGTTGAGATCCTTTATTCTCCTTTAGATTGTCCAGATTCAGTTGGTCTCTTTCATAGCTTTTCCATAGTGGTGATTTACCATTTAAACAATGTCTGTTTTGGTTTTACTTCTGTTTACACTATCAATTAATCTGTCAGGGCCGCCCTCTGCTCAATCAAGCCCTCGAGACAGAGCAGTTTGATGAACTAGTTGATCCAAGACTCGGTGATAACTACGTCGAAAGTGAAATGATTCAAATGATTGAAGTTGCTGCAGCTTGCGTGCGCCATTCATCCGCTAAAAGACCAATGATGGGACAGGTAAAGTCCATTTCTAATTCAAATCAGAAAAACAGTCCAATTTTTTCGAGTGTTTTTGACTTGCTTCCCAGTGCAGGTTGTTAGAGCTTTCGACAATCTGGCTAAGTCGGACTTGACAAACGGGATGAAAGTTGGCGAAAGCCAGATATACCACACTGGACCGCGATCAGAAGAAGTGAGATGGTTTAGACGAGTGGCATTTGGTAACCAAAGTTTCAGCACGGATTTTTTCAGTGAAGGTACCCATAGCTAGCTAGCTGAGCTGACCAGATTACGGTAAATACTCGTAGACATCAGTTCCCATTGACAATCCAGTGGGTGATCTGAAAGCCAGTTCCGGTTCACACACGACATTGCATCCAGCCTGAACCCCGTGTTTTTGATGCTCTGGGTTAGATCTTTGTACATAACCCTTTTTGACATGCGCATGTTGATATATATGAAATGGTCATTCCATTCTTTGCAGCTATTTTTCCTGTAAGTATGTATAGGTTTTTGGTTCCTTCCACTTGTCTTCGATCGAATTTAAGGCAATTTCCTCTCGAATTTGTGCAAATTTTCAGTCTATTCATCTGCAAAGTTGCAGTTTTCTCATCTTGTGCTTTTTGTGGGTGCCAGGGGATATGTTAGTCGAATAGAGGGCTGGTTTTTCTGGCGTTTTTGGACAACCATTTTGTGGTAAATGTGTGTGAAATGAATAACCAAGCCATCATTTCATCATTCCTCATAGTTTGGACATAATCATTTCATGTTCAGTTTATTTATTTGAAGTGCAGCTGCAATTCTGTGTATTGAACTACTGATCCTTTTGACCACTCACTAGAAACAGAGAGAGATCCATTCCACATGGAGTCTCTAAAATGCATTTGATTTTTTGTTCCACACAAAAAGTAGCAGTTTGATATTGCCAAGTTGTTTAGTTCACAATCATGCTACAACTTAAAAAGCAAGGATAAAAATGGAATAATAACATGATCTTGTTTAATGGGCTGTGCTCCCTAATCCATTATAAGTTGCACGTTCTGTCTTCATGTGGAACGGAGGGAGTGATGATTAATGTAAGATACTAAAGCAATGAAATATGGCGTGGAAGGGTGTCACCCTCAAAAACCTAAGTATTCGCCCATGTTCGATAGGAAAGAGTGAAAAGAACCGTATTCAGGGAGTGCATTTTGTGACTAATTATTTAATATAGTTGCTATATACACATTTTGTGTACATATCGCCAATCAAAACATATCATCATTAGTATGTATAGTTAACTGTTAGAATTATTCAAAAAATTAAGAGCTCATTTTACGAATCACTCTGACGGTATAATTCGCGATGGTACAACAGTTATACACAATAATTTCTCAAATTCCTAAGTTTGATATCCAATCTCTTTATGATGAACGATCGAAAATGACCTAAAATACTTCTTGAAAACCTTAGCTGCAATATTCCTTAGCAAATAGATATCATCCATCAATTATTCAACTGCAACAACATACTATAGTTTTGAGTAGTATGATTTTTTTTTTGAAACATAGAGTCGGCTCCTTGTCATTAATATACGAATGGGTTACAATTGGTTGATTGTATACACAATCACGATTGTTTAGTCTATCCTACATATTAGATGGAGACTAGTACTCTGTTAGTCTATGATCTATTACAATTGATACTCCGATATACAACCACCATGCCTAAATGAGAAAAATTACCTATCTATTACAAGGTGAGATGAATGAACTCCCACATTTATGGCTCACAGAGAGTGAGTAGGGGTGGCCTCCCACTTGAGCTCCATACCAACATGATGTATCAGAACTTGCTCCACACCAACCTGGCGTATAGAGACTTAAAGATCATAATTTATTAGGGTGGAGAGCTCGAGTTGCGCTTGGTCTGTCGAACATAACGCCATGGTTACCTTGGCAGCTAAATGGAAGGTGTAGCTAAGGATGAATGGTCCACTTGTACCGTGAATGCGTCCAGCAGTGTCGACCTAGCTCCACCGGATGAATCAGCTTGATTCACTGTCCCAACTCATGGCAATCACAATAACAAATATTAGACTTGACAATTCTTCGTATTTTTGGAGGTCTCTAACCCGAACCAATATGGAAGTTCTAGAAGATCTGAGCCTGTCCAAACTGACCGTAGTCTACAAAACTACTCTTTACCCTACGCGGGAATCGCCAAAAGTAAGTTGTTTGAGTTACTTTTGGCTCGAATTTCTCCTAAACCAAGCACTTTGAAGAGTAAATATGAAGCCAATAAAGTTCTACAAACTAAAACAGTCGTTGGGGAACTTGAATTGGCAGAAAAGCCCCTAATCTAATGCTCTAGACAAAAAATAACCATATTTTTCCAACACACCTTAATAAACCTAAGTTAGACTGAAATAAAATTATGGCACTAAAGTCGCAGCAAAGGCACAAGGCATCATGTCCAAAATTGAACCGGATAGAAGTTAGCCCGACTAACATTGGAAAATTTAGCATATGTTCATTTTGGCATTAAAATGTTGACCCGGTTCAGATCTATAATGAATTTGAACCCACCACCGCCCTGCTCAAACGGATCTGACCCACGATTGGATTTCGCTGTCTGCAACGTTTCCGCCGGTCACCATTAAAAAGGGGATTACCGATGTTTTCAATTTGATTTTGTCGGATCTGGGTTAGGCCCACCAAATGGCTGAGGCGTGCACCTCCACTAGCGGCACTGCGCCAGCTCCAACGGCTGTGCGCCTCCTCCGGCTTCTTTGCGCCACCTTGCGCGGTCGTGCTCCTCCTTCAGAGGTTGTGCGCCTCCTACAGCGGCCATGTGCCGTCTCCGATGAGCTCGTGTCCTCCAACGTTGGTGCGTCGTTGTGGATCTGCGCGAGGGTTTCGTCATCTCTGTGTGAGCGCCGCTGCTCTTCCAGCGTCCATCCGAGCACCTTCGAGATGACAGGTGATATCGCCTCTTGCTCCGGCTATAGGCGCATCTTTATCCTCTTCGCGCTGTGACAATGCTACATATGAGATTTTTCTTTGTGTTCCAGTCCGATTCTTTCCCTTCGCCGGCGATTTCAGGTCTGCTACAAGAATGGAAAAGGGAACTATAACTAAAGAGGGGGGGACGCCGACCGGATCTGGTGCCGGCGGTGGCCCCCGAGCTAGGGTTTTGTTGGGGGGCGCCGACCGGATCTGGTGGCGGCGGTCCCCGAGCTAGGGTTTTGTTTGGGCGAGTGTTTGGGTGGAGAGACTTAGAGAGAGAGAGAGAGGACGTGGGTTAGACTTTTATTATTTAGTAGTATGAAATGAAGCATACACTAAAAGTACGCAAAGTCTCGAGAAAAATCGTCCTTCCATAAGTACATAGAAAGATGAAGTTTAATTAAAATAATATAAAAGTAAAATGTTTAACTTGTAATATTAAAAATTTATCATGCAACATGTAGAAGTTGTAAATTTATGACCCGACTTAATTCAACCCTAAAATTTTATCTTTATTTCTTCTGATTTAGCGTTTAAATCTTGATCTTTCTATAATTCATTTCCTCTAATTTAGAGTTTAAATCTTGGTCTTTCCATGACTTATGGAAATACCGTCTTTCAAAAGACGGACTCCTTAAAGTAATACTCCCTCCGTCCCAGGTTAAACTGCACACTTCACTTTATATCACTATTCATTGTTCAACTTTGTCCACATATTTAAATAAATAACTAAACAGTAATATGGCAAAATATTGGGAAAGACGGGGTTTGATTAGAATAATAAAAGGTAAAAGGTCTTAGTTGCAATATTAAAATTTTAGTATGAAACATGTAGTAGTTATAAAATTTATAACCCGGTTCATGCAACCCGAAAATTTATCTTCATTTCTTCTAATTTACACTTTAAACCTTGGTCTTTCCATAACTTATGGAAAGACCGTCTTTCAAGAGACAGACTCCAGTAATATTATCATATGCTATATGGTTGGATTCGTCGTAACAAGTAGTTTATGAAAAGTAACTTTTTGTTTGCGTAATTATACGTAATTAAACATATTAACGGCTAGTCAAGTTTCTTGAAATATTCTGTGCAATTTAACCTGGGATGGATGGAGTAAGTAACATCCATATATTTTAATTCAAACAACGCAGACAAACAACTGAGTGACCCAACACTAATACATCCTTGGGAAACATAGCACACACCCACATGATCGGCTAATTGGTTAGGCCTCTGGTTTCAATCCTGCTATCGCGGGTTCGACTCTCGCCAGCCGCAGCGTGGGAATTTCTCCAGTGGAGGGGTCATTTGTGGTCAACGAGTACAGTCCTGGATCAAGGGTTTGACCCTAGTGTTTGCTGTGATTTACCTCCTCAGTGATAACTGTGGTGTCGGCGCGACTGTGGCCCTGAGGGCGAGGGTATCGTCTTTTTTTTTTTTTGGAAACATAGCACATTTGATGTAATATTAAACTACCAATTTTTTGTTTTCTAAAATGTGAAATAAAATAAAAATACGTCACTATATCACACTGCTCAATTTTTTTCTTCAATGGTACGTAGAAAATTTATATATAATTCTATAAAATTAGAAAATATAAAAAATTACTATCGAGTGATAAAATTTTATTATTTACAAAGTTATAAAACATGCGATTTGTTTCATGAAAACCAAGTTAAAAAACAGGCTTCCAACATTTTAAATAAGGGCCCAGTGGTTAGCAAATTCGCAATATGTGAAGGACCCAATAGTAAGTTGGATCCTTCTGCAGGCCCAATAATGAATTTGCCAAATATTAATCGCAGCGACTACGACTTAAACCCTAGCATTCTCAAGGTTCGCAATCGTTCTCCGTTGCTTTCGATTCTAGGGTTTGCTCACAAGCCAATCTGCAATAATCAGTCGCCATGAGGTACGATGATTTGACGCTTTCTTACAGCTCCCCGTTTCTTCAGTTGATTATCATGTTGTTACATGTGTCAGAGTAGAAAAATGCTCAGGCTTGATTTGTTTGTATGCGAGAGTGTGATTAAGTTCGATGTATAAGGTTTTTGTTATGTTGAATTCGGTTTTACGTGAGGAGAGGAGTGTGATTATGTGGTGTTTTGTTTTGTGTATTTTTAATTTTTTTTTACCGTTGCTTGAGCTTCATTTATGCTGAGCGAGTAATTCTTAATTTTGGTCAGTTTGATTTTGTGTAATTTTGTTGTGTTGTATTCTTTGTTTCCAGTAAGTTGCAGAGTGAGGCGGTGAGGGAAGCAATCTCCACGATTAAGAAATCTGTTGAGGAGAAAAAGAGGAACTTCACGGAAACAATTGAGCTCCAGATTGGGCTCAAGAACTATGATCCCCAAAAGGACAAGCGTTTCAGTGGCTCCGTCAAGTTGCCTCACATTCCCCGTCCTAAGATGAAGGTCTGCATGCTTGGAGATGCTCAGCACGTGGAAGAGGTACTATTCCCCCCTGTTTTTGTCGGCATATGTGCATTGCTTATTTCCTTGTTTTAGTATTGTGGCGACTTTGATGTTTCGTGGTTGAGACTTCTGTTGTTACCTCTTATGATTGGCCATGAGAGTTTGTGTCGATATTGGTTATTCTTTGTTTGGATCCTTGGCATATTTGGCCCGTGTAGAATGCTTCTGATAGTTCTGTTAATTGGTGAAATGTGGTCGACTGTCATTGGAAGTTGTTTATGAGTCTTGATTTAAGTTTAATTGTCTGTTTTGTTTCTGGTTGTTAGGATTCTTAGATTCAGGATTTTGGTTGGGAGGGAAATTGGTTGTCTACCTGCAAAAAAACATCTTTTTTTATCATTTATATCATTATAATCACAGAACAAATATATGACATTGCCTTTATTGCGACTTGCTGTCCTAATTTGACAACCCTAGTTTTTTTTGTTTGCTTTGCTGCCAGAGCAAATTATTGTCCGTAACCTAATGCATTGTTTCTTCATTGGTTTGTTGTATCCGTAAAATCTGAACGTCTTTAGACTTTAGAGTTAGTCTATTAAACATGGTCCTTTGGGCACTCATGTTCTGACATGATACCTTACTGTTTGAAGGCATCAAGGATTGGGCTCGAGTCCATGGATATTGAAGCTTTGAAGAAGCTCAACAAAAACAAGAAGTTGGTGAAGAAGCTGGCAAAGAAGTACCACGCATTCTTAGCATCTGAAGCTGTCATCAAGCAAATCCCGCGTCTTCTTGGTCCCGGGCTCAACAAGGCAGGCATGTGTTTCAATATTCTTCTGCTTGCTTGCTCTTTGTAACCGTTAATCCGTGTGTAAAATAGAAAATTCTGGATGAATTGCAGGAAAGTTCCCAACCCTAGTTTCTCACCAAGAATCACTGGAGTCCAAGGTCAATGAGATCAAAGCTACGGTTAAGTTCCAGCTCAAGAAGGTCCTCTGCATGGGTGTTGCTGTCGGCAACTGTGGCATGGATGAGAAGCAGATATTCCAAAACGTGCAGATGAGCGTCAACTTCCTCGTTTCATTGCTTAAGAAGAATTGGCAGAATGTAAGTTTTTGATTCGCTTCTCTAGTATTTGCATGTTTTTGCAGTCTGATGGCTAATTTTATCAACCTTTGCTGAAACAGGTGAGGTGCTTGTACTTGAAGAGTACCATGGGAAGGCCAAATCGCATCTTTTGAGCAGTTGCTTCGGTTATTGCTTCATTTTGATATTTGTTCATGGTGAGAGTGTTAAGAGTGAATACATTTGCTAGTTAAGCCTTCTGACAATTTTGTGCTCTTCTATGTTAGCTTCTATTTCTTGAAACTAGTATGGAATTGAGCTACATAGAGACAGACATCTTTTGGTTGGAGTATTGAAGCAAAGTTCGGTAATTCAATTGCCATTTTGTATTTCGAACGTATTCATATTGTGTTTACCTACGTACTGTGAAAGTGAGGGCGTTGTTTAATTATTATATACGCTGTCAAAAAAGAAAAAAAACTTCTCGCTAGATCATTTTATATGCATATAAAATCAGCCTTCTATTGGGGGCATTTTGATCATTTTATCTTTACACCATTTAGAGTCTCAGGTAAACTATCTAGCATCATGACTAAATCAACTACTTCACGCATCCAGAAGAAATAACATGATTTGTTTTTTTTTCATGTCCGAGTAGAGAACGTGTGTCAAATATAATGAATGGAAAGGAGCATAAATGAATAGATTGAGCAATGTCAAGTTATTAGAAACCATAGAATTTAAATTTTCAAGCCAAAGAAAGTAAACAAGCAATTTTACCGCCTCATAAATTTATGAATGGATTCCCACCATTGGAGAAAATTGGAAAGTCTAAGCCATGTCATCTCTAGAAAATACATGGTGCAAAATGTAAGACATAAAGGCCTGTTGTGGGGGCAATAATCTAATGGTCTAGGCATAAAAACCATAATGCAATAATTGCAATGCTTCACTCTTGAATTTGCAATGTGGTAAAAAGCTCATGAATCAAAGGTAGATTTACAAATAGAGGCCCATCTGAAACTATAAATTGGTATCTTCCATTCAAAGAGAAGCAACGCAGGCAAGTCACACAAGGAATCTTTCTTGATGGAACAAATGTAGAGCCCAAGTAACAACAATTGCGTTGCTGCACATGCCCATAGTTTGAAATTTGAAGTCAATGACTCACGTTATATGTGCAATCTCATATGAGAAGAAGAGCTTCATTGCTTCACACTTCATAATAACTCTTATTCCAAGAACAAATTAGCATAACTTCCATCAATGGTTTTCTTCATCTTCTTCCCCTCTCTTTCCCCTTCCCTCCTCCACAATCAATGGAAGAAGATCTCAGCGCGATCGCGGCTGATTGCCTCGTGATCTCGTGCTGCTGCCAGTGTCTGATCCTGCAAATCCTCATCATCCTCCTCCTTAAGCTCCCATACAAGATGTTCCGAAGAGCGATAACTTTTGCGAAGAGGAAGCTGAGGAACCCGAGGAAGGCTAGGAGGAAGAAGAAGAGATTGTGCCATGATCAGGACATGATTAGCCCTATTGGTCCAAGTTCATCAAACAATGAGGAGTTCCAAACGTTTGGGAGCTGCACTATGGATGAAGTTGAGAAGGTTTTGGAGGAGTTTTTCGATAGGGGCGAGTTCGGGTTTGGGAGATTCTGGGATGGTGGTGAAGAGAGGTTTCCGACATGTTTGGATCATAATCATCGTCTTCATCAAGAACTTGATTATGATGTTGTTAGTTATCGTTTGATTCAGATGTTTGGATCTTGCAATAGTGATCATCAGTCTTTATTCTAGCTTTGAGTTTCTAGTGTTTGCTGGACATGTAGCCGTATCAGTTTTAAAAGTGATCATCTCCTTTTTTGGATCCTCCATCATTAGTAGTTGAGGAGCATTAGATGGGGAATTCTGCAAGAAATAATAAGGTCACTTCCCTTTTTATCCCCTCCTAGTTTGTTGCCATGATTTTCAAGGCACTTTATACAATAAATTTAATTAATATATTATTAATAATATCATGATGTTAGGCCCAAAAATAATTTGTCTTTCTAAATAATTTTTTTGTTAGGTTCTAAAAACTTCTTTCTGAACATTGTTACAGTTCATTTGGACAATTTAGTCATATTTTTTTTAATGGATGCACACTTCCTTTTATGGTAATATTTGGATTAATTTTCCCTGCTCATTCTTCTTTTTCAATCACCAACTCAATAATATTCGAACTACATGCTCTCTCTGTTTCACTTCAAACTGTACAAAAGACTTTCTTTAATAAAAATTGTCAAATTTTGATCATATATTTATGAATAGATATGTAAACAAAAGAAAAATGTGTTTTTAACCATATATTTTGTTCAAAAGAGCAGATATATCCTTGTAAAATCTGAAAGTGCAAATCTAATCATAGAATTTGATGACCGAATATCAACGGTCAAATTGGTCGGAAATCGTCAAAATGACAGTTATACCTTTCAGTTAAAAAAATTGAAAAACAAATAAAATAAAATAAAAGACAATAGGGCCCTCCTAGTTATTTAACAAAAAAAAGGAAATGGGAAAAGAACTATCGGCGTGAAATAGGAAATGGAAGTGGGAAAAATGGGATCTCTTTCGTTTCCCGACGGTGGTGAAACTTTTGGCGGAATTAGGCGGCGGTTTTTACTGTAGCGGTAGAATTGGGCGCTACTCAGACAAGATTTAGGGCGGGGGTGGTGAGCGGGGCAGTTAGCTATTTTGTTTTTTAGCTATAGTGAAGCTCTCGACGGAATTGGGCGCTACTCCGACAAGGTTTAGGGCGAAGGTGGTGGGCGGGGAAGCTTGCAGGGCTAGGGTTTCTGGGCAGCAAGGCTAGGGTGATGGGCGAAGGAGGTGGCAGCACTGGGGTTTCTTGGCGGAGGTGGCGGGTTGCGGGGTTGGGGTTTCTGGGTGTCGGGGCTAGAATGGTAGGCTAGGATTTCTGGGCGGATGTGGTGGTTTTGGGTGGTGGAGCGACGACGCAGTGGTATAGGGGGCGGCGGCAGCAGAAGAGCGGCAACGGTGTGACAGCGTGTAGAAAATAAGGGTAATAATGTGTGTTTGTATTCATGATCTTATGATACATTATATAGTGATACTGAATGCCTATACAAGCTAGAAAAATGTAATAGAATATAATTATAATTACAATTACAAGTAATATTCTAATTCCTTAATACTCCTCCTCAAGTTGGAGCACGAGGATCAGAAATTCCCAACTTGCCAAGCAAGGAATGAAACTGGTTACGTCCGAGAGCCTTAGTGAACAAGTCTGCAGGTTGGTCTGACGTAACAATAGTGCTAGATTGAACAAGATCCCAGACAAAATGACAATCAACTTCAATGTGCTTTGTGCGTTCATGGAACACTGGATTTGCCACAATATGAAGAGCTGAATGACTGTCACAAAACAGACGTATAGGAGAAGTGTGCATAACCCCTAAGTCTTTCAGCAAAGACTTAAGTTATAATAACTCACAACAGGTAACAACCATAGCACGATACTCTGCTTCAGCGGAAGACCGAGAAACCGTAGGTTGCTTTTTGGTCTTCCAAGAAATCGAAGAATCACCAATCATCACAAAATATCCGGAAAGAGAACGTCAGGTAATTGGGCATGCAACTCAATTTGAATCACAGTAAGCAGTCAACTGTAACGCACTAGTGGAAGAGAGAAATAAACTTTGACCATGATGACTCTTCAGTGAGTGCAACACACGAACCGCAGCTTGTCAGTGAGGAACACAAGGAGACTTCATGAATTGCGGTAGTGTATGAACCGAATAACTAAGCTCAGGACGTGGGTCAGGTATATCAGGCACCCAACCAGATGCCTATATTGCTCAGGATCATGGTAAGCTGGACCCTCAACACGCACCAAAACATGTTGTTGCTCCATCGGAAAGTCAGTCGGTGTAGAAGCAAATAAACCTATATCAGATAAAATGTTCAAGGAATATTTCCTTTGCGAAAGAAACATTCCCTCCAATCTTCTAGCAATCTCTATGCCCAAAGAAATACTTAAGTAAACCAAGATCTTTCATATGGAAACAAGAACTCAAGTATTTCTTGAACTCATAGATTAGCGCAGAAGAGCTACTAGTGATGACCAAATCATCCACATAAACCAAAACATGCAAAGAAATTGATCCACGGGAAAAGACAAACAAAGAGTAATCTGCCTTACTCTGAACAAAACCAAATGCTCGTAAAGACTGAGCCAATTTAGCAAACCAATTTCTAGGAGCCTGGTGAAGACCATAAAGAAATTTATGAAGGCGACATACTTGACCATGGGGCGCGGTATAGCCTGGTGGAGGTCGTATAAAAACCTCTTCATGCAAATCACCATGCAGGAAAGCATTATGGGCATCCATCTGATGCAGTTCCCAACCAAAAATGACCACAACAGATAAGAATAATCGAACAAAACTCTTCTTCGCAACCGGAGTAAATATCTTTGTATAATCAATCCCTTCAACCTGACGATTCCCAAGAACCACTAAGCGTGCCTTATGATGCTCAATAGTACTATCTGACTTAAACCTTGTCCGGTAAAACCATTTGCAACTAATCGCTTTCTTATCTAGAGGCAGAGGGGCCAAAGTCCAAGTTTGATTACGCTCAAGCGCAGTAAGCTCTTCAGTCATAACATCCCACCAATGAGCATGCTGTGATGCCTCAGAATAAGTGGTGGGATCTGCATTAGATGTTACTGCACCCAAAAATCTAGAATGCATACTAGAAAAATTATCACAATTTACATAATCAATAAGGGAATAGAGAACACCTAAGGATAGTGACGCCGCATGAGTGAACGTAGCAGTAGTGGGGCGGGGTCTTCAGCAGTAAGAGTACATGCATAATCATCACAATCATAATCTTCCAAATAAGAAAGAGGTAGGCAAGCACGAATAATCTGTCTAATAGGTGGCAACTCAGTGGCGGAATTATTCGGAGCTGGAGATGCCGTAGAAGGAAGCTGGGCAGGTGGCGCATGGGGCGCGTGAGGTGGTGGCATCCTTGGTGGCGCAACATCTATCCAGACCGGAAGTAGATACCGATGGTTTTGGTCGGGATCCGGTGATGAAACCTTGTCCACTGGGAATGGCCCGGTGAGCGTCCGTGAGTCATTACCGGTAGCGGCCAGCATAGATGAGCTGGTGACAGGGGACCGGCGACATTCGATGGTAGAGGACCAGCAGCGACTAGCATCAGAGAACTGGTAGATGTCGACGACGGATGATCGATAGTGACCGGAAGCAATGGGTCGTGCGACTCCATCTGTGGCGATGCGGAGGCCGGTGGTGAGGTGGTGGTGCCACCGAGGTCTTCTAATGAGGCTGATGTCGGAGTTGTGGAATACAGGAACTGACCTTCAAAAAAATCTGCATCCCGACTAGTAAAGATTACGCGGAATTCCAGGTAAAAAAGGCAATAGCCTTTCTTTCCGGTAGGGTAACCAAGAAACAAACAACGCCGACTTCTTGGTGCAAACTTGTCACGATATCTGGGAACATGAGCAACAAAACACAAGCATCCAAAAACTCTTAAGGATGAGTAATTTGGAGCTTGCCCATGGAGCAACTCAAAGGGAGTACGACCATTGAGATGCTTTGTCGATTTCCAATTAATCATATAAGTAGCAGTAAGAACACATTTTCCCCAAAAATTAACTGGAACACTGGCTTGAAATCGTAAGACAGGTGCCACATTGAGTAAATGCCGATGCTTTCTTTCAACTCGATCATTCTGCAGTGGTGTATCAACCATAGATGTCTAAAAAATGATCCCATATGTAGCAAAATGAGATCTCAAAGGCAAAAATTCAGTCCTATTATCATCCCGAACACGCAGTATGGTTCGGCCCCATCTTCACAAAGGAACAAAATTCCAAAAATCTAGAAGTTACTTATGACTTAGCCACTAATAAATAAACCCAAACATCTTGGGAATAATCATGAACTATAGTTAAAAAATAAAATGCACCATTAGAAGATGGTGTTCTATAAGGACCTCAAACATCACAATGTATTAATTTAAGTATTGCAGTAGCATTTGTAGAACTCAATGGAAAACTATGTCTAATATGTTTTTCTCCATAACATATAAAGCAAGAAATAAAAGTCTTATTAGTGCTAAAGTCAACAGAAGAGACAGAAGGCAACACCCTAGAGGAAGGATGCCCAAGATGCTGATGCCATAAAATCATAATAAGACACAAAAGCAACTGTCGGATGAGACTGCGGGATAGGAGGATGATCACGAGTATCCAGCAGAACTATGTTGGGTAGTAGATGGCACAAATCCATCAGGAAGAACAACAATCACAATTTCAACAACATTAGTGATATCAGTAAGAGAACCTTTGTCACCGGTCATGTATTATGAGGCTCCCGAATAAAGTATCCAGGGCAAAGTAGACTTACCTGACCCATTGTCAGTAAGAGAATTGAACTGATTAAATAAATACATGATCGTGCTCTAGTGGTCATCAGACAGAGTAGGGCCAAAATCAGACCGGTAGGGAAGTTACCGCCGCTAGGCTGGGCGGCACCAACGAATGGTGGCGAGAGTGGAAGAGCCGTGGCGGATCCTCCGTTCACTGCAGCGGCGATCGGGCGAGAGGCTGGCGCCGTCCTCCTGTTGGCACTGGCTTTCTCCTTCAACTCATTCAGGTCATCCCACAGTTCCTTAACTGTGGAAAACGAGCTTGTAGAAGATCTCAACACCAGTTTCAGGGTTTGCAAGATCCAACACACAAGAGTAGCATTAACCCCAGGCTAATCAGTAGCATCAGGATGACCATCCTGGTGTTTGGTAATGGATCAATCAATGAACCCAATCTTGTTCTTAGCAAGGAATGTGCAGCACATCGCGTCTGACCATTCAATGTAATTTTCTTGACCTTTCAGCATGTTCTGTATAATTTGCAGACATGGAGCATCGCCAGAGCCAATAAAGTAAGGATCAGTCGACAGACGGCCAATAGGTACAGTAGTCCGAGGGCCAGATTGCAACTGCAACTACTACAGTAAAGTCGCAATCACATCATAACCACTCATATCCCGAAGCTTCGAAACCTCAGGTGCAACATTAATACGAGCCTATTCTTCAGAAGCAGACATCATGCAAAATCAAGTACGGATCAACAATAGGTGCAGCAACCGGCGGCGAATTGGATCGGTGGCGGCATGTGACGGGAACGTGGCATCGCGTGAGCTTTGGGGTCGATGCATGTGTTTTAATGCACGGACCGATCGGATCACGAGAGGCGGTGCACGGATTACCACAGCCAAACGGTAGCGGTGGCGATCAGCGAGCGGGGGAACGGAGCAGACTGTAGCGGCTGTGTAGCGGTGCGTGGATCGACGCATGGCTTGACGGCGGCGGCAATGGCTCGGAAAGGCAGCAAAATATTTTCTTAGGATTTCAAGATTTTAGGCTCTGATACCATGTAGAAAATAAGAGTAATAATGTGTGTTTGTATTCATGATCTCAAGATATATTATATAGTGGTATATAATACCTATATAAGCTAGGAAAATGTCATAGAATGTACTTACAATTACAAGTAATATTCTAATTCCTTAATAAAGATGACGAAGAAGAAGTCCAAGGGTAGAATTGTCATCACATTTTCAGTTTTGAGTCCAGGGATGATTTTTGTCCTTTTGTACTTGTTCAACCGTTGATTTCATTGTGTCAACAACGGAATTGAGCAAAATGGGTTAGTTTCAGATTTTAGGGTCAATTTATCAATTTTACAAAAACTTAAGGCTAGTTTTGCACTTTCAAATTTTATAAGGTTATTTCTACACTTTTGAAATTTAATAGGGTTATTTATGCACTTTACCCTATAAACAACAATGTTCTTTATGTGATATTGTTTGATTCGTCGTAACAAGTAGATTATAAATATCAAATTGTTATGTGTCGATATTACACGTAACAAAAATATAAACAATCAAATATGTTTTTTGAAAACCTTGGAAAGCTTCTTGTGCAGATTGAAGAGGGGTTACTCCCTCTATCCCATTTCAAACTGGACACTTTGATTTGAGCACTTGACTCAAAAAATATTTGATCCTTAATATCTGTTGTTAAGGATAATTAATACTTATGATAACTTGATATTTTGAAAGTATATGTTACAATGAATCTAATAATGTATCACTCAATTATAATAATATTTATACTTATACACTAGTTTAATTTTATGGTCAAAGTTGATAAATTTTGACTAAATAAATATTTATCTTGAAATGATATAGTACGTGGCTTGTGTGACGAGTATTTCTTAAGCACGTGATAAGCTAGCCAAATTATTGCCGAAAGGTGCCCCGCTACTCCATCAATCGTTTGTTTTGAAAATAATTATTTATAGTTGCTTGGAAAAATGCCAAATATCAATTAGAATAAGTGGAATTAAAATTCAATTCAACTACCATCAAGAATAATTAGTCTATTGCAAAAATATCTAAATTACATGTTAACCAGACTGATCGTTCGTACTGTTACAAATTAAAAGATTCAATAAAAACGGTAATATTGTCATCAGGATATCAACTCGCTTCCGCGAAAACCATGATCACTTGGCAGAGAGGAGCGTATCACACATCAATCTCTTCGCTAAACAGGGATCTTCAAGAATTGCAACACCACATTTCCCAAAGCAGATCTATGTTGTTCAAACCGCAAACACCTTAAAAAACACAGATATGAAGCATCCAAATTAATGAAAAACTAATAAAAAACACATAAAATTATAAAAACTCGATTTGTACAACCAGATCGAGAACAAAACTTCGACGTGAACAACTAAATATAGTGTTCGTCACGAACGCAAATCTAATCTATCAGGTCAAAAAACAATACTAATATGTGAAGACAGGTTCACACTTATTCAATAACCACTCAAAGAATATCAAAGGAAAATTTACTATTTTCACATCTTCCATTATGAGAAACTGGGGAAAAGAAAAATTGAAGAGATTTTTTTTTTTAGAGAGGGAAGAAGGAGATACGGCTTACTGCCCTCCATCCATCTTGTTGCCTATGAAAAGATATGTCTAGCTTACTTCATTAGGTATATTGTCAAATAATTAAACATCTTTATTAACTGTGATCCAATGATTAAGATGGTTGTTCGTTCCTACAACTAGGTCGGTCTTCATCCCGTCTCATCAAGCCTGCCTGTCCTTACAATTTGTTTATTTTGAATAAAGCTAATTAATCTATGAGTGAGGATGAGGAGAGTGAAAATTCATAGTGAAACTCATTGTGAATGGTCTGAATAGTAGTAAAAGACTAAATCACTAATCACCTTTTTAAAAGATGCAACTAATTAGGGCTGCACTTGTTTTTTCACTATTGTTACATCATTCACTGTGTGATTTCACTATAAATTTTCACTCTCTTTATCATTATTCTTAATTTATGAAAGATTTTTCAACATTTAATTGGAGATTATAGAACGTACATGCGAATTTAACAAATAAAATATATTAGAGTAATTATTATTGGGGAAAAATACATTTATAACCCTAACGTTAGGTTGAAAACGCCAATATAACCATTCGATCTTAGAAAGTGCTAATTTAACCCTAACTAATTATTGTATGTGTCAATCTAACCCTAACTTTCAAAAAAAATTGTGCCGATATAGCCAAACTCCCTATTTTGGGAATTGACCAAATAAATTCAGGCATGATCAAAAATTGAAATGACAAATGTTTCTTTTTCAAAACCTAATGTTCTCGTCGCTGTCGCCTTTTTCCTTTGATCAAAACGTTTCTTTTTCTTCTTTGACACTTCTTTTCTCCTCCGTCGTTGACGTTTCTTTTCTCCTCCACCGATCAAAACATTTATTGATCTCCTTCGCCGCATGCAACCACCTACCTCCCTCCCCCCTCCTCACCGCGACACCGCCACCCCCCGAGAGTGAAGGAAGATCAAACTACCCCCCAGACACCATCGTCTGCTATTACCAGCAGCTCTTATCCTCCATCGCTCCCTACCGCCACCCTCTCCCCTCCCCCTCGCCGCCCCTTCTTCTTCCTCGACATCTGCCACCGCCAGAAACCCTAGCCACAGCCTCGCCATCGTACCTCACCCCTCCCCCGCCTACGCCACCTTCTCCCCTACCTCTCGCCGCTGCCCTCCTCCTTCCCCGACCTCCGCCACTGCTGGAAACTCTAGCCACAAATCGTTCCCGCCGTCATACCCCCCCCCCCCCCCGCTTCGACCACCATCTCTCCTCCCTCTTGTCGTTGCCCTTATCCTTCCGCGACCTCTGCCACCGCTAGAAACCAAAGCCACAGATCCATCCCCGCCATCGTATCCCACCCCCCCCCCCCCGCCTCGGCCACCCTCTGCCCTCCCCCTGCCGCCTCCACCCTCTCTCCCCCCCCTTTTCGCCGCCCTCCTCCTTCCCCAACCTCCGCCAATGCTAGAAACCCTAGGTCCACCCCCTCTCCTTCCCCCGACTCCACCACATCCATCTACCACCGCTAAGACTGGTATCGGAAATAGAACGAGAAAAAAATAGACTGGAGTGGGTCGATCATGTTTAACGCGGAAGATAAGAGTTTATCCTTTTTATTTTAAGAAAAAAACTTTAAGGCAAGGGAAAAATCATCTTTTCATCAATATACGGCTTAACGAACGTTTACTAAAAAGTCAATGGAGTCAAAGATTATTTTGGCACTTTCTGAGCGTGCAAGATTTTATTGGCACTTTCAGTTTAAAGTCAGGGTCATTTTGGCACTTAATTCTTATTATTATTATTATAAAAATATATCAATTTAATACAATAAACCTTATAATTCTCCCCAGTACAAAAAAAAGTCCGTCTCTTGAAAGACGGTCTTTCCATAAGTAATGGAAAGACCAAGGTTTAAAGTGCACATTAGAAGAAATGAAGATAAAATTTCGGGTTGCATGAATCAGGTTATAAACTTTATAACTACTACACGTTGCATAATAAATATTTAAGATTGCAACTAAGATCTTTTACCTTTTGTTATTCTAATTAAACTCCGTCTTTCCATAGGCATATGGAAAACCTGTTTATCTTAAGACTTTGCCAAAAAAAAAAATCTCATTTTTATACTAAAACAGTAAAATAATAAAAATTTTGTGATATATTTTTTAATGTACCTCATGAAGTTATGATACATTCTACATTTGCCTCTGAGTGAAGGTGTAACAATGGCTAGAATTTATCAATTTAACCAAACAATATTTTAAGTTACGAACAAAATATACTTTGTTTTCACCTTTGCTTTTGCATTTGATACAACTAAGTACTATGCGATTTGTAATCCTCCATTTCGCTAAACTTGTAATTTTCATTTTGCATTTTATTTTATTTCACTGAATACGTATATACATTCCCACAGTTGCCGGAATTTAGTTTAATTGGCAACATATGAATGAGGGTAGTGTAGCTTCATGGGTTGTCGGCCATTGAACCTTTGGAAGGTTGAAGATTTTTTGAAATAGCGGAAGAGCAGGATGAAGCAAAAAATCGTTACCTATCTGATACCATGAAAGTGTGTAATTCATCACATTTGGTGTGTCTATCATAGATGAATAAATAGAGTACATGAAGCTAAATACATCGAACTTAAACTGTTCTATATATGTACAGTATCAATCATAATTAGACAAAATCAATCAGGATATTCTATCATCTACTCTATCACTATTTATTCATTTGACTTTTCTATCTCTTCAATCAATTTTCATCACAAATTTACATTTCTGTGAATTTTAGTCTCTACTGAGTCTGACCATAATAACTCTCTTAAAACATTTAATTCAAAATTTAGAAAAAGAGAACTTTTTGTTTGCAATCTTTTCTAGAATGATTTTCCTTGGCAGTTTCAAGATGATTTTGAGTAACTAGAGACACGCAGTGAAGGTGATTATTTCTGCCCTAGAACTAGGCAATTTTAAGACCAGAAAGTGGTTTAGTGAACCAAGTGCCATAATGCATGGAGAACAATTTATGATCACTTCAAAAAGATTCAGATCGACTATGATTTAGCCATGGCAAAGTATAAATAAAACAAAAATGACATTATTTGAAAATTACGTACCCAAAATAGTAAGAATATATTACTTCCGTTTCACTATGTTTGACACCATATGTTTAGATGTTGTATTTTTTTAAGTTGAAATGTATGGAGGAAATCAGTGAAGAGAGTAAAAAGTTTAATGAGTGGTTGAGAATTATGTACTTTTTGTCATAAAAGGAAATGTGACAAACTTAGAAAAACATACAAATATGGTAATTGTGCCAAACTTAAGAAAACAGAGGGAGTATGGAATTTTCATAATGTATTCTTAACTTTAATAATTTTTGTAAAGGATTTATTATGAGATAATGTCTTACAAAATAAAAATGACATGTTTTTTTAAAGTTAAAATGATATTCTG
Source organism: Rubia yunnanensis (assembly GCA_037428765.1). Taxonomy (NCBI): domain Eukaryota; kingdom Viridiplantae; phylum Streptophyta; class Magnoliopsida; order Gentianales; family Rubiaceae; genus Rubia; species Rubia yunnanensis. The sequence continues at coordinate 69,984,623 of CM075071.1, read as the reverse complement.
AAGATATTTTGAAAACTTAGTATTCCAAAATATCCTTAATTTTTCAAAATTATTTCCTATTATATCCGTCCATATAAAAGGAGTGAGTCAAAAGCAATTCTACCATCTTGTAAAAGAAGAGATGTATATTTAAATTTGAATTTACAGAATGTCTTACTGGTATCATTTACAATTATTTGATACAATCACAAAAAGTTTCAAAAATTATTAACAGAAAGAAAGTAATCCCTCCGTCCCAGCTGTATTTGCACTTTTGTTTTTTTACACTATTCTCTATTAAACTTTAATCGCATATTTAAATAAATATATGAACAACAATATTATCGTATATGATATTTTTCAAATCGTCATAACAAGTAATTTTTAAATATTAAGTTTTTATTTGCCATTATACGAAGGTAAAGATATTAACGGTTAAACATGTGCTTTGGACAACGTACAAAAAGTAAAAGTGCAAAAACAGTTAGAATGGAGGGAGTACAAAATCCTGAATAGAAAATATGCAACCACAATCCTCATTTGAATCTCTCTCTCTGCTAGATTTTCTCAAATACCATCCTCATTTAAATATCTCTATCTCTTGTCTGTGAGTGTTTTCCCAAAGACCATCCTCATTTGACTCTCTCTCTTGTGTGTTAGTGTGTGTTAGTGTGTGTTTTAGTGCTAGTGTGTGCTTTAGAGTTTTTATGTGTGTGTGAGTGTGAGTGCGTGTGTGTGAGTGTGAGTGCGTGTGTGTGATTTTAGAGAGTGTGTGTTTTAGTGTGTGTGTTTTGTGTGTGCGTGTATTTTTTAATGTGTGTTTTAGTGTGTGTGTATTTTTAATGTGTATTTGTGAGTGTGTGTGGTGTGTAGGTGTGATTTAGTGTGTGTGATTTAGTGATTTAGTGTGTGTGATTTAGTATGCCTGTGTGTGTGATTGTTAATGAGTGTGTTTTAGTGTATTTTAGCGTGTGAGAGAGAGAGAGAGTGTGTGTTTTAGTGTGCGTGAGTGTGTTTTTTGGTGTGTTTTAGTGTGTGTGAGTGTGTTTTTTGGTGTATTTTAGTGTGTGATTTGGTGTGTGTGTGTGTGTGTGAGATTTTTAGTGTGTGGGTGTTTAAGTGTGTGTTTGTGAGTGTGTATTTTTGATTTTGTGTGTGTGTGAGAGAGAGAGAGAGTGTGTGTTTGTGTGTGTGTGTTTTAGTGTATTTTAGTGTGCTTGTTTGTATTTTTTTTTTGTATTTTTGTGTATTTTTGTGTATTTGCGTGTGTGTGTTTTAATGTGTGTGTGTGAGAGAGATTTTGTGTGTGTTTGTGTATTTTAGTGTGTTTTAATGTGTTTGTGTGTTTTAATGTGTGTGTGTCTGTTTTAGTGCGCATGTGTGTGTGTGAGAGAGAGAGATTTAGTCTATTTTAGTGCATGTGTGTGATTTTGTGTGTGTGTGAGAGAGATTTAGTCTGTTTTAGTGCATGTGTGTGATTTTGTGTGTGTGAGAGAGATTTAGTCTGTTTTAGTGCGTGTGTGTGATTTTGTGTGTGTAAGAGAGATTTAGTCTGTTTTAGTGCGTGTGTGAGAGAGATTTAGTCTGTTTTAGTGCATGTGTGTGATTTTTGTGTGTGTGAGAGAGATTCAGTCTGTTTTAGTGCATGTGTGTGATTTTGTGTGTGTGAGAGAGATTTAGTCTGTTTTAGTGCGTGTGTGTGATTTTGTGTGTGTGAGAGATTTAATCTGTATGTGTGTTTGTTTTAGTGCATGTGTGTGATTTTGTGTGTGTGAGAGAGATTTAGTCTGTTTTAGTGCGTGTGTGTGATTTTGTGTGTGTGAGAGATTTAATCTGTATGTGTGTCTGTTTTAGTGTGCTGTGTTTTTGTGTGTGTGTATGCGCGTTTGTCTTAGAGTGTGTGTGTGGTTAAGTTTGTGTGTGTGCGTGTGTTTTAGTGTGTCTTAGTGTGTGTGTGTGTGTGCGCGCGCGTGTGTTTGTTTGTGTGTGTGTGCACACGTGTTTGTGTGTGTGTGTTTTTAGTGTGCGTGTGTGTGTTTTAGTATGTGTGTGTTATTGTGTGATTTAGTGTTGTGTGTGTGTGTTTTTTAGTGGGTGTGTTTGTGTGTGTAGGGGGGGGAGGGTGTTTTTGTGTGTGTGTGTTGGGGGGAGGGGGGTGGTTTGTGTTTTTGTGTGTGTGATTATGGGTACTTTAGTGTGTATGTGTGTCTCTCTGTGTGTGATTGTTTGTGTTTTAGTGTGTATGTGTGTGTGTTTTAGTGTGTATGTGTGTGTTTTTTAGTGTGTGTGAGAGAGTGTGTGTGTGTGTTTTAGTTTGTTTTAGCGTGTATTTGTGTGTGTGTGTGTGTGTGTTTATGTTTTTGTGTGATTTAGTTTGTGTGTGTGTGTTTTACTATGTATATTTTTTAGTGAGTGTGTTAGTGTGTGTGTGTATGTGTACGCGCGCACACACATTAGTGTGTGTATGTTAGTGTGTGTGTGTATTTTTTTTGGTGTGCTTTAGTGTGTGTGTGTGTTTTAGTATGTGTTTGTGTGTGAGTGTGATTTAGTGTGTGTATGTTGTGTGTGTTTGTGTTTTAGTGTGTGTGTGTTGTAGTGAGTTTTAATGTGTGTATGTTTTTTTCAATGTGTTTGTGCATTTTTTAGCGTGTTTGTGTTTTTTAGCGTGTTTTTGTTTTTTTAGTGTGTGCGTTAGTGTATGTTATTGTGTGATTTAGTGTGTGTGTGTTATTGTGTGATTTAGTGTGTGTGTGTGTGTTATTGTGTGATTTAGTGTGTGTGTGGGTGTTTGTGTGTGTGTGTGTGTTTTAGTGGGTGTGTTAGTGTGTTGGTGTGTGTGTGTGTTTGTGTGTGTTTAGTGTGTGTGTGTTTCACTGTGTTTTTGTTAGTCTATTTTAGTGTGTATGTGTGTGTGTGTGTGTGTGTGATTGTCTGTGTTTTAATGTGTATGTGTGAGTGTTTTTGTGTGTGTATGTGTGTGTGTGTGTTTAGTGTGTGTGTGTTTCACTGTGTTTTTGTTAGTCTATTTTAGTGTGTATGTGTGTGTGTGTGATTGTCTGTGTTTTAATGTGTATGTGTGAGTGTTTTTGTGTGTGTATGTGTGTGTGTGTGTTTGTGTGTGTGTGTGTGTGTGTTAATTTGTTTAAGCGTGTGTGTGTGTGTTTGTGTGTGTGTGTGTGTGTTAATTTGTTTAAGCGTGTGTGTTTTAGTATGTGCGTTAGTGTGCGTGTTTGTGTTTTTGTGTGATTTAGTTTGTATGTGTGTGTGTTTTAATTTGTATAAGCGTGTGTGTTTTAGTATGTGCGTTAGTGTGTGTGTTTGTGTTTTTGTGTGATTTAGTTTGTATGTGTGTGTGCGCTTTAGTGTGTATGTTTTTTAGTGAGAGTGTTAGTGCATGTGTTTGTGTGTTTTAGTGTGTGTGTGTGTGTGTGTTTGTTTTGGTGTGTTTTAGTGTGTGTGTGTGTGTGTGTCTCTGTGTGTGTTTGTGTGTGTGTGTGATTTAGTGTGTGTGAGTTTTAGTGTGTGTGAGTTTTAGTGTGTGTGTGTGTGTTTAGTTTGTGTGTGTTTAGTTTGTGTGTGTTTGTGTGTCTGTGTGTTATAGTGTGTTTTAGTGTGTGCCCGTTTGTTTTGTGTGTGTGTGTGTTTGTGTGTGTGTGTTTGTGTGTGTGTGTGTGTTTGTGTGTGTGTGTCTGTGTGTTATAGTGTGTTTTAGTGTGCGCGTGTTTGTTTTGTGTGTGTGTGTGTTTGTGTGTGTGTGTGTGTGTTTGTGTGTCTGTGTCTCGACAAGGAAACAACCTGGATCACCAATTAAGACCCCTAAATGATCGCTCACCGGTAGAGAAGGCCCTAAAGTTATGGGATGTAAAACTATATTGGTAGTTACGCACACACACACACTCAAACACACAAACTCTTTAACACACACACGTGCAAACACACTCTAACACACACACAAAACACACACACACACACACTAAAACACACACACTAAAACACACACACTGACACTAAAAAACACACACACTATCACTAACACTAACATTAAAAAACACACACTAACACCAAAAAACACACAGAATACTAAAACACACACTAACACCAAAAAAACACACAGAATACTAAAACACACACTAACATTAACACACTCGCACTCTAGCTCCAACTCTAGCAGTAACACTAACACCCAAACACCAGAACAAACACAATCTAACGCTAACATATACATATACATTTACACACTCTAACAGTAACACACACGGTAATACTAACACCAACACACTCTTTTTTTTTTACAGTAACACTAACTCTAACTCTAAAACTAACACTAGATTACATTCTTACTATAATGACCATCAGTTAACTATAAAATAATAATTTATTGATATATCATCCAATAGATAAAAAATAAAAAAGGGCAAAATACAAAACTAATCATATTATTTGTGAAAGTGCTAATCTAACCCTGTAAAATCTGAAAGTGAGAAACTATCCTTATGACTTTGAGCAATTGTGCAGAATTACTCAAATTGCACTATTTCGGCATAGGCTGAAGGAATTCAGTCGTTGACCTCATCTCATCTGATAAGATAAAAATACCACTGAGTTTAAAACTGAAAATGTCATGGTCATCTAGCCCTTGCTGGCGTGGCCCGTAGTTTGATTAAAAGGGATTAATTTCAAAACAAACAACTATTTTTCTTCTTCTTCAAAAACACATTCGATCTCCATCGCGCCATTGTCATCGCCCTAGAATATTATCTCCCTGTTCTCACCGCCCAAATAACCCTTCCACTACCAATCACCTCCTATCGTTGACGTCAAAAACCTTCTTGTGTTACCTAGCTATGAATAGGTAATGAGAATAAGAATTCAGAAAATAGGAAAAAAGACAAATTAGCATTAGTGAAAAGGATGAACACACATATTTGGTGGCACCCTCGATTCCATTGCCTCATGCCGCAGCAGACAGCAGACACCACCTTCTTGTGCGCGAGATTCGGTACTATTCCAAATAAGGGTTATACCTAACCGCATTTCGTTGTACTTTTTTATATTGCATCTAAATCCTTTGTTGAAAACCGTAGAAGTGTATTGACACAAATATATAATTAAACAAATTAAAAAGTTGTCACAACCTTCATATCATCGTCACACTACTGGAAAACAGGTACATACGCACCAGTATACTTGTACTCATGAATTTATCATGTTAACATCAGTACCGGTGCGTATGTAACCAATTGCACAGGTATTTACCATGTTAACATTAATACCAGTGCAAATAATTACATACGCACTCGTATCTTATCAACCGGTGTACATTTCACCTAACTTTGCACCGGTATTGGTTCTACCGGTGTACAATTTCAAAAATTTTACACCGGTATTATCTCTATAGGTGGTTATGACCTGTACATTTGGTTACATGTGCAACGATAAACGATTACCAGTGTGTACATGTTTCCCTTTTTTTTTTATTATTAATTTGGCGCCAAGAGGACAACTTTTTAGACTAGTAACGGGAAATTACCGGTGAAAAAAAATGCGGGAACAAATTGTATTTGTACACCGGTTACTATTAGAACCGGTGTAGGAATTTAACACGCACTGGTATTTTATTAATACTGGTGCATCGGTTTTTTTTATAGTGATTTAGCACAAAAATATTCGTTTTTGCATCGGTACTTTGATCTTACCGGTGCAGAAGAAGAAAATACGCGGGATTGAGCTAAATATCTACACCGGTGACTGTTTGTACTGGTGTAATGAGTTACAAATGCACTGGTAAAGTATACATACCGGTGTACAAAATCACATTAAATGCTCACCTACCACCTTTTTTTAGCGGGTTAAAAATGAGATTTTTGAAAGAAGATGTTCATTAATGGTGTTTTTTGGTTGATGAAGGCATTGAATTCTCCACAATGAAGACCCTTGAAGGTACCATTTTTTTAATTACATTTATGGATATTAAGAATTTCATGTATGATTTTGGTTAGTAGAGATATTTACATTTTGTGTTTGATCATTTGACGGTGAATGAGGTAGAATTGTTGATATTAATTTGTGATTTGTTCTCAATGTTGTTGTAGTTATAATGCTATGGATTTTGATTCCTATAGTGTTGGACATGTTAAGAATGTTGTAATTGTAATGTGAAATATTGGTGTATATTGTGCATTTATGATGTTGCATGATTAGGAAGTCAACATGAAAAATTATACTATATTAAATGTGTTGAAGTTTGATTGTTGGACATTTAATGATATGCAGAGTCATATTACGCCATCGAGAGGTGTAAGCATGTGCATGCCAACGTTAGTAGGGTGAGCGATAAATATATTATGTTTGTGGATGAGTTCCTGGAGCATGCTTTTAGTCGAGAGAAGCGAATATTATGTCCCTGTCGTGATTGTGGAAATCAAATTCGTACTGATAAGAAAGACATCCTGAAACTCCATTTGTATAGCAGGGGGTTTGCGAAAGATTATGTTGTATGGACCTTTCATGGGGAAAAATCTCCACCGTAAGTGAGAGTTAGTAGTGAGGGAGAGTGTTTTGGGGATGCTAAATTGGATGACATGTGTGAGGCGGTTGTTAATGAGTTTAGAGGTAGGCCCGAGGTATTGGCTAACTTCCTTGGTGAGAAGGATACACCATTGTATCCCGGTTGCAAGAAGAAAGACACGGTCATATCGTGTTTGATGGAGTTGTTTAATTTGAAATGTGTGGGGTCATGGATTGATACTAGCATGAATAAATTGGTTAAGTTTTTGAATGAAAAGCTTCCACACGGTAACGGGGTTCCTGATAACCTTTATGAAGCTAAGAGAATTTTGTGTCCGATGGGATTGGAGTATAAAAAGATACATGCTTCTCTGAATGATTGTGTCCTATATAGGGGTGACCTTAAGGATAAGATTTGATGTCCAGTATGTAATGTGTCGCGTTATAAGAAGAAGAGAAATGTGGTTTCGATGGAGAGCATGTTGTGCCGGTGAGGAGGTGGGTGCCCGCCCAATTTATGTGGTATTTTCCAATTATTCCAAGGCTGAGAAGGTTGTTTAAGAAAGAAAAGGATGCAAAGAACTTGGCATGGTGCGTTGATAGGGAAGGTTGTAAAGATGATGATATAATTCGACACCCGGCTGACACAGACCAGTGGAAGAAATTTGATAAGATGTATCCACACTTTGCATCCAAACCTAGGAATTTGAGATTTTCTTTGTGTATTGATGGTATGAACCCATTTGGGAATATGTCCTCAAAACACAACTCGTGGCCGGTTATGTTTTCCATTTACAATCCCCCCCGGTACTTGTGCATGAAGAGAAAATATGTGTTGATACCCATCATGATTTCAGGCCCGAAACAACCTGGAAATGACATAGACACTTATCTTTCCACTTTGATAGAAGACTTGAATGCGCTTTGGTCGGTTAGCGCCTTAATGTTTGATGGTTTTAGTGGTGAAGATTTCACATTGAGGGCAATGTTTTTTGTACCATAAATGATTTCCCGACATATGGTAAGCTTTCCGGGTATGTGGTTAAGCGTCACAAGGCTTGCTCAATTTGTGAGGATGAGACAGATTACCATCAGTTGCGAAATGAGCGGAAAACTATTCATTTGGGTCACCATAAATTCTTGTCGGTGAAGCACAAGTTGCGGGATAACGCGATTGCATCAGTTGTTCGGAAAGAGAGGAGAAAGGCACCCAAACCTTTGACCAGTGTAGTTATTCACAACAAGGTGAAGAAATTGAATATTGTTCTTAGTAAGAAGTTATCAAAGGGTGGTGGGGTTATAGATGGACCGTGGAAGAAATGGTCCATTTTCTTCGATTTGCCGTACTGGGAAAATTTGGAGGTTCTCCATTGTTTGGATTCCATGCATATAAAAAAGAACGTTTGTGGGAGTCTAATTGGAGCACTTCTAAACGTTCCCAGGAAGACTAAGGATAACTTGAATGCGAGGAAAGATTTAGTGGACCTTGGTATACGGTTGGATCCAACACCAGAGGTAAGAGGGAAGCGAACATACCTTCCCCCGCTCCTTACAATTTGTCAGTTGCTGAGAGGAGATCGGTGTGTGAGAGCATCCAAGGAATGAAAGTACCGTTCGGTTACTCCTCTAATGTTAGTCGGTTGTGAATGATGAGTTGCGTCTCAATGCTTTGAAATCACACGATTGTCCTATCCGTATGCAACAACTTTTGCCCATTGCAATCTGTGGGTGTTTGAAAGAGGAAGTTAGATTTTCAATTATGCGCTTGTGTTTCTTCTTCAACACGATATGCAGGAAAAATATTAGCAGGCAACAGCTAGATGAACTGGATCGAGAAGCTGTTGTTGCTCTATGCCATTTGGAGAAGTATTTAACCCATCATTCTTTGACATCATGGTGCACCTAGTGGTACACTTGGTTAGGGAGATACGTATGTGCGGGCCTGTTTGAATGCATTGGATGTATCCCTTTGAGCGTCACATGGCTGTTTTCAAGTGTTATGTTCATAATTGTAGTCGACATGATGCCTACATTGTTCAGAGGTACGTCACTGAGAAGATCATCGAGTATTTTACAGCGAACTAGCAGTTGGTGTTCCAGGTGGACCCCACTGAGGAAGGCGGAATGAGATTCCACGTTTTCAGGGTATGATTCATACACCCTATCACGTTGATTTGATGACTGTTCACTTGTATGTATTATGTAATAGTAGCGAGACTGTAACATATGTTTAAGAGAATGTTTCCCTATTGGAAGAGATTCATCCAGACTGGCCCTCGAATAAAATTCAGGTCGAGCATTTTTCAAGGTTTATTAACTGGTTTTACCATCATTGTAATGTCGAAGGGATGCCCAGTAAGCTTCGAACCTTTGCAAGGAAGCCGAATTGCACCGTTAGACGATACCTTGGTTATGACATTAACGGCTTTAGTTTCTCAACATTGGTGAAGGATGAGAAGAACACCACTCAAAACAGTGGTGTTTATATTGAATCTGAATCCATGTGACAGGCAAGCAAGAGAGATAAACATCCGTTTTTTGTTGTGATGCCTTTCTATGGGGTGATTGAGGAAATTGGGGAGTTGGATTATGTAGAGTTCAAGGTTGTTGTTCTCAAGTGTCGTTAGGTGGAACACGGTTTAGGTGTTGTAGTTGAGAAGCCCATGGGGTTCACGTTGGTCGACTTTAATCGTGTAGGATATGATGATGACAAGTTCATCTTAGCTGCCCAGGCACGACAGGTTTTTTACATCAAGGACCCTTCGAATGAGAAGTATAATGTTGTTTTGCATGGGAAGAAGTTTTACTTTGATGAGGAGATTGATCAGCCTGCCATAACTGATAATCCTGAGTTTCCATCAGTATTTCCTGGTTTGGAAGATGTTGGGGGACCCCGTTGTTGGAAGGTTTTCTCATAGTGATGGGTTATGGGTTGATGAGAGAGGTGAAATAGTAGGTGGGGGCAATGTCTTGAAGCGGAAGCGATAGATTGGTCGTTCCTGGCCATTGTTTTTGTGACCATATTTTGTGAAAAATCGTATGATCATTAAGCGAATTAGCATGTAATGTACTCCCTCCATCCCAGGTTAAACTGCACACTTTCTATTTTGGGTTGTCCCTATTTTAATTGCACAAGATCAGCTTTTACCATTTTTGGCCAAGTTGACTCCAATTGAAAAGATAAAATTGCCCCCAAGTCAATAAATATTTACAGCCTTAATGGCTAATTAATTAAGGCTGGTGGCGTGTGTTTTGCATTTGAGTGTCTTGGTTTTCGGGCTGGAGGCGTGTGGATTTGTTTTGAATAAACGAACCCACGCCTGACATGTTTACAAGCGTTTGCATTATTGCTCTATCACCCTTCCCGTTGCTCCATTATTGCTCTCAGCCGATAGACTTGCTCTCTCATTTTTTGTTCCAATCCCTAAAACCCCTTCTCTCATATTCCACATCGCTCCTCTCCTTTCTCTCCCACTCCCTCAAACCCTACCCGCTCCTCTCCCATTTTCTTTCATTTTTACCCCATTTTGCCTTTGTTTCTATTCATCTTGCTGTAATTAAACTTGCTCTTCACTATTTGGTGTCGATCGATTATGTTTTAATCATTTTTTGTTGTTGGGTTTTGTAAATCCGAGGAAATTTTCAAGATCTGTTGTTTCACATCACGGGAAGTGGGTTTTGACGCCTCTTTTTGTGTTGTTCTTCATAATATTGTGTTTGTTCTTCATAGTTTTCTGTTTTTGGATTAGGGTTTCAGTTGTTTTTGCTTAATAATTGAAAAGTCATCTCGGATCTGTGGTTTGTGTTATTTCTGTTGTTTCTGTGGATTAGGGTTTCAGTTGTTTCTGTGCTTAACAAATATTAGGTTTTATTTTTTTCTCATTTGGGGTTTTTGAAATTTTACCTGAATCAAATTTTCGCCGCTGTTGTTAACAAGGAATGAGTAGAGGTTGATTGTTTCATGCTTGATTTTATCATGCCTTGATGTTTGAAAGTTAGATTTGATTGTAAAGTGTCAATTTCCTTGTTGTAATCTCTGAGATTTGTTAGGATTTCTATCTGGTTACTCCATTTTTCTAGTCAAATAAGTTTTAATCCCTGCATTTTCTGCTCTAGAGTTGTGAATGTTCATCTCTGTTCTAGGATCTGTTATTTCCCCATACATTTCATGGTCTACGTGTGCTCCGTTGTAAATCTATGAAACTTGGCTACATTTTAGTACTCCTCTGTTTCAAATATGTATTTTTGCACAATAAATGTTGTAAAATTGTTATTAGCCTATTCGAATGCTATATTTTCTGAGTCTATGTAGTTGTCAACCGCACGTGTCCTCCTATATTCGTGAATTCCTGTCAATAGCCATTGTTCAGTAGCTTCTGTTCTCCTTTGTTGATCAAAGTTGTTCGACAGTGTTCCTTAGTTTCTCTCTACTTGTCAATAGCCTCAGCCATCTGTTTGTGCGTTTGAAAATGACACATAGGGACAGGGATTTGGAGGGGCATGGACCTTTAGCCCCCAGCCAACCCTTGAATGATGTTGACTCTAATGCACTAACAGTTCCCAGTCCTACTCTCAGTCCCAGTTTTGATAAATCGTAGCCCTCACTGGATCATGTTCAGGAAAACGATCCTTTGACTTGGACCGATTATGAAACATGCTCGGGGGACTGGTCCATAGCCACACATTTCAATCCTGTAAATTTATCACACATGGACTAAACTGAGTCATAACCCCTTTCTGATGAAGAATCAGAATATGTACATGCCTGTTCGGATTCACAGTCCCAGCCACACCCAAAATCTAATTCTGAGTTACTTAATGCTGAGTCACAACCCCATTTGGATCCCAGTTCTGCATTTGGGAATCCTATACCTGAGTTACATTCCCTCTCAGGCAGTGACTCAAAGTCTGATTCTGAGTTTGACCCACACCCCTCTGTTTACTTCAAAGGAAGTGAGTTTCCCAAGTATGGGGAACCAGGATTCTTTGAAACGGGTGCAACCTTATACCCCGGTAATTGGCCTAAGTGTGAACCACCTGAAACACCAAGGATTAGGAAAGACATTGCAACGTTAGTCGTGCGACATGAAATGTATGCCATGGTGGAGAGGGCTGAAAAATATTTGATTGAAGCTGGGCCTGAGTCCGAAGAGAAGGGGGAAAATGATCATGGCTCTAAACTGTGCTAAATTGTTATTGTCTTACCTGCACTGCAATCAGGTTGTGTCTCTCCTGTTTTGTTAATTTGTTTTCTGTTTCATGAATCATTATGCTTACTCCTTGTGTTTTGGTGTGCATGATGGTGATGTTTGTTGCTGAGGCAACAATCATGTTTTATACAGAATAACTGAATATGCAGCCTTTCTTATGTGTGTTTATTTTGCACTTAACCTGGCTTGGCATGTTTCTGATTTTTATATATGCAGCCTTGCTTGTGTGTGTTTAATTTGCACTGAACCTGGCTTGGCATGTTTCTAGTTTTGGGCTGTGAATGGAGCAATAACATGTGATTCTTTTTTATAAGTCACAGTTTGCATGTGAAATATGTGTTGCGTATGTGATGCTTGTCCCTTATTGATGCTGAAGCTGTGATAAATGAATATTACATGCAGCCATGCTTATTAGTCTATGAACTAATATGAAACTTGGCGGGGCATGATAATGAATATAAACATCGCTGAAATTATTTGAGTTTGAGATCCTACCTAGTTGATAGCCACCTATGATGACATTAATTATAATTAAAATCTTAGGGCGCAACCATGTTTTGTTAAAATCATTAGGATGGCAGCCTATGATGTTTATCCCACGTTTGTTAATATTGATTTTATGTGCTTTACCTGCCATTGGCTCTCAACTTCTGGACATGCTTCATTTTTTTGCCTCACATCCTCCTTAGTCTTTTAAATAAAGCTTGCATTCAAAAGGGATTTCAGCCATTCAAGCCTTTACAAGGTTGCCCTATAAACACACATTCACAAAATACATTGTATGTTTACTCTAGAACTAATTCTAGAAGCACAACCCTACAAAAATAAGATGAACCTACCATCATTGAGCTAGTTCCATACCTAGGATCAGATCCCTAACATTCCCGGCCCTTCCAATCCCAATCAGATGCTGTAACCAGCTCCTAACCAGCTCCTTAGACGATCTTTTCCCATATTTGGTAGTTTGAATTCATTCGCACCCCTCCACTTCATGATTTCTACCATGACACATTGTAAACTCAAAAATATCTTGTCAATAACTTTAGGGTCCTCTCTTTCGAAAGTATCATTCACCGCATTTAATAAACCCTCTAGCATTGTACTAGGGTTCTGGTATTAGAGGCTTTGGATTGAGGCAAAAAATCCTAAGTCCAGAATGTTTAGGTCTGGTAACTTGGTAGGTTGGCACACTAATTGGATACAAAACCCGTCTGAGGTGGTTGCAGCTAAAAATTCAGGGTCATTAGCATAAATATGGGATGGGGCATTGTCTTGTTGTATAAATATCTATTTACTTGCCCAAGGTGGCCAATTTTTCTTTTATGGCTGGTATGAGTTCATAAATCAGTTTATGCCTAATGGTGTCTCTATTAATTGACTGAATGGGTGTTAGAACCAGTGTACCCTTAGGCCTATTCATTGTTTTGTACTTCGCTGCTATGTACTCCATATATGGAAAGATCCATATTTTACCATCGAAAAGAACATTACCATGCATATGTATTACTGGTTTACACACATCACACATAAACATTAGCTTCAGAATGTAATGCTTACTTTGAACACTCTAAATGGATCAGGTTCATTAGGGGCTAGAATAAACCTGGTTGTTGCCTCTGTGATGTAGAACCACTTTTCGTCAATGTGGATGACATAGTGCATGTCCTTGAACATCATGTTGCACTCCAGCTTGGTTAGGCACCATTCTAACCTTGTTTCCTTGCATGTTTGTGTCAAGCATGGATGAATAGCGTTGGTGTGGCTCCGTATTTCTTTGTTTGCTATTGCTCTTTGGATTGTGCTCTTACTCACGTGTAAACCCGCTGCTGTACTCCTGCAGGTTCGCCTATCCCTCAATGGCAGTGCCATTAATGCATCGAGATCGACTGGCTTCTTGTTTGGGCCACACCTCCTGTGTCTTATTGAGCGGGAGTTCACTGGTTCACCATTAACCAGTTATTGCTTCACTCGTGACCAAATGGTGCTGATGATTCTAATTGACACAGCCCACCTTTATGTTGCCTCAACTCGCAAACTGTGTTTTATTTGCCCATTTTTAATGTTTTGGAGAAGGAAATGGGCAACATGTTGCCTCTGTTCATCCGTTAAATTTCTGCCCACCATCACAGCCTCAAGCTCAAGGATGAAAAACAAAAGAAAGGGGTTAGGATCCTGGCCAGGTCTTCAAGAACTGGCCAAATGTTTTTCTGAGAGCTATCTTTTGAGTTTTTTAGGGTTTGAAATGTATGGTACAATAAATGATGTATTTATAGGACCTAGTGTGAATTTTGGAGCAGTTGCATGTAGTAGAAAAAATACTTGTATTTTGGCTCCAAAATTTAAAAAATTTGGAGCCAAAGATTAGTTTTGGTGGGAAATTTTAATCTCCCAAAAAAAATTTAAACAGGTTTTCAGCCATTTCCGTTGTACTGTTCATACAGTACTTTCACCTATTCCGAGGCTGCCAACTGCAGCTTCTGTCAATCAAATCAGTACTATTTCCACTGTTCCTTTTTGCCCCCAAAAATTCTCTCTCTGCAAATTAACTAGGGACAAAGGGAGTATTTAATTGACACTCTTATATGATTTGGTTGGTATGATCCGTGATTTCAGTGGAGTGTTTATGAATTGAATAGGTGAAAATGTGTTTTAATTTTACTTAAAATTTCTACTAGGTGTTGGTTTGTTACACCGGTAAAGAATAAATTACCAGTGTAGAGAAACAAGGGAGGTACTCTTTTTGTACTTACGCACTGGTACTCTTACCGATGCTCAATACTTAGATTTTTTTTAATTTTTTTTTTTGCTCTCAGGTATGATAATGTTAATTTTTTTGGCATTTAAAGCAACATGAAGCAGCTACTTTTTATAAAAATTTCACCGGTAATGGTATCCATGTTGGGTACTTAGAAAAAAATTTAGATCTTTACTCTCGGGTCGGATTAGGTAGAATTTTTTTTATTTAAAGCAGCTGTTTTTTTTATAAAATTTGCACTGGTGCTAGGTACCTAGAAAAAAATGTGGGCCTTTACTCTCGGGTCAAATTAGGTAGAATTTTTATTATTTAAAGCAGCCTAAAGCAGCTGCTTTAGGCTACGTTTTACACCGGTATATGTAGAATACCGGTGTATAAAAAATGTTCCATTATTTAAAACCCTCTCAAATCCCCATTTTCCCAGTAGCAAATTTATATCTCTCACTCAATACCGTCTCAATCACAACCCATCTTTGTTGAAATCCTATGTAGGCTGTCATATAATCAGGTAAACCACTTCAATACCTTATGATTAATTAACAATTGCATATGAAATAGAATCATTGAGAATGTGACATCATGAATAGCTTGACTTGCATGTAAGGTGTTTGATGAAATGCTTCAATGTGTTTTTTAGGAAATGCCTCCCAAATCCAATTCGAAAAGGATACGCCATTCATCGTCTCCATCATTGACGAAAGTATCACCACACACTTACCCGGATGGTACCTTCGTATCCGAGGAGGCTAGGTTTGTCAATGAATCATACAATGGAAGCCGTCATCACATAGAGAGAGGAATTGAAGCATCTCCCCCATTTAAACAAACTATCTGGAAGCTTGGGTGGGAAAAATTCTGCGAGACTCCACAACCATTCAACCTGACCATTGTAAGTGAGTTCTATGCAAACTTGAAGTGCGGGCCAATCTACGATCACGTGTATTGTAGAGGTAAAACTGTCTCTGTCACACCAGAATTAATCAATGGCTTGTTTGGGTTGCCCAATGTTCCAAATGATGAGGACGAGTTTCTCGTACTCCATTTTCTAGGTGATGACGGCTATATTCTACAACAACCAATTGAGAAGGATATCGTTGGGACAGTAACTAGGGCAGGTACAGACATAGATGAGTTGGTCAAATCAGGTTGGAGAAAAATATCTAAGAAAACTCTAACTCCGGAAATGAATGGGTGGTACCACTTTGTGGCATCTAGAATCCATCCAGTAACTGTGAACACAGAAGTCCACAAATTTTGCCTCACCTTCTTGTATGCAATATAGAAGGAGCTTTGATGGAATGTTGGTTGTCGAATTTGTCCTATGTTGCAAAGGGAACGGGATCAGATGGGATCATATGCCTATTGCAGTATAATCTCTGTGCTTTGTTCAAGAGCGGGAATTAGTGCCCGTGCACATGACGTTTATGGCCAACCAATGGGTAAGATTTGTGTGGGCTCTTTCTACAGACAAACATCTTACATGCCTTTCGCTACTATTGAATCCAGAGTTGCTAAAGTGGAGGTCGGTGAAGCAAACTTATTTGAAGAATCCAAATATCAAAGATCCAGGCACGAACATATGACCAAGGTTATGACGTATCAATTTCCTAATGTCGTTGAAGCAGTCAGAAATTTCCCTACCTTTTGCAAAGGCAATGTCAAGGATATGGATGTTGGCACAAGTACCCATGATGGTGATGCAACAGGACCTCCTGACGGGGTTGAACCATTTTATCGTTATTATTTGTAGAAAACATGTAGTAGCAGTTAGAAAGAGTAGATTTTGTACTAAATATGGACAGTGTTGCACTTAGACAGTTTCACATTTGTACTTTTGATAAACATGCATGATCATGAGTCGAATCAAAAATTTGTACACTACGTGATTTGTAATTTTATCGGACAAATACACTCATGAAGACAAAAAAGATAGGCCGAACGTAGTTGGCCTAAGTGGTTACATCAGGACCGCCAAATTTGGTTCATTATATTCCAAGAATGGTTAGAATTTTAAAAAAACTGCATTAGGAGCTATAGAGGTGCCACAAATAAATTTGTGGGCAATAGTATAATTTTGGGAAATATAGTGTAGACATTCACTGTTGGTTTTACAAGGCCTTCCGTTCACCCGTAGGGTCTAAAAATACATTAAAATGATTGTAATGCATTGAATTGCATATATGTGGAGCCAATTTCATATTTTGACCCTTCCAAGATTCTTGGAGGGACTAAATTGCAAAAGGTAAAAAATTTACTCATAAGTCAAAATTGATATCCAATCGAACCGGATGGTCCACAAAACAACCCTTTTGTATTTCCAAGTTCCACATGCGGGGAAACGAATGGGTCCGAACATTGTACTTAGTTTGGAAGATGTTCGAATTACACATAGAAATAATGAAGTAAACCCTTGCCGTTTACTCTACTACACCTACTAGCGCTTTAGGGCGAATCACCACCCGGACACAAATATGTTGCAATTATGATTTAAGCCCAGAATATTAAATTTGGTAATTTATGTAGTGTCCTAACATGTCGTAATCACTTGTCACAATTTGGGGGACCTAATTGTAATAAACACATATAATCTATTTTGCGGTTTCCTTCCATACCATTGAGGTATGGAAATGTTACTTATTCAATATGGAGCCTATTAAATTCCATTTGGGCTGGTGGAAAAGTGCTTCACAGGGTGAAACAAAAAATTTTGGGTCAAAAGGCAAATTTTATAAAATTAAACATTGCTCAGTAACGTCAACGTATGGGGCCAATGTGTGGTCGATATTTGCATGAAACAACTAGTACAATGTCTTGTTCGTTATAATTAAGCGTCAATTTGAATAATTGGGGTTGTTGGAAATGTGCACTGGAGGTAAATGAAATAAGTGAAAATTTGAATTATTCACAAAAAAAATTTTACACCAGTAATACTAAGCAAATACTGGTGTATGTGTTCAATTTTTTGGCGCGCATTTTAAAATTTTCAATTTCTTCATTATTTTCAAAGGCGCAAAAATTTTTACACCGGTACATATACCTGTGCTAAACACTTAGTCTAAAATTTCTAAAGTTTCTCTCGGGTTCATCCTTTTTTTTAAAAAAATTATTTAAAGTAGCCACACGCAGCTGCTTTTTGTGTGATTTTACATCGGTATTCCAACCCTCACACATAACACATGTTCGACTAAATGCCTCTATGAACAAAAATATGTAAATTGAAAAAAAGTTGAATGGGTAACTTGAATGGTATTTTTATACAATTGTGGAGTTAAAAAGTTTTGCATTTTTTGTGGAAGGATGATGTAGTACTATAGTTTTTGGGTTGGTGATAATGTTGATAGTCACGTTAGGGGGGAGTGATAATTGGTCGGTTTTAGGCCTATTTTTATATCCAAAGAGATTGGTATGATTTTCTATCAACTTCTATAAGGTTCCATTTCATTTTATACCAAGTTCCATGCCCTGTTCGTTCAAGTTCTATGCGATGTTATATGAACTTTTATGCCCTACATAATGTAGTTTTATGTAGGAATTGTTCAATATCTATGCCATATTTTTCTCAAAAGTTTTGTGAATTTTTTGTTCAAGTTCTACGTCACGTTCTATCAATGTTTGGATTGATAATTTTCTATTCTACTATTTTAGATGCCGCCGAAGAAGGGGACATTAAACACGAAGAGGAAGCGACTAGTTACGAAGAAGGAGGAGGCAGTGAAGAATGTGGTTGATGAGGAGGTTGATGTGGCGGACCAAGAACCTTCTCTAAAAAGGATCCCGTTGAAGATACAATTTGAGGAAGAAGCAACGCAAACAAATAACCCGACTAGTGAAGAGAAGGAAGAAATCACAGAACGTGGTGATGTGATTATAAGGGATGCTGAAGGAGAATACGTCGGTAAACAGTTGGCCAAAACACCCGTTTATAAGAGAAAAGGAAAGAGCACCATCAAATGAAGGCCAACTGTTAATGAAATGGACGACGACTTGACAAAAGTTGGAGGCAAACATAGAGAAGGATGGGAAAAGTTTGAGCTAAAAAGTTATTTGAGGAGGCGAGGAACTAGCACATGCCAGTCTGTGATGTTGGCAAAGCATAACACTCCAACTCCTGTTGCGTTTGAGTTCCGTGGGAATCAAGTAGTATGCATTAAGAATTGGTCAGCGTGGAACGCTTATGGCAATCATGTTTTCCGGCACCGCATCAGATTTGACGCATACGAATACTGGAGCGATGTCCCTAAAGATGTTAAGGAAGAGTCATGGAAGGATGTTCTGTTAAGACTCTCGACAATTGTCATTTAAAATTTTATTTATGGTAAAGTCTTAGTGAAGACATGATTAATGACATGCCTTTTCATATGATTCGTTCCAGGAGAGCTTCACAATTGAAACACTTGTGACAGATAAGCAACTAGAAATACTGGAGAAGGAAGTTACACAGAGGGAAAAAAACTAACATAGGAATTGGAAGACAGTGGTGGCAAATAGGTTTATTCACGACGTGGACAAATGTATCAATAAAATAGGATTACCAGCATGGAAAAAGTACAGGTGGATGGATGAAGACGAATGACACTTGTTTGAAAAGAGGTATAGGCATTCGAATTTTCAGGTATAATGAAAAAAATTAAACTTGTTTAAGTACTATGTTGCCCAAAAATTCTATTCAACTAAATTTTTTTTTATAATAACGATATCAGAGGCTCAGGGAGACAAATATTGAACGCAACAAGGGCAGGGATTACATGCACCACACAAGCAAGAGGGGTAATCGATACATCCGTGAAAAATTGACTAAGGAGTTGAAGGAGAAGAAGAGAATTAGGTTGACCGCCGAGGGATTCACTGGTGAGGAGATTGAGCAACAACTCAGTCAAAAGGATTTCACAACTGACAGATCTCTTGTCTACCTTGAGGCAAACAAAGATGAGAAATGGTTATACACATCGAAAGAGGTTGAGAATATTGCACTAGACGTTGTAAGTTACGCTAAAATCAATGGGTCTACCCACAGCGGTGGTTGTTCCTCATCTTTCCCGCAGCAAGTGCGGTAGCAGTTCCTCAACCAAGCAGATAGCCCAGAGAAGACCATCTAACAATCAACCGATCGTGAAAGCCATGGTATCGTACCTGGAGCAATTGGTGAAGGGCATAGCATCTACAAGCGTTGTTCAGATTCTGCTAGGCCTTGACGATCCGAAGGAGTTTAAAGAGAAGGCGATTGATGACATTGCTGCAGCTGCTACAAAGTCCGGTGAAAAGCCCAGCGATGGAGAAAGAGATGAAGAGGTACACCTTCATTAATCTATGCATGTCCTATACATTGAATTACACATCTTAAATATCTCCATAATCGTTTTATCTATTCACTAAACTATTATATGAACATGATGGAGAACGCGTGACTCTTTTCATTAAAGACATTGTTAGGAAGAAGAAAATGGTCGCCCATGGGTTGCGAAAAGTATCTCGTTGCCGGGATAACCAACAAGGAAATGTTGCTCGTGTGAGAGTACGCGAGTCAGTCCTCCGTCCTAGGGCGGGATTTCCCTCGGCGGGCCACCGCTTCAATAATGTTGGACAGGCCCTCAATAGCGTCGTGGATTGGCCGGTGTCTTTAATAGATAAGGAAGATGAGCAACCGAGTGACATCGATGATGTCAATGCCGGAGGTGATACAGACGACGACGAGGAGATTATGGTTCTCACCATCGACAACGAGTTACATTCTTGTAACACATTATTTTCAACTCCTAAAATTACTTTTGCGTATCTGTATCATTAATCCTTGTAACAGGATACTGGTGAGCAAAAATCCCAGTTGACGACTAATTTTTGACCATCTACAAGACCAAGATTAAATAGGCTACCAAAATAGGTACCATTATTGTTCATTAACAACGATAGTTCAATACTACATACTCAAGTAATCATTTCGTATCATTTTACGTTCGTACATTGTCAACAAACGAGACCTGACAGACTAGCCCATCATAGTGCGATTCATAAAGGAAGCAAATGCCACTATCCTCGAAATGATAAAGAATAAGCACTGCATGTTCTTCCCTGTGTTCCGACGATCGACATTCGCACGCCATTACACCTGTGGTGTTGGAATAGAAGTTTTGGTCGAGTTCGGGAAGAAACTGGGGAACATGTGTTCGATGACCTGGATCGATAATGCGCAGGTCGATGTGTGGATGGGGTGAGTTTCAAAACGTATTGCCTTAATGTTTTTTAAATTGATTAGGAATTCATTTTCAGTATCATTAACGTTATAGGCACCTGTGGGAGAAAATATGGTAAACTAATTCAGGCTGCATGCAATTCTGCCCATCCAACTCTTGCAACTTGAACAACTTCGAGTAGGAGGTCAAACTTCGTTTCAAACTAATTTGGAAAACGATGAAGGCAATGGATGCTGAGTTCTACATTGTATCCTACATAAGAATGTAAGTATTTCTTCCTGGAAATTACATTCACATTTCAAACAGCTTCCATTTCATTAATTTGTTAACATAATTCTTCGACAACGATCATTGGTACCTCATCATTATCCCTCCCAGAACGGAGGAAGTTTTCACTCTGGACACATTTTCAGGGGGTATCAAACCAACAAACTTGGTCGAACTCAGGGTCATTTCTAGGTATTTCAATCAATCAAATCATAAATCCTAGTTTGGTAATATAAGGGAAGAAGTAACCATTTTAATTTAATTTCTTGACAGGTTTGCATGCGCATACCAAAGGGAGAAAAGAAAGACGGAGCCAAAACCCGACTACACTTGGAAAATCAACATCATGGTAAGTCATTCTGTCATTTCATCCCTCAATTTATTGTGTTTAGGGTTAGTAATTACATTTACCTTTCCTTTGCAGCACCGAACCCAGAATGGTTCGTGGCAATGCGGGTACTACATCATGCTCTTCAAGGAAGAATTTGTTAATCACCCAGAGACAAACAATATCTTGGAGGTAAACCTAGCATCTCAAAATTTTTTAGTATTAATTTCGAGTAAACGCAACATTATTGACTAACAGTGTAAGTTTGTAATTAACATATCTTCCCAGAGGGCAAAGGGTCGTACCATGTGTACAAAATTCAAGGTGTAGCAGAGAGATGGTGTGGGGTTTGGCTCAAAGACTACCAACAACAAGAGAACACTACGTTGCAACTTCTGGATGATAAGAACGACATAATAGGTTGATGATTTATTTTTACTGGTTGATGATATTAGAATTCTATGGATGGTGTTTGATTATAGTAAACTTGTGTGATTTTTTACTTTGATTCTATCCATGCTTAAGATAGTTATTCTATTTCATAGTTTGAATAATGTTCGCGTGTTTTGCTAGCGATATTTTTGTAATAGGTTGTTTCAAATATCTTACCGATTCAAAAGTTTCCTATTTATAATAGTTCACAAGTATCTCTGGTTGTCGTTGTCCCGGAAATGATCCGGGAGGGACCATCGGAAAACAAATTGGGTATTGCAAATTTTATCCAAATCATACACCAGTAGAAAATGAATGTACCGGTGTAAAAATAAATCACATTTTAAATTATTTAAATAATATCGGTGCATAAAATAATACCGGTGTAAAAAACATACCGGCGCAAACTATTCCGGTGCAAAAAAATAATATTCCTATTACAAAAGAAAGATCGGTGTTATATTTAATACGGGTGTACAAATCACGGTTTTACATCAGTTTGTATGTTATATACCGGTGAACAATGTCTACACCGGTGTTTCAAATATTACCGGTGTAGATACTCTGTGGCTCCCAACTTTTCAAAATTTATACACCGGTCAAAAATGCCAGTGCAAATAATTTCCTCCACCAGTTAATTTTATAGGTGTAAATGTGTTGCATTTTCACACTCATGTACATACGCACTGGTATTCCGGGGGGCCAAAATACCGGTGCTGTTGCTCTAAATCACCGGTTCAGATACCCTTGTTCTGCATTAGTGTCATTATCATAACATAAGTATAATTCATTATGTACTCCTTTAATTCTGATTTCACCTTCTTTTTGCTTGATTATCAACGTTTGATTAATCAGCAATGATCATACTTAATCTTTTTAATTATATAAAATAAGCTTAATTTTGTAAAAAGGAAAGGTGATGAGTGCTAGTATTAAAAAAAATGAATAGAGTAATTTTAGTACTAGTCAGTATAGTCAAAGAATAATAATGGTGGAAAATGAACTGGCGACTTTCGTCGGGGGGAGGTCTCCTTGCCAGAGCTTAACAAACCAATGATTTAATTTTTGTAGTATTAACCTAACTAGACTAAATTAAGATGGGAAGAGTGCAATTGATTGAATAGTAGGTAAGGAAGTTACAGTAATTACGGGAAACCTTAGAAGTTAATGTACAACTTGCCAACTAGCTTTCTTCCCCCTCCGCAAATCTCAGCATTTTAGAATCAGTCAATTTGCAGAAAACTCCACAACCCCACATCACAAAAACCAAAGAGAAAAAACAAACAGTTGACTCGATCTCCTCGTACAGGTCCGCAGATGGCGAAGAAGAAGCTGCAATCCGACCAGATTGAGCAGCTCAAGGGCATCTTCACGCGGTTCGACATGAACCGCGACGGCAGCCTCACGCAGCTGGAGCTCGCCGCCCTGCTCCGCTCCCTCGGCCTCCGCCCCACGGGCGACCAGATCTACGACCTGCTCAACAACATCGACGCCAACGGCAACGGCCTCATCGAGTTCGACGAGCTGGTGGAGGTGATTCTGCCCGACATGGACGAGGAGATCCTCATCAACCAGGAGCAGCTGCTGGAGGTGTTCCGGTCCTTCGACCGCGACGGCAACGGGTTCATCACGGCGGCGGAGCTCGCTAAGCAGATGGCCAAGATGGGGCAGCCGCTCACGTACAAGGAGCTGGCGGAGATGATGAGGGACGCGGACACCAATGGCGATGGGGTGATTAGTTTTCATGAGTTTGCCACCATTATGGGCAAATCTGCCAATGATTTCCTCGGCCTGAGCGCGGTGTCCTGATCCTGGGCTCTGAGTTTGACATTCATCAAATACCGTTGTGTTTAGTGCTAATTTCCTACTAATGCAAATCTCGATACACATTCACTTCTACTTTGAGATTCTAATATGGCATCAGAGTTGGGTTTGCATGTACAGTGAAAATCTCATTGCATTCGTGCTAATATGAATCTTGGTAGAGTCGTGAGCGGTAAAACCAAATGTTGCATTTAGCAGCGGTATTATTATTACTATTGCGCGAAAGATGACGTAAAGAGATTACGGGTAATATTATCGTACTCTAGCCTGCATTCTTCTTGTACTTAAGGGCGAATGGGTCGGGGTTGGCTGATTCGTTATGTTTATGTACATTTGTTGTCTGCAGAGAACAATGATGCACTTATGCTGACTGGATTAATGATGTTAGTTTGATTTGTATTCTTTCCCATGAAATGTGACCGTTGAACTCAAGCTAGTAAGATTATGGAACAGTTCGTTAACTACATAATCAAGGTGCTTTATGAATGTAGAGAGTGGAAAAGCATAAGAGTTGCTGTACTTATTGTCTTTTTCTCTGCTCGACACCAAAAGGCGACATGCTCCCTCCTCCTGGCAACATAAGATGATGGAAAGTAAATCACGAATATGTCTTGATCGGATTTTCCATGAGGTACTCTCCTTGCTTCTATTATTTTCATTCACATTTTCAAGAACTTTGTACTCACAACAGAATTGGAGATCAAAACTTGTTTATTGCAAACATATGCACAAGAGCCGACGATTGGAAAGAAACCAATCAATTTCTTCCTTGTAACTCTACCTTAAAACACCTTCTGTGAAATGCAGGTGTCCCATAATTTACATACGAGGAATACATTTGAAAGAAAGAATAAATATGTAATGACTTCTTCTAACCCTAATTACCACATTTACAAACTGCCTCATCCTCCTCCTATCCAACATATCATACAATGGGATGCTGTTCCTTCTCCGATCATCATCGTCACAGCCCCGATTCACGTACACGTATACAACAACTGAACACGACATTACCTTTTTGTGGTCGGCATTTTCTTAGTACTGTCCAGGGGGTTTGTTCTTGCCAGAGAACGAGCCGTGAAGCCAACAGTTGTGGGGCGGATTGACCTCTGTCGCACCACATTGCAGTACTCGGGGTCACTCGTGTGCCCCTCGTGCCTTAACCACTGGATCATCCCGTGGTACATGGGGAAGAACCGCATCTGAATCGAGCTGTAAGCGAAGTAAGGAAGGAGAGCCGAGGCAACCACGAAGAGCGTGAGGATCCAGAACATGGGGACTGGAGCGAGCGCTTCCACGAAGACTTTGTAAGCCGTGGAGGAAATGCTCGGAGGTAGGGCGCCGTAGGCCAGCAAGAAGAGGTACCATAAAATAATGCCTCCCCAGATGAAGATGTGCTGAATCAAGGTGAAGTAACTGATAGCCAAGGCCATTTGACAGTTCACTACCCAGACGATGCACGTGTACATTGTTGCGCCGAGAATTTCATATCCCGTGACTTTACCATCCTTCTTGTATGCTTGTGGATCCAGTGCCGTTAGGCAGAGGTAGAAGATGATCACGGAACTGCAAACACCGTTGAACATCCATCCAATGATTCGGCGCCAGCTGAAGAGAACATTCTGCACCCCTTCTTGATAGAGCAACGGGAACTGCAACAATGCGAATACATTTAGAAACACCATTCACACTTTGTACTCCATGAATAGAAAAGTTAATGCATTCATCAAAATTATGTAGCTTCGGATATATACCTTGAGACAGAATCGAGCAGATACATCTTGGTCGAAAACACCCATAGCAATGACGGGAAGTGATGTAAAGAAGACGTTGAACAGGGACAAGAACCAATCGTTGTAGGCAGGCTGCCCTGAAAACGATGCATGTGCTTCATACAAGAAAAGAGTCAAACCGAAGGCTAGATTCTTGTAGAAGAAATAACAAATCTGCAAAACAAAAGGGGTAACCCAAATTAAATGACTGGCGTAAAACAATTGAATCCAACACCCAAATTTCTATCCATTTCAGTAAGGATCAGAATTTTAGGGGTCATTACCATTGAGGTTATTCTTCGGTAGCACCAATGCCCGTGTACCAGAAGCAAGCGCTCCAGAAACCGAAACTGAGCGATTGCAATATCACTTGACATAACAGCCTGAAAAATGCAGAAGATCAGAAATGTTCAACGGAAAATTACCAGCAATTATTCATAACAATCGGGCTGTTTTCTGATCATTAATTTATCTACCTGCATTCCTTCAACACCACTGATTCCGATACCAATATCAGCTTCTTGGAGCATTCCTACATCGTTGGCTCCATCCCCAATTGCTAATGTAGTTTTCTTAGTTCCAGACTTTACAAGTCTTGTTACCAATGCCTTCTGCTTTGGCGATGATCGGCAGCATATTACAGATGCACAAGACAATGCAAGCTCCAAAAACAAATCCTTTAAGTCTTCCTCTAATGCATATGCAAGAGATTTCCCGTCAATTATCAAGGCGGATGCATCAGCAGTTGATTTAACCAGAGCCTTTCCCGCGGTAATCTGACGTACAATACTAGCCTTTGAAGCCTATGAAGAAAATAAACCAAACTACCTTGTTAGTATCAATATAAACAACTATGCTCATAAAAGGAAGTTTCTTGATAGATTTATACCTTGGCAATCGCTTGCTTGTCTTCTCCCTTTTCAAGAGCCATGATTTCTGGGTTCTCTAGGCTTATGAGAACCTGCTGCATTCCTTGCCTAAGCAAACTACAGGAAAATCTGCATGATGGGATTTTGAAGTTAGGACTTAAGATTACACAGAAAAAAAGAGAGCTTTTGGATAGTTTTGGAGAAATATTTTCAACTTCAAGAGACCATACCCAATATTAATGGCAGTTTCCATCTTATCTCCAGTCAAAACCCAAATCTTGATGCCTGCTTGAGCAAGTTTGTCGATGCATTCTGGAACCTAATACAAGTATCCAATTTGCAAATAAGAATCCTTTTCTTATAGGTCATCTTTAAATTCAGGTGATGATTTGTCATTTTCAGTAACCCAAGAACTCACCCCAGGTTGAAGCTTGTCCTCAACTGCAGTTGCACCAAGAAGAATTAAATCTCTTTCCATTGTTTCTGTCACTTGATCGATCAACAACTCGCGATCAACGCTGATAGAATTCTTGGCCTCTAAGAACCTTTCATTGAATATCTTGAACTCTTCCTCACTGAGTTCTCTATAGGCCAATATCAAAGTCCTCAACCCTGCATCAGCATATTCAGTGAGTTGTTCCCTGGTATCCTCTTCAAACTCCCTACCATTCTTTGCAAGCCGTTCAAACATGACACTGCAAGTAATTGGAAACAGTGTCAAGAAAGGGCGCAGATTAAAGACTGTCTCGTGAGTAGATGGCGGAAATGACTGAGAAGCAAAAAATACAAATTTATACCAACCTGTCAGCCCCTTTAGAGAGCAATAAAAGCTTTCCTTCTTCATCCCTTACTATCACAGACATACGTTTCCGAGTGCTGTTAAACTCTAAGACATTTAGAAGATTATATGACCTGCAAAAAGGGATATTTTTAGAATGCATAATTCTAAAGTGAAGTCAGGTTTAAATTCACAAAAGAAACGCTGCAATACTAACCTCTCAACTTTCTTGTGAGTTGAAATGTCCAGCTCATTGATTGTGACCGTTGTTTGAGTCCTTTTAAAGAACTCAAATCCAACTTCACGAGCGGCAATCACAAAAGCTGCTTCATCAGGTGACTCGGCTTCGTAACTAATTTTACCAGTATCTTCATCCACATCAGGTATGGCAGTATGACAGACAGCCAACAAACGAAAGAACTTCTGTATGACATCAGCATGAGGCTCATGTTCCCAATTGCCATCCATTATCCGCTCATCAACAAAGTTGAAACCTTTAACAGAAGACTTTGGTTCATCCTTGGCATTCTCATCAAAAACATTCTTTCCATTCACATACAATGGAGACCCGGTTTTCTTTGCCATGGCTCTCTCCACCTCTGTCACACCCCGGCCATAAGCAGTCCCGGCCACAGAGCACTTGATGAACTCCATTGAGTTGCATGTCAATGTGCCCGTCTTGTCAGAAAGGATTGTGTCTACCTGACCAAGTTCTTCATTCAAATTCGAGGTACGGGCATGTGCAGGCTTGTCAGTTTCCTCGTAATACATCTCAACATCCTGATTGATGAAAATGCTCTGAAGAACTTTCACAATTTCTATAGACACGTATAACGAGATAGGAATCAAGTTTCCGTACAGCATCAAAGCTGTAAAGAAATGATATATAGCAGCAGCAGGAGCTCTATCGGGATCAAAGAAAATTTCAGCCTGATTTGGTTTTAGATACCATCTGCTATGCTCATCTGAGTCCTCTTTGGTCGTGATACCAAAGTAAATCGATCCCCCCAAAGCAAGCATGAACAAGACACCGAACAAGAGGTAGATAATCTTGTCCATTCTTTTCTCGACTGTGCTTCTTTTCGATGGAGGGTCAGTCGAGTTCTGAATGACCTTTGTATCATGACCTGTGAAAACAACCACCCCATAGATGTGATCCGTGTTCCGTAGTTTAGAGTCTCTAAGTAGCAGTTGCTGAGGAGAAAGAGGATGCTGCTGCTCTTCAAACTCCATACTTCCAACGAAAGTATACAAGTTAGCATTCGGATCTTCACCTCTCACAAGGGCCTTGAACTCTTTGAAGTCGGTATCTTCATTCAAGGATGAAGTTACCTCCAATCCCTGCTTGAGCTTCAAATTTGTCTCACCATCAAGATTCATTGTCTCGACATAACAGATCCCATCCTCGTAACTGGATGAAAGCAAGAGGAGGTCTGCTGGGAAGAACTCATCCTTCTCCACTTTAACTATATCCCCCACTCTGAGATTTTTCCATTCCACCTGCTCAAATCTCCCATCACCAGCATGCACTTTAACTTTTCGATTATTAACCTCCACATCCTGGAACCAATATTCCAAACACACCATGAGTATGAAACACAGAAGTCAACCAAGAATCTACATCCAGAACCTAATGATTTAACCTCAAACACTATCATTTATCCCATCAGACACCAAAAGGCAAAGGATTAACATGTAAATCATCATCAATCCAGGAATAAAACAAGATATTCAGATTCCATGCACCTACCTAGGAAGCATGTCTAAACATCATTCATCACATAAAGTACAGTGATTCAACTCAAGAAAATCATACAAGCAAAAAACTTTCTTTCCATTCTCATCCTACAACGTCCAAAAAAAAAAACAAGAGGGACTTATTAGGAAGAAATATTAGTACCTGTTGCTGTCTCCTCCAATCTTCAATGCCTTCTTTGACCATGGTAGCCCCAATAACAATAATCAGGGGAATAATAGCACTGACAGCAGAATAAGGAGCTAGCTTTGTGAAGGACAAAACACCAGTAACAAGGAAGTAAAAATTAGCCACCCTTCTGAACTGCTCAAACAGAGATTTGGGCAAGAAAGAGGCAACTGTATACTTTGTAGACCTCACATAGTTACTAGGATAACTCCTCAAACCAGCCTCATAACTCTCTGGCTCATTACAATACACCACCCTTGAAAATCCAGGCCCTCCAATGTTAGAATGGTCCTCTTGAACCGCACCTTTCCCACATCTAAATGTGTAGATCTTGCTAAAGTGGAGCTTTTTTCTTCTGCCATTGTTACCAAGTCTACCTCTCTCTTTTGGTGCCATTCAAAACACAAAAACCCACCAAAAAAATGTATATTTTGCAAGAAGTTTCACAAGAACTCAGCTTCCAAAATGTGCAAATTGCAATGCACTTCAAAGAATTGCAGCTCAAAGAGTCTATCTACAAACTTTATACAAGCTAATTGGTGCTAATAAAATTCAAGAAAAGGAATATATAGGTGGGGAGAAGAAAAAGAAGGAACCAGGCAATGTAGCAGCAAGGAGGGAAGAATTAAGAATTGGTTTCTTTCGTTTGATTTTTCACTCACAAAGACTCAGCCCAATAGCTTTGAACATTGACTTCATCTCTCCTCTCTCTCTCTCTCCTCTTCTCCAAGGTATCTTTTTCCTCTCTTTCTCTTTCATGCCCTTTGACTTTTCCACCTTTGCCTTGTATCACTGACTTTCAAATTCTCAAGCTACAAAATACAGAGAAAAAGAAAAGAACCCTTTTCTGCAAATTGGATCTGGAGCAAGAAAAATCAATTCTTGGGGTGAAAAATAAATGAACGAATAAAGGGTTGGGGTAAGAAGGTTGTGAATTTGTAGTATGGTTCCCAGGTGAATAAGAAGTGACAGAGATGGGTTTGTGTGAGCTGTTTCCGTTTGCGATGATGTCGGAAATATTTATTTTTAGCGGGAAGATTCTACTTCTTAATTTACGACGGTAAAAAGGAAAGAAAATGGTTCTAGAATGCGACGACATTTTTAATGTGTCTGGAGTAATTTTGTTTGTTTTTACGATCACAGAGGAGACCAAGCAGGAGAAATGGGGTAAAAAAGATCTCAGATTTAGGTTTGTAACTGTCATTCTGAATCTTTTTGTGTGTGTGAGGTGGATTTGTGTGTGTGTGTGAGGTGGATTTGTGTGTGTTTTTGGACATAGAGAAAAGAATATTAGATTTAAAAAATTCTTTATTTAGGAGTATTTTGTTATGCCGGGAGACAGATGTCATTTACTAAAACTAGTTGAATACATCAGTATCAACATATGAATAAGTATTTAAAATTTATGTAATTTTTAGATATGTTTCCTGTTATAGTTTGAAATGTCAATTGTAACCTTAGGCTTTCATAAAGGAAATGGATTTCTTCAGTAGAAAAAATTATTCAATTTTAAGATGTTGGTTGAATGAAGGATAAACTATTGATGATTGTATTAGTAGGTGACAAAATGGCGGGTGAAGGTGCAACGTGTGAGAGATGGGTCAAAACTATACTACTCCTTACTCAATAAATAGTGTTTTATCATGATTCAACGATATGATTATTTTTAAGGTAAGTTTTAGGAAATATCGTCTTTCCATGAGAGTAAAGATGAAGTTTAATTAAAAAAATAAAAGGTAAAATATTTTAATTGCAATATTAAAAATTTATTATGTAATATGTAGTAGTTATGAAGTTTATAATTTGATTCATATAACTCAAAAATTTTATGTTAGTTTATTCTTATTTGCATTTTAAACTTTAGTCTTTCTAATTTTTGGAACACTTTTGTGACATAATATGAGGATGCTTATTTTTTAAGCACCATAATATACATTTGATATGAAGTTTCTTATAAAAGTGTCTCTTCATAAGTGCCCTGTTAGGTCTCTTTTGTTGTAGTGAGCTACATTAGCTTTTATAAAAAAACAGGTTAAAATATCTGTCAATTTCAATAAAATATTTAAAATACTAATTATAAAATGAGCTTAATAATGTGATAGTCTACAACAAATTTTGTGAAACTTAATTACATCTATTTGTTGGACGTTGATTTTTCTCGACGCCATAGTTAATGTCAATTCGTTAGGGGTAGTAGAATATTGTGAATTAATTGGCAGCGTTTAATTAGTTAGGCAGATCATAGAAACGGTATCGTACTCAATGAATTTTCGTCTTCTAGAATTCTCATGTACACTTGTCTCTTCATTACTGCTACTACGTGATGGTAAACTATTAATTTTGTTAATCCGAAACCCTTATAATAGATATTTATTTGTTTTCTTTCTATTAATCAAGGGTATTTGAGTTATTTTAATTATCCTAGATCCAAAAATTTGTTTTAAAATAATATATACACTAATATTATAATATAGTACTGATTTTAATTTTTTACTATGTATAATCAATTATAACTTATTAGCATGCAAATATTATAATATGTTACTGATTTTAATTCTTGGGAAAGACCTATGAAAATATCGGGTTTAATTAAAATAGTAAAAGGTAAAAGATCTTAGTTACAATATTAAAAATTTATTATGCAACGTGTAGTAGGTATAATGTTTATAACCCAATTCATGCGACCAGAAAACTTTATCTTAATTTCTTCTAATTTGCATTTTAAACTTTGGTCTTTCCATAACTTATGGAAAGACTGTCATTCAATAGACGGACTCTTAATTCTTTACTATATATAATCAATCATAACTTGTTAAAATATATAACTTCTAAAAATATATTTCAGAGTCCGTCTCTTGAAAGACGGTATTTCCATGACTCATGGAAAGACTAAGGTTCAACGTGTAAATTAGAAGAAATGAAGATAAAATTTTCGGGTTGCATGAACCGGGTTATAAATTTTATAACTACTACATGCTGCATACTAAAATTCTAATATTGCAACTAAGACCCTTTACCTTTTATTATTCTAATTAAGTTCCGTTTTTCCATTAGCCTATGGAAAGACCGTCTTTCCAAAGACTTTGCCTATATTTAAAATCTTAAATATCTCATTATAATATATATATATATATATATATATATAAGAAAAGGTAAAGTCTTGGGAATGACAGTTTTTTCATAGGATTATGGAAAGACGGGGTTTAATTCAAATAATAAAAGGTAAAAGGTCTTAGTTGCAACATTAAAAATTTAGTATGCAACATGTAATAGTTATAAAATTTATAACTCGTTTCAAGCAATCCGAAAATTTTATCTTAATTTCTTCTAATTTACACTTTAAACCTTAGTCTTTCCACGATTTATGGAAAGACCGTCTTTTAAGAGACGCACTCATAAGAAAATCCAAAGAAACACATAATTTAAATTAACAAAATATTCAGATTTTTTATACAATGATAGAGTACTTTTGATAGAAATATGTATACATATTTCTTTATTTATTTATAAACGACAAATTCCTATTTTAGACTGGCTAACTGTTAAATGAGGATATTTTATAATTAGTGAGACTAATAAGATCATTTGATTTTTTTTTGGGAATCGAATGTTAGCCTAGCGGTTGAAGTGTAGTGCTACTACTATGAGGTCATGGGTTCAATTCCCACTAGGGCAAGGGGAGGGGAGGGATTTTATTGGGGGCTCATTTGAGTTATTACCCAATTTTAAAAAAAAAAAGATCATTTGATGTTTATCTTTATTTATTGAAATGAGATATATACATATAATTATGATAATCTTTTACATTTTTGTCAACATTTGAATGAAATATTATAAATTAATCCATTTTTATTATAATATTCACATTTTTCAATTAAATTAATTATTTCACTTCATAACTCATATAATTTTTTTTAAATGACTAAAATTTAAATAAAAATTAACTTTAATATTTTAATTAATGGTATCGCACAACAGGCCATGGTACGTCACTGATTTTCTAAACTATTAATTAACTCGTCGCATTTGAGCTCCTATCGAACTACGTTTTGTTAAGAGAAAAGTACACTTTCTTGAATTTGCAATTTCCTACACGCGTGGGGGGAGCGGTGATTAATAAAAGCCGGTTCACTTCTAGAAAATAATAATTAAAGGCCTAGCATGAGGTTTGAATTTTTATTTAAATTGTATTTTAAGAGGTGCGCAGACGTAGAGATGGCAGTAGGATGAATTTTGGTGGAGGTTCGTCTTGCATCCGTCCCAATAGGGAGGGTATGGATGTAATTTTGATGGGGTTGATGGGTGTGGGTATGAAAATTGATACCCGTCATGAGTTGTGGATCGAGCATTGATATTAGGTCATACATGTCTCACCTCGTCCCGTCCTGTCCCACCATACCCGTTATGTACACATTAATTTATTATATAATAAACTATTATTTATCCACAATGCACATGTTTTACTTATAATATTTTCATGTAAATATTATTAAACTTTTAATTTTAAAATTATTAATTTTAAAGTAAAATTTTAGATTTTTTTTAAGACATGGGTCAGTAAAATGAATTTGAAGTAGGTACGGGGACCCCAAGTGGGTGATGGGGCGGGGTCGATTTAATGTTGTACCCATCATGGGTGATGGGACGGGTATGCGTATGAAAATGTAGGCATGGGTATAGATGTAACATAATTCGTACATGGCCCGCCTCATTGTCATCCCTATGCAGACAATTACACACTAAAGATGTAACTGTTGCGATCATGAAATGAGGGCAGGGAAAGCCATGGAAGAAGGTGGCAATGCCGGCATTGAATCGGAACAGTGTTGCGAGGGGAGGTGCATACGGAGATTGTCAATCAATGAAGGGAACCAGAAGAACAAATAAATGAAAAGAGTGACCATATGGACCAACATCGGATGCAAAAGAAGTTAACAGAGATACATGCTATTGTTGAGCAAAATATTACTAAGATTGAGGAATTTGTAAATGATAAGGGAGAGAAAGTGAGTTAATTGAAAATTTGTCCATATAATTATTGGTGATTGTGTACCATTCAATGGAATGCCTATAAGTTTATTGCTCATGCTATCGTTAATGGGGAGATAAAAATTGAGATCGGCGATGAAGATGTTAAGTCTAAATTGAAATACTGGGAAAATGCACTGATTATGTATATTTTAGGAATGGATCATCTTACTATGAGTGCAGTGAAGCAGTACATGTTGGAAAATGGATCGTTTGTTGCAATGCTTGAGTTGTATTACACCGATGATTGTTGTTTCATTATGAAATTCATATCAATACAAGACAAGGATGCAGTGATGAGTAAATGACCATTTACAATATATAATATGACTATGTTTCTACACAATTGAAAGTCCGACTTCTCTATGACAATTGATATGGCAAGGACACTACCTATATGAGTAGAACTACCCAAACCGCCTATATATTTATAGGGAGAAAAGAGTCCGTGAAAAATTGGAAGTGCATTGGGAAAACCAATATTTATTGATGAATGAGCGCAAACAAACCGGGGGTATCTTATGCTCAAATTCTGATAGAAGTAGACATTACTCATAAATTTCCAGGAAGGGTGTACACCAAAGATGTTGAGGGAATAAAAATTGAGCAACGAGTTGATTTTGAATGGAAGCCTATGTTAAGTGACAAATGCGAAGGGCAAAGGGAATTAGATTTTGTTTAGAAGTGACAGGTGAAACCAAATACTCCCTCCGTTTCCTTTTATTTGGCAGCTACAAATGGGCACAAGGATAATTGCCCATAGTAGACTAAGACATAAAGCTGCTTTCATTGGAATGATGTTCCCCTTAAAAAGTAAGGTTACTGTACATGCGAGTCAACAAATGTTGGCTAATACTTCCCACCTAAATTCTGAAAATGGTGGGAAGATTACATGGCTTGAATTTGAATTTACATGAAACGGCCCATTGGCCAAGGAACAAACCCAACAAAGACAAGACACAACAAATATTTTACTCCATCCACTTCTCCTTACATTTTCAGCTTCTTCCCTCTTCGTCTGCTTCCCTCATCATCTTCTTCCCCCTTCATCTTCTGCCATCTTCAGCCTCTTACATCTTGAAAAACAAAATTCTGGTTGCAGCCACACAGTAATGCCGGAAAGCCGCCTCTTGTCTGAATATCAGCGGCGCGAAATTGGGGAGTTCATCTTGCAAAATTTGAAGGACGGGAAGCTGGTCACCCATTGTCGGAAAGAGGCCGCCCAACGATGGAACACCTCGGTCCGGACCATCAGTCGTCTTTCCAACCTGCACAGAAGACAAGCACAACTAGGGTTGTGTACAGACTGGAGCAGGAAAAGGGTAGGAAAAAAGGGTAGGAAAAAAGTTGAAATCAACAAAGAGCAAGCTATGGCTGTCCCCCTCCCACTGCGCACAACACAAAGAGGATATGCAGCAGCAGTAGGGGTAAGCACTTCCACCATGCACCGTTGGATCAAGGAGGGTCAAATTAGAAGCCATTCAAATGCAATTAAACCACAAATTTCAGAATCTAATCAACTGCACAGGTTATACTACTCACTTTCTCACTTGAAGCATGATACAAGTTCAGGGAAAACATCTTTCATGGATATGCATCACATTATACATATAGACGAGAAATGGTTTTACATAAGTAGAGTTGCGGAGAAGTACTATCTTCTCCCGGAAGAAGAAGAGCCTCACCGCACAGTTCATAACAAAAGGTTTATACAGAAGATAATGTTCCTTTGTGCCGTATGTCGGCCGATCATCGACAACGAGGGGCAGGTCTTGTTCGACGGGAAAATTGGGATTTGGCCATTCACACAACAAGAGGCAGCAAAGAAGACTAGCAAGAACAGACCAGCAGGTACTCTAGAAACCAAACCAATTCCATCAATCGACCGTGAGGTTACTAAAGCTTTCATGTTGACAAAGTTGGTACCAGCAATTAAAAGGAAATGGCCCTTACTAGCAAGCACTAATATAACAATCAGACAAGACAATGCAAGACCACATATATGCGATGACGATGCTGAATTTAGACTGGTTGCAAGTTCCGACGGGTTCAACATAAGATTGGGTTTTCAGCCACCTAGAAGCCCAGATTTGAATGTCCTAGATTTGGGATTTTTCAATTCAATACAAAGTTTGCAGCACAAGACAAAATCACGCAATTTGGATGAACTGGTTTCAGCAACAGAAAAAGCGTTTGAAGAATTGCAGCCACAAAAACTAAACAAAGTGTTTCTAACACTCCAATGTGTCATGGTGGAGATAATCAAATGCAAGGGATCTAACAGTTACAAGCTTCCACATATGAAGAAAGATGCACTCCAACTACAAGGTGTGCTACCAGACGATTTAGAAGTTGACACGGACGCAGTTAGAGAGGGCTTACAAAGCTTGATCGCAGCAAACAAGGCAACAGGTCTTGAGTACATTATTCAGCAACTTATGTGATAGGTATAATAGGTGCATCTCGGTTCTACGATGTGGTTGGATAGTGATGGCAAACATGCAATCGTAATACTAGGTTTTGTAAAGTGTGTTTGCAATCCAACCGCTGTTGTAATGAAAAACATTTGCACATAGTATGACAAATATGTACTTTGCCTCAAACTGTTAATGCCGAGTAAACATTTGGTGAACAACACAGGCTCACCCACTGGACACTGAATACAGTACAGTAAATGGCATCTTTAAAGGGACACAAGTTCCTTGACAAATCAGGACACATAGTACGCAGACTATCAGCCGAACAGAACATCAAAGAAATGTACAACCCGTAGCACACATTGATAGGCCAAAACCAGCACATTTAATACACACAATAAACAGCCACACAAAACACGCACCAGAACACACATTTAACACGTCCAACCCAATCATCAGCACTAGCCTACGTTACCATTTGCAACACCGGTATGACAGTTAAAGTTTACGACGACATACCTACAAAGGGAACCAATCCTTCCACATCTCCATTACTGCCTTTGGAGGCAATTTCCCGTTGTCGTCACTCCGGTATTGAGACAGCAGCATTTTGTGAGCCCACGGATGTACCTGCAGTGGGTCGAGAACGGGTCAAATCCAGCAGAACTCTAAATGTGGCAGAAAAACTATGAAACTGAAACGAGCAAAACTGTGAATGTTGCAAAAATACTGTCAAACTAGAACGACCAAAACAGCAAATGTTGCAGAAATACTGTAAAACCACATCTTGCAAAACTGTTAACATGATACTGAAAACGAGATACTGAAAACGAGATACTGAAACCGAGATACTGAAAACGCAGAAAGTAGACAGCAGAAATTAGACCGCAGAAATTAGACCGCAGAAATTAGACCGCAGAAATCATACCGCAAACATCATACCGCAAACATACAGTTGCAAACATCATACTGCAAACATTATGAAGAAAACATTATACTGCAAATGTGACACTGAAAATGGTAAAACTGAAACTTTAAAAACGGTTAATGTTGCTGAAACACTGTAAAACGGATTTTAGCAGAGCTGTAAATGTGACCGAATAAACTTTACCCCGGACATGTCGATGGCCACCCCGTTCAGATCGTACACGTACGTCTGCTGATCGCCATTTTCATCCGCCACATCTCCCGTCTTCCGTGGAGTGGCGAAGGTGGCGTCGTCCGCCACCAAGTTCGGCGCGTCGTCTTCGTCGGATTCATAAGTGTCCGCCACGCCTGGCCAGCCCTCCCCGTCGACGAACTCACGACAACCGGACCGAATCCGCCGTGATGTGAACTTGCTCGACCGCTCGAAGTTTGGGTTCCGAGACCACCTTCTCGGCTCGGCCGACAGGCTCGCCAGATCTGGAGGCGATTCCTCCGCCACATATGCCATCGGCCGGAGGTCAGCAGGGCCATCGCGGGAAGGACCCACGGCGGAGATGACTTCCTTGTCCGGCCATTCCGTCGCCTCGGACGACAGGGTCGCCAGATCCGCCGGCGAGTGCTCCACCACATATGTCCTCGCCCGGAGGTTGGCAGGGCCGTCGACGGCAGAACCCACGGCGGAGAGGACTTCCTCGTCCGGCCATTCCGTCTCCTCGACGACGGTGTCGTCGAGGCAGGTCTCAAATACGAGCTGCGGCTCCGATTCTCCGGGTACTGGTACTTCTATTTCGGGAGGGGTGAAGTTTGGCTTGAACATGGAGGGACGATCTGAGGAAAGGGGGTTACAGTGGGATCGGAGATTTTTTCAGAGGCGGATGAAAGGAGTTGCCCAGATCTACGGCACACCATGGCAGAGAAGAAATGAAGTTTTGACTAGGGTTTCACCTTTCCTCCTCTTATATAGTGGACACAAGAAATGGGTAGGTTTTCAAATTTGGGCCTCTCGGTTGGGCTACCACCGTGGGTCAAATCTTGGGCAGCAAAGAAAACGGAGGGAAGTATTAGCGGCCGAAACGAATGGAGTTTGCAGGATTACTAGGCTTGATCAGAAATTAAGGATGGATATAGCACTAATATGCAGTGGCAAAATGGTAAAAACACAGGTT
The DNA here is from genome assembly GCA_037428765.1 of Rubia yunnanensis. Classification (NCBI taxonomy): domain Eukaryota; kingdom Viridiplantae; phylum Streptophyta; class Magnoliopsida; order Gentianales; family Rubiaceae; genus Rubia; species Rubia yunnanensis. The sequence continues at coordinate 69,946,252 of CM075071.1, read as the reverse complement.
GTCTCTTTCCTTTTCTAGTAAAGTGTCAGGGCTGCCATGAAAAAAAAAACATCCTTTTTTGGCAAGGGTGCCAAATAAAAAGAAACGGAGGGAGTACAAAAGTTGTGGCTGAAACAAAAGGAAACATCCAAAATGTGGAGGAAGGGGAAAAAAAAAGGAGCCAAATCGGAGTACGTCAAGGCAAAGAGGCTAAAAGTGTAAATGTGCAACCTTTGACCGATAAAATCGTAGAAAGTATTAAGCATTGGAGTGACAGAGTACTCAATTAAGCACGTATGTTGCAACTTGCAATTGATAAAAAGTGTAATGTCTGTAGTGGCAATTTATTGGAAGTAGTGATTCCTACTACAAATAAAAGATCTTCTTATAAAAGAAACTCATCATTAAGCGTTGATAATAAAAAATAATTTTTATTAAAATTGATGATACTCCCCCATTTCACTAATAGTGGCACCATAGGTTTAGGTGTTTGGATTTAGGTGAAGAAAATGAGTGGATGAAATTGAAGGAATCTTGCCAAAAATGGAAAGTGTGCCAATATAAAAGAAACAACCCAAAAATGAAAGTGTGACACTAATAGAGAAACGGATGAAGTATAGCAATTAAGAATGACTCTCCTTATTTTATGTGAACTGAGAAATAAGAGACCATTTCTCGAAAGACGATTTTTCCTTAAGTCATGAAAATACCAAGATTTAAAATGCAAAATAGAAGATGAAGATAGAATTTTTGAATTGCATGAATCAGATTATAAGCTTTATAACTATTATACGTTATATAGTAATTTTTTAATAATACAACTAAAAATTTTTAACTTTTATTATTTTAATTAAATCTCTTATGAAAAGACTATCTTTTTTAATATTTTACCGAGAAATAATGGAAGAAAAAGAGGGAAAAAATGATTAAGTAGAAGAGGCGGGTCACGGACAGTCATAGATGTGCATGAAAGCGGGTCACGGACAGCCATAGCAAACACATTTATCTCATGCCGTAACGTGGCAGACGGCTCTCACAACGAAAGATCTTCCTACACGTGTCCATATCTGAACTACATCTGCAACTCTGCTCTCCATAACTATGAATAAGCCCATTTGACTATTTGGAGTAAACAAACTTATTTTCTAGTGAATTGTGATATTTAGCACAAATTATATTCACAAGATTATAAATAGAAAAAATATTTAGCTAAGACAATTTTAATACATCTAGGATTATAAATTTGGTAATTGATTCAGTTAAATATAAAGCATTTCACAAATTAATTACTCTAGCTTTAAACTCAATTCCATTTAAAGCAAACAACATAAGTAACAGAAACAAAGTGAATTAATGTCATTCACTCCACAAATGCAACCAAATGATATTCACTTTCAGTATATTAGAGTAAAAAACATTTATTTGTATATGTACAAACCTGATGCGTCTCTAACAACCGGCCGGTTCGTGAGCTTAAGTTCTTCTTGAATGGACCTGCAATAAAATTGTCCCTGGGGGTTCCAGAGATCAGCACTTCGATGCCTAAGTTAGCCCAAGTGTTTCATATGATTAAGGCAGAATGATAGATAAGTAAATGTGAACCTTGTATTTATACTCCATGTCTTAAATAATGTTCTCCTTGATTGTCGCCCTTCGAGGTCTCGAATGCATGGGACAGTTCGAGGACTTTGAAGACTCGAAATGAACCTTGTACTTCGTTGCTCGTGCCTTCGAGGGAGGGACCCCAGTTTTCTAATCAACTCAGGCATTAGGATTCCAAAAGGCGCGAGCGTGCTGTACAATTGCGTGTGTCATTGCTCCCCAAACAGTGCATTGTCAGAAGACAGAAAAATAATTGCGTGTTTCCATAACTTTTTAATATTTCCAAGTCAATTATTATCCGTTGTTTTAGCCCCCATTATTACCTCTTGACCGCTCCCCCTTCTTTCACCTTTCTCATTTGCAGGGACTTTCTTAAAAGCATTTTTTCTCTACTTGTCTCTCGAGCGATCTAACTTTCATCACCTTTCCCAGAAAATCAGTAAGTACCTTCATCTTTATTCTTATTTGAGGATGCGAATCTATGTATTCAGGATTGCCACCAGTGTCAGAAACATGCCCCTATAACACATGTTCCACAGGAAGAGATGAGAAGCATCTATAGTTCATGGGCATTTGACAAGTGGGGGATCGATCTGGTGGGCTCTTTTCCAGAAGCGCCAGGAAAATTCAGATACTTAATAGTGACTATTGATTATTTCACAAAATGGGTAGAGGCTGAGCCCCTGACAAACATAAGAGGAAAAACAATCATCTCCTTTTGCTGGAAGAACATTGTGTGCCATTTTGGAACCCCAAGAACGATCATTACGGACAACAGAGCACAGTTTACTCAGGATCCCTTCAAGAAGTGATGCAAGGAATATCATATTAAGCAATAAGTGACATCAGTTTACCGCCACCAAGCCAGTGGACAAGTGGAAGTGACTAACAAAATGATAGTAAATGGAATACGAGCACGCCTCGAGGGGGCGGAAGGTAACTGGATATGGGAATTACCCAATGTGTTGTGGGAAAATCGGACAGATGAGTCTTCCACTACTGGGGAAACACCTTATAGTCTAGTATATGGCTTGGGGGCAGTAATCCTTGCGGAAATAGGTGTTCCTAGCCCAAGGATGATGGATGCTGCAGATGATACAATAAATCAGCAGAACCGATGTCTGGATTTGGATATAGTGGAGGAGAAGAGAGAGTTAAATTCTCTACATGAGGCTAAAGTCAAAGAACGGGTCAGAAGATACCATGACAGAAGGGTAAAGAAGGTGTAATTTAATCTGGTGGATTTGGTAATGAGGAAAAATGAGAAAAGTAGAAAGAAACCTGAAGAGAAGTTATCTGCAAATTGGGAAGGATCTTATAAGGTGATCGAATCGCACCCGGGAGGAAGTTATGTTCTCGAAGAGATGAATGGTTTTCGAGTGCCAGGGAGGTGGAACATTACGAACATGAGAAAATATTACCAGCTATGATGAGTGGTTTGCTCTAAAGCGGCACTCTAGATGATGTTCATGTGGTTTTCTCAAAAACGGCACTCTAGATGATGATTGAATGGTTTTCTCTAAAGAGGAACTCTAGATGATGTTCGAGTGGGTTTCTCTAAAGCAGCACTCTAGATGATGTTCGAGTGGTTTGCTCCAAAGCGGCACTCTAGATAATGTTCAGGTGGTTTACTCTAAAGTGGCACTCTAGATGATGTTCAAGTGGTTTGCTCTAAAGTGGCACTCTAGATGATGTTTGAGTGGTTTGCTCTAAAGCGGTACTCTAGATGATGTTCGGGTGGTTTGCTCTAAAGTGACAATCTAAATGTTGTTCTAGTGGCTTGCTCTAAAGTGGCACTCTAGATGATATTCAAGTGGTTTGCTCTAAAGCGGCACTCCAGTTGATGTTTTAGTGGGTTGCTCTTAAGCGGCGCTCTAGATGATATTTCCAGATATAGCTAAGGTTTGGGTGATATGCTTTTAAGCGGCACTCGAAGGCTACTTTTGTAATCTTGGAATGATGAACTAGTGGACAAGATTAGCATAATGTAGGTGAAAACACCGAACCTGGATAAAATGCAAATGTCTATGGATTTTTCAATTTCTACTTACTAAAGATATCCATACTATACTTTGCATAGGGAAGTTGTGTGTGGCGCTCATATTCGAGGGGTAAAATATTTGAGATAGAGTATAACTGGCTATTTATTCAAAATTCATCAATTATTAGAAATACAATATTGATACTGAAAAATACATAAACTTATTCGTCTAAATGTATTTCATCTAGTTGGAGGAAACCCCGCCCAAAACAAATCTCCAGTGGAGATAGCTTTTCCCAGCCCCTTCACTTTTGCTTCTATCTCTTCGAGCTCTTCAAGCTTTATTCCAGCAGCTCTCCGAATGTCTTTCATTTGTTCTTGTACGGGATACTTGGAAGGATCAAGGGGAGCAACAGTCTTACACTGCTTCTTAGTGGAAGGTTTGAATGGGCCCTTTGAGGAAGACCCAATGCTCTTGTGACGTTTTGAGGTAGATCCTTCGGTAACTTTTCTCGAAGGGACAAGATGCTTGTCAGCTTCTTTAGTGATAGATTTTTGTGACCGAGGAGCAGAACAATAACTCGAGGGGGGAATCCTTTTACCTTCAGCTCCGCTAAACAATCAAGAATAAGGTCAAAAGACTTTAGTCTGTCGAGGAGTTTCATTCTCATGGACGTTAACTTCATTCATCCAGTATCGAATAGCTTTGAGTAGAAATCTTGAGAGCTGATCATTGCTGATTAAATGTGAGGAAGGAATGCCGTAAGAAAGTATGTGGGCACAAAGGCTTACTTCGTGTGCGGCAATTTTTTCTTCAAAATTAGCAATATTTCCCTCCACTTCTTTGGCTTGTACCTTCCAGGCCTCAATCTCCCCCTGCAAGTCGTGCATTCTCGGACAAGAGGGATTCTACCAAAGAACCATTTTCAACTAGGGGGCTCCTTCGAGGGGCTGGATGAGGTTCGCTTGAAGAATAGAGATCCTCACTAGCTATCTTCCAAGCGAGAAATTACTCTTCAAATCTAGCTACTTTGCGCTGAGCTAGTAGATGTTCACGACAAGTAATTCCCTTTGGGCTATTAGTCTGTGATTTTCTCCCATGCAATCAATTAGGCGCCCTTCCACTACGGGAAACCTAGTCGTAGTAGCAATACAGGACTTTAGAGAACCAAACTTTAAAAAGATTTGACGCATCAGCTCTTCGAGGTCTTTATGTGTGGAATCATGACCCTTGACCACCTCCAAGGGATATGAAAGGATATGTGCCATTAAATTCTTTGCTCAGGAAATACTTAACAAACCCCTTAAAGGTTGAATGGTCTTTAGACTGCCACAGCTCCATCTTAGCTTCGAGTTGGTGGAGCTTGTCCTTCAAGGACTCCTTCTCTCGATTACAATTAGATAAATCCTGGGTGGCCTTCAATAGCTGTTTGTGTGTCTCACTCAACTCTTTTTGGGCACTTGAATTCTCCTCACAAGCGCTTTCTAACACTCTCTTCAATGAGTTATACTATAAAAAGAAAATAAAGGAAAAATCAATAAGTCATGGAAAAAGACATACTCTTATATTGATACTCAAAAGAAAAAAGTTACAATTGGGGGCCCTAATTGGAAAAGTTACAATCAGGGACAAACCCTATAATCATCTTCTTTTGAGGCGGAAGCAATTATTTCTTCCACTCGGACGACGGTTGAATTTTGCTCGGGGGGAGGCATTCGAACACTCTAGAAGGGGTATCGTTCGAATCCCCTCAGCAGTGAAGAGCTGCCCTTTGGACTTAATGAAATCCATCAGGGTAAAGCGAAGGACATCGTTCTTGATTGCCTCATCCAATTTCGCATCGAGAGTGGCTTCGAGCTCTGGGTTGACTAGATCGTCCACCTGCTTAGCAAGATCTTCAGACAGGGGGGCGGAAACTTGTGTCTTCAGGTTTTCCTCGGCTAATTTGCTACAGCCAAGATTTTTGGCCACCCCGAAATGTCTACAAAAAGTTGAAGCAGCTCAGGGTTGTTCAAAAGTTTATGTTTGAAGGCTTCGAGGAGTTGAACCTGTGAGGTCGGATCCTCAACCACCTAAACCCTCTTCTCGAGGACATCCTTCTCCAACATCCATTGACGCCTCTCGGCTCAATGCTTTGCCTCTCCCCTTCAATAATTCTATTCGTCGAGGATTTTTTTTTCATTAAGCACCTTATCCTTCTCCTCGATCACCCTATCATTCTTCTCGAGGGCTTTCTTTAACTCAAAAATCTCAGTATCCTGTTTGCTGAGCTTTTCCTGGAGGGAACCGCGGCCAGAGGTACAAGCGAAGGCGAAAGCCACCATCTTCTCAGTGGCCTCGTGGAAAACGTTGGAGGCCTAGAAAAATAGTTAAACTTAGATTGATGTTAGGAAAGAGGACGATAAATAAATTTTGAAAAGGAACAGAGGAAAACCTCAGGGTCAGAGGCCATTATCGAGAGATGATGCTCAATCCTAGATATGGATGCTGCATTATTCGAAGGAGGAGAAGACTATTGATGGACATTCTCACCGCCATGTGCTCCTATTAATGGTGTTCGGGAGGTATTACCAACATTGTTGCCACTCGCCTTTGTCTTTTAGAAAAACAATCCTAGTGTGAGAAGGCTCGCCATCACCAATGGTCGGAGTAGGCCTTTCGCCATCTACTGTAAGAGGGGAGGCCTGGTTTGAGAGAGGGGAGGCCTGATTCAAGGAAGCACCGGTCCTTTTGGGATAAGCTTGACCCTGCTTCGTATGCTTCTGTTTCTTTAAGCCGCCATCAAGACCCACTGGAAAAAAGAGAGATAGCATCAATAATAGTAAACTCAACAATACAACAAACAAGAGAAGTAGAATTCTATTAGGGCACCTTCGGAGGCTTCTGAGGGCCTAAAATCACTAACGAGAGTCTAGAGGGGAGGACCTTCTTTGGGGCCCTCAAGTTCTCTTCTCCTCTTCCTGATATTCTTCTGGAGTACTTTATACACATACTCCTCGTAGGTTGCGGGAGGGAATGCAAAGTCACAAATCCAGAAATTAGGATTGTTGAAGCGGCTGTAGTCAAGGGAGCTGGACAGCAGCTTCTGCATGTCCCTCTCGAAGGCATCCAGACAAATATACTCTCCAGGTTTGGGAGACTCGACTCGCATAGCCCAATTCTATGGGGGAACTCGATACCTCCTGCTATCAAACAAAACCCCTTTCTTCCAGCTTCTCCAGTCACCCGAATTACTAGGAACTGCAAAAAACCTTGTGATGTGCCTCTCGACTGGTATTAGTGACACGATAAGATACGAAGTATAGCGAGCAAAGCAGCTTATATCCGAGCTTGATACCAAACTCGGTACATTGAGTCAAGAACATCATGATGATCACCAAGACATTGGGATGGATAGGGCTCACTTGGAATTGTTTAAGAATTTTGGGGGAAAAAAAGGAAAGGGAAAGGTGAGCCCGCAGCGGAGATGTCTGAGGGAAATGGAAGATTTCCCTTCTGGGAGGTTATGTGGGGTATCTTCCTCTTGAAAGGTTTAAAAATTGGAATGGGGCTATTTGTTAGCCAAGAGGGATCGAGTCTAAAATCTTTGAAATAGCGGTCCCCACTACCGGAACTGGGGGGCTCCCTCTCTGAGTCCCTTAGCATTAACCTTCGATAAGTTCCCTTTTTCTTCTTTTGAGAGGCTTTAGCCAAAGAAGATACATGAGGCGCTCTCGAGGATGTTTCCTCCCCCTTGAGGGACGTCCTTTCTCTCAAAAGAGATACGTTCTCCTCCTCCTCTATGGCCTCGAGAGATGTTTCCTTATGGACTGCAATGAGGAGTCCTTTTAAAGAGCCAGTTAGCATCTCTGGTTGTATTAAAGAGATCCAGTTTCATTATGGACTTGCATTTACCCCCCTAGGCTTACCACCATCTAGCTTAGGGTTGGCAATATTTTTCGTATTTCAGTACTCCCTAGGCTTTTCCACATCTAGCATAGGGTTAGCATTACTATTACTTTTGTATTAGACGGGGTCTCCTGTTCCCTCAGGGGGCCCCGTCGGATGTTCCATCATCTATACTATTTACCATATTACCATCGAGAGGCATTTCCTTGTAGACTAAAGATGTATTTGACCCCCCCTCCAATTCGAGCTCTGGATTCATAGGAGGGTAGAAACCAATTTTTCCACTCGTAGGGGATCTCCTTATATAGGGTTTGCTCATGCCTGGTGACCACTTCTCAACGGGATCTCGAGGAGGCATATCAGTCACTGGGAAAACCCTCTCTTCCCCAGGACTATTAGCAATCTGATCAGACATACCTTCTCCAGCATCAAAATTGTATCGAAGTTCTTCAGAATGAGTGCATGCTGAGTCGCTAGCTTCTTTTCCCAGCGTACTACCCTTCATCCCGCCTACCCTAATCTCATCGAGAAATCTCTTGGAAATGGAACCCTCATCAGAGCGGGCATGATTGTAAGGTGAGAAAATGAAAATATTTGAATAAGAATAGAGATAGGGGTACTTACCAATTTTCTGGGAAAGGTGATGAAAGTTAGATAGCTTGAGAGAGAAGTAGAGAAAAAATGCTTGTAAGAAAGTTCCTACAAATGAGAAAGGTGAAAGAAGGGAGAGCGGTTAAGAGGTAATAATGGAGACTAAAACGACAGATAATAGTTGCCTTGGAAATATAAAAAAAGTTATGGAAAAACGCAATTGCTTTTCTGTCTTCTGACAATGTGTTGTTTGGGGAGCAGTGATACGCGCGATTGTACAAGATGTGCGTGCCTTTTGGAATGCTAACGCCAATGTTGATTAAAAAACCAGGTTCCCTCCCTCAAAGGCATGACAATGAAGTGCAAGGTTCATTTTGAGTCTTCAAAGTCCTTGAACTGTCCCATGCATTCGAGACCTCGAGAAACCTTCATGGTGTTCCAGCCTTCTGAGGTCGAGAACCTACTTTTCTGGGGGCTCTTGATAGAGGTTAAGCCCAACAAGGCCATTGGGTTGAAGATGTGGCAGCCCTGTTATGAGAATATTTAATACCCTAACATAATTACCGCATTTGTGGGTAATTAAGGACAACAATGAAGGAGAATGTTATGTAAGACATAGAGTATATATACAAGGTATGCATTTACTTATCATTCATTCTGTCTTAACTAACTTAGGTATCAGAGTGCTGACCCCTGGAACCCCCCGAGACAGTTTTATTGCAGGTCCATTTGAGAAGAACTCAAGCCCAGGAACCGGTTGGTTGTTAGAGACACATCAAGTGGCGCCTTCTGTGGGGATGACTATGCCAGATCAAGGGTTTTGAGAGATTATGTCCACGGGTGTTCGAAGAAGTGAAAGGTTGAGGTTAATAGGTACGGGGGCTAGATCTCCACCAAGGTTAACAATGGAGAATCCAGGAGTAGGAAACAACGCCCGTGTCGAGGACATTGAAATGGCTAACTTTCAAACATCAGGAACGAGGTTGCGTGCAGAGCCTATTACAAGCGTAAGCCACGGAGGGGGGAAAACCTTAGTGGCATTTGGCGCTAATATCTTGGTGGCAATCGAGAATGATGTGCCGGGGCCCTCGAGTATGCTGGAAATGACAGGAGGGCAAGAACAAGGATACTCACATTCCCTGCTTGAAGGGATAGTTGATCCGAGGGACAGAAGGTTTGCAGAGGTTTTGAGAGATTCATACACGGAAGCCTACGGTCAACAAATGCAAGGAAATCAGAATGCAGAGAGGGCGGCCCCAAATCAAGAGGTAAAACGAGCAGCTCAGGTCCTAGCTGCGGCTGGCTATCGAATCACCCCTCTATCGAGGGATGAAAGGGTCACACATGGGGTATTACTGCCCTCACCTTTAGGAATAACTGCGGGGTGGGCCTCTCAACCTCAAATAACTTATCCTTATCACGCATATACTGGAGAACCATTACAGGCTAGGTCTCGGCCTTCTATTCCTGGTTCCGTTAGCCCTATCTTCTTCTAACCTCGACTTAGCCAGTTCAGGAGCAGCATGTGGAGTAATGGCCTCTTCTTCCATGCAAGGATATGGAATTATGGGAATTAGTTTGGGGCTTTACAATTCCTATGTCTAACCACCACCACCATACCCGAGCCTCAGACATCTTTGGATGAACCCCGAATACGGAGTGACTCAGCCTCCCTATATGCCACAGTTGGGCAGTCACGACAGGGGGCTGAACCTTTTAGGGGGGAAACAGAAACCCCCACTCGGATGCAAGTGAATTATTAAAAAGGGAATTAGATAGGTTGATTGGACCCTTAGGCCAAGCTGCAGGGTTTTCTTTTAGCTTGATGGTCAACAGGGTTTGATGGATAATAAAAGTGAAGCCTCCGGAAGGACTTCCCACGTACAGTGGTGAGACCGACCCTCGATAATTCATCCAAACGTTCCTGGGCTTGATGAGTTTGAGGGATTTTAATGAGAAATTGACTTGCAAGCTGGTAGGTAGCTACCTGCGGGGAAAAGCACATGAGTAGTTCAATAAGTTTCCAAGGGGTTCGCTTCGATCATATCGAGACTTCAATGGAGCATTGTTGATCCAGTACGCACAAAAGAAGAAGTTTACCAAAACTCGGTTAGAACTCTACCAGACGAAGCAAAAACATGGGAAAACATGGAAGCCTTCTATCATCGGTATGTGAACGAGAGCTTAGGAGTGATAGAAACAATGGAGAATGAGGTAATCCAAGGGTACCTGCTGGGGATGCAGGACTTAGAATTGTATAAATAGCTAAGTACTTATACCCCCAAGACTTTGCAAAAACTTCAGGAGGTTGTAGAGCAGTACTCGAGGGTTGAGGAGGAAACTAGAAGGAAAAAATAGACAACCTTACGGAAAAAATGGGAAGAAATGTATAGTATAGAGTAAAAAGGCCGGTTGAACCCATAAGAACACCATTCGAGAGGTACACTCCATTGCCACCAGCGCTCGGAGGGAGAACCCCTGCACAGTTCTTAAGTACACATAGAGGGTTGTTCCGAGCACTCCCACCCTTGTAGAGTTCACACAACTCGATCGCAGCTCGGAGGGCAAAAAATCGGTATTGTGATCATCACAGGGATTACGGCCATGACACAAACGATTGCATGCAGTTAAGGATGGAGATTGATAGGTGTGAGCGGGAATGACGATTTTAAGGGCAAGGTCACAGAAACCAGGCTGCCCCATCGAGGCCTCGAGTGAACCAATGGAAGGCTTACAGAAGGAACAATCAAAATAACGGGGGTAGAGGAGATAGAAGGCCCCGAGAACAGGCGATTCGAGATAGGGGGCTGGAAGGAAGGTAGGATAGACCCCAGGAGCAAGAGGAGGGAAATCAAGATAACCAAAACAGAGAAAACCCACCTGTGCAAACAATAACTAATGTCATCAATGACATAATGGGTGAGAGATCTTCGAACGTTGTGATAAGAGCAGAGGAATGAAGGGTTCCTGCAGAAGAGCCCAATCACAGGAGGTTTCAACCGGACGAAACGGTTACCTTCTCAGAAGCGGATGTTGTACAAGACCAAACACCTCATGCGGATCCTATGGTCAGCCATTATTGGAATGTCTAAGAAAGGTATTCGTTGATAATGGAAGGGAGGTAGAAGTGATGTTTGCTGAGTGTTTTGACAAGTTGGACATAGGGCGCGACAATTTGAAAAAGTCTGCCTCCCCTGTATCCGAATTCACGGGAAACCCGATGTTCCCCATAGGAGAGATAACATTGCCCGTTGAGGTAGTGGATGGCGACAAAGGGGTGACCATTAGGTGTAATTTCGCTGTCGTGGATCTTCTTTCCCCTTATAATGTGATTTTAGGAAAGCCATGGATGTGCCAAGCTCGGGCGCTCTGGTCACCCTATCACCTGATGATGAAGTTCCCAAATGAGAAAGGGGTGACATCCATTCGAGGGGATCAAACTGTGGCTCAGAAATGTAATCTTACGGTGGTACGGGAAGCGAGAAAGCAAAGGGATGTAGACACGGTACACGCAGATGTGGGATTAGCTGATACAATATAGATGTCTGTTTGGGGTATAGGGTCAGTAGGTGTTGGGAAGCTAATTCCTGAAGATGTTAAGGGGAGACTGAGAGACTTGTAGGGAGAATATGGAGATGTGTTCTCGTAGGATACCTCTAACCTTACGGGAGTACCTTAGAGTCTCGCACTGCATAGGATGAATATTGACCCCTCGATTAAACCAGTGAAGCAAAAGAGAAGGGTGTTTGCTCCCAAAAGAGTTGAAGCAATTATAGAGAAGGTGGAGAAGTTGTTGAGGGCAGACGTCATCGAGGATGTGTTCTACCCTAACTGGATTGCTAACCCAGTCATGGTTCCAAAGCATGCTAGAGCATGGAGAATGTATATAGACTTTACTGATTTAAATAAATGCTGCCCCAAAGATAGTTACCCGTTGCTGCCAATCGACAAGCTGGCGGAAGCCATAAATGGATATTAGATTTTGGCGTTCTTCGACGCGCATAAGGGGTATCACCAAATCCTCATGGCGGAGGAAGACAAGGAAAAAATATCGTTTATTACCGATGTGGGCACGTACTGCTATAAGAAGATGCCCTTCGGCTTAAAGAACGTCGGGGCTACCTACCAGAGGCTGTTTGATAAACTGTCCCTTGGGGTTCCAGGGGTTAGCACTCCGTGCCTAAGTTAGCTCAAGCGTTTGATATGATTAAGACATAATGAATGATAAGTAAACGCGTACCTTGTATTTATTCTCCATGTCCTAAATAACGTTCTCCTTAGTTATCGCACTTAATTACACACGAATGCAGTAATTATGTTAGAGTATTAAATATTCTCCTAACTGCGCTACCACATCTTCGATCCAATGACCTTCTTGGGGGTTAACCTCTACCAAAACCATTCCAGTGTCGCAGAAATAACAATTTTTTGTGTTACTTTTATTAGTGAATCAGTCTTTACACAAATTTTTTAATATTCATTAAAATAGTATATCTTATTGAGACCGCAACCACATTTTTAAAATACCAACTACCTAGTTGTTTTCCTGTTTCAGATAAAAACTACATGCATTAATGGTTCAATAATTTCAGTGGGAAAGTTATAACACTCGAAAATTTCATTTGAGCAATAATTTTTGGAAGGCAGCCTACCTCTATTAATTTCTACAGGTGGCCAAACAGGTTAGGAGTCGATAAATTCTTGTTTGGGTTCTGATAAAACGTAATATATAAATATATGCTGAGAAGTACAATACGTATATGTATTGAAAAATAATTAGAAAATAGGAATAGAAATAGTATTTTACAGGAGGCGAATTAATAATTATAAGGTATCCTTGGCTACCGAGAGTATTGTATCATCAAACATATTTTGTGAATTCTTATATGTGTTATTGTGCCTTCTTATGATTTGAACTTGTGACAGACAAGTCAATTATAGAACAATATTCAACTTTAGAAACAATTTATTAGAAAAATAAGACATTACAACAAATATAAATGGAGATGCTCTCCTCTGAGACGGTCTAAATTTTAGGCAGGAGTTTTATGCAATTCTAACTATATTCTAGCTTCAAGGACATATCTCTAATAATTTTACATGGACCCATCTCTAATTATTTTACAGGGATCTATCTCTAAATTTTTCCAGGGACTTTTTTGTCTAATTTTTTCCCATCATTTTTTTTGCCAGCTGCAATTTGCAAAAAAAATCAAAAAATATTTTTAAAATGCAAAAAAATCAATATGATTATCAAACTAAAAAAATATATAAACATCAGGAACAACTAGCAAACATCAACGGAAAATCATAAAATATCAACCAAAAAGTGCAGCAAAAAAATATTTATAAATCAAATAAAAATCAACAAAAAATTGAAAAATCATCGACTTCAACCAACAAACATCAACTGAAAATCATAAAAACATCAACAAAGCTTAAATTATCAAAAAGAATTTTAAAAACCACAAACATCAATTCCTATCATCTAAACTTCATTCGAAAAAGGGAAAACATCAATATAAGGGAAAAAAGTTACAAACATCAACCCCTATCACCTAAAACTCACCTAGAGATGAAAGAGGGAAAAACTAAAAATATCAACTCATATAACCCAAAAAAACTACAAAACATCGATTCATATCAACTAAAACTCACCAAAAATGAAAAACATCAACATGGGATAAAAAAAACTAAAAACATCAACAAAAAAGCTATGGTACCTCACGAGTATGAATTATTCACTCTGAAAATCATAAAGCATAACAAATTTTTTTATAAAAAATACTACAAATATCAAAATATATCGCCCAAAAGCTACAAACATCAACTCCTAACTCGTGAACCTCATCCGAAAATGAAAAACATCAACATAAGAAAAAAGGCACTATAAACATCAACTCTTACTACCAAAATCTCAGTCGGAAAATGAAAAACATCAACATGAGATTTTTTTTTAAAAACCTACAGGTATCAATCCATATCACCCCAAAAAAATACAAAACATCAACTCATGTCAATTAAATCTCTCCCGAATAATGAAAACATCAACATAGGAGGGAAGAAAACTACTAACCACTAGACCAAAAATCTTTGCTGATAATAAACTCGGTAAAGTAAATATTAAACCTCACCAAGTCTTTGAAAAAAGTAAAACACAATATTAAACCTCACCTCACATGAGGAGAAGCTCAGTTGTCCGTTGTCTGTTGTCGCCTCCGCCTCCGTTCGTCGGCTGCTGTCTCCTTCACCTCCGCCCGTCACTGCCAGCACGTGTCAGCACGCGCAAGCTTCTTCCTCAATGATGTATGTGGATTCACGTGTACGTTGTTGCCTCGCCTTTGCCAGGCTCCCCCGTCACCGAAACCCTAGCTCCGTCGTCGCCTTCGCCTCCGTCATCGCCTTCACCTCCCTCGCTGAAATCCTTGCTCCGGACGCTGCAATTATCCACCATCGCCTAAAGTTATTAGTTGTTGCCTACAATTACCGTTGTAGCCTGCACTAAATGCTGATTCATGAGCTCCGATTGAGGCGACAGAGGTTAGTGGCTCTAGTTTTCACTATCTCGCCAGAATTGCAGAGTTATGATCTCTACTTTGAGCTTGTCGACCGCAGCGCTGGAATCACCGTTGTGAGCTCGTCGATCAAGCGTCTAGCGGAAAATTGATGGAATCCGGCTGTAACCGTGGGCTGGAGGCGGTTTCCGGTGGGAGGATGCGGTTCTGATTGGAGGAGGAGGGGAAAAGAAAAAAGAAAAATCTGTGATATATATAGTATTTTGATAATTGCATAGCAGATCCCTAAATTTATTAGCATATTTGAAAAAAAAATTATCCCAAATGAAACTTCTTATAATTGCACAATAAACTCTGATCTAAAATTTAAACTGCATAAAACAATACTTTGTGATATAAATGTTCATACTACTGTTACCATTAAAATAAATACATACCTAGCATGAATAATTATTAATTAGGAATACGAGTGCATAAACGCAATCCAACAAAAAATACTCTTTTAAAATACTGTATATAAAAGCATAAAGTGGTTTTAACCTGTAATTCATCCTAAGGAGATGTTACGAGTCTTTTCATTCATTTAATGTTTATGACTTGTTTTTTCCCTTGTATTTTTTCAGTTGCACTCTTTGAAATTTTCAAAATTAAAGAAATGGTATGAGTACTATATACTCCTGATTCCAGATTCTCTGCTCTTTCAATCTACGATGGAAAACATGACCCATTCAACAATCTTGATTTCATCAAATTTTGCAGGCTTTCACATAATTGATTAAATTATTTTTTTTCCCCCAAATATAATGCAGTACCATCATTTGGTCCACAAGGTCAATACCGTGTATGTTCAGCAACTAACATACTGAAAATG
Organism: Rubia yunnanensis; assembly: GCA_037428765.1. Classification (NCBI taxonomy): domain Eukaryota; kingdom Viridiplantae; phylum Streptophyta; class Magnoliopsida; order Gentianales; family Rubiaceae; genus Rubia; species Rubia yunnanensis. The sequence continues at coordinate 69,930,824 of CM075071.1, read as the reverse complement.
GTTTGATTAGTCCCCAAGTGTGGTTTTCAGGTGAAGTCAACGTAGTACTGACCAAAAATCAATAAAATGACCATTATGCTCCTGATTTTAAGAAAAATAAAAACAAAAAGAAGGAAAGTCCGACACTTAGGTTTTAGGAGCGAGGGGTGGCAGAGCGGCAGGAGCCTATTCAGATCAAGCGGCGAGTTCAAGGGCCTCCACCAGCAGCAGACTTGAGAGGTGACACTCGAGGGGCAACCTTAGTGAGCTCGGCGGTGGCGCTGCTCGAAGGTGGCACCAGGTGTTCACAAGCTCGACGACGACAAGAAGAAAGGGCCCCGGCGGAGGCGTTAGAAGACCGCAGTGATGAGGACAAATGAGGAGTCACGGCGTGTGAAGTCCACGCGCTGGATCATCTTCCTCAGCAGCACGTGGATCTCACGCGCTTGACGGAGCGCATCTCCGCCGTTGTGGTTTCTGAACGATTGCGTGGAAAATTCGATGTTGCTTTGTTTCAGGCACTCTGCCGCTGTTGCTGCTCTGCTTCGTCTCCGGCGAGGCGACCACTAGGAATTGCAGACGACGAGGCGGCAAAGTTGAAACCCTTGGTCTGCAATTCGAATCGAGCCGACGGGGACTAGGCGCTGGTGAAGTTGAAACCCTAGGTCATCGGCGAATTTGAAAGAAAGCGACAACGAGGCTCGCCGGAGAAGATGAGGCTCACCAGATGTTTGGTACATCTGATCGGTGGTGGCAAGGAACTTATTTTTATTTTTTTAATTATTTTTATTTTTTTAATTACCATTATAGCTCTGGCCTTACCGGAAAACTATTTAATATTACCTGAAAACCACCTTTGGGACCAAACAAAGCATTTTGTATTTGTTGGATGCTGAATAGAAACGGTATTAGCCTTTGAGACCATACAAATTTTAAGATGCTACTTAGGTGACCAAAAAAATAATTTAATCCACATAATTTCATCAGACTATTTTAGCACAAACTCCCGATTTTACGATTATTACTACTAGCATCGACTATTCCGAAAAACTGAATTTTCTTGAGATTGTGTTTAAACTTCCCCTTGTAACCACATGGTCCATACTGAATTCTTTGTATAAAACAATGCAAGTTGATCGGCAGCTTAATACGTCATAATTCGAAAAGAGAAGAGCCAATCTTTTAAGATAGACAAAGTATTGTTTAACATCGTCATGGTTAGGCTAGATTAAAATATGACTATTTATAAATTGATAATTTGTCGAAGTATCACGACTAAATATATAGAATTCACAATCTTGTCTACAATTTGTTGTTTTGTTTATAAGTTGGCCGTGCGAAAGAAAAAAGCAAGAGCAAAATATCTAATTATTGAATAAAACACACTCATACTTTCAGTTCTTATCCATAAGCTATTTTGACTAAAGTGATAAAATGAGTTTAATTTTAGGTTGAAAATTTCAGTATAATCATACAAACTGATATAGTGTAAAAATAACTTAACTTATTGAATTATGTGTCATTCTAATTCTAAACTCCGTTGACTTCAAATGTCAACTAATCATTTGGGCAGAATGTAATGAAATGATCATTTTACCCTTGGAAGAAAAAAAAGAAGATGAAAATACCATTTATTATTATTATTATTATTATTCTTTCTTCTTTCTTCCCCGATGGCAAATTGATGTTCTTTATTCTCCACACCAACCCTCCTCCACCTCAACTCTCTTCCGCGCCACCGCTCTCCACCTCAAGGTCTTCTTTTCTGGTGGTTTTCAGTCCTTCAGTCGATGCGTTTCCATTACCAGTAGCAGTTCCCAAATCATCTCCGTTGACCAGTCTTATTCTTCATCTTCTTTGTAGCATCGTCCCCTCCCAGGTACTTCCATCCACGTCGTTGTTCTCCAGGCCATCTTCTCTATGGTTTTGGTCCATTTTAGTGACATCGTCTCTTCTAACGGTGGTCTCCTGCGGTGAATCAGTTCAGACGTCGATTTCTTTTGTCGGAGGAATTGAAACATTAAAATCCTATGATATGAATTGGAGAAATCAGAGAAATCAAACGTATGGATTGAATTTTTGGTTTCCGGCAATCGGAGCATGTTGATAAAGTAGTTTCCCATAATGATTCTGATTAATGATGAAGAGTATATATAGAGTACAAAGAAGACTAATCTAAATATAACTCTAGGCCTAGTCAACATGGAATAAAATATTATCTAATCTTCTACTTGCTTTATTCTAACACGCCCTAAGCGAAGCGTTGGATGCTCGCCAACGCACAACTTGGACCTGAAGACCTCGAACAACGGACGAGAGAGCCCTTGGTGAAGATGTCTGCAATCTGTAGAGAAGTTGGAACATTGGCAGGGCACATCTTTCCAGATGTCACCAACTCACGAAAAAAATGGTTATCAACGTCTATATGCTTCACCCGCTTGTGCGTCACCGGATTCTGAGCCAAGAAGATATCACTGTTGTTGTCGCATAATAACAAAGGCAAACTAGAAAGCGAAACCCAAATATCACAAAGCAAATGAGTGAGCCAAACCACCTCTGAAGCAATGTTGGCAAGAGCACGGTACTCAGATTTAGTGCTAGAGCGAGAGACAATGGGTTGTTTCTCAGCACTCCAAGAAACCAGGTTCCCACCCTGATAAACCGTATAATCATAAGTGGACCGAAGAGTCTCCAAACAGCGGGCCCAGTCGGCATCAGAATATCCTAACACCTTTGGAGTACTGGCAGAACGAAAAACCAGACTAAAGTGAAGAGTGCCATGAACATAACACAAGATCCGTGTCACTGCAGCAAAATTGTCATCTCTGGGATCCTGAAGGTACCGAATCACTATGTTGACCGAGAAACCTAGATTGGAAGTGCCCCAACAAAAAAGTGATAAAAGGTAGGATACTGGAACGACGGGCTAGTGGAACTGTGCAGCTGAGAACCGACAACAAATGGCGTAGAAACTGGTGCAACATCAGTCATACCAGCCCGAGTCAGAATATCCCGAGAATACTTTGCTTGGCCAAGAAGCAACCCTGAATAGATAGGCAAAACTTCAAGACCAAGAAAGTAATGGAGAGCACCAATATCCTTGATCGCAAACTCTCCGTGTGTCCGAGAAATGAGCTGACGAAAAAGAGTTGAGTCGTACCCCGTAAGAACAATGTCGTCCATATACACAAGGAGATACAGTAAGACGACACTCTCGATAGAAAAAATAAGGAAGTATTAGCTGAGCTACACTGAAAACCAACTTGTGTAAGATAGCTACTAAAATGCTGGAACCAAGACCTAGGAGCCTGCTTAAGGCCATAAATGACCTTCAGCAAACGGTAAACAAAATTTGGATGAGAAGAATCCTAATAACCAACAGGCTGCTTTATATAGACCAGAGTATCGAGAACACCATTAAGAAAGGCGTTCTTGACGTCCAACTGATGAAGTGGCCAAGAACGCATGGTGGTAATGGCGAGAACTGTCCGAACAGTGGATGCTTTAACCACTGGACTAAAAGTATGGTAAAAGACAAAGCCCAGAATCTGCGAAAAACCCCGCGACACAAGTCTGGCTTTGCGACGCTCAATAGTACCATCTGGTCGATACTTGAGCCGATAGACCCATTTGGAGCCAACTATGTTGGCATCCAAAGGCCGAGGCACCAAGTCCTAAGTGTGCTAACTACAAAGAGCAGCCATCTCATCATCCATAGCTGAAACCCATGCTGGATCCTGAGGGCAAAGCAATAATCAGTAGGCTCTGTCTGAGAAAGAAGTGCAGCAGTAAGGCCATGCACAATAATTTCTGAATAATCTCATTGATGAATGACACCAGTGGCTGAACGAGTGGCTATCCAATGAGTACAAGGCAGTGTTAGGCAGTGTCGGTGAGGCTGGGGAAGTCAGACTAGCGGATGATGCCGAGGAAGACCCATCCAAGTTGGCTAAGGGGCGGCCAATTGACGAGGCCAAAGAAGGGGAGGCCGAGATTGGCTGAGGCATTAAGACCTGCAGCTGAGAAGACGGACCGGAAGCCAGTTCTGGGTCCGTCGTGCAAATGGTGCATGGTTGCAAGGGAGACGAATGGGCACAGAGACTACAGAGTCGCCATCAGGATCAATAAAAGCAGAAACATCAAGAGCTGATGCTGGAGAGCCCAAGGTCGAAGAAGTAACAAATGGAAAGTGTTTCTCATCAAATCGAGCATGACGAGTGATGTAGACTCTACCGGTAGAAGAATCAAGACATCGAAAACCTTTGTATTGTGAACTGTAGCCAATGAAGACACAAGAAATGTTGCGGGGAGATAACTTGTGATATGTATATGGTCGAACAAATGGAAAAACCCGACACCCAAAAGAATGAAAATTCGAGTAAATAGGGTCATGACTATATAGAAGCCCATAAGGAGAAGAACCATGTAGTACATGAGTAGGTAAATGGTTTAGCATGTATGCAGCTGTGGTAAATGGATCATCCCAGTAAGAAATAGGCAGATGTGAATGAAAGAGCTTAGTAAGACCCATCTCGGCAACTTGCCTATGTTTGCGCTCCGCACGGACATTCTATTTCAGAGTGTAAGGACACGATATCTGATGGTGAATGTCCTTAGTGGCAAACTTGATCCGTAGGCGAGTGTTCAGGAACACTATACCACTATCACTCTAAAAAACCTTAATTTTCGATGAGAACTGATTCTATACAAATGCCTCAGACTGTAAGTATGCATAAAAAGTCTGACTTGCGATAAAATGGATAAAGGCAGGTGAAACGAGAACAGTCATCCAAAATTAAGGCATAGTACGAAAAGCCATTCGACGATAAAACAGGGAAGATCCCCATAAGTCACAATGAATCAAATCAAGTACATGCGCAACACGTTTATGGTTCTTAACAAAAGACAACCATTAACCTTTCGCCATAACACAGGGTGCACAGGTCACATGTTTAGGCAACAAAGAAGACAATGAAACTAGACCAGACTTCTGCAAACTAGAAATAGCTTATGTCAATGCATAACCCAAGAAAGCATGCCAAAGCTCATCGGATTCTGATGTAAATGTGAAAAAAGTGCTACCTCGCCTCTATCCAAAACATAGAGACCACCATCACTGTGGCTCCTGCCCATGACTACTTTGGAAACTTTGTTCTGAATGACAAAGTTCCGATCATCAAAAGTGACAAAAGCATTTAAATCTCTGGTCAGTTTACTAATAGACAGCTGATTCTTAGTAATATCATGAACAACCAGAACATCATACAAGCATAAATCATAAAAAATCTTAGTATCACCAATATGAGAAATTCGAATAGAAGCACCATTACCAGCAGAGACATGAGAATTACCAGAATATGGAGCTACAGACTCCAAGCCAGTAGCTGAGATGGCATATGACTGGTGGTGCCGGAGTCAATATACCAATCAGAAGATCATGCTATAGGCTCTAACTGCAGAGATGACTGAAAACTTCCAGCTAGATGAGTGGAGTATGTACGACGATTGAGACCCTAAGGACCAGTCTGAGCAAGCATCCTGTAACAAGTTGCAACATAGTGACCGGGGCGACCACACCAAGTGCATTGCGACCGACGACCAGCCCTAGCCGAGAACTGACCATCGGACCTACCACCTCAGTGACCACCAAAATGGCCACCTCTAACAGCGCGTGAGTCGTACGCGATGCCGCCCCTCACTGACACATGATCCCACGCGCGCCCATCCAAGGGGTTTTCGTCTGCTGTGAATGTGGCTAGCCCATTGGCTGGGGCTGAAGGGTCCTATAATTGTTTCAAAAAAGCTTCGTGGTTTTTGGCACAATATAAAACATCGACATACAACAGAGTAGGCAAATAATTAATTAATGGTGCAGGAAAATCCTTAAACTCGGTTCTAAGGGCAGTCAAAATCCAAATAATCTGATCATCATTCGATACAGGGAAACCCATCATAGATAACTGCTCAAAACATTTCTTAAATTTAAAATGGAGTTCATGAACTGTACCATTCTTACGTATACCATGAGCATTAGCACGAAGACAAATGATGGTTGATGCACTGCTATCGTGATAAATGGACTGAAGATTGTCCCATATCTCCTTGGAAGTAACGCAATCAGGTAAAACTGCTAAGGTCTCTGACGTGAGAGATGAAAAAAAGACTGCACACATGTGGATCTTCATCAGCCCAGAGATCATAATCAGATTTGGCCTTCAAGTAGGCCTCCATAAGATCAGGCTTGGTGGTGGTGCCGCGACTAGGGGTAGCACCGGTGGCCTAAGCGTAGGTGACTGTGGAGTTGCCGACCAGAGGAAGAGGAGGAACAGTCGTGCAGGGCTTGGAACCATTAATAAATCCATACAGCTTCTGGGGCTTAAGATCATAGCCAGCTTGATGCTTCCACAAAAGATAATTGGATAATGACAGTTTGATGGTCATCATGTGGAGCAAGGTATTGTAGGATAATTTCTCTTCAGACATGATGAGAGAAGAAAAAATTACAAAGAGGGAGAGGAGAAGGTAGGAAGTCGACAACGGCAATAGGGAGAGGAGGGGGCACACCAAAAAAAAGGTTTAGAAACAGGTTTGCTCTGATACCATGATAAAGTAATTTCCCATAATGATTCTGATTAATGATGAAGAGTATATATAGAGTACAAAGAAAATTAGTCTAAATATAACTCCAGGCCTAGTCAATATGGAATAAAATGTTATCTAATCTTCTACTTGCTTTATTCTAACACATGTGAATCCGACGTTTTCAGCTAGCTTCGTCGCGATGTTGGTTTTGGCTTTGGCCCAGTTTCTCTGCGGGTATCCATTGCAATTGGGACACGTGGGCGGCGGTGGTGGGTGGTGGGAATGTGGGGGTGGTTGGGCGGGAAAGATGAAGGAGAGGAAATGTGGTGGTGGAAGGGTGGTGGTGGGAGGTGGTGGCGATGACAACACGTTAGGGTTTTGGGAGTTGGTTTATATGACAAAGAAGTGTAAAATGGGGGAAACTTCAGCTTAATGGGTGGAAGTATTTTAGACTTTTCAACTTTGATCAACACCTAATTTCTTCGGTCAACACTGAATTAGTACAAAATGTTATAACTGCACAATTAAACATAAAGTTATGGTTGATTTGACACTCTCTCTTTTTACAAAATTATATTGACACTTTCAGAAAATTAGGGTTAGAAGTGTATTTATCCCTATTACCATTTTAGATATGTAATTAGAAGTATACCAAATCTTTTAGTTGTTATTTATGTTTTAATTGACTTATATTACCCGACACTTAGTGAATTCAAGGATGATTTATTATTTCCATTCAATTCATGAATTGTTTTTTGTTTTTCACAAATCAACGTCTAAAATAGGCAGTATTGAGAAATGGACAGGTATAAAAGCAATACCCTGCCAAATTTATAATTGTGACACTAATATATTGGGTTTTAAAATCATTTGAAATTTGGTAGCCGAAATAGGTTAGGCAGTAGTGCCATTTTTTCACGATGGGATCTGCCTAAATAAAAAAACCCCTTTAAATTTGGCCAATTTGCATGTGCAAATTGCAATTTTCGGATTTCATGATGTTTCCCCTAAGCACTCTCTTTGGCTGAAAAGTAAAAGGGAAGGTTTAAGGAAATAGAAAATATTTCTTTGTAAGAAAGGTAGTTAACGTACAAAATTAGTTTCCTTATAAAATTAGTTTCCTTATAAAATTAGTTATAGATTGTAGTTTCTTTGTAGACTTATAATCATATTCATGTTAAACTTTGGTTTGTTGTTAGCCCTATATATTGTAACCCTCATAATTAATGAGATGTGTTATTGATGTGATATCAATGCACCATCATAAAGTCATTTATATTTTTTCATGGTATCAGAGCCTACAAGCCAAAGTAAAATTTCCGCTGCCAGTTTTTCAAGCTTCCGACCGCCGCTCGACGCCCGCGCGTTGCTCCACGCACTGCCGTATCTGCCGTAGGTAGCTCACCGACCGTCTCCAACCACCGCCGCCGTTGTTCACCAGCTGCCACTGTCACCTTCGTCCGTGATTTTACCGAACCTTCACGTGTCGCCGCTTGCTCCGCGCGACATTGCGTCGCCACTGGTACTGCTAATCTAATCTACTACGATGTCTACATCTGAATCTGAATCTTGAAGGCCGGAGTCGACGCCCTTCTCGTCGCTACCCACCACTATCTGTTGCCGTAGCTACTATAGATTTATGTCGTCCCCACCTGACTATTATTGTCGTTTTGCTGTTGCCATCGTCTACTGCTTGCCGCTATCTGCCGTCGTAGCCCATCGATCAGTCCCTCAACGTAACCGTCGGCTGATTTCTACCGATTTCCAACTTGCCAAATTCCAAATCTGACGTCGCGGCCCACGATACAGTTCAATTGCTGTCATCGTTACAGTTACTGATTACTTCAACTCTTACTGAAGTTACTTCTACCAATTTTTTTTAATGATTATGGGAGAGTGTTAAGGAAATTGAAAGCATTTCCTTATAGGAAATGTTATAGATGGTAGTTACCTTATAGAATTTGTTTCCTTATGGAATTAGTTATAGATGGTAGTTTCCTTATAGACTTAGAATCTCATTCCTGATGAACTTTGGTTTGTTGTAGCCATATATATTGTAACCCTCATAATTAATGAGATGCGTCATTGATGTGATATTAATGCACTATAATAAAGTCTTTATATTTTATCAGTAAGTGTTTCTCTGGAGCATGTAATTGATATTCTTATATTCAATCATTATTTGATTTTATTTTTCTAAACTTCTGTTTGAGAGCTTGGATATTGACTTTAAGAATGCAATCATTTTCGCGCTAAATTTGGTTCGACATGCTTAATTACTTAATTCAACAGCTGGACAATAAGAAAGAATTGATTTGTTCTATTATTTGTAAGCACTAAAAACAATTTTAGTAGTGACTCCAGGTAAAAAAATATCACAATGTTTTCTCCACTTTCAGTTGCCGCTAAATATTTCATATTTGTAAGATATGCACATGTCACTGAACTGAATAATTGTAACAAAGTATAAAGTCACTTCTAAATTGAACTGCATTTAAAACGTCACAAAAAATACATTGATACTTCAAAGCGTCATAATATTTTAGTGACACGCTGAATAGGGGCACTTCACAAGGCATCACTGACACTACAAAAAAAACATTTTGTGACGCATTGTGAAGTGCCCTTATCCAGTGTGTCACTAAAATATTGTACCTTCCGAACTCGGAACCCATATTAACTATTTAATTTTATTTTTAATGATGGTTCTGAACTCGGAACCGTCTGTATAATAATAAAAAATGTGGTCATTTCTTCTATTCAACACAATAAATCTATTTTGAAGGGTTTTCTCCCCATCATAATCCATTGAAGACAATTTCATTCACTGGAGAAGGTCACTTGTCTAGCAATGTCATCTTACATATTTATAATTTGTTTGACATATATGTATATTTAAATAAATCATGAATTAGGGTTTGTAGTTAGGTTCACTATTTGTAAGGGCCATGATTATTGTTGTGGGCACGCTAATGGGTTGTATTTTAATTAACTTATAGGATATGGAATCATTCCTTTTTTAATCCTTGATTTTATTTTTTGCTTGTTTGCCGATCTTAGGGTTGGGGTTTGCCCTAAAAAAGAAAACACATTAGTTTCAATGTTACATTTTATCAGATTTAAAGAATCCATTTTATACAATTTCTTATTGAGTATTTAAACCATCTCTGTTTAGTATTAGTTTTTTCACTAACATTTTGATTGGCTTTTGCCGGTTGACTTTTCACTCGATCAAACTGTCAATGAATATATAAAAGCATTTGGTTTCACGTAGTGTTTCCACCAAATACAAAATGCTAATAATAGTAGTGTTTTTCCTTAGCGTTTGGGTTTTACCTTTAACAATTACTTTTTAAAACCTTCTCCATTTTTATACTAACGTTATTCCATCATCAACTGCGTATAACAAATAGGTCATGCGACGTATCATCGTCATACCACCATTACATACCATTATTACAACTGCGTATAACAAATAGGTCATGCCGCATATCACCACCATACCATCATTACATACCACTATTACATACGTAGGTGAAGGGATTATCGTTGAAACCAAGTAAGTATTTCATAATAATACTAAGTATGCAACTTTCTAATTGTATTTTGTTGGGATAGATGCTGTAATATTGCATTCCAATGGAACAAAATCACGCTTGGGATAACTATATTTTTGGTTGTATGTGTGTCTGAGAAAATTCTGACACTAGTAGGGAGCAGTTCATTAAAGGCGGAGATAGAAGGCAGTTTTGAGAAAAAGGCGTGGAACCGCCTTGGTTCAAAAGTTTCGAACTTGGAACCTCCATTCCACCCCACCCCTAAAGATTCAAAGGCGGTGTTCTTCCATTTAAAGGCAGTTTTGGATTAACCGCATTTAATTAGGGCTAACTAAAGGTGGCTAGTATTAAAACCGCCTTTAATCAACCCTAATTAAATACAATTGTGTCTAACCGCCTTTGAATGGGGTATGTTACGAGTTCAAAACCAGGGGACCATTGCCTTCCAAGCCCGGAACAGCATGTTAGGGTCAATAGTGCTAATACTATACCTCTTCCGAGTTCGGAATGGTTATTCGAATCTACCTTCCGAACTAGGAACCATTATTAACTATTTAATTTTTATTTTTAATTTGGTTTTGGACTCGGAACCCATATATATAATAATAATAAATGCACCCATTTCTTCAATTCATCACAATAAATCTATTTTGAAGGGCTTTCTCCCCATCATAGTCCATTGAAGAGGATTTCATTCACTGGAGAACGTTAGTTGTCTAACAATGTCATATTACATATTTATAATTTGTTTGACATATATGTATATATAAAATAAATCATGAATTAGGGTTTTTAGTTAGGTTCACTATTTGTAAGGGGCTATGATTATTGTTGTCTAATGGGTTGTATTTTAATTAACTTATAGGATATGGAACGAGATGTACTCATTGGTAATGATCTTAGAAAATCACCCGAGTACTTGTCATTGATTGAAACATTTTTTACGATAGCGTTTGATGATGCCTCTAAAAATGGTGTTGTACGAGCTCGATTCCCGTGTAAAGATTGTATAAATGATGTGTATTTAGTGAGGATGAAGTTGCAGGGACATTCAATAATGAGGGGCTTTCAAACTCATACACTCGTTGGGTATGACATGGGGAAGTTGGGGAATCGGCGCGGACAATTGATTTGAGTGACACAAATGTGGAATATGAATTATATGGGAATGCAGAATATGATGAAATGGTTGAAGATATTGCAAGAGAGTTCCATGGTAAACCCTATTCATTACAAGCTTTAATTGATGTGTATACTCGTATAGTTCGATATCTAGGAATCAAATGTCATGAAAAGACACAACATTTCATCATTCCACACTAAACCATGTACCTATCAGAATTATAAATTCTGAAATGATGCATTTTCACATTGCACCGCCACATTCAATGTATCATCCTTAATCTCATCCTTATCATTCCATCGAAAAGAAGTTAGTCAATACACACCACCACATCAGAGTTATAATAAACTCTGAAATGATAAATTTTTTCATACCAGGACAAATCATGTTAGTCATCAGAATTCTGACCAACATAAATTTAATACTTGTCCCAAAACTGTAAGCTCGTACATAGTTTATACAAGTGTGCACTCCACACCACCAAACTTGTTTTAACATCCCAAGCCCACAACTACTTGAATCCAATCATACTTAAATAGCTTGTGTTTCGTAAAACACCAACAATCCTTCCTCCATTTAAGTATTATCCTTGATTAGGAAAATCCAACAATTAAACCAAAAAGTGCATAAATGAAAAAATGTCTTGAAGATTGAATTTTCACCTCAGTGAACTACACATTCCAAATATTCGAGAGTCGGGGTGTCTCTAAAGATTGTACCCTTCAACCCATTTGAACACTTGAAGATAATCCACACGCAAGTTCAAATACAACTCAAAGCTTAAAACAGACACTATACAAGCCTTCTACATTGAATTTTACTTTAACATCATATCAGAGCAAAATTGGGTATCCCATTATCAAAGATTTAAGGGTAATATGCAGATATAACCTATATAATTGAGAAAGTGCGATATAACCCTGAGATAATTTTTAGTGCTGATATAACCCTAACTATTATACATAAGTGCAAATATAACCCTAAAGTCATTATTCTGGCATTGACTGGCCATTTTCGGCCATTGACCCACTGAAATGACCAAAATGCCCTTTGGACCAAATACAAAAATCTAAAAGACAAAAATAGTTTTTGCCTACCACCGCTCCACCTCCACCTCTACCTCCACCATCGCTCCACCTCCACCGCCAGGCCACCACCTCTAGGGCTTCTGCCAGCCACTAGTCCACCACCTCCTGGCCACCACCCACCATCATAGCGCCACCACTACCACCATCTCCTGCCTCCCGTTGCCACCAACCAAAACCCCACCCCTCTAACGCCACCACGAACACCACCTCACGCCAGCTACCACAAACTCCACCACCTCGGCCAATACCAAACCGACCACCACCCGAGCCTAACCACCACCACACCTCTGTTCACACCACAAACTCCACCACCGCTACACCATTCATCCCGACCATCGAAACCCCATCCTAGCCCTCCACCGAAACCCTAGCACCGGGCACCACTACCACCCTCGCCCTACCACCACCACCACCAACCCTTCTCCCCGCTCGCCACCCGCACAACCACCGCCAGCTCCGTAACCATTTCTGGCGCCACTCAGGCAAGCACCGGAAAATCAAAGCCCACCACCCCCACAGATCCCGTCGACAAATTCACTGTGCTAGCACAACGACGATGAGGCCATAAATTCTTTTCGGCAACGAGGCTTCAATCCACTGGTGATAAGGGCGTCGATTCTCCCTCCCCAATACCGGCGAGACCTACCTGCGTGAATCCACTGGCGAGAGCTTCCACCAAGACTCACCGATGAAGCCACCACCAAAGGAGATGAGAAACTGAGAGGAGACAAAATTGGGAGAAAGAAATGGCAGAGATAAAAATGAAAACGGAAAGGATGAGAAGAAGAGAAAGAAACAACAGAGAGAAAAATGAAAAGGAAAGAAACGAAGAAGATGAGATCGGCTTTAATGGTTTAGAGGTAGGATTGTAAATTCATTATTTTTTTATATTTATATTTTTTTACAGTGGGGCAAAATAGTATTTTCAGTGTATTCTGGCTTCCAATTGCCGGAAAAGGTTATATTTGAACATAACCTAAATATCTAGGGTTATATTTGCACTTTCAATTATTACAGGGTTAGATCTACACTTTTTTCAATTATGTAGGGTTATATATGCACTTTGCTCAAGATTTAAATAGGCTTTAAACCATCAAGATCACCAACTTGTTGTCAAGTCCCTATTTGTCAAGTGTTCCGATAGACTGCGTTGATATCTTACAAAATCAATTGAAATCACACCATGAGTTATTAACTCATGATTCACGCTATGCCTAGCGCCAAAGTGTCTAAATGTGACATTAAACACTTCACCATAATTCTTAGCCACCCACCGACTTATGCCACAATGGGATTTTACTTTTTCCTGAGTAAGGAATGGTTACATGAGAACTCTCGTTCCCTTTCATTTTTCAAGAGTCAACCTATCATTTTACAAAAATCTACAATAACAGTCAACACATTCGTATTATAAAATTTTAGAATATTGTGTTCTGAATCATAAACCGATAAATAAATTTAAAAATTTATATTCTCATAAGTTCATTTATTTGAAAATAATATTATCAACAAATAAAATTAATAATTTTCAGAATTTGAATGACTATATTCAATATTCATCTTTACCCTTTACCGTAATAAACGAGGATAATTATGCATTTCATTAAAAAATTTCATCATCGTCATGATGCTTCCAGCTTGACAGTGCCAAAATTTTTTGGCCTTTATTGTTACTTCTCTCATTGCTAACTATTTTTTTATATGCAATTAATTTCCTGTTTTATTGTATGCATATACTTTTTTAATAAAGAAATATTATACCCGTAAGTTTCTTCATTTTTTTGACAAAATATAACACAGTAATAAATAATTACGCCATTCAGATCAACAGCCAAAAATATAGTTGAACTAGTAAATGATGAAAAACTTACTGAGATGTTTGTGAAAGTTAAGAACTGGCCATTATGAAACTTGACAGTAGGAGTTAGGCATGCAACACCACCAAATCCGTCGTATTTAATCCATTCTATACATGTGCATCCTTTTAATTGTCATACGCTGCATGCTGCACATCCATCATCCAATATGTATCTAATTCATGCATGAACATTCTTTCAATCAAACGCACCACCAAACTCATCATCCAATATGTTCAGAAATTAGTCTTGTTGGGGTAGATGCTGTAATAATGCATTCCAATGGAACAATAAAATCACGCTTGGATGATTGTGGTAAAGTTTTCTTGGATATTGACGCGAGTCGCATTACGTACACTTTTTTTAAAGAGTAATTGAGTTACACAAATACCCTTCGAGGAAAAAATAATCGAGAATCTCTCCTATTATAGACTTAAATCAAGAGAATACTTTTGAGTAAATGTGTTTTTGGTTGTATGTATGTCTGAGAAAATTGTGATATTTTCACTCGTGTTTTGTGTTTCTATCTGTTATGTGTCTGGGAAAATTATTAGTTTTCCTGTGTCAATGTTGTACATGCGTATACTCGTATACTTGTATATATAGGAAACAAATGTCGTGAAAAGACAATACTCCATCATTCCACATTAAAAAGAATATTGAAATGAAAATAAGTCAACTGATATAGTTTATATTTAATCTCTTATATTGATGCTCATAATGAATAATAGTAAAAAGAATATTGAAATGAATTTATAAATATATTGTTTTCAATATTTGTGAATGTTTTAAATGATTAAAATAAATATATTAATATTAATGAAAAAAATAATAAAATATGTAAAATAGAAAATATCCCCACTTTTGTGATTATCCTCTCTCTGCAGTGTGTGCGACCACACTTTTGTTGCGTGCGATCGATTAGAAAAATGTGCTCTGGCTCACCTCATACTGAGATCTTGTAGTGATTCTACTATGGGAGGATCAAGAAGGAAAAGGCGAGTAGTAAAGGCGAACAATCGCACTGCCGGCACGCCTCAGGCACAGGAGAAGGATGAACCTGCAAGTCTGAAAATGGGGATTTTGATGGAGAATATGAGATCTGAGCTAGGGCAGGCTTCCAGTAGCTCGACCAGGCGGCCTTCCACCACGCCAACTAATGAAGTTTTACAAGAAGTTGAAGTAGCAAAGGATAAGTCACCAGAGCTTATTACACCAGATGCAACTAAACCATCCCAGAATAGTGAAGCTAGCAAAGAACTTGGCCGCCAAAACCAGGTTTAGTAAATGTCTCGAATGGAGTGAGAATGTTGAAACTGCTAATGTTGATGAAACTAAGAGTTGGTCTGATTTGTTTAAAGACAAAGCTACTGGTATGAAGTACTATGAACCTGTAAGTATTGATGGCAAAAGGATGGGAAAAATCCTAAAATCTAGTGTGTAAGAAAGTGTCAAAAATTGGGATTCTGTAGCAGTTTGTCAGGTACTTGGTATGAACCCACCATTTGCAGTGATGGAAGGTTTTGTTCACCGAATTTGGAGAAGTCTAGGAAATTTGCAGCTGTCCTTAGTTAAGCTAGGGGTGTTCCGGATTCGATTTGAAGATGGTGAGAAGAGGAATGCAGCTACAAAGCAAGCCATCCTCTATTTCAGTGGCAGGCATGTCCCCATAAAGCCTTGGAAACTTGGCTTCGACTATGATGTTCCTCCCATTATCCCAGTCTAGGTACAACTGCTAGGTTTTAACCCTATATACTAGACACCAGAGATTCTGAGTACCATATTAAGCCACATTGGTAAACCTGTGGTGCTAGATAGAGCAACTCTAAACTTGGAAAGACTTAGTTATGCCAGGGTACAACTTGAAATGAAATTCTATGGTATTATGTCTGAATATGTGGATTATATAGATGAGTCAAATGTCATGCAGGGACAGAAGATGGTTTTTGAATGGAAGGTTAGTATATGTAAGCATTCTCTAATGTTGGGACACACCACTGAGGAGTGCAGGAAGCAAAACGAATGTAAAGCTATCAAAACTTATGTACTGGTTGTGAAAAATCCTGAAACTGTACAAGCTGAGGTATCACTGAAGCCTGAGGGGAGAGACAAGATATCAATGAAAGGTAAAGAGAGTGCGACAGAAAAGCAAACAGTCCAGAACCTTGAAAGAACATGGCAGGTTGGAAGAAACTTCAAAGAGAGACAACAGAAATACTTAGAAAAAAGGTACTATACCCCCTCTTAAACCCCTTGATGGAGTATAACCTGATTACATGGAATGTTAGAGGTGTAAATAGCTTGGAGAAATAGAAAATGGTAAAAAATTTATGCTTTGGACAGAATATTTGTTTTCTTTGTTTGTTGGAGGCTAAAATTAAAGTTGAAAATGAGAAAAAACTATGGAGGAACATGTGTGGAGGTTTGGAATTCTATCTAACAATGATTGTGTAAATAGGGGTAGAATTCTGTTAGGATGGAGAAAAGACATGTATGAGGTCTCAATAATTACAAAAGGGCACGATGGATCCATTTGAAAAGCTTACTGAAGGGCTTAAACTTGGAGACTAGTATTACATTTGTGTATGGAGAAAACACAGGTGAAGAGAGATTGCCTTTATGGATAGAATTGAAAAGGATGGAAATTGAGAATCAACCTTGGATGGTTGTAGGGGATTTTAACTCACCCCTAAAATTGGAAGATAGAGAAGGTGGCAATCCTATTTGTGACAATGAAATTGAAGAGTTCAGATCCACAATTGATGAACTGTAATTGGTAGAGATGAGGACATTTGGGTCAGTATTTACCTGGTGTAATAGAAGGATGGGGGATCAAAGGATACTCTCAAAGATTGATATGAGCTTGATCAACCAGAAATGGGTGGATGAGTTGCCAAAAACCAAATGTGGTGCTAGCTGACACCATTTCTGACCATAAGCCATTAAGGGTCCAGTTCAGTAATCAGAAACAAAAAAGGATGAGGCCTTTCAAATTGTACAACATATGGATAGCAACAGGCAATTTTATGAGGATTCTATGTGAAGTTTGGAATACACAGACAGTGAAAATTTTTCACCAGCTATCAACTCATTTAAGAGCACTGCAACAGCCACTGAGACTTCTGAACAATATAAGTTTCAGTGACATAAGAGGAAGGTCAGACACCATCACCGAGAAGCTCAACAACCTGCAAGAAGCACTGGTGCTAAAACCATGGGATCAGGTGCTACAAGAGGAGGAGAAAACTGTTAGAGCTAAGGCAATATTGATCTATGAGGTAGAGGTCAACTATCTGATTCAAAAAACCAAATATGACTAGTTAAGAGAGGGAGACTGTGAAAACCCTAACCCAATTAGATTAATAAATAAAATATACCTCCGATACAAATCATGTTATCTGAATTGAACCTTTCAATATCACTCTAATTGGAAAAGATATTTACTTATGGATGTGTATGAATAAAACAATTTTTTTTAAAAAAAGGGATACTATCGAAAGATGATATTTAGCGCAAGTGGACATGAAAACTTATCCAAATGAAGGTTAAATGGATAAAATTTTGGTGTTAGGTGTCAGTACACCCATGTCTCCCATTATACCATCATCTAGTATAAGTAGCAATCACCGCCTCACAAAACTTACAACCTTAAACTATTTTCTTACCAAAATAAGAACAGAGATTGAGTGGTAGCGTAGGAATAGAGGTTGCGCCAAGCTCCAACCACAAAGCCACGTCCAACTTAGGTGAGTGTTTGCATCGCCCTAACACGAATTAAATTAAAATGATTATGTATGTATATATATACATATATGTATATTATGCCACTAGAGAGGGTACTCGAACCCTGTACTCAAACCCCGTCCACTCGAACCCTCTCCACTTGAACCAGTACCACTCGAACCCAGTACCACTCAAACCCTCTCCACTCGAACCCTCACCACTCGAACCAGTACCCCTTGAACCCTCTCCATTCGAACCCTCACCACTCGAACCCTCACCACTCGAACCAGTACCACTTGAACCAGTACCACTTGAACCCTCTCCACCCGAACCCAGTACCACTTGAACCCTCTCCACCCGAACCCAGTACCACTTGAACCCAATACCACTTGAAACCAGTACCACTTGAACCCAATACAACTTGAACCTAGTACCACTCGAACCCTCTACTCGAACCCTCTATGCTCGAACCCTCACCACCCGAACTAGTACCACTCAAACCTAGTGCCACTTAAACCCTCTCCACTCGAACCCAGTACCACTCGAACCCTCTCTACTCAAACCCTTTGCTCAAACCATGAGTACTCGAACCCCACTAGAGAGGGTTATGCATGTTAAACTTAAATATGTTAGCATGTATATATATATATATATATTACGTCTGTTAAATTTTAATGTGTTATTTAGAGTTTAGAATTTTATATATTATATAAAATGGTTAAAATATTATGTTCTAATCATGTTTATTATTTAGCTTCATAATAATTAACACATTGTGTACTTTATCACACTATGCTCAATTATTGTGAAACTGAGTGCATTAACTGCTCTGATATTTTGTGTGGATGACCGACTTATATTTTATCTTGCCATGTAAAACTTGAATTATGTGCTACTTGATTGCTTGTCTGTGCTTTTCGGGGTCCCCAACGCAATTTTAGTTCGGTCGAAGTCGGTGGGGAACGGTATAGAACGGACAGTCTGATTAGACCGACTACACATGGAGTTTCTGGTATGCTAGCATAACCATCTGGATCTGATACGAGCTCGTAATTGAACATCTCATTGGGTGTGGTTGGCGAGAATGAATTTTTGATTGATAGCTTTCAGGCACTACTGAAAATGTTATGCCTTGTATGTTAGTTAGAGTTGCCATATAGGCACTTGACAACAGCTTGCCATTAACCACCTGTATCCTTTTACTGTGTGCTAGGACTTATGTGGATATTTGGTTTATGTGATCACTAAAACTCAACTTGGTAAATACTGGCGATGGAACCTCACTAAGCAAGAAGCTTACCCTAGTTTAAACAACCCTCTCAGGTGTAGATAAACCGTAAAAGAGAAGTGCATTGGTGTCTTTACTTCTTTTGAGAAGGGATCCTGGGTGAACCTTTAGAATCTTTTGGTTAGATTGTAAAATGATTATGTAAAATATTAACGTGAGCTGATCCTTACCGGATCCTTTAGAAATTTTGTTTGTAAATTTTAGTTAAAACTCTTGTTTAACACTTGTATTAATACCTTCAATGTAATAGTAAGTTAGGTTTTGAATTTTTCAATATTTGCTTCCGCATAATCTGTATTGCTCGCTACTGCATCCAACTCGTTGGATTCTCGGTAGCACACTCGGGTCCAGCCCGATACTTGCACTGAGCAGATAGGTCATGGATCAGGGGTGTTACAGAGACAGGCCTTCTAGGTTTTTCTACAACTTTCTCAAAACTAAACAATATAAGCAACACATATTGTGCCTAATGAATGGTGACAAAGTTGTGACAGGAAAGGATGAAGTGGAAGACTTATTGCTGAAACATTTTCAGAAGTGCTTAGACACTCTTCCCCAATGCAACTAAAACTGGATGAACAAGTGATAACAAAAGGTCGAGTTATGAGTCTCTCTCAACAGCTGGAACTGGCAAAGCCAATTTCTGAGAAGGAGGTTTATACTGCACTGCAAGGCATAAAACCAAACAAAAGCCCTGGTTATGATGGCTAGACAAGCTAGTTTTTCAAAAGAGCCTGGCCTAGAATTGAGAGAGAAGTCACAAATGTTGTCTAAGATTTTTTCAATGGGGATGAAATGCCCAGAGATTTCAGCGGAACAGTCATTTCTATACTTCCAAAGAAAGACAATCCACATACTACCTTGGATTACAGGCCAATATCCTACTGCTCTACAATATATATGATTATCAATAAGGTAAGAACCTCTAGACTCAACTCAGTTTTACCTTATTTGATATCTATGAATCAAGGCGCCTTTGTCCATGATCGAGCTATTTCTCATTATATCTTGATCACTCAAGAACTTCTGCACACCTACAATTGGAAAGATTCTAGAGTCTCAAGTTGTATGCTAAAAGTTGATCTTCAAAAGGCTTTTGACAACCTAGAATGGACATTTTTGTTTCATCTATTGTACAGTTTGAAGTTGCCAGAGATTTTTATCAGTTGGCTAAGAAGGTGTTTGGAGGAATCTTCATTCAGTATTGCACTAAATAGAGGTTTTACAAAACATTTTACTGCCAAGAGAGGAGTCAAGCAGGGGAACCCTGTCTTTCCCCTTATGTTTGTTCTTATAATGGAGTATTTCTCTAGGCTGCTACTATCTTTCTTTCAAAAAAAGAAGATAGACTATCATATGAAATGCAAGAGGCATAAGATCCAGTGCCTGCTATTTGCTTATGATCTAATGATCTTTAGCAACGAAAGTTAGAAATCCATCACAGGCATTCAGGAGGTATTGAGTATTTTCAAAAGCCAATGTCTTTTTATTAATCCTGCCAAGTCTCAGATCTTTTTTTCCTAGCTCAACTCAGTGGAGGCTCAAAGCTTGCTTGATATTTTGGAGGTGAGGTATGGGGATCTACCAATTCAATACTTGGATCTGCCTCTCTCAGGTATAAGGTGGAACTTGGAGAGCTATTAAAAGCTTCTGGACAAGCTAAAAAAGTCAAGTTAAAACCTTGGAGTAGTAGGAGCCTCTCTTATGCAGCAAAATCCCAACTGATCAACACTGTCCTTCTAAGTGTTTCATCATATTGGATGAACATGTTTCAGCTACCAATGTATGTTCACAAAGAGATTGAAAGTTTGTGTAGAAATTCCTCTGGGGGCATGCTGAGGGCACTAAGCATTTAGTACCAATCTCCCGGGGCATCCTTTGCATGAATTAACAAAATAGAGGAGCAAGCTTGAAGGATACTTTTACATGGAACAAGGCTCTGTTGTGCAAAAACTTATGAGATATTCAATCTAAGCAGGAAAATCTTTGGGTGAAATGGGTACAAGAGTTTTATATGAAAGAGAATGATCGTGCAGGATGCAAAGCCAGAGTGAACAGTAGTTATGCTTGGAAAACCTTGATGGAGTTAAACGGAACAATTGGAGCAAAATTGAACAGATGTGTAGTCAAATGAAAATTTAAGATTACTCTTGCTTATATACAGCTACAAGGAGAAATGCAGGAGTATGCTATATCTAAAGCTTTATGGAGTAAGTATCTGTTGCCATTTCTTTTTTCCTTTGGATGATGGCTTTGGGAAGGCTGTCTACGCAGGATCAATTGAGGGGATTTCATATCTAGGTAGGGGTGCCTCACTGTCTATTATGTGATACTGGACTAGAGGAAACTGCTGCCCACATATTTATACATTGTGAATACAAAAAGAAGGTGTTCCTGGAACTACAGATCAACAGGTTTGATAGCGTCAGAAGGTTCTGCTACTACAGTTTCAGAATGAGGGATCAGGTAAAGAGATTCAAAGTGCTTGTGGCTGGATTCTACAATGTTTGGATGGAGAGGAATCAAAGATGCTTTGGAGGAAAAACATCAAATGCTACTGAGCTATGCTATTTGATTAGGAACAATTTTCTTTTTGTTCAAAAAGTTGTAATAGTCGTGATGCAATAGTTTGGACAAAAAGTTGTAAATGGTGGTGATTTGTTTTGAAAGAAATGAAATCAAGTTCCTTCAAAAAAAAGTTTATAATAATGAATGGGGGCAAAGTCTTGGGAAATACCGTCTTTTCATAATCTTATGGAAAGACAAGGTTTAATTAGAATAATAAAGAGGTAAAAGATCTTAGTTGCAATATTAAAAATTTATTATGCAACGTGTAGTAATTATAAAGTTTATAACCCGATTCATGCAACCTAGAAATTTTATCTTCATTTATTCTAATTTGCACTTTAAACCTTGGTCTTTCCATTGCTTATGGAAAGACAGTCTTTCAAGAGACGGACTCATGAATGCGCGTCATGTCCTTAAATGTCATTCTGAATAAAATCACTAACAACTAACATTTACATTTGCCAAACACTTTTATAAACAATTGACATGTTATTTTTGGACAACTTAGGTTTAAGTTAGTAAAAATGCCTTCAATATCTCCGATTGACAGCATCATCCAAATAATTTATATTATGTAATACTTGGGACTAATGATCAAATAGAACACAAACAACTAGTATGTAGTATAATTAACAGACACAATTAACCTATTATAATTAACAATCATATATAATGATCAAAATTAACCAATTAAATGTTGATTATCTCACAATTCTCACGCTCGCCAAAGAAACTACCAATATCCAAAGTACCATTCCAATGAACCAGTTTTTCTCCAAAACTAATGGAAAAAGGAACGGTGTGGCCATCTTATTTGTTTTGTTATTATTCCACTGGCGTGATTCACGAGCTTTTTTACTTCTTCCAATCTTTAAAAATACTATCACTGCTTTATGTTTGAGATGGATTTTAGCATAAATATTTTTTTTTACAGTTTCATCAACTCATTTTATCATCTTAATTCTCAACTTAATTTTCTGTACTCATTCTGCTTAATTCCAAAATAATTATACGTTAGTTTAAGTATATATTCTTTTCAATTTTCCACTACTGTCACTCTTTAAATTTTTGTATATACGTAAAACTAAAAACGTAACAATGCTAGAAAATTGAAGGAAATTCATACTTTAATTAACGTGTGATTGTTTTTTTTGTGTGGAAATTAAGCATTTAAAGATGATGTGAAGAACAATCAACCGTGATTACAATAAGTAGAATTGACATTCAACATAACTAGCCTCTAGCTACAACCGGCAAATAGTAAGGATATCTAAATTATATGTCAACCAAACTAATTATTTGTACTATTATAGATTACAGATCCAACAAAAGCTATGACATCGCCCACAAAGATATTTTCTTCCTGCGAAAATGATGACCACTTGGTGGAGAGGACATATTGCACATCAATATCACTACGTTCAACAACTGTAACACCACTTGATCCAAAGCACGACCTATGTTGTCCAAACTATAAGCATCTTGAAATATATATATATATATTGGGAACAGTGGCGGAACCACTGGTACGTGAGGTAGGGCTCCAGCCCTACCTAAATCGTCGGTCGTAGGTAGAAGGAATCGATGTCCGGCGTCCAGCGCGTCTTCCGCAGCCCCTAAAGTAGTAAGACGACATCGTTTTCACGTTAGTAAAACGACGTCGTTTCATTCATAGAGGAAAAAATAAAATAAATACGAAATATGGGGTTTAGATGTATTGGATTGGGCCAAAACGAAATTCCCAATCCAATACCATTTCTTTCTCCCAAAATTTGAAAAGGGAAAAAGCTGAAGAGAGGAAGTAGCGACTCAGCTCTCTCCCGCCACCGCCACCACCAGGCCTCCACCTCCTGACGCTAAACGCCGATGCCACGGCCCATCACCGTCTAAAATTTATTCAGCCTCCCCTAACAATTTTTTCTGGTTCCGCCACTGATTGGGAACAAGACTCCTAATAAAGAAACACAAACAAAATTACGAACACACGATCGCTACAGTCGGACCAGACAACTAAAATACATTGACAAAAACAATTAAAATGAGTGATTATCATGAGCATAACAATTTAATCTATCAGATTAAAAAATAATACTAATACATAGAGATAAATCCATACTTATTCAAAAATATAAAATTTTAAAAAATATCAATAAAAATTTCCATTTCTTCATGAGCCCATTATGAAAAAATGGAGAAAAGAAGGTTTTTTTTAATTTTAAAAAAAGGGTTGTTGAGAAGGGAGGAATAGGGTGAGGCGGCCATAACTAACGTGTGATTTTTTTGGATCCCAGTGCCAGGACAGAATGTATCCCATGTGCATCCAAGGTTCGAATCCTCTTTTTTTCTGAAGTTGTATTATTTTGGGGTTTAATGTTTAAATACACCATATTATATGTAAAGCTTCATTTTATGTGAATCACATGAAAATCTCACCCCACCTATACATGAGAGACAAGAAAGCATCACCCAAAGGATTTGCATAAAAAGTGTGGAGCACCTTTAAAAAGAAGGTTAGAAATCGAAAAGTAGCCTGTAAATCCGACACAAACTAAAGACATGCGTGACGTTCATTCCACTTGGGGGTCTGGGGCCTATTGTTTCTCGTGAATCATACCTACTAGTATATTATTGTGAAATGATCATAATAGGAAAAGATCGTACTCCCTCCCAGTTTAAATTACACAAATCTTTTTCACGATATCTAATTAACACCTTTAACTATATATATATATATATATATATATATATATATTTACATATAATAACGGCACATAAAAAGCTGATATTTTAAAATTTCATATTACGATGAATCTAACGGTATTTCATACGATAATATAACTGGTCTTTTACTTATTCAAATGTATGGTCAAATTTCGACAAGTTTAACTGAGAAAAAAATTCTTTATAATTTGAGATGAGATAGAGGGAGTAGTAATGTGGAGGTAAAGGATCTAGTCAAGCTGCACACATTGACTTTTACCGGTTTATTTTTAAAAATATTTGATTTCTTAATATTTTTCAATAAAAAAATTAAATTTATAAGAAGTTGATATTTTAAAAATATATATATTATAATAAATTTAATAAAATTAACAAACTTTAACCAAATAAATAGTGAAATTGCAGTTTAAAACAGTATACTAATAAATTTGAGATTGATGCTCGATTCCTTAGCGGCTGCTAATAAGAAATAAGAAGTAAGAACTAGGGTGGCGAATTGACACTATCCCTTGGTAGAAACTGACAACACCTTTTGTGAATATAAATAACCACTATAAATGCAGGCCTCCAATAATATGACTCATATAGACAGCAAAGTTTACCAGAAGAATATGGGAAATATGCAAATATAAACGTATATAATTGAGAAAGTGTTGATATAATTGAGATAATTTTTATTGTAAATATAACTCTAACTATATAACGAAAGTGTAAATATAACCTTCCAGTGATATAACCTTGTTTTTTCAACGTTGACCCCTCAAAAATGACAAAAATGCTCTCGGACCAAAAGCTAAATTTAGATGGACAATTATACCCTTACATGTGTCGGACTGCCGCTGGAACAAGTAGGGTTATATCAGTACATTATGAAATTTGAAAGGGCTATATCTGCACATTCTTAAAACTTATAGGGTTATATTAGCACATTTATACAAAAGTGTGGGGTTATATTGACACATATTATAAAACAAAACACATCAACATTAAAAACCCTAAGTCGAAAAACATAACAAAATAACAACTACACACACAACGCCAAAGGTTATCCAATCATTAATCTGGCCTAAATTCAACAACAAAAAATTCATCAAAATGCTTATATTCAATACCGTATATACTTGTAAAATATTGTAAAATATGAATGTATAATTTTAATGATGGTACAAGGGTGCTATATAAAGGCACCATATACAAAAATATAATAGGAAAAATGATTCTAACTAGGATACAAGATATACATAGAATATAACAAAATATCTTCTCCTTAACACTCATCCTCGAGTTGGAGCATGTGGATCACGAATGCCCAACTTGCCAAGAAGGGTCTGAAATGACTGTCGTCCAAGAGCCTTAGTGAATAAATCTGCAGGTTGAATGGAATTGTGAATATGATGAGAAACAATTTCTTTGGACTGTACCAAATCACGAACAAAATGACAGTCCATCTTAATGTGCTTCGTCCTCTCATGAAACACAGGATTGGTTGCAATGTGAAGGGTGGCCTGACTATCACAATATAAACGCATTGGAGAAGAATGATCAACCTTCAAATCTCGAAGAAGGGACTCAAGCCATATCAACTCACAAAAAACTACAGTCATGGCTCGATACTCAGCTTCAGCGGAAGAACGAGAAATAGTCGGTTGCTTCTTAGTCTTCCACGATATAGGTGATTCACCAAGCATAACAAAATAACTTGTCAATGAACGTCGAGTAATTGGACAAGCAGCCCAATCCGAGTAACCATTAGCTGACAACTGGAGAGAACTCCGAGCAGAAAGAAATAAACCTTGACCAAGATGACTCTTCAAATAGTGCAAGATGCGGAAGGCAGCATGCCAATGTGTGACACGCGGCTTCTCCATAAATTGCTCTAAATTATGGACCGAATAACTAGTTTCGGTCATGTAATAGTCAAATAAATGTGTTTCCCAATCAAACGACGGTATTGCACAAGATTCGGATGTGGAAGACTTGTCGAAATGACCAAATTGTGTTGTTGTTCCATCGAAAAATCTGTAGGCCATGCAGCTAGCAATCCTGCTTTATGTAAAATGTTAAGAGTATATTTTCGTTTTGAAAGAAACATACCATCAGGTCTCCTAGCAATCTCAATACCCAGAAAATACTTTAGAGCACTAAGATCCTTCACATGGAAGCATGAGCTGAGATACTTCTTGAACTCAATCATCAAGTTCGAGGAAGAGCCAACAATAATCAGATCATCAACATAAACCAGGACATGCATGGTAACACCATTACGCAAATAAGTGAACAAAGAGTAATCTGCTTTACTCTGAACAAACCCAAAAGTACGTAGAGCAGTAGCAAGTTTTGCAAACCAATTGCAGAACAAACCCGGAACAGGAACAGAGTAACCAGGTGGAGGACGCATATAGACTTCCTCATCCAAGTCACCATGTAAAGCATTGTGAACATCCATTTGATGAATGTCCCAATTCTGAATTACAACAACGACCAAGAATAAACGAATAAAGCTCATCTTGGTGTCTGGGGAAAAAGTCCTAGTAAAATCAGTTCCTTCAATATGTCAATTACCAAGAACAACAAGGCGAGCTTTATAGTGCTCAATAGAGCCATTACTTGAACTTGGTCCGATACACCCATTTGCAACCAGTGGCATGTTTTTCAGGAGGAGACAGAACCCATGTATTGTTCCGCTCAAGGGCACTAAGTTCATCATACATGGCCTCTTGCCAGTGGGGATTGCGAGAAGCCTCAGAATAGGTAGCATGGTTTGAGATATCAGTCACTGCAGCAAAAAATACAGTATGCGAAATCAAAAAATTAAGATAAGTAAGATAATCAGCAGTAGGGTAATGAGTACCTGAGGACAGATCAGGCGGTGTAGCGAGAGCAGCAGAGGGGGGGTTTATTTCTTGAGTAGCAGTGCAGACATAATCTTGAAATTATACTGGAGCACGATGGATGCGAGTACTCGGCGGTCAAAGAGGCAATGGAGACTCAGAACCCGTGGAAGCAGGCTCCGACGCCGGGATCAACTCGATCGGCGGAGCAATAAAGTCTGATGGTGGCTTAGACGTACACGGCCGCAGCACTGTAGGTGCTGGCGGCACTGAGGCGGAGGAATGCTGGAAGGTCAGTGGAGATGTCTCGGCCAAAATCTGGTGAATCATTAGCAGGCTGGCCGGAGTTGGGTCGGTCGACGGCGAGTTGGACGAAATTCAGCGGGTTGGCGGCAGGTGGGCTGGAATTTGGCCGGTCACTGGTGGAGCTGCCAAAATCTGGCCGGGTCACCGATGGGGCGGCCGGAATCTGGCTGATCACCGGTTGGGCGGCCGGAATCTGGCTGATCACCGGTTGGGCGGCTGGAATCTGGCTGATCACCAGTTGGGCGGCCGGAATCTGGCCGATCACCGGTGGGGTGGCTAGAATCTGGCCGATCGTCGGCTGGCTTGCCAAAATCTGGTCGGAGGCTGGTATAAAGGTGGTAGGGTCCGATGGACTCTAGTCCCACACTGTGATTGCTCCTCGGCGGACTCGACGGGAATAAGATTTTTAGGAACTGGAGCTAATGGAAAATAGTCTTCATATAACACAACATCTCGGCTGTCAAATACAGTGTGGGACTCCAAGTCATAGAGGCACCATGCTTTCTTGGTAAGAAGATATCCAAGAAAAACACACTTGCGACTTCTGGATGCAAACTTATCTTGCGACTTTGGAAGTTGGAATGCAAAGCACAAACAACCGAACACACAGAGAAGGATGGAACTGGGCGCGCGACCATGAAGCATTTGATAGGGCGAATGGCCATTCAACACCGGTGTAGGAGTGCAATTGATCAGGTAGGAAACAATAAGAATGCATCCTCCCCAGAAGTCAATAGGCAAATGGGCCTGGAACTGAAGAGCAAGAGCCACGTTGAGAATATGGCGGTGTTTTCATTCCACGCGCCCATTTTGTTGCGGCATGTAGATGGTGGATATCTTGAACCAGATTCCTTTCTCATCAAAGTAACGTCTGAGAGGAATAAATTCGGTTCCATTGCCAGTGCGAACTTTCTGAACTGACCGACGAACTGTGTCTGAGCAAGAGCAAGAAACTCCTTCATCTTGGCAGGTACTTCAGTCTTGGATACTAATAAATAAACCCAAAGAGCTCGGGAATAATCATCTAGTATAATCAAAAAGGAAAAAGCTCCACTAGAAGATGGTGAGCTATAAAGCCCCCAAACATCACAATGAACAAGTTCAAACAAATAACTAGCCTTTACAATACTTAAAGGAAAGCTAGATCTAGATTGTTTTGCTCGATGACAAACGGAACAAGGAACAATTTTATGTAAATGACCATGGCTGGAAGAAATATCCGGTATAGAAGACAACAGCGAACTGGATGGATGACCAAATCGTTGGTGCCATAATGACGGGGAAGCGGCGGCGGTAGTAAAGGAA
The DNA here is from genome assembly GCA_037428765.1 of Rubia yunnanensis. Lineage (NCBI taxonomy): Eukaryota > Viridiplantae > Streptophyta > Magnoliopsida > Gentianales > Rubiaceae > Rubia > Rubia yunnanensis. The sequence goes on along the minus strand of CM075071.1, from coordinate 69,901,897 downwards.
AACGGTGGTAACGGCTTTAGCATCTCCCAAGGCAGCGCAACCAATAAACCCCACCCTGCTGATCACCTGCACCTATCACTTTTCTCTTGCTGATATCCTGAATGATACATAATTTTTCAATAAGAAAGACTAAGCTTTTTAAGGCTGCAATTAACTTAGCAAAGGACAATAGATTGCAACGCAATTCCTAAATAAATAGAACATGAGTAACAAGTATGTCTCCAAAATATAGGTTCCCATGATGAGAAGCAGTAGATATAGAGCCGTCGGGAAGAATAACATCAACATGATCAGCAGGATCAATATCATGTAGAAGATTCTTGTCACCGGTCATATGATATGACGCGCGTATCAAGAATCCAAGGTAAAGCAGACTTACGTGATGCATTGTCAGAACTAGTCAACTTAGAGAGCATGTTAATAACCAAGTTCCACTGCTCTTTGGACAATGCGGGACCGAAAGCTGTCCGATCAGCATCGGAGAGAAAGGCCACGGTGTTGGCAGCAAGTGGAGTCGAGGCGGCGATGGCATGTGAGGCTCCAGCGAACGGCGCGGCAGCTAGGGCGCAAATTTACTACGACTGAGCTTTCTAACCATAATTTTATTGCGCTGTTACTCAAACCATTTGGGATAACCGTGAATTTAGAAACAAGTAGCAGCATCATGCCCCTTGCGGTTGTAGTGAGATTTTTATCAACAACTGGGGCAGACGTGCCAGAACTTTGGGCGGCGGCGGACGGCTTTGGCTTTGGCTGAGGTCGATGAGCTGTATATGCCATATTGTCCAGGGCAGACTCACGAGCATGAACAACAGTCTTGTTACGCTCCTTCTGAACGGCAAGCGAGTGAACACGACCAATAGGAGGCAAAGGGTCAAGTGTCAAGATGTGAGAAACGAATGGTATTCGTCATGCAATCCTATGAGAAATTGATGAATCATCTCCTCCTCACGGGATTCAGCAGTAGTATGAGCAGCAGGACAAACACATGTCTAAGAAGGAAAGTAAGTAATCAATTCATCCCATATCTTCTTACATTTAGTATAATATGCAGTAACAGATTTACCATTCTGGTGACAAGTATAAATGGTCGCACGTAGTTCACACATGCGTGGACCATTACCAAGGGCAAAATGTTGTTTAAGATCATCCCAAAGATCCTTAACAGACGCACGATAAGTAATGCCAGAACGAATGGATGGATCAAGAGTTTGAACCACCCAACCAACAAGCATAGAATTCACACTATTCCAATCATTATAAAAAGGTTCAGGAGGCAAAGGTTTAACAATAGGACCATCAAGAAAACCCTTCTTATGCTTTGCAGAAAAAACATTAAATGGGGAAGCACTCCATTCATTATAGTTATCACCCTTAAATATCTCAGGACAGATTTTCAAACCTAGATGATGTGATGGATGAACGTAGTAGAGATGATTAGTAGGCAAAGCATGAGAAGAGTCACCAGAGGACTGCGGCTTGCACGACTGCCTGGAAGATGGCAGAATCTGAGGTAGGAAAGGCAGATGGATGCGGCGGCGGTGGGATGATCACCGGTGGAGGTGCGGCAGTATCAACGTCACTGGCGGGAGGCGGAATGACTTCGGCGAGTGGGCGTGGAGACGGTGTCACAAAATTCGATGGTCCGACAGCGGTGGCATCAGAAACAACAAGATTAAGGGCAATGGTAAGATCTTCAATTTCAACATGATCAAGAGGATCCATAATGACAGGAAAAGGAATGACAGTCGAACGGCCTTGAATGGCAGCGGCGGTGGCACGTGGCGACGAGCGGCGGCGGCGGGTGAAGATGGCGGCAGGCAAAAGTTCTGCGCGTAAGGCACAGTTATGGTGGTGGAAAAATTTAGGATTTAGGTTTTCAGGATTTTAACTCTGATACCATGTAAAATATTGTAAAGACTAAATTATTTTTTGGTTCCCTACAAAGTATCTTTTGGTTTCATTTGCAAAACAACCCTTAGACGATACCCTACAAATTCAAAACATTATTTTTGGTCCCCAAACCCAGCTTCCGGCCAGATTTCTGGTTTTCAGGCTGATGTGCCGGTCACGTGCCATTTTTTTGGTAAGGTCAGGGGTAATTTGGTAATTTCATAAATTAAAAGCATTTACTCATTTTTTAAACCTGATTCATTAGATTTACCCCCAAATCATCTCTTCCTCATTAAATTTACCCGATTCATAATCTTTCTCAATTCGATCGATCGAATCCACCCAAAATCATTGCCTCCTCCAAAATCATCCAAAATCCTCCTAAATATTCAACTCTTGTCTCTGTGTTCCTACTTCTAGCACCAAATGTCCGATTCATACTGATTTGCTTGATGTCAAGTTACAGCGTCTCCTCCATCACCTCCACTTTGTTTGTGGCCGGATACTTGAGATGTACATGTGGCAGTCGTTGCCGTATTCGCACCGCTAACACGGTGGAGAATCATGGAAGGAAGTTTTTTGGTTGTCCATTAGGTTGCAGTGGTTGCAACTTTTTCGTATGGTGTGCGAGGGTTGCTAGGAATGTGAGGTTGCATATAAGGTTATTGAAGGAATTCAGGTGAGGAACCGTGCTTTGGAGGAAGGGATGGCTAGGTTAGGCAGCGAAGTTGCTAATCTGAAAGATGAGCTTGAAACAGAGCGTCAGATTTGCAGGAAGATGAAGAACTCTCGTTTGGTGGGTTTTGTTATTGCGATATTTCTTGCAATGATTCTGATTAGTGTTAACTGAACTAATTAACCCTGGGTCGTGTGCTTGTGCTACTGATTTGTCACGATGGATGATTAGAATGCATTTCTTCATTTGTAATAGAGTAGTTTCATGAAGGAATTGGTGAAGAGTTTGTCGCATGTTTAGTATGTTCGAATTTAGTTCGTTCGATCATATGTTTCAATGTAGTTCAAGTTTGAAATGGTCAAGCTCATTCATTCCATTTGTTTGATCATGATTACAAACCAATGAGCACAGTTTCATGGACATAATGAAAAATATTGAGCATCCACATGTTGATGGAAAAAGTGCCGACAGTTTCATACACAAACTCCCAATATTGAGCTTCCAAACGTCGACAAAAGAAGCGTAGTTTAGACCATACTAGACAATGCCAATAAAGTAACCTGGTTCAAGACAAATTCCCTATACAAACCAAAAACCTTGGTTCCAGACCTATGAAGAGGTAGCCTTTTGAAAAGGCTAATCTACTGCTTAACCAAAAATACAGCAGTAAGGTTCTAGACCAATTCGAAGTCAAAATTTATCTACTATGAAGTGTAGCAGGAGGTAGTATGCCGATTTAGTGATTCTCTGGAAATCGCCAAGCATCACCACGCATCTCGGAATAGTCAACTTCTTGAAAGCGCGATGATGATTGGCTATTTCATTTGATCCTTGCATGTCCAACTTGACTACATAAGGTGCACTTGTATACCCGTTTTGCCTGTATATTGCCATGAACAGAAAAAATGCAAATATTAACATTATACCACAAATGTTGAACATGTACACAAAATTAGCTTAGTTGAACTAATTACATTCTTCTCTTGGGGATTTGAAGATGTGGATTCAGCCTCATTTGGAGGGTTTGTTGGGGTCTCAACAGTGGCAGCTACGACTGGACATGTTTTCGCATTATGGCCAGTCTGCACACACAGCGAGCACTTGTATGCACCCATCTTGCCAGCTCTAGATAGCTTCTCAACCTCACCATGTTTCCTGACTTTTGGCTTAGTCAAATTCTCTTCGCCGGGAGATTTTTTCCTTGACTTCGGGGGTCTTCCAGGAAACTTAATGTCTAAGGGTGGCAGCAAACTATGATTATCTGTCGTGACCCATAACTCCGGACCATTTATGGGATGGATAATGTGGCTATATGCACTTGAGTAAATTGGCATGGAGTAGCAAGAATGCATGAAATCTGCCGCATCCTCCTTAACAAAACTAATTGCAGCAACAACATGAGGGCAGGGTATCCCTGTTAGATCCCATTTTCTGCATCCGCAGGACCTTGACTTCAGATTAACAACATAACTTCCCCCATAGATGCAAGTCACCTGAAACTCCAGTTCACCACATGGAGTAGCAAAGCAATGGTTTGGGGCATACCGGTTAACCTCCAACTTCTTCCTTATCTTCGGCCCAAATCTTCCATCAATCCTTGCAATAGAAGTTTTTTTTTGGCAAGTCGGTCCATGAAATAAAATCTAACAGCTTCCAACATAGTCAGCAGTGGCTTATCCCTCGCGTGTAGCATCACCTTGTTGAAGCACTCACATATGTTATTCACCAGAATATCACACCTGGATTTAGTATTGAAGAAAGCCCGTGACCATTCCTTTGGATTTGTTCTTGTTTCTAACCACTTCATCGATCCTGGATCTCGTGCCTTGATGTCTTTCAGATGGTTCATAAACTGGGCTGGATGGGTACACTTGGCAGCGGCCCAAATCATTTCCTTTAACTCCATACTTGAATATGAGCCCTTGAATTTTTGTACATGTGCCATGTGCAGAGTCTATGTTTTGTATGTGCCAGTAACTCCTTCATTGCTACTTCAAGTCCATGGTTTGACATGGCAACAAATCAGGTTCTTTTTCAAAAAACCAATACAATAATAATGTCAAGAGGACTGAGGGCTCGAGGCAGGGGTTCGAGGAAGGAGGTTCGAGGACTCGAGGCAGGCGGTTCGAGGACTTGAGACAGGAGGTTTGAGCCTCGCAACAGATCAGGTTTGAGGCAGGGGTTCGAGGGCTCGAGACAGGGCTTCGAGGGCTCGAGGCAGGGGTTCGAGTGCTGGAGACGAGTGCTGGAGACAGAGGTTCGAGTGCTGAAGGAAGGGGTTCGAGTGCTCGAGGAAGGGGTTCGAGGGCTCAAGTAAGGGGTTCGAGGGCTCAAGGAAGGGGTTCGTGGACTCAAGGAAGGAGTTCGAAGACTCAAGGAAGGAGCCCTCGAACCTGCCTCGAGCCCTCGAACCTCCTGCCTCGAGTCCTCGAACCCCTTCCGCAAGCCCTTGAACTCCTTCCTCGAGTCCTCGAACTCCTTCCGCGAGTCCTCAAACTCCTTCCTCGAGTCCTCGCACTCCTTCCTCGAGCACTCGAACCCCTGTCTTGAGCCCTCGAACCCCTGTCTCGAGCCCTCGAACCCCTGTCTCGAGCCCTCGAACCCCTGTCTCGAGCCCTCGAACCCCTGTCTCGAGCCCTCGAACCCCTGCCTCCAGCCCTCGAACCCCTACCTCGAGCCCTCGAATCCCTGCCTCCAGCCCTCAAACCCCTGTCTCGAGCAAAAGATAATCAGTTTCACAATCCTACATGCCCAGATAAAAAATCATACCTTCTGCTTGTCCGAAAGTAGAGTCCAACCAGGTTCATTCTTTATGTTAATATCTCTCTGCAAATGGGTCAGGAACCAATGCCAGGTACTTTTGTTCTCTATCTCCACCACAACATAAGCCACGGGGTAAATTTGATCATTCCCTTCTAGACCAACAGCCGCCAACAATATACCCCTGTGAGGCCCGGTCTGGTGGCATCCATCGAATCTTATCAGGGTTCTGCACCCATTTATGAAACCCTTCTTGCATGCATCAAAGCATATGTAAATTATACGAAAAACTTCATTCCCAAAATCATCCTATTCTGTCTGCATCACAACTGTCGAACTGGGGTTGGCCCTCAACAACTCTTTACAGTAGTCCCTCATAATTGTATACTGTTTTCTGTAGTCTCCAACTATCTCATCAATGGCCCTCTTCCTCGCCTTAAATGCAACATCCCTGGATATATTTATTCTCAGGTCTTTCTGGACTTTATTCACAAGCTCCAAAACCTTCAAGTTTGGCAAAATCTTGAAGTCATCCTTGTACCTCATACTAAGGTATTTATAACTCACACACCCGTGATGGAATGTATCACTGCAGGAATGAGACCTTACTAGAGAAGTTAACTCTCAGTGCTTTGTTTTTTTCCTGAAGTTAATTGATGTCATCCAGTTGCATTTATAGGTGTTTGAAGAACAAACAGCAGTACACCTCTTCAAATTGTTCTTCCTAACATGGATCCTCCCATTGGCTACTGTCCTGTGGTGTTTGCAAGCCAATTTGAACTCTTCTTTGGTAACAAATTCCTGCCCCGGATGGAATTACACATCACTGTCACCAATCGGCGGCACGAACCTTTTGTGAACCCTTAACCGCTGCTTCTTAACATCATCTTCCTCATCAAAACTTGTCTGACTTTGGTTATCCCCGTCACCAAAAACCTCACTTGAGTCTGACTCATACATATTCTCCTTCTGTTTTCCCATGCTTGTTTCCCCGTCAGGCAGCCTTTTCCCTGACAATTCACCCCAAAGTTTTTCCGTACCATTCCTGATCACCACTAAATTATCATCGTCATCCACATCAAATTTCGGGTCTACAAATTTCTCATCAACATCATCCTTAACATCTAGCTCAACTAGAGGAGTTTTTTCCTTACCTTCTTTGTTACCCCCGATGCCTTCTTTCCATTTATTTTCCTGCTGCTTGATGACTTTTTCTTGTATCTCTTCCCTTTTTTTCCACGAACACTAACAACTGTATTAACTTCACCCCCTTGTTCCTGATCCAATTTTTCATCATCTCTTAAACCACCTTCTGTGGCATCTGCTTCTACAGAATTTGCTTCTTCACCATTAATTTCATCATCCTTCAACAACTTCTCAGCCAATTCCTTTTCATCTCTAGCTTCTGGCACAGTTCCAGTGACCTCAGGACCAATTTGAAGGCTTAAGAACTGTTGAGAAGGTTGTGTTTTAGGACCCTCATCATCCATGCTCTCAGGTTCATCAATAATTACCACCCCGTCAACTTCCTTCAATTCCACTCTTGTACCTTGTTTTGTCCGAGGATCAACATAAATTCCTTTTTTCTTCAACATCCTACAATGCTACCTCTGCGACCTTGACACATTTGGTAATAATTCTTCAAGGCAGGAATATATTCCTCCTTCTCTAGCCTTTTTGGAGCTCTGTGATTCAGTCCTTTTCCTGGTCTCCTACCACTAGTCTTCTTCATCTCAGAACCATTCTCACCAGTAGGCCAACTCAAATAATTCCAATAATAACCACAGAAATAAACATCAACCACTCCATTCTTTAGCCCTATGCTAGCTAGCACCTTTGACTGCTCAGGAAAACATAGCAAATGGTCTACATCTACACAACTGAACATCATACCGGGCTCCAAAAACACACCAGATACCATGCCCCTATAACCCAAATAGTTATATGTGTAATCTAGCCTACCCAAGTTGAAACCCTCAGCTTCACATAAATCAACCATGTAGATAGAGCCACCAACATACGTAGAAAACGGTTCCCAGACCAAGTTCCCATGGCAGTGTATTCTAATACAGAAGCTGTTGGTTCCAAGAACTGAAAAATAAACATGGATTACTAAAAATAAAGAACCATAATCCTGTCAAAATTAAATTATTAACTTATGTAATGGGGCACACAGAATATATTCTCCCCCACCAAAAATATATTATTCCCATCCCACACCATATCTTATCCAAAATCAGAACTAATCAGATTACCACTAAAGGTCCTATGCATTAACTAACTGTGGGGACAAACAGGATCCAATTCTAACTGGTTTTGAACCATAAGCAAGAAAATAGGGGACCACTACATTCAAAGGGTTGGCCAGATTATTAACTATACAACTACTAGTGGGGACAACCATCAACACATAAGGTTACAAACCTAAGTTAGGAGCTCCATTTCCCCCACCAAAACAACAACGATCTTGTAGCAGCCACAACCTCTTATCCACCGAGTCCATTGTGACCTACACTCGCACAAGCCAACCCATCAGCATAACACTATCAAACCAACAACGTCGATGGAAAATAATTGAACCCAAACAGAGAAAGCATAAAAACGTTTTGAAATACCTAGGGTTCCGTCGCAAACAGCCAAGTAACGACTCAGCGTCGCTGTCGACTCCACAGGTATGCCCAAGTCGCACACGGGTCAAGAGAACAAACGTCGTGCGACCGGATTAAACGTGAATGGAGACCACCAATCTGTAAGGTCGCAATTTTCCAGTGAGATTCTGAGTAAATTTTGGATATTTGATGAACTAGGGAAACGGAATGTCGGGTTTGGGAAAATGATGAACTAGGTAAGGGTAATTCGAAGGCTTAATCGGGATGAAAAAAATGAGTAAATGTTTTTAATTTGTGAAATTACCAAATTACCACTGGCCTTACCGGAAAAAATGGCACGTGACCGGCACGTGCGCCTGAACCAGAAATCTGGCCGGAAGCTGGGTTTGGGGACCAAAAATAATGTTTTGAATTTGTAGGGTACCGTCTAAGGGTTATTTTGCAAATGTGGACAAAAAGATAGTAAAAGATACTTTGTAGGGGACCAAAAAAATAATTTAGTCTATTGTAAAATATGAACGTATCATTTTATTGATGGTACACGGGTGCTATATAAAGGCACCATATACAGAATTATAATAGGAAAATAATTCTAACTAGGATACAGGATATACATAGAATATAACAAAATATCTTCTCCTTAACAATATCGCTTATCTCTATTCATGTGACAAGAAACAAAGAGAATCACATAATCAAACTCAATATTGCATTAATCTAGTGAATTAAGAGAAATTTCTCATGAAGATAATATTTTTAAAAGGTTCCCACACTTCCACTTCAACGTTCGCTGCGTCGACCTCACCAAATCTTTTTCTTCACACTAAAATCACACTCTAAAACGTCAGCGATAGATAGAAGAGATTGAAATGATAATTGATGCGATTGACTTTAATTTCGTACTAATATGACACTTTATTTTTTAATCAAAGTCACATGCACTTTCCTCAAAGAATATTCAGCTATATATCCAATGAAACTAGTGTATCAGGCATCTACTGTGTGAAAAGCGAGGGAACTAATACATACAATGCTGACAAAAACAAAATTAACAACCTTATTGGATTCTTTTTGGCAAAATAAAAATAAATAAAAGAACCCTCATGCTCATTTATTGTGTCTCCAACTCTTACTCTGTACACCATCACTTTTTAAGGCAACCATCCATCACCATTAATATAGATCTGAACTTTTGTTTTCTTTCATAAATAAAAGAGTAAAAATGTTCTCTCCTACCTCTTCAATCCGACATCATAATTAATAATGAGGTAAATTGCGATATTAAAAAATCAGTTATTTAGTGATCTCTTTTCTCTTTTTAAATTAATAATAAGGTGAATATTTTCTTTTTCTCGCTCATAATAACATGAGTCAAATAAAGTGAGATGAGACTCCCATATGATTCACTCGTAGTAGCAACGTAAGACTCCCACTTAAACTCCACACCAACAAATGTATAGCACTTGCCCACACCAATCTTGTCTGTAGAAACTCAAAGATCATAATCCATCCAGGAGGAGAACTAGAGCTGTGCCTGGAGCACACTATCCTAATTGTGAAAAGTGCAATGAAATAATCCACTCGTACCCTATGTAAATTCATCGACAAGCTCGATCTAAAAAAATGCGAGAGGGACCTATGATTCTATATCTATTGATTCATACTCACATCCCACTCTAAATTACTTATTTACTTTTTAGAAGATAAATTTTAAAAACTTTGACCCTAAATGTTCTCTCCATTTCACTAAGAGTGACACACTTATCTTATTGAGATTTTTTTTAAATGACACACTTTCCATTTTCGGCAAGATTCCTACAATCTCATCCACTCATTCTATTTTTTACTTTCTACGCTCAATTTCAACCTTTCATTTTCTTTACATTAATCTAAGAGTCTAAATCTAGTGTGTCACTCTTAATGAAACAGAGGGAGTATAAAATAAATGTATAAAAAATAAATATATCATGTGAGATGTTGTTAGATTTGTCTTAGCATATATTTTCTAAATATTATTTTTTATGGGCCATTATTATATGTAGCTAGAGATATTTACGGTCAAACATGCTCATTGAAAATCGTAAAAAAATAAATAAGCAATTTAGAGTGTGACGGTGCAAGTATATTTAATCTATAACAAATGCTCTTCGATTATAGTACTAAAGTCGCTATATTTCATACTTATTTTTAGGTGAACAGAAAATACGCTTCCTAATGCTCCATTACACTTCAGTACTTCATAGGAGTCCATATTAATTAGCTAGAATCGTTCTGTGATTAGGATCAGATTGCCTGTCAACTTCCACTATATAATAATTAGCAATAACCAGGCATTAATAATTCAAAAAGTACGTGTTGTACCCTTCATTACCCTAAGCTTTGGCCCACAGTATTTGTAAATTGTTGGAAATGTGAGGCTAAAAACCAAAGTATTGTTAAAGCAGGCATATATCGGATATCAAATCGCAATCACTAATCAGTAAGCACTTAAATAGTATGCATTTGGTTCGGAGTTGTTAAAACGTAGCGGCATCAGTGATGTCAGTGCCTTACTCTTGCGCGCCATCGGTTGCTTGGACACGATTTTAAAAGTGCTATGCGCTTTTAGTTTAAGCTATAATCGGTCAAGGTCAAGAGGCAGCCTTTTTGTCCTTTTTTGAGAGGGTATTTTGAAGATTTCACATAATCTTTATAAGTTATTACCATTTTTTCCATTAGCTTTTATTTTACTTTCTTTCTTCTCCTCCTTTTGTCGTATAGAAAAATATATTTCAAGTTCTTCAACATTCAATCCTCGCAACTCTACTTGAAAGAACAATTTTCCGTAATGAATATGATAGTATTGATGAGAATAAATAGAGTAAAAAAGAAGGCTAATACTAGTATGACTCTAATCCAGTCAACAATTCTATATATAACGGAATCATATCTAATCAACAACTTGACTTATTCTAACACACCTCCCCCTAAGCGAAGCGTTGGATGCTCAGTGACACAAAACTTGGATCTGAAGAACTCGAACAATGGACGAGAGAGCCCTTTGCTGAAGATGTCCACAATCTGAAGAGCAGTAGGAACATGAGCAACACGCAGCTTGCCAGAAGCAACCAACTCTCAAACAAAGTGATAGTCCATGTCGATGTGTTTCGCCTGCTTGTGAGCGACTGGATTTTGGGACAAAAGATAGCACTACTGTTGTCACATAATAGTAGTGGAGATTCAGCAAGTAGGACACGAAGATCACGAAGATTACGAAGCAAATGAGTCAGCCAAACAACCTTAGAAGCGATGTTGGCAAGGGCACGATCTCGGACTCCGTATTCAAACGAGAAATAGTGGGCTGTTTCTTGGCACTCAAGGAAACAAGGTTTCCACCAAGAAAGACAGCATAACCATAAGTGGATCGTTGAGTCTCCAGACAATGAGCCCAATTAACATCAGAGTAACTCAGAACCTTAGGAGAACTAGCTGATCGAAATGCAAGGCTAAAATGGAGAGTTCCCTGAACATATCGAAGAATCCAAGTAGCTGCTACAAAATGATCATCAGGGGGGATCCTGAAGATATTGACTAACTCTGTTGACCGCAAAGGAAAAACTGGGATAAGTGATCGCCAGATACTGCAGAGCCCTAACAAGATAGCGATATAGTGTTGGATTCCGAAAAGCAGGACTGGTGGAGTTGTGTAACTACGATCCCGACACAAATAAAGTAGAGACTGGTGTAGCATCTGAGTTGTGTAACTGCGATCCCGAGTTCAGAAATGCTTTCCCAACCCCCCTTTTAAATTTAAAGGCGTTTCTAAAATTAAAACCGCCTTAATGGGCAATTTTTTTCCCAAGCTCATACTTAGGCTGAAGCAAAAGGCAGTAACACTATTGCCTTATTTCTCCTCCATTCCATCATCTCCACACTACTGCCTCCACCTTATTTCTCCTTACTTTTCACCTTATTTCTCCTTTCACCTCCACACTGCCGCTTCCACCTTATTTCTCCTTCACCTCCACACCGTCGCCTTCGCTCCACACCAGCGCTGCCTCAACTCCACCGCCTCCTTCACCTTTCCCGACGCAGGTGCTCCTTCCTATTCCCCGATGCTGGAGAGGCTGGAGTTTCTTTAGCAACTCCGTGTTGCTCACCCTCCGCTGCCATATCTAACTTCCGTCGTCGTGACCTTCAACACCCACCGCCTTTCCCTTCAACGTCCGTCATTGCGCTTCTCTCTCGCCGCCGACCTGCTCTACCGCCGTCGAGCTGCTTGCCCACTGCTGTGTCATAGCCTTCAACCTCCGACATGGTCTATTCACCATTGTGGCCATTGTTGTGCACCGGTGGCCGAATGGCTTAATTATTTGTGGCCTTAGTTTTGTTTTTTGATTCGACTGATGTACACTTGTCTTTTAGAAGATTTGTTATGATAGTGTTGTTTTTGCTGATCATTAGCATATCAGTGCTTCCTCTGTTCATCATTGTTATTAGATTAGGTTTTCAGATCTTGTTTTACGCTGTCGGAAACAAATTGGTTTTCGGCAGCTTTTTTTTGGAAGGTAAGAAACAATTTCCGAACCCAAAAAGTGTTTCTGGTCCTATTAAAGGTGGTTTTTGGAACTACCTTATTTTAAAGGTGGTTCTCAGAACCGCCTTATTTTTAAAGGCACAACCATTAAAGGCACAAAAAATGCCTTTAAATTGCCAATAAAACCACCTTTAATAGGTCATTCTTACACCAGTGCCAGCAGATACAATAGTGATGATCCCTGAGATACAACAAATAGTGAAGTATCAGTATAACTGCAGACAAAATCAAGCTGAACAAGATAAGTACTAAATTGCTAGAACCAGGCCCTCGGAGCTTGCTTAAGACAATAAATGGCCTTGCGCAAGCGACAAACACGCTCTGGGTGAAGCAGATCCTTATAACCAACTGGTTGCACCATATACACCAGAATATCAAGAACACCATTTAGAAAGACATTCTTGACATCCAGCTGATGAAGAGGCCAAGAGCGCATTGTAGCAATAGCTAAAACAATACAATATGTGGATGTTTTGACCACGAGACTGAAAGTGTGATCAAAGTCAAAATGCAACAAGCTTAGACTTATGACGCTCAACAGTTCCATCTGGATGATACTTTAGTCGATAAACCCATTTGGAGCCAACAATGTTGACATTCGATTAGCGTGGCATCGAATCCCAGGTTTGTTGTCCACGAGAGTTGCTATCTCATCATCCATTGCAAAGACCCAAGATGGATCCTGAAGAGCAGTGTGATAATTCGGGGCCTCAGACTGAGAAAGTGAGGTAGCAGTAAGACCATGAGTAACGTTATTAGAATAATCTCTATGCTGAATAGCCCCAGTCGTCGACCGAGTAGCCATCTAATGAGTGTGAGGCCAAGGTAGAGAGACTAGGGGTACAATTACAGCCGACAATATGGTCAACAAAGAGACTAGTGAGGTGGCCGGTGAACTGGGTAGACTGGTCGGTGAACCAGGTGAGCTGGTCGATGGTAAGATGGGTGGAGCAGGATGAATCGGGGCTGCCACTAGATGGTATGAATTGGTAGAGCAGATAAAATATGGTGTCGTAGTTGGTGAGGATGACAACATCGATGAGCCATGAGGGTTGGAAACAGAAGTGACAAGCCGAGCAGGAGGAGATACCACTATGGAAGAATCAGGAATATCAACTGATGCATCAGCGGGATTAAAAAAAGTAGAGAGATCCAAAGAGAATGGAGATACTATAGTATAACCATCGATATAAGGGAAGGAAATGTCATCAAACTGAGAATGTTTGGTGACATATACCTTTCCTGACGTAAGATCCAAACATCGATATCCCTTGTATTGGGAGTTGTACCCAAGATACACACATGGAAAATTGGGAGGAGTGAGTTTGTAAGCTGCATATGGACAAAGATAAGGGTACACATGATAACCAAATACATGGAATTTTGTGTATATAGGAGCTCGACCATTAATAACTTTATATGGTGATCGCCCGCCAAGAACGGGAGTGGGTAACCGATTTATGGTTTAAGCGGTTACAGCAAAGGCGTAAGGCTAGTGAGAGAGAGAAACTTGAGAGTGGTATAACATAGACAGACCCATCTCAGCAATGTGGTGGTGCTTACGCTCAGCTCAACCGTTCTTCTCATGAGTATACATGCAAGAAATCTGATGGTGAATGCCTTTTGTATAAAAGTGAAAGCGTAAGCGACCATTTACGAAGCCAGTCCCCATCATCACTCTAAAACACCTTAATGGTGAAAGAGAACTGGTTCTCCACAAAATCCTCAAACTGGCAATAAACATCCCAAAAATCAGATTTGTTGTGCAGTGGGTAAAACCACGAGCGTTGGGAATGATCATCAAGAAAAATAGCACAGTATGAGAAACCAACAACAAATAAAATAGGAGAAGACCCCCCATAAGTCACAATGAATTAGATCAAGTACCCTAGCAGCATGATTACAATTTGTATGAAAAGATAAATGCTTCCCTTTAGCCTTTTCACACACATCACAAAAGGGTAGGTGCACCAAACCAGAAATAACGGAATGTGGAACATGACCAATTCTAGCATGCTAAATTTCAAAAAATGCACGCGGCTTATTCTATGTTTTAGATTATTCACAAAGCAGATGCACCATAATCTAAAACATAAATCCTATTTTCACTATGATTGTGACCCAAGGTTTCACTATTGATTTAATGCCAAATAATAAATGAGCAAAGATCAAAGCAGACAACAACATTTAAATCACTAGTTAATTTGCTAATTGAACGCAATTTTTTAGTGATATCAGGCACAATAAGCACATCATAAAGAGATAAGGATTTAGAAATTTGAGAATCAGCAATATTAGTAATAGGGAGTTGAGAGTCATTACCAACATAGATGCAAGTAGAACCATTATAAGGTGTTACATGATCAATAGCAGTGCAGGGCGATGCATGTGTTTTGTGGCACCAGAATCCACAATCCACAATCCACTTTGAGCCATGGTGCTTAAAATTTGAGAAACCACCAACATAAGTCATAGGGATAAAAATGGGAAAAAAAAAGATGCGCTGGAAACTCTGGGAGCGTGAACAACACACGAGTGATAAACTACTAGGCGCATGAAGGAGATGCGCAAGGAGACTGCTGGGTGCATGGGACTCACGCGCGAGTAACGCAATGTGCGGGTATGGCTTGGATGCATATGGATCTCACGCACCTTGTTGAAGGAGGACCGTGGATGTGAGCTTCTTCCTGAATGGAGACATCGATCAGTATATAAGGAGAACCGAGACGCAGGATGCTGGACGTTTACTTGGAGATTTACCGACGAAAAGAACTATTGCGGGGACGCTGTCGGAGGAGATAATTCGAGACGTCAGAGACTGAAGATCGGCCAAAGGCTGAAGATCGACCAATTTGAAAAGAAAACACTACCGCTGTCGAAGAATGAAGATCGGCCAAAGACTGAGGATCGACCAATTTGAAAAGAAAACACCACCGCTGTCGGAGACTGAAAATTAGCCTCTGTGGAACCCACTGGAAAATAGGAGAGACGCTGAAAAACACCAGATGATTGGACAAAAACTGCTGCTGGGAGTCACCGGAAGATGGACGGAAGTTGACCGGAAGATTGCCAGAATTTGGTGGTGGTTGGTCGGAAAATAAAGAGGGAGAGGTGGTGAACTAAAAATTAAATAAAATTAGGGTTTAGGATCAGAACTTGCTCTGATACCATGTAAAAATGATTTCCCCTAATGAATATGATATTAATAATGAGAATAAATAGAGCACAATGGAAGGATAATACTAGTATAACTCTAATCTAGTCAATAATTTGATAATAGAATCAAATCCAATTAACAACTTGACTTATTCTAACACTACCACTTTCATCCACCGTCTCACCACTTTCTTGAATCGTCCATTCGTATTCATTCTCTGAGAGCCATCCGCTTAAAACTTCAAACTAAAAACCCATTTTGAACCAACAAAATTGGCATGGGATAGACGAGGAACTAAATCCCATGTCTGCTGAGTGCAAAGAGCATCCATCTCCGAGTTTATAACAGCAACCCATTCAGGATCCTTAACTACCGAGAGATGTGAACGAGGCTTGGTTTTAGCAAATAAAGCACTCACTAAACCAGTAATATC
This sequence comes from Rubia yunnanensis, assembly GCA_037428765.1. Classification (NCBI taxonomy): domain Eukaryota; kingdom Viridiplantae; phylum Streptophyta; class Magnoliopsida; order Gentianales; family Rubiaceae; genus Rubia; species Rubia yunnanensis. The sequence goes on along the minus strand of CM075071.1, from coordinate 69,885,793 downwards.
ATATTCTGAAAAAATACTTATACCGTATTGAGTAGTCATCAGATAACGAGAAAAATAACCCAACGCCTGAGATCGTGTGGATCCTAAGGCAAGCACGGAACTCGAAGTGAGCATGAAACCCAAGACCGGTGGCGGTGGAGATCGATCAGGGGAAGCTAGCATCGGAGACTGCACGGGTAGAGCAGATCGAATTTTTTTGCAGAGGTCACCGGAGCCGGGGATGGTGGTGCATGAGCCACACGCGCTGGCGGTGAGCTAGATATGTTGGTTGTTGGATGCGCGTGTTGTAACTGGGCTTGTGGCGCATGCTGCTGATATGCGTGCAGAAGACATATACAATTATCAGATAAACCCTAGGCTCTCAGTACAAACTGTAAATCAACATCTTTAAAAATAATGGGCAAATTGGTCATAGAAGATAACTCAAACACCTCTGATGTCACACACGAGGGCTCAAAAAATGCAGAAACATCCAGTGAAGGCGGATCAGTGACATTACCACTACGAGTTACCGGAAAAAACTTCTTATCAAACCAAGCAAGACGAGTGTTGTACTCCTTCTTCGTAAGAGAATCAAGACAACGATGACCCTTGTATTGCGAACTGTAACTAAAAAATATACATGACATACTTTGAGGTGCCAACTTATGTGCAGCATAAGGGCGTAAATACGGAAAAACTTGACAGCCAAATGGATAAAAATTTGAGTAGTCAGGAGTCGTGCCAAAAATAACAGAGAGTGGAGACTGACCAGATAAAATCGGCGTTGGCAGCCTGTTGATAATGTAGACTGTTATAGAAAAAGCATCATACCAAAATGAATGACGAATGTCGGAATGAAAGAGCATCGAAAATCTTGTCTCAATTATGTGATAATGCTTCCGCTTTGCACGACCATTTTCCTCTGGAGTGTAAGGACATGAAAGCTGATGATAAATGCTCTTAGACGCAAAATTTGATCGCATGCAATGATTTAGAAACTTGGTTCCACCATCACTCTGAAATACTTTAATGTTGGTAGAAAACTGGTTCTCAACAAGTGCCTCAAAACACATAAAAGCATCCACAAAATCAAACTTTTGCCGCAGAGGATATGACCAGGTGAACCAAGAAAAACCATCAACAAAAATGAAATAATAAGAGTACTCGGTATGGGAGACAGCATGAGAGGCTCCCCAAAGATCACAATGAACTAGATCAAGTATGTGTGGTGCACATGTTAAATTATCACCAAAAGAAAGGTGTTTACCTTTAGCCATCTCACAAGTGAGACATAAACGAGGCTTAGGCAGCAAACTAGTAAGTGACAAACATTCACACTTTCTCAAAGAAGAAAAAATGTTGTGGGGAACATGGCCCAATCTACTATGCTAAAGCTCAAAAGATGCTTTAAAAGCACTCGATGCAACAAAAGTAGATAAAGAAGCAACACCAAAATCCAAAACATATAAACCCTCATCAGGAGGGCCTTTGCCAATAACATCACTAGTAAACTTGTTTGAAATAGTGAAAGAAGAATCATCAAAACAAATAACATTCATATTCTGAGTTAACTTGCTATTAGACAACTAATTTTTAGTAATTTGTAAAACCACCAAAACATCAGACAGGGATAATGAATCAGAGACTCGAGAATAACCAACATGGGTTATGTTAAGAGTATAACCATTATCAACAATAACACGCTTGTTACCAGAATAAGGATTCGTGCAATCAGGGCAGGCTGAGAAGAGGTCATGTGGATGGTCGCACTGGAATCAGCTATCCAGTGAGCATGAAGTAAAGGGCCAGGAGAAGAAGCCCGAGAGACCAAATGAGGACACATCGAGGCAAAGTGACCAAATAACTTACATCACTGACACTGTAACTGGTACCATTCACCTTGCAACTTAGAGCAAGAAGAAGCAACATGACCCGGAACATAGCACCATTGACACCGTGGTTGATTGAAAAGAGCCATAATACAAAAGAAAGCCAATTTTTTTGTTTGATTTAAATATAATTAGCTAAAGCCTGTGCAATGCCTGCACAAGCTTTTGGAATAAGCTAAACTTGGCTCGTGAAGACACGCACAACATGGAGTAGGTGTGTGTAAGGACTGGCACGTGAAGACACGCGAGACAGAGGTAGGCGTGCATCAGTGTCACAAGCGTGTAAAAGCACGCGCTTTTGGAGAGAAAAACTGGCGGGCGCATAGATCCGCTGGAAAGTGCTGGTCTGTATCACACAAGTTGTAAAAACACCGGAAAATTGCAACAAGCTACAGGAGAAGACAAGGCAAAACACAACGGTGACAGGAAAAACACAAGGCCTAGCACCGATTGGGAAGGGCCGACCGTCTGAATCTGGAAAAACCAATGTCGCGGGAAGAGCTTGAGCGGTTGCCGTAGACAAATAAGGCACAAACAAGGCTGAACTGGAGGTCGTCAGACTCAAATTGACCTATCGCACATCAGGAGCTTGCAATTGGCAGTCGACGATCGTCCGGTGACTAAGTGGTAGCGTAGAAGAGCTGGTCGAACGGAGAAGATGACCGGAGATAAATAATAATCGGCGAAGGAGATTTGGCTAAGCATAACGAACAAAAAGAAGAACGTTGATGATTGGCGGCAGAAGGCGACAGTGGATAGCTATAGCAGCGACGTCGATCGAAAAAAGAGAGATAAAAGTCAAGAACTTATAGAGAGACCTGATTGATACCATGATAGAATGTAAAACCCACAAATGGTTGTGTCTGTGTGTATTGATATATGTAGTGAGTACAAAGGGTATACAAGACTGAAACAAATATGGAACATGATATATACAAACCAATCAGAATGGGCATTCATTTCTTAACTAGATTCTAAATCAACTATATTTCTATTAGTATTCCTACCATCCCAATGAAACCTGCACAAATTTTGGTCAACTTTCTTAGACATGTTTGATCACTGATAACTTTAGTTACGCATATTAATGATGCACTAATATTTGATATTTTGAAAATACATGATGCAGAAAATCTAACAATATCTCACATGAAAATATCGGTGCTTATATACTAGTTGAAATTTTTGGTCAAATGCACTAATATTTGATATTTTGAAAATACATGATGCAGAAAATCTAACAATATCTCACATGAAAATATCGGTGCTTATATACTAGTTGAAATTTATGGTCAAACGTATCTTGAGAAAGTTGACCAAAAAGTGTACAGATTCAGATTTGACGGATGGAGTAATTTGGTTCATTCATTGAGAATTCCAATTTGCAATTAATTATTATTTTAACCAGATGCAACTATAAAATATCTTTTTTTAAAATTTATTTAACAATAGACTCTTTCTCATTAAGAGGAGTCTCACCCTACTTTGTGTGAGACTCCCACGTGCTCTGAGAGCATGCTTCACCAACATGGTGCATGCTCCACACCAACATGGTGCATTTAGAGACTTAGGACCATAATAATGCTCCACACCAACATGGTGCATTTGAAGACTTAGGACCATAATAATGCTACACAGCAACATGGTGCATTTGGAGACTTATGACCATAATAATGTAAATCAATGGGGAAAGGGGAATCGAATCCTAATTGCACCTGACCGGACGCAATGCTCTGGCCACGTGGGCAAACTCAAGTGGTTTAAAATATCTTAAGCAAAGCTTTATTTATGTCTAACACATCAAGCTGAAGTTGAAGATTGATCACTATCCTTTGGCGTTATTCTTTCAGAAACCAATAGGTATAATATTATTACTGCTCCCTCCGTTTCACTGCTTGTAGCCACTTTTTCAAATTCTTAATAATCATCTTTGACCGTCAATATCTTTGACCATCAATATCTTTAATTATATATATATATATATGTCTATATATATTTTATATAAAAAAATTAATATTTAGAAAATATATGTTAAGATGAATATAACAATATGTCACATGATATTTTTATCATCACAAGTACCATATAATCACGCTTATTATTAGATCTTGATTGATTCTATATAAGTCATGTTGACTAAGTCAGAGTTCTACTCATCTTATGTTTCCTTATTGTACTCTATATATTATTGTCAGCAATACAATAATTGATTATGGGAAATCATTCTCTCATGGTATCAGAGCAAGTTTTGATCCTAAACCCTAAATACTTTTTTCTTTTCGGCCACCTTCCCCTCTATTTTTTTGGCCGACCAAACCACCTGATTTCGGCCAAATCCCAGCAACCTCCGGCAGCAGTTTTCGTCCAAATATCCAGTGTCTTCCAGTATCGTCTCCCATTTTCTGGCGTCCAATTCGTCTAATCCAGCAGCATTCCCAAAGTGGTCCTCTTCGTCTCAAATCCTCCGGCGCCCTCTAGCAGCTTTCGGCGTCCGGTTGAGGCTTCTTCTCCGGCATCTAATTTGGCACCCAAGGTCTCCTTCTCTGGCATCCGACACAGCTTCTATTCGTCAACCATAGTTCTCCAGCAGCATATCTTCAGCAAACATTCGATATCCACCATCTTCGTTCAACAACGAAAGTGAGATCCACGCGCTCGTCATCCATATTTACACGTCCAATCACTCGCGTGTCATCAGTTCCTCGCTAGTAACATTCATGTGCCCTCAGTTTAGCACGTGCGTGCCATTCAAGCGCCCAGACTCTCCAACACCTTTTTTCCCCTTTTACCCATATGGATTATTCTGGTGGTCTCCCGAAGTTTAAACACCATGGCTCTAAGTGGATTTTGGATTCTGGCGCCACAAAACACATGGCATAATCTCCTGCTGGTGTTGATTATGTGAAACCTTACCATGGCTCTTCTCAAGTCTATGTAGGTAATGGTTCTCAACTCCCTATCACGCATGTTGGTGAATCTCAGATTTCTAAGTCTTTATCTATTTATGATGTGCTTATTATGTCTGATGTCACTAAAAATTTGCTTTCTATTAGCAAATTAACTCGAGATTTCAATGTTGTTTGCCTTGATGACCATTCTTTTATTATTCGGCATAAAATCACTAGGAAAACCTTGGGTCACAGTCATGTTGAGAATAGTCTTTATGTCTTAGACTATGGTGCATCTGTTTTTATGTCTACTGTGGAGTCAAATAAGTTGTGTGCGTCCTTTGAAATCTGGCATGCTAGACTTGTTTATGTTCCGCATTATGTTATTTCTGGTTTGCGTGTTTCTGGATCCTTAGCTGTCTCATCGGTTTTTCCTAAACCCACCATTTGTGAAGCGTGTGAAAAAGCTAAAAGGAAACATTTATCATTTCATACAAATGATAAACGTGCTGCTAGGGTACTTGATATAGTTCATTGCGATTTATGGGGGGCCCTCTCCTATTATATCTGCTGATGGTTTTGCCTACTATGCCATTTTCCATGATGATCATTCCCGACTCTCGTGGTTTTACCCACTTTGTCGTAAATATGATTTTTGGGATGTCTATCACCAGTTTGAGGTCTTTGTGGAGAACCAACTTTTTTCCACCATTAAAGTGTTTTGGAGTGATGGAGGGACTGAGTTTGTAAATGGTCGCTTACACTCTCACTTTCAGACAAAAGGCATTCACCATCAAATTTCTTGTCTGTATACTCCTGAGCAGAATGGTCGGGCTGAGCGCAAGTATCACCACATTACTGAGATGGGCTTGTTTATGTTGTACCACTCTCATGTTCCTCTGTCATACTGGCCACACACCTTTGCTGCAGCTGCTTACACCATAAATCGGTTGCCCACTCCGGTTCTTGGCGGACAATCACCATTTGAGGTTGTTAGTGGTTGGGTTCCCATATACATAAAATTTCATGTATTTGGTTGTCGCGTGTACCCTTATCTTTGTCCATATGCAGCTCACAAACTTGCTCCTCGCAGTTTTCCATGTATCTTTCTTGGGTATGATTTCCAGTACAAGGGCTATCAATGTTTAGATCCTAAGTCTAGAAAGATATATGTCACCAGACATGATCGGTTTAATGATACTTTCTTTCCTTATGCCGATGGTTCTACTAAAGTATCTCCATTCTCCATGGATGTCTCTACTTTTTGGATCATACTGATACATTAGCTGATACTCCTACCTCTTTCACGGTGGCATCTCCTCCTGCTCGGTCTGCCACATTGGTTGTCAGCCATCTTGTTCCGCCATCGGACTTTGTTTCGCTGTCTCTTGACCGGTCAACCTCCCCACGGTCACCGACGGCCAGTCCTACTCCCCCGGTGCCATCATCTTCGGCCACCTCGGTCATTCATTCCCCGACATCCTCTCTGGCTCCTTCTCCTCCGGCCTCTTCACCACAACATCGTACTCATTGCATGGCCACTAGATCATTCACTAGAGCTATTCACCGTCGAGACTATTATGATCTTGTGGCTAATGGTCTTCTTGCTGCCCTTCTTGCCCAGTCAGAGCCCACCAATTATCGTTCGGTATTTAAGGACCCATCTTGGGTGGCTTCTATGAATGAAGAGATTTCTGCTTTACGGGGCCAGCACACTTTGGATCTTGTTCCACTCCCGACTGATGTCAACATTTTTGGATCCAAATGGGTGTATCGGCTGAAGTAACGTCCTGATGGTACAGTTGATCGTCACAAAGCTCGGCTTGTTGCGCAGGGATTCTCTCATATTCCTGGCTTCTATTTCGATCATACTTTTAGTCTGATGGTCAAGGCCTCCACTGTCCGGACCGTTCTTTCCATTGCCACTATGCGATCCTGGCCTCTTCACCAGTTGGATGTCAAGAACGCTTTTCTGAATGGTATTCTTGATACTCCGGTCTATATAGCACAACCAGTTGGTTACAAGGATTCTGTTCATCCAGATTATGTTTGCCGCTTGCGAAAAGCCATTCATGGTATTAAGAAAGCACCTCGAGCATGGTTTCAGCGGTTCATCACCTATCTATCTCATCTTGGGTTTCGGTACAATTCTGCCGACACTTCCCTTTTTGTTCTCTGTCGAGGCTCGTCATTGCTCTATCTCCTGGTCTATGTCGATGATATCATCCTCACAGGTAATGATTCTGGGCTCCTTGGACAATTTATTGATCAAACACATCGGGAGCTTGCTATTAAGGATTTGGGCGCCCTCCACTACTTTCTTGGCTTAGAAGTATCACACACTTCTTCAGGTCTGCTTCTCGGTCAAGCTAAGTATGCTTGGGATATTCTCACTCGTGCTGGAATGTCCGATGCGGCCCCGGTCTCTACACCCTTTGTTCCTGGTTTGCAGCTACACAGCTCCACCAGTCCACCATTTCAGAATCTGACACTGTATCGATCCCTTGTTGGTGCCCTACAGTATCTGAAGATTACCTGCCCTAATTTGGTATTTGAGGTTAACACCGTCATTCAGTTTCTTCATGATCCTCATGATGACCATTATGCTGCAGTCACTTGGATTCTTCGCTAAGTCAGAGGCACTCTTCATTTCGGCCTCACCTTTCACTCGGCTAGTACTCCTGAGGTTTTGGGGTATTCAAATGCTAATTGGGATCGTTGTCTCGAGACTCGTTGATCTACATATGGCTATGCATTCTTTCTTGGTGGAAACCTTATTTCCTGGAGTGCCAAGAAACAGCCTACCGTCTCTCGTTCCAGCAGTGAGTCAGAGTATCGAGCTTTTGCCAACACAACCTTGGAGATGGTCTGGATGACTCATTTGCTTCGCGAACTTCGTCCCAGCTAAAATAACATACTCCCCCCGTCCCAGCTATTTCTCCATAGAATCTTTTCATGGTCTTCAATAAATATGTTTGACTGCAAATATGTGTAGCTACGGACAATAACGACACACAAAAAATTGATATTTAGAAACTCCATGTTACGACGAATCTAACCATATCACATGCGATAAAATTATAGTTCATATACCTATTCGAATATATGGTCAAAGTTTGGCATCTTTGACAAAAAAAATCTGTGCAAAATAGGTTGGGACAGAGGGAGTACTAATATTATAATATGTTACTGATTTTAATTCGTAACTATATATAATCAATCATAACTTGTTAAAATATATAACTTCTTAAGATATAATTAAAACCATAAATATCTCATTGTAATATATATATATATATATATATATAAACCTAAATTGTCTAAATATAACATATTAATATTATAATATATTATAATTTAAATTATTTACTATATATAATCAATATATTAACTTAGTAATGGTCAAAGTTTACTAAATTTGACTTTGAAAACGTAGAGCAGTTAAAGATGTTGGAATGGATGTACTCCTTAACGGATTCAAAACGAATTGCAACACATGTGATATCCTGACCTAATAAATTGTAAATAATTTGTGTATATTAAGTATGGGGAAAGTCTCAGGAAATGCGGCCTTTCCATAAGGTTATGGACAGTCCTCAGGGGCATTTTCCTTAAATGTTGTAATTTTTTAATAAAATTTAAATATTGCATTTTATAAGTTAAAATAAGTAATAATATGTATTTGAAGGTGAAAATATAAAAATATATCATATAAAAAAATATTTTCAAAAATTTTAAATTTTGTATGTATTTAAGAAATGCAGTGTATAATGTAAGAAATAAGTGGCCTGTCCATAAGCTTATGGACAGGCCGCCTGTCAGGAGACCCACTCTTAAGTATGAGTCCATCTTTTGAAAGACGGTATTTTCATAAGTAATGGAAAAACCAAGGTTTAAAGTATAAATTAGCAGAAATGAAGATAAAATGTTTGGTTCGCATGGTTATAAACTTTATAGCTACTACACGATGCATAATAATTTTTGAATATTGCAACTAAGATCTTTTACCTTTTATTCATAAAAGGTAAAAGGTCTTAGTTACAATATTAAAATTTTATTCTGCAACGTGTGGTAGTTATAAAGTTTATAACTTATGAAAATATGATTTTTCTCAAGACTTTGCCTTTTAGTAAATATAAATAGTTAAACACTAACTTATTAACTTACAACCTCTTATATAGCTATATGTGTAGAAAGTGATAGTAAATAGTACTGTATGATATTGAAATTAACTAAGTAATGATGTAAATACATGGTTTAATTGGCATGTAATAAGACGTTCTATTAAGATAATTACAATTAGTATTTTTATCTATTTGAATTTTTGTGCACATTCCAAAACAAAGAAAAACAAACGAAATTAACGAATTTGAATTTAGTTAATCTTGAGTTCACTTCTAGAAGAGCAAATAATTACGGTCTTGCACGGACGAGTTGACAAAATTCAGTCTCAAAAATAAAGAAGAAATGGCCGTACGTCATGAATGACTTGATCCGTTGATCAACACATAACTTTAATTAAAATACATTTCAAACTCCAGCTAATTTTAAAGTCAAAGTAAAATGCGATAACATATGAATCCGAATTCTACATTAATCTAATCTTTTCATCAGATGCATAATAAAAGTACAATCCGCGTTCCGAGATCGACCTAGAGAACTGAGACCGGGATTTTTTCATGTTTACTTCCAATTAATTATGATGAAGCTTTCTGGGTCACTGCAAGCTTTGCTGCAATCTTTGACCAGATATTTGTTTATCCCGTTTTTAACTTGAACTTTTGAATCTAGTCTCCTTTCTCCAAAGATAAATAATAATGGTTAAACAGTCCACGAACTTAAAATTTTGTTTTAGATCGATAGAGGTAGATAAAATTATTGCATGTAAATAATTATAATTTAAAAATAAAATAAATATTAATAATCAATTTAACGGTTAGTTGGTCTAACATGAAACTTTGTCCATGCTCTTTTGTACTCCCTTTGTCTCAACTCCATTTGCACTGGTCACTTTTCGTTTAGTCAAACTTTGCTAATTAAAAAGTAAATTTCAAATAATATATAAGACAATGTGTCATATAGTTAGAATCGTGTTAACATCTATTTTTACATTACTCTTTCATCATATATAAATACACACATTCTTGTTTTAGGCAACCTAAACTTTAGGTTATGGTTTATTATGCAATTATAAAAAGTTCCATTTGAGAAGAAATTTTTTTAATATGCTGATAAATTTAGGAATGTACTGTGCAATTATTAAAATACTATATATATCACAAAATTTACAGATTTTTCATTTTTTTCTCTCACCAATCGGAAATTTCTCGCCAATCAGAACTCAGAAACCGCCACTAGCCGACGGTTACCGCCAATTTTCTGCCAGATTTACTCCGAAAATTCACCGAACTCCGCTGATCTTCTATGCCCACCGGATTCTCCGTCGCTGGTCACCAATTTTCCATCGTCAATCACAGGATCGAACATCGGTTACCGGCTTTGACTTTGACTCCGCCGAGCTCGTCGATCTCTCTGTTATGTCGATCGGCATCGTAGGACCAACGATGCTTTCGATCGACATTTTCAGTGTTTTGATTGACATTTACTATTGGTGAGGGCGTTGCGATTGAAGTTTCAAGCAGCGTGATGGACAATCCGTCGGTGAAGGGCGCTGCGATCGACATTTCTGACGGCGGAGCTAGGGTTTCAGCAACCTTCAAATTGCAGCGGCATTGCACCTTCTTCTCCATTTTTTCACCGGTGAGAAGAAGCAGAAGACGACGATGCCGGCGGAAGAAGCAGAAGATGACGGCGCCGGTGGAAGAAGCTGAAGACGACTACGCGTGTGAGATTCACGCGCCCGAACGACGCACGTGACTTCACGCAAAACCTGAGGTTAAAGACCTATGTTCAAATCTCACCAGGTCATTTTATTTGATATTTTTATTCTTGAGGTATTGTAATTTTTTGTTGCTGTTTCCAGCTTTTTTTTATTTTATGTTGATGTTTTTTATTATTCGGGTGAGGTTTAATTAATATGAGTTGATGTTTTATACTTTTTTAGGTGATTTGCATTGATTTTTGTAGTTTTTTTCTCATGGTGATATTTTTTATTTTGAGGTTGAGGTTTTGGTAACATGAGTTGATGTTTGTAGTGTCTTTTTTCTTATGTTGATGTTTTTTATTTTCCGGACGATCTTCAAGTGTTAGGAGTTAATATTTTTGGTTTTTGGGTGATATAGGTTAATATTTATAGTTTTTTTAAATGTTGATGTTTTATGATTTTCAGAGTGAATAATTTATACTCTTGAGGTATCGTAGCTTTTTTGTTGATGTTTTTAGTTTTTTCTCTCATGTTGATATTTTTCATTTTCTGAATGATTTTTAGGTGATAATGGTTGTTGTTTGTAGTTTTTTTGGTGATATGGTTGATTTTTTGTAGGGTTTTTTCCTTTTATTGACATTTTTTAATTTTCTGGGTGAAGTTTAGATGATAATAATTGATGTTTTTAGCTGTTGAGTGATATAGTCATGTTTGTAGTTTTTTTAAAAAAATTGATACTTTAAGGTTTGTTGATGTTTTTATTATTTTCAGTTGATTTTTTGTTAGTTGTAGTCGATGATTTTTCATTTTTTGTGTATTTTTATTTGATTTTTTATATGTTTTTTGCTGCAATTTTGGGTAGATGTTTTATAATTTTTCGTTGATGTTTTGATATTTTTTACTGATGTTTTGTAATTTTCCGTTCACTGATCATATTGATTTTTGCATTTTAAAACATTTTAAAAATAATTTTTTGAATTTTTTTTTTTGCATATGGCGGAAAAATAATGGAAAAAATTGAACAAAAGAACCCCTGGAAAAATATTAGCAGTAGGTGCCTGTAAAATAATAAGAGATAGGTCTCTTTAAAATTATTAGAGATAGATCTCTGGAGTTAGAATATTGTTAGAATTGCACAAAAGCCCAGCCTAAAATTTAGGTTGCCTCATAGAAGACCATCTCATATAAATATGCACACTTAAATATATTAATATTCAAAAATATTTATGATCAATTTGAAAAAAAAATCATTTTTTTTCAAATAGAGATAGAACAGGTGGTGTACCACTATTTTGTTTACTTTTACATCAGCCGAGGTTACATAACGATTGTGCAACGTATCCATACATCAAGGGCCTATCAATTTAGAATGTAGTCAATTCAAATATGCACTGGAAATTAAAAAATATTGCACATGAGAATTTATATAATTTGTTTAATCTTTTGTACATTCTAATTGGTGTGTGTACATGTTACTAGTTCGTCATGGGACTTGAGGTGTCCAATCTCCAGCAATTCAGTACTGTCGAGACACCCTGTCATATTGGACCCGATCATGCCACCGGTTTGCAACTTTGCACTGATCATTACTCAGAACATTTAAATTTTCATTATTAATTGTTTTCTTTTATGGCAAAGTCTTGGAAAAGATTGTTTTTCCATAAGCATACAAAAATATGAGATTAAATTAGAATTATAGAAAGGTAAAATATTTTAATTTTAATATTAAAAATTATTATGCAACATGTTGTAGTTATAAGTTTATGACCTGATTGATGCAACCCAAAAATTTCATCTTAATTTCTTATAATTTATACCTTAAACCTTGATCTTTTCGTAATTTATGAAAATACCGTCTTTTAAGAGACGAACTCTTATTTTATATATCTTGCACTACATTTTCTTACAAGTAATTTATTTATATTTTACTATCCAAAAATGAGTCTATTTGTCACTGGACAAAACTGCCAATATTTAGGGGAGGGCGTAAAATTTAAAGATTGAACTAAAAAAGTTCATGTAACTATTTTATATATCATCTGAAATAATTTTTCATTTTAAAATATATGAATTTATTAAAATATTTATGAATGCGATCCATGTATTAATTTGAAATTTTAAAAATCAAATAAAAAATAGACCAAAATTCAAATAATTAATTTTATCCTATAATTTTAAAGTTGAATTTGCAGCAAAAAATAAATAATTGAAGGACCTTCTAATAAAATTATAAACCCATCTCAATTCCTAAGAATATATGATAATTTTTTTTAAAATTATGTGTTATTTATTTCTTTTCCAGTTTAATGCTAATTCAAGTACTCCATAATTCATTGTATTTAATTTAGTTGTCATTGTATTTGGGATGATTTCAAATTTTAAATTTAAAAGATCAACTCAATCAAATTGAATTGAACAAAGCAAAATTCAATTAAATCAACATCATTATAACAATATTAATACTATGCATTATGCGTTAGGGCTCATTTATAGTCTTACATAATAGAGTAACGTGCATATATAATCTTAAATAATTCACAAAAGTGTACCTATAACTCAATGATAATTGAAAGGGCAAATATAACCTTAGATAGTTTGTGTATGTGCGAATATAACTTTTTCCGAAAGTTCAAGGTCACAATTTAGTGAAAAGACTATTTTACCCCTCTAGAAAAAAATTAAAATTTAAAATCATTGAAATTACATTCATAACCCTAAAGCCCTAATTCTTCCTCTTTCATTTTTCTCTTCTTCTCGTCTTCCTAGTTCCGGCGTTTCTTTCTTGTTTCGTCCCAGTGTGTTTCTTTGACCAATCCTTGTCTTTCGAGTCCGTTTCTCATTTTTGGTGTTGTTGTCCGTTTCTTTCTTCGCTCCGGTGGCTCTTGTGCGAGGTTTCGGTGGTGGCTTCGCTGGTGAGTCTTGGCAGAAGCTCTCACCGATGGATAAAAAAAGTACTCCCTCAGTCCCAATTCTACTTGCAAAATTGAATTTTTCAGATTGACCACAACTATTTTTGACCTTTAATATCATTAATTGCAGATATTTAAAAATAATAAAAACTAAAATTACAAAAATAGATGTTTACATAATTCTAATAATATCACACATGATAATATATGACAAAGTGTTGGGAAAGACCGTCTTTCCATAAACCTATGTAAATATGAGGTTTAATTAGAATAGTCAAAAGGTAAAAATTTTTAGTTGCAACATTAAAAATTTATCATTCAACGTGCAATAGTTATAAGTTTATGACCCGATTAATGCAACACAGAAATTTTATCCCCATTTCTTCTGATTTACCATTTAAACCTTGATATTTCCATAACTCATGAAAAGACCGTCTTTCAAGAGATCGACTCATAATATATTATCTTATATGCCCCCCGTCCCATAGAAATTGGCACAATTACTTTTGAATAAATATAATTATAAATATACAATATATAAAAGAGTAAAATGAATAAGGAAAAATACAAATAAAGGAAAAAGATAGAAAGAAAGATACACTACCTTCTATATTTTATATTTTAAAACTGTTTCGTGGCTATAAAATGAGTCCGTCTCTTGAAAGACGGTCTTTCCATAAGTTATGGAAAGACCAAGGTTTAAAGTGTAAATTAGAAGAAATGAAAATAAAATTTTCGGGTTGCATGAATCGGGTTATAAACTTTATTACAACTACATGTTGCATAATAAAATTTTAATATTGCAACTTAGATCTTTTACCTTTTATTATTCTAATTAAAGCTCGTCTTTCCATAAGTCTATAGAAAGACCGTCTTTCCCAAAACTTTGTCCTAAAATATACCCTTCATATATAATATTTAATTAAAAATGATGTTCAAGATATGAAGGAATAAAAAGATACATAAACAAATAAGGAAATAAATATAAGAAAAGAAAAAATTTAGAAAGAGAACAAATCCAAAGCAAAAGACAAAAGAAAGGGGGGAAAGAAGAGTTTCCGTAGCTACGGTATAAGGTAAAGGTAACGTCTCATGAAAGACGACATTTCCATAAATTTATGGACAGTTCTCAGGGGTATTTGTCTTAAATGTTGTAATTTTTTTATAAAATTTAAATATTGCATTTTATAAGTTAAAACAAGTAATAATATGTATTTGAAGGTGAAAAGATAAAAATATATGATATAAAAAATATTTTCAAAAATTTTAAATTTTGTATGTAATTTAAGAAATGCAGTGTATAAGGTAAGAATTAAGTGGCATGTCCATAAGCTTATGGACATGCCGCCTGTCAGGAGACCCACTCTAAGGTAAATATGTTGTGTTACTGTAGCTGCGCTAGGTTTCAAACGGTAAAAATACTGTTCCATTGGATTGAAAATTTTAGTGTGTTGCTATATCACGCTCTGTATATTACTAGGTTACATCCTAATACGTATATATGCGTATAATACAAATTTTAATTTTTCAAAAAATTAAAAATTAAAAAATAGAAAATCAAAATCAATGGTTTCGCCAGCGCCACCGGCGCCGCATCACCGCCACCGCCACCGTACCCTGCCACCTCCGCCATTCCCAACCTTCTCCACCGTCTGTCTTCTCTGCTGCTAGCCTTCTTCTCCGTCTTCTCCACCGCTGTCCCCAACCATCCGTCCCCAGCCTTCTCCTCCATTTTCTCCTGCGAGAACGGGTGTAGGGAATGAGCGACGGAGAACTGGGAGAGGCGAAGGAGAACCGAGCAAAGGGAGAACAAGGAGAGACGAAGGGAGAACCGTGCGAAGGAGAACCGAGGCAGGAGAACCGGGTGAGGAGAACCGGGCAAAGGAGAACCGGGCAAAGGAGAACCGGGCAAAGGAAAAGACGGACCGGAGAAGGAGAGCGGGGGAAGGAGAGCGGGGGAGAGGAGAACGGGGAGAGGAGAACGGGGAGAGGAGAAGGAGATCGGGACCGGAGAAGGAGAGCGGGGAAAGGAGAACGGGAAGAGGAGAAGGAGATCGGGACCGGAGAAGAAGAATGGGAAAATGAGAACGGGGAGAGGAGAAGGAGATCGGGACCGGAGAAGAAGAGCGGGGAAATGAGAATGGGGAGAGGAAAACTGGGCCAAGGCGAGAAAAAGAGAACGGGGCAGTCTCCGCTCGTTACCGGAGAAGACGAAGTTTCACCGGAGAAGACGAAACGAGCGACGGAGAAGCAGAGAAGGAAAACGAGCGGCCGGCGGTGAGAGCGGAGAGGGAAACGAGCGGTGGAGAGCAGCTGATAGCGGATGAGAGCAGCGAAGAGCGGAGGAGAAGGGAAATGAGCGGCCGACGGCGGAGGTGCACGACATCGGTGGTGCACATGTTCGGTGCACGGCGGTGGTGATGCTTGGCGGACAATGGTGGCTATGCACAGCGGTGGTGATGCTTGGCGGACAATGGTGGCTATGCACAGCGGTTCTCGGTGGACGGCGGTGGCGGTACACAGTGGACGACGATAGTGGTGCACGGCGGCGGCATTGGTAAATAATGAATTTAATTTAATATTAATTTAAGCATATTTCAATTCTTTAAATTAAATTAAAAATACATATTATATACTAAATAATATAAATATAGGGCGTAATCAAGTAAAATACAGGGCGTGATATAGCGATCCACAAATTTTAGGAGCAGGCCAAATGTTGCGTCTGTTAGAGATACTCTAAGACTATCTTTATCAATAACCTAATCCATCCAACCCTCTCTTTATAATAATAATTATTTCTCTTACCTCCACATAAACAATCCATTATTGCAAAACACCATATAATAAGGATTTTTTGCCTTTTGGTATCAAACGGGCCCGGGGGTATATTCGTTATTTTGACATTCCCTGGTTTCCAGAAACGACGCCGTTTTCAATCCTATTTTTCAATCACGTTTTCCTCCTTCTGTTTTTCAATCGCACAATGAAATCCTCTCCCCAATCTCAATCCTTCACGACTATCAATTTCGATCAAGTTTTCGATTGAAACTAATTTCCGTATCAATCCTTCATGATGAAAACACACTGTCCTTCACCACATACTCTCCATGTCCTTCCCGGTTGAAACCACCACATACTCTCCTCGTCCTTCTCAATTGAAACCACCGGAGTTGAATTAGGGCTACACTTTCTATTAATGCCTGGAGTGTTGATTGGTGCAGATTCTTTTAAATGCTATAGTTTTTAAATATATTATTTATTCGTTTATGTTTTACCTCGAGTTTATTAGAAGTTTTACGGTGAGTTGTGGTAAAAGATTTTGGAAATCCTCACGTGAGTTATTTTTTATTCAATTTCAAAATCGAGTGTTTGACGCTAGAGCATTGGAATGGAAATCTTGAGTTTAATAACACTGTTTATTTAGTTTTGTGTAAACACACGATCTTCATTTGTTTTGGAAGGTGGCAATGCTCAGACACTAGCAGTCCATGAATGGTGTGGTTGGGTTAAGGTGCCTGAGGTGTTACTAATCTCTTTCACCGGTCCCATTGCTTTATGCTGTTTGATTCCTTTTAATTAAAAATGTCCAAAACTAATAATCTGTAGTGTTGTTCTTATTAGCATTTCTTTGCATATGCTTATCTGCGAGGTTATCATGCTTTAAACATAGCAGTATTTGTAGTAAGCATAGCATTATTTGCAGGAAGTTTTACATTTATATGCCGTGAATGCTTAGCTCTATGCGGTTCAAGCCTTTATTTAGTACGGTTCAGGTTTGCCTAGAGTTATGATTGAACTTCTGTATTTTTCTCTCGTACTTAGAGGTATGATGCGTCTGGAACAAAATTGGGCTGCTCACCGCCGACTACTGTCGTAACCTGCAAGACAAAGCCCTCAGAATGATCCGAGGGAACACTTTCCGATGATAAAGTCAGTAACGTGTCTCATACCATATCAAAGACATAATGGATCTCAAAGGAATACGTACCTTATTATTTATAACACTTTAATCCTAACACTCATTGTACGTAACCAAAACCCTTATTAAATATATTAAATGAAAATATTAGTTATGCTTAAACCCTATTGGGTTAAACCAGTCTAAAGATATCATTTGAGCTGTAGCCCAACTCTTATTAAAGAGTTGGGATGCGGCCCAACTCTAACTTCATAAGAGTATCATCAAGAGCCCCCAGAGAACTCGAGGCATAATAACTATGGAGTATTCGAAGCAGCTTAACTTCGAATACGTCAACGTCGTAGGAATGTCATGGTTATCTTAATCACAAATATCATATCCTCAAATATATTTAGTATTTCTTCTTCGCTCGAAGGATCTATTGAAATCTTGTGCTTCTGGGCTATGTATTTTCTCCGAAAAAAATGAAGAATCTAAGATCAAGTTTGTAACAATGATGGCCGAGGATGAGAAGAGAAGGTTTGAGATTCATAAGCAAGGCTGAGAGCATGCATATAATGCTAGGGCCAATATTCTTTATTAGAGAGAAATGTGTGGTAACTCCCAGCCCAATTGCCCATGTTGTCATATAGGAGGTCAACTCTTGTGTAGATAAAAGTATACGAGTTTTCCTTTCTCCCCTTAATGCCTCACACTTTTATCCATTTTTTAATGAATATAATCTCCTTAATTTCTTTTTGTAGTATTCATAGTGTATGAATATGAAAGAGGCATTAGAGAAGTCTCATCAACATTTGTTTAGAGAAGTCTCAAGTTGATGAAGGTTAAGCAGGACTTAACCATGGCCAACGAGGAGTTAGAGTCATGTCGTAATGATAGTCGTCCACCCATATGAGGCAAGGAGGTTTCAAGCTAGCGTTAATGAGATGGTAGAGAGAAAGTATGTAGAGGAAGTGATCAATGCATTCGAGGGACTATTGGAGCCCAAGGTACTATGCTTGAAGATTTTGCAAATAACGTTTCTCTCCTCAGGGATGGAATTCTCAATAAAGCCTCATCAACGAGACTCGCATGGAGTTTTCGAGAGAGAGTTTATCATTGTAGCATATCATGCAGTATATTATTCGATACCTTGTAACATTTATATATTCATAGAGGTACGCTTGAAGTAATTTCGCTCGAGTTTTAGACTTGACGTAGATTGGGATAATGTCGCTCCAGGCGTATGAATGCTAATCAGGCCGTTGGTTAAAATGTAGCGTTGAGCATACATGTAATCATAAACTCATAGTTAGATGCAACATTGGGCATATAATTTCTTAATAATGAGCCTGGAGTCGAGGAGGGTGTCCTTTAACTTCCAGCAGTGGTCAATCCCCTTGGGTACGTTGCCCCCCTTAGTTAAAGGACACCCGTTATTGCTAGTAGCACCTCGACCATGAAAAACTTCATTGTCAGAGATTTCTAGTTTCTTCATCCATGCAATTTGCATTTTGAGATTTTTTTTACAGCGGTTATTGTGATCACACGGAGATAACGTGTTTTACAATGTCCCCTCTTGGCCGCCAAAATATTGTTGAGCATTTGATTTTGTCAACTGCATTTGTGTGATTAACTTACTGTTTTCCAGCTATTATGCTTGACATAAGCACAAGTTAGGACCCCAATCTCCTCGACCGTAACTACGGAGCCTACTGTAATTTGACTATCAAACTGGGCGTAGATGGGAGCAATCGAGTAACCGAGGATATGGTTTATCCCTTTGGAAGGAAATTGTGATATCATTCTAATGATATGAATTTGCTATATCGTCCCTTTAGAGGGTAGTTGAAACTTTCCTTTCGTTTGGGAGTATTTATAATTAAGCCATCGCAAGGTGATTAATTACGATAATATGTTGAGCACACAAAACGTAAAGTAGATAATTGGGCATGTTTTAGATGCTAGTTGCAGTGTTTCACCTACAATATAAAGTCATATCGCAGAGTTTTGGATGCAATTTAAATGATGGTTGCAGCATTTCGCATGCAATATAAAACCCCAAAGACGAATAAGAACGCGACTTTTGACGCGTATCTGGTATTAAAATGGAGGGGATTGAGCAGCTAGAGGAAAAGTTAAGAGGATTAGTTCCCTAAAGTTTTGAGCCTCGAATTTCCTTGTAGTTTCCACGTACTAATGTACGAAGTTTGATATTATGTTTCTACTTGTCTTCTTCCTTGAATATTACATTTCTTTCATTGTACTGGGCGATGTGCTGATAAGCAATGTTGAAATGAAGGTGACTCAAATGTAACGCAAAACATATAACTCGAATCTTACATCTTAGCATTCGAGAAGGGAGTTATTTTAATAACTACAGCTTACCAGCGTAGAACTCGATTCATAAGTCACAGAGAGGGTAGCTTATTGAATCATCATAGAGAGTGTAGCTTATTAACATACTTGAACCATCATAGAGAGAGTAGCTTATCAGCGTACTCGAACCATCACAGAGAGGGTATTCGAACCATCACAGAGAGAGTAGCTTATCAGCATACTTGAACCATTTCAAAGAGTGAGTACTCAAACCATCACAGAGAGAGTACTTGAACCATCACAAAGAGAGTACTCAAACCATCACAGAGAGGGTACTCGAACCATCACAGAGAGAGTACTCAAACCATCACAGAGAGAGTACTCGAACCACCACAGAGAGGGCACTCGAACCATTAAAAAGAGAGTACTCGAACTATCACAGTGAGGGTACTAAAACCATCACAAGGAGGGTACTCGAACCAGCACAATAAGAGTACTCGAACCATCACAAAGAGAGTAGCTTATCAGCGTACTCGTATCTTCAAGAGTGCCGCTTATCAGCATACCACTTGATCATCAACCATAGCTGGAAATATCATCTAGAGTGTCGCTTATTAGCATACCCCTTGATTATCAACCTTAGCTGGAAATATCATCTAGAGTGCGGCTTAAGAGAAAACCACTTGATCATCAACCGTAGCTAGAAATATCATCTAGAGAGTCGCTTAAGAGTAAACCGCTCGATTATCAGCCGTAGTTGGAGTATCATCTAGAGTGCCGCTTAAGAGCAAAATACACGATCATCAGTCCTAGCTGGAAATATCATCTAGAGTGTCATTTAAGAGCAAACCGCTCGATCATCAGCCGTAGCTAGAATTATCATCTAGAGTGCCTGTGAAAACCCCGACCTTAATAGAGTTAGGGTACATGTAATAGTTAGATTCTAATCAAATATTTCAATCTCTCATCTAATTTCCCGAAGGAAATTTTATAATAATAACAATTAAATAAATAAATTACGGGGAAGAGAAAGTCAGGCAGCGGACGTGAAAATTTATCCAAAAGTGAATTTAGGCAAGTGGACGTAGGAACTTATCCAAATGAGGGGTAAATGGATAAAATTCTAGGTTTAGGGGTCAGAACCCTAGGTTCTCATCTAGTATAAATACCGGTTGCTGCCTTCTCAAAAAAAATTACAGCCTTAAGATATTTCTTACCAAAGAACAGCGGTTAAGCGGTGGTAACATAGAAAACGGAGGTTGCTCAAGCCAAGTCTAACTAAGGTGAGTGTTTTCACCGCCTTAGCACGAACTGAATTAAAATGAGCATATATATAAATATTTATATGCATATATATATTTATATAATGCCACCAGACAGTTTTACCTCTCGAATCCTCACCTTTTGAATCCCTACTGAAAACTTCACCCATCGAACCCCACTGAACCCTTCACCTCTCGAATCCCTATTGAAAACTTCACCCATCGAACCCCACCGAACCATTCACCTCTCGAACCCCTACCGAAAACTTCACCTCTCGAACCCCTACTAAAAACGTCACCTCTCAAACCCCTACTGAAAACTTCACTTCTCGAACCCCTACTGAAAACTTCACCTCTAGAACCTCTACTGAAAACTTCACCTCTCGAACAACAACTGAAAAACTTCACCTCTCAACCCCTGCTGAAAATTTCACCTCTTGAACCCGTACTGAAAACTTCACCTCTTGAACACCTACTAAAAACTTCACCTCTCGAACCCCTACTGAAAACTTCACCTCTCGAACCACAACTGAAAACTTCACCTCTTGAACCCCTGCTGAAAACTTCACCTCTCGAACCCCTACTAAAACCATCACCTCTCAAACCCCTACTGAAACCATCACCTCTCAGACCTATACTGAAAACTTCACCAATTGAACCCCACTGAAAACTTCACCTCTTGAATCCTTACTGAAATTGTCACCTCTTGAACCCCTACTGAAAACTTCACCTCTCGAACCCATACTGAAAACTTCACCTCTCAAACCCATACTGAAAACTTCATCTCTCGAACCCTACTAACCACCACTGGAAACATGTATCGCTCGAACTAGTACCAATGATACCTTTACCTCTGGAATAGTACATCTCGAACCTATGTCTCGAACTAGTACCACTGATACCTTTACCTCTCGAACAGTATATCTCGAGCCTACCCCTCAAACTAGTAACCCCTATATCTTTACCTCTAGAACCCTTTCCACTGGAACCCTCACTACTAGAACCCTTACCTCTCGAACTCACCTCTCGAACATGTACCTCTAGAACATTTACCTCTTGAACTCACCTCTCGAAAGTACCACTGAAATCTTCACCTCTCGAACTAGTACAATGAAACCTTTACCTCTCGAACTCTCTTCTCGAACCTTACCTCTCGAACCTTACCACTGAAACTTTTACCTCTCGAACCTTACCTCTCGAATTGGTACTACTAAAACCTTTACCCCTCAAACTGTACCTCTTGAACCCTAGGTCTCAAACTAGTACTACTGACACCTTTACCTCTCGAGCTCACCTATCGAACCATACCTCTCGAATCTCTTCAACTGAACCTTACCTCTTGAACTCACCAACTGAACCGTACCTCTAGAACCTCACCAACTGAACCAGTACCTCTCGAACCTCACCAACTAAATTTGTACCTCTCAAACCTAACCAACTAAACCTCACACCTCACCACTCAAACTAGTACCACTTACCACTCGAACCAGTACAACCCGATACCCGTACCACTGGAACCTTCTCCACTCGAACCCCCTGTGCTCGAACTACTCAAACCTATGTACTCAAACCATATACTCAAACTATGTACTCCTACCTACTTGAAACCCTGTGCCGAACCTTATACTCGAACATCTCTACCATTTACTCAAACCATGAGTAATCAAGCCCCATTAGAGAGGGATACACATGCTAAACTAAAAATGATAGTATATATACTGACTGTTAAATTAAGTGTGTATTTTATCATACTGTGCTCAATTATCGTGAAACTGAATTTATGAACCGCTTAGATATTTCTCTGTGAATGACCGACTTGTACTTTATCTTGTCGTGTCAAACTTGAATCATATACTGCTCTGATATGTTATGTGGATGACCGACTTGTACTTTATCTTGCTGTGTCAAACTTGAATTATCTGCTACATGATTACCTGTCTCTGATTTCAGGCCCCCAACACGATTGTAGTTCAGTTGAAGTCGGTGGGGAATGGTACAGACCA
Organism: Rubia yunnanensis; assembly: GCA_037428765.1. Classification (NCBI taxonomy): domain Eukaryota; kingdom Viridiplantae; phylum Streptophyta; class Magnoliopsida; order Gentianales; family Rubiaceae; genus Rubia; species Rubia yunnanensis. Next base: position 69,862,816 of record CM075071.1, on the reverse strand, counting down.
GACCATCTGACTAGACCGGCTACACATGGAGTTTTTGGTATACTAGCATAACCATCTGTACTAATACGAGCTCGTAACTGAACATCTGATTAGGTGTGGTTGGTGAGAATGAATTCTGGATTGACTGATCGCCTTCGGGCACCACTGAAAAGGTTATGTCTTGTATGTTAGTCAGAGTTGCCATATAGGCACTTGGCAACAACTCAACATTAACAACCTGTATCCTTTTACTGTGTGCTAGGACTTATGTGGCTATTTGTTTTTTGATATTCTGTGATCAGTAAAACTCAACTGGGTAAATACTTGCTATGGAACCTCACTAAGCAAGGAGCTTACCCTAGTTAAACAACCCTTTTCAGGTGCAGAGGAACTGTAAGAGAAAAGTACTTTAATGTCTTTACTTCTTTTGAGAAAGATCCTGGGTGGACAGTTAGATTTTTTAGGTGAAACTTTCGTTTAACATTTGTACTAATCCTTTCACTGTAATAGTAAAGCTAGAATTTAAATTATCCAAAATTTCTTCTGCATAAAATTTATCTGCTCGTTACTGCTAGTACTTTCGGTAGCACGCTCAGACCCGACCCGATACTGGTGTTGTGTTTGGGTATGTTACAGTGCCGCTCAAGAGCAAACCACTCGATCATTACTTGTAGTTGGAAGTATCATCTAGAGTGCCGCTTGAGAGAAAACAACTCGATCATCAACCGTAGCTGGAAATATCATCTAGAGTGTTGCTTAAGAGCAAACCACTTGATCATCAGCCGTAGCTGGAAATATCATCTAGAATGCCGCTTAAGAGCAAACTACTCAATCATCAGCCATAGCTGGAAATATCATCTAGAGTGTCATTTAAGAGCAAACCACTCGTTCATCAGTAGTAGCTGGAAATATCATCTAGAGTACCGCTTAAGAGAAAACTGCTCATATTTTCAGTCGCAACGCATATCATACTAATAATAAACCTCTGAAAATAATAATAGCAACATCAACGTCAAAAATTTCAATATCTTAATCACAGAACCCTACCCAGGCCTTTATGCTATATTCAATGTCATATAAACAAATCATGGTTTTTGAGTACAAAGTCAGGAACACCATATCCAGAATCATGACAGTTAATGTAAGGCAATAGAAGTAATATCATGCAAGCCTATAATCCGAGCAACAACATGTTATACTTAAAGAACAAATAAAACTTGTTCAAGCACCCATGGAATAAGATAGAGTGACCACACGCAAGGTGAATCTTTTTCATATAGGGCAACTTATCACTTAGCTAGCAAAAGAGCAAAAAATTGCATTAGGCTAGAAGATCTAGCGACAGATACTCATATATAAAACGATCCAGTTAAATCACTTATCCAACACTTAAGCTAAAACTTTTGTTTTTCATGAAACGGATGAAGGAAATTTGTGTTTTCATATGGTGATATTTTCTTGTATTATTTTTTTTTGCTAATTCATATTTCAGTTTTACTTGCTTTTCTCATCTGCCCTCACTTGTAATATTTAATAAGAAAAGGATTATTAGTATAAAAATCAAATTTATATCCCAGACTATTAATTTTATTAAGAACGACCTTCACATGTTTAATAGGACAACCCTTCAACCTTCCTTCAATAGGCACCGAGCAAGCAGGAAACCATTTTCTGCATGGCTTTGTTCAAATAGCAATGTGACTCATTTCATACTAGTAACTTATGTATAGTTACTGCCCCCAAAATTATTTTAAAATCTTAAAAATGATTTAAAATAAATTTATTCCAGCCTCAAAAGTTGGTGTAACGAAATGCATCGAAGAAAAATATATAGTTCAGGAAGTTATTTTTTATAAACCCGGTAATTTTGTGCTTTTTAATACATACAGATCATGATTCTTGCAGTACTTGTTAATTTATCTCAGTAGAGCATTCGTAAAAAATATTGGTTCAAAGAATGCATTATAAAGCTATGTTCATCTATTGAAGGGAGGAAGCATTCATATCTGGATGCATATGATAACAAAAGCAGACTGATATCACTGTTATCTCGTACCTTTTCTATGCATATAAAACATGATTCTTACAGTACTTATACATTTATCATAGAGAAATAAAAATGAAAGAATTCAAGGAGGTATAAAATGCAGGCACCAATAGGAAGATCTTAAAGATCTACACAACCAAATAAAGTTTATTTTAAACATTTTGTATCTCTTAAAAATCACAATATCAGCAAACAAGTTGCAAGTTTAGTTATACCTGAGGTCATGCCTGAAGAAAGCGTTGAGCACAAATAATCCAGCACAAATTATGTGATGAAAACCAAATAGCTACAAAAAGCTCCTCAGTCAACAAAGGCTGTCTTGCACCTCCAAAATATTCCAGCTTCTTTGAAGCCTAAATTACTTTGTCTGATTCTTAGCAAGGAGCTATTTTTATTTTTATTTTGGAATAATTGATGTGTCATTATTCCAAAATAATTTTAAAATCTTAGAGAGAATTAAAAATATTTTTATGCCACCGAGCCCAAACTAATTTTTGTATATTTGGCTCCAGTAAAATATAATTGTTCACAGCAATATAAAAGTGATGTCTATCAAGATGCAAAAACTATGGATATAAAGACCCAATCAATTCTCGGTTATTTTTCTGATCCTAGCCGAGAAATCTAGCTATTCCGGATCGTAAAAGATCAACATGGGTACTGAATATTAGCATAATTTGTTTCCCAATAAGCTTCATGAAGGAAGTTTGAAAGTAGCATCCTTCACTTTTCAGTCCTACGAAACTTATATTCATGCTTGAATGAACATATAAGAAGCCACAACGCTTATCATTTCTATAGGCTGCATGCCAATTAGAGGGTTGACCATACAACAACAGGTATTCAGAAAAAGCGTATGAAAGAGAAGCTATTAAAAAAATCTGTGTTGGGCTAATCTGTATTTTGTTTCCCATAAATACAACATGCATGCAACAAGCTAGCATTTTTAATCTCAGAGACTACTTTCCAGATCTTTAAAGTTTAGTACAAAATCTATTTCCAAAAAAGACTCGTTTTTTGCACACCAAGACTGATAGATATAGTAGATAGGCTTAAAAAGAACAATACCTTTGGTCGCTCCTCGTATGGACATCGATTTCAATGACACAAAACCCGAGACAGAAGATGTAAACACAACACTTCCTGATCTAGATGCTTTTTGCAAGCATTCGAGGGTCGAGGAAGTTGAATCTTTCGAGTTTTGAAGGGAGGTGAATGTGTGTTATGATCCAGCGGTCAAGGAAAGCGTCGAACATTTCGGTGAGCTTGGTGAAATTCAGCGGTGAGCCGAGGGACTCTGCTCATGATGCTTCTTCATACATAAACTTCTTTGACCTTTTAGCAGCTCGATGACAACAACGAGAGCATATGCCGGAACAATAAAGGACTACCCGGGATATAAATGCCGAGAACAACAAATGCTAAGTAGTAATAATCTAATGAGTAGTTCCACTTGTTGGACATCCTCACAAAATACTTTGAAGTCTTCCAAAAGTTTTAGTCAGATCTTCACCTCTCCATAGATATGTTACAAAACTAATGCACTGAATCTTCTCAAGCATAAAGACTATCAAGATGTACAGTATTCATGTTAATCGTCAGTTAATATATACAACTAGAGCATGCAATCCTTTATCAACTCCTAACTAATCAAAATAATTCCAAAGATCAGCCAAATTACTAGGACTGGGCAAAAGATATTCACATAAGCAGGATTTTGACCAACACTGATAAACTTTTTAGTTAAAATATTGGCTTATTTTGATTAGAACTTCTTTCGAGGGGCAACAACCTGTCGAGGGGAGGCTTCGCTGACAAGCTCTCGATGACGACGGCTACGAGCAAACTCCTTGATAAAGAGCTCTCTAGGGGATACACTAACAACGTCGAGGAGCTTTGTAGGCTGGCGAATTTCTTGACAACAAACTCTCGGGGGGAGTCTTCGATGATGATGAAGACAATTAATCTAAGGGGGGTCTTCGTCGACGAGAAAACTTCTCGACGACAAGCTCCCATGGAATGGAACATTTTTTGAAGTAACACAGCCAACAACAAAGTATATAACCAGTGCATGTGGAGTTCAGTCAAGGGATAAGAGCTTTGAGTTCGTAACTTTGAGTTTGCTCTGTCGAGGGATAAAGACTGGACCTGTTTGAATCATACTGCTAAATTTTTGGACAAATTTTGGAGGCTTTGAAAGTCGACAATGGCTTCGAAGATCCACGTGCAAGGTCTCAAGGAACAATAGCAGAAGGCCACAGCTTCAGGGTGCTTCGAAGTATTTCATCGAGGTTGTTAGAGTAAAGCTAGTTGATGATTAGATAAGATTTTATTCTTGATGACTAGAATAGAGTTATGTTTAGACTAGTCTACTTGGTACTCTATTTATACTCTTCTTAATTAATCAGAATCATTATGGGAAATCACTCTTTCATGGTATCAGAGCAAGTTCTGATCCTAAACCCTAAAACCTTTTTTTTCTTTCTACTGCCTCCCCCTTTTCTTTCTGACCAAAGGAACCGGCCAGCTTCCGACCAACTTCCGGCTGTCTCCAAAATCTTCTTGATACATTCGGCATCTTCTCCTTCGACAGATCTCCAGCTTCAGCAACTCTGGTGTTCGATTCATAACTAAAGCATCGACATTTCCTCCCCGAATTGGCCTTCTCAGGTATATTGCTCGTCGTCGATAATAGCTTTCCAACGGCATCCCTGTATGAGCAGTCAGACGTTGATGTTCATCTCCTCTAAGCTCGACTTTCATATCAGACGGAGGTTCTCTTCTTTGTTGTAAGCAGCGACTTCACACAATGGCTATCTCTGTTTCCCGGGAACTATTCTCTTTGTTGGCATCGCCTTCAGGTCTCCAGCGGCGGTCATCTCCAATTCGGCATTCCTTGTTCAGGCAGACCACTCACCAACACGTCAGATCCACACGTGGACATCTCTTCAGCGCGTGTGTCCAGCGAGTGATTACACGCGTACGCTGGAGTTCAAGCGTGTGAACCCACTAGCGCGTGCCCTCCACACGCCAGCAGCCTTCCATTTGGCCAGCACCTCGCACACCATTTTATTTCAGCCTGACCACTTTACCACTTTGCAGTATGGCCCCTTTTTTTGGTATCTCAGAATTTAGGCATTTTGGCCATCGGTGGATTGTAGATTCTGGTGCTGCAAAGCACATGACATCATCTCCTGCTGTTGTTGATTATGTGAGACCTTACCATGGCTCTTTCCACGTCTATGTTGGTAATGGTTCTCAACTCCTTATTACTCATGTTGGTGAATCTTGGATTTCTAAGTCTTTGCCTATATATGAGTGCTTACTGTGCCTGATATCACTAAAAAAATTGCTTTCTATTAGCAAATTAACTCGAGATTTAAATGTTGTTGTCTGCCTTGATGATCGTTCTTTTATTATTCGGGATAAAATCACTAGGGAAACCTTGGGTCATGGTCATCTGGAGGATAGTCTTTATGTCTTAAACTATGGTGCATTTGCTTTAATATCTACTGTGGAGTTAAATACGTTGTGTGCGTCCTTTGAAATCTGGCATGCTAGACTTGATCATGTCCCGCATTCCATTTTTTCTGGTTTGCATGCTTCTGGATCCTTAGCTGTCTCGACGATTTTGCCTAAACCTACCATTTGTGAAGTGTGTGAAAAAGCTAAAGGGAAACGTTTATCTTTCCACACAAATGATAAACGTGCTGCTAGGGTACTTGATATAGTTCATTGTGATTTATGAGGGCCCTCTCCTATCATATCTGCTGATGGTTTCTCCTACTATGCCATTTTCCTTGATGATCATTCCAGACTCTCGTGGTTTTACCCACTTCGTCGTAAATATGATTTTTGGGATGTCTATCGCCAGTTTGAGGCTTTTGTGGAGAACCAGTTTTCTTCCACCATTAAAGTGTTTCAGAGTGATGGGGGACTGAGTTCATAAATGGTCGTTTACACTCTCACTTTCGGACAAAAGGCATTCACCATCAAATTTCTTGTCTGTATACTCCTGAGCAGAATGGTCGGGCTGAGCGTAAGCACCGCCACATTACTGAGATGGGCTTTTCTATGTTTTACCACTCTCATGTTCCTCTCTCCCAATGGCCACGCGCCTTTGTTGCAGCTTCTTATACTATAAATCGGTTGCCCGCTCTGGTTCTTGGCGGACGATCAGCATTTGAAGTTGTTAATGGTCAGTTCCCATATACACAAACTTTCATGTATTTGGTTGTCGTGTGTACCCTTATTTTCGTTCTTATGCAGCTTACAAACTCGCTCCTCACAGTTTGCCCTATATTTTTCTTGGGTACGACTCCCAGTACAAGGGCTATCGATGTTTGGATCCTACGTCTGGTAAGATATATGTCACCAGACATGCTCGAGCTGATGATAATTTCTTCCCTTATGGCGATGGTTCTACTTCAGTATATCCGTTCTCTCTGGATGTCTCTACTTTTTTGGATCCTGCTGACACATCAGCTGATACTCCTACTTCTTCCACGGTGGCATCTCCTCTTGCTCGGTCTGCCACTTTGGTTGCCAGCCCTCCTGGTTCATCGATGATGTCATCCTCACCAACTACAACACAATGTTTTGACTGCTCTAATGATTCAGACCATCTAGTGGCCACTCAGAGTCATCCTGCTCCGTCCATCCCGCCATCAACCAGCTCACCTGGTTCACCGACCAGCCCATCCGATTCTTGCCACTTCACCGGCCCCCTCACTGGCCCGTTTATCAGCCACCTCACCAGCTCCTTTGCTAGTTACCTTATCGGCCCCTTTTCCTACTGCAACTGCTCCTCCGGTCTCTCCACCTCTGCTTCACACTCATCGTATGGCTACTCGATCGGCAACTAGAGCTATTTAGCACAGAAATTATTCTGATATCATTTCTCATGGTCTTACTACCGCCTTACTTACTCAATCAGAGCCCATGGATTACTGCACTGCTCTTGAGGATCCGGCTTGGGTTTCTGCTATGGATGACGAGATGGCAGCTCTTCGTGCACAGCACACTTGGGATTTAGTACCTCGCCAATTGGACGTCAATATTGTTGGCTCCAAATGGGTTTATAGACTAAAGTATCAACCAGATGACACTATTTAGCATCATAAAGCTTGGCTCGTGGCACAGGGTTTCTCACAAATTTTGGGTTTTAACTTTAACCACACTTTCAGTCAAATGGTCAAAGCCTCCACTGTTTGGACAGTCCTCGCCATAGCTACCATTCGTTCCTAGCCACTTCATCAGTTAGACGTCAAGAATGTTTTCCTTAATGGTGTTCTTGATGCTCCGGTCTATAAGAAGCAACCTATTGGTTATCAAGATCCTGCTCATCCAGACTATGTTTGTTGCTTGCGAAAGGCCATTTATGGTCTTAAGCAGGCTCCTCGGGGTTGGTTCCTGCGCTTTAGCGGTTATCTAACACAACTTAGTTTTCAGTACAGGTCATCTAATACTTCTTTATTTGTTCTTTCGCAAGGGTCATCGTTACTGTATCTACTTATGTATGTGGATGATATTATTCTTACAGGTAACGACTCGACTCTTCTTCGTCAGTTCATTGATCGGACACACGGAGGGTTTGCGATCAAGGATCTTGGTGTTCTCCATTACTTTCTTGGTCTTGAAGTTTCACCTACCTCCTCAGAGTTACTTTCTTGGCTAAGCAAAGTATGCTCGGGATGTTTTGACTCGGGCCGGTATGCCTGACACGGTCCCTATTTCTACGCCATTTGTTGTCGGTTCTCAGCTTCACAGCTCTACCAGTCCTCCATTCTGGGATCCTACACTTTATCGTTCTCTTGTTGGTGCCCTCCAGTAGCTCACCATCACTCGTCCGAATTTGGCCTTCTCGGTCAACACAGTGAGCCAGTATCTTCAAGAACCTAAAGATGACCATTTCGCTGCAGTGACACGGATTTTGCAGTATGTTCATGGCATCCTTAATTTTGGTCTTAACTTTCATTCTGCTAGTACTGCTGAGATGTTATGGTACTTTGATGTTGACTAAGCCCACTGTCTGGAGACTCAACGGTCCACTTATGGTTATGTGAGTTATGTTGGTGGGAATCTGGTTTCTTGGAGTGTCAAAAATTACCTACTGTTTCTCGCTCCAGCATTGAGTCTGAATACTGTGCTCTCGTTAACACTGCTTCAGAGTAGTTTGGTTCACTCATTTTCTTCGTGATCTTAGGGTTCCGCTTTCTGGTGCTCCATTGCTGTTATGCGACAATAGTAGTGCTATCTTCTTGGCTCAGAATCCAGTGGCGCACAAGCGGCTGAAGCACATCGACATTGACTATCATTTTGTTGGTGAGTTGGTGATAACTAGCAAGCTGTGCATTGCTTATGTCCTGACTTCTCTTCAGATTGCGGACATCTTCACCAAAGGACTTTCTTGTCCGCTGTTTGAATTATTTAGGTCCAAGTTGTGCGTAGGCGAGCATCCGACGCTTCGCTTGAGGGGGGTGTTAGCATAAACCAAGTTGATGATTAGATAAGATTTTATTCTTGATGACTAGGCTAGAGTTATGTTTAGACTAGTCTACTTAGTACTCTATTTATACTCTTCTTAATTAATCAGAATCATTATTGGAAATCACTAATTCAGAGGTATTCTCTGTGGCACTGCATATGGTGACATTCCTCCTTGATCAGGGTTAAACATCCATAAAAGGCGATGAGATGTTCTGAAACTTTGAGCTATAAGGTGACAAGCTCTTGCAGTACAAGCTTTCGAGGGACGAGTGGCGGAAGCTACGAGTGACGAGCTCTTGAGAGACAAGAGCTTGATAAACGGTCCAGGGACAAGCTTTCAATTTTATCAATAGGGTAAGCTCTTGAGTTTCTTGATGGACAAGCCAAGCTCTCGAGTTTAATTTTAAAGAGCAGGTTTGGACAGAGACTTCAAGCTTGTTCCTCCTTTTCACTCTCACTGCCACATTACGCGGAATCATGCTGATACTTGTTGCTTTAGATTCTGGAGGTGGAGACTGACGAGAACCTCGAGAGCCCTATTCTCTAGTTCCTTCTCGAGAGAAGATGCCCTTCTCTAGGCATCAAAACTTTGAAGATGCCCTTCTCTAGGCATCAAAACTTTGAAGATGCTTCCTACTCTGCTTCCTCGAGAGCTAAAACCGTATGATAATGTGAAACAAGGAGCACTCGACCAATTAAGTTGTTTACAACCAAGTATCTATAAGACATCCTAGTTTTGGACTTTGAACTTGTCGATGGAGGTGATAGCTTGAGATTTATCGACCGAGACAATAGCTTGAGACTTTGAACTTGTCGATAGGGGCGAGACGAGGGGTGAAAGCTTCGAGGGTCCACAGACGAGGGACGAGACCCCTTTCGAGGACAAGACATTTTGAGGATTCTGATTGAGCATAAGCTCTTGAGATTATCAAACTTCTCGAGGATTTTGACTGATCATATGTTACTGGTGAGCTCTTGAGGGCCGATAGGCACTCGAGGGTCAATGGAGGCTCGATGAATTCTATCGAGGACTCACAGTGGGAGCTCGAGGAACTGCCAGCTACGTACTAAAGAAAGACAAATGCACCAAATCTTTGTAACCGAATGGTTAAGCACGAAGAGCGCTGAACGCTCTACAGTATCATGAGGAACAAGCTTTCAAATCTGAAAATGACATTGCATCTCCGGCGAACCAATGGTGAAGTAATTTTTCCATATTTAAGCTCCACAATCAGTAGGGCTAGGTTGGGAGAGTAAGCAAGGATCAAGGTACGTTAATTTTTGCGACAAGAGAAACTTCGTTGCTTGCTGGAGTTTTCAACCTCGAAGACATGTTTTCATCCGTTAAGGTTCTTCAGTTCTTCATCGGAATGAGGCCGGGGTTGGATAAATTGTAAAAAAATTGATGGAATTCTTGAGGATATCATTGTGAGCCAAGACGCGGCTTACATGATGAAGGAAGATATTATGGATGTTCTTTTCAGGTTGGAGAAGAAGAATGAGTTTCAGTTCCCCCTCAACAGGAACAACATCAAATCCATCCTACTGAGCAGGTCGAGGGAATCTTGACAAGTTCACAAAGGAAAATCATTCAAGGGACAAGTGGTCGAGGGATGAGCTCTCGTTGTTAGGTTCGAGGAAAGAGAAATTTCTATATTTGTGGCTACAGTAGCCACAAATGGAAGAGAATAGGTAGGACGCATTTCGAATGTGCGCCCTCTCCTTCCCCCTTTTTTACATTTTTGCTGGCAAGATTTTTTTCATTTTTGCTGGCGAGAGGACGCATTTAGGTTATGCGTCCTCTGATCTGGTCAAACGTGCAGAAGGAGGCAGTAGGAGGTAGCTTTGGCGGAAGGAGAGTGCGCCAGTGGAGAAGAGGACGCATTTAGGTTATGCGTCCTCTGATCTGGTCAAACGTGCAGAAGGAGGCAGCTTTGGTGCAACTGTGGCGGAAGGAGAGTGCGACACGTGGAGAGGACGCATTTAGGTTATGCATCCTCTTATCCACTTTCCCCTATAATTCCCAGCTTCTTCTTCTCTTCCTTTCCTCCTCATCCTTTTCATCCAAATTTTTCCATCTTTTTTGGTTAATTTCACCTCCCTTCTTCCTTCACCGCCACCCTCCTCCGCCATTGCACCGCTTGTTCACCGGCACGCCGCCATTCTCCTCCGCTATTCCGTTTGTTCACAATATCCGGTAATGTAATTTTTTTTCTTGAATTCTCCATTTTGCTCTTGTTTTATTTTGTTAAGGTTTTCTTCCTGTCAAATTTTTAATGGATTTTTGGTTGTAGAGATCAAAATCGGCCTGAAGTTCCTGCTGTTGACCGGTCATTGACCCCCGTTGACCCACCGTTAACCGCCGTTGACTTCCACTTTTGCCACCTTGTCCGTGAGTCTCGGACTCCCCACACTCATATTTTAATTTTTTTGAATTTAATTGAACCCTAAATAATTTTGTGAGTTGTCGTAGAAAGTTTGTTGTTGATTTTTTGGTTAAATTATAATCTGTGGAGAACCCGAAATATAGTTAATTTGATTGTGTTGAATGATTGTGTGTTGTTTTAATGATTAAGTTTGGTCTGATGCTTTGATAGCGTTTAATGCTGATGCGTGACTGAATGAAGTAATTATGTGAATTGTTTAATGATTAATGTATTAAGTTTGTAGCAATAGTAATGACATTTGAGGATACTATGAAAAGGAATGTCGAATGAAAAGGAAATAAAAGTGATGTCTTTGTATAATCGTGTACTGATTAATGTATTATGTCTGTATTAATAGTGTTATTAATGTGGCCGAGTGGAGTACATGTACATATTTGAGGATACAATGAAAAGGAATGTCGAATGAAAAGGAATTAAAAGTTATGTATTTGTGTATTGCAGTTGTACGATGTTTTTAACGGTGCATTTGTTTATTGCAGCTATGAACGGTGTATTTGTGTATTAAGTTTGATTTGACTGTGGGTGTATATTATGATCCTCCAATACCGGAGCGAGTTGTGACTCTCGAGAGGAGGTTGAACCACTCAGAATTAGTTGATTTAATTGTCACGAGACTGGGCATTGCGAGAGAGAGGTATTTGTTGAAAATGTATTACTGATGTCCTGAACTGATTGGTTCGGCGGTATACTATCGGTGTTATAATGTGGAAGATGATGAGTCAACCGCGTTCTTCTTCAACATTGTTGATCGATTGTCGTTGTCCTCCACGGATTTTTACATTGTTATGGAACAGTTGACAAGCGCTAATGACGGGGCACGGCCAAGCACGTTTATATCGTTGTTGAGCAACATGCAAAACTTTGCCGTTGTACCAAGTATACCACCACTTGTTCATAGCTGAGGTTTTGAAATTGGTGAGTCCAGCCAACCTGATGGATATGCCCACATGGATTATGCTCAGCCGTCCACAAGTGGTGGTATGTATGGTATGGACCATGACGAGCAGAATGTCTTCGACGATGATTACGTGGGTCACGTTAGTGACCATGTTGTTCGGCATGATGGTAGCGAAGACGATAGTGAGGATGCTGAACTTGACGGTGGAAGTGAGGATGATCGTTCGTTATCAACTGATTCGAATCCTGGGGACAAGGAAGAACAAGTGGTGTGCACGAACAATGTACCCACGTCGTTTCATATTCTGGCGAACCCGGATACACAGGCCTACTATAGGGATTATGGGGGCCCTGATGAGGATAGTTATGACCCAACTCATTTTGGGTTCGGAGTTTCTACTTATGTTCGAGAGACTGGTGAAGTGGAGGTGGGTATGCAGTTTCAGATGAAGCCCTAGTTGGTTGAAGCTATTTCTCGGTGGAGTTCCATGATGAACAGGGAACACAGAGTCGTGGAGAGCAGATCACACACATGGTATGCAAAATGCAAGGACGTTGTCGAAGGAACTGGGAATTGTCTTTGGGTTGCCAGAGCTTCAAAAAAGGCTTCGCATGGCATGTGGGAGATCACCAGATGGGCTAGTAGTCATGGGTGTGTTGGGTCTGGTCGATCTATAGGTAACGCGAATCTGACATCGGTGATGATCGCCAGTTCAATCCACCACCACATTGATGTAAACCCTTCATACATAGTGAAAGATGTACAAGCTCAAGTGAAGGAGGAGTTCAATGTCACCATTTCCTACAAGAAAGCGTGGTATGCTCGACAGAAGGCAATTGACATGGTATTCGGAACTTGGGAGGATTCTTTTGAACAGCTCCCAACATTTATGGATGAGCTTTTCAGGGCTAATCCGAGCACCGTTGTTGATTGGGTTGACGTACCTAACAGAATACACGGTCCGGGGTGTAGGAAATTTAAATTTGTGTTCTGGGGATTTGGTTAGGCAATTGAAGCATTTTGCCATTGCAGGCCAGGCATTAGCGTGGATGGCACTCATTTGAGAGGTGCATATAAGTTCACACTGCTGGTTGTCGTGACGCACGATGCAAATAATTACATCCTCCCCATCGCTTACGCAATTGTTGATGAGGAAATGAATGAAAGTTGGATCTGGTTCATGGGGAGACTGCGTCTTCACATTGTTGGTGGTGATAGCAAGCCAATCTGTATCAGATCATATAGGCATGCTGGACTTATAAATGCGATGACACATATGGAGGAGTGAATGGAGCCAGCTGGATACCATCGGATTTGCTTACGGCATTTTCAGTCCAACTTCCTATCATATGATCGTGGGAAGTTCAAGAATGTGCTTATGAAGACTCTGGTGTGGCAGCTTAGTAGTGCCGGGTGAGAGAGCAAGTGGAGGGAGTACAAGGAGGAGCTGGAGAGTATAGATCCATCTGCTTGGGCATGGCTGGAACGGCAAGATAGGAGTAGGTGGTGTCTTGCTTTTGATGAGGGTGATCGATGTTTGGGAATTCTGACGATGAATTTGTCAGAGAGCTTCAACAATTGTTTACGGTGCGCACACCATCTCCCGATAACAGCGTGTGTCAAAGTGACGTTCGAACGAACAGTTGAAATGTTTGCGCAAAGGCTTATGGATGCCACGAATTGGAGGTACTTTGTCACTTAATTACAGTTTTGTATGTGTTCGTAGACCAGTTTCTGGATTCTAAAATATTGCTCGTTTGTCCAGGTCCGTGTTTCCTAAGAGGAATTGGAAAAAGTTTTAGAAGCAGGATACATGGGTACAATGACATATCGTAACCTTGTTTGGCCATGCGTCGCAGACTTATAGGGTTGTGACAAGGAACATCGATGGGAGCATTAGTGAACGACAGTACACGGTCAAATACCGAAGAAGAGAGTGCACTTGTCGCGAATGGCAAATATTTCGTTTCCCTTGTTCCCATGCCTTGGCCGTCTGTCGGCATAGACGTGACGATCCTGCTAGTCTATGTGATAGGGTGTATCACATGACCACATATGTGCAGCAATACAGTCAGGGTTTCATGCCTGTGCGAGATCCATCACTTTGGCAACGTGCCCGTTGGAGGTTGATTCCTGATGCAGAAAAGTTTCGCAACAGGAGGCGTGGACAGTTTGCGGAGAGGAGGATAAGGAATCAGATGGATGAGAGGGTGCCGGGTGAATCCAGGGGCGTCCGTAGGCGTGGCCGTGCTTAGTGTCGTGTTGTCATATGGTGTCTGTAATATTACCTCTGTAGTATGGTACTTGTAGTATTACTTTCTGAACGTGGAATATTTATCTCATGATGTAGTATAGCTTTTATTTGTCTAATGTGTTTGACATGGTAATCATTTGAGGGATTAATGTTGACATATTATCATTGTAAACAGGGACACACAGTGTATCATTATCATCCAGGACCCATGGAGGATGATTTGTTGTACCTTCATGAGGAGCATCATGCCCGTGCATTGTATAGCGGTCACTTAGAGGATTAGGCACTTCAGTTCAGGCAGTGCGATGGGGCATGCTGGACTGAAGGTATGCCTGACACAGTTATGAGCTACGTGCGTGATTCAGGATTCCAGGGACTCCTGGATTCCGCACCGATACGCATAGACCATTCACTCATCACTGCTCTAGTGGAGCGGTGGCGACCCGAGACGCATACATTTCACCAGCCGATGGGGGAGGCTACGGTCACATTGCAGGATGTGGGGATGCTCTGGGGTCTTCCGATTGATGGGATCCCAGTCACAGGAGTAGACATCAGTAGGCGTACGGAGGAATGGATGATAGTGTGCACGGACTACCTCGGTGCTACACTTGACCCCCAGTGTTATCCGAGGGGGTCACATTAGGGCAAGCTGGTTGGGAAACTTATTGCACAGTCCGTTCCCTGCTCACCCCACTGAGGTCCAATGTCAACAGCGGGCGAGTGTTTTCATTCTACCGCTGGTTGGGGGAATGCTCATGTCAGACACATATGGCTACCTAATCTCGTTGCTCTACTTGTCGGTACTGATGAACCTAGGTACAGCATGCAACTACAGTTCGGGGAGTGCCATTCTCGCACACTTGTACCGGTGCTTATGTGACGCTGCAATTCCACAGGTTAAATCCATTTCTGGCCCCCTTGTTTTGCTACAGGTAAATTAGTCTGTCATTCCACTCTTTTGTACATAATGTCCATTATATTACTTTGTATTACATTTAATTTTATTTACTGACAGTTGTGGGCATGGGAGCGCATTCCATCCATCCGACCTGCAGGCGCTCTACCAATAACAGTGCCGCTGAATGCTGTTGGGTCCCGGTACGTGCCAAAAAATTTGAGAGAGCAATTTTTTATACCATAGGCAATTCCATATACTGGCTAATATAATTCACTATTTCGCTCGTAGGTGGAGAACCCCTTATGATTTATCACAATCACCGATGCATGTTTTGAAAGCACATCTCTCAGTCAGAATCAGGTACGGGCCAACTTCGATTATGTTTTTCTGACTCTGTGGGAAAAATGGTTTTGATTACCTCACCGCAACACCTTCATGTTCTTTTAGTTTATTTGGGAGCCATACACGGCAGATATCGTGCAACAACTCCCGTGGTACTGTACGGCTAGTAGTAACAATTGGCTAGTTTGCGTTGACCTCATTTGCTGGCACGTCATAGAGTTTCACCATGCACATCGTGTTCTCAGGCAGTTTGGCCTAATCCAACCAATACCCACCCAGTTGGTCAGTAGGGATGAGTACAAGCTGCTTCATACTAGAGACCATCGGGGCAGGTCTGGCATGGATTGGCGTGTCAAACTAAGAAGATATCTCGATGCTTGGGAACAACGATCCGATCGACAAGTAAACCCACTTGGGTATGCAGATCCATATTGTCCCAGCCGTGAATACATGGAGTGGTACTTTTGCAAGACGGTGAGCATGATTGATCAGCCAGGACGGCCTCTAACGGCTATAGAGGGTTTCCATGGAGACGGTGCAACTACGGAGTACTTGGTATTTCCTAAAATTCAAATATTGTCAAGAAATAATGCTACAGATTTGCCCAACATTGCATATCTAACATATTTATCTCGATTCTGTAGTTGTAGATAATCACTGAGGTGCACAAGAGGTTGAACATTAATTTGGCTAGATGTCCCCCACATTTCGCGGACGCTCTCAGGGGAATCAATGAAGTGGTCACACGGGGTCTGCAACACGCGCATCAGGCCTCTAGATTGCAGTATTATCAGCCGTTTGTGCACTGTGAGAATCCTCCCCCTGGTGTGAGATATACGGACCTCAGAAGCCACCGTCAGGCTCCACCTGGTCGACAGGGAGGTCGGAGATTGCGTGCTAGGGGCCAAATGGAACACGTCGGTCCATTGCGAGCTGGACCCTCACATGCGAGTCCACCGATTGGCGGACCATCACATGGTAAACCTTTACATTACGACATGCCTACATCGGAATACACAGCATATGTCACTCCAACAGCCAGTCATCCATACATGTCACCTGCTGCTCCATTACATACGGGTAGTGTTCCACATGCCTATCGTGAGGAGGCAGGAGACGAAATGGAGGATGAAATACCAGAGGGAGTTCCACAGGAGGAAGTGCATGTACCTACACAGGTGGCTGTTCCACGACGGACATCCAGGACCATACGTCCTCCACCGTGTGGAACGGGCGGAAAACTTTGCAGAGATCGTCACTAGGACAGTGCATGCCATTGAACACTGATTTGCATTACATTTCACACGTATTGTTCGACTATTGTACATTTATGCTAATTCATACTCATTCTAACTATGCAATACTTCATTCTTACACCTATATTCAGGACTAGTTAAAAAACTGCAACTCACACTACCCTAATTTATCGTTTGACTAGTTCTCAAAATATCATTAGACAAACACGAGTCTACTCATGCAGAATCTCCTCCGAAAAAAATGGGATGAGAAATAATAACTTATACATTGCAGCATTCAAGGATAATTTATTGCTTAAATTCACGACTCATTCTGAAAAATACACTTGAGTTAAATTCATGACACGATTTCATAATCGGGAAAAAATTGAGAAAAATCGCTGCAATTAAAAAAATCCCGCATAACGGTCATTGGGAATAAGCATTTTGCCAAATAATTAAAATTCTTCAAACGCTTATTATAGCCAATTTACCGAATATTGGCAAAAAAAATTTTTAATTCGGCCCCTTGAGGACACATTTTTAAAATGCGTCCTCTATTAAATTTTGAGAAAAAAAATTAAACGGAATCATGAGGACGCATAACCTAAATGCGTCATCTATTCAATTGCGACAAAAAAAAAATTTAAGGGCATCATGAGGACGCATAACCTAGATGCGTCCTCTATTAAATTGTGACAAAAAAAAATAAACGGACATCACGAGGACGCATTAGGGTAATGCGTCCTCCACCTTCTTCTCCATTTTCCAGAAGCACCACAACAGCTTCCAACATTCAAATAAAAACCCTACTAAAATCAAGAACTCTCGAGGAAAGTTTCGAAGGACAAGCGACCTCATCGAAGGATGAGCGATCGAGGGAAGCTTCGAAAGGCTTCGACGCTCTCGAGGACCCAGCTTCGAGGGACTCGAGGTCCAACTTTAGCGAGCTCGAGGGGACGACGTCGAGAGGCAACAGCTGGCCTCGAGTGGCTACAACAGGCTCGATAGGCTCTCTCGATGAGCATCGATGGGGAGGACTTGAGAAGTTTGCCATCACGCTCTGGAGGTATTCTAGTTCAAGTCAAAGGTTATCTCTGTCTTCCCTTACATTAGAAATCAGATGAGAGTTTGCAATCCTTGTTGGCCTGCAACTGACATCTTTGCTATGCAAGTTTGAATCTGGAAAATGTTTATTTTGAATCAATTTCTCAAAGCATCAGATCCAGATGGTCTCATTCTGATGCTCTATATATGCCCTAACTATAACTCTACATCTGCTCATTAAACTCACGTATGAAGGGAGACCCAGTGCGCTGACCCATAAATACACAAACAACAAATGGAGGCTGTAATATACTATTTACTACTGCATATATGTACACATTACTCCATTGAAAATCGCCAGTCATCAATAAAGTAATTTATTTTCATAGGTATCATTTCATTTATATCAAAACACACGCACGCGCACATGTAAGTATGCACTCATAACTCAATTCCACCCAGTGATTTACACAACATCACTATCATAAGACACTGAAAATATGTCTTCACACAAGACACCAGCCAACATAATTAACATGCATTGAACTGATGTAGAATGGGGCTGAAATAGTTATCCAAACAATTGTTCCCTTATCGACATAACAAAACCCATCACTTTTAGAGTGCAAAAGTCCTATTTTCTGGGTTTGCAAGCCTTTTCACTTCAAGATGGCCCAAAGAGCATACTTATGATTATGATACCTAGAGGCACCTGAACATTTATAGGATGTCCATCTGGATTCATCAAACATTTAAAGTAATACCCAATCATGTAGATTGTATTCATGCTTTTGCAAACCAAAGCAACATTCCATTTTCTTTCTGAGCAAGAACAAACTCACCTCAAACCAGAAACAACATAAAGAAGTTCAATGCATACTGGTTCGGGATACTGGATATGTAGTTTGATAGTAAAAACAAAAGCAGTCGAGAAAGTAGTTAATTGGACAAATTCAGAGGTTAAAAGAAATCAATAACACATTAACTGTGAGTGGCCATCGTGTAGCATCTTGTATCGGCTGTGCATCAACGACCAATCTGCTAAAGACAACATGAATTTTTTTTTCAAGAACCCGCTCTCAAACGCTTGGACTCGGGATTGGATTTTGCAAGACGAAGGTACAGGGTGGAACCTTTTTCAAGGTCAAATACCATTCTCTGAGGAAAAAATATGGTAATATGAAGAAAATTGACCGATACAAACCCTATTAAGAAACCGAAAAAGAAGCTATCAGACTGGTCCTAACAATTCAAAGTGGTTGATCATTTTTGCACAAGTAAGGCTGAAGAAATGACACCAATACCATGCCAATTCTGAAATGTATATGATACACCACAAACTAAACATCATCAATCATACAATAGATCATAATTCTTTCATATAACTTTAGAACTTGGAAAAGGTTTAAGATTCTCAAATCCTTCGCAGTTATAAAAACGAGTTCAAAATTGAAACTCACACCAGATCGAAAACACTCGGACCCATTATCATAACAAAAAAACAGACAGCAACGAAGGATCTTTAAGATCTACGCAACCACATAAAGATACTTAAGGGTTCGAGGACTTATTTAGTAATAAACCAATGCCAATTGATGTTCGATTGTGCATCCATTATAAGCTAGGGTTTTTCCAGGTCCGATCAGCGCTTCATGGCACCATGCCATGCTAAGCCAGCGACATGAAACCATATTAAGTGAAGGACTTTGTCAACCTGACAAAGTCTCCGTATATATTTTGTAGTCTTTATGTTGTACCACATTGCACTAGAATAGGTCTTTATTGTTACACTAGTTTAGGACTTTTCTGTTGTAACTAGTTATGCCTATATATGGCTAGCGTACAGTATGAATGAAAGTAACCAAAAACAAGCTTTCTGTTCACAGAAGCTATTCTGCAGACAAGCTTTATTACTTATATGGTATCAGTTTCTGAACTGCTCCATTTTAAAGCTTTTTTCCAGCAGTTCCAAAAACCAAGTTCTGAATCTATGGCTTCTGCATCTCAGATCCTAATATCAGCCTCCGGTGACGCTGCAACCAACCTCCAATTTCCAACGTTGGCAATTCGTCTTGATCGGAGCAACTACTCACTGTGGCAGAGCACTATCTAGTCTGCTCTTGAAGCATACGACCTCGAAGGCTTTCTCGTCCTCGATAGGGCTCCTGCTGTCCTCCTCCCGCTTGCTGCCGGAGCGACTATCCGTGAACCGAACCCGGATTTCGCTGCCTAGAAACGCAAGGATCGTTTGGTCCTCCTATGGCTGTGTTCCACCTTGTCCTCGCCGATGCTCAGTCTCGTTTCCCGGGCAACTACCACGGCGGAGTGTTGGTCCTCTCTGCAGCGCACATTTCAGTCCCCGTCCAGAGCCCGCAATATGCACCTGAAACAACAATTGCAGGTATTCTCCAAAGGCGGTCTTTCCATTCTTGAATATTTTGAGCAGAAACGATCCATCGCCGATGCTCTAGCAGACTGCCTCACTTTGGTTTCTGACAATGATTTCATCTCGTGTGTTCTGTACGGTCTCGGCCCGGAGTACGCTGCTTTCAAAACAGCGATCAGTATGCGCCTGAAACTCGTTTCTTCTAATGAACTTCTCGGCTTGCTCCTCCAGGAAGAACAGCGAATATCAGATTCTTCCCTGGACACCACCATGCTATCGGCGAATGCTGTTCATCACCGATTTTCCTACCGTCAGCCATCGGCGGACCACTGCCGTGCCTCCACCAGGCCACCGCCAGACCACCAATCTGATCGTCCGCAATCTCCCTGCCAGGTTTGTGAAAAGGAAGGTCATATTGGTCGCAATTGTTACTAGCGGTTCAATGTTACGGCATTTCCACCCACCAATCACCGGGCTGCTGGTCGTCTTCAACAGTCCGCCGCCAAGCAGGCTTATGAAGCTTATCCCGAGAGCCCATCAGATCTCTCGTACCCCTGGTTAGTTGAATCCGGCGCCACCGATCATGTCACCGCTGATCTCTCCTGGCTCAATCTTCCAGCTGAATATGATGGTACCAATAAGCTTGTCGTCGCAAATGGTCAGTCCCTTCCCATTATGCATACTGGCAATCTTAATTTAATTGCAAAGCATGTGGCTAAACCCATTGCCCTAAATAATATTCTTGTTGTTCCTAAAGTGTCTAAGAACCTTATTAGTGTTCGTATATTATGTCGTGGTAACAATGTTTTTGTGGAACTTCATGCTAATCATTGTTATGTTAAGACATTACAGGGCAAAATGGTTCTCAAAGGAATCGTTGAAAATGGTTTATACCGTCTTCTGGTTCGTTCCCATGACCCCCAAGTCTTTGTTGGTGAACGAGCTTCCATAGCATGTTGGCATCTCCGTTTTGCACATCCTCATGATTCTGTGCTACGTCGTCAACTAGCTTATTTTGATTTACCTGTTTTTACTAATAAGTCATTACCTTTATGTAGTGCATGTCAGTTAGGCAAGAGTCATAGACATCATCTTCCCTCTTGTCATACTGTTATGATAAACCTTTTAATCTTGTGTATTCGGATGTTTAAGGCCCTGCCTCTGTACCTTCTTTATATGGCAATCGTTATTCTGTGTTCTTTATTGATGATTGCACAAAATTTGTTTGGATATACTTTCTTGCTGCATAATCTTAGGTTTTATCAGTGTTCCAATCCTTCAAAACAATGGTTGAAACTCAGTTTAGCACAAAAATCAAAGCCTTTCAGTCTGACTGGGGGGTTAATTTCGCAATGTTTCGACCTTTCTTGAAGCAAACGGTATCCTTCATCGTGTTTCCTGTCCGCACACTTCGGAGCAAAATGGTGTGGCTGAACGTCAAAATCACGTTGTCGTCGAAAAAGGTCTAGCTCTTTTAGCTCACTCCAACCTTCCTATGACTTTCTGGGAACATGCTTTTCATACTGCCATATACTTAAAAAATTAAACTATTACCCTTGTTCTTGGTCATAAGTCTCCCTATGCATGCCTATATAATCGTCAACCTGATTATCATTTCTTGAAATCCTTTGGTTGCCTGTGTTTTCCATATCTTCACCCTTATAACAGCAGCAAAATGGAATTTCGCTCTGTCGCATGCATTTTTCTTGGGTACATCACCAAACACAAAGGGTACCTATGCTATCATGTTCCATCTTCCCGGACTTATATAGCTCGACACGTTGTGTTTGATGAATCCTCCTTTCCTTATCCTGAGCATCACTCTCAGTCCACTCATACTGATTCATCAAACGTTGAGCTCTCCCTATCTCCACTCCAAGATGCCACTCAGCCTCCACCACTGGCCGTTTCTACCCAAGCCGGTTCACCATCTCCTTCCAGCTCCATACCAACCCCTCCTCCAGTGTCGCGCCCTTCCCCGCCACCAATCTCTTCAGCTATTGTTCCCTATCCTCAAGCTCCATCATACTTTCACCCATCCGACACTTCAGGTCATGGAATGGTAACTCGAGCTGCTACTCGTTCCCTCAAACTTAGTGCCTATACTGCCACCAAATACCCTATTTCCTGCGACTCTCTTGGTTTTGAGCCAAAAACCTTTCTCCAAGCCAGAAAGAACCCGAACTGGCAACATGCTATGAAATTAGAATTTGATGCTTTACTTGCTAATGGGACTTGGGACTTGGTTCCTAGGCCCCCTGCTTCTAATATTGTTGGCTGTAAGTGGGTTTTCAGGATTAAAAAGAAGCCAGATGGGTCTGTTGACAGGTACAAGGCTCGCTTGGTAGCTAAGGGTTACAATCAGGAGGAAGGTGTGGACTACTTTGACACATTCAGCCCTGTCATCAAACCTACCACCATTCGTGTAGTTCTCAGTCTTGCAGTTACTCACAGTTGGCCTTTACGGCAGGTTGGCATCAACAATGCCTTTCTCAACGGCGACTTGGCTGAAACCGTCTTTATGGAACAGGCTCCCGGCTTTATCTCGTCTGCTCATCCAACACATGTTTGTAGGCTCAAGAAGGCCCTCTATGGCCTCAAACAAGCCCCTCGTGCCTGGTTTCAGAAGCTGCATCAGGCTCTCCTTCATCATGGATTCAAGCAGTGTATCTCGGACTCCTCCCTGTTCATCAAGCATCACGGGTCTAATATTGTCTATGTGCTTGTTTATGTGGATGACCTGATTATCACTGGATCCAACTCTTCTTTCATTGATGAATTTTTCAAGTACCTCAACTCGGACTTCTCTCTGAAGGACTTAGGTGATCTGAGTTTCTTCTTGGGCATTGAGGTTCACTGCAGTTCTTCTAGTATTTTGCTCTCTCAGCGAAAGTACATTTTGGATTTAGTTTGTCGCAGCAAGATGATGGGAGCCAAACCCATTGCCTCTCCGGCTGTTCCAGGCTCTCGAATTGTAGTTGGTGGTGATCCCTTCACTAATGTTCACTTGTATCGCAGTATTGTTGGAGCTCTTCAGTATGCCACTATCACTCGACCTGAGATCTCCTACTCAGTTAATCGAGTTTGTCAGTTTATGCATCAACCCTCTGAATATCATTGGGCTGCAGTCAAGAGGATTCTTCGCTACCTCAAGGGAACTCTTGATACATGTCTCTTTCTTCGTCCAGCTCGTGACTCTCGACATATCTGCTTCACTGATGCTGGTTGGGCTTCTGATCCTGATAATTGCCGCTCTCAGCATGGCTTTTCCCTTCACCTTGGAGGGAACTTAGTAAGTTGGTCTTCTCGCAAGCAGAATGTTGTTGCTCGTTCCAGCACCGAAGCCGAGTACAGGGCCATTGCCTTTGCTGCAGCTGAACTCATTTGGCTTCAACAACTTCTCAAGGAAATGGCTGCCTCTTCTCATGGTCCTCCCATTCTTCTATGTGACAATCTTAGTGCTACCTTTCTCACTGCAAATCCTGTCTTCCATCAGAGGTCCAAGCACATCAAGATTGACTATCATTTTGTTCGAGAGCAAGTCCAAGCTGGAGAGCTCATTGTTCAGCATGTCAAATCGACAGAACAAATTGCGGATATCTTCACCAAAGCTGTTGGCACCTCTCCTTTTCAATCTTTGCGGACCAAGCTTCTCGTTCGTACTCGATCGTGAGCTTGTGGGAGGGTATTAAGTGAAGGACTTTGTCAACATGACAAAGTCTCCGTATATATTTTGTAGTCTTTCTGTTGTACCACGTTGCACTAGAATAGGTCTTTATTGTTACACTAGTTTAGGACTTTTCTGCTGTAACTTATGCCTATATATGACTAGCGTACAGTATGAATGAAAGTAACCAAAAACAAGCTTTCTGTTCACAGAAGCTTTTCTGCAGACAAGCTTTATTACCTATAAACCAAACCATCATCTTTGGGGAATCGTTCCCCGTAGTCGGTGCCAATTGATACGTCTGGAACGCGATTGGGCTGCGCGCCACCAACTCTACTACCGTAACCTTAAGAAAAAGGCCTCAAAATGATCATGGGGAAGACTCTCCGATGGTAAAGTCAGTAAAGTGTCTCATACCATACCAACGACATAATGGATCTTAAAGGAATACGTACCTTATTATTTATAACACTTTAATCTTAACAGTTACTGTATATAGACAAAGTTTTGGGAAAGACCGTCTTTCCATAGGCTTATGGAAAGACAAGATTTAATTAAAATAATAAAAGGTAAAAGGTTTTAGTTGCAATATTAAAAAATTATTATGCAACATGTAATAGTTATAAAATTTATAACCCAATTCATGCAACCCAAAAAATTTATCTTCATTTCTTCTAATTTACACTTTAAACCTTGGTCTTTTCATGGCTTATGGAAAGACTGTTTTTCAAGAGACGGACTTGTGTACATAATTGAAACCTTTATTAGATATATTAAATGACAATATTAATCAAGCTTAAACCCTATTAGGCTAAACCAGTCCAAAGATATCCTTTGGACTGTAGCCCAACTCTTATTATTTGATGAGTTGGGCTATGGCCCAACTCTAACTTCGTAAGAGTATCATCAAGGTCGTAGATATTCTGATGGATGGGGCTTGTGTGATAACCTTCAAATTCATGCGCCTTATCGCATTCTCCATGGATTCTGCCTCTTCCTTCTTTATCTCCCACAATGCCACCGCATCCGTCCACGACCTCTTCCGCCACCTCTAATTTAGAATTTCTCACCTCATCGCATTCTCCTGGGATTCATACAATTAAATAACATTTCCCAACTTTGACGAGTACTACAGCTCTTTGAAGATGATTTGAAGTCGCCACAAAGTGCAGGGCAGATTGTAAGTACTTTTACCACCGCTGGATTCCATAAGATTATTGATACATTTTTTGTGCATTTTTTCATGTCAAAGAATATAATTGATGCAGATGTGCATTGATTTACTTTTTTTGAGCTGTTATTTTAATTCCCTCTCTTCCTATAATCCTTCAATGCTACTACATTTCTCTGTGAAGCATTTTTTTGGTTCTGATAGTTCTCTTTTGTTTTATGTCAGTGGATTGAGGATCTAATGCTTCTGATTATGCAAACCTCATTCACACTTTTACACTGGTATAGCGCGCACGTGGCTTCTAGAGTTGCTGAATTGCCAAATCGACCTCCTTTAGTTTTTGTGAATGGGCATAGTAAGATGAGTGTGGTCAGTGATCAGTTTTCAAGTTTGTCTTTTCATTTGTTACGTTGGGGATTTTCGACTCTGTTGCTAATGCTAAAAGATTCATATTGTAGCTTTGTCCACTCCTCTTGCAAATGCTAAAGATTTGGGAGAATGGATTTTAGCCACATCTCATGGTCTTTTCAAATTTTCTCTAGACGTGAGACATATGCCCTTAGAGATACATATTCAGGGTATTGACAATGGGAATTTCGAAGCAAGGACGCTAGCTATGACAAAATTAACTTGCACTGCTATTGTTCAACATGCTAAGAATGGAAAACTTGCAATTGTCTTTGTTCCTACAAGGAAGCACACCCGCTTTACTGTTGTGGATTTGATGACTTATGGAAGTTTGGATACAGGTAGAGGGATATTCTTGTTACAATCAGTGGAGTATTTGAAGTCTTTCCTTGATGGGGTCAAGGAACCTACTTTGAAGTTGACATTGGAGTTTGGTGTTGGCTATCTGCATGAGGGCTTAACCACTACTGATCAAGAGATTGTTTGAACGTTGTTTGAAACCGGACAAATTCAAGTGTGTGTTATGTCTAGTTTATTGTGCTACGGTGTCCTGCTATCTACACACCTGGTGGTGATCATGGTATTTTTTGTTCATGTTTACCTGGTATTTATTGGTAAGAATTGATTTGGTGGTTGGCTGTGTGATTGTAGACAATGATGAAAGACCAATTTGCAAACTACGTAGTTCAAAAGACACTTGAAATAAGGAATGACAGACAGCAAGAAATGTTAATGGAGTAGATCAGAATACATCTTCATGCTCTGAAGAAATATACATATGGAAAACAAATTGTTGCTCCATTCGAACAATTGGCTGGTGAAGAAGGTAAGCGCAAGCTACAAAATAGAGGTAAATAGTGTGGTGTTTGAGAAGATTTTAATTTGAATATTTTGATGAAGAGGGCGCGAGCTGCGAAACCTGAAGAAGAAGAAGAGTGGTGGTGACTCTTAAGAATAGGTGGGGTAGATTAGTGAATAGATATATGTAATGTTATGAAAATTGTTGTAACTGTGAATGTATTGTAAGTAGTGTTCTCTGTAGCGGTGTCACTTGTTTTTTGACAAGTATGGACGAAAATTAGCGTAATAAGTGGTGAATACAATTACATGATAGATTAATAACCAAATTGGGGATTTAGTAAATATGCCATGGAATGGAGGTTGATTGCAGAATGTTTGGGAAAATGGAACTTGGGTGTCCTACCAGATAACACAGTTTCCATTTTTTGAATAAGTGTGCATTGTTCTTTATATGAACTTTGGAATTTGTTACATTTGAATTAATTTGTAAATTTTTCAGACACAAGGCTAAAATTGAAGAAGAAAACAATATGGTGAATTCACAAATGAAGTTTGGTTGATCAAGTTTATAATATAGCAAACGATTCAAAAGTAAACTTTTAAACCAATATGTTAAGAGTTTGATTCTTAAAAGATGGTCTTTTCATAAGTTATGGAAAGACAAAGGTTTAAACTGTAAATTAAAATAAATCAAGATAAAATTTTTGGGATGCATTAGTCAGGTCATAAACTTATAACCACTGCACATTTGCATAATAATTTTTTAATATTGCAACTAAAACTTTTTACCTTTTTATATTTCTAATTCAGTCTAGTTTTTCCATATGCATATGGAAATACGGTCTTTCCCAAGACTTTTTCATATGTCAATGATAATATTTTTTTTATAGTTCTCAGAAAAAATATTTTTTTACAAGCCAATAGTTTGTGTCTTTATTACAAAGTCAAAAATTAAAGAGGAAGAAATAAAGAGGTACAACATAGGCTTGAAATGAAGACGAAAAACAATCAAAATTTAAAACAAAGATGATAACATATGTTTCAAAATTTATTCATTTTTGAGGGTTGATCTATATTCCATTATATTTCCCTATTTATTATCCTAAACAATTTAGCGGAGAAAACTTATGATCCGGTGATCTATTTTCATTTATATTGATTTGTTACGTAATTGTGGGATTATACTCTTTGTAATAGTGAACTTGTTATTTCAGTATTTAACATTAGGGTAAAATACATTTATAACCTTAACTTTTAGGTGTCAGCGCCAATATAAATTTGCAATCGGAGAAAGTGTCAATCTAACCCTAACTTATTACAAATTGTGCCAATCTAACCCAAACAGTTGGTCAAAATGTGCCACTATAACCAAACTCCCTAATTTCCGCATTGACCCAAAGAATTCAAGCATTGACCATAAATTGAAATGACCAAAATACCCCTTATATCAAAGCTGGAAATTTAATGCCCATTATACTTTTTTTCACAACCTACTCCACCTTGCCCATTCATCATAAACCTCGCGCGTCGCCGATTATGCGTCTACTTATCACACAACAATTCATTCAACACCACACCTAACTTTTTTCTGCAGAAGCACCTAGCTTCTCAACACCACACCTAGCTTTCTCAGTTCATCGAAACCCTCATCGTCACTGTTCCCACTATCACCGTCGACGTCACCCTGTCTGCCGCTGCCTCCCACCATCATCGGTGCCATCGCCATCCCCATCCCCACCCACCATCGCTCTTGCCATCCCCCATTGTCGCTCTCGTCGTCCCCCACCGCCGCTCTCGACATCGCCATTTCGTTGCCCTCACTATCATCGTTCAAACACCACCGTCTGAAACCCTAGCTCCACCCTCCCCCTCCTCCAATACCCTCTCCTTTCCTGCTCATCATCGCCCTACTCCTCTCCGAGACCAACACTCTCTTTCCCTCTTGTCAAATCTCTTCTTCGCGGTGAGCGGACAAACAAAAATAGGATGAAGATGAGATAAATGGTTAACAATGGAATAATTGGAGGGCAAATAAGTCTTATCTTGTATTTTCAATTTTTTCCCTTTTTAAAAAAAATCAAGGGTAAAATTGTCATTCCAAATGATCGTTGACAAAAAAGTCAACCAAGTCTGTGGCTAGATTGACATTCTCTCATATTACAGGGTTATATTGGCACCTTCAGCCAAAATGTAGGGTTATTTTAGCATTTTTCTCTTTACATACTAACTTGTATTTTTTTATTCACATTATTTACTTGTTTATCAAAGACAAGTTTTATTTCTCCACAACTTGAATGTTTCATTTATATTTTACTTCATATTCTTACTATATGTTAATTCTAGAAAGATTATTATTATAATTATTTTAATTTCATTCTACTTTTTAATAAATTCTACCAAAATTGATTACTTTTACTTTAGAGTTCGTCTCTTGAGAGACGGTTTTTCCACAAGTTATGGAAATACCAATGTTTAAATTGCAAATTGGAAGAAATTAAGATATAATTTTGGGCTTGCATTAATCGGGTCATAAACTTATAAATACTACACGTAGCATAATAAATTTTAATATTGCAATTACATTTTTTTACCTTTCTACAATTCTGACTCTACCACGTCTTTCCACATGCCTATGGAAAGACGGTTTTTCCCAATACTTTGTCTTTACTTTATACTTCTTACTGTTACTATTGTATGAAATATATTTTTAAATTTAATTTTGAATTTTGAATTTTAAACATTAATACTACATTTTGATTAAATAGATATTTTGATAAAAAACACCGCACAACGCGCGATGGGAATCAATCTAGTACAACCTAACTCTTCTTTCAATCAATTTATCAACAACCGAATACAACTCGACTTTCAATCTATTTTTATTTGTTTTTCATTCCTAAGTTACTATTTGATAAATTAAAAATTAAAACTATCACATTAAAATAATAAAGAATAATTTAAAAGTGTAATTTTATGATAAACGAATTAAAATAAAAAAATTCAATGTGCAAAATACTATGATTAAATTTTGGACTAAGAGAATATATATTACGTGTAAAACTATAATAAAATTGTACTCTATTTAGAAAAAAAATATTAAAATTAAATTACAGTATGAGTTTGTCTCTTGGAAGACGATCTTATGATAAACCATAGAAAGACTAAGGTTTAAACGAAAAATTAGGAGAAATTATTATAAAATTTTCGGTTGCATTGATCGGGTCATAACATTTATAACTACTACACGTTATATAATGAATTTTTAATATTGCAACTAAAATTTTTTATCTTTTCATAATTACAATTAAATTCCGTCTTTCCATATCAAAATACGATTTTTTTCAAAAACTTTGTCTTACTTTATTTATCAAAAACAAAGAAAATAAATGCAACCAATAACAATACTACACGTGTCCATCTCTTATCACTAGCCCAACACCATCCTTGAAATAAGAAAAGGTCAAGTATGGCGTTTTCTCTCTAGAGAGTTGAGAGCAACAGTAAGGAAACAAAGTTCACTTTCTTGTTCTTAGCAAAAAGCAATAACAAACATCACAATTCCAGCCAAGTTTGTTTCGCAGTACCAGCAGACTCAAATATCTTTTCATATCCAGTCTTCACCCTCATCTTTTCACCACCTAACTTCATACCTGCATCACACAAAAGAGTTTCAGGTGTTACGACGTATGGCTAATCCAGTAAGGGAAGAACATTGGTCAGAAGGATCTCGTGATGGATCCGACAACTCAGAGGAAAGAAGAGATGTCCTCTTCGGAGATACACTTAACCGAGTGACTCAACTGCCACCCAGAAGGGGAGTTATTTTTTTACCGGAGGAGGAGGAATATCACAGAGGAATGAGCCTTCTCGAGGACTGTCTAGTGGGGTATTTTCTTGACTATCGCCAGTTTGCCCTTACTAGAATGCAGCTCCTCATATCAGACTACTGGGGAGACGGTGTGCATGTCATTGCAAAGAATGGGAAATTTTTTGTTATCCAATTTCAACAGAGATCCAAGCTCCTAGCAGTACTTTACAATGGTCCTGTCAGTATAGCTGGTGGTCTGTTGGCTCTCAACAAATTAGTTCCTAAAATGGCTCTTTCCCATATGACAGTCACCAAGGTCCTACTTTGGATTCGAATTTATGGCCTCACTTTGGAATATTTTGGAAGAAGTATAATCCAAAAGTTTGCTTCGGTGGTTGGAGATACTGAGGAAGTGGATTTCGGGGGAAGATTGCTGCAACACGCTGAGTATGTCAGCGTCCGGGTGTGGACGTTGGTCAATAAACCACTAGTATCCAAATTCTGGTTAAGATTGAGATGAGGTGGAATGGTTTGGATAACTATTGGTTATGAAAGAGTTCATAAAATGTGTCGGCGTTGTGGAGCTTTGGGTCATACTTATCCACGGTGTCATTGGGAAAATGTGGAGGATCTGGAAAGGCATATTGATGAAAGATTTGCTACCCTTGGATCTGACTTACAGTTGGAGATTTACAGAGATCTTTCGGAGGAACTCTACCCACCAGCTGTCCGGGTTCATAGGCACATGCCAGCAAGACGGTTCACCAGGTTCCCACCAGCTTATTTCTTTACAAATGAACATCTTTTCCTGCATATGCCATACGATGCTTTTCTGGATGGGTTTAAGTATGTCGAAGATATTTATCCTACGCCACAAGAACTGAGGGAGGCGGAGGAATATAATCCAGAAAACCTTCAAGCGCTAAACCTGGCGGAGGATGGCACAGGCGAAGACCCGGAAGAGGATCCAGAAGAAGAACCGATGGAGTTAACCCCGGAGGAGGAGGTTCGAAGGTATGAAGTTAATCAACTTTATCTTCAAGGTCTCGCAGAAGCACGTGAAAGGATTCTCAATCTTCCGGAAGTACCGGAATTCTGGCCAGAGGTTCCCTCGCAGCATCATAGTTCTGATGAGGAAATGCCGGAGTTCACCCCCGCACCAGTCCCTCAACAGTTCTTACAACACCAACTTCTCTCTCCGGACAGTTTGTTGATACATACAAGACATGTGGAAGGGGATGATGGAGATATTGTTACTGAAGAATATACGGTCATCGGTGGGAGAAGATATGTTTTCGGAGCCACATGTCCGGAACAGTGCAATCAGACCAATAAGGTGGAGTTAAAAATATTTACCTTGTCAGACGGAACGGTTACTGCACCATTTCTCACCAACGGGGCATTTTCGGAAGATCAAAGTTTTGGGGTCCCCTCTGACCAACTAAATGATAAGCACGAATTTGATATGGATCTTACCATCAATTTTGGTGATCTAGGTGATGAGACAGATGTCATCATGAGTCTCCAAAGCTCATTCAAAGAAAGTATACCAACCACAATCAATTCTGAAGATATGGGAACAGTGGGTAACAAGGGAAAAGGGAAGCTAAAGATGGTTAATCAATTCCAGAAAGCAGGTGGAGGAAGGGTACAAAGAAGTGGTAACACTGGGGTTCGTATTAATGAACCTAGTAACACTTACCATCTTCTGGACCTAAGTTCTGATTCAGAGCCAGATCCAGAGCCGGAACCAGAGCATGAGATCTTTGACATCAAGAAGTCACAGCCTACTCAACTTGGAGAATCAAGTGCTTCTGGAATGCTATTACACCCACATTTCGGGTATACTGTTGACAAGATAGGTACAGGTGGCAGGAAAAGGGCTGCAGAGTTAAGTGGAATGGATGGAAGGAAAAGGTTGGATTTGAAAGGGGATGGGATGGATCAAGAAGATCAGATAGAGTTGGAGAGGGGATGTACTGACAGTTTGGTATCAGCTGATGGAGTATTTATTAACTCAGCTGCGGATTCCATTTCAGCCACCCAAATGGACCCAGGTAATTTAAAGTTTTTATTGCCTTCCACTTCTGGGTCAGCTGGTTTCATAGGCATCCATTCCAGCCCACAAACTAAAGCCCATATTTGTCATTACAACCCATCCCCACCCCTTTTGTTAAACAAGTTCATCTTGCCACCACCTTCACCAAAAGCCCAACAAGAAGGAAAACAAAAAAAAAATTGTACCAACTCTTCAACCCAAGATCACAGGCCATAATCCCACAAATGACAAAACCTTTCAAATACAAAGCCCAATCAATGTGGTAACAGTACCTGACGTTGTCCAAGAAACACACATTGGCAACACTGGGGACTGTTCTCATTTTGATGGTAGAGCTGAATTTTTGAACGGCACCGGAGAATGTTCTATTGGTGATGATGGGTATGCTAGCTGTCGGGAAGGTGGAGAAGCTGAAGTTACTATTCAATCATGTCAACGGGTAAATTTTGAGAATAAGGTTTTTCGAATTGGGGATTCTAATACAATGGGTGAGGATGTAAGTATTGTTTTGGAAAACAACTACGTACCTTTGGTGGGAGAGCATCCGATCTTATATCCATTGTCGGCAAGTGAACCGATCCGGCTAGGTGCCCAAACTCCGGAGCTGGAGGAACCCACGAACTTCATGCCGATGACACCAATTGAACAGATCAACGTGAGTTCTCCGCCTAGTCGACCTCGGGTACGGTTTGGTGGTGAGGATGAACTGTTCCGGAGAGGTGAAGATGTTGCCCCAATTCTGGATCGGGAGGAACCTACGATCCTTAACCCATTGCCGCCGATTGACAATCTCGATGGGAATTCTCCGCTGAATCGATATCCGGAACGGTTTGTGGGTGAGGAAGAATCTCCGGGAGCAACGGGCTTGCACACTTTTCTCGATGGGGAAGGAAAGGTGGAGGAAAGCCGAGCCACGAAGGGTGTAAGCCAACATATTGGTCAACTGGGTGATCTTCATTTCAGCAATGAAGAAAATGTGACCATGAGGGTGGACATTTCATTGGGAGGTGTTACTAATACTAGTCATTTGGATTCGGATTTATCCTTGGTTTTGGGACACCCACAAGTTTCAAATGTGTGCCCAAATGTGTCCAATTCTCTCTTCCAAAATGTTTGTTGGAAAAGAAAGTTTCGATCTTGTATTATCAATCCAGGCAGACGTGGGGTAGTCGGTTTTCCATCATTTCCTTCTTCAATTGATACCAGATCCCTCTTCAATTTCAATATGGATGGAGTCCAGAGGTTGACAATAACAGATGACGAGCTACAAGGCCTAGCGGGTTCAAGTCGGGCACCAAATATCTGGCCTAAATCTATCTCAGGTCAGGCTGTTGTGAACCACGACGTCAATATGGATTTGAGTCGGATCAACACACAGAGTAAGGCAATTTTATGGGCAATGGCAGAATATATGCCACTGGCAGAGCTTTTGGGTGCCAAGCGGAAGAGAGCACTTCGGGATGAGTTGGGAGATATTACGTTTACTAAGAGAAGGTGTACGGAGGAACATCAGGAGGAGCTTCTGATTCGAACGACCGCTCAATTCCCGGAACTTGACTCTTCAATTGGGGAGGACCAGAGCAAGTAAGTTATAGTCACAGCAAGAATCTTTGATTCAGTTACACATTCAGTGTTGACAAAGGAGGGGGAACAAAACTGCGGTATTTCGGTGGTTGGTCCAGAACAACCACCCAGAGGTACATAAATTTACTCTCTTGGAACTGCAGGGGACTGTCGCATCCTCTGACAGTACATTTCTTAAACAACTCCATCAATCAGTTTAAACCTAATATAGTGTTTATAATGGAAACTAAGTGTGGGTATAGGAAAGTTAGGAGGTGGCTAGGTAGTACTTATTTCACTAGCTGGGAAGTTGTAGATTCCATAGGTTCAAGTGGTGGTCTCTGTGTAGCATAGTCTTCAGAGATCATTGTATCGGTAGTAAGAAGCTGCCCAAATTTTGTTTGTTGTAAAATCACGGCTGCCAATGGCGAGGAATGGATGTTGATCCTTGTGTATGGGCATCCAGATCGACCACAAAGGAAACAAGTGTGGGACTCCCTACATTTAATCCTACAGGCCACCCATTTACCGGTTCTAATCACAGGCGATTTTAATCAAATCCTAGATAGGGAAGACAAATACGGTGGTCGCCCAGTTAAAAAACATGACACAAAGGATCTCAATGGCCTACTTAAGGAGGCTAACTTAAGTGAACTCTTGCATAAAGGGCAATGGTATACATGGTCTAATGGAAGAGGAGGGGATGATCTGATTTTGGAACGATTAGACAGAGGCTTCGCAAATGACAAGTGGTTGGCTCTTTATCAGGATCATTGCCTAACGAACCATACGATTATGAGATCTGACCACAGAGCTCTCACCATCAACACACATCATTCAGATAGATCTTCAGACCATCAGCATGCAAGGAAGTTTGAGTCTTTCTGGGTCAGATTTGCACACACAAAGGAGTTAGTGAAGCGAGTATGGTTGCCTGTTCATCGTACCGGAATCCAACATGTAGCAAATCCTCACATGGCCAACACCACAACTGGTTTCAATCGGAAGTTGCAAGAAACTACAACTAGACTTCACAATTGGGCTAAGGAGAGCGTGGGCAAGATGGACTTCAAAATCAGAAGAGTGAAACAACAACTTGGTGCAATGCAAAGACAGTTGAATGCGGATGGTATGCATACTAAGACGGCAGAATTGGAGGGTCTCCTCACATTGCAGAATGATTACTGGAAGCAGAGAGCAAAATCACTATGGCTTAAAGAAAGGGATAAGAATACTAAAGTCTTTCATCAATGGGTCCAAAAAAGGAAAGGAAGGAATTACATAACCCATCTTAAGGATAAAGCAGGAGCATGGATTTCAAAGCAAGAAGATATCCAACAGCTGGTCTATGATCATGTCACCTCGGTTTATCTCTCACACTCTGTCATGCCAGATAATGCTTTTGGCCAATCAACTATGCAGGACATCCTTAACCTAATTACCAAAGGGGTTAATCGGAGTCAACAGATGGCACTGGTGGAACCAGTATCCTCGCAGGAAATAAAAATGGCTATCTTTCAGATGGCCAAATGGAAAGCACCAGGGCCAGATGGCCTACCTCCGGGGTTTTTTCAACATTACTAGTCTGAGGTAGGGGAGGACGTCACAACTGCGATTCAGAGGTTTTTCTCTTCCTCCTCTATGCCAACACAATGGAATCACACTACATTGGTCCTTATCCCAAAAACGAGATTTCCAAAGGAACTTGCTGACTTAAGGCCAATAAACCTATGCAATGTCATATACAAAATTATTGCAAAGATCCTTGCTAACAGAATAAAAAAGGTCATGGGTTACCTCATCTCTGGAAACCAATCAGCTTTTGTACAGGGAAGATCCATTGTTGAAAATTCTCTTCTAGCGCATGAACTCATTGAATTCATACGTAAGAAGTAGTCAGGAAAACAACCTGCGGCGGCTATGAAATTGGATATGAGCAAAGCATATGATCGGGTCTCATGGACTTTTCTAGAGAAAAGGATGGAACATATGGGCTTTCCTCGGAAATGGATTGGGTGGATTATGGCTTGTGTTACTACCGTCTCTTACACCATTAAGCTTAATGGAAGGTTTTCACGGACTTTCCAACCAATACAAGGTCTCCGACAAGGTTGCCCTCTATCCCCATTTCTATTCATCCTTTGTCAGGAAGCGTTTTCATCCATGATAGCATCACATGGTTTCCAAAGTGTTTGTCCAGGGGTTAAAATTGGAAGATCGGTCCTACCCGTATCACATTTGATGTTTGCGGATGATTGTATTCTCTTCTTCAATATTTCGGAAAGAGGTTCAACAAAACTTGCACAAACACTGAATCTCTTTGCAGCTTACTCGGGCCAAAGAATAAATTTCCAAAAGTCTGCCCTTCTAGTCAGCCCAAATACACTTCCAATCACAAAGGATCAACTCAGTCAGACTTTCAGAATCTTTGCTGACCTATTAAAGGAAAAATTTCTTGGCCATGACATGGATTTCACCGGGCCCAGGGTCGGCATGTTCAACAAGTTAATTCAAAGGGTAAAGGCTAAAACTTCCATTTGGAAAATGGGAGATATCTCAGTCATGGGAAGGATTACCCTCGCCAAACACGTTCTGGCTACAACAACTCAGTATACTCTTAGTACCTTCCGAATTCCAGCTACGGTTGCAAAGAAAATCGATAGTCATCTTGCAAGATTTATTTGGGCAGGGGATATTGATGGGAGAGGAATCCACTGGATGTCGTGGAAATCAATGTGCCAATCTAAGTGGTGGGGGGGTCTGGGAATGAGATCCACAAGACACATGAATCAGGCTTTGTTAGGCAAACTTGCATGGAAGCTTATTACAGACAAAGAATCTTTTTTCTCAAGATTTTTTCTCGGTAAATACTGTAGCAAAGAGGCTTTTCTCAAAGTCAAGATCAAACAAGGATCGTCGTGGGGTTGGAGGGGCATATTGTGGGGAAGGGATCTTATCCGAAGCGGGATTAAATGGCAAGTAGTTACCGGCCAAGATATTGATATCCAAGAGGAGTGGATTCCTAATCACAGAAATCCAATCAGGTTTGAATCACAAATTCTACCCCAACTGCGCTTCAAAGTCAGTGATATGATTGACAGTAACAAGCAGTGGCGAAAGCCACTTTTGGGACTCTTTTTCAACCAATCTACAGTCAATCATATTGCCGGAATATATATTCCATCCGACCCCGTAGGTTTAAAGGATTTCCAATTTTGGGATAAGGATTGGCTAGGAAATTATACAGTTAAGAGTGGCTATCATGAAGCATGCAACTTGGCTAACAATCATAGCCCATCATCTTCCAACTATCAACTATACTCGGTGGAATATCAACAACTGTGGAAGACACTTTGGCATTTGAATATACCGGAGAAGGTTAAGTTCCTTGTTTGGAGATTGGTTCGGAATGCAGCACCAACAGGACCGGCTCTAAGAAAGAGAAATATAGAGGTGTCATCGTTTTGCCAAATGTGCCATAAACATATGGAAACATCGTCTCACATCATTCTCGAATGTGACATCGCAAGAAAGGTCTGGAGGGCTTCCAGACTCGGGTTTGATTTTGATCAAGGATCCCCTTTGAATCTGGAACCGTGGCTTCGACAATGGTTCAAATCGGCGCCGACATATGAGGATTTAAATCTATCATGTATCATCATATGGTCGATTTGGTGTGCAAGGAATAAGGCTACAATTGAAAATCAAGCGCCTTCGGTGGACATCATTCTAGCAACTATAAAGGAAACTTTTGAAGGGGCCACGGTCGGAAATCACACAAATCTGACAGTTCTAGCAAATCCCAACTCTTCCCAATTGGCGCTAGAACATATAACGACCCTGCCCCAACCAGACAGGCCAAGGGCGGAACAAGTGGGGGACATTACACTGATATGGTATACAATGGATAATCACATCAATCGGATTTATGAGGACTGGTTGTGTATCAACACAGATGCGGCTTTTCAGAAAGAGGATGGCAAGGCAGTTGCGGCTTGGTGTGCGGTCCCGGGTTCAACAAGTACAACCTTCCATGGTTTTCGTTCACTACAGGCGACATCACCAACCCAAGCGGAGCTTAGAGCCATATACGAAGCAATGTCACATGCTAGCTTTCTGGGTAGCTTTCCGTACGGACTGTGAATTGGTCCTTACACATACCAGCAAATTCCCCTCGGTCCCACCGGATCTTAAAGCTTTGGTTAGGAATATCAGAATGCTAGCTATGGTTTTTCATAATGTGCACTTCATGAAAGTGCATAGATCTGTAGTTCTAAATGCGCATAGTCTAGCGCAACTTGTAATCAGACATTGTCGATAATATAATAGCACGATTATTTTGGACCAAAAAAAAAAATCCATGAAATGAGGAAGGCTGAAATTTAGTCTTGTTGCAATCCAATTTTTTATTATTTTTTGTTTTCTCAAAACACAACGATGTCGTTTTGTCGTAAGTAAAATGACGTCGTTTTATTTGCGAAAAAGGGCAAAAAAGATAGGAAAGACAGCCCAATTGGCCCAAATACAAACCCCAAATCAGATGAAACCCTACCTTTGCGAATCGGAATTAGACTGCTCGTTGTTCGCATATTTTCCACTTACGCCGTGACGCCGTACATCCGCTCCGCCGCCTTCCGTCGCCACGACGCCGTCCGTCCGCCCTCATCTTCAACCTCAGCCAGCGACCGCGCCCTCCCGCCCTTGTCTCCGGTCATCCGAGCTAAATCAAGGTATTCGAGGAACTGCTGTGAGACTTTGAAGTGTGAATTGAATATGCCATTTTTCTTGTGTTGTGTTGAATCTGTGTTGAATAGCATACCTGCGTGAATAGCACATTTCTCGTGTTGTGTTGAAACTCGAATTTGTGGACTGTGTGAACTGTGAATTGAATAGCAATATAGCATATTTTCTCCTGTTTGTGTTATTGTGTAACTTGCGTTGAATCTGTTGTTGAGGTAACATTATAGGATATAGTATCTCCGGTGGTTAGTGGTTCTACATCTAGCAATGCAAGTATTAGAATGTAGTTTTTTATGCACTGATTTGTAAAAATCTAAAATGTATTCATCTTATTGTGTAGGCATTGTTTGTTATAATATTGTCGTATTAAGTGTTAAAAAAAAATTGCCTCTGTTTTTCAGTCCCCCTTACGAAACGTCCGGGTTCCGCCACTGCATATCCTCCTGCCACAGTTTCAATTGGGAGATAGGATTGAGGGGAAGGTCCATAAGCAATCAAAAAAATTCTCCAATGTCGAGTGATCCAGCGCCAGCACTCGCCGCCCTCTCCCTAAACGACACCGCTTTGAAGTCGGAGTTCTCCCAGCGCGTCCTGATCCGCTCTATTGTGTGCCGCCCAGATGGCGGTGAGGGGCTGGCCGGGCAGGTGATTAAGGTCGGCGGATGGGTGAAAACTGGGCGCGAGCAGGGAAAGGGAGCCTTCGCCTTCCTGGAGCTCAACGACGGCTCCTGCCCCGCGAACCTGCAGGTTATGGTGGACAAGGAGGTCTACAAGCTGAGCGATTTGGTTCCCAGGGGCACGTGCGTGCACGTGGAGGGGGAGCTCAAGCTTCCGCCTGAGGGCACTAAGCAGAAGATTGAGCTCCGAGTTGTCAAGGTCATGCACGTCGGAACTGTTGACGGGGCTAAGTACCCCTTGCCTAAGGGCAAGATTTCGCTTGAAGTTCTCAGGGATTTTCCGCATCTCCGCTCCAGAACCAACATTGTAATCACTATTTTTTCTTTTCTGCTTGTCAATTGTTATTACCATCGTCAGATCGTGAAATGTTATTGATATTTGTTACATTCATGCCTAGTATTTTTTCCAGTTGAGCATTTAGGTTTTAGGAGTTTGAATTGTACTTATTTGGTTTGCTTCCTCTGGTTTTTGTTTTCTGCTTTTCAATTGATATTACAGTCTAATATAAGTGCATAATTCAGATCGTGAAATGTTATTGATATTTGTTACATTCATGCCTAGTGTTTTTTTAGAGTTGAGCATTTAGGTTTTAGGAGTTTGAATTGTACTTATTTGGTTTGCTTGCTCTGGTTTTTCTTTCTAGATTTCCGCAATTGCTCGGATTCGTAATGCGTTGGCTTTTGCAACACATACGTTTTTCCAGAAGCACGGTTTTCTCTATATCCACACTCCTATTATAACTACGAGTGACTGTGAGGGAGCGGGGGAGATGTTTCAAGTCACATCATTGTTCAGTGAAGCTGAAAAATTGGTGAAGGAGGTGAAACAGAATCCTATTGATCTTGCTGCTTTAGAAGCTGGTATAAAGGCGGCTGAGCTTGATGTTAAGGGGAAGGGAAATGCTGTTACTGAATTGAAATCGGCTAAAGCAAGCAAGGAGGAGATCAGTAGTGCTGTTGCTATGCTGAAAAAGACAAAAGACGCTCTTGCAGAACTGCAGGAGAAGTCTAAGTTGGAAGAGAGATGTCGTCTTAGAGCTGGTTTGCCCCTAAAAGATGGAAAGATTGACTACTCTGAAGATTTCTTTGCTCGTCAAGCATTTTTGACGGTTTCTGGACAGCTCCAGGTTGAAACATATGCATGTGCACTCAGTAGTGTTTACACATTTGGACCAACTTTTCGAGCTGAACAGTCACACACTTCGAGGCATCTAGCAGAATTCTGGATGGTGGAGCCAGAAATCGCATTTGCAGATATCCAGGTATATTACTGTTTTATAAGATCTGTGTGATCCCATAGGTTAAGTTTTTGTTTTCAAGTGGGTATTATTTTTATACTCACCTTTGAAGACTGGACATGCGAGATCATTTAAGGTCTGCCCAATACAAGATAGAAAATATAGTTCTGCATTTAGTTATGCCTCACATCTCTTTGGCTTAGGGGCACAACTTCTTTAATTTATTATTCATATTGTTGCTATGGTCTGTTCCCCTTGACATCATATGTTTTGCCAGTTGGGTTTTGACTATTAGATAATTTGATTGCTTACTTTTGTCTTTGATGATGTGTGGCTGAGTTAGATAGTGTTTTGCAGGATGACATGAACTGCGCAGAAGCATATGTGAAATATTTGTGTCAGTGGTTACTTGACCATTGCCTTGATGACATGGAGCTGGTGGTTAAGAATGTTGACGGAACTGCTATGAACAGACTTAAAATGGTAGCCTCAAGTGACTTCCAGCGATTGTCTTACACAGATGCTATAGAAATTCTCTTGAAAGCATCTGAAGTTAAGAAATTTGATAACACAGTAGAATGGGGAATTGATTTGGCTTCAGAACACGAAAAGTAATGCTACTTAGTTGTTTGTTTTGAAACTGTGTTACAGATGTACTTATGTTTCCTAACACCTGTTTTTCTCTCCTGCTAGGTATTTGACTGATGAGGTGTTCAAGAAACCTGTCATTGTGTACAACTACCCGAAACACATTAAAGCCTTCTATATGAAGGTGAATGAAGATAATAAGACAGTTGCAGCTATGGATGTGCTGGTTCCCAAGGTATGTTCTCTTTGCACAAGATAATCAGTAGTTCTTTATTGCATATGCTACTCAGAAGTCTGCCCGCTCATTATCTCGATGACCGAGTACTGTTTGTTAATTGTATTCAGATTGGAGAATTGGTGGGAGGAAGCCAAAGAGAGGAGAACTTTGAGGTCCTTAAAGCAAGGTATTCATTCACTTGGTTTTTTCCTTTTGATTTCCTGAATCCCATATAGTTGGATAAATGTGTGGTGGTTCTCTTAAAAAAAAAGTTAATGATGAATTGCAGGATACTGGAAATGGGCCTGCCACTCGAACCATACGAGTGGTATCTTGACCTACGACGCTATGGGTCAGTTCCACACAGTGGATTTGGTCTAGGCTTTGAAAGAATGCTGCTTTTTGCCACTGGGATCGAGAACATTAGAGAGGTCATTCCCTTCCCGAGATACCCAGGAAGAGCAGATCTTTGAAGGTAAAACAGGGGAATGGTCACCTTGTAATTCTTCTCTTAGCCCATGCGTAACATATGCAATATTCAGATAGAATTTCTTTTCTTGTGTTGGATAGTAGCTTTCGTTGCAGTAACTTATAGACCATTATTGGATATTCTCTACAGTTTACACTGCCTGCAAGAGTAGGAGTCTGCCAATAGATATACTCGCAGATAAGCATTCTGATATGACAGTTGATTTATTGTTTCAATATTCTCGGATTTCCTTGCTTTTTACTGAAACCATCAATTGAACTTAGTATGACAATGCTCATGGCTCAGTGGGATTTCAAATTTTTTGAAGCACATATTTTTCCTAATGTCGCACATTCTTTCAGTTTAATTTAGTTATTCAGTTTAGCGTCAAATCTGGCGATTCTTTCCTACTAAACCTCAGGATCGCACATTCCCTGCATCACATACTTAATGGATGGCAGACCGCAGCTTGGGCTTATGGAGCTAAGTGCAGTACAATCACAATTACTCATACCGGGGTGGATACAGAAAATTTGTTTAATTTTAGAATAGTGTTACAAAGAATGACACATATTCCATCTTGATCATCTCTAAATATTAAATGTGGGGATCTTGGGAATGGACAGTAATTTTCTGCTGTCCATTATTTTATTATTTTCTTCGCATCCCTTCGTTTGCCCTTCCTTTTCACTCCCACAGCCCTTTCCTTCAGCAATTCCTTCAGCTCCTTTGTAATTTTTCAATCCCTTCAATCAGCCTTTCACAATTCCTTCTTTCACCTTCTCACCCTAAACAATGACAACTCGTTCTGGCATCGGTGATCGATCTCTGCAGCAGCGACTCCGGCAGTGACGACTCCTCCGGCTCTCGCGAGAGACCGAAGAAGAAGAAGAGAGTGGAGCAGTCGCAGGGGAGTGTGCTCTTGCCGGTAGGGGTTCCTCGATCCCCTGCCTTTTAGAGAAATGCCACCGGCGGTGCAGGTCACAGCGAGGCAGTGGTGTTATGACAATTGTGTGGCTGAAAAGGAGGTGGCTCCTGAAGCATCTGGTGAAACCCACAAGTATCATTGTGAGGTAGGCCCTTTATTTGTGTTGATTGATTCATTTTGTGAACTGGGTTTTTGAATTTGGAGTACTATTGGATGAATGCTTTATTTATGTGTGTTTGAAGATGTTGGGACATTGAATTTGAAGGGGGTATGAACAAACAGAGTCTACAAATTTTATGTTTACAAGTATTGTGAGTTATATGAGCATTGTTCTTGTATTCAGTAAGGATGCTATTGAAGTAGAAGAAGAGTAGTTCTTGGATACTATTGAGGGCATATATTTGAATGGATTCGTGACTTTTTAAAAACAATGTAACTTAAGCGACACAGTCAAAGCTTTTTTTATTCTTTTATTCATGGATTAATGTATCGGATTCCGCTCACCCCACAGTTGGGAACCAATGGTTGGCTCTGTCTACAAACATTTTGGATTTGTTCATAATGATGAAATTGTATCTGCTCTGGCTCTGTCATCTCTCAAATCTTCTTTGGTGCTTTAGTTTTTGCCTATGATAAAAGAACTGTACGTTACTCTGCAGGTATATATCTGATGTCACTAAGAGGAATCTTTTTCATAACATTGGTTTTCTCACTGGTTCATCTCCTCTCTTGTGTGTATTTCTTTTTCTTTTCATTCGCAAAAAGTTGAAAGGCACTATCTGTATTTCCTTTTTCTTTTGATTTGCAGAAAGTTGACAGGCGTCATCCATGCATCCCATTTTCTGTGCTCAGATAACTTTAAATGAAATGTTAAATGAATTATTTGGTGGCATGATGATGTTACGTGACTGCTATGTCAAAAGTCTTTTACTTTCTTCTCTTTTTTGTGGCAGGAGTGTGATTTCCTTTTTATTCTAAGCCCCTTATTGTTAGGTGATGCAGTTTTGCCTTTGATATGTGTGTGCCTGTGTGGTATGCAACTAATTTTTTTTAGTTACTTGCAGTGTATTGGTGTGTGCTGTGAGTTTTAGTGCTTTGTAATTGTTGTGAATGTGATGTTAATGCTTAAGAAAGACTCTTAGTGGTGTTTGTTTTCTTTATGTGTTCAGGAAAGGATGGTGGTGAATGGTCTGGATGGTGTAGATAGGGTAGAATTTGCAGCTCATAACATGCTTTGATCCATCAAGTCTATTATAATGTGCATTGTTATGGGCCTGTCCGTTTCAGTCCTAGTTTGACCCTCAGAAACCTGCATCGCTTACTTGACAGCGGGAACTGAATACAGGGAGTATGAGAGATATCATCTCCATGGTATTTTCTTGACGTTGTCTGCATTTCCCATATCAGCCTGTATTTTGTATGGCAATTTTTATTCAACAATTGAATACTGTCATCTCTCAGGAGATAAATGTGAAAATTCAAATTTGAATTTACAGAATTATGCTTTTGAATACAAGAAGAGATTCTGGAATGCTTGTTTCCTTGTTATGCATGCTTGAAGTGCTTAATTGTAAGTGTATACCAGTTTAGAACTCATTGCATGTTTCTGGAAATGAATTATTTGTACTACTCTAATGGTTCACACTGGTGAATATTTCTTGCATTTTGCAGTGGAACATTCTTAAAAGTGGTTGTTCCTCAGATTTGGTTCAAAAATAAAACTGCAAACTGCTTAGCAGCAATGGCACATCTTGAGAAATGAGAATGTTTGGCAAGAGAACTATATCTTGAAAAGAAGCTGACGGATTTGAGTCCATATGAAGAGATTTTGAAACTTAGGCT
Source organism: Rubia yunnanensis (assembly GCA_037428765.1). Lineage (NCBI taxonomy): Eukaryota > Viridiplantae > Streptophyta > Magnoliopsida > Gentianales > Rubiaceae > Rubia > Rubia yunnanensis. The sequence goes on along the minus strand of CM075071.1, from coordinate 69,818,615 downwards.
TGGCATGGAAGAAGTAGAAATTGTTCAAGTTATTTGATACACGGAACTTTTTCGGGGATTCTAAACAATTCAACAGTGTCTAAAATTCATCCAAAAGAAACTGCCAACATCTAACGGTAACAACAAATATTCAAATAAAAAAGTATCTCACAAAGCATTATCAAACCGAGTTTTCCACCGGAAAAAAGGAGAAGAAATGTAGTGTAAAAGAGGAAGGGGAAAACATTGCTTAAACCCAAAATCAATCAAAAATAGTTGAGCATTTGGCTCAGATTCGACAGCCCTAAGAGTCTTTCAATAAATGGTTTTGTTAATGTAACACAAAGTGGTGAATTGGGAAAGCTCAAGTACCTTATTTTAGTACAAAGACATTTTTGTACAATTTCTGCAAACCACACTAAATCCATATTTACACCAAAACTTTCAAAAAAACTTATCACAACAAATGCACAAACGTTATCATGTTATTATATACTATATAAAAGGAATACTTGGAAACGGCACGCTTGTGTCAACCGTCGTCAAGGGCATAGTGGTCATTTCCCAGCAAAGCCAAACGTGTGGCCTTCTATGTGCTCTCAAGTGGCCGCACGACGTCGTTTTGGGCACCACTTTTGTCGTTTTGTGCACCCAATTTGTTAAAAAGTTGCGGTGCCTCCATGTGCGGGTACAGGAGCTGCCAGGTGGCCGACTAGAACGACGCCCACTTTTGTCATTTTGTGCCCGATTTGTCAAAAGTTGCGGCGCCTTCATGTGCAGGTACAGGAGCTGCCAGGTGGCTGACCAAAAACGACGTCATTTTGGGGACCCATTCGAGGGGTAGAGCTCTAGGCCCTCGAAGGGATGAACTCCCAGTCCTCGAAGGGGTCCAGTTCTCAGCCCTCGAAGGGGTGGACTCTCAGTCCTCAAAGGGGTCCAGCTCTCAGCCCTCGAAGGGGGTGGACTCTATGTCCTCGAAGGGGTCCAGCTCTCAGCCCTCGAAGGGGTGGACTCTCAGTCCTCGAAGGGGTCCGGCTCTCATCCTTCAAATGGATGGACTCTTTTATCCTCAAAGGGGTCCAGCTCTCAGCTCTCGAAGGGGTGGACTCTCAGTCCTCGAAGGGGTCCAGCTCTCAGCCCTCGAAGGGATGGACTCTTCTATCCTCGAAGGGGTCCAGCTCTCAGCCCTCGAAGGTGTGGACTCTTCTTTCCTCGAAGGGGTTCAGCTCTCAGCCCTCGAAGGGATGGACTCTTCTTTCCTCGAAGGGGTCGAGATCTCAGCCCTCGAAGGGATGTATTCTTCTTTCCTCGAAGGGGTTGAGATATCAGCCCTCGAAGACACGGACTCTTCTATCCTCGAAGGGGTCAAGCTCTCAGCCCTCGAGGGGATAGAGTCTTCTTTCCTCGAAGGGGTCGAGATCTTAGTCCTCGAAGGGATGGATTTTTCTTTCCTCGAAGGGGTCCAACTCTCAGCCCTCGAAGGGGTGGACTCTCAGTCCTCGAAAGGGGTCCAGCTCTCAGCCCTCGAAGGGGTGGACTCTCAGTCCTCGAAGGGGTCCAGCTCTCAGCCCTCGAAGGGGTGGACTCTCAGTCCTTGAAGGGGTCCAGCTCTCAGCCCTCGAAGGGATGGACTTTTCTATCCTCGAAGGGGTCCAACTCTCAGCCCTCGAAGGGGTGGACTCTTTTATCCTCGAAGGGGTCCAACTCTCAGCCCTCGAAGGGATGTAGTCTTCTTTCGAGATCTCAGCCCTCGAAGGGTTTCCTCGAAGGGGTCGAGATCTCAGCCGTCGAAGGGATGGATTCTTCTTTCCTCAAAGGGGTCAAGTTCTCAGACCTCGAAGGGATGGACTCTTCTATCCTCGAAGGGGTCGAGTTCTCAGCCCTCGAAGGGGTGGACTCTCAGTCCTCGAAAGGGTCCAGCTCTCAGCCCTCAAAGGGGTGGACTCTCAGTCCTCAAAGGGGTCCAGCTCTCAGCCCTCAAAGGGGTGGACTCTTCTTTCCTCGAAGGGGTCCAGCTCTCAGCCCTCGAAGGGGTGGACTATTCTTTCCTCGAAGGGGTCGAGATCTCAGCCCTCGAAGGGATAGACTCTTCTATCCTCGAAGGGGTCCAACTCTCAGCCCTCGAAAGAATGGACTGTCAGTCCTCGAAGGGGTCGAGCTCTCATCTCTCGAAGGGGTGGACTCTTCTTTCCTCGAAGGGTTCGAGATCTCAGCCCTCGAAGGGGTGGACTTTTCGTTCCTCGAAGGGGTCGAGATCTCAGCCCTAGAAGGGATGGACTCTTCTATCCTCGAAGGGGTCCAGCTCTCAGCCCTCAAAGGGATGGACTCTTCTATCCTCGAAGGGGTCCAACTCTCAGCCCTAGAAGGGATGGACTCTTCTATCCTCAAAGGGGTCCAGCTCTCAGCCCTCGAAGGGGTGGACTCTTATATCCTCGAAGGGGTCCAGCTCTCAGCCCTCGAAGGGATGGATTCTTCTTTCCTCGAAGTGGTCGAGCTCCCAGCCCTCGAAGGGATGAACTCTTCTATCCTCGAAGGGGTCTAGCTCTCAGCCCTCGAAGGGATGTACTCTTCTATCCTCGAAGGGGTCTAACTCTTAGCCCTTGAAGGGATGGAGTTTTTTTTCCTCGAAGGGGTCCAGCTCTCAGCTCTCGAAGGGATGAACTCTTCTATCCTCGAAGGGGTTTAGCTCTTAGCCCTCGAAGGGATGGAGTCTTCTTTCCTCCAAGGGGTCCACTGGAAGGGATGAAGTCTTCTTTCCTCCAAGGGGTTCACTGGAAGGGATGGAGTCTTCTTTCCTCCAAGGGGTTCACTGGAAGGGATGGAGTCTTCTTTCCTCCAAGGGGTCCACTGGAAGGGATGGAGTCTTCTACGCATTCGAGAAGTGAACTTTCAGGTGGAGGGGTTCCATTGGATGGATTTGAGAGGTACCCATTCGAGATGTGAACTTCCAACTGGAGAACCTTCACATCTCGAATCAGTACCTCTCGAACCCCTCCATTTTAACCCTCTCCACCTAAACCTTCACCTCTCACCATCTCCACGCTTCAATTACATGTATAATTGGTACATTTATAGCTTCAATTACAACTCTTTTAACATTCTTATACAATTTTTATAATTTGTTATCAAGTTCACCGTGCAACGCGCGGTGTAGCCACACTATTTCTGTTAAAAGAGAGAGTCAAAAGAGAGTCTCAGGAAAGTCACATGTCTTTTGGATTAAATGTTGTATATTTTAATAAAATTTAAATATTGTATTTTATAAGTTAAAATAAATAATAATATGTATTTGAAGATGAAAATATAAAAATATATGGTATAAAAAATATTTTCAAAAATTCTAAATTTTGTATGTAATTTAACAATTGCAGTGTATAAGGTAAAAAATAGGGTAAAATACAGATATGACCCTATGATTTGGTCAAAAGTGCCAATGTGACCCTGTGAAGTTAGAAAGTGCCAATATGACCCTGTGAAGTTAGAAAGTGCTATTATAAACCTATGTTTTGCACCAGAAGGGCCGATATAACCTTTTGGCACTATTCCGACGTTGACTGGGTATTTTTTGGCATTGAACAAATACACAAAGACTAAACTACCCCTAGTCTTCAAATTATAAATTTATTGACTAAAATACCCTAGGTTTCTTCTTCCTCTTCATCTTCACAACCTCCGCAACCACCGCTGCCGGGTCACCGCCGGTCCACCACCACCACTGGATCGCCGCCGCTTTGCCGCCTCCACCGGCGGTCGGAACCTAATTATAATCTAATTTATTTTTATTTATTTCAATAAAATACTTATAATTATAGAAAATTAAAATAAAACTTAATATATAAATAATTATAATCTAATTAAAAATTATAAAAATAGATTATTTTATAATTGATCTAACTATTAAAAGGTATAGCAGAAGACTTTTTCCATGTTCTTTTGCAATCCCTTCGTCCCAACTCTATTGCATTCTTTCCTTTTTGGTATGTTCCAACTGAATTTACACTTTACACATTATTTTCTCATTTGGCAAACTTTGTCTATTATTTTAATTTGATTGTCCCCTCTTTGTTTGAATTTCTAGGTAAAACTAACCCACAAATTTCAAAGCAACAACCCAACACCACTTCCACATCACCCTAACTCATTAAATAATTCAAAACAAGAGCATCTCCAATGAGTTCCTCTACTTTACAGTTGTTGCAGTGTGATTTTACAGTTGTTACAGTGTATTTACTCCAATGGTTCACTCTATATCTTCCATTAAAAAACATTTTTGTTAAAATCCTTCATGAAACACAATTTTATTAATTAAGTAATCTTTCATTAATTATATAATGCAATAATTGAATTAAATATAATTAAGAGAATAATCATATTTCAAAATAAAATAATTTATTTTAGTTTAATACTTGTTTACTCTTCAAACTGTTTTATCACACGTTATAACTTTGATATATTTCATCAAAATAAATGCTATTTATTGAAATTTTGTATGTCTCTTTACTTTCTTTATAGATACTTTGAATTTATAAACTATTTTATAAGTATTAATATTTTTAAAAAATATAATTCTAAATGTTATAAAGAAATCGAGTGTTACATTATTTTATACAAATATTAATACTACATCTAGACTCAACTAAAATGTAAGTAAATTATCATTTTAAATATTATTTTAATTTTAAAAATATAATAAATTTGTTGTTTATGCATAATTAAATACTAAAACATAAAATAACAAAAAAATGATATTAAATAATAGCTACAAATAATTAAAGAAACAAAATCAAGAAAGGAATGAATAAAAGAAATAATTAAAAAAACACAAGCAGGAAAAGGAGTGAATTAAAGAAGGGAAATGTAAAAACAGATGAGAAAAATAAGTAAATGATAGTAAAGAAAGGAAAAAAGTAAAAAAGGAAGAGAGAAAAAAAAGTAAATGGCGTTGCTACCGTATACGCCAAACATAGCGTTTCATTTCGTTGTAGCAAAGCGGAACCAAAACGCTAAAAATAGCGTTCCATTGGAGTTCAAATACGGCACTTATTTTTGTCATTTTCTTCTTGGTATGCAAATATTGTGTACCATTGGGGATGCTCTAATCTGCCGAGGTTAAGAACGATTGTGCAACGTGAAATATCCCCACATCAAGGGCATACTTCCTTCGTCCCAACAGTAATGACATGTTTATTTTTTTTACGATATTTAACTGTCAATATCACTATCTACGTATATTATTTTCGCATAAAAATTAATATTTAGAAAATATATGTTAAGACCAATTCAACAATATCTCACATTATATATTTAGGGTAATATGCAAATATAACCCTATATGTTAAAGAAATTACAGATATAACCCTAAGTTATTTTTTAGTGCAAATATAGCCCTAACTATTATATATAAATGCAAATATAATCCTAAAGCCATAATTTCAGCATTGACTGGCCATTTCAGGCCATAGACCAACTGGAAATGACCAAAATGATTTAGACATGAAAACTTCAACAGAGTAATTGAAAAGCAGATGAAAGTGGAAAGCAAACACAACATACACTAGGGTTTGATTTCTCATCCTTTGAAGATTGGGTGGCAGAGTGGATTTTGAAAGCGGACGATGTTTGTGTTATCTGGATGGTCTGGATTTCAAGAAATAAGAAATCAATCCGGAATTCAAGACTTTACGAAAGAACTGATCAATAGCAGAGCTGCAATCCGAGAAGTTTTTTTTAATGCTTTTTTGAGAGAAAATTGTGTATCAGTACACAGTAAGAATGCGACCAAAGAGAGAAGGATATGGGGTCAATACATCCATTTCTTCTCTTCAATCAGAGAAGCACCACCTGACACACTGACACGCCGCCACCATTTGCTACCATTTCTAGTGTCGCTCTGTCAAGCGCCAGAAAATCGATGAATCCACTGAATTGGGGGCTGGGATTGACGAAGAAGGAAAAATGAGAAGAAGAAATAGACAAAGAGGTGAAGATGAGGAGAAACGAAGAAGAGAATCTGGGATGAGGTGAAGATGAGGATCTAGGAAAAGACAGAAGAAGAGAGAAACGAAGAACCTGGCTTCAGGGGTAATGTATTTTCAATCTATTTTCAAATTTTTAAATAATTTTTTTACAGAGGAGCAAAATAGTCTTTTCACTGAATTTCAGCCTTAAACTGTCGGAAAAGGTTATATTTACACATAACTTAAATATCTAGGGTTATATTTGCACTTTTAAATATCGCACGGTTATATCTGCACTTTCGTCAATTATGTAGGATTATATATGCACTTTACTCATATATTTATTATGTATATATTGATTAATATTTATAGTCAAAGTTTAACACATTTGATTTTGAAAAAGTAAATATGCCACTGTTGGTGAGACGGAGTCAGTTCACATATGCACTAGTAATTAATTAATAATACTGCAAATTATCATATAATTTCTTTAATTTTTAGTACTCCCTCTGTCCTATCTGAAATTGCACTCTTGCTTTTTGAACACTATTCTCTATTAAAATTTATTCACATAATTGAAAACATATATGAACAATAATAGTATCGTATATGATATTGTTCAATTTTTCGTAACAATTACAACAATTTCTAAATATCAACTTTTAATTTACCATTGTTATACGTAGATAAACATATTAACGGTTAAACATGTCTTTTGAACGACGTACAAAAAGCAAGAGTGGTGGGACAGAGGGAGTACATGCTAATTGGTACTCCCTACATCCCACTCTAAATTGTTTGTTTACCTTTTTAGAGTCAAATGTGTAAACTTTGACCCTAAATAAAAATCAATATATAAATAATAAAGACAAAATTAAATTTTTTGGTCCCTTACATATTGTTCAATACCTTCTTTTGGCCCCTAAGGCCAATACCGCGTTTGTTCAGCACTTAACATACTAAAATTGATTTGTTTGATCCCCAGAGGTGGTTTTCAGGTAAACCGGAATGGTTTTCAAATATAATTAGGGGTATTTTAGTAATTTTACTATTTAAAAATATTTTCAATTAAAAATTCCTAATTTATATTTCTTTTTTTTTCTTTTCTATTTCTATTTATTTTTCCTTTTTTATTTCACGCCGCCTCCCAGAATCATCTTCTTCCCGAGCTCCTTGCTATTAGTGCGAATTGTGTCATCATCTTCATCTTCTCGTTTCACTTGCGCCGGAGGAAACATCATCTCCAGTTGCGAGGTTGACACGTCGGGAAGAAAGATCTGGCACCGCCTCGGGTAAATTGCCTTCCGTTTTCCAATCGGATTGCTCTGCCTTTTTCGGCACCGACGGACAATCCATTACCGGCAGAATTTTCTGATCCGGAGTCTTGAAACCCTCGTTGTCTCCTTCCCCAACGTCGAATTCCCCAAGGAAGGCTGATTCCTCACTGATTCCATCGACGAAACTGACGTTTCTCTGTCACTATTATCTTACGGCGGTGCGGCTTCGGGAATCTTTGAATCAAACGACCCTTCTCCGCCGCCATCTCCTTCCTCCGCTAGCTCAATCGGCAGGCTCAACATCACCACCAGAGTTGGGTTTGATTTTCGTAAATCCGTAGGCAGATTTAGCGGTGGAGTAGGGCCTGATTCAGCGGACGAAGAAGGCTGGTTGGGGTGGAGGGCAGGTTGGATGGAGTCCGGTGGGCAGGTTGGGACGAAGAGGGCTGGTCAGATGGCATTCGGCAAAGAGAAAATCGGAGAAGAGGAAGGCTGTTCAGAGCCACTGGTCTAATTTTTTAAAAACTTACCAATTTAGCTATTGACTTCACCTGTAAACCACCTTTGGGGACCAAACAAATCAATTTCAGTATGTTAAGTACTGAAAAACCATGGTATTTGTCTTAGGGACCAAAGGAAGGTATTGCACATTATGCAAGGGACCAAAAAAATAATTTAGTCAATAATAAATATATTATGTAAGATATTGTTAGATTTGTCTTAGTATCTATTTTCTAAATATTATTTTTTTCATGCAAAATTATTATACGTAACTAGAGATATTTACGGTCAAACATGCTCATTGAAGACTGTAAAAAAATAAATAAACAATTTAGAGTGGGACGGAGGGAGTATGTTACTATGTGTACATGTTACTACTTTGTCATGGAACTTGAGGTCTCCAATCTCCAGCATTTTAGTACTGTCAAGACAATCTGTAATAATGGAATTTGCTAAGAGCATGTGCAATGGGTCTTTTTTGTGGTATCTTTTTTTTAAGAAACCACAGAGAAACCCCAAAGAAACCCCAAAGGCCCACAATGGGGTCTCTTGTATGGTTTCTTCAAAAGAGACCAACCACTTCAACCCATGTGCTTAGGCCTGCGCTGACGTGCGGGCCATTTCTTGTCCCCTTAAGGGGACACATGGCAACATATTACTGGGCCACATGTCCTACTATTGCTGTATTTATTTTTTTTTCACCTAGTCACGTGGCGTCATTTGATTGGGCCACGTGTCCGTAATTAATTTTCCTAAATTTCTGCCTGTGATTTTTTTATTTTAATTTACTGAGTGTAATTTAAAATTTTGTTTTTTTACATTTTAATTTTTTTTAAATGAAGTAATGTAAATTTTAAATTTTAAAAAATAAATTTAAATTTGAAAAATCTGAATTCAATTTTAAAATTAAAAATGTATTGTTAAATTTAACATTCAATTTATTTTGGGTTGGCAAAGTTATTTAAATTAAATATTCAATGTAAAATTAATCTGTAGGATAGCATTAAAAAAAAGTGGGGTTCATTGAGTGATCTCTCTACCATTGTGGGGGTAAAAATGGAGTGGTCTTTTTGTGATTGTGTTTGGTGAGATAGAAGTGAGAGATGAAATTTTTATTTGGAAGAAACTACAAGAGTGGTGTCTACCATTGTACATGCTCTTAGGGCATGTACAATAGGTCTCTTTTGTGGTCTCTTATTTTGTAAGAGACCACAAAGACCCATAATAGGGTCTCTTGTGTGGTCTCTTAAAAATAAGACCGGTCCGCGGTCTCCACAAGAAGAGACTGTCTCATCCATTTTTCTGCCCACGTGCATGCCCAACAATTGCCCAGTTTTTTTTGTTTTGTTTGGACACGTGATGCCATTTGATTGGGCCACATGTCCACACACATACACACACACACATATATATATACTCCCTCTGTCCCTAGTTAATTTGCAGAAAGAGAATTTTTTGGGGCAAAAAGGAACAGTGAAAATGGTACTGATGTAATTGACAAAAGCTGAAATTGGCAGTCTAGAAATTGGTGAAAGTACTGTATTAACAGTACTGCGGGAAAGGTTGAAAACCTGTTAAATTTTTTTTGAGGATTAAAATTTTCCACCAAAACTAATCTTTGGCTCCAATTTTTTTTATAATTTTGGAGCCAAAATACAACTTTTAATCTACTGCATACAACTGCTCCAAAATTCACACTATGTCCTATAAATACATCATTTGTTGCACCATACATTTCAAACCCTAAAAAATTCAAAAGAGAGCTCTCAAAAAAATATTTGGCCAGTTCTTGAAGAACTGGCCAGGATCCTAACCCTCTTCTTTTGTTTTTTCATCCTTGACCTTGAGGCTGTGATGGTGGGCAAAAATTTGACGGATGAGCAGATGCAACATGTTATTTTCTTCTCCAAAACATAAAAAATGGACAAATGAAACACAGTTTGCGTGTTGACGCAGCAGAAAGGTGGGCTGTGTCAATTAGAACCATCAGCACCATTTGGTGATGAGTGAAGCAACAACTGGTTAATGGTGAACCAGTGAACGCCCGCTGAAGAAGGCACGGGCGGTGTGGCCCAAACAAGAAGCCAATCGATCTCGATGCCTTAATGGCGCTGTCATTGAGGGATAGGCAAATCTGTAGAAGCACAACAGTAGGTTTACACGTGGGTAAGAGCACAATCCAAAAAGCAATAGCAAACAACAAAATACGGAGCCACACCAACGTTGTTCATCCATGCTTGGCACAAGCATGCAAGGAAACAAGGTTGGAATGGTGCCTAACCAAGCTGGAATGCAACATAATGTTCAAGGACATGCACAATGTCATCCACATTGACGAAAAGTGGTTCTATATCACAGAGGCAACAACCAAGTTTATTCTAGCCCCTAATGAACTAGAACTATACACAGTTGTTCAAAGTAAGCATTACATTCCGAAGCTAATGTTTATGTGTGCTGTGTGTAGACCAGTAATAAATATGCATGGTAATGTTCTTTTCGATGGTAAAATAAGGATCTTTCCATATATGTAGTACATAGCAGCGAAGTACACAACAGTGAATAAGCCTAAGGGTACACTGGTTCTAACACCCATTCAGTTAATCAATAGAGACACCGTAGGCATAAACCGATTTATGAACTCATACCAGCCATAAAAGCAAAATGGCCACCTTGGGAAAGTAAACAAATATTCATACAACAAGACAATGCCCCATCCCATATTTATGCTAATGACCCTGAATTTTTAGCTGCAGCCACCTTAGACGGGTTTCATATCCAATTAGTGTGCCAACCTACCAAGTCACCCGAACTAGACATTCTGGACTTAAGGTTTTTTGCTTCAATACAAAGCCTCAAATACCAGAACCCTAATACAATGCTAGATGGTTTATTAAATGCAGTGAATGATGCTTTCAAAAGAGAGGACCCCAAAGTTATTGATAAGATTTTCCTGAGTTTACAATGTGTCATGGTAGAAATCATGAAGTGCAGGGGTGGGAATGAATTCAAACTGCCACATATGGGAAAAGGTCGTCTAAGGAGGATGGGATTACTTCTAGAAAACCTAATTGTGGATTCAGAGCTGGTTAGGAGCTGTTTACAGCATCTGATTGGGATTGGAAGGACCGGGAATGTTAGGGATCTGATCCTAAGTATGGAACTAGCTCAATGAAGGTTCATCTTTTTTTGTAGGGTTATGCTTCTAGAATTTGTTCTAGAGTAAACATACATTGTATTTTGTGAATGTGCGTTTATAGGGCAACCTTGTAAAGGCTTGGATGGCTGAAATCCCTTTTGATAGCAAGCTTTATTTAAAAGACTAAGGATGATGTGAGGCAAAAATGGAGCATGTCCAGAAGTAACAGACAATGGCAGGTAAGGCACATACAATCAATATTAACAAACGTGGGACAAACATCATAGGCTGCCATCCTAATGTTTTCAACAAAACATGGTTGCACCCTAAGAGTTTAATTATAATTAATGTCATCATAGGTGGCTATCAACTAGGTAGGATCACCAAAGTTTTACTTCTTTAAGCTCTCCTTCTGAAAACTCTCTCACGGAAATCCGAGCAATCCCTTCGCCTAACGGCTATATTGCCGCCGTCTTCCACCCTGCCATGGCGGCACCTGCGCCATGGAGCAGGGAAAAACCCTCTTTCGCCCAAGCTTTGAAACAATCCCATCAATTACCCGACCCTGATTCACCAGAACTCCATCCCCATTTCAATTACAAGGGTGAATTAGCGGTACTATACCCAGAGGAGGAAGTGGACATCCTTGCCGCTCCATTCTCAAAAGCGTTGGTCGGAAAGTTCAGTCGCGGACGCCCCACAATGGACTTCCTCAGAAAACAGATCAAGACGGTCGGTTTCAAGGGCGACGTGCAGTTATCAGCGATGGACTCAAGGCACGTCAGAATAACCTTCGACATCGACGAGGACTACCATCGTTGCTGGCTCAAACGCACCTGGTCCATGGGGGGGGGGATATTATGCGTATCATCAAATGGACAAAACATTTCGACTACGATGAAGAATCTGCTCTAGCACCGGTATGGCTCACTGTGGAATTCCCCCCGGTATATTTCTTCCACCCTAAAGCTATAACAGATTTGGGAAATTCTCTAGGAGAGCTTCTTTTTGCTGATGCACCTACTAAGAACCTAACTAGGCCCTCCACAATTAGACTCTGTGTGGAGATGGATGTTTCGAAGCCAAGACCAACTAAGATAAGACTAGGTTCTATAGCACATAACAAATCATATGCCATTTCCTATGAAGACTTCCCTCAGTGCTGTAAGAAATGCCTAAAATTAGGTCATAATGAACCCTATTGCAAAAGGGATCAAGTGATGAAAACTTCTAAGGAACCCTCGGGCTCAGGAATTAACATTAAGGTTGCTGATCCTAAACATCCTGAGGCAGCCTTGCCTAAGGAAATCAGGAACCCATATAAGAGCAATAAGGGAAGGAATCAAGAAACAACTAGGGTATATCAACCTAAGCAGAACCAAAGCCTGCAGAAAGTGATAATCCCTAACACAGTTGCCCCTAATCAAAGTGAGCAAGACATAGCGTCCACGTCTGGTAATAGATTTGCTGTATTAGAGGAAATAAATACAGTTGACCAGCATAACCAAAGGCCAGCCCTAAGCCCCAACCACCATAAGGTAGCAGAATCAACTCCTCTTCAGGTAAACATGCCTGAGAAAGGAAATCAGTTAACACAAGGCTCAATGGCACAGCAGAAGCTAACTCACAGGTGATCATTGAGAATGGGAATTCTAATTTCTGGATAGCCAACTGGCTTGGCTCAGGTCCCCTGATTAACCAGGTTGATGATAATCAGGTACAAGCAAACTTTCCATTCCTTACTGTTTCTGAGTTTATGATGAACAAAGGTCAGTATATTCAAAGACTTGCATGCCTTTTCAATTCTGATATAAATGCTGAACTTTCAAAGGACATGAACCTAACTGATAAAATGGATTACTTGATATGGAAACCTGATATTCATGGTATCTTTACAATTAAATCAGCATACTAAGTGTTAAGACCAAAAAAGCCTGAAGTGCAGATTTTCAAAAGAATTTGGATCAAAACCATACCCAAGAAAATTAGCTTCTTCATGTGGAAAATGATTTTAGGTGCACTTCCATTTGCTGATATCTTAATGGAAACTGGTTTACATTTACCATCCAAGTGCACAGAGTGTGATAGCATAGACTCTCTATCCCATTTCTTTAATTCTTGTGCTATAGCAAAGTTTTTATGGACTAAGCTGCATGAAGCTCTACACATCACAGATAGATCTTTCAGTAATATTAGGGAGAGGTTGGCTTTTTACTGGTCTTTCAAACATTCATCATCATCGTACTGCTCCCTAATGACTGTATTGCCATGCATAGTTTGCTGGGAATTGTGGAAAGTCAGAAATAAATGGATTCATGAGAACAAAAGGAGCAATGCTCCTGTAATTTGGAAATGCATTTCAAATTTATGCTCACTGCTATACTCGATTCATCCCCAAGATATTTGCCATCTGAATTGTCAACTCATTAGTAATGGATTATTGCCTTGTATTACAAGGAGAAGAATTACTAGACTTTACCTAATTAAGTGGGAACCTCCGGATATAGGATTAAAAGTGAACTGTGATGCAGCAATACATGGTGACAATGTTGGGATAGGATGTGTTATAAGAGATGCAAATAAAGGGATTACACATGCTGTATCATCTTTCATGACCACAGATAATGCCTGTTTTTCCTCTTATATTGTAGTGATCCGAGCTGAGATGATGGCTATACTTATGGGACTTCAAGTAGCGGAGGGAAGGACGGAGCGTCTTCACATCCAATCGGACTCTCTGGCAGCAATAAGAACCATCCAGGGGCAGCCTTGCCCATGGCCACTTAGACCAATCCTGCAAAAGATTATAATGGCCACTACACGGTTCAGGCAGGTTCTTTTCAGTCACATTCATAGAGATGGAAATCAAACACCAGACTATCTGGCTAAATTAGCAATCAGGAAAGGAAACTCCTCGCAGCTTGAAGATTTGCTCACATCACAGCGTTTTCTCTTTCTCAACCGTAGGGAAACCCTATTCCCTCAATTTCGATGGAAACATAAGTTCAGTAACTAGTTGCTCATATGTATAGGCTTGATATGTATAGATTTTGCTGGTTAGCTTTCTCTTGATGGTCTGGCCTTCGCGAGCTTCACACAGGGGGTGGAAGGCTTGCCGAAGGAATCACTGTCAAGAGCACAGTATTAAATTCAGTTTTAGTCTAGCTTAGGAGCTGGCTCTATCAGTCTTGTAATGCTATTTCTTTTTCTGGGTGTGGGAGCCCTAATCAATATCCTCGCTCACTATTGAGTGTTTTGCGGAAAAAAAACTAGGTAGGATCACAAACTCAAATAATTTCAGCGCTGTTTATATTCATTATCATGCCCCGCCAAGTTTCAGATCAATTTATAGACTAATAAGCATAACTGCATGTAATATTCATTCATCACAGCTTCATCATCAATAAGGGACAAACATCACATACGCAACACATGTTTCACATGCAAAATGTGACTTATCAAAAAGAATCACATGTTATTGCTCCATTCACAACCCCAAAACAGAAACATGCCAAACCAGGTTAAGTGCAAAATAAACACACATAAGCAAGACTGCATATTCAGATATTTTGTATAAAACATGATTGCTACCTCAACAACAAACATCATTATCATGCACACTAAAACAGCAGAGTAAGCATAATGATTCATGAAATAGAAAAAAAAATTAGCGAAACATGAGAGACACAACCTGATTGCAGTGATGGAACTGGCAAGACAACAATACTTTAGCACACTTTTGACCCACGATCATTTTTCCCCTTCTCTGCGAACTCAGGCCCAGCTTCAGCCAAATACTTTTCAGCCCTCTCCACCATGGCATACATTTCACGTCGCACGGCTGACATTGCAATGTCTTGCCTAATCCATGGTGTTTCAGGTGGTTCATGCTTAGGCCAATTACCGAGGTATAAGGTTGCACCTGTTTCAAAGAATCCTAGTTCCCCATACTTGGGAAACTCATTTCCTTTGAAGTAAACAGAGGGGTGTGGGTCAAACTCAGAATCAGACTCTGAGTCACTGCCTGAGAGGGAAAGTAACTCAGGTTTGGGATTCCCAGATGTAGAACTGGAATCCGAATGGGGCTGTGACTTAGCATTATGTAACTCAAAATTAGATTCTGGGTGTGGCTGGGACTGTGACTCCGAAATGATATGTACATATTCTGATTCTTCATCAGATGGGGGCTGTGATTCAGTCCAGCCCATGTGTGATAGATTAACAGGACTGAAATGCATAGCTATGGATAGGGGTGGGCAAAAACACCAAAAACCAAAATCCAAACCGAAAATTGAATTATCTGAATTCGAATAAACCGAACCAAATTTAATATACGATTTTTGGATATCCGAATTGAATAAACCGAATTCCAAATATGGTTTTTGGTTCGGTTTTGGATATTAAAACTCAAACCGAAATCCGAACCGAATACCAAATTGTAATTAATTAAATAAATTAAATATATATACATATAATAATTAAATTTTAAAACAACAAAATTCAATTTATAAATAAATTTAAGTTGGAGGACCAATCTTTAAATTAAAAAATTATCCCCAAACTCTAAAACCTAAGTAAGTTTGTGGAGTGCTTGAAGGTGAATGTGAATGTGGATTGCTTGAAGGCTTGAAGAATGTGAAAGTTTTGAAGATGAATATTAAAATGAACTATTTTTCTTTAATCTTAAATGTAATGCTAAAATATTTATGGTTTAATTTGTATTGTATTTGTTGGATTTTTATTTTGAAAACTTGATTTTGATGATATAGAAATTAGATGACACATTTTTATTTAATTTAAAGTTAATTTATATGATTTTAGTAATTAATTTTTAAAATAAAAAATCAATTCGGTTTATTCGGGTTGAATTCGGTTTCAAACTGAAACCGAATTCCGAATTCGGTTCAGATGATTCGGGTTATTCGGGTTGGATTTGGTTTTTGGTTTTTTAGAGGCAAAACCAAATAACCCTAACCGAATAAACTAAAAACCGATTAAACCGAACCGACGCCCACCCCTAGCTATGGACCAGTCCTCTGAACATGTTTCAGAATCAGTCCAAGACAAAGGATCGTTTTCCTGAACACTATCCAGTGAGGGCTGTGATTTAATAAAACTGGGACTTAGAGTAGGACTGGGAACTGTTAGTGCGTTAGAGTGAACATCATTCAAGGGTTGGCTGGGGGCTAAAGTTTCACGCCCCTCCAAATCCCTGTCCCTATGTGACATTTTCAAACGTAAAAACAGATGGCTGAGGCTATTGATAACTACAGAGAAACTAATTCACACTGTAGAACAACGACTGATCAACATAAGAGAACAAAGGCTACTGAACAGAGGTTGTTGACAGAAATTGATGAATATAGGAGAACACAGGCAATTGACAACTATAGAGTATCTGAAACTACAATGAGCGAACATGCTAATAACAATTTCACAGTAATTATTGTGCACAAAAACACAGATCTAAAACAGAGGAGTACAGAAATGTAGCCAAGTTTCGTAGATCTAAAACGGAGAACATGTTGACCATGAAATGTATGGGGAAAATAACAGATCCCAGAACAAAGATGAACATGCACAACTCTCACCCGACAAATACGGGGATTAAAACTTATTTGACTAGAGAAATGGAGTACCAAGATAAAAGCCCTAACAAATCTCAAAGATTACAGCAAGGAAATATTAGTTTATAATTAAATCTAACTGTAAAACATCAACTAAGGACAAAATCATGCATGAAACAATCAACCTCTACTCATGCCTTGTTTCATGCATGATTAGTAAACAATAGCAGCCAAAGTTCGATTCAGGTTAAATTTGGAAAACCCCAAATTAGAAAAACAGTAATGCTAATTTTTGAAAGCAGAAACCACTTTTCAATTATTAAGCAAAAACAAGAGCAACTATTACTAAAACCCTAATCCACAAACACAAAACTATGAAGAACGAAAACAATATTATGAAGAACAACACAAAAAGAGGCGAGAAACCCACTTCACAGAATGTTTAAAAACAGATCTTGAAAATTTTCTTTGGTGTGCAAAACCCAACAACAAAAAACTATTAAAACCTAATCGATCAACACCAAATAGTGAAGAACACATTGAATTATAGCAAGATGAACAGAAACATATGCGAAATGGGGTAAAAAACGAAGCGAAATGGGATAAAAAATGAAACGAAATGGGAGAGGATCGGCTAGGGTTTGAGGGATTGGGAGAGAAAGGAGAGGAGCGGTGTGGAGCGAAAAAGGAGAGAGCAAGCATGGTGGTTGAGAGCAATAATGGAGCAACGTGAATAGTGAAAGAGAAATAATGGAGCAAATGCATGTGATATTGTCAGGCGTGAAAGAGCAATAATGGAGCATACGCCTCCAGCACGAATACCAAGACAATTAAATGGAGATAAATTCAAATGCCTCCAGCCTTAATTAATTAGCCATTAAGGCTGTAAATATGTATTGGCTTAGGGGCAGTTTTGTCTTTTCAGAAGGAGTCAACTAGGCCAAAATTAGTAAAAGCTGATCTTGTGCAATTTAAATAGGGACAACCCAAAATAGAAAGTGTGCAGTTTAACCTGGGATGGATATATATAAATTTTCTACTTTTAATTTTCTGATTTTAATTTTCTGGTTTTAATTTTAAAAATTCATTTTTTTCATTTTAAAGTTTTCTGCTTTTAATTAAAATTTTAAATTTCGTTTTTTAAATTTTAATTTTTTTAAAAAATGAACTTAAATTTATAAAATATAAATTCAATTTTAAAATTATTTTGGGTGAATTATTAAATTTCACATTTCAATTTATTTTGGGTTGACAAATTTATTTAAATTAAATAATGAAGGCAAAATTAATGAGTATGATAGAGAATATCAAGTGTGGTCCACGGAGTGGTCTCTTAGTAGTCTCTACTATTGTGGGCATGTGCAGTGGTGATCTCTTAAAATTAAAAGACCGTTCTAGAGACCGAAAATCACCACAGTGGTGGTCTCTAGAATGGTCTCTTAACAAGAGACCACTTAAAAGCCTCTTGCTAGGCCATGGGCAGTGGTAGAGACCGCTAGCGGTCTCTTACCAATTAAATATTTTTTTTTCTCTCTCTCTTCCACCTCAGCTTAAGAGACCACGTAAGAGACAACCTTTTTTTTCTCCACAATGGTTAAGAGACCACTATATACTATTCATGGAACCCACTTGATTTTCTCTATCCTACTCATTAATTTGACCATTAAATTTTATTTTAAATAAATTTGTCCACCCAAAATAAGTTGAATGTGAAATTTAATGATATGTTTTAATAT
Organism: Rubia yunnanensis; assembly: GCA_037428765.1. NCBI lineage: Eukaryota > Viridiplantae > Streptophyta > Magnoliopsida > Gentianales > Rubiaceae > Rubia > Rubia yunnanensis. The sequence continues at coordinate 69,800,462 of CM075071.1, read as the reverse complement.
TTAAAATATAATTTCGTTTTTTTCAAAATATGTTAAATAATTTGTTTTTCTCGTTCTTGTCAATATCATGCTTCAGTGTAAAAAAATAAAATTAATTTCAAATTATTAAAACGAAATTAAAAAAATAAATAATAAGAGAATTCAATTTTTTTAAATTATATAAAAACATTAAAATTGCAAAAACCAATTATAACAACTATAAAAATTACAGAACATACTAAATTCTGAATTTGAAAATGGACGGTAATTCGAATTTTGCGAAGAATTTTCCAAATTGAAAGAATTTGGAATTACCATATCTTTGCCCTTCAACGTTCTTCGTAGATCCATCCCACAAAATGAATTACAACGTAGAATATGAATTAGTGAGGTAGAAGTACTGGAATTGGAAGTAGTGTGATGAAATGAGTTGAAATCATCTGTATTTATAGGCAAAAAGTGGAGGAAGATGGAATAAAAAATTAAAATTGAAATTATGAAAAAATAAAAAAATAAAAAAATATGGAAAATTTTTCCAAAAAATACTGTGGGGACACGTGTCAACACCAGAATGGGACACGTGTCCCATTCAAAATTTTAAAAAAGAGCAGAAAATTAGTGGGACACGTGTCTTCCCCAGGATGGGACACGTGTCCCATTCAAAATCCAAAAAAATTGCATGAGCTTAGTGGGACACGTGGCCCAATGAGGGGGTGACACGTGTCCCATTTGGACCAAAAAAAAGGGCCGCATTTCAGCGGCCCTAGCAGCACATGGGTGCCATCATTTTTTGACCCCATCAACGGTCTCTTGACCGGTCTCTTAGCAAGAGACTCTTGAGTGGTCTCTTGTTAAGAGACCACTCAAGAGACCACCACTGTGGTGGTTTTCGGTCTCTTGAACGGCCCTAAGAGCATATGCAATGGTAGAAATCGCTACCGGTTTCTTACCAATTAAATATATTAATTCTCTCATTCTCTCTCTTCCACATAATCTTAAGAAACCACTTAAGAAACCACCTTTTTTTTTATCTCCACAGTGGTAAGAAACCACTTTTGACTATTCATTGACCCCATTTGATTTTCTCTATCCTACTCATTAATTTTACCATTAACATTTAATTTAATTTAACTTTTTCACCAAAAAAAAGTTGAATGTGAAATTTAATAATACATTATAATTTTTATTAATAGAATTTCGTTTTATTTTAAAAAGTATAAAATAATTCTTTTTTAATTTTCATGATTTATTAATAAAAAATGAAATGAAATTTCTTTTTTCTTGTCATGAAATTGTTAAATATTTTGTTATCTATAATAAAGAATAAGATATATTAATTTTATAAAAATAGGTTAAAAAATGACATTAGAAAGGCAAATTATAACGAGAAGATAAATTAAAATAAATATTTAAGTGATAAAATATTTGATCTAGTTCGACCAATTATTACGAATTGAAAATAGAAATAAGGATCTAGTATGACCAATTATTACAAATATGAAACTGAAATATTGATCTAGTCTGACCAATTATTACTAATACAAAACAAAAAAACATGGATGACAGAACCATACCGACATGCTAATTTTGACCACCCAAATATTGGTACAGATGTTCAGTTAGGTCGTTTTTCAATTGTTCATGTTTAGCTCTGTTGCGTACTTCCATCCAATTTTGTTTGAAAGTCGGTAGATCAGCATGTCGCTCTGCGTTGTAATGCCAAGGAGAGTCGTTGATTTGGTCATAATCACCTGGTTGAACCCGCAACCCATAGGTATCTCTTTCATCTTTGATGTGCAGTATGATATATGTTGTGCAGTATGATACAAGCTATCATAATTTCACCTAACGAAAATAAATGATGTACATTTCATAATTTAAATAATATAAAAATAATACTATTTAATATATTGTGATTTAAATACTTTAAAATAAATACTACATGTAAGTTAACAAAAATTGTCTACACATAAATGAATAATATATCGAATATACTAATTTTAAAATATAACATAAATAAATAAAGGCAATAAAAATTAATGATGAACTGGATTCTTCATAATTAAAATATAACACATTAAGATAGGGTTTACCATCCGGAACTTCGTGACTTCCAAATTGACGCCCATGGTCATTTGCAAAATTTTGACCCGGTGAACCCCGACCTCCTTGGCAGCAAAATGATCCCGATTCGTTAATTGCATCAAGGTGTGGAGAATGAAAGTTTGGACTATAAAAGTTTGGGTAGGTATTTTGCGATTGGGCGTTAGGATTTTGGAAATAGTGGTTCGGGTAAGGAGAGTTCATGTATGCATTTTGGGAAGAGTTATATTGATTTTAGAAATTCAACTACGAATGTTGGGAATTCATATAAAAATTGGGCGGGATGTTTGGCAAATTTTCATAAAATTCCAAATTTGAAATTGGACGAATATTCGGATTTTGGGATCAATTTTTGGAATTAGAAGAATTTGGAATTACCTTATCTTTCCCATTCGACGGTGTTCATGAATCCATTTCAAAAATTGACTTCCAAAGTGAATATTGGAGACAAATTTAGGAGATGAAAGATTGAGGTAGAAGTGTTGGAATTGAAAGAGGTGTGGTTAAATTGGGTGAATTGACTCTATTTATAAGTTTAAAAAAAAAGAGCCGTTCAAAAAAATTCAACTCATTTACATATCTGAAATTCAATTTTTTAAATTAAATTTACAAATTTTTTTAAAATAGCCATTGGGACACGTGTCTCATTTAAATATGTACACAGATTTTTCCATTGAGATGGACACGTCGCCATATAAGTGGGACACGTGTCCAACTCATTTTTTTGAATCAACCATCCGAATTTTAAAATCTGTTGCACATGTGACCCAATCAGAAGGTGCCATGTGTCAACGGATTTAAAACAAACAAATAAATAATTCTGCATGTGGGACACGTGGCCCAATGCATGGGTGACATGTGTCCCACTGAGGCAAAAACAATGGGCCGCAGCAGGCGGCCCGTATGCCATGTGCTCCCACTTACACCACCGGTTTCTTAACTGGTTCTCTAGTTGGCAACTATGGGCCGGTTTCTTAACAAGAAACCGGCCTAGAAACCACCACTGTGTGTGTTTTCAGTTTTTAAAGCGGTTTTTAAAATTTAATAAACCCCACTGCACTTGCCCTAAGAGACCAAGCAAGAGACCGCTCGTGGGGCCCAAAACTGACCAACGCATGTGGTGCTAGGGTCGCTGAAAAGCGGCCCTTTTTTTGGTCCGTAAGGAACACATGTCGCCCCCTGAGTGGGCCACGTGTCCCACTAAGCCGCTGTATTTTTTTTAAATTTTCTATTGAGGACACATGTCACCCAGGGATTGAGCCACGTGTCCGCAACGGCTATTTTCTGATGTGGGGGTTGAAAATTTTGTTGAATGGGACACGTGTCCCATTCTGGTGGCGACACGCATCCCAAATGTATTTTTTTGAAATTTTTTCTAAATTTTTAAAAATTTTAAGAATTTCAATTTTAATATAATTTTGATTTTCAAATTGTAATAATTGGTCGGACTAGATCAATATTTTATTTAGTATTTTCTGTAATTTTTATAATTGTTATAATTGGTTTTTGCAATTTTAATGGTTTTTATATAATTTTAAAAACATGGAATTCTCTTATTATTTATTTTTTTAATTTCATTTTAATAATTATATTAAATTTCTCATTCAATTTATTTTGGGTGGATAAATTTATTTAAAATAATATTTAATGGTCAAATTAATGAGTAGGATAGAGAAAATCAAGTGAGTTACATGAATAGTACATAGTGGTCTCTTACCATTGTGAAGAAAAAAAAGGGATTGTCTTTTAAATAGTCTCTTAAGCTGAGGTGGAAGAGAGAGATAAAAATAATATATTTAATTGATAATAGACAAATAACGGTCTTTACCACTGCCTATGGTAAGGGTGGCTCTGCCCATTGCCCATTGCCCATGGTAAGGCACTGCCCATGATAAAAATGGGTCGATTTGTGATTGTTTTTGGTGGGGTGGAAGAGAGATGAAATGTTTAATGGGAAGAAATCACAAAAGTGGTCTCTTGTGGTCTCTACCATTGCATAAAGCTCTAACTGATCATCACTCACTGTATATAAAATTTTATTACTCCTCTTGTTTTACTATTTATGGCACTATATGTTTAGCTGCTTGGATTTAGGTAAAGAATGTGAGTGAATGAAATTGAATGTAGAAAGTAAAAAGTGGAACGAATGAATGAAATTGAGAAAATCTTGCCAAAAATGGAAAGGATGTCAAATAAAATAAAATATCCATTTACAGTAAGTGTGTCATAAATAATAAAATAAAGGGAGCATATTATTTATTTTATTTTTCTTGCATACATTTTTTAAAAGTCATATATTTTTTTTTCTTTTACTATTCGAAAATGAGAGTCTGTTTCTCACTGACCCCCCACCCCAACTCTTTTGTTCACAACTTTACGCCATCAAAATTAGTTAGGGGCGGCGAAAAATTTAATGACTAAACTAAAGTTTAAATAACTGTATTTTATATCATTTATAATAGGTAACTTCTTGAGAAGAACGGTTTTTCCGAAAATACGAGATTTAATTAAAATAATAAAAGATAAAAGGTGTTAGTTGCAATATTAAAAATTTATTATGAAACATGTAGTAATTATAATGTTTATAACCCGATTCATGCAACCCAAAAATTTTATCTTCATTTCTTCTAATTTACACTTTAAACCTTGATCTTTCCATGGCTTATGAAAAAATCGTCTTTCAAGAGACGGGCTCTTTAAAATATTTTAATTTTTCTTTTAAAAAAATGAATTTATTAAAATATTTGTGAATGTGATTAATGGATCAATTTGGAATTTTAAAAACCAAATAAAAACCGCCTCTTGAAAGATAGTCTTTCCATAAGTCATGGAAAGATCAAGGTTTAAACTGTAAATTAGAAGATATAAAGATAAACTTTTTAGGTTGCATTAATCGGGTCATAAATCTATAATTATTGCACGTTGTATAATAAATAATATTGCAACTAATTTTATAACTATAATTCAACCCCATCTTTCTATATTTCTATGGAAAGACGATTTTTCCCAAGACTTTATCCCATTTTAATGCTAATTCAAGTAGTTTAATTTAGTTGTCATTATATTTGGGTTGAATTTCAAATTTAAATTTAAAAGATCCACTCAATCGAATCGAATTGAACAAAACAAAATTCAATTATTGAGTTTGAATCATTTCCCTTCTTGTGTTTCTATATTTTTGATATACTTTCTTTTTCTTGATAAATTTTTTTCATTTTCATCTGGCAAAGTCTTGGGAAAGACGGTCTTTCCATAGGCTTATGGAAAGACGGGGTTTAATTTGAATAATAAAAGGTAAAAGGTCTTAGTTGCAACATTAAAAATTTAGTATGCAACATGTGGTAGTTATAAAATTTATACTTTGAGCCCTGGTCTTTCCATGACTTATGGAAAGACCGTCTTTCAAGAGACGCACTCTTTTCATCTACTCTTTATTCATTTTCTTTTTTAAACTCAATTTCTTCTTTCATTTCATTCAACTAAATTCAAACATCCAACATTATAGTGCCAACTTATATAAATAGTACTATAGGAGTACATTAGTTGGCAAGTGTGAATGGTGACAAAAAGCACCTCTCCGCAATAATATACTCCCTTCGATTTTTTAACATTGGCTCCGGTTTACCATCAAACATACCTTCAAAAATTTTACTTGCATACAATAACAAACGTTATGTGAGGTATTTTAAAATTCTCCTGAACATGTAATTTATAAAAAATAGAATTTTATAATTGTTTATTATATAAAATTAAAGTTATTTAGTTCAAACATGTCTTAAAAAGTTTTGGGGGTTTTGGGGTGGGGTGGGGTGGGGGTGGGGGTGGGGGTGGGGGTGGGGGTGGGGTGTGTGTGTGTGTGGGGTGGTGGTGGTGGTGGCGGCAATCATTGTTAAGAAACAACAGGGAGTGCAAAATGTTAATTGAACATGAGAGTAACGTGCAGTATTTTATATATTGAGTCCGTTTTCGGGAACCCGTTAATTAAAATATACAGTATTATGTTTCCACTTTTTTTTGGTTTCTCTTAGAATAAGTACTCCCTCCGTTTTTTTAATAGTGACATACTTTTTAATTTGGGATATTTCTTTTATATTGAGATTTTCTATTTATGACAAGTTTAAGTTTATTACACCCCTTCATTTTACTTTTTCTTCTTTCAATCCAATTTTATCCACTCATTTAACATCTCCTAAATTCTAAAAAAAAAAAAATGATGTGCCAACAGAGGGAGTACTAAACAAGCAAACACTTCATGATTGTAAAGTTTTTATTTTGTGATTCCTTTAAAATTTTAGGGTTAAAAATAAGATAAATTTTAGTTCATGATTGTAGGGTATATAAATTGTAGAGTCCGTATCTTGAAAATCGTCTTTTCATACGCCATGGAAGACCAAGATTTAAACTATAAATTGAAAGAAATAAAGATAAAATTTTAGAGTTGCATTAATTAGGTCATAAACTTTATGCTTACTGCATTTTACATTATAAATTTCTAATATTACAACTAAACCTTTTACTCCTCCTGTTTTGTTATTTATGACACACTAACTATAAATTGATGTTTTCTTTTATTTGACACTCATTCTATTTTTGGCAAGATTCATTCAATTTCATCCACTCTTTCTACTTTTTATTTTCTACATTCAATTTCATCCACTCATTTTCTTCACCTAAATCCAAGCATCTAAACCTATGATGCCATAAATAAATAAAATGGAGGGAGTGCCTTTTTATTATTATAATTAAATCTCGTATTTATATAACCTTATGAAAAGATGTTTTTTTCCAAGAGTGTCATTTTTGTATTGCTCATAGATCAAAACAATTATTTATCTTTGCTTTGACACGTGAGCAATATAAATAATCTCACTGTAAGATAATCCAAAACTAATAATTATTGGCTTTTTTTTTCGAAAAAAAATTTATTGGCTTTGTTATTCCGGCATTATGCATCGAGAATAATTTGCCTGAAATTTGAGGTCCGATATTACCAAAGTTGCATCCTTCAAAAACTAAAACAATACAACTGTCCACACACAAATTTTTTGTTTTAATGAAGAGAAATAGCGACAAAACACACGAGTATTTCATTTGAAGGGCATTCATTTTTATCATTTTTTTTGCCATTCACAAGAGTGAAACATTATTTGGTCCAACTTTTCTTTACAGTGACTGCATTCAAACAATATCACCAAAACTGAATCATAAACAACCGGGGAATTTGTACAGAATATTTTTCACGTTCTTAAAAAAATATGTTTTACTATAAATATATATATAGTTACGTATAGTAAAGGCATAAAAAAAGTTAATATACAAGAAATACATATTACAATGAATCTAACGATATCTCATACGATAATATTATTGTTCATAAATCTCATACGAAAATAATCTCCTAGTGTTGAAAAGATGGAAGCAAGTTAGAGCAACAAGAATTCGTATTTTTGGTTGGATATTATTGGTTTGTCTATGGAAGTCTACACAAGAAAATTAGGCGAGGAAAGGCTCAGATATGAAGGATTACCAATCTTTTGTTTTGTTTATGGAAAAACTAGGCACAATTGTACTCTCTCCGTTTCACTAATATTAGCACCATAAATTTATGTGCTTGAATTTAAGTAGAGAAAATGAGTGGATGAAATTGGATGTAGAAAATAAAAAGTAAAATGAGTGGACGAAATTGAAGGAATCTTGCTAAAAATGGAAAGTGTGCCAATATAAAAGAAATATCCAATTAAGGTGGTAAGTGTGCCACTAATAGAGAAACGGAAGGAGTAATCAACATACAAGCCCATGATTAACTATGGAGGTAATGGAGTCCAAGGTGTGGTGGATTTCTTCCAGATGGCTGTTTCAATCACATTATCCATACATAAAAGAAGTTGATGTATGAGATAATAAATAATACTACCTCCGTCCCATCTGAATCTGCACACCTTTTTGGTCAACTTTCTCAAGGCATATTTGACCATAATTTTCAACTAGTATATAGACACCAATATCCTCATGTGAGATATTGCTGGATACCCTGCATGATGTATTTTCTAAATATCAAATTTTAACATACCGTTAATATACGTAACTAAAGTTATCGTTGGTCAAACATAACCTGACAAACTTGACCAAAAAGTGTGCACATTCGGCTGGGACAGAGTAATACTTCAATAGTTATGTAACTATTAAACCAATGAAATTATTGGGATTAGTAGACACGAGGATCAAAACTATAATCCAATATTTAACGTATATTCCCTCCGTCCCATAGAAACATGCCTAATTATTTTTTGTACACTCATTTGGAAGTGTTGAGTTGGCTAATGAGAAAGAGAGAATCGTAGATATTTTTATGTTTTAGTGGGTCATAGTGGAATATTGAATCCACTAATTTGTTTTAAAAAAAGTTTAGAGTCAAAATATGAAGTTTTCATTGGGACAGACTAAAAAGAAAACTAGGAAGTTTTCTATGAGATGAAATGAGTATGTTATTTTAGAGTTTTGGACATTAACACAAGAACTCTAATAAATATGGATCCGGTAATTTGTTTTTCTAATTATTGATAGCAATTAGGTATTTATAATTACAAAAAAAATTAAAATGAATTCCAACATATAAAGTGTTATAATTCAACCTTAGATATTATAAAATATTTTTTAATTATTATTCTAACCGTTAATCGGTATAACACGAGTGATGGGACCTCCTCTTGTACGGGTTAAAGAAGAAAAAAGCCAAAGTTAATGTAAATCATTTTTATCTTCCTTCCATTTCTTAAACTCTCCAAACCTTAAAAAATGAAAAAGGAAAACATTACCTGAGTTCAATCCGATCATGTTCGACCTGGGAATTGATCCCACAAAGATTCTGCACACTCCACTGCTAATCTCAAGGTAACTCTCCCCCTCTTTCTCTCTCACACACTCACACACTCACACACTAGAGCCATGAACAGCACTTGCTTCAGCTACAGAGCGCCGCTTTCGTTTTCCTTCAACGACTGTTCCGCTTGCCTAATTGGCGGCTTCGATCGGAACCCATTACTCTATTCCTCGTCATTTTCGTGTAATCCATGTTCTTGTTCTTGTTGTTGTTGCTGCTGGGCGAATTCTGTTTCATTTTCTAGCTGTTGTAATGGGTTAAGGCAGTCTAATTTGATCCAATGGTCCCCGCGTAAACGCCTGATTTTGAACAATGTGGACCGGTTTAGCTATCGTAGGAGGCTGTTGAGTAAAAATGATTACGTATTTCGGGAGAGGAAGGCGGGAAATGGGAGGTTTAGGCGTATGGTGTTCGAGGAAATGTCTGAGTTGGATGGGAGTAGTACTAGTAGTAGTAGTAGTGATGGCAGGCTCGATGAGGTTGAGGCTATGCTTAGTTTGCTTGCTGAGGTTAGTGAGGAGTGTGAGAATGTAGGGGGGACACGCACGCGACAATCGTGTAGGAAGATAGAAGTGGTCGAGAGGGGTATCTCTAGTGATGGGAGACAGAAGAAGAATGTGGATTCGGGTGTTTTAGAGAGTCGAGTAGAGTTCGAGTTCGAGTCTAAGGTGATGGGATCGAAGGGGGAGGGATTGAGGAGGAAAGAGGATAATAGGAGAGGGAAAAGGAGGATAGAAGATGAGAGGGGTAAGCCTAGGAGAAAAGATTCTAGTGAGTTGGTGAAAGAGGAGAAAAGGATGAATTTGTTTGTAGATGATCGAAGGGAAAGGTCTAGGCTTGGAGAGAGGGAGAGTTTGTCTGCAAGAGAGGATCATAAACAAGAGTTGAGGAAAGATGGATCCGGTGGCTCTTCCTATTACTCGGCGAGTTCAGCTGACTATGAGTATGATGATGAAATTCAGCATGATCAGGAAGCTTATGAGGAAGAGATATTGGGAGGTTATTTAAGAGACTCGGGAAAGAGTGAAAGAATTGTGTCTGATGAAGTCAAGGAAGAGATGCTGGGGAAGGAAACGAGGGAACAAAATGTTGTCTTGAGGAAGGAAACTGCTAAGGCAGGGTTCTCTGGAGGAGCATCTTCAGTTGTGTATGACTGGATAAAAAAGTCGGAGAAAAAGCTTAGCGATTCATCGGTTCAGGATATTAAGTCCAGTAACGAACTAGTGCAAAAGCAACTCCGTTCGGGAAAAACTGTTAGTGTTGATAAAAAAAGCACCAAGGAAAGGAATGATCAAATGATTGAGAGGGAAAGAAGGATGAAGTCCGAACAATCGAATGAGATTCTTGAGAGCCGTGCTGCTGATGTCAAAACTTATTCCACAACAGGTAAGATCTACAAGGGTGACAGTTATAAGTCTCAGAGTTCTGTGCAAAAAGAGAGTGAGATCTACAACCAGATTCACAATGAAGAGGATTATAGGAGGAGTTCTGGAAAATTTACTGAAGCATCAAAATTACAAGAAGTTGAAAATCGAGTGACATCAACAGCTGTAAGACAATCTGGTATTCATATTAAGAGCGAGGAAGATTACTCAAACACGACTCTGAGTACTTCAACTAACATTAAAGAGAAGCGGCGCCAATCTAGTCTGGCCAGTGGGCTACTGGACTCGAGTAGAAAATATCAGCAGTTAACCGGAGAGCTTGATTCGGGCAGCAGTTCTGTTTTAAGGAGGCAAAGTGACTCTACAATGGAAAAACATGAAATCAATTCAAGCTCCAGTTACAAGTCACAGTACAACTTGAGAAAGGAGGAAACAAGTTTTGCATCGCATGAAACCGTTGGCGTATCAATTGCTCCTTCCAGTAACACTATAGTATCTTCTGTGGATGATGGTCGTACAAGAACTGGTACGGTAATGGAATCTCTGCCTCAAATGGCACTTGGAGGTTCAATTCGTGTTGAGTTGATTGAAGAGGCCGCTGGTGAAAGGGCACAAGGTTCCTTAACTTCATCGGACAAGCACACGCTCGATAGATCTGAAGGATTTCATTATCAAAGCTCGGATGATGCTAGGCGAGATGATGGTGGGCAACCTTCAAAATTTGTTTCTGGTGAAGATAGACTTGCTTCAGCTGACCTGCTGCAGAAATCTTCTTTGCAATGTGTTGGAGAGTTTGTTGAGAAGGCGAAGAATGAAATTTGTAGTTCTGAACTCCCTGAAGTTAAGGAAACTCAGAAGATAAAGTCTGCTCATGAGGATGAACAGCGAAGTAAGGCCAACCTCAGTTCACACAGTTCCCAGGTTTCTCAATCAAAGGAGCGTAACTCAAGGAGTTCATCTCGTGGTTCAGCTACAAAGGGGCCTTCGGATCAAATATGGGATGTATCTGAACCATCTGTTCAGGACCCCCCTGAGGCAGAAGCACTAGGGGGCGAAAGCACGACTGGTAAGGTGGATGTCAAGAGAACTGGAAAGTCTCTGTGGAATATCATTGGAGACATAGTTCTCTTACGCTGGCATTCTCGCTCTGAAACCAATAGCTCAGGTGCCAAATCAGGTGGGAAAAATTCTCCTATTCAATCCACAAGTGATGAAACATGGTTTTCCGGGCGTGATCACGAGGAAAAGATTGATCTGAGCACGAAAAGTGGTAGGATTAGCCCGGTCGAAAAATCAACTTCCTCTGACCATCGACAAGAAGGGAAAGTAAGCTCTGGGAGTGAAGGGGAATTCTCCAACTCATCTAATTCACCAGGCAATCGGAAGCAGAAAAGAGCTATTTCATTTCCATCATCATCAGCAGGTGTGTCTGAGAAGTATTCAGCGATAAAATTGCTTCCTTCCCAATCTGGTGAAGCAACCTCTGATGTGAAGGAATCATCAGTTGTACTGCCTTCACTAGAGCTTAAAATGCCATCTGTTGAAAAGGCACCAAAAGCTACAGAAGTTGAAGGGTCGAGCAGTGGCACTGGCTCACAAGCCAAAATACCAATTCCCACTGCCGAAAAACCTACATTTGGTGGCAAAAGTGAGGAATCGAAAAGAAAGAAGCTTGGAAGGAGTGATCAATTTGAGAAAGATAGATTTGATGAATGGGAGGAAGCGTATAGGCTTGCAAGTGATCAACGAAGGATTGATGAGACGTTCATGAGGGAAGCACTGTTAGAAGCAAAAAAAGCTGCTGACAGTTGGGAGGTGCCTGTCGGGGCTGTATTGGTGAAGGATGGAAAGATAATTGCTCGGGGGTATAACCTGTAAGTTGATCCTGGCCTGTGCCTTTTCTCCCATTTCAGTGACAGATCGCTTGATTGATCAATTTATAACTATAATATTTCAGGGTTGAAGAGTTGCGTGATTCCACCGCTCATGCAGAAATCAATTGCATAAGGGAGGCTTCAAATGTACTTCGAACATGGAGGCTTTCGGTAAATTATACTCTTGGCTTAAAATTGCTCTCAATCGAATCTTTCCGGTTAACCATGCTAAGTTTAAGTTCCATGGATATTTGGGAATTTGTGTAGAACAGTATGATTTTCCATTATATTGTAGTACATGAAAATGCACTTGAATCATGTACATGTAGCTAATAATTTTGATTTGTTCTATGATCAGATGGTTCTTTATTGATGATGCTCGAATGTTTACATATTTTATGTAGGAGACTTAGAAATGCATATTCTAATGACTTTTCTCTTGTTTAACTTATGCAAACTGTGATGTGGTCATATATTCTTTTGATTGCTTTTCTTGTAGGAGACTACTCTTTACGTTACTCTCGAACCATGTCCAATGTGTGCCGGAGCTATATTTCAAGCTAGAATCGACGCTGTTGTTTGGGGGGCTCCAAATAAGCTACTGGGAGCCGACGGGAGCTGGATCAGGTAATGGTTTCAAAAACTTCCTCCATTTAGTAGTTTAAGTAGTTAATCTTTTCAAGGAGAAAAATATCAATTCACTTACAACATACACAGGCTTTTCCCCAATGGCGAAGGAGGAAATGATACGGAACCATCAAATAAGCCGGCTGCTCCCGTCCACCCGTTCCACCCGAACATAACAGTTCGTCGACGAGTTCTTGAATCTGAATGTGCTGACGCAATGCAGCAGTTCTTCCGGCTCCGGAGAAAGAAGGATAAGTCACCGGAACCCACAACACCGCCTTCTGGGCATCATGTTTCGCACCACCCTTCGAAGTTCTTGAGTAAGATGCACCATGCTTTCCACATCTTGTTCTGCTTGTAACTGTGGTTATTTTTGTTGATGTTCTTCAGGTAGCTGAACTGTTTTTTTTGTTTTTCCACTCATTGAGTTTGTGTGTTTGAAATAGACTCCATCCTTAGGACATTGTTTTCAAGGAAGTATTGTTTGTTGTAGAAAAAGAGTTCTGTTTTTGCTTGGGAATTATTTCATATAGCCCCTGAGATTTGTGAAAAAATCAAAATAGACTCGTTGATAGTAAAAGTCTCTACGAAGACCCTTGACTTAAGGGTACTAATACTTTGACGGTTATTTGAATACTCCAAAAACTGAGATTTAACGGTTTCAATGGCTCTCAACTATTGCGAATCGTTCACCTTTGTCCTTCACTTTATTTTTTGCGTGTCATTCTCATGATCTGAACAAAGGCACAATTGTTCAGTTTGTCTAAAACTGCATCGGTACCTTCATCAATTGCAACTACAATAAAAGTCTTCATCAATTGCTTGTCATGAGATCTCATGATTTCAGGGAAACTAATTCGAAAATCATTGTTGATGGAAACATGAAGACAATTAATGTAACTTATGCATACTTATAAATTCAAATCTTGTTTAGGTCACGAGAATTTAACAATTTAATACAACTGAGGGTAGATTTGGTGGTTACATTAGTTCAGGTGCCAAAATGAAGCGACATTTATACTTAACCGTATTGAAGGCTTGAATGGAATGTTACTTATAATGGAGAAACAAGCAAACTGAAAGCCAACATTTGCAAGAATTTGACAGGAGGACACGGATCCATTTGAGAAACGTTTCTCAACAGAAATAAAATGTGCAAAGAATGGTGCAAGTGGAATAATTTAAATTTATTGAAGATGACTCTATAACCAAGTTTAGCTCCCACATCGTGATCTCCATTCAGTTACCGAAAGTAAGAGGAGTTCGGTACATGGAGGTTGGGTTGTCATTTTAAAAATATGCTGGCACAATTAACTCACAATCACATCAAATTATTATAGATTGGTTACACATCAAGCATTTAACCCTTAAATTCCTTTGGTCCGATATTTACACAGATCATACTTATAAAGTATTCTTTTAGACCGAGAGTATAGCATCATTTCGTATAATCACTTTTACTAATTTGAATTGTGGAATTGTAGGATTTAGATTAAAACTCGGATAGTTGTGATTTGAATTACTCATTAGCAATGAATGGTTTACTAACATTTTGGAGAGATTTTTGAAAATATGATAACCAAACTAATAGTGATAGAATTCACATTCCCACCATTAAGATACATTCAAGACACGAGTGTCGCGCTACTACTCGATTCCTAGTATTTTGTAGGTTAAAGAGAGAGGTATAAAAAAAGCAATAAATTGCATAACATTCATCATGCAGGATTTAAAAAGCTAGGCATGGTCATTGCTTAGCCAAATCCAACAAAGAGCTGTATCATCGTTGGAAAGCTACATTTCTCCATCCACCATTCCATGAGTTTCTGCAATATATAGGGACTCATCTAATCAAGTTCAAACACCACAAAAATGGCTGCAACTTCTGTCATGTGGCTATATCTTTCAGCTTGCTTCACCATTTTCTTGGTTTTGGCCAATGCACAAGCTCCGGCGGCCTCTCCTTCCAGTGTTCCGGTCACCACCACCACCCCGCCACCCGCTGTCACGACACCTCCACCCGTAACAGCAGTGGCTCCAGTTAGTCCTATACCACCGGCATCCCCTCCTCCCACGATACCACCACAACCACCTTCATCATCACCTGTAATAAGCCCCGTCACAGCACCGCCACAACCTCCACAAAGTTCTCCTTTGCCTAGTCCAACGCAACCACCAGTATCGACACCCCCACCAGCATTGCCCCCTTCTGTACCACCACCTGCATTACCGCCGGCTGTACCTCCACCAGCCATACCGCCAGCTGTACCTCCACCAGCCATACCGCCAGCTGTACCTCCACCAGCCATACCACCTTCTGTACCTCCACCAGCCATACCTCCGCCAGCACCAGCACCAGCTCCACCACCCAAAGCGCCGCCAGCACCAGCCCCAGCACCTGAAGTTCAACCACCGGTATCAGTACCTTCACCGGCACCTGCACCGGCTCCACATAAGCACAAGAAAAGACATCACAGGCATCACCATGCACCTGCACCAGCTCCCTTACCTCCAAGCCCTCCCGCGCCACCTACACCACCTGCAGTGGAAGTGCCAGCGCCATCACCCAGTCTTGATTTGGTAATGACACTGACAAACACTAACAAAGATCTATCATCTGTTTCTAAATAGGACTTGAGATAAACTGATTCATCTCTTCTTAATTTCAGAATGGAGTGGGATCCCTTTTCAACAGACAAGGAAGATCCAAGATGTGGTCCTTGTCAGGATTATCAATGGCTATTCTATTCTTTGTATTCTACTAAAATTCTTGTAATTATACGCAAAAAGCAACATTCAATCATACAGAGGGAGAGAATTTGCAAGAGCATTATCCACTGAAGAATTATGCTGATTTTGAATTCCATTCATTACTTTGTGGAAATAAGTTTCGAATATAAGCATCGCACCAGCCTATTACATCTTAAAAGCCGAATAAGAATTCTATCAATGTCTATTAGCATTTGGATCCGCATCTAATTCTTCTCTAAAATCATACTCAACTATCAGTCCAAGATTGTCCACTAGCTGGTGATATTTGAAACAACCTGAGCACTGAAGAATAAGAATTTCAGTTTTGAGCCATACAAAAATAAAATAAAACTAATGCCGACAGTAGTAAATTAGTACTCCCTCCGCTCAACATAATGAGTCTTGTTTCTATAACTAAAATAGGCACAGAAACAGGACTCTTCACATGGAACAGAGGGAATAATATGTAATAGCTAAGTCTAAAGAAAAGAAGCAGCAAATACACAGAAAAGGAATGAGCGAAGTGAGTCATCCCAAAGCACGCTCTTTCCTAGTTTGCCTAAGGATTTCAGCACCAATTGCAATATTAAAACCATTATCTTCACAAGTTAACCAGCTTTTCCCCAAAACTCCTCAAGTGTAATGCTCCTTCGTATTGTATATAGGTGCTCAAGGCATAACAGCTACATCTAAAGTAATTATTTTAAAGAAAGCAGAGAAATTACAATGCCTCATGGGCCATCGACAATCAAACTGATTCCCAAAGGGTACAGTTAGAATATTCACAAGTAGGTCAAAGTTTTTCTTTTGATTAGAAGGTTGCTAAAAGCATAATGCCTCAAAATATAACTAATAAACAGCACTCATAATCCTTGAGCGTAAATTCAGACCTAAGTTCCACAAATAATACTATCCTAATAAATCTTCAATTCCTATCAGAATAAAAAAATGCCTAATCAAATTGGCCAAAAAATCAGACAATAAAATCACTGAAAATGTTTACCTGTTTAAAGTAATACAGCAAAAGTACAAAGCAATACAGGACAACGTAAATGAAAACATGCAAATTACATGCATTACAGAAAGAATATTACATAATCACATCTAAAGTTCAAAACAAACTAAAGGTGAAGAGGGGCATAAATCCCTACCTGTACAAAAACAGTTCCTCGTTCATAAGCTAATCTGTTCACTAACTTCGCGGATCTTACACCGCACCCATTACATGTGAATTTCACCAACATGCTTCTCCTGGGTAGTTTAATATCAATAGTTGCCTTCTGCAAAGCAGGCATTTGATATAAAAGCACACACAATGAAGCCTTACAACCAGAATATAAAAAAAATGAAAAAAGAATGCACACCAGGAAATAAAACTCCAGGATTTAGAAGCCGAAAGCAAGACTAGCACCAAGTAAGTACTACCAGCTAAAAGGAAAAATGACGACAAAACTTGTCGATTTAGCTCGTATCATAAGTCATACCACAAGGAAAGCTCAAAACTCAATTACCTCTTGAGAATCACTTGGAAATGAGGAGTCCCCGGGTTCTGGAACCGCACCAGAACCCTCTCCCACTACACAAAAAAGCACTGGAACTCCAAGTAAACGCCTTGATCCTACTTTTCTACTGCAAATCCTCAACCTAAAAAACCCCTCCATCATATCACAAAACTGAGATACATTTATACTCAAAGGCTGCATTTTTATCCAGCAAAGCACAGGTAAACTAATCCAGCACATATAAATTACATCAAAACTACAATCCTTAACTTAATGATGCAATTAAAGAATAAGGGCAGCTGAGAATCAAATGAAAGAGGCTACAAAAAGGTAAACCAGAGGGGGATTAAACCTTGATGAATTACAAGCGGTTTCAGGTATGAACTGGGGCGAAAGGGCAATAAATGAACTGGGTTCACGCGCTCTAGTGTTGGTGAACGCAGATGAGATAGGAGTAGCCAATCCATTCCACGAGCCGTTGCTGATAATTGTTGAAGACGAAGCCATAGCTCTGGGAGCAGAGCAGGTGGCGGGTCGAAATTGAATTATGTATAATGTAGTATACCGTCTCCATTAAATTCTACGGTAATATTATAATTTTTTAAAAAATATTTATGGACAAATAGCTCGATTATAAAATTTTTGAGTCCATCTCTTGAAAGCAGTTCATACCTCATGAAAAGATTAAGGTTTATAGTGCAAATTAGAATAAATGAACACGAAAATTTTTGGGTTGTATGAATCGGGTTATAAACTTTATAACCAGTGCACTTACATAATAAATTTTTAATATTGCAACTAACCCATTTTATCTTTTATTATTCTAATTAAAAATCGTCTTTCCATAAGCATATAGAAATACGGTCTTTCCCAAGACTTTGCTATAATTTTTAGAGTCCGTCTTTTAAAAGACGACATTTCCTTAAGTCATAGAAAAACTAATGTTTAAAGTGCAAATAAGAAGAAATGAAGATAAAACTTTCGGATTGCATGAATCGGGTTATAAACTTTATAACTACTACACATTGCATAATAAATTTTTTAATATTGCAATTAAGACCTTTACCTTTTATTATTCTAAATAAACCCTATCTTTCCATAAGTCTATGGAAAGACCGTCTTTCCCAAGACTTTGCCTAATTTTTTAGACTAAATTACAATTATTTATAGCGCCCGTCCTTGAAAGACGATTTTTCCATAAGTTATGGAAAAACCAAGGTTTAAAGTGCAAATATGAAGAAATGATGATAAAATTTTTGGATTTTATGAATCGGGTTATAAACTTTATGACTACTACAAGTTGTATAATAATTTTTTAATATTGCAACTAACACCTTTTACCTTTTATTATTCAAATTAAACCCCATTTTTCCATGAGCCTATGGAAATATGGTATTTCACAAAATTTTGCCTTATTTATATTTTAAAATATAATTAAAATTTTTTATTTATAATTAATATAATTCAATCTCTTTACTCTTGTAGATTAAATGTCAGTAATAAAATTTATTAGATGACGTCGTATACTCAAATTAAAGATGTGTAAATAGTGAAATTTATTATAAAGCTCTCAACAAGGTGCAATAATTTTATTTATTAAGTACATCATCATCTGATTCTGTACTGTCATACAATAACAAAACTGTTGATAGCTAAATAAGATCACTGAAATAAAGTATTTAGTCAAGAATAGTTGATACAGAGTTACAAACACAATACTTCTAATTGTGTACAGGTATAAATTATTTCCTCAAAATGGGATTTAGAGAAAAAGAAAAGTTGACATCTTTTTAGATACCAACTTGTCAATTATAGTCAACAAAATTCCTGCCCGAAAAATTGTTCTCGGATTGGATGATGGATTTATCCCCTTATCATAATCTTCATCAATCTTGATCATCCACCTCATGAAAAGGAAGTGGCACTGTTTTAACAGCCCTAAATTTCCCTGCATTATTTAGATGCTCATTCTCCAATCTGCACAAAGAACAAGAATTTCAGCAACATGGATTGGTACATGTGTTCGCGTGTGAATAATATAGATCGAATGTTATCTCATCTCAGCAGTTGAAATCTGGCGACACTATTACACCATTTAAAAAAGTGTGACAAATGGAATATATGGTATTCTTGTTGCTTGCACCTGTAAAAGTTCCAATGTCCTCTTCTAACAACTTCAAGGGCAGCTAAAAATAGCCCTGTAATCCTATAATCTACATTCCCAAAATTGTAGTGGAAAACTGTTTGCAACCATGCTAACCGGAGAACAAGATTCAACCCCTGCAAAACATACGAAAATCAGAGTTCCGATGATAGAATGTAAAACTCACACTGAAATGAAGCGCGGAAGATGCATACCATGGAGAAGTAGTAGATGAATTTTCGACGAAGCATGAGTTCATCTCTCAGCCATGGATTCTTGGAGTGAAATTGGAGCAATCCCCAATCCTTAACAAAATCCCAGTACAATTGGTACACTGTTGCACCACTTGACAATGTCACCAATAGGCAAAGCCACCCAATGCTCCTTTCTTTCTCATATGCTACTTTGGCTCCTGCAGCGAGCATTGCAGACACATATTTTCCGAGGTTGACGAGGTGGCTTTTGTGTCCTTCGTCGAAGTATCGTCTTGCACACTGCCAAAAGCACAATATAATGAGGATTTTGTGTTTTTGTACCGTCTCATTTTGTTATCGGTTGAGAGTATTGATGCCTTTTTATACATCTGACTACTCATTTTGGTAAAATGACGTCGTTTTGTAACAAACCTGCATAGCTCTCCAATAGTATGGTAGGAATGAAACTGCATAAGCCAAGTCCTTGTAGTTATTGTTCCTCATGCAAAGCCCATAATCTTGTGTCTTGTAGCTTCCAGTTATGTAATAACATGCCACATACTCTAGATTCCTAAGCATTGGTACCTGCAGTTTTGATTTCAGTTTTGTAACACTTTTAATAGTTCGATATGTGTTAAGCTATTAAATACGTAGCAGAAAGTGTTACGCGAAAAGTGTTACAATTGGATGGAGTTTTTACCTGGCTACAGAACTGATCTGCCATGAAAAAATCCAGCATGACAACCTTGTACAAAGGGGAGAGAACGATGTTTCGAATGACACAGAGGAAGCGATAGCGGCTTGACTTGTAGATGATGTTAAAAGGGCAGATCAGAAGCAGCAGAAATGTCTGTGAAAACAAGAAAAAAATGGAAAATTGTCAAATCTCACTGTTAGAAATGTTCATTAATAATGTATCTTAATTTGGTTAAAAAGTTCAAAATTAGTTTACCAATAGCACTAGGCCTGGGATAGCTTGAACTTGAGCATTGTATCCCTTTTCTATGAGCAACAAATGCAGAAACAAGGCTCCCACAACAGCAGTCATCGACGAGGTACAGATCAGAAACACATCTCTGAACTTGAGATCTTTCGTCGGGGAAAGCTCAAAGATGAAGTTATAGTTAATTCGCGTCTTCCGCCACATGAAAATGTTGCATCCATAAAGGAAGAAGTGGAGGAACATTAGGGTGAACATGCTGCAACAACCAAAATGAACATTTTTCGATATTAGTTAAAAGAAATTTGGAAGAAGATGATAATGCATTCGCGTGTTTTGTTGCTTGCCTTAACACGGGGTAGACAGTTTCCATGTAAACTGTGTCAGATTTAGGTCTGTACTTTCCTGTTATACGAGCCATGATCACATATCCAATCAAAAGCGCGATGAAACATCCCGTAAACAGTCCTGCATGTTAATTAAACAAGATTATCACTCCTGATTTTGCTTAATTAGTCTTCCATTTGATGTTATGAAGTGAATTAAGAATTTGGACGGAGAATATGCGCTAGAGATCCGCGTTGTTCTTTGACACGACGGGCAGATGTAAGACATTGTTGTACATTTCATTTTAGCAGCAAGCAAGATATGGTTCCTTTTTGAGGTTCAAAAGCTATGGTCAAGAAAATGATCATGGCCTAAAAAGACTATTTTTTCCTTCTTTCTGTGGACCCTTGAGCTGATTCAACCTCAAGTAGCCTAAAATACTTTTGGATTTCTAAAGAAAAATTGAAGAAAGGAAAGAAAAAGAAGCCAATTGTACAAGCATTACATAAAAAAGGAAGAAAGACTCACCAATGAAAAAGGTGACAGCATGTGATTCTTTTCTCTGTGTTGGTTTCAGGTATTTCATGGCCTTTCTTCTATCATCTTCAGCAAAATGTTGGACAAAAATCTCTTCAACTTCATCAGATAACTTCAAAATCTGTGAAATTTTTGGAATCAATTAAATCACTTTTCGATTTACGCGGCAAATTCAGAACCATCACAAGACAAGCATATCTTTGGCAGAGAGTTGGAAATCTAAGGCCACTGCTGGTGTGGAAATGCACTTATAATTGGTGATTTGACCGGCGCGAGATGATCATCTTCCAATCACATATGTTATATGTAGCAGAAATGCACTAGATCACATAGTCACATATAGTAATGATAACATGTTCACTCGAGATTTTTACCTTGTCTGAGCTGTTGAAGTAGGAGCTTTCGACCACTCGTAAATAAATCGGAAGAACTTGCTGGTTAGTCACCTGAAACAGTTTCTTGATAAATTCAGTCATTTGGCCATGTATAAAAAAGTTTTAAATTTGGACATTGTAAATCAACAACACTGCCACTTAATGCTCACTTTGTCGAGTTTCTTCAAGATTTTCGCGAACGCAAGCATGTTCAAGTTCCTGAACATTTCAAAGAGTGTTAATTTAATCTTCTGTTTTTCATCGAAAAAATGTCACAATCTTGATTTCGTACCTGTAGGTTTGGAGATAGTCCAATCCTTTGTAGATTTCGATGAATGCCCCTCTGATCATTTTCTCAGCATCATGCAGCTTTGTTTTGTTTATGTGCAATCTTCTACTTTCTGAACTACATTTCTTGGAAGATTTTTGGGTGACTAAATCATCCCAAAGCAGATATGTTATGGCTGAAAATGTTCGCGTTGGATTCGTTAGAGGAATGTGGATTCTCAAGTTCTTCCCTTGGCAGTTGATGACTCGATTCGAGAGGCTCCTGAGTTTTCCTGAATCCTGTCTCTTTGAACTTATTGATTTGTCCAGTAGCTCATTAGGCTTTAGAGAGTCAACAAATTCGACATCTTGTTCTTCGGGCTCTTCGTGTGTTTTGTCCCTCCCCTGCTCCTGATCTTTCTCCGCCATGTCATTGCTCGATTCTTCATCTGTTTTCAGTTGAATTGATGAAGAAGTTCAGTTATGCCAATCAGAAATGGAGGATTTACGCATACTTTCTTACTGATTTGGTACTTCTTTCCAGAAATGTTTATGTTAGGCCTATGAAACTATGTGCTTTACCTCCTTTGTTTTGTGATTTTCTGTTGCAGAAAAGTGAGAAAGAATGGCAGAAAACCGCGATTCACTTTTCGAGCAAGAAATTATTACACGACAGGAATTTGCATGGAAAGTGATGGGAATGCACTTAAAAAAGTTCCATACCACATGAAATGGTGCCTGAGATCGAGTCATCCTCCTTAGAACTCGAGCATTTTGCGCGTTGTTCGAGTGCCTCTTTAAGCTCTATCAGAATCTGCATTTGCTTCTTCAACGAGTCGCCTCTGTCAAGAAACTCCACCTCTTTACTCTTGTAGAACTGGTTCACTTTGTTGAGTTGAAGATCGAGGAGCGCGAAAAACTCCTTCGCGGAATCAGTGTCTGAGAATTGCTCGAGCAGTTCCGTTTCATACAAGTCCCCATTGCTAGCCGATGAAGCGCGTTTCCAGTGAACCTAAGGAAGGAAGGAAGAAAGAAAGGAAAGAGACGCTAAGATAGTCAGTTGAAGTTATGATCCCAATTTGTTGTCTTGTAGCATGTCACATTTTCCATGTGAGCTACTAAAATAAGTAGTAGTTGAGCAAAAATGCGAAATTCGTGTCGTTTTTTTCATGTGAAATGGAACAAGAAGAGCAAGTAGTAGTACTTGGATTGGTTTGTGCTCTCTTTTCTGATTCCCAAGAATGGAGAAGAAGTTGGAGAGAAGGCTTTCTTGTTTAGGCTTATGCAGATCAGAGTTTTGGAGATGAATTCTCTTGAGGTCTTTTTTGAGCTTCCAATAATCCACAAATGCCTCTTTCCATTCTGGAACAAGTTGCCCTTCAAATTGTTTACTGAATTTCACCATCTTTTGGTATTTTCTTGCACTGATTTTTCTTCAAGAAATGTGCAAAAAAGGGCAAGTTTTGATGATGAGTGTTTCAAAATTGAGGTTGTGGCCACTTTATATACATGGAGAGGAAAGGCAAAATTGAGCCAAAGCCAATTTGGTTGGTGTGTGATTCCCAACAGCACATTCTGTAATATCCTCTATGCCATTTATATGCTCTTAAATCATTTCTTTCCACTTGAAAAAATGTAGCTAAAATGATTCTGTTCACCGGAGAAACTTGTGGATTTGCACCGGATTTATGGTTTGTTAAGTGCTTGGTTATGGAGCCTTTTGGAGAGAATAAATAAGTGTTTTAAGTTTGAAGTGGAGGTATTAATTCTTGGCCTCGCTTAAACCACTGGTTTAATACAAATGTAGGGTCTTGTTGCATAAGAGTCATGACTATTTTCTTATAAGCACATAATCTCGAGTTTTCAAATGTTTATGGTGGTTGTTACCGTGTGTATGACACATACGTGCTTATAAGCAAAATTGATTTATTTGAACTTATTTTGAAAGTAGAGGAGGAGACCAACTTCTGCTTATTAAATAAACATTTTTTAGCAGTTTACCAAATATAAAATAAGTGATTATTTTATAAGCAAAACACTTATAAACCATGTCAAACACACCCGTAACCCGTTAAATAAATTGTTTATTCATGCTCCATTTGTGTCGTTTTAAAAGTAAATTGAATGGTGTGGAGAGAACTGAACGTAGAGAGTAAAAAAGAAGAAAGAATCGATGAATTCATTTTCTATTATAAAGAAAAGTGATAATTTTTTTAAAAACAAACCAAATCGAACAGTGTATCAAATTTAAAATAAAAGAGGGACTACGAGTTGATGAAAGCTACACGCATTCCTTTTTTCTTCTTCTTTGAACCTAATTTAGTTACATGGATCACGAGTTTGAAGATCATAGATTAAAAGGGAAGACATGCTAAATATGATATATGCGTGAGATTACGCTGCCCTACTATAAATTAGAGTTACCGTAACATTTTTTCTGCAACACTTATTAAAAATGTTACAATAGCTTATAAAGTGTTACTTAAACTTTTGAAAAGTGTTACATAAATTTAAAAAATATTACGTTAGTTCTAACGTAACATCGTCTAAGGTAATACTTGTAAAGTGTTACTTTGAGTGCTATTGTAACACTTTGAACCTATTATAACACTTTTACATGTATTACCTTAGGCGATGTTACATGAGATTTAACTTAACATTTTTAAAAATTTATGTAACACTTTTCACTATTCATGTACTAACACTTTTCAAAGTTTAATTAATACTTTATAAACTATTGTAACAGTTTTAATAAATGTTGCAAGGAAAGTGTTACGTTCGCCTTAGTTTGTAGTAACTCTTTTGCAATTAATATCAATAATGTAATATTCACATTTTTAACATGTGAAGTGGCCATCTAATATATTACTGTTTTTTTATTATAAAAGATAAAATATAACTGTTACGTAATTCAGAATTATAACTATTTTTCTATGTGAACTTAAGCCATTGACGTTTTCATCTTAGATGTACTTTAATTTAATTTAATTTTCTAAATTTTAGTTTTAATAAAATTTACCTTAATTTAATTTTATTACTACTATATTCAATTTATTTAAGTTTAACTCAGCTCATTTTAATTCAGTTGAATTCACTTCAAACAAAGATAATAAGATTTCATTAGAGTAAACGCTTGACAAGAGAAGATTCGATTATTGATGAAATTTATGCATTATTTATTTTAGTATGTTTTTATAAGATTGTTACGTTTTATTATGGTAAAAATGTGAATTATTCTCATTCATTCATTAAACTTTTAATCCCTCTATTCAATTTTAGCCACAAATTCTACTAGCAAAAAAATCATTTAAATTTATCAAAAACAGAGATCATTACTGTTCATTATTAGTTGTACATTTAAAGTACATATATGATTGGTAATTTTAACTCCACCATTTAATGTTAGATCTATATTAAGATTATAATAGGGTTAAGTTTCCTAATTTTGTGAAGGAGATTAATTAATTTAATGAAGACTGGCCATATTTTTAGTAGAGCATATGTGAATTTTTTTCAAGCTCAGGTTACTTTGTGTTGTCAATACAAAAACGTAATTTGAATTTTGATCAAATTTTACGTGGTTTGTCTATCTCTACCAAGTCTAAAACTTTTAGAGAAGGAATATTAAGTTGGATGGTTGCTACTCTGATCAATTCGAGTGGAGACGCTATCTCGAGTCGGTATAGACTCAGCACGACGTGTTCAGATCAAGTTTGCTAAACCGTTCAACAGTAAATGACCACTTTATCAATATATATACCTTTTATTTTGTCACAACAACGTCATTGTTTAAACTGAATTTAAACTGAATGTTGATGCATCTTGCAATCAAAACTCTTCATCTGTTGGGGGACTCATTAGGGATAAGGGGGGAAGTTTCAGACTTGGTTTCCACAAACTTACTACGGGTATTTCTCCTTTGCAGGTGGAGCTTCAGTCTGCCCTTCATGGCATCCAACTGGCAGTGGAAACCGGTTTTCATCAATTATCACTCGAGATGGACAGTCAGAATGCAGTGAGCATCATCAATGGCAAACTGAAGCCTCCATGGAACTGCCTTCAACTAGCTAGGCAGGTGGCAGATCTAACAAAGAAACATGGCATCCGAGTTAGCCACATCTATAGAGAAATCAATGGTGCAGCAGATTTCTTGGCAAAGTATGGACAACAAAGAAGGGTTCCACAATATTTCGCGGATCCTACATGCATCCCACAGCTAAAGGAAACACTTCTAAAGGACACACACTACTCTTGGAGAAGGATCAGGGCGTAGAACCGGAAATGCAAGGCTGGAGTGTACATCGACACGGGGGGTGGAGGTGTACATAAACAGAAGGGCATTTCCGGTTTAAACGATTAGCTTATATGTAGGGCTAGTCGCCTTAATTTCCATGTACAGGTCTCTTTTGATATTGGCATAGATTATGCCGCACATATTGCGACAACTAGTGTCCAATTCTCTCTTGTATACATCTACTGGACTGGTTTCACGGGAATTAAATCCCAATCTGATGGTAAAGGGAGCCATAATAGAACCCCCCACCTACTGGTGGTTTCAGTTTTAAAAAAAAAACAACGTCATTGTTTTAGAATTTCATTTTCAATGTCTTTGTCTAAATAAAATTATCTCATACCTCTATAAACATCATTTAAATTACAAACTTTTAACAAATTTAAGTAATATTAAAAAAGTAAATTCCCAAACCTCTCTTCATTAACTATTTCAATTCTTAAAAAAAACAGAAGAGGAGCATAACAGTAGATATAAAAGATGTAAATGGTGAAGGGGCAAAGTTTTTTGATTGGAAATTGGAAGCTTTGGCCCTTTAATAATTAAGTATATCATTTATTTTCCTCATTTAAGATGGGATTAGTTATTGACTAAATTATTTCTCAATCATACACACAAAGCTTGCCTCTAATTAGACCAGCCTGATATCCACTAAACTCAAGATAACGAGAAAAAGCTTTCCTTCCATGCAATTATTTTACGCTTCCCACTTTCATGAACTAAGTCTTTTTAAAATTGTCTTCTGAATTATAGTATTATCATAACTGGATTCAACTATTTTGTACATTATTAACCAGACGCTGCGATCAAGCAAAAAAATTAATTTTAGTGTTCTATGTTATCCTAAGAGTGCGTTTCGTAAGTGAAGGGAGATGAATACATGAGAAATTGTTACACAAATTGTTGTTGACTAAGTTGATACATAATCTAAAGTTTCAAATGGAGAAATCAAAATCAAGAAAGAATGCACCATTTTTTATAATTCTGCTGAATACGGGAGTATAGTTGCTTTTAGGTAGGGGCGGAAACAGGGATGGGCGAGGGGTGCTGGTGCCACCCCTATGATCCAGTGGCCCAGAATTTGGGCTTGGAAGCCATCGGAATCCATGGAAGCCATCGGAATCCATGGATTCCGCCCCTCCTTGAAAGATTGCAGCGCCCCTAGTCCGGCCGCACCTTGAAGAAGACAACCTCAATTATTATTTTTAATTTTTATTTTCTCATTAAGTAAAACGATGTCGTTTTGGAATAAGTAAAACGACGTCGTTTTGTTTAATTCAGACAAAAAAAGAGGTCAATGGCTGGAACCCAATTGGCCCAATACATCATTTTGTTTAATTCAGACATAAAAATGAAGAGGTCAATTGGGTTGAAACCCAATTGGTCCAATACAAACCCCCTAATGAGAGGGATGAAATTAGAGTCCAGAAACGAGAAACCCTACCTTTCTCAAATCGGAAATCGAATCGCGATTGCCAACATCCAAAAATCCGTCACAGCTCCTCCTGTTCCGCCGTCCATCCGCCGCGACGAGCGCACCGTCGTCCGTCGCCATGACGCCCTCCGTCCGCTTGCGTCTCCACCTTCTGTCAGCGACCCCGTCCTCTCTTGTCACCTTGTGTCTCCGGTTCGAGCTAAATATAGGTATTGTGAATTGAATTTCGAATATGCCAATTCTTGTGTTGTGTTGAATGACAAATTATTATACAAGTCATTTGGGCCTTATTCATTTTTTGCTTATGATGTGATGATATTGTGTCTTCGTATAACTCGTAAGTGTACTTTTGCTATTTGGTGATGTTATTATGAGGTATAAAAATCGAAAGGTTTTTTAATAAGAAGGGGGGAAACGAGAGAGCAATTAACTGTTTAAGGCATGATTTTGAATTAGATTCGGACCCCGAGTGTTTTGAATAGCATATTTGTGTGAATATAATATTTCTCGTGTTGTGTGAATCTGTGTGAACTGTGAATTTGTGTTATGTTGTATCTGTGTGAACTGTGAACTGAATAGCATATTTTCTCATGTTGTGACAGTGCATATTGAGAAAACGATTTTTGTTGGGATTGATAATGAACCAATTTTGCAAAGTGTATACAAAATCGTAGCAATTGTCTCTGGTTGTTAGTGGTTTTACTTCGAGCAACACAAGTAATATAAAGTAGTTTTTTATGCAGTGATTTATCATACTTGTAAAAATGTAATTATTATGTAATCATCTTATTATGTAAGCGTTATTAAACTGAGGACACATTTGGTATTCATCTTATTTGGTCAACTTTCTCGGGACACATTTGACCATAAATTTGAGTTATTATATAGGCACTTATATCATCACGTGAGATATTGTTAGATTCCCTGCATTATGTAGTTTCTAAATATCAAATTTTAATACACTAGTAGTACACGTATTGAAAGTTATTGATGGTCAAACATGACATAAGAAAATTGACCAAAAAGTGTGCACATTCGGCTGAGACGGAGGGAGTAATATATTAAACTGAATTTAAATAAATATAATATACTTAACTGAATTTAAATAAATATACAATACTAAACTAAACAGAAATAAATATAATATACTCAACTGAATTGAAATAAATATAATGTACTAAGCTGAATGTAAATAAATATAACGAAATGAACTGAATGTAAATAAATATAATATACTAAAATAAATTTAAATAAATATATTAAACAGAACTGAGCTGAATATAAATAAATATAATATACTTAACTAAATTGAATTGAATTTAAATAAATATAATAAAACGAACTTAACTGAATGTATATAAATATAATATACTGAACTGAACCTTATTTAAATAATTATAAAAAATTGAACTGAACTAAATTTAAAAATACAACATACTAAACTGAATAAAAATAAATATAATGTACTGAACTGAATTGAAATGAATATAAATAAATATAATATACTGAAGCGTACTGAAATAAATTGAAATAAATATAATAAACTGAATTGAACTGGATCTAAATAAATATAATATATTGAGCTGAACTTTATTTAAATAATTATAAAAAAAATGAACTAAATTTATAATAAATTTATCTAAAATTGGACTGAATTGAATTAAACATTATTTAAATATTTCAAAATGCTAAATTCAAATAAATTCAAATATACTAAATTAAAATTTTCGAAAATCAAACATAGTTACTAAAATATAAACCCATGATTATGAAATTTTGTGAACTAAACTCAAATGATTAATTAATTTTAAAATATTAATATTTAAAAATAAATATGAAATAAAATTGACTAAAATATTAATATTTTAAAATAGTTATATAAAATAAAAATTTACTAAAATGTTTGGTTATTTCTTTGGTGTGGTAATCAAGCTACCTTACACATCAATTTCCCGTGTTCCACGAAGGAGCTTAATGGTCGTTTGGTTCAAACATGGAAATGGAAAGAAATCAAGAAAGAGAAAGGAAAGGAATAATCATAGTTTTTAAAATTCGTTTGGTTCAAGTGTGGAAAGAGAATGAAATTCTTTTTCATTCTTTTTGTTAATGTCTGGTTCACACTAGGGAAACTAATATTAATTTTTTGCATTATTTAAAAATAAAATATAAGTATAAAGAGTCTGTCTCTTGAAAGACGATATTTCCATAAGCCATGGAAAGACCAAGGTTTTAAGCGCAAATTAGAATAAATGAAGATAAAAAATTTTGAATTGCATGAATCGGGTTATAAACTTTATAACTACTACACATTGCATAATAAATTTTTAATATTGCAACTAAGACATTTTACCTTTTATTATTCTAATTAAACTTCATCTTTCCATAAGCCTATGGAAAGACGGTCTTTCCCAAGACTTTGCCTAATTTTATTTTGAAATTGATAAAACAAAGAGGGAAATGGAAGATGAGGGAAAGAGAATCTCAATCCCAACGTAAGACCAGGGAATCGAGTTACACTCAATCGAGAGAATGGTAAAACCAGATATGGGAAATGGAATGATAAAAAGACCAAATTAAACACTAATTAAGAGGATCAAGATATCATATTCCCTTTCCATTTCCCTTTCTTGATTCACCCCAATCAAACGACCCAACAAAGTGAATCGGGTTGTGTTACAAAATCAACACTTTACTAATTAATTTTCTTTCCTCTAAATATTTTCCACCAACTTCAACTTGCACCCTTCTTCATCAAAGCTCCATTTCCATCATTTTTCACTTTTTTTTTCTTGGCAAGTTAGGATTGTCCAATCTTCCCATGTTCAACTTAAATTGTATAGATTGTGCACATGATTAGAGCTATTTCCTTTTTAGTTAAACGTATCATAGATCACACATGTTACTGATGATTAGCTGTGGAAATTTGTTTGTTTGTTAGACAGTTAAGAAGATACTACATCTGTTTAGTAAGATGTGACACCATAACCTTATGTGTTTATATTTATGTGAATGAAATGAGTGAATGTAATTGAATTTAAAAATAAAAAATAGAATAATCGGATGAAATTGAATTAATCTTGTCATAAACGAAAAGCATGTCAAATTTACGAAAACAACCAAAAGTAAAAAGTACGTCACATCCAATGAAATAGAGGGAGTACTTTGACTAGAGGCGGTTAAACTTGATCAATATGTCAGCATTAATTTGTTTTAATCAAGAAAAACCGTTTCCTCTATCAAATTTTCTTATGATCATGGTTTCACACATTTGTAAGAATTCAAATGGACATTGCAATCTTTAGTAAAGCATTGACGTAGATTTACACCTTGAAATTTTAGACCTAATTTTGATACCTGAATTAACCTTTTAATGACACCTAATTAACAAGACTAAAATCAGTTGGTTTCTTGACGACACTAAACATGTGTCAGTGTTTTACATCGTACTAATAATTGTGGTAATTTAGGAAAGAGAGTCCTGCTGAATTGGTAAAAGTGGTTTCTTACGAACTTCTTTTAATCAGTCTAGGCTTCTATAATTGTCCCCCCCTTAAATTAAGGTAAATTCTTGGGAAATACCGTATTTTCATAGATTTATAAAAATATGGAGTTTAATTAGAATAATAAAAGGTAAAATGTCTTAGTTACAATTTAAAAAAAATATTATGCAACCTGTAGTAATTATAAAGTTTATAACCTGATTCATGCTGTTGAACGTATATTGATAAAACATGTGGAAATTAAATAACGAAATTACACAAATAATTTAACATAAGTAAGAATAATGAAATTGCATTAATTATTCATGCGTACAATTGGAAAGCTTAATATACAATTAATAAGCATGTTTCAAAGAATCACATATATCACATATTGATGGAGTCACGAGTACACTCGCTGTCCTTGAAACGAATGAGTCCCGACGTGGACATCGTTCCCTAGGATAAAACCATCGAAGGTAATTTTAATTAGTAAAATTACCTCGGAGTCACACAAAGCCCAAATGACTATCACCGACAAAGACAGAGAAAGAAGATAAGACTCAAGTTTAGAAGTAGGGAGGAACTTGAGAAACCCTACGAGGTTTCTGTCTGACATAGAGGCTCTATTTATAGATGTCTAAGAAACCCTATAGAAATTGAGTCGTTATAAGAAATGATATGGATATCAAATGATTTGACGTTGATTTAAATGCTTTGACTGATCGCCTTTATGATGAAGAGTTGAAGGAGTCATCATCGACATCTTAGATTTATTGTTCAAGAGTGTCAAAGAACTAAAGGCATTATGAAGAACACTATACTCCTTTTTCTCATTGGGGTTTTAATGAGGTAGTGTGATTACTGTAAACTCTTGTAACATTATTTCATTTTGGATTTTAGACCATAGAGCTCGGCCATGTGGGCTTTGAAGAGCTAATTTTCAAATCCAGTCCATTAGGGGTTTCAAAAAATTAAGTTTTATTCTGTTTAGAATTAGTTTTAGTAAGATTAGATAAGACAATATTCATCCAAGGTGTGTCTTGGAAGGGTTCAGACATCTGTGTCTATTATACGGCCAGATGTGTCTATTTTAGGTATTTTAGTTAGATATAATTTTGACTTCTTAAAGTTTCCATAAGTCGATTCAGTTTCCAGTTGTGATTAGGGTTTTAGATGAGATCTAACCCTATAAATAGGGGGGCCTTGTCCATGAATTTTTCACATTTTTATCAATCAAATGTACAATCTTTTCAGTTCATACTATTTACTTGTGAGCTATTCCATTATTGCTTAACCCCGAGGTCTAGTTGAGTACCGATAATCTTGTGATCTAATCCTGAGGGCTAGTTAGAGAGCAAATCGAGATTAGGCATTCCCCGAGGGCCAGACACCTGAATTTCATGTGGCACACTAAGGGTTTGCGAGTTCCCTTGTTTTGTCAAAGATCTTAATTCTGCAATCCAGATTCTTCGCAAGGGGATTCATATCAGTTGATATCAGAGCAAAGCAAAAGATGCTTGTGGCCAAAAATTACTTAGGGGTTTCGAGTTTTTGCATTTATTTATTTTTGAAATTTTTAGGTTTATAAAATCTTTCATGTCATATTTTAAATGTGTTTGTTTGATCTTGCTTACCAAGAGGTTTGAATCTAGATTCGAAGGACGTCGAATGGTCCGAGAGTTATAATACTTCGGTATTACTACCTGCCTTCACCTTCATCAATCGAGTCAGGAGGACGTTGAAGGGTCTGAGCGTTAACAAGTATTATCCACCTTCACCTCCCGGCCAGTTTTGTATTTTTCAGGTAGTTTAAATAGTTTATGTGCTTGTGATATTTTTCATCAACTCTTCTGAAAAATTATTGCATGCTCACAATCCGATTTGTTTTCTTTATCGTTCTTTGATTCCGTGATCTTGAATTGTTCTTTGATTCTTGATTACACCTTATTAAAAAAAAGGAGTCTTTTGTGTCATTTTCCACTTATATAGAGTCATATTCTTATCCTTACGATCTTGAATACCTCAAAGTTCATTTGAATCAAGAGGAAGTTGTCGCAGTTTTCTTATTCCAAGTTTTATATAGGCTAAATTTGTTCTGAAAAAATTTTTGAAAGCAAAAAAATAAAGCAGCAGATTTTGGGTTTTGAAATAGGAATTTAGGGTTTTTGAAATCGGAAATTTGGGGCTAGTTTGTAAGTTTTGAAAGTTTGGGGGAAGATTTGTAATTTCCAAAAATTTTGGGAATTGTGGTCGAAATTTTTTTTTGGGGAATAAGAAGATTTGCAATTTCTGATTGTGAGTGTTTTGTATTACAAAAAAAAGTTGTGCATGAAAAAGAAAGAAATAAAAAGGAAATTCGATTTGAAAAATGAAAAGAAAAGTCAAAATTGTAATCGGAAGAGGAAAAAGAAATAAAATCCAATTGAGAGAGGAGGTTTGATCTGAATTTTCAAATTGGAGAGAAAGTAAGTCATTAAAATCCTTTGTCACAAGGGATTTGGATTTAAGTTCATATTCCAATTTGATTTCGGAAGAGTTGCTTGAATTTTCAGAATCTATTTGTCGCCTATATGAAGTCTTCTTATTTTGATCATAACTTCTTCATTACAGCTCCGATTCGTGCCATTCAAATTGCGTCTTATTCATTATTCTTTTTAGAATTTTTAATTCCATATCGTAGAGATCAATTTTGAGTTTATATATTTTTAAATTTCGAAATAAGTTCTGCAGAACTCATCTCCATATTTTGCGTTGAATTGCGGTGAATTGATAATTTCCCTTACATTAGCCTTCACCTTGGGACTTTTAAGTGTTATAAAATTGGTGAGTGACCTTAATAAACAAAGGAGAAGGGGGGGACATTTACTACTAATCAGTTGTTTCTTCTTAGCAGGATGGCAGACGATCCGTTTGTCTCGCCTTTTATTGGCAGTCCCAACAGTAAACCTAAAATGAATGCCATGAATGTCATAAATTCCATAATCAATGAGGTTCAGATATTATTTAGGAAGGTAGATGAGTTGGCAAATCCTACGCCACCTCGTTCTGCAAGACAAGTTGAATCTGCGCATGACATCAAAGGTTTGAAGTATGATATTCCTAGATTTGATAGTCGACACAATCCTATGAAATAATTGGATTGAGAGAGGCAAATTGAGAACCTATTTAATCTTACCAACTACTGTGAGAAAGAGAAGATCAAGCTCGTAGAGTATTATTTCACCCATTATGCCATAAAAATGGTGGGAGAATCTGAAAGAATCAAAATATCTTGCCAGTAAGAAACCTATCTCCACCTGGGAGAGATTGAAGACCAAGCTTCGATTACATCATGTTCCATGAACATATTTGATGGAGCAACATTCGTATCTCAGCAATATGAAGCAAGGAAACCGCAGTATAGATGAATATTGGCAAGATCTTGAATTAGCTATGAGAAGAGTTGGCATGAGAGAAAATAATGTCTTTATAAAGAATCGATTAATTTAAGGTTTAAGAGAAAATATACAAGTTCCGGTGAAGCTCCAGCATTATGTTTCCATGCGAGATTTATTGGTCAAGACCAGGTTGGTTGAGTCAACATTAAGACCCAGAGGAAGCTCTAATTTTGGCTATGATAGTCAAAGACCAGTCTCTCATTTCAAAAGTCAAAATTCGATTAGGGGTGGAAGAAATTCAAACATGGATGGCCAATGAAACCCTAATTCGACCAACACCTACTCAAATCTATCATTTGAACCCACTGATCGAAGAATGATTGCAACCGATAAGTCTCCTAGCCAAAATACACGTAAATCAATTTCTACTTCGTCAAATACAGTTTCTTCTAACACTCATACATGTTTCCTTGTAATAACGAGGATATGTTCACAATAACTGTCCCCATGAACGAATTATAACAACATTGGAGGAGGAAGAAAATGATGATATGCTTGCACGGTATGACACCAAAGAAGAACAAATAGATGATGAAATCATCATTGTTGATAGAGGTGAGCAAGGTCCTAAAACACAAGAAGTTTTTGAGGCGTATTCCACAGAAGTTTCCAAAATTACTCCCCCATAAGGAGCAAGTAATTTCAACTAAAATAGTGTCAATTCCACAAAAAAGATAGTAAATGTCATTATACACAAGTTCCATGTTGATCCTAAGGCAGGTAAGAAAGGTAAGTTGCAAAATGATTATGATAAGTAGCAAAAATTCTTGCCTTCACATCTTATCCCTTTACCTTCTATTTATATGATGAGGCATGAACTATCGACTAACTCTGGTAAATCGTTTTATGCTTCAATAAGAGATGTGAATCGAGCTTTGACTAATCATTTTTTTGCTCTTATATTGTCCTTCAAAGAAAGTTATTATGCCAAAGAAGATATTCCTGTAAATTTGTTTTCACGGTTTGTTAAGATGTCATAGGAATTCAATGATGTCTTTATAGGTTATATGCTTCCCGTATCAAGGATGAAACTTTTCGATCTGTGAGGGAATGATAAAAATATCAAATGATTGATTCTGATTTAAATGCTTTGATTGATCGCCTTTATGATGAAAAATTGAAGGAGTCTTTATCGACACCTTGGATTTATTGTTCAAGACTGTCAAAGAACTGAAGACATCATGAAGAACACTATACTCTTTTTTTCCATTGGGTTTTTAATGAGGTAATGTGATCACTGTAAAATCTTCTAACATTATTTCATTTTAGATTTTAGACTATAGAACTCGGCCATGTGGGCTTTGAAGAGATAGTTTTCGAATCTAGTCCATTAGGGTTTAAAAAATATTGAGTTTTATTCTAATTAGAAATTAGTTTTGGTAAGATTAGATAAGACAATATTCATCCAAGGTGTGTGTTGGAAGGGTTTGGCATCTGTGTCTATTATACGACCATATGTGTCTATTTAAGATATTTTAGTTTGATATGGTTTTAATTTCTTAAAGCTGCTATAAGTCGATTTAGTTTCTAGTTGTGATTAGGGTCGATATCTAACCCTATAAATAGGGGGACCTTGTCCACAAATTTTCACACTTTTATCAATCAAATATACAACCTTTTGTGTTCATACTCTTTGCTTGCGAGATATTCCATTGTTGCTTAACCCCGAGGGCTAGTTGAGTACCAATAACCTTATGATCTGATCTTGAGAGCTAGTTAGAGAGCAAGTTGAGATTAGGCGTATCCTGATGGCTGGCATCTGAATTTCGTGCGGCACACTAAGGGTTTGCGAGTTCCCTTGTTTTGTCAAAAATGTTAATTCCGCAATTCAGATTCTTTGCAAGGGGATTTATATCAAGAAAGATCGAAGAGATTACTCCCTCTGGTCTCTTAAGATTGTCCCCAAACAAAATGACACATTATTTAAGAAAAGTAAAATGAATGATGGAGGTTGTATTGATAGAGTAAGAAGTAAATTAAGTGGATGAAAATAACCTAAATTTTACCAAAAGAGGAAGGGGTCATTGTTAAAAAACCAAACAAAAAAAATGAAAAGAAGTTAATGTTAGTAAATAGGAGGGAGTATTAAAAATTGAAATTGTTTGTGGCCAACATTAGTCTATTTGAGGACAAAACATTAGTACAGTTCACGTATGATGTAGCTGATCTAAAAGAGAAATGTCTCTAGGCTTCTACCAATCCTTTGAGAAATTATTATTTGCAAGATTTATTTACAGTAAGTTATGCAAGAATTCAAGATTTTAATTGCAACGTCAATTTATCTAATGACCAATTTCATTTTGTATCTGTATATTAAGTGGGATGGTTTTGATTGTCCAGTTTAATTTTGTTTCAACCTATTAATAAGAGATAATTTTACTACCTCTGTTGCACTATAACTTTAGATGTTTGAATGTAGGTGAATGAAATGAGTGGATGAAAATGAATTTAGAAAGGAAAAAGTAGATAGAGTGAATGAAATTGAAGGAATATTTCCATAGATGGAAAGTTTGCCAAACCCAGAACAACAACAAAAAAGGAAAGTGTGTCACATCTAATAAAATAGAGGGAGTAGTATTTTAATGGTGTCTTTTTAGAATGACATTGTAACTTAGGTGAAATAAAGTAATTTCTAGAAGTTAAAATGAAGATAACCCCCAATTTTTTTGATAAATACAAATACAACCCCTAATTTTTTAAAAGTGCAAATATAATGCTCACTTGGTCAACACCAGATGAAATTGAAAAAACTAAAACGCCCCTCATTATAAAACTTTTTTTTTAAAAAAATTTGCTCTTCCCATTTGTTTTCACCTTCTTCTCCGATCCACCTTCGTCCTCCGTCCGTCCCCCTCCCCCAACCCCCACCCTCGCGTCGCTGCCCTACCACCACCCAAAGTGCAGCCCACCTTCGTCCCCTCCCCCCTCCCCGCGCTTATAACTCGAATTTGACCCGAATTTTAATTGTCTCAACCCACAAAATTTTAATTTTTATGGTAAGATTGCACTTGAGTCCCTGGTCTTTCCATAACTTATGAAAAAACCGTCTATCAAGAGACTCACTCTTATTATATAA
Source organism: Rubia yunnanensis (assembly GCA_037428765.1). NCBI lineage: Eukaryota > Viridiplantae > Streptophyta > Magnoliopsida > Gentianales > Rubiaceae > Rubia > Rubia yunnanensis. The sequence continues at coordinate 69,762,858 of CM075071.1, read as the reverse complement.
ACACAATAAATAAATAGAAATTTTATTTATTTATTGTGTTTATTGTATAAACACAATAAATAAATAGGACATTTAATTCATCTTGCAACATGCAATGGAATTTCAAGTCTATAACAATAAAAATCAGTATAATACAGGGCAAACGAATTTTGTGACTCATAAACTATTGTCATCGTTCACCTTTAGCCCTCCATTTTGTTTTTGAATACTCTTAACCTATGAACTAATTGAAGTGTTAAGTCGTGCCACTTTTTCCTAGTCAAACTGTTAGGCTTAACTTTCGTAGATATTTTAAGGGGCAAAAATATATTTTCTTATTCAACCCTAAAATTCTGTGCATTTGAGAAGAATCTCTTCTCAAGCATGCGTGCACTCGTAAATCTCAACTTGGATCTCGTTATTGTTGACGATATCTGAACGGTTCGAGAAGATATTTTCTGAATTGCAAAGAATTCCGAGGTTGAATAGGAAACATATTTTTTGCCCGCAAAATGTCAATGAAAGCTGAATTTAATAGTTTGACTAGATGAAATTGACACGATTTAACATTTCTGTTAGTTCAGGAGTAAAGATTGAAAAAAAAACATAATGGTGAGGCAAAGATAAACGATGAAAATAGTTTAGGTGGCTACTAAACTCGTTTGTCCTACTCCCTCTGTCCCACCTCAATTTGCAGAAAGAGAAATTGAGGTGGGAAATATGTACAGTAAAAAAAGTACTAAAAAAGTAGGAGACATCAGAAAAAATACTGTTGACAAGATTTTAAACAGTAAAATTCAAAATTGGTAATCAGTTATTTACATTTCTTTTCCAACCTAACCTTTCCCTCCAAAATATAAGATTTGGCTCCAAAAAATCAGATTTGGCTCCAAAATTTTGGAGCCAAAAAAAAGAATGGGCGCCTAAAAAAATGAAAATTACAAATTCCGAAGAAACTTTCATTCTCTGCATTTCCTGCAAGTATTCTCTATAAAAGCTTTCATTGTCTGCATTCACTTCAACCTTTCCAAAAACCTAAAATTCCTTTTCCATTTTTTCCAGCACTTTTTCCAGCATTAAAAGCCCCCAGATACCTTCTCATTAAACACATTCTAGTCCCTCAAAGATCCTCATTGGGCTCTTAATGTTGGTGGGGCTGTGATGGTGGGAAGGAATCTCACAGATGAGGAAAGACAGCAAGTAGCACATTTTTTGTTGTAGCATATCACCGAAGGAAAAATCAGGCATGACCAGCGAGTTCAGGCAGCACATCAGTGAGGCTGTTCTGTCCGAACCCTCAGCACCATTTGGGCTAGAGTCAAGCAACAGATAGTTGGTGGGGGAACAATATCCGCAAGATCATTGCGACAAGGAAGACCATGCCCAACGAAAAAGCCAATCGACACAGCAGCATTGATGGCTATACCTCTCCCAAAGCGAAGAACCTACAGGTCAACCGCTGCTGCTCTACATAATAGCAAGAGTACCGTTCACCGGGCTGTGATAAATAAGGAAATCAGGAGCCATACCAATGCAGTTCATCCATTCTTATCAACAACAGACAAGCTAAGGAGAATGGAATGGTGTTTATCAAGGATAGAATGCAACATGCAATTCAAGGACATGCATAACATCATTCACATTGATGAGAAGTGGTTCTACCTCACTGAATCAACCACAAGGTACTTACTTGCCCCTAAAGAACCTGAACCATATAGAACACAACATAACAAGCATTACATACCCAAGTTGATGTTCTTATGTGCAGTTTGTAGGCCTATATTTGACCATGAGGGGAATTGTGTCTTTGATGGTAAAGTAGGTGTATTTCCTTACACTGAATATGTTGCTGCAAAAAAACAGTATTAATAGGCCTAGGGGAACCCTTGTTTTAACACCAATTAAGAAGGTTAATAGGGAATGGATTAGGAAGAAACTTATTTATGATGTCATCCCTGCAATTAAAGCTAAGTGGCCAGCTTGGTTAAGCAAACAAATCTCAACACAACAAGACAATGCATCATCCCATATACTGTCCAATGACCCTGAGTTCATAGCAGTTGCAAATTCAGATGGTTTTACAATTAAAATTGCGTGCCAACCAGCTAGGTCACCAGATTTAAACATCCTAGACCTGGGGTTTTTTGCCTCTATTCAAAGCTTACAACATAAAACCCCTAGCACAGACTTAGAGGGACTTCTACAGGCTGTATACAATGCTTTCGAAAGAGAGGATCCAAAAAAATTGACCAGATTTTCTTATCTTTGCAAAATGTGATGATTGAAATTATGAAGGATAAGGGGGAAATAACTTTAAAATGCCACATATGGGTAAGCAAAGACTGATCAGGCTGGGGATTTTGCCAAAAAATTTTATTGTGGATCCTGAAATTGTGAGGAAATATTTGAAAGACTTGATTGTTGTTGGAATGACTGCACAAGTTCAAGATCTTATGCTGAGCATGGAAATGGGCTGAAAAAGTTTGGCATGGAAAATATTTTGTAGGGTTGTACTTGGAAATCTGTATGAACATGCATTTTTGGTTTTCATAGTTATGTTTAAGGTGCAACCTTGTAAAATAGGGTTTGTTTTTTCCCTGTTTGATTTTGGATGTTAAACCAGTTTGTATGAATGAATGAATGCATTTCCTATTTCAAAAACACCAAGTCTAAGATTGAAACAATCACAGGACTGAAGCCACAAATACTGGTTTGGCATACTACATTAAAATGCAAATTACAAAACCACATCATTACCCCATCCAAAGGGATTTGAAGCCACAAATACTGGTTTGGCAAATCAACAAAACCAGGTTGCGTTCAGTGATTTTTTTTCAATCATTTGTCATCATTATTAACAGTCTTCCAGAACTCAAAGTCATTAGAACAATACATCTCAGGCTATTTTCAAATCATATGAATGCCCCGCTAAGATCAAATCAGTTTCTTAACTGATAGGCATGACTGCATAACATAACAATCATACATCACAGCTTCATCATCGATTATGACCTATTGTATCTACTGTGACTCAATTAATATAATTGCAACCCGATCACACTGCCTCGCCAAGAACAACCAAGTCTCTAGACCCAACCACATGGCTGCAATGTGTCGGTCACAACCTTACCATATCAAACGCTCTATGTTAGACTTACCGAAAGGAATGAAACACATAAAAAAGCATGCAATAAGATAGAAATGCATAAAAATATTAGTCCAGGCAAAAAATATTAGTCTAGATAGTCCCACACGACTGTATAACAAATCAAACAACAGCGTCCACATAACAACATTCCACAAAATATATTACCAGTCCAGGAACAAAAAATCAGATGAGAATGTCAGGTAACACATAAAATGCAGTGCATAACGTAAAAAAAGTCACGAATCGAATAGTTAATATTAATATATGCCATCATAAGTATTTAACCAAATGCCTGCAAAGGTTAATCATTGGATTTTCTTGTTCCGTCATCCACCACCTGCACACAAAATTTAATTATTACAAATGAATGCAAGTCAAGAGTGCCATATTAACAAGAAAAAACTATATCTAAAAGGCAAGAAGCAACCTTAAGTAGTGCCTTCAAGCTGATTTTGGGAGGGTTTCCCTTTCTCAGCTCGGACGGCACATACCCTTTAGGTTTTGGCATATTCTCCCAATAGGCTATATCATCAAGAACATCTTGGGGCAAATTACGCAAGGACCACTACTTCTTGCCTTCAGTCATCTCTTTTTTTGGCCAATTCCCATGAAAATAGCATGAACCATATTCATAGAATCCTGGTTCACCAAACTTGATGCTGCGATAATCAGTAACACCTTCAAGGTTTGGAAACCAATCTGTATTTTCCCGACTCTCATTATCAAGTACAAAACCATCATTAGGGGCATCGATAGATTCCGGAGGATACTCAACCTCAGAACAATCAACAGGGGTCTCCGAGGACCATGAAGTCCACTCAGCAAAGTTGATTGGACTGAAATGAGTGGCTATCGAAATATCTGAATCAGACATAGATCCCCAAAATGAATGTGAATCATCACCCTTTTCAATGTCCATCAGCACCTTGGAGCTTGAAGCTCCGACACATGAGATGGACAAGTGATTGGGCTCATCACAAGGTGTACTCATTAAAAAGAGTAGTGGCTGTGATGGTAGACAAGATGTTATCCAAAAAAGGGTGCACACATTAGTTAATACCCAGAGAAATGAAATCAGAAACTCAGATATGCATAGGGCCACAACATACAAACTGAAACGAACTCATCAAATTACAACACCAGCATACAAATCGTATAAACAAGGTCATCAAACACACGAGTCAGTAACACCAGTAAACAGGGGACTACACTTCAGTTAATACCCAAAGAAATGAAATCAGAAACTCAGATATGCATGGGCCACAACATACAAACTGAAACGAACTCATCAAATTACAACACCAGTATACAAATCATATAAACAGGGTCATCAAACACACGAGTCAGTTAACACCAGTAAACAGGGGGCTACACTTCAGTTAAAACCCAAAGAAATGAAATCAGAATCTCAGATATGCATAGGGCCACAACATACAAACTGAAATGAACTCATCAAATTACAACAACAGCATACAAATCGTATAAACAAGGCTTAAACTGGGACGGAGGGAGTATAATATTACAAAAAAATGTTTTTCTTTTCACGTAGAGCGTGAGAGACAGCGGATGTTCCCTTAGCAAGTGGTGAGAAAAATTCGAAATCCGTAGCCGTGTGTGCCTGTCTGTCCCGTTCCATATAAGATTGACAAGGATACCAACATTAAGGTTGCCAATGCTCATAGTCTCCTAGAGGTGGCTGACTCATAAATACGCTATTGTCTTTTCATGGGAAAAGGGCCAACCCTATTTTTTCTCAGAATTTCCTTGTAAGAGTGAAAATAAATACAGTAAACACTTGTAATAAACAATCTAGAACCTTATAAAATTCGGTACAAAACCATTTGTTTGATGAAAAAACCCAATTATTATTTTATAACCTAAAATAAACTACTACTATTTTAAAGTATTTTTATTCTTTATTGAAATTCCGTTTCACCTGATTTCTAAACCTTTATACCAAGTTGTTTAACAGTTTGGTGTTGGAACACCAAGATCAGTTTTGTTTTAAAAGCAAAACGAAATCCGCAGTGCACACACAACTTGGTTACGCAGTTCGGTGCAAATACACCTACGTCTGCGGGGCCTTGCCCAGATCAGAAACCATTCACTAGAAAGCAGTCTTTAGTACAAGAAGCTTAACTTAAATACTAATCCATTGCTAACCTACAGAGTGAATGTTGTGAGCTCCCCTCACTGTCGATCCTACGTCGTTGAACCCTCACGATCAACACGTCTCCCTGGATCTCCTCCTCCCGAGGAATTAAGACTTCCTTGTTTCTGATCTTTACGAACTTGGTCGGTTGATTTACGAACCTCCAAACACACACGGCAGATCGCTCCAAAGTTCTCAACGTAGAGAATAGTCGTGGACGCATCCATGATTGCGTTGTATTATTCTTCTATTTATCCCATCGCAATCCTGCCTTGAATCAACTTCTTTCCTTGTCTAACTCTACCATAAATAGACTTCTAGACTAAGGAAAACTCTTATTCTAATCTGGTATTTAAATGAACAATCCTGTTAACAATAGGACTTGTTCCATAATTAACTACTTAATCAATTCCTAACTATTACAGGAATATTCGTTTACCAGAATTAGATGACCACGAAATCAATCAATTATCTTCACAATATTCTGATCAGATCGCACAATTATATCCCATAATATACTCCATAAATCGTGGACATCAAATAATACAGCTGCTGGAAAACTGCTGGACAGCAGTGGTGTTCAAACACCATATCACCAGAAATCACTCAGTGGTGTTCAAACACCAGATTACCATTATTCACAATATGCCATACATAAGTCCAACTCCGGAGGACTTTACAATCTCCCCCTTGGCATATTGGCGAATTCATACCACATTAGCACAAACACCATAGAACACCAGAAAACCAAGCAGCATAATAAATGTAGAATACCAGAATACCAGCTAGCACAAACAGCATAAATTACCAGAAAATCAGCTAGCACAAATATCCAAAATCCAAAATATTCTCCCCCTGAATTCATTAATATGACAAGCACACACAAAAAAAATCCAATCAGACCAAACTATCAGTGCTCCCGGATCCATCACTGTCCGAATCTTCATCATCAGATCCATTCTCATTTGGAATTTCTGCCAGCAGTGTTTCTCTCTCGGCCTCCAAATCTGCAAGCTCCCCCTGAATCTTGACGATAGCTGCCTGATGACGCCCAAGGATTTCTTGACAGACTGTAGCTCTTGCCGCAATGGCTTTCAGCCGAGCTCCACCGTCATTCGAGCAACCCACTGCCGGAGGCGTCCAGGGAAGATCCTTCACTATACGGCCACTCAAAGTCCTGAGGGTTGGCCTTAAAGCTTGGGTAGTTATAACGTCATCATTCTCCCTTGCAACCACTCCCCCTTTCAGCAGTACCATCGATATGATACACGGATGAACCAAAGCTTCCTTCCGGGTCTTACGAGCACAGTCCATAATGTCATTGAATATCAGCTTACCCAGATTGACTCGATGCCTCGCACCCAGACTGTAAAGCAGAGTTGCCATTTCCTTGGTAACAATCGTGTTGTTTACCGAAGGGATCCAATTATGAACAGCTACTGTATACAGACAGTAATACCTGGAAGTCAGATTGGATGCTGGTATTTGTTGTCTCCCAGCCAGTGGCCAAGTGCTTTCCACTCCTCCTGTTAACTCAATTGCCACCTCATCAAAATTTTCTGGGATTTGGTGTTGGAACACCGATTGAGTATTCTTGAGATTGCCATGCTGCAAGCATCTATTCACTACCTCAGGGGAGAATACAACTACTTTCCCTCTCACATAGACTCTGTGAAACCACTGAGAGTCTTCATCTTCACAGTCTTCTTTCAGGTTCGAATAAAATTCCACCACCATTTGTTTATTGTATTCAGCAAAGCATGTGGCAGCTTTAATCACCTTGAGGTATTTGAGAAAATCAGTAAATCCACACTCTTCATACTTCTTAGCATCAGCCGGTCTCTCCGCTAGAATCCGTCTCCCACTGATGAAATCCAACTTTTCTTGGCTCTCATTATCGTACAGTTCATTGCTTATGGCCTTACTGACCTCAGGTGCAGGCAATACTTTGGGCTTCATTTTCTCCGCAGAGTTCTTCTTCCGTTCTGCCCTCAATCTCTTCAGCTTCTGTCCAATAGGTTCGTCACTATCATCACTTTCAGCTGTAACCCTGTCTCTGTTTTGATCTCCGAATTTTCTTACTTGCCGAGGCCACACTCTCTTCAACAATCTCAGGCATCTGAGGCAAAGATCTGTCTTCAGATGCAGACAGTGTTTCAACACCAACTGGCTGCCTTCTCCTCTTAAGTCCCTGAGTTGGACTTTTCTTCAGTGGTGTTTCAACATCACTCCCAAACATCTCAGAAATTTTCTGCTCCTCAGTCAGATCCTCTCCTGGTGTTGGAATACCAGTATCCTGCATGACAGTATCTTCTTCCACAGCCAGACACTCTGCATTATCAGTTGCAGAGTTTAATTTTTCACCTTCTGGCATATCTGCATCTTCTCTTTTGTCCTCAGCCACATCTTCATCACCTTCTTTCTCAGAACCTGATCCAAGAAATGCTGCCAGAGCCTCCTCGGATCTCATAAATGTTGCCAGAGCCTCATCCAGCAAAGAAGCATCTCCTGGTTCATTCATCGGAGTTTCCTCTGTATCAACTCTCCCAGCACACCCTTCTTCTTCTTCACTGTCACTAATCTCCAAAACCGGAACAGGCAAATTTCTGAGTGACTCTTGAGTCTGATTCAGGGACTCATCAACACAAACCATCTCCATAGCAACATCAGTGGATTTAACCACTTTTATCCAGGGCTGAATCACAGCATCATCACCCAATTGTCTAAGAATAGGCCTGTGCAGGGACCCTATCCGAGTATAGATAGTAAAATATTGGCCTAATTCATCTCCAACTTTATAATGTTCACCGAAATCTACCCCAACTAGTTTGGCATTATAGTCACTAATCTCCTTAATTTCTCCTATGCCACCAGTCAACAATTCCTCAAGTTTAAATTTGTTAATCTTGCCACGCAAATTTTCATACTTTCTAAGGTCTACATGACCCCTGTTCTGCACCATCCACTCTATGAAATCAAGAACAGAGCTAAAATAAGTTCCATCATGGAAGAAGGAACGATCAAACCTAGCTTTTCGTCGCTTCTGTTCTGGTCCAGTCCACGCGGCTAGGGTCCGTACTTGATCTCCACCCATCTCGACCAAATCTGCATCATCATCGAGCTCCTCAATTCGCGGATTCTTTGGCACTCGCACCTTGACACAATCTCGGACCATCTTCTGGAACATGGAGCTCGCCATTGTTACAGGGTTTTGAGTGGGCTACAAAAATTGAGGGTTTTGGCAAGTGTTTCTGATGAACAGGGAGCTGTGAGCTATGAGGAAGATGAACAGTCAAGAATTTGAGTTTGTGTGGGAATCAATTTGTCGCTTTCTCCTTTTTCCCCCCTTTTTTCCGAAACCCAAAAGACCTTCTCTTTTCCTTTCCTTCTGAATACACGCCTAGGCCCAATAAGGTTTTTCTTTCGGCCCAGCTGATTTTTCTCCCTCTGAAGTCCTCGGTGTTTAAACACCACTTCACATATTTTTGGTATTTTCGGTTTTTCTATTTTTTTTCCTTTTCACCATATTATCAAAGAAACAACACAACAGTAAATAATACATTAGACAGTACAAATCAGAGTACCTTACATTCGACAGACACCCAAGTGCTGTCTGAGACCTTCAAACGTCTCACCATCCAGAGGTTTTGTGAAGATATCCGCCAGTTGTTCGGCTGTTGGTACATACTGAATTGCGACTTCTCCTTTTTCAACCAAGTCTCTGATAAAATGATGTCGGATATCGATGTGCTTCGTTCTAGAGTGCTGCACAGGATTCCTGGAAATATCAATGGCGCTTTTATTATCACACAAGACTGTCAAACTTACATCATTGAACCCATAGTCTCTCATCATCTGTTTCATCCATAGTAACTGCGCACAGCAACTTCCGGCAGCTAAGTATTCTGCTTCAGCCATAGACAATGATATAGAATTCTGCTTTTTACTGTACCAACTAACAAGATTTGATCCTGAAAAGAAGCATCCACCTGTAGTACTCTTACGATCATCTGCATTTCCAGCCCAGTCCGAATCACTGAACCCTACTAATTGTGAATCCTTGTTCCGAGAAAACCATACTCCATACTCTGCTGTTCCACTTATATATCGAATAATCCTTTTCACTGCTGTCATATGCGATTCCTTTGGATCAGCTTGGTAGCGAGCACAAATACCAACACTTAAGCAGATGTCTGGTCTGCTTGCAGTCAAGTACAACAGGCTGCCAATCATACTTCTGTACACCTTCTGATCTACACTTTGCCCCTGTTCATCCTTAGTAAGCTTATCGGTGGTTGCCATTGGGGTGCGTATTGCCTTTGCACTTGTAAGGCCGAATTTCTTGACCAGGTTTTCAGCATATTTCTGTTGACTGATAAACAAACCATTCTCCTTCTGATTAACCTGCAATCCCAAAAAATAGGACAATTTTCCTACCATGCTCATTTCGAACTCTTGAGTCATTAAGTCAACGAACTCCTTTACCAAGGCTGAATCGGTAGACCCAAACACAATGTCATCCACATAGATCTGTGCAATTAGAATCTTAGACCCCTTGTGCAGGACGAACAACGTACGATCTACTCCCCCTCGACGATAGCCCTTTTGAATCAGAAAGGTTGTCAGTCGCTCATACCAAGCACGAGGTGCCTGCTTGAGTCCATACAACGCTTTATTCAACCTATAAACATGATCAGGAAACTGAGGGTCTTCAAACCCTTTAGGTTGTTCCACGTACACTTCTTCTTTTACTACGCCATTCAGGAATGCACTCTTGACATCCATTTGATAAAGAGTAAAATCTAAGATGCAGGACACAGCCAACATTAGTCTGATGGACTCCAATCTGGCTACAGGGGCAAAAGTTTCATCGAAGTCAACCCCTTCTACTTGTGTGTACCCTTGAGCAACCAGGCGTGCTTTATTTCTGGTGACATTACCATCTGCATCAGATTTGTTTTTGAAAATCCACTTGGTGCCAATCACATTCACATCAACAAGTCGTGGGGTAAGAAACCAAACGTTGTTTCTCTCGAATTGCTGCAATTCTTCTTGCATTGCCGAGATCCAATATTCATCTAGCAAAGCCTCCTTGTAACTCCTTGGTTCAGTAAGTGAGATGAAACACGATAATCCTGCTAATTCTCTGTAATTTACACGGGGTTGATCCCTTAACTGGATATGTCTTGTTGGATTTCGGTCAGACTCACGATTTCCAGATTCTGGAGTTTCAACACCGGTTGATGAAGCTGGTGTTCCAACACCAGTAGGAATGACTGAATCAAGTGCATCACCTTCTCCAGCATTGTCCTCCTCTGAATCATCCACCACCACATTAATGGACTCCATGACTACGCCAGAACGTTGATTCAGTACTCGGTATGCTCGGCTGGTAGGAGAATACCCCAAGAATATTCCAATGTCGCTCCTGGATTCAAATTTAGACAAGGGTTCTCGATCCTTCTGAATGTAACACTTACTCCCAAAAACATGGAAATACGACACATCTGGTTTCTTTCCTTTCCAGATCTCATACGGTGTCTTCTCGGTAAATGGACGCAGATATACTCGGTTGATGGTGTAGCATGCAGTGTGTACTGCCTCAGCCCAATATCTCGAATTAATTTTTTTCTCAGCAAGCATTGCTCGTGCCATTTCCTGCAGGGTCCGATTCTTTCTTTCTACTATCCCATTCTGCTGAGGAGTTATGGGAGCAGAGAACTCATGATGAATACCAAGTGTTTCACAGATGTCTCGAAACTTAGAGTTCTCGAATTCCTTTCCATGATCACTCCTGATGCGTGCAATTCGAACGGTTCCTTTTTCTACATGAAGCTTGTGCGCCAAGGTCTTGAATACATCAGCGGCCTCTGATTTCTCTTTGAGGAATGATACCCACGTATACCTCGAGAAGTCATCCACACAGACAAAAATATACTTCTTCCCGGCCACACTTGGTGTACTCACTGGCCCCATAAGATCCATATGTAGAAGTTCCAAAAGTCTTGATGTTGAAACATCATGTACAGCATGGTGAGGAATACGAATTTGCTTTCCTTCCTTACACGATCCACAGACAGTCTCCTTGAGTTCACTGATTTCGGGAATTCCTCTGACTACATTTAGTCTGGAAATTCGAGCCAAAGATTTATAATTTATGTGCCCCAATTTTCTGTGCCACAGTGTATTAACTTCCTTCTTCGAGCTCAAACAGGTGACATCTTGATCGAGTAGATAACACTTATCCATTGATCTGGATCCAGTGAATACTCCAGACCCATGATTTACAGTACACTTATCTTTGTCAAAGAACACCGTCATATCATTATCACATAGATGACTGATACTTAATAGGTTAGCCTTCAGGCCTTCCACTAGCAACACATCTTGGAACACTGGAAGCCCTTTGATTTCTAGTTCCCCTTTGCCAATTATTCTGCTTCGCTTTCCATCACCAAATTTAACATGTCCACCAAATCCAGGTTCAAATTTTCGCAGAAATTCAGGAACTCCTGTCATGTGCCTTGAGCATGCACTGTCGAAGTACCACGAGGTTCCTGTATGTGCTCCAAAGCATACAGAACTTGAAAGACAAATATTTTGAGACTTTCGAACCCATACCTGTCTTACTGGTCGAGTGATGCGATGCGGTCTCTGCGTTGAAGGTGTGTTCAAGAATTCGTTCCTGTATCCTCCAGTGTTGACTTGGTGCACAGTGTTGTAACCTGGAATGGTGTTGGAACACCGATATGCTGGGTTGACGGACAGTGTCTTAAGTAATTTGAAACACCTGTTTCTCACATGACCTGGAACTCCACAGTATCCACATCTCCTGATTCTCTTGATAAGGCAATTCTCCTCAATCATTCTCGGAGCAAGTGCACCTTGATCTGCCTTATTTTTCAACGCATCTACCGATCTTTCGTACCCAATTCCAAATTTGGTAGTTTGTCCCATTTTCAAACAATCTTCAAGCTTAGCTTTCCCTGTATTGAGACGTCTAATAGCCTGTTCTGCTGTCTCCGCTCGTTGGACTACTTCAGCAAATTCCTTTTTAAGTTGTTCAAGTTCTTCAAGTGCATTTTTCTTTCCAAGTTCATTCACTCTAACCTTTTCGCATAACCTCTTGTTATCAACCTTGAGCTCTTTGTTTTCATCTGCCACTTTTAACCACATTTTATACATCTCCATACTTTCTTTGCGAATGTCATCATCACTAATGCTTCTAGTCTCTTCATCTGAGCTATCACTTTCTTCTTCATTCAATACACTGCGATTTATCTCAACAGACTCTTCCAACGACACGCCAAAAGCAACATGATTTGTATACTCTTCACCATCCTTCATATCGTCTCCTCCGTCATCATCACTCCAGGTTATGGCATATGATTTCCCTTGCCTTTTAAGTGTATTGGCACACTCAGCTTGTATGTGTCCAAAACCTTCACACTCTCTGCATTGGATTTTTCTGTTCAGATTCGGATTTACCGATTTGATCTTCGGTGTTTCAACACCAGTCGCCTGACCGAATCTGGGAGTGAAGTTGGCATTCGGATTTTTGCTCCCGCTTGACTTGTCCTGTGGCTTCCTGCCCATCTTCTTCATGAATCTTGAGAAGTTTCTGGTTATGTTCGCAATTTCATCGGAATCTTCAATGTCTGTATGTTCATCTTCCTTCCCAGAGGTTGTGCTTGTAAAAGCCATCTCCTTCTTTCCGGTTTTATTTTGCAACATCTCCATCTCATAGGATTCCAGAGACCCCATGAGCTCATCAAGTGTCATCATCCCAATCCTTCCATTTTCATTGATTGCTGTGACCTTCATATTGAACCGTGGGGGTAATGCCCTCAACACTTTCCTTACAAGTTTTTGATCTTTGTATTTTTTGCCAAACTGAAAAGCCTTGTTTGCAATATCTCGGACCCGTCCATTAAACTCGGAGATAGTTTCATCATCCCGCATTTTCAATTCCTCAAATTTCGATGTATAGTATTGCAACTTTGAATCTCTAACTGAGCTTGTTCCTTCATGATACATCTGTAACACATCCCATGCTTCCTTTGCAGTCTCACAGTTTGAAATCATCTTAAATTGATCTTCATCTACTGCTGTAAAGATAGCATTCAATGCCTTTGAGTTGGACATGTAAGCTCTATGCTCCTCAGTAGAGTATTCAGAATACGGTTTGATCGTTGATGAGCTCGATTCTTTAGTTTTGGCACTGGGAGGTGGAGTGTACTGATTTACAACATAGTTCCATGCTTGATCATCCAATGCTCCAATGAATACTTTCATACGTGCCTTCCAGTAGGCGTAATTGCCTTGTTCCAACAGCGGTGGTCGCGTGACAGAGGCCCCCTCCTTCGGTGCCATGGTGAAACCTGATCTCACTCTCCCTATATAGGGGTTAGCAAGTGCCTCGCTCTGATACCAATTGAAATTCCGTTTCACCTGATTTCTAAACCTTTATACCAAGTTGTTTAACAGTTTGGTGTTGGAACACCAAGATCAGTTTTGTTTTAAAAGCAAAACGAAATCCGCAGTGCACACACAACTTGGTTACGCAGTTCGGTGCAAATACACCTACGTCTGCGGGGCCTTGCCCAGATCAGAAACCATTCACTAGAAAGCAGTCTTTAGTACAAGAAGCTTAACTTAAATACTAATCCATTGCTAACCTACAGAGTGAATGTTGTGAGCTCCCCTCACTGTCGATCCTACGTCGTTGAACCCTCACGATCAACACGTCTCCCTGGATCTCCTCCTCCCGAGGAATTAAGACTTCCTTGTTTCTGATCTTTACGAACTTGGTCGGTTGATTTACGAACCTCCAAACACACACGGCAGATCGCTCCAAAGTTCTCAACGTAGAGAATAGTCGTGGACGCATCCATGATTGCGTTGTATTATTCTTCTATTTATCCCATCGCAATCCTGCCTTGAATCAACTTCTTTCCTTGTCTAACTCTACCATAAATAGACTTCTAGACTAAGGAAAACTCTGATTCTAATCTAGTATTTAAATGAACAATCCTGTTAACAATAGGACTTGTTCCATAATTAACTACTTAATCAATTCCTAACTATTACAGGAATATTCGTTTACCAGAATTAGATGACCACGAAATCAATCAATTATCTTCACAATATTCTGATCAGATCGCACAATTATATCCCATAATATACTCCATAAATCGTGGACATCAAATAATACAGCTGCTGGAAAACTGCTGGACAGCAGTGGTGTTCAAACACCATATCACCAGAAATCACTTAGTGGTGTTCAAACACCAGATTACCATTATTCACAATATGCCATACATAAGTCCAACTCCGGAGGACTTTACATTTATAAATACATACTTTTTAGTGTTAGTGAAACGTGTTAGGAGTGCCTTCATTCTATATTTCGTTGTCAGTTTTCCTAACTTTTCTATAATATTAAGACCATCTCATACTTTTCAAATGTTTTTTTTACTGAATGAAACGGGTGATCAAGGCCAACATAAAACGGATGTGTAATGATGCTTAGGTTCTAAGCAGGTTATGGAAAGTATATATAAATTGTATTGATATTATTATTATATTATAAGAATAGGTTCTATCTTACGCTATTACATAATGAAGGAAGGACACTTGATCAGGAGAGGGGATCTTTGGTTTGGAAATTGAAAATTGTTTATGAGATTAAAACTTTTTCCCCATCAAAAGAGATTAAAACTTATTAAACAAGAAATGTGGGAAATAAAAAGAAAGATAACAGACACACAAGAAATTAACCACGCTTTTCCAATTACAAACCGTAAAATAATGACAAGCCATAAGGTAATGGGGGTGTGAGTAGGATGCCAATTTTATGGTGAGTGTGGTGCACATTGATACGTCCCCACACCCCAGGCCCCATCTCTATTTGGAGCCAAGGGTGCCTTTGGTTTGCATTTGAATTAGTTTTGAAATGGAATAGAAAATTGATTAATGGTCATTAAACCATTATTTTTAAAAATCCACATGTGCAAAAACCACTTAAGATGGTGGCTTTCCAGGGAAAGAGGCTCCGACGATCAAGTTAGAAATAATTTTTTTAATTAGAAATGAATAGTTGAGCTTGTAGGGTTACCTCTATCATTTACATAGATTGGCAAGTAGGGCAACTATTTTGTTTGCTTGTGATGCAAGTACTTTTCCCCTGGGCCGACCCAAAGGTTATTATCCAAGGGATAAAATGGAGGACCTGGGCTGGCTAGACTAGGCACTCGGGCCCAGTACTAATTTACACATTATCAATAAGCCCCTGTAAAGTTGAGGGTTTTGCCTTCGAATTCATCCTACAGTCCCGGGTCCGACTTCGGGTCTATCCCAACGAGTTTATTGACTCACCCTTCGGTATTGTTACTTCAAATTTATTTTTGAACCTGGGGTGCGATTTTCGAGCCCCTTGAGGTTTCGGGGGTTCACTCCTAGGGTTGATTCAGGATCCTTCAAATTAGCCTTTTGATTCGACCTTTGAATAGATTTATTTTTCGAGGTTTGACCCTCAGCTTTCTAATTTTTGTTAGAGCCCGAGGGTTCAGAGGTAGGCTTTGGTCTCACTTATTTACGTGGGGCCTTCAGGCTTTGACAGTAAGGTATAAGGGAAGGGGGTGATCTCTTATTTACGAGAGAGGGCTCCAACAAGAGAAGTGGAAAGGACATGAGGGGCATGATGCTCACTCATGCCTTCGAGCGCGTGAGGTCCACGCTGGTTTCTACTCGCACCACTTTTCTCATTCATACCTAGAATTTCACACCCACGCTACCCATTTACCCACGTTCTTACTTGTTGTTTGGCGGCCCGAGGTAATCATTTTCTTTTCCTCCTTCTATATGAGGCGCTTCTCAACGTCTTAAATTACTTTTCACCCAAATTGTTTTCAAACTTCTTCTCTCTCAGAGCACTTCATCAGAGTACTTCTCTCTCACTAAATTTCACAAAGAGCTCCGGCTAAAAGACCAGTAAGTCCGCCTTTCTCCCATTTATTAGCCTTTTTATGTTTATACTACCATGTTGCAAATACCTTCGGGGGGGGGGAGCAATTTCAGCCCATTTTTCGATCATATCCTTTGCCGATAGAGTTGAAAATTCCCGCCTTCAAGGTTCCAACGCCATTCCCTCATCGGCTGCCAGTTCCAGTTCATCTGGCAAGGGGGACAAAGAGAGCTCAACGAATTATTCGGCGCCACCTAGGGGTTATTGCCAGAAGTGGGTCACCTCAAGGTCTAGGGTTCCGAGGAAAGCCATGATCCAGAAGGATGTGGAGGGTCTACCTTTCATTTTTGAAAAGATCTTAACTCCTATCCCCAAAAGCCCCCCACCGATCCCCAAGGAGATTTCCAATTTACTGTCCACCCCCCTGTCCGCGATTAGGGTTCCGGGGACTTGAAATTGGAGGTCCTTCGAGAAGACAAAACCCCCAAAGACCCGAGACCCAGTAGGAGCACTGTTTACAAGCGTCATTTTAAGTTTGGTCCTTGCTTCCCTTTACCCCCTATCCTCTCTTGGCTTCTCGAGGAGCACCAAATCACACTGATCCAACTCAACTAGAACGTCATACTTTATGCTATGGCATTCATGACCCGATGCGATATCTTAGGAATAAACCCTAGTTATGAACTATATAGGTCCCTCTACTACCTTTCTACTAGTAGAGCCATAATGCAGGGGGATAGGAAAATCAAAGGGATTCTTACCCTTAATAGTAGGTTCTCGAACCATCCCATTAAAATCTCTTCAAATTTCTGAGGTTGGCTCTAACCCCCTATTTATATGTTTGACAGTGAGGCTAAGAGTTATTATGCCTGGGGTGGAGTTCGAAGCCTAAGTTTGAGAATGTTTCTAATTACTCAGCTCCAGATAGAGTGGTAGCGGATAGGGATAAAATTTTGAGTGAGCCCTTAGATATTTCTAGGAATTGTAATTATACTTGGCCCTCAGAAGTTTACGAGAAATGGGTCTACGACTAGGAGCCAGTTCTAATTAAGCCCCCATCCTGCTGACTCCTCGAAGCCCATTCTTGCGGAGAAGGGAAAGGGTAAGAAGAAAAAGGGTGAGGGTAGCGGGCCCAAGACGACTAAGAGGAAGGCAACTTTAGTTTGCCGAGGATGGGGCCGCCGAAAAATTGAAGAAGACAAAGTGTGCTGGTTCTTCGGAGCCCTTAGAATTTGTTTCAAGGCCACTAGAAACTGTTTTGGAGTCCTAGAGCCTGTTAATGCCGCAGAGGCCCCTTCTAGGAGTTCCTCCCCACCACACGAAGGTGTTTGCGACATCTTAGTTTTGCTTTAGTTGTTTCTACTTTTGTGTTTCTGTTATTGACTTTTCTTTCTTTTGTCTATTTTAGTGGCTTTCACCAGTTTCTTGAATCTCGAGGAGGGGGAAGTTGAAGAGCTCATCTACGAGGAGCAGATCGCAATGTCCAAAATAGTGATACACTTTGATGAATTGATTAGTTGATTCCACTTCATAAGATGTGTGTGTGTGTGTGTTTCCGATCAAATATTAGCACTGCTTTTGTGTGTGTTTGAAAGAATTAACTCTAGGTGACTTGAGTATCAAATATTAGCACTGCTTTTGTGTGTGTTTCCGATCAAATATTAGCACTGCTTTCATAAGATGAATTGATTAGTTGATTCCACTTCGTAAGAATACCAATACAAGTTAGGAAAAAGTAATAGAATATAATTACAATTACAAGTAATATTCTAATTCGTTAACACATCTATTTGTGGTGAGAGGTGATGTGCATTCATATGAGAGAAAAAGCACAGCTTTGCACCCCTTTAGTACACTACTGTTGTTTGTTCCCAAACCTTTTGGCTAGAACTAAGAGGGATCGAGATGGCCCTTCTTCTCGAAGCCCTTCCCCCCTAAGGAAAATATTTGATGGCTATACTATTATTGAGTCACAGGCCAACTTTGGGGGTGGGCTCACTTTGGGGGAGGGTAGCCTCATTATTCCGGGTATGGTTAATCCCTCCCTTGCATCTCTTCTGGAGGTGGCCACCACTGTGAGCGCCCTAGACTCTGTCCTCTAAACTTTCTTGGCAAAGGAAAGCCAAGCTCAGGAGGTCGCAACTAGGATGGGGGATATGGAGAAGGCCCATAAGGCCAAAGTGAATGAGCTTCGGGAGGAGCTCAAGAAGGCTGCCTCTGATCACAAGGAGGAGTAGGAGAAAGTGGCCTCCTAACATGAGGAGGAATTGAAGAATGTTGCTTCCCAGAATGAGAAGGAGCTGAAGAAGTTTTGAGAGAAGCTACCGGGGACGGAGATATCCATCACATCTTTGACTACCAAGAATGTCAAGCTGGCTAGTCTTTACTCCACTGAGCAGCAAGCCTCCGTTCTCGAGGCTTACACTAAAAAGCTTGTGAAGACCCAAGGGTTCCGAGACTTCTTCTCATCCCTGTCCGATCTTTGCATGGGGTTTACTCAAAATGCCCTGGCCAATTCAATCTATAAGGATTTGCCCGCAGAATACGCCACCATGCTGGATGTGTTCAAGAACAACTCCCAGCCTTCCCAGTTGGACTACCTTTAGTGGAAGTCCAGCCAGGATGGGGGTGTCAAATTCCCCCTACTTGAGCACTTGAAGACCTCCGACTAGCTCTTCTCCCAGGGGGAAATCCGCGATTTGAAGGTGGATAAAGATAATGAGTGGAGCCAGCCTGACCCCTTGACTCGGCCGAAGCCCAGGTGCAGGGCTGCTTCTTCGAGCTCTACTCATGCAGAGCATAGCATAGGGAAAAAAATGTAAGAATTGCTCTTATTAGGATTTTTAATGTACTCTTTTCCCACTATGAATGAAAGTTATTTTCTTTACTTATACATTTTTAATTTTCTGTTACTTTGTAGATTCTAGACTTGGTGCCTTACCGTCTCCCGCAATTTCAAAGGGAGACCATCTTCGACTCTTCTTTCAAGTGATGAAGGAATGGCACCATAGGAACAAGGAGTGGTCGTGGGACCACAAAGTTGAGGTTTCTCAATTCCGGTATAGGTCTCTTCATTGCGATGAGAAGCTTCGAGGTGCCAACGGGGAGCTTTATTTATGGCACAACATTCTTCATAATAGGAAGAAAGAACTCCTCAATGCACTAAGCCGTTCAAGGGAGGAAGGGACCTCCTTGCTACGACTAAGGATGAGCTTTCTGAAGACTATCACTTTCTTAAGTCTTGACACAATGAGGTCCTTGAAGAGGTTACCACTAAGGCCAGCTTAGAATCTGATCCACAAATGCGTGGCTGTTGCCAAGGCCTTCAAAGCTTTCGGAAGGGATTCATCTTCTCAACCTCACAAAACCATTGAGCGTTATCATCACGGGATTGAAATGCATTTAGATAACTTAGATTTAGTCTGCAACTTACTTTGTATTGCTACAACCAAACTTTAGGAGCGGAAAGACTAGAATCAGGAGCTTCGATCCCACATTTTGAGCTTGGAGAAAACCATTAAGGAGAGAAAGGCACCTTGTTTGATTGATTATAAGGATAAGGACTAGGATGAACTACACCACACCTTTACAGCTTATGCAGACAGCCTACGAGCTTATGGCCTTTGACTGGAGATGGCCGCGCCGCGCCTTGTTGATGATTTCGAGGTACATCTCATGCAGACCTTGGATGTCTTCCATAGGAAGGAGGTTAAGGCCCATCCCAAGTTTAGTGAAGCTTACAATGAGGCTGAAAGGTGGCTTGGTGAGTTGCGTAAAATGAAGACGAATGGCGGGGCTTCAAGCTCCCGAACGACCCAGAAGAAGAAAGGGGCCTCGATCTCCCAAACTTCCCAAAAGGATGGGGATCCAGGGGCTGAAGGAAGCAACCATCCTAGAACATCTTGAACAAGGAGTGGTTCCATTTTCTCTCGTTTAGGCCAGCCTTCGACTGTCTACCTTAGCAAAGATAATTATAGTGCTTCTTCCACCCCTGCTCAGTAGGCTAATCATGTCCAAGTAATAGCTATAAGTTTGAGATCCACAACGTCCGGGGCTCCCACTCCAAAGAGAAATCTATCCGGTGGTCAAGCAAGCACCTCCGGTGGGGGCAGGGAGGTCATTCCTCAACCGATGGCCCTTTCTTCGGTAGGGGAGGCCGCATTACTGTCAGTAGAGGCCTAGGGGCCCCTTCCAATGCCAGTTGTGGCATCACTCTTGATCCTGTCATCGAAGATCCCAAGGAGGGTGAGGATGCTGAAGCTGCTCCCTCGCGAAGGAGGCCTCAAGGTCCAACTCGCGGACCTTTGAACCTTAACCCGGTGCTGGAGGCTGGAGACTTAATAGAGGTAATCTTATCCCCTGTGATGGGTTTCCCTCACCTTGATCTTGTGCATAGGTAGATATTGTATACTGCGATCCACTATGTATGTTGTAATTTACTATGTATGTTTGAATAAAAACTTTTAGTTTTCTAATCGAGCAATTGGATACTTTTCAGGGGTCTTAACCCTTTTAACTTAGATGTCCAAATTTTTTCTTCTTTCTCTCAAACCATTGGGGTCTTTCCCTTACTGTTAAGGATTTGATCCTACGTCACTTGTATTGTGAAAGGGATTTCGAGGCCGAACGCTCGATGGACCGCAAAGGCCCTTCAAATACTTATAGGGGTTTTCTTTTTTTGTCCCTTAAGCACTCATATGTGTAAAGGGGATTTCGACCCTGGACGCTATGAAGGGCTATGGAGGCCCTTTGATCAGTCACAAGGTTTTTATCCTTGACGCTTATTTATGTGAAAGGGGATTTTGATCCAAGCGCTTATTTACGTGAAAAGGGATTTTGACCCCAAACGCTTATTTACATGAAAGGGAATTTCGACCCCAAGCGTTTATTTATATGGAAGGGAATTTTGACTCCGAGCACTTATTTCATATGGAAGGGGATTTTGACCCCTGAGTGTTTATTTACATGAAAGGGGATTTCAACCCCAAACGCTTATTTACGTGAAAGGGGATTTCGACCCCAAGCGCTTACTTACATGAAAGGGGATTTTGACCCCAGGCGCTTAAACAGCCTACAGAGGCCCTTCGATTAATTACAAGGTTTTCAATGCTCCTTGTTGAGGAGGGGAGGGACTTACACCTTCTCGAATTTTTTGTGTTTTTGTACTTAACAGAAAATTATAATAATTTAGAGAAACATACTTCAATAGATAGGTAACAAAAATTGGGAAATCCTATTGACTTACAGCAAGTTCCAGCAAAGGTATTTCATGCCTATAACCCAATTTTGAGTGAGCTACTTTCAGGCCTTACCATAGATACTAAGATTTAGGATAATAGTAGTCCCTAAGGTTCGAGACATTCCATCTACGAGTAATCAGCTTGCCTTGGGGAGTTTCCAGCACATAGTGGCCTGAGGGGTATGCCTTGACAATCCGGTAGAGGCCCTCCCAGTTTGCTGCCAGTTTACCTTCTGGCTCCCTTCGATTTTTTTTGTTCCTCCTCATCACAAGGTCCCCTGGGGAGAACTAGATTTTTCGAATCCTCCGTTTGTGATACCACTTGATCTTTTCTTTCATCTTAGCCTCGTGGAATGATGCATTTTCTCTTTTTTCCTTGAGAAGGTCTAAGTCCAGGTAGTTCTGCTCATCGTTAACCTCCTGGTTTTCATTGCTTATAGCAAACCTTTGGAAGGTAGGCAGTATAATCTCTGCTGGAATAATGACCTCCAAACCGTAGACCAAGGCATATAGGGTCTCACCCATGGCTGAGGAATTCATCATTCGATATGACCAAATACGCTAGGTAATTAGTTGATCCAATTCCCGCTTGCCCCTTCGAGTTCCGACCTGATACCATTGACGATGATTCGGTTTGTGACCTTCACTTGCCCATTAGCTTAAGGATGGTAAACACTATTAACCTTATGGTGGACCTTGTATTCTTAACACCAGCTCTTGAATGGGTCATTAATGAAATGGGTGCCATTGATCTTTATAATGGTTTGAGGGATCCCGAAACGGATGATGATATTCTTCCAACAATAGCCAATCACCGCTTTCCCCTTTATGTCGGTTAGGGCTTCAGCCTCGACCCATTTTGTGTAGTAGTCTATGGGCATGATCAGATACCGGAAGTGGCGTGAAGCCTCCAGGAAGGGGCCTACCAGGTCGATTCCCCATTTGTCTAATGGCTAGAATCTATTTATGTTCATCATTTCTTCCTGGGGAATATGAGTGATTGGTGCATACCTTGGGCACTGGTGGTAGGCTTGGATGTGTTTGTTAAACTCATCGAGCATTTTGGGCCAATAGTATTCCGCCAACAAGAGCTTATTAGCTATCGACCGAGCCCCTTAGTGACTTTCACATGCTTCTTCATGAGTATCGCAGATCAGATAGTCAGCTTCGTGGGAGGTTACACATCAAAGAAATGGTTGCAGATAGCGTCGTCGATAGAGCACATCCTCGTGGATCACATACTTGGGTGCTTTCAGTCTAATTTTCCTTGCTTTGGTTGCACTTTCTAGAAGAATACCATCTCGAAGGTAGCTCATAATGGGTGTCATCCAAAAATTTTCTTACTTCACTATCGTCACAACTATTTCTTCTTGGAAGGTGCATTTACTCAGCATTTTCACCATTAAGTGCCCTTGGGACTGCAAGTCCAAGTTCGACATTCCAAGTTCGCCAAAGCTAATTTGCTCAGGGCATCAACCTTGTGGCTCTTTTCTCAAGGGACTTGCGTCAGGGTGTAATGGTGGAAATGTCCGAGGAGGGGTTTCACCACTTCCATATATCGCTGCAAGTGCCTTTTCCTAGCCTCGTATTCCCCCTTGACTTGTAAGACCATAATTTGGGAATCACTGAAAATTTCCAGGCTTTGAATTGCCAAATCTTTGTCTATCTGAAGGCCTTTGATCAGTGTTTTCATATTCCACTTCGTTGTTCGTTGCCCTGTAGTCAAAGAGCAGAGCATAGGGATAGTATTTTTTTTATCGAGGATTGTGAGAAGGATGTCCGCTCCGCTGCCCCCAGAGTGTGATGACCCATCAACGTATAACTGCCAAATTTAATTAGCTTATTTTTCTTTACCAAGTGCTATTGATTCTGTACTCTCTACGATGACACCTGCTAAGGCTTGGCCTTTGATAGCTGTTCTTGGATGGAACTGGATGTCATGTTCACCCAGTTCGACTATTCACTTCATCATTCACCCCGAGGCCTCCAGCTTAAGAATCACCCGCCTGATTGGATGACTGGTAAGTAGGATGATTTTGTGGCTTTGAAGGTACGGATGAAGCTATCTTGCCGCATGGACTAGGGTCAATATCAACTACTCGAGGGCGGTGTATCAAGCATGTGGACCATGCAATGCCCTGCTTACGAAATAGATGGGGTGTTGCGCCTTTTCTTTTTCCTTTACCAGAACCGCACGTACTGCTAAGGGGGATGCCGAAATATATAGGTACAAATCTTCCCCCTTTTCTGGTTTCATCAAGGTGGGAAAGCTTCGTAAATGTTCCTCTAAGTCTCAAAAAGTTTGGTCACACTCCTCCGTCCATTTGAATTTCTTGGCCTTTCGAAGCACTTCAAAGAAGGACAGATGTTTCTCGGGCCCCTTGGAGAGGAATCGACTGAGTGTCTCCAGCAATCCTGTTAACTTTTGGATGTCTTTGACCATTCAAGGGGGATTCATGCTCATCAATGCTTCAATTTTTTTCTAGGTTCACATCAATCTCCCTTTTCGAGACCATGAACCTCGGGAACTTTTTGGCCCCCACTCCGATCATGCACTTAGTTGGGTTCAGCTTTAAGTTGGCTTCGGAGTGTCTGGAAGGTTTCTTCAAAGTTCATTAGGAATTGATCGTAGCCCTTTCTTTTGACTACCATATCATCTACATATATTTCCACATTTATGCCGATATGATTTTTAAAGAGATTTTCGACCAACCTTTGGTAGGTGGCTCTTGCATTCTTCAAGTCGAATGGCATTGCCCCATAACACAATGTCCCTATGTCTGTTATAAATGACATCTTTCGCTTATCCTCCTCTACCATAAGTATCTGGTGGTAGCCCTTATGGGCATCAAAGAAGGCGAGTACCTCATATCCCGCTATTGCTTTGACCAGCATGTCGATGGAGGGCAAATGGTAGCTATCTTTGGGACACCTTTTTGTTAAGGTCTGTGAAATCTATTCAAATTCGCCAAGCCCCGTCATGCTTGGGAACCATGACGAGGTTCGCTATCCATTAAGGGTAAAATACCTCTTTGATGACCTCCGCTCGAAGAAGTTTCCGGACTTCTTCCTTTATGGCTTCCACCCTCTCGAGAGCGAATGAACTTCTTTTATGTTTGACTGGCTTTTGGGAGGGGTCCACATTCAATTTGTGGACCATCGCCTGTTTGGACACTCCTGTGAGGTCGGACGTGCTCCACATAAATACATTTGCATGGTTATCCAAGATGCGCTTTATCTTTTCTTTCATTGCGGGTGGCATCATTTTTCCCACAACCATTGTTTCCTTTATTCGAACAGTCATTGGCTCCATGTCCATGGGTTTAACTTCTCCATTTATCGAAGCCACCATATCTTTCTTTTCAGCTTCTTTTAGAGATATCGCCAAACAGCTCTTGGCTGCCGGTTGATCCCCACGTATGACTACTATCCCATTTTTGGTGGGGAATTTCATTGTTAAGTGGTAGGGTGATCATATGGCTCGCACCTGGCACATCCAAATTCTTCCTAATATTACATTTTAGGGGGATACAATATCAATCATGGTGAAGGTGAAATCAATCGTGACTTCTCTATCCCCATCGGCCACCTTGACTGGAAGGGTTACGACCCCTAAGGGTAGCACAATTTTCCAATGAAGCCAGATAGTGGCGAGTTATTTCTCCTTAAGTTTTTGCTCCCTAGCCCTAGTTGATCAAAACAGTTGGCAAACATTACTTCCACTCTGCTGCCATAATCTACGAACACCTTCTTAACATATAAGTCTCTAATAGTTGCATGGATAACCATCGGGTTTGTATGGGGGGTTTGGCTGGGCACTGGATCTGTTTCTGAGAGAGTAATTGCTTCCTCTGATCGAAGTAATTTTTGGTAGGGTTCTCCGAGGAGAACATACCAGGATTGTGCTTTGATGATACTGTTCTTGATGATACTATTCGAGGATTGGTCACTCACCACCCCATTGATGAAGTTGCTCACATGGTTGGCCTCGTCCCCCGGTTCCTATCTGCCCGAGCCTTAGCGTCAGGTCTCTCATTTTTTCTTGCTTGATTTCTAGCTTGCTCCCCATTGTTCCCTTGCTGCTCTGTACAACCTCGGTTGGCTCCCTTCTTGTAGGGTTTCCAATGGCATTTTCCTTTTCCCTTCGAGGAGTCTTCTCCTCTTGGTCTTTTGGCGCAGTTCACGGTAAGCCCTCTCTTGCACAACTGTCAATTTCCCTTTTTAGGTGGATACCTTCTTTTGTATCATGGCCACGCTCTTTGTGGTGGTCACAGAATTTGAGTGAATATTGTTTTTTGGGAGAGTCTTTTCCAGGAGGGGGGGGGGCTCGAAATATCTCATTGTGAATGAAGTGTATTTCTACCCGGGTCTTGGTCAGGGGAGCATAGCCTTCAAAGCCTTTGTTCAAAGCTTTCGACCTATTTGGCCTTGACTCCGAGGCCTTGGAACCCTTTTTCCCCTCCTGTCCCCCTCTTATTTTCTCTTCGTACCTTCCTCAATCTTCGAACATTGTTCCACGATCTCTTGTAGTTGCTGCAGGGTTTCTGGTTTCTTCAAGACCAGCGTTCTGTTCAAGTCAAGGTTGGACATTCCATTCTTGTGGCCAAGGATCACCCAATCCTCAGTGCGGTTGATTACACTGAGGCTCTCATCCACATATCGATGATAGAATACCTCTATCAATTCACCAGACCTCTGCTTGCTTTGATAGAGCTCGATCAGGGTTTTTGTAAATCTCTTCTTTTGGAAGAACTATCCCAACATGGCCTCTTCGAAATCTCTATATGAATGCAACGATCCATTGCCTAGTTTGTTAAACCATTCTTGAGCCTTTCCTTGGAGGTAACTCCATACTAAATTACATGTCAGTTGTTCATTGAAGTCCCTCAAATTATTTAGACTGGGGAAGGTTTGTATGAACTCCCGGGAGTTCGTATCTCCACTGTACGTGGGGAGCCCCTCTGGTGGCTTCACATGGCCATGATTAAAGAACTGAAAGGGGATGCTGCGACTTGACCTGGAGGCCCAATAAATCTGTCCAACTCCCTTATGAGGGCATCGCATGACTCTTCCCCCATTCGTGGATCTCTATATTAATTTGGCAAGAATAAAGAGTTGATACCGGGAATCTGGTTTGAGCCATGTATCCAGGTCGTGGTCCGCCCACAACAGAGCTGTGATATAGTTGCTGCTGCCCTTAGTGATAAGGGTCATATGAAAAGATCTCTCGTTGAAGGCATGAATGCATATGTTTCTTGTAACCTGGGTAACACCCCATTGGTTGGGCCAATGAGTAAGGGATCGTCTGGGTTGGAATATGGGCCATTGAATATGCCAACATTTGGTCCATGCTAGGAAACGTCGGTTGAGGCCGATCTTGAGCTCCTATCTCCATATTTGCTTGGTGGGATACTCTCGGGGGATCTGTAATTGGTATCTTAGCTGCAACGCCAATGGCATCGAAGGTGGGGGCACCACCTATTTCCAGGCCATCCTTTGATAAAGCATAGTAGGTATCCACCTGATAGCTAGCAGATCTAAGGGTTAGAGCTATTCGTGATAAGTCTTACTGTGATGGGGGAACGCACTGTTCGTGTCTCTTGTCGCTCAAGCGGCCCCTATAGTCGCTTCCACTTGTGAGCCCACCGTAGCTGCTGTGAATTGTAGCTCATTCTTCCTTTGTTGGTGAGCCTGACTTTGTCATGTAGGGGCTCCGGCGCCTCCTACCCAGGGCCCAAAACTAACTTCCACCCGTCTAGAAGGTATGTTAGCTTCAATTTGAGACCTCTCTAGTACCCCTATTGTAGGGATCCGGTCTCGGAATACCCCTGGGAGTTTGTTACCAGTACTTGAAGGAGTAGGATGCGACTGCATTTTCTTACTCCTACGTCCCTTTCTTCTCAAGAAGAGGGTTTGTACTTCTTCGCCAACGCCTAAGGTCTTGCCTTTAAGCCGTTCACTTCTACGCAAGGTGCTTGCTATAGAAGTGGACATAAACAACAAAGGCGCATATCTGAAAAAATGTCCCACCAGGCGTTCCAACTTGATGAGCCTCAAATCGTTGTTGCCATGTGCAGCGCCATCGTGGTCGAAATCTGCAAGGCAAAGCCCCCGAAGATTTTCGGGGGGAAGAAGCTCCGATGATCAAGTCAGAAATAATTCTTCTAATAAGGAATGTATAGTTGAATTTGTAGGGTCACCTCTTTCCTTTATATAGGTTGGCAAGTAGGGCAACTGTTCTGTTTGCTTGTGATGCAAGTACTCTTCCACTGGGCCGTCCTAAAGGTTATTATCCAAGGGATAAAAGGGAGGACCTGGGCCGACTAGACTAGGCACTCGGGCCAAGTACGAATTTACACATTATCAACCACAAACTACAAACTATATATATACTTTAAAGCTACTCATTAATAATCAATGAAAGGGGAAAAAATTGAACCTTATACATCAAAGTCATTAATTACAATCCGTTGATGGTATTTTTAATATCTCAAATATATCATATTGGCAGACCGATGTAAAGAGGGGGGGGGGGTGGACTTGAAAGAAGAGAAGTCGAGCAAAGAAGTAAAGGGAAACAAAGGGAAGAAGAAGAAGAAAAATGGCAGAGAAGAAGAATGAGAGAGGAGAAGAAAGGAAAGAAGAAGACCAAGGAGGAAGGAAAAATAAATATGTGAACTCCACAAGTTGTTAATAGGTTTAGGGTTTTTTTATGGTGGTTGAACTGCCATCTAAAATTTTCTTCTTCAAAGAATCCCTTTACTGCTTTCGACGTCGGAATTCCTGTCGAGATCCTGCTTTTAAATTAAACAACCTTAATTTGATATTCCAATTTTGAAACCCCCCTTGAAACCCCTTTCAATAGTGGGTTTTTCAATTTTTCGCCGTTTGGAATCGTCATAAGCCTTTCCAGCACCAGTGATGACTCAAATAAAGTTGCTGGATCACTCACAACAGCGATTACAAGAAGTGGAATTGAGATTCAATCTAAACATGCCATAGGATAATTAAATCAATTAAATCACACGTAATGCAGACTAATTATCCTATTACAAATATGAGATCTAATTAAAATTTGTATTCCGAATGATGTTAACCAGCTACCAACCGAAGCAACATAAACTCCTTAACAAAGGAAGCACTCCTCAAGTATCAATCTATCATGTTATTTAAGGATTTACAAGGATGGAAACATCACAAAAGAATGAACAACCATCGATTAAATTTAGCTGACTACACGCACCATTCTTATATAACCAAAATTGATCACACATCTGAAAAATAATTATTTAAACATACACTACCACAGAGAACCCTCTCCAGCAACGATTTTTCAAAATTTGTGCCCAAAATGTAATAGCACCAATTTTTTAAAAATCGGTGTTAGTTTAACACCAAATTTTAAAAAAATTAGTGCTAATATTAAAAAAAATGGTGTTAAATTAACACTGATTTATTAAAAACTAGTGCCAAAACCGGTGTTGAAAAAATAGCACCGATTTTTTCCCGCCAAAATATTTTCCGAATAAAAAATTCAATATTCCTACCAAAAACTTCAAAAAAAATCGTCAAAAATTTCAAAAAATCACCAAATATTTCAAAAATTCAATCTTCCTGTCAAAAATTTCAAAAAAAAAACCAAAATTTTTAAAACAATTCGCCAAAGATTTCAAAAAATGTTGCTAGAAATTCGCCTAAGCTAAATTCTTTTTTTCTTAACTTTCAAAATCGTTCACTTCTTTTGTTGACTTTAACTAAAAAATAAGTTGAGTTAGATTAATCAACTATCAACCTCTATTGACCTAATATATATAAATACAAATAAAAATATCTGACATTAACTAATTAACGTTCAACCCTTAATTGACTTAGTATATATAAATATAAAAAAATGTTTGACTTTAACTAATCAACGGTTAACCCTTATTTGACTTTTTCATATAAACACTAATAACTAATATGACTTTAACAAATCAACGGTCGCCCCTTTATTAGTACGTATAAATAAGAATATAAATGTTTCACTTTAACTAATCAACGGTCAATCTTACTTGACTTTTTATATATCAACATTAATTACTAAGTTAAGTTTAACAGAGACCCCTCTCTAGCACCGGTTTGTTGACTAATAAATGCCCAGCCCTTACTTGACTTAGTATATACATAAATACGAATAAAAGATTTGACTTTAACTAATAAATGTTCAACCTTACGTGACTTTCTATATATAAACACTAATAACTAAGTTGACATTAACCACTACAAGAAAAATGACATTTTACTTTGCCCTTTTTTAGCTTTTTTTTTGTTAACCCCAAATAACCGGGGTAAAAAGTTCGTTCTTTTGAATTTTAAGAGATTTTATAATTATACTTTTAACTATGACTTTATCTTATATTTTCAAATGAAATAAATTAAACGTGGAGTTCGAGTAATATATGATTGAAGTCGAATATAAATAAATAAAATTTATTTTTCACCGAATAAAATTATATATATTACTTATTCATAATTATATAAAACAAGTACTCCCTCCGTCCCTGGGGAATCTGCACACTTTCCTTTTTGGGCTATTCCAGGCAAATCTGCACACTTTTAAAATTTCCCTCATTTGGCAAAGAATTTTATCAGAAATTCCCACATTACCCTTACTAGTTTTATCATTTTGCAAAAAAAATGTCACTCTTATAACACACATTTCAGCCTTAATTAAATTTAACAAACCCAATTTCACTTATCCTAATCCCACTAATTCAGAATTTTAAAACAATCAATCTCACACTTCTCGCATTCTCCCACAAACCCAATTTCACATGCCTTTACTCTCTAATTTTTCAATGCACCCCATTCATTCTTCATCTGCTCATCTTCTCGCATTCTCTCCCTCTACCCCTCAAAAACCTAGTTCAGATCTGCTCAAATCCGTCCAAAATTTTGGATCGATCTTGCCATTTTTTGGTCTCAACATCTTCCCTCGCATTCTCTCCCTCGTCCCTTGTCTTTCCACCATTTCTTTCGGTCAATCATGCCAGAGATGCTCATTGTGTTATGTGTCCACACCTTCAGTCCGTCAGAGGTGGTCCCCGAGACGGAGGCTGATGATGCAACCTCCATTTGGAGACCTGACGCCATTCTCGGGGTAGCGATAATGCCGAAGGCTTTTATCGACCGCCAAATGTCGGATTCAGCTATCTATGGCGCTGTCGCCGGTGTTTTAGATGTCATGGCATCGTCTCTAGTGATGCATGTTCACCCTGACCACCGTCCTCGCCGCGGTGATGTTGGTTCCGGCGGTGGGTTGCAAAACCCTAACATTGGGGTTGGTGACGCTGAACAAGCTGCCTTGAAAGGTGAGTCCCTATTGATGCCGGAGACGGATGGCAGTGACTCCGATGACACCCACCATGGTAGCAATGAGATGTTGTATTTGCTCTGTCCTTGGATGAGGGAAGCCAGGAATGAGAAGCATCGGTGCTGGGATTGGGTTTTAAAATGTGCAAGCAAATATCCCAAACCTAATGGCTCAATGTTCGGTGCTAATATTGCCTTAGAATTGATAAATTTTCTCTTCAAGAAGGCAACATACCTTTCTCGGCTTTGCAACTAAAAAACTTAATAGAGGCATCCAAATGAATAAGAGGATGATTGCTCTATTCACTAGCCTTCGACTTAGCGACTGCACTCTTCTTAGTCACTATGGGGGAGAGATTTAGGTGTAAGGTTTTGGTGTGCTGGGTTCGGAAATGAGGGTTTGGATTTGAGGGTTTGTGAATTGTGAGCATATGAATTGGGGCTTTTCAATCTGCATGCTTTTGTTTTTTTAGGGGAAAAGGGGTTTTTGAGTTCAGAAATAGCTCCGCTCCTACAGATATATGAGCGGAACCATTTACAAGTTCAGCATATAGTTTTCGAACTTGGAAACCCTGTCTTACGGGAAAAAATGGGATAAAGGGTTTTCAAATGGGCATTTACTCCCATTTGAAAACCTCGCCAAACCTCTATTCCTCCCCACCAAAAACCCTTCCAAACCCATTTCATCAAACCTTTCCATCTTCTAATCTTCCATTTCAAAGTTTGAAGATTTCAACAAGGTCTACATCTTATCACATCCAAATTCATACTTACATTTTCAAATTTCAATAAGGTTTTTGGTAAAATGCAGGTATAACATGCGAAGGATAATTTCATACCAATTGATTGCTCAAAAAAGGTAAATGTCATCTTCAATTTGTAGCTTGGGCTTATTGTTTTCTATCATACATGAGGAAACACTTTGTATTTTTGGGATCTTGCTACCCAGGGTTTGGATGTTGTCAATTGTTATGCATTCTGTTTTAATTACCCTGGGTAAATGTACTCTTCAATGAATAGCTAGTGTTTATTGCTTACTGTCATTCATGAACTATCACAAATTTTTCATGCTCATCGCTACCTAGGGTTTGGATTTTGTGAATGTTATGATTTCTATTTTCAGTGAGGTTTGGCAATTAATGATAAGTTTTGTATACAATTAGGGTTTTGTTTCCTTGGAGATTGGTGGCGATAAATTTATGTTCAAATATCCATTTTTTGGGGGTAAAACTACAGTGGTGAATTTAACTACTATCGAATTTGTTCATCTACCTAAGGTTGAGTACATATTTTCCTATAAATGTTTGTAACTTATTACATTTCAAGATTAAGGTATTTTTATCTTCATATTTGGGTATGTAGCATTGAAAATGGAAACCAGGAAATGGACTTGTGACGATTTGTCACTGTCCGGCAATGTCAACCCACTAACAACAGACACAATGTGGGATGACGACGACGATATGGAAGATGTAGGAAAACACCAAACTCATTGTAGGGCATTAGAACGTAGAATGGCTAGGAAAGAGTTAACATCGTTAGTTTTTGACAAAAATGACAATTGCATATCGAAGCAACGGGCCCTCTAGTTAGGTGGTGAAGGTTGGTAGAACAGGGGTAGATATCAATTACGATACTTGGCATGATGTCCCAAACGACTACAAGGACACTTTGTGGAGGGAATGCAAGGTACCTCTAGTGAATCATTTTTCCTGCATACTCCTTCTTCAATTTATGGCCATATATACTCCCTATCCCCAAACCACTTTGTTTCGTAATCCTCATAGAGGCCTTTTGAAATCGAGGCACAAGATGTTGTTGCTTTGAGAAAGAAATCTATGTCCATGATGTCAAAGAGTTGGCGTGAACATAAATACAATTTGTCCAGAGATTACATATTTAGTGATAAGAAAGGATATCGACCATGGGTAACTTATACACACATTCAACCCAAAAGTCGGGAGATCCACAAGAAAAGGGCATTGGAGATTAGTGAAAACGTAAGTAAAACAATATAAAAAATTGATTGAATTATAATTAATTACATTGAAATGTCTATA
This sequence comes from Rubia yunnanensis, assembly GCA_037428765.1. Taxonomy (NCBI): domain Eukaryota; kingdom Viridiplantae; phylum Streptophyta; class Magnoliopsida; order Gentianales; family Rubiaceae; genus Rubia; species Rubia yunnanensis. Next base: position 69,729,963 of record CM075071.1, on the reverse strand, counting down.
GTGTTAACATTAACCTAACATCTCGCGTAGGGTACAAGGGGATTAAAACAACGTGTTACCGGGGAGAATAAAATTCCTCACCAAGCGACATAATTTAATTTTATAAATTATGTTGCTTTGATTAAAGTTTTATATTCAATATATATTTTGCCTCTGTTTTAGAGATCATGTGAACTATACATTGATTAAGGCGTAGACGGTAAGCTGCTACATGGAGCCGATGGGGGTTTGTATGAGTCAATGAAACATCATCACTCCATAAAAAATGCGGAAGGTCTTTCGAGGGTTTCCTTGGAGAATCCTTCAGTGATGGGCACCCCTTTGCCAATCCCGGACGGAGAATACAAAAAAGTTGGACCTTTCCAGGGAATATTCCTTACTTGGCCACGTAAACTAATATACGCTGATCCAATCAAAGATGGACATTTGAAGGAAACAATGCTCCCCTCGCCAAAATCGGCAATGACAACACCAAAACAGGTCAATCTATGGCCAAAATTGTGCCAATAGAACCAACTAGGGTTAGACCTACATTCGCAAGATCCATTGTCCCTCGAGACTTACCTGGCTTCGTACGTGTCCTTTATAATTTGATACAGACCCACGATCGAAATGCCACATTCACATTCTTGGGAAATGAATGCGCATTCGGATACAAACGTGAAATCATGGCGTTATAGAGTGATTTTGAAGACCTATGCAGATGTGAGAAAGTTAATCAAGCGATCATGTCGATCTATACCCTGTGAGTTTTTTTACTCCATTATTTTCAAATTTTTATTTAAATTTCACTAACCGTTATTACAAATGAATGTTTCCAGTTACATGTATTTTACAAGTAATCAAAAGAAAGGATGGATTGGATACATGTGCCCAGTGATGATACAAGAAATTGACTATGTAAAACAAGACAATATCGACTACATTCGCAAATGCCTAAGCCGGAAGGATAAAACGCTTTTCGTTGCGCCATACATTGAGGGGTTATTTACTACATTCAATTACTTGACCAACATTGTTTCCACAAATTTCAAATAATCAATCTTTTCTTTTCTTTTCACGGACCATTGGCAAATAATCAACATGGCAGGAGGGAAAGCCAAGAGTTTCCGAGTTCGGAAATGATACAATGGAATGAGGGAAAGCAATGAGTTTCTGAGTTTGGAAATAAATTAAAGGCGGTTCTGGGGTACAAATTAAAGGCGGTTTTTAACCGCCTTTAATTGCAATTTTAAAGACGGTTCTCAGAACTACCTTATTTTCTTGTTGATTAAAGGCAAGGCCAGCAAAGGCACCTCAAAAGTGACTTTAAATTGCTGATAGAACCTCCTTTAATAGCTCATTTCTACAAGGGGAGTCTGATCATGGTGGATTGGTACCAAGTGGAGCTTGCAGAATTCACACGTCATAAGATAGATAAGTATAATTGTATGGTGTACTTTGTACTGTATGTTTTTTATTAGTGGATTCATTCTGAACTGGGTCAAACCCCACAGATGCAGGTGAATTTCACCGAATTGTGTAACCATGTCTCGTATCTTGATGTTTTACTTTATTGCATACTTGGTTAGATATGTTATGTTAGAACATATTAATAATAGTTAAGATAATTCGATAAAACTAAATTTCATATGGGTTCAATGTTATGAACAAAAACAACAATCTTATGCAAACCCAAAAAACCCCAACTTGAAAAACGCCCTCAATAGGGGTGGAGCTAGGCAGGGGGCTGGACTCCAGCCCCCATCGAGATGAAATTTTTGAGAAATTAGGGAATAATTTTTTAAAAAATAATAATTCTTAGCTCCCTTTAATCTAAAAAAAATGTGAAGTTTTTTTTCTCTTTACATATCAACCCTGCTACTAATGTTTTCTGCCTTCGCCCCTGGCCCTCAATAACAAGTATTACATATGTTCCACAATAATATATCAAAATAACTCTAATGGGACATAAGTGGTAACAATATTTTCTTCCATTTCGACACAATCACATATTTAAATCAACATTCTTTGGTGTCATAATAAAATATATGAAGCCACGAATTAGAACAAGAAAAGGTTTGATGTTGAGTGTTTAATTCGTTTCATTTGGCTTTTTAATGGCGTCGTGCCCCTTTTAATTATTCCATGTTCTTACCTGTTTTTCTATATTCTTTTAAAAATGTCACATTTTATTTATTTATTATTTATTAAAATTAATATAAATCTTTGTATGGAGTAGTAAGTATTGAATTATTATTCGTTTATTTATAATTTTTTTTATCCCTCTGTTCAATTTCCTGCAAGATTTTAATTCATAAAATATTGAGATATGGACATTTGTGGTGAAATATATGACTAATCCTCATCACATGATAATATGCATCTTAATTATTTAGAGTATCGTTCAACCATTCGAAAGATAATTCTAAGCATTCGATTCCCGCGGTTTATACGAATAATTCCAAGGAAATGCCATTAATTAGATGATGGCAAGTGTGTGCACAGAGAGTTAAGAATATCCCGCATATAGTATTAAGTGAAAAGAAAGAGTAGTCTCTACAATGGATTAAAAGCACATTCATTCAATCTAATCCTCAATCCGAATCATATGATTCAGTATAGGGCATATGCTTCTTTCAAATGCCCTATACCAGATTGTACTGTTACTCGTACTATTACTCCTCAATCTCAGGAAAATGGAGGTTGATAGATCCAGAGAAATTGACAGTGTAGATATTTACTCTCAGGTGAAATTACATATTTAATTTCTCCTTTTGTATTACTGTGTTTCTATGTAACACTTGTGATTTTTTTACGAAATGTTCTTAATTGGTTCATTTATCGAACATAACACATTTTAGTGAAGTTAAGGACATATCAATAGTCACCAAGATTTAAAATATTGTATTATACTTTATAAACTTTTGAGGTTAAATTGGTTGGGTTTTTTATAAAAAAAAATCTCTTCTTCCAGTTTTTCTCCGCCGCCTCTTCCACCATGTTTAGAACACCACCAATTCAACCATATTCATCATCTATTCTGTCGTTCTTGCCTTCCATGTTCACCCAATTCAAGTTGCAATTTAACTATTCAGTCAGTCAAAACTTCTCAAATTTGACCCTAAACTTGAATTGGTATATAAGTATAGTTACTATTATATGATACCTTGTTAGATTCATTGTACTACATATTTTCAAAATATCACATTTTCATAAGTTTTAATTATCTTTAGTGAAAAATATTAAGGATCAAACATTTTTCAGGACAACTGCTGAAAGTTAGAGTGTGTGGCACATTGGCATGCAATTAAGTTATTCAATTCACACTCTTGCTCCAATTGTGCAAGAGCCACGTGTGGAAAATTGTCATGCATCATTGCGTGTTCTACACTATTTGAAGCATCATCCAGGTTAGGGACTTTTTCTTTCTACTAAGAGTTCTTTGCTTTTAATTGCTTATTGTAATTCTGACTGGGCAACCTGTCCTATTACTCATTGTCCTCTGTCTGGATATTTTGTGATTCTTGGTGAATCTCCCGTGTCTTGGAAGACTAAGAAGCAACCTACGGTCTCGCTCCTCGGCAGAAGCAGAATATCGTGCTATGTTGTGGTTTGTTGCAAATTAATATGGCTTAAATCTTTACTTCGTTCTCTTGGTGTTGATCACTCTTCTCTTATATGCTTATTCAGTGATAGTCGGGCTGTCAATCATATTGCTGCTAATCCTGTTTTTCATGAGCATACGAAGCATATTGAAATTGATTGTCATTTCTTTAGATATCTTGTTAAGTTTGGTGAGGTGGTCACTCATCATATCGACACCTTAAGTCAACCAGCAAATATTTTTACCAAAGCACTTGGTCTTCATCAGTTTCAGTTACTACTTCGCAAGTTGGGCGTATTAGATTTACCGTACACCCTACAACTTGAGGAGGAGTATTAAGGATATTTTGTTAACATTCTGATTAGATTCTTTTCCTAATTAGATTTAGGTAAATATACTTAGAATAGAATCATTTTCTATATATGCTTAGTAAGTTACTTTCTCCTTTTCTATATATGATTTGCTAGTTATTTTTTCCTTTTCGTATCGACCTTTGGCTTTGTACTTGCCCAACATATAGGGGCCTTCTATGATGAATGCTATCACCTATGCACCAACTGTATTTTACCGTGAGGTTTGAAATGAGATAGAGAGAGTGCCTTTTTATACGATATTTTTAGATATTTTACATTGCAAACACGTCTTATAGATCATTTAAAATTTGGTTTTACCTAATTGCTTCAATTGAGGTTACTGTGTTCCAACATCATCTGATTAACCAATGTAGGTAAAGTAAAACTTTAAAGACACACAAAAATGGTTACGCAGTTCGGTGAGAATCACCTACATCTGCGGGGTCGGGCCCAGTTCAGAATTAAACCACTAATTAGAAAGATAGTACAAGATGCCTCATACAAATACTTATCTTTTCTAATTCCACTCGTGAATTCTACAAACTCCCCTAGTTGTCGATCCACCTTGATCAGACTCCCTCTGACCTCGATCTCTGTCGATGCTGGATCTCCTCCTCCCGAGAAATTAAGGCTCTCGTTCTGAACTTTGAGATCAAACAACGTTGATCATGTTGGAACACCAATAAACAGCTCTGCGCTACTTTGATGAAAACACAAAAACTGATTGCAAATGTCTCTCTATGATTCCGTGAGTAGCTTAGCCAGTAATTTCCGCCATATGTTGCCCTTCCGCAGATCAAAGTTTCCTTATGTGAATCAATCACCATCTTCATAATATTTTCGTATATTCAAATCTTGATGAAGATAGGATTTAGCCAATCTAATCCCTTGAAGTAAGGGATTTGGAATATCTCGTCCCAATCCTTTTCCATAACCAAATCTCCTTCCTTCTTTCAACTTTATAGATCTTAATTCAATTTCACAAATATGGGAGATAAAATATTCAATGAATCAAATACTTTTGGGCGAGATTCATCCTTCTCAGATTCATACCTGCACAATGACCTTCTTCCATCATGACTCCTTCTTTGATGTTACAACATAGTCACAAATTGCCAATTAAAACATTTTGGACTTTACAATCTCCCCCTTTGGTATTTTGTGGACCCATAAATGTTATGGTCTTTTAACACCAATTGTGAGCATATGAAACTCAAATACTTTCTCATGGATGTTGAAACATAAGCTGAGAACAAATATTTTAACTCCCCTTGAATCCTTCAACATAAAAATATAGACCCCCAACATTCATGTTGGAACATCAAATCTCACCAGTACTCAATTATCAAATTCGATCACCAAAAAAATGTAGATACTGTTAATCCGAGAAATACAGAATAAAACCTTAGCAAAGGTCCAGAAATACAATAACTCCAGCGAAAAAAAATCTTGAAAACCAAAAAACATCCAAAATACTCCCCCTTAGGGCTATATACCATGCCAACCCTCCAACTAACATAAATATATCAACCCTCAGTCTCTTCAGCACTGCTACCGTGGATATCATCCTCTGAATCTAATCTCTTTAACTCCTCTTCTAGTGCAGCAATTTGAACTTGCAATACTGCAATTTTGGCTTGCACAGTAGTCTTCTTAGCCTCCTTTCCTTTTTGAACAGAGCACCCTCCCTGTGATGGCTTCCAAGGAAAATCTTTCACACATCTTAAATTAAAAGTCCTCTTATTTGGCTCAGAGAAACCGCTTCAATAATAACATCAACCTCTTGTGCCTTCACATTTTCTCCTTTTAGCACATCAGAGATAATACAAGGATAAGGAAGAGCATTTTTAGCCCTTGCAGAACTAGCATTCTCCAATATATTAGCTTGGATGAGAAGCCCAAGATTCATAGGAGTTTTTGTGCCAATGAAGTACAGGACGTTTGCCATATCTCGGGCGATAGCAGTGGTAATTGAAGATGGTAGCCACAAGTTAATAGCAACCTAGAAAAGACAGAAGTACCTAGTACTTAGACAAGATGTTGCAGCATTACCTTGACAAGGCCACTCAGTCTGATATCCTCCGGTAATTTCAGTCAAGATCTGATCAAGGGTTACTTCAAAATCTTCAGAAAATATTGATCCAAATCCAGGTGCTGGTAGCCCCAATAGCTTATTTATCCTTTCTGCGGAAAATCTGAGCACCTTTCCTCTGACATAGACTTTATTGAACCAAGGTGATTCAGAATCCAGATTTCTATCCATTAAATTCGAGTAGAACTCTTGTACAAGAGTCTGGTTATATTGCTTTTATGCCGAGCATGCCTCAGTAAACCCTAAATAGTTCAGAAAATACAGAACCCACACTCCTTATAAGCCACCAGATCAACAGGCAGTTCATCTATCAGCCTCTTTTTGCAGATATCCTTACTAATCTTCAGACATCCTTCATAAAAAAATTTGGAGCTCAAAGCTTCCTCTACAAAAATACCTGGTTTAGAGCTTTGACACGTAGTAGTCATTTTCTTTTTCTTCTTTGGTTGTTCATTCTCCTTTCGTGTGACTTTTCTTTTTGACCTTCTTGACCGAGTCTGCACAAACCCATCAAGAACTTCATCACTTGAGAAGGTTAAGTCTTGAACACTGACTTCCTGTGTTGGAACATCAGTTCTCTCCTGGCCTGATGTTGGAACATCATTAAGGCCTGGTTCTTCAGTTTCTGGAGCAGACTGTTTTAATGTTGGAACATCATCTCTAGTTGTGCTTTCATTTCTTTCTTCCCTTACTTTCATCTCGGGATTCAAGCCTTGCTCATCCAATGCATCTTCTCGAGCCTCTCCTGTCTGACCCTTTTCTTCTTCCACTTCTACTCCTTTCTTAGGGGACTGAGTAACATCTTCTCCTCCAAGGTCTACATCCATGTCTTCCTCAGCTTCAGTTTTGTGTATCTCCAGCATCTTGTGTTGAAACATCATTTGTTTCATTCTCAGCACCTCCTTCATCAACATCTATTTCCTCCTCACTGTCTGAGGCCAAAATCCTGAGTTTTTTAAGATTTTGGCTGACCATAGAATCATACACCCATACAGCTTTGTAACTTACAAAGCTCAGAGTTCTCTTCCTTTCAGGCCAGTTCTTTACTTCCTTCAACTTTACTTGTTTTGGCAATGATGCAGTAGTGTATACACACATAACCTTCTTTCCCTAATACTTTACACATGATAATTTTATCAACCTGGGGTTCTAGTTCTCAATTTTTCTAATACCCCCAATATCCCCTTTCAATATCCGAAATAGATTTACCCCATTCACAAATCCACACATTGACTTGTATCCCTTTAAATTTACTCTCCTTTTCTTCTCTAGGTAATGAGTCATACAATCTTCTAGAGACTTAAATGTTAGACCATTGAAAGTAAATTTTTTCTCCCGAAATACCTTGATTTTTACTTTCTCAGATTTGGTCCATACGGACTTCACTGCTGGTGGCCGGACCACTTCAATGCTCGGTTCTTCCACATCATTCCATTCTTCAATCAAGTAGCTCTCTGGTATTTCCACCGTCGTCTCTATTTCACCAAAAAGCATTTGAAATTTCTTGCTTTTCTCCATCTTGAATGTTTTGCCCTTGTTTGGCATGGAGAATCCAGAGATTTTTGTGAGTGGAGAAACCGTGTTGGGATTGAGTTGCAGATAGTAGATTTTTACTTCGAATTACACTCTCAGCCACGACGGAAATTTCGGGAGGAAGTTCACTAAAGAAGGAATACAAAACAGAGAAATGGAAGGTGAATTTTTTTTAATATTTACTTTCCTTCCTCAAACACTCAACCTCTTTTTTCCCTTTCCAATGCCATAATTACCAGCCGCCTCTTTGTCCTTTTCTCTTTCTTTAGATTCTATTAGTGTATTCTTATCGTGTATGTGCTGTACAATAGCTGGATGTGGCTGTACAATAGTTGTATTCTGGTTGTTTTCATTTTACCTTAGATAGAAGATTTGATTAGCGTAATTTACGAATTAGTGTGTGTATATATACTTTGGAGTGAATGCAAAGAAGAAAGAATGCCATATTTATATATTGCCTCCTCATTGATATGGTATCAGAGCCTTGCTCTCTGATTCATCAATATGGTGAACCCTGAAGATACATCTAAATAAACAAATTCATTTTCTTCAATTTATGTTCTTTCGTCCAATAATAATCCTGGAAATTTGATCACCCACACTCAATTGAAGGGGAAAAATTATGAGGAATGGGCAAAGGCTATCAAGGTTTCGTTGCGAGCGAAGAAGAAGAGGATTTCTTAATGGATCTTATAAACAACCCGCTGCCGACTCGAATGATATCGAGGATTGGTGGACAGTCAACTCCATGATCATATCGTGGATATTCAATACAATTGAGCCATCCCTACGCTCATCAATCTCATACAAGGAGACCGCCAAAGAGCTATGGGAGGACATACAACAGAGATTTTTTATTCGAAACGGAGCTCAAGTCCATCAACTAAAAACTGAAGTCACTCAATGCAAACAAGAGGGTGATTCGGTGATGGTCTATTATGGGAGAATGAAGAAGATTTGGGATGATCTAAATGATCACGATCATATGCCAGAATGCACCTGTAGTGGCTGCACTTGCGGCTTGAAAGGAAAACTGGCGAAATACGGAGAAGAAGAGCGGGTTCATCAATTTTTGATGGGACTCAATGATGCTTTGTATAGCACCGTGAGATCAAATATTATTGCCCCAGATTCCTTGCCAAAAATCAATATTGTCTATTCCAGAATTTCTGAACAGGAACAAGTTAAGAGCATGACACAAACCACACAAGAAAGAGTTGATCCGGTGAGTTTGGCGGCAAGAGTAGTGCCTACGGATTCACAAAATTCTGGGGGGGATCAATGCCGAGGAACCAGACCTTACTGCAATAACTGTAGGAAAGTCGGACATATGAGAGAAAATTGCTATCGTATTGTTGGATATCCAGACTCATGGAAGCAAGGAGGAGGACGCGGTCGTGGAAATCAGCAAGGTTCTGGTGGAGTAAAAGAAAATGCAGTTCATGTTGGTGAATCTAATTCGCAAGGCAGGGGACTGGTTGAGGCGGACAAAACTGGCATGGAGAACCTGAGCAGCGAGGACTGGGAAACATTGAAATCTCTTTGGAGTGCAAGAAATTCTATTCAAACCCCACGATTATCTGGTAAGGCAAAGATACAATGGCTCTTTGATACTGGAGCCTCTCATCATATGACTGGCCCTATTGCATGTTTTGATGAAGTATGGGAGATTGATCCATGTCCTGTTACTATGCCAAATGGGGAAAAGGTTATGGAGACTAAAAAGGGCATTGTGTCTCTTGGTCGACTAGTATTACGAAGAGTTTTGTTCGTCCCTAATTTGAACTGTAATTTGGTGTCAGTTTCAAAGTTAGCTAGTGATAAAACAAATTTTTTTCCATTTAATGATAAAATGTGTGTTGTATAGGACCGCACTTCGAGGATGCTAATTGGAGTGGGTGAAGAACGTGATGGACTGTATGTTGTGATGGATGTCTCTGTGGCTTGTGTGCACAAGGTGACTGGCAAAAAGGATACAATGGTTAGTCGGGAGCTACTACACAAGCAACTGGGGCATCCTTCTATGAGAGTGTTAGATTTATTTCCTCATTCCAGTAGTACTTTCGATAAGAATAATGATCTGGCATGTGAAATTTGTTTTCGAGCTAAACAAACACGTGAACCGTTTATTTCTAGTGAGAATAAAGCATCTGCAGTACTTGAATTGTTGCATTGTGATTTATGGGGGCCCTATCGTGAGACTACGATTTGTGGCTCCAAATATTTTCTTACAATAGTTGATGATTTTACTAGAGCTGTTTGGGTATATTTGTTGAAAGAAAAAGTTGATGTTGCTTGTACTTTGAAAAATTTTCTGGTAATGGTGGAAAGACAGTTCAATGCTCAAGTAAAGATTTTGAGAAGTGATAATGGAAAAGAGTTTATTTGCTTGACTAATTATTTGAGGGAGTTAGGAATTATTCATCAAACTTCTATGGTGGATACTCCACAACAAAATGGTCGAGTAGAAAGAAAACATAGGCATATCTTAAATGTGGCAAGAGCTTTGTTTTTCCAAGCACATTTGCCTATTCAATTTTGGGGAGAGTGTGTATTGACTGCTAGCTATTTAATAAACAGAACACCAACATCTTTGCTAGGAGGAAAAAGTCCTTATGAATTATTATTTGGAAAGGCACCCATGTTGGATTATTTAAGGCCTTTTGGGTGTTTAAGCTATGCAAGAAACTTGAATAGAGAACGTGACAAGTTTTCTATTCGTACAAGAAAGTGTGTGTTTTTAGGATACCCATATGCGAAGAAAGAGTGGCATATGTATGATGTTGATAGTGGGGAAGTATTTGACTCAAGAGATGTTGTCTTTGTGGAGAATCGATTTCCTTTTGCTGAAATATTGAAGAATGGAGAGCAGCAACAAGATACTCTTGTTGAATATTCTAGTCATGAAGGGGAGGAAACACATTGGATTGATACGGTGTCTGCTATCTCCTCTAGGCAGCAGCAAGGTGGTGGTGCCGGTCGTAACATCATTCCTGATGAGCAGTCTGAAGAGGTTGTAGGGCAGCAGCAAGTTGGTGATGTGAGTCGCAACACGGTTACTAATAATCAGCCCGGAGATGTTTCTACGAGGGCAGGTGCGCATGAGCACAATAATGATCAGTCTAGCATAGATGAAACAGCTAATACGGGTGATGCATTGGGCCGGGGATTGAGAGAAAAGATTCCTAACACTCACCTTAAAGACTTCGTCACACATACAGCTCGTCTAGTTCCGCCAACTCCATCAACATTCTCAGGTACGCCTTATCCTATTTCTAATTATGTATCCTGTAACACATTTTCTGCTCCACACCGGTATTTGCTTGCTGCGGTTACTACTGGTATTGAGCCTTCAAGTTATTCTGAGGCTATAAAAAGCCCCTCTTAGAGAGATGCAATGCAACAAGAGATAAATGCTCTGGAGGATAACGGAACATGGGAAATTACTATGTTGCCAAAGGGAAAGAAGACACTTGGGAGCAAATGGGTATACAAGTTAAAATATCACGCTGATGGAACCATAGAGCGACATAAGGCACAGCTAGTTGTCTTTGGAAACCATCAAGTTCAAGGGTTAGACTATAACGAGACTTTTGCTCCTACAGAAAAAATGGTGACAATGAGAACATTTTTAGCAATAGCTGCAGTCAAACAGTGAGAGCTTCATCAGATGGATGTACATAACGCTCTCCTCCATAGTGGTCTTGAAGAAGAAGTGTATATGAAGTTGCCTCCTGGATTTCATGCTCCTTATGCCAACTCTGTATGTCGTCTACACACATCTCTCTATGGTTTGAAACAGGCTCCAAGATGTTGGTTTTCCAAGCTAGAAGCTGCTCTGCTTCGCTATGGATTTCTGAAGTCTCGGTATGATAACTCATTGTTTACTTATACAAAAGGTGACATTCATCTTAATGTGCTGATATATGTTGATGATTTGGTCATTGGCGGTGATAATTCTCAAGCTATTATCCAGTTTGAGCAATATCTTTGCACTTGTTTTCATATGAAAGACTTGGGCAAGCTTAAGTACTTTCTCGGTATAGAAGTTAGTCGAGGACAGTCCGGGTTATTTCTCAGCCAACGTAAGTATGCTCTTAACATCATTTCAGAGACGGGATTGTTGGGCGCCAAACCAGCATTAACACCTATCGAGCAAAAGTATCGATTGGCATTGGATCAAGGTCGTGACTGTGTTAAGCCTGAAAGATATCGATGACTTGTTGGGAGGCTTATCTATCTGAAAATAACAAGACCTGAGTTATCCTACTCGGTTCAAATTTTGTCACAATTTATGAAACAGCCTAAAGAAGCTCATTGGGAGGCCGCAATTCGAGTTGTTTGTTATCTCAAGTCCAATCTTGGACAAGGAATACTCTTGAAAGCTAGCTCTTCTTTGGATCTTATAGCTTACTGTGATGCAGATTGGGCAAGTTGTCCGTCGACTAGAAGATCCTTAAGTACGTATTTTGTTTTCTTGGGAGGTTCTCCTATATCTTGGAAGACGAAGAAGTAGCATACCGTATCACGCTCATCGGCCGAGGCTGAATACCGCGCTCTTGCTGTTACCACTTGTGAGCTCAAGTGGCTTCGTGGTTTATTGGGTGCTATTGGGGTGACTTGTTCTACTCCTACATGTATCTACAGCGACAGTCAGTCCACACTTCATCTTGCTCAGAATCCGGTGTTTCATGAACGCACCAAACATATTGAAGTTGACTGCCACTTTATCCGTGATGAGATTACTCGGGGTGTTATTCTTCCATCTCACGTTTCGACTACTCAACAACTCGCTGATATCCTCACCAAGGCATTGGATTCATGACATTTTGATTTTCTACTTGGCAAGTTGGGCGTTTCGAATCTTCACGCTCCAACTTGAGGGGGGGGGTATTAGTGTATTCTTATTGTGTATGTGCTATAAAATAGCTAGATGTGGCTGTACAATAGTTGTATTCTGGTTGTTTTCATTTTACCTTAGATAGAAGATTTGATTAGCGTAATTTACGAATTAGTGTGTGCATATATACTTTGGAGTGAATGCAAAGAAGAAAGAACGCCATATTCATATATTTCCTCCTCATTGATAGATTCCACTTACCAAATTTCAACATCCATTAATTCTTTCCAAATCCCTTATTTTAAAAAAATTAAAAAATTGAATACACAGAAAAAAAAAAGCATTGTAATATTTACACCTAGAAAAGCATTAGAAAAAAATACCTCAAATATGACAAACACCTAAGTGTTGTCTGAGAAGTTCAAATGTGGATGAATCCAGTGGTTTTGTGAAAATATCCGCAAATTGTTCTAATGTTGGAACATAGACCACTGTGACTTCCCTTCTTTCCACAAGATCCCGAATAAAGTGATGCCCTATATCAATGTGTTTTATCCGAGAATGATGAGTTTGATTCTTGGATATGTCTATAGCACTCTTGTTATCGCATAAGATCTTTAGAGTCCCTAGATTAATCCCATAGTCTTTCATCATTTGCTTCATCCATAATAACTGTGCACAGCAACTTCCAGCAGCCAAATATTCTGCTTCAGCGGATAACACTGATATAGAATTCTGTTTCTTGCTGTACCAATAGACCAAATTAGTGCCAATAAAGAAACATCCACCAGTTGTGCTCTTTCGATCATCTGCATTTCCAGCCCAATCAGAATCACTATAGCCAAACATATCAGAATCTTGAGTTTTAGAATACTTGATACCATACTCAGAATTTCCACTAATATATCGAATAATCCTCTTTATAGCAATTAAATGAGATTCCTTAGGATTTGCCTGAAATCTTGCACATACTCCAACACTGAAACATATATCTGGTCGACTAGCTGTGAGGCATAGAAGACTTCCAATCATACTTCTATACAGTTTTTGATCGACTGAAACACCTTTCTCATCCTTCACTAATTTATCCATGGCACCCATAGGAGTTCTTACTGATCGAGAATTTTCCAATCCAAAGTTGTTTCACTAGATTCATGGAATATTTCCCTTGATTTATGAACATCCCATTCTTTTGCTGCTTGACCTGGAGTTCACCAACCATGCTCATCTCGAACTCATCCTACATGAGACTTACAAAATTCTGTACCATAGATGGTGAGGTAGAGCAAAAAATAATGTCATCTACATAAATTTAAGCAATCAAAAAATTTGATGACCTGGTTAGCACAAATAAGGTGCGATCTACTCCCCCTTGACGATAACCTTTCTGAATAACAAAGGTAGTCAGTCGGTCATACCATGCCCTTGGTGCCTGTGTCAACCCATACAAAGCCTTTTTGAGGTGATACACGTGATGGGGATGATATGGATCCTCAAATCCTTTAGGTTGTTCAACGTAAACCTCTTCATTAACCACCCCATTCAGAAAGACACTTTTCACGTCCATATGGTACAATGTGAAATTCATAGAGCATGAAATAGCAAACAAGATGTGAATAGATTCTAACCTGGCAACATGTGCAAACGTTTCATCAAAATCAACACCTTTTACTTGAGTGTATCCTTGTGCCACTAATATGGCCTTATTACGAGTGACTTGTCCATAAGCATCAAACTTGTTTTTGAAAATCCACTTAGTACCAATGACATTTACCCCTTTTGGTCGAGGAGTGAGGTGCATACATCATTTCTTACAAACTGTTCAAGTTCTTCTTGCATTGTTGCAATCCAGTACTCATCAAGTAGTGTTTCCTTATAATTATTCGACTCAATCAGTGAGATAAAACATTGTAGTCCAACCAGTTCTCTATAATTTACTCATGGTAGAGTTCGAGTTTGTTTCACACTTGGTTCAGGTTCAGAATGTGTTAGAACATGAGATAGGGTGTCTGACGTTGATGTTCCAACATCACTTTCAGCATATGTATCTAGTAGATCAGAAGACAAAGGTGTTCCAACATCGGTACCCTGGCTTGTCAGAATTTCTGGTGTTGATGACATAGCTTCATATTCCCCTCTTTTTTATCCTTGCTTATCATTAGAATCATCAACAATCACATTGATTAACTCCATGAGGGTGTTAGTGTGGAGATTAAATACTCTGTATATCCCAGAAATACTCCTTCATCACTGTTATTTTCAAATTTTCCTGGCTGCTCTATGTTCCTGAGTATGTAGCACTTGCTCCCAAACATATGAAAGTAAGCCACATTTGGCTTTCTTCCTTTCCAGATTTCATATGACGTCTTGCTAGTAAATGGTCATAGGTATACCCTGTTGATGGTCTAACATGCTTTGTTGATGGCTTCTGCCCACCATTTTTTGTGAATACCTTTTTCTGCTAGCATGACTCGAGCCATCTCCAGTAGGATTCTGTTCTTTCTTTCTGCAATTCCATTTTGCTGAGGAGTGATGAGAGCATAGAGCTCATGTTGTATGCCAAGTTCATCACAGAAATCACTGAACTGGGAGTTTTCATATTCTCTTCCATGATCACTACGGATCCTCACAATCTTTCCAACGTGATTCCCTTTCTCGGTTTGTAGCTTAATCACCAAACTCCTGAAGACATCCACTGCATCCGATTTTTCTTTGAGAAAGGCAACCCAAGTGTTTCTGAAAAAATCATCAACACAGACAAAAATATACTTTGTCCTAGTAATACCGGGAGTGTTAACTTGACCCATCAAAACCATATGTAGTAACTCAAGGTTTCGTGAGGTAGTAATATATTAAACAGAGGAGTAAGGAGATCGAATCTATTTACCTTGTTGGCATGGTCCACACACAATACCTTTTTGATGTGTAAGAATAGGCATACCTTGTACTGCTTTGGCATTGGAAATTTTTATCAAAGTCTTGTAATTTATATGTCCAAGCTTTCGATGCCACAGAGTACCTTCATCATCCTTAGAGCTTAAACACTTCCCTTCTTGTTTCAAGTGATAGCAATTTTCTAACGATCGTGCTCCTGACAGTACCTTGTTTTCTCCATGCTTCACAATACACCTATCCCTTTGAAACTCAACAGTCATATATTTATCGCACAATTGACTGATAATCAGGAGGTTTGCTTTTAAATATTCGACCAGTAAAACATTTGCAAAACTAGGAAATCCCACTATCTGGAGTTCTCCTCTTCCAACCACACAACTTTTCTTTCTGTCACCAAAAGTAACAAATCCACAGTTGTATGGTTTGACGTTGTTCAAATATTTTGGAGTTCCTGTCATATGTCTAGAACAGCCACTATCGAAATACCACGATTCTCTAGAGTGTGCAATGAGAGATGTGTGAGCAACAAGACATACAATATTTTGTTTAGGAATCCATACCTTTCTGACGAGTCTGGCTCTTTGAATAATTCTCATGTTGGAACATACTGACAATTGTCGACCATTCATGATATCTCCGAGTAGTCTGAGACATTGTTCCTCTTCATAATCTTGGTATAAGCAGTAGTGGAATAGTATAGGCTTGCGTCGGGGACGCGACTTCATAATTTTTACCTTCATGGCCTACCTCTCAGCATTGAAATCAGTCGGTCTTGTCTCAATTTCTCTATAACCAATTCCTTGTCTGTCACCTGCATTTTTTTCCCATTTCCAGGATTTCATCAAGCTTTGCCTTTCCAGAATTTAGTCGTTTGATTGCATCTTCAGCAGTTTCAGCTCTTTCAGTCGCTGATTTAAGCTTCTGATTCATTACTTCAATCTCTTTTTCTAATAACTCCATCATATCAACTAGCTCCATTTTCTTTCCAAAAGTTGGTGTTTTTCAGCTTTCAGTATCTTATTCATCTCAACGACTTTCAGCCACATGGAGTACATTTTGTCATATTCTCGGTGGATTTCATCATCATTTACTTCTTGACCATTGTCATCGCCTGATGAGTTTTCACTCAGTAATTCCATGTTAGAACATCTGGATTCCCCCATTTTTTCGATGTTGGAACATGTAGTAACAATTTCATTTATCTTTGCTCCAAAAGCTACATAGTTGCTAGTAAGTTCTTCTCGTGCATCCTCTTCCTCATCATCACTCCAAAGTAACATATGATTTGCCTTGTTTCTTCCTAGTATTAGCACATTCCACATGGATATGACCAAACCCTTCGCATTCTCTACATTGGATCCTTCCTGCATGTATTGTCTCATTATTTGGATTTCTCATAAATGGCTGATTGTTCCGCTCAACTCTGGGTCTACAAGAGTTTCCAACCTCATGTGATCGAGGTCTGTTTCCACTCAGTTTGTCCTGTGATCTTCTATTTACTACTTTTTTTAGCATTTTTGAGAAGTTCTTCGCAAGAAGTGCAATTTCTTCAGCTCCACTCTCACTATCTCCTTCATTTGTTGGGGCTGACACCTTAAAGGCTAGCTCTTTATGGCCTCTCTTTGATGGTTGATCAAACGTCATCTCATAAGTCTATAATGATCCCATCAACTCGTCAAGTGTCATTGTTGTCACATCACGTGCTTCTTCAATGGCAGCCACCTTCATTGCAAAATGTTTTGGAAGAGATCTTAATGTTTTCTTTGCCAATTTTTCATCCTTGTACATTTTCCCAAGTTGATAAGCCATATTATTAGTATCCCTTATCCTCCCGTTGAAGATAGCAACAATTTCATTTTCCTCCATCTTCAATTCTTCAAACTTTGTGACCAACATTTGAAGTTTGGAATCCCGTACACGACCTGTTCCTTCATGTACTGTTTGTAGGATATCACATGCCTTCTTTTCTTGATATAAGTTTAAACGGATTTTTGTCTACTGTAGCAAAGATGGAATTTGGTGCTTTACAATTTTCCATTGAGGCCCTTAACTCGCCTGCACTCCATGTTGACTTGTCCTTGACTCCTTGTTTTTTCGAACTTGATTCTCCTTCTTTCTCCTTTGAGCTTGACTAACCATCTTCCACTAGATGATTCCATCCAGTTTCAACAAAATACCAGGAAAGTTCATCAAGTGAGCATATGAACACTCGCATTCGTGCCTTCCAATAATTGTAGTTTGATCCTTCCGAGAGTGGGGGTCGAGAGACTGAAGCACCTTCTTTGGTCGCCATGGTAAAACCAGATCAATGCTTTCCTTGACACAACCAAGGTAAGAGTAAGTGACTCAGCACTGATACCAATTGAAATTTTTTTTCCTAATTACTTCAATTGAGATTACTCTGTTCCAACATCATCTGATTAACCAAGTTTGTAGGTAAAGTAAAACTTTAAAGACATACAAAAATGGGTACGCAGTTCGGTGAGAATCACGTACATCTGCGGGATCTGACCCAGTTCAGAATAAATCCACTAATTAGAAAGATAGTACAAGATGCATCATACAAATACTTATGTTTTCTAATTCAACTCGTGAATTATACTAGCTCCCCTAGTTGCCGATCCGCCTTGATCAGAATCCCTCTGACCTCGATCTCTGTCGACGCTGGATCTCATCCTCCCGAGAAATTAAGGCTCTCGTTTTGAACTTTGAAATCAAACAACATTGATCATGTTGGAACACCAATAAACAGCTCCACGCTACTCTAATGAAAACACAAAAACTGATTGCAGATTTCTCTCTATGATTCCTTGAGGAGCTTAGCCAGTAATGTCCGCCATATATAGCCCTTCCGCACATCACAGTTTCCTTGTACAAATCAATCACTATGTTCATAATATTTTCGTATATTCAAATCTTGATGAAGATAGGATTTAGCCAATCTAATCCCTTGAAGTAAGGGATTTAGAATATCTCGTCCCAATCCTTTTCCATAACCAAATCTCATTCCTTCTTCCAACTTTATAGATCTTAATTCAATCCCACAAATATGGGAGATAAAATATTCAGCGAATCAAATACTTTATGGCGAGATTCATCCTTCTCGGATTCATACCTTCACATTGACCTTCTTCCATCATGACTCCTTTTTTGATGTTACAGCATAGTCACAAATTGCCAATTAAAACATTTTCGACTTTACATCATTTTTTGAACTCAACAGCACGTACACTTATTTATTTTTATCTTTAAATCTAAGACAAATCTAGCACATCTGTATTGAATAATTAGGCCAGGTGACATAGAGTAATGGGTTCCTTCCAAGTATATGCCTCTATCTTTGCATCTTTTCTCCTTCGAATGCCTGTCTTTTAAGGGTATATAGTACAATAGCCATGCATGGCCAAATTGTGCGCATGAATGGTTTATTCGGCCAAATATTTGGCCTTTTACTGCTAAGATCTCTGAAATGTGAAGAATAAGATGAATGATTTATTATACGTGTATGATCAAATAGAGTAGTACCACTGGTTATCAATTATAGCACATTAGTTGTGAACCTTCTAATGTGTGTATCGAAATACTCTTTGTTCTTCGAGGTACAGATTAATGGGATTCTTATATTCTCAAATTGCACTAATTCTAGAATCACAATCTTCAAGGGGATGCTGTATGTTGGGAGAAAGAAGATATATTCTCTTAAAACTGGATTACGTTCCTCTGCACCTTTTACTTTGGCCTTTTGCATTCCATTATATATAAGATGGGTCGTATTTGTAAAATGAAGTGAATTAACTTTTATGCAGTAGATTTATAGAATCAAAAATATTGAAAAAGTTAATGATGCATGATACGCACATCTCTGTTAAGTGGTTATAATTTTTATGGGAAGCAAATCAATATTTTGATGGCGATATTATAGTTTTATTGGACACTTAATCTGTGATGTTATAGTAAAAACAAACAATCTGCTGGATATGAAATTTAGATATCCTTACAATAGATTATTTTTGTTAGAAACTAGTTGAGTTAGATGTCAATTTCACTTATCATAATCATTGTTGGACAATTTTTCCAACACATATTGTAGAAATTAAGGGCAATAATGCGTGATTGTATTCATGATCTGGGGTATACTATATAGTGGTACAAAAGACTTGTACAACTAGGAAAATGAAATATAATCTAATTACAATTATAAGTAATATTTACATTCCTTAATACTCCTCCTCAAGTTGGAGCATGGGGATTAGAAATGTCCAACTTGCAAGTAGTGAATGAAACTGATTCTGTCTGAGAGCTTTGGTAAACAAGTCCGCAAGTTCATCTGAAGTGCAGATATGATGAGTAATAATAGTACCAGATTGTACAAGATCCCGGACAAAATGATAATCAACTTCTATATGCTTCGTACGTTCATGGAACACTGGATTTGCTGCAATATGAAGAACATATTGACTGTTACAAAATAGTCACATAGGATTAGAATGCACAACACCTAAGTCCTTAAGCAAGGACTTAAGGCACAACAAGTAACAACCATAACACGATACTCTGCTTTAGCAGAAGAGCGGGAAACCGTAGGTTGCTTCTTGGTCTTCCATGGGTTGCTTCTTGGTCTTCCATGAAATCAGAGAATCACCAATCATCACAAAGTACCTGGAAAGAGAACGTCGTGTAAAAGGGCATGCAGCCCAATCAGAATCACAATAAGCAGTTAAATGTAACAAACTACGCGAAGAGAGAAATAAATCTTGACCAGGATGACTCTTCAAGTAGTGAAGAACTCGAATCGCAACTTTGTAGTGAGGAACACAAGGAGACTTCATAAACTGAGCAAGTGTATGAACCAAATACCTAAGCGCATGACATGTAATGGTGAGACAAATCAGGCGACCAGCCAGTTGCTGGTATCACTCAGGATTATCGTAGAGTGGACCATCAACACGTGTCAGATCATGTTGTGGCTCCATCGGAAAATCAGTCGATTTAGAAGCTGATGAACCTGTGTCAGATAAAATGTCCAGGGCATATTTCCATTGTGAAAGATACATCCCGTCTGGTCACCCTGCAACCTCTATACCCATGAAATACTTAAGCAGACCAAGATCTTTCATGTGAAAATAAGAGCTCAAGTATTTCTTGAATTCAGAGATAAGCGACAAAGAACTACCAGCAATAACCAAATCATCCACATAAACAAGCACGTGCAAAGAAACTGAGCCACGAGAGAAAACAAAGAGAGAGTAATCTTCTTTATTCTGAACAAATACAAATGCGCACAAACCTTGAGCCAATTTGGAAAACCAATTGTGACTATAAAGAGATTTTTGAAGGCGGCATACCAGTCTAGGAGACGTGAATAGCCGGGGGAGAGGGCGCATAAACACCTCTTCATGCAGATCACCATGTACAAAAGCATTATGCACATCCATTTGATGAAGTTCCCAACCACGAATGACTGCAGCTAATAAAAATAGAAAAATCAAACTCATCTTCGCAGCAGGATCAAATGTCTCAGTATAGTCTATTCCTTCAATATGATGATTCCCAAGAACCACCAAGCGAATTCTGTGTCTTTCAATGGTACCATCAGACTTGAACTTGGTACAATGAATCCATTAGCATCCAATTGCAGTCTTATCCAGAGGTAGAGAAGCCAGAGTCCATGTCTTATTACGCTCAAGAGCATTAATCTTATCAGTCATAGCATCACGCCAATGAGCATGCTTTGATGCCTCAGAGTAAGTGGTGGGATCTGCACCCAAAAATTTAGAATGCGTACTAGAAAATTTATCGCAATTTAAAGAATCGGTAAGATTATAAATAATGTAGAACGTAGTATAGGAAAGATGAAACTGCTAGGATTTGCAACCAAAGGTCGAGTTTCGTTAATCAAAGCAGGAATGAAAATTACACAACAATGTCTCCTCTATTTATAGGGAACTAAATCTCCTAACAAAGAAAGGGAAAGGAAACTAAAAACTCCTAATGAAGAAAGGAAAAGGAAATTAAATCTCCTAATGAAAAGGGGAAAAGAAAACTAAATCTCATAAGGGAAAAGGGAAAAGGAAATAAAATACTTTAATTAAATAAAGCAAATAAAATGTTATCAACGCTGGTCCCCCTTATCCATAAATGCCAACCCTAATGCCACATCATTCTCCCGGGGATCGGAAAAATTCATCCCCGAATTTTTTGGTGGGTCATGGTCTGAATTGTCACCATGTAAAGGCGTAAATGTTTGACATTTAAAACGTTTGACGTGTGAATATGACTCGGAAGCTTCAAGTGGTAGGCATTAGGGTTGATATTCTCAACTATCTCCACTAGGCCAATCGTCTTTGACTTGAGCTTGTTGTAATCGTTGGCAAGAATGCGGTCCTTGGTAAGGAAAGCCCACACAAAATTGCCAACATCAAACTCGATCGGGCGGCGCTTGGCATCGGCCAAACATTTATACGTCATAGTTGATGATATTGGCGATGGTCTGACGTTAAACCTCTTAAAGTTGCTAGATGAAGTCAGCGGCATCGCCATGAGGCCTGTGAGGCGTGGAAACTTGAGCTAGGCAAGCGGGTAGCGCGGGATGACTCTATACATGACCTGGAATGGGCTAAGGCCGGTGCTACGATTGACAGCATGGTTACGAGAAAACTCGGCCTGTCAAAGCTTTAAGTCCCACATTTTGATAGATTTATCGACAAGGAAACACAAAAGATCGCTGAGGGATCAGTTGACGACTTCGATTTGGTCGTCGGTCTGCAGATGATATGCGCTACTGTAGTATAGATGAGTGTTCACTAATCACCAAAGACTCATCCAAAAATGGCTAAAAAAATGGGTGTCACGGTCAGACACAATGTACGTTGGGAGGCCATGTAGGCGGTATACCTCACAAAAAAATAAGCCTGCCACATGACTCGCATCAGAGGTGTTTTTGCATGGAATACAATGAACCATCTTTAAGAAACGATCCACGACAAAGAAAATGGAATCATGGCCACGTAATGTGCGAGGAAAACTGAGAACAAAGTCCATGCTAATATTGACCCAAGGTTGAGTTGAAATCGGTAAAGGTATATAAAGTCTGACATTCATGGCTTTGTCCTTCGCAAGGTGGCAAGTAAGACAACGATCAACGAAATGAGCCACGCCTTTCTACATGGAAGGCTAAAATTACGAGGTTTCCACGAGTTGTAGGGTTCAGGCGCGACCAACGTAGCCTTCGTTGTGGAGATCCCTGATGATCTTGAGCCGCATATTGCTGTCTGGAATACATAGTTTTCCTTTGAAAAATAAGAACCCCTCGGACCATGCAAAATTGAGATGCTTGTCCGCATTGAGACATTTGACAATTGATGCAAAGAAAGGATCAGTCACATAAAATTTCATCAAAGCATCAAGGTTAGGCATTTTGATGTGCAACTCAGTGAGAAAGGTATGGTAATGGCTCAATGCATCGGCGACACGATTCAATACCCCAACCTTGTGCTTCATAGAAAACATGAATTGTTGTAAGAAAGCAATCCAAGAGGCATGATGGTAAGATACTTTATTTTGAGTGCTAAGGTGTTTGAGCGCATCGTGGTCGGTGTAGATGACAAAATCTTTGTGGAAGAGGTAATTCAGCCAGTGGTTGATTACTCAAACTACTGCATAAAACTCCACATCATATGTATTATAGCGAGACTTGGGCCCGGTGAGTTTCTCGCTAAAATAGGCAATCGATCAGTTTCCTTGGCTAAGAATGGCACTGATACCCACTTTAGATGCATCACAGTGAAGTAAAAATGGTTGGTTGAAATTGGGGAGTACCAGAATTGGCGCGCTTCACTTTTATCATCTCGAAGGAGTCCTTTACCTATTGTTTTCAGTGAAAATGGCCTGACTTGATGAACTCTGTGATTGGCGCCATAATCAACTAAAATGTGAGATAAATTGGTGGTAAAATGAGGCAAGGCCGTGAAAGCTCTGAACCTCGGTAACTATACGTGGCATTTACCGAGATGAAATGGCTTGGATTTTTTACTCCTCAATGCTTATGCCCTCGGACGAGGTGACATAGCCCAAAAATACCACTCGGACAGTGAAAACACATTTTGCCTCCATAAAGCACTTGAAGATCTGTGAAGCACTTGAAGAACTTCCCGAAGATGTCGCAAATGATCTTTAGGGTTAGCACTATAAAAACAATATATCGCCAAAAAAAACCACTACAAATTTACCGATGAACAAATGAAGTGCTTGGTTCATGACATGTATGAAGGTGCGTTGGAGAGGCCAAAATGCATGATGAGCCATTCGTAAAGGCACTCACGTGTCTTGAAGGTGCTCTTCCACTCGTTGTTGGGACAAATACAGATTTGGTGGTACCTATTCTTTAAGTCCAACTTGCTAAAAACATGGGTACCGCTCAATTGATCGAGGAAATCATCGAGGTACGGAATGGGAAAATGGTAGCACACCACAATCTTGTTGATCGCACGACTGTCGACGTACAAACTCCAAGTGCCGTCCTTTTTTAGCGTGAGGAATGCTGGAATTGCACAAGGACTGAGGCTCTCACGAATATGTCCTCTTTTGAGAAGATCCTCGACTTTACAGTGGTGCTCTTCTTGCTCGGATGGGCTCATCCGATAGTGGGAGCGGTTTGGTGACAATGCATCGAGGAAAAAATCAATTTTGTGTTAGATATCGTGGAGTGGCAAAAGTTCGGCCGGAAGCTCACATGGAAACACATCACAAAAATCTTCCAAAATTTGCTGGACAGTGTTAGGGAATGAAAATGCATCGGTGGTGGGTTTGCTGAGGTTTGCATAGGCAACGCTTGTCTCTGTCATTTTTTCCATGAATTCAGCTCGAGATAGGAGAGTAGCTGCTGGCCAGCGTGGTGTGGCTATTGCAGGATTGGAGGAGATGAGCACGATCTTTTTTCCATCAAAGGTAAAGTTGTATGTGTTCGCAACACTGTCATGGGTCGAGTGATGATCGAATTGCCATGGCCTTCCGAACAACAGATGACAAGCATCCATAGTCACGATATAACACATAATTTTATCCTTATACGTACTCCCAATGGAAAAGCTTACCAATGTTCGTTTAGAAACATTGACGTCGATGCCTGTTTGAAGCCATGCAAGTTTGTAGGGTTTCAGATACTTTTCTGTTTCGAGGCCGAGTTTGGTGATGACATCTACAGCTATGACGTTCTCACAACTTCCAAAGTCAATAACAAAGCAGAAAACCTTATCGTCGATGGTGCATGAAGATTGAAAGATGTTGTGGTGGATCCACCCATCCTCGTGGCTTGGCGGGGCAAGAAAATTTTGCCTGATTACGAGTTCATGACCCACGTCTCCTACGACTTCCTCGATCTTTTCCTCAACCTCAACATTATCATCACAAATTGGTTCACCAAAGTAGTCTTGTGCATCATCGATAAAGAACCTAGGTCGCTGTTCTTTGGGCAATTGTTAGAGCGATGACCCTGTTCGCCACAACCAAAACATCGGACACCATCACCTGTTGGTATGCCTTGAATACTGTAATAAGCCGCTTCTGCGACACTGGCCTGGGGGTCCGGGGGAAAATAACGGGGGTCTCGCTGCCCGGTCAGAATAGGAATCCTATTCCTATTAGGAATGGTAGTTCCTATTCCTATTAGGAATGGTAGTTCCTATTCCTATTAGGAATGGTAGTTATTTTCTTATTCCCAGTTTGTTAGGGTTTAGTAGAGACAATATATAAAGGGTCTCTTTTCTCTCTGTAAATCATGAATTCATAAATTCTGTTCTGCACTTAGATAGGTAGAAATCTGGCCAATTTCTTGGCGTCTGTAACCTGCTACCTATTATAGTGAATCCGTCTCCCGTGGAGGTAGCCAATCTTGGTGAACCACGTAAATCTTGTGTCTTGTTATTTTCGTTCATACTTTCTGTTCTTTCTCCATTTCGCACAACAAACTGGTATCAGGGCGATTTCTTTTTCCGGCGATATCCGTAGTGGGTATATCAGATTCTGGGCTCATCAGATCGGGGCTGATCGGGGAGAAAGATGTCTGGGTTGAACGTGAAGATCGACAAGTTTACTGGGAGTACATCTGGTACTGCTGCTGTGGCTGAAAGGGATTTCAGTTCTGAAGATGATTTTGCTCTAGCTGCTACTGGACAAAATAATCATCCTAATGCGTGGTTTCTTGATTCTGGGGCATCTTACCATATATGCCCAAGGAGAGATTATTTCTCAACTTATGAGCAAGCAGAGGGCATCATTACTACGGCAAATGGTGTTGCGTGCAAGGTAGTTGGGATTGGTTCAATCAAGATCAGGACGCATGATGGTAGTTTCTGTACTTTGAACGATGTCAGGCATGTTCCATCGATGACAAAGAATCTGATTTCTCTTCCTACATTGGATAGAAAGGGTTTCGTCTACTCAGGGAGTGATGGAGTTCTGCGTGTCTGCAAAGGTTCTAGGCTGGCTCTGAAAGGTGTTCTGCATGGTACTTTGTATTTTCGACAAGGTTCCACGGTTATGGATTCTGTTAATGTTGCATCTTCGGAGGTTCACCAGGATGATATAACTAAGTTATGGCATATGAGGCTTGGTCATATGGGTGAAAGAGGGATGCAGATTCTGTCAAAGTATGATCTTCTTGGTGGCCACAAGGTCAAGAGCTTGGACTTCTGTGAGCATTGCATTTTTTGGGAAGCATCACCGCAGCAAGTTCCCTAAGGCAATTCATAGAACAAAGGGCACATTGGATTACATCCATTCTGATTGTTGGGGACCTTCCCGAGTTGAGACGCTGGGAGGTCACAGGTACTTTGTTTCTCTGATTGATGACTACTCAAGGATGACTTGGGTTATCATGATGAAACATAAGAGTGAAGCTTTCTCGAAGTTCAAGGAGTGGAAAGCTTTGGTGGAGAATCAGACCGGGAAGAAGATCAAGAGGCTTCGAACTGATAATGGGCTGGAATTCTGCTCGTCTGAGTTTGATCAGTTCTGTAGGGATGAAGGGATTGCTCGTCATCATACAGTCAGGAATACGCCACAGCAGAATGGTGTAGCTGAGCGGATGAATCAGACATGGGATTTGATTCAACAGCCTCAAGGGAGAAAGGTAATCAGTTGCAAATGGGTTTTCAAGAAGAAGGAAGGAATATCACCTACAGAGGGAGTCAAGTACAAGGCTAGAGTTGTTGCAAGAGGTTTCAATCAAAGGGAGGGGATAGACTATAATGAGATTTTCTCACCAGTGGTCAGACACACTTCCATCAGGGTGTTGCTAGCTTTGGTGACACATCAGGATTTGGAGCTCGAGCAACTTGATGTGAAGACCGCTTTTCTACATGGAGAGTTGGAGGAAGAGTTGTACATGACCCAGCCAGATGGTTTCCAGGTTCCTGGCAAGGAAACGTATGTTTGCAAGTTGAAGAAGTCTTTGTATGGACTTAAGCAGTCTCCGAGGCAGTGGTACAAGAAGTTTGACAGTTATATGCTTCAGTTGGGATACACGGGATGTGCTTATGACTGTTGTATCAGCGCGGTGGGGAGCTTGATGTATGCTATGGTTTGCACGAGGCCAGATTTAGCACATGCAGTCAGTGTTGTGAGCAGGTTCATGGGGCAACCGGGAAAGGAACATTGGCAAGCTGTGAAGAGGATCTTCAGGTATCTTAGAGGTACGTCTGATGTGGGTCTCATTTATGGAGGTGATACCGAGTGCTTAGTTACAGGCTACTCGGATTCTGATTATGCTGGTGATGTTGACACGAGGAGATCGATGACTGGTTATGTATTCACTTTGGGAGGTTCTGTGGTTAGTTGGAAGGCGACTTTGCAACCTATAGTGACGTTGTCTACTACGGAAGCAGAGTACATGGCTTTGACAGAGGCCGCAAAGGAGGGAATATGGCTGAAAGGGCTGGTTAGTGATCTTGGTCTACATCATGATCAGGCTACTGTGTATTGTGACAGCTTGAGTGCAATCTGCATAGCCAAGGATCAGGTCCATCATGAGAGGACCAATCATATTGATGTCAGATATCATTTCCTGAGGAGTGAGAGAAGAATCAGGGTGAAGAAAGTGGGAACTGCTGACAACCCCGCTGATATGTTCACCAAACCTGTTCCACATAGCAAGTTTCAACATTGTTTGGACTTGCTGAACATCAGAGCTGATTAGGTGCTCTATGGGCAGTCCCGGGAGTGGAGGGCAAAGTCTACTCATCTGGCACTGTAATGGTGCATCTGGAGTTTTCTACTTTGAGGATTCAAGTCAAGGTGGAGATTTGTTGGTATGCCTTGAATACTGTAATAAGCCGCTTCTGCGACACTGGCCTGGGGGTCCGGGGGAAAATAACGGGGGTCTCGCTGCCCGGTCAGAATAGGAATCCTATTCCTATTAGGAATGGTAGTTCCTATTCCTATTAGGAATGGTAGTTCCTATTCCTATTAGGAATGGTAGTTATTTTCTTATTCCCAGTTTGTTAGGGTTTAGTAGAGACAATATATAAAGGGTCTCTTTTCTCTCTGTAAATCATGAATTCATGAATTCTGTTCTGCACTTAGATAGGTAGAAATCTGGCCAATTTCTTGGCGTCTGTAACCTGCTACCTATTATAGTGAATCCGTCTCCCGTGGAGGTAGCCAATCTTGGTGAACCACGTAAATCTTGTGTCTTGTTATTTTCGTTCATACTTTCTGTTCTTTCTCCATTCCGCACAACATCACCCATGGTTAGAAGTGAGGCTGGAATGGTGCCTGGGAGCACAGAGTTTGTAGCATGAGCATTACGTGGAACTGTTGGGACAGGTGTTGTGCAAGGTTGCACGGTCATGGTAGTAGGCGTGTAAGAGCGGCGAAATTGTTGCTTCTTAATGGAAAGAGCACGTTGGTGGGCTTCAAACACCATGACTGGATCGAACATGTTGATAATGCCCTGGATTTGAATGCAGAGTCCACCGATGTAACGGGAAACCATTTGTTCATCGATTTCTACAATTTTATTTCGTGCAAGGGGCATGAAAAACTTAGTTGAATAGTTGGTGACACACTTCATGCCTTGGCGGAGATTTTGGTAGAGAGAAAGGGCATAGTTGTACGGGAGAAAATCGGTCTTTATGTGCTTCTTTAGTTTGTCCCACAAAGCAATCTTTGCTTTGCGGGTCTGTTTGCGGCAGTTCTTCATTCGAGTCCACCAGGAAGCGGCTCGGCCACAAAAGTGGGTGGAGACGAGGAGGGGCGTCTGGTCTCCGGGACTTCCTTGAAGTCAAGAACTTCATCCACTACAGTAATCCAATCCAGAAATTCTTTCGCATTCACATTGCCGTGAAACTTGGGAATTTCCATTCTGAATTGTGACTCCTATCGCCAGTGCATGGTCTAATTGGGTTCCTAGTAGAGTGGTTCTGAGCGAAGGGGTTGTCATTTTCCAGTTCGGATCTGTCAAGGGTGGTGTTTTTGGCCGAGCATTGTGTGAGGAGCGGGGCCATAGACTGTGAAAAAACCTCCACTTGTTGACATAATTATGTGATTTCATCACGTTTATATACGTCTCCTAGGTTAGCCTTACAATCGGGAATGCCTCCACGGGGTCAACGACACACCATGGCGGAGATCGGAATGGCTCTGATACCAACTGATGTAGAATGTAATATAGGAAAGATGAAACTGCTAGGGTTTGCAACCAAGGGTCGACTTATATTAATCAAAGCAAGAATGAAAATTACATAACAATGTCTCCTCTATTTATAGGGAACTAAATCTCCTAATAAATAAATGGAAAGGAAAGTAAAACTCCTAATGAAGAAAGGAAAAGGAAATTAAATCTCCTAATGAAAAGGGGTAAAGGAAACTAAATCTCCTAAGGGAAAAGGAATAAAATACTTTAATTAAATAAGAAAATAAAACGTTATCAACGTTGGTCCCACTTATCCATAAATGCCAACCCTAATGCCATATCAATCGAGAACACCAGAGGATGGTGATTGTTCAGGAGTGATCGTAGTAGTGGGGGAGGGGGGGTTCAATGTTAGTAACGGAGCAGACATAGTTTTCCACATATGCAGGAGGTCGATGATCGCAAACATTCTTTCGGGGAGAAGGTAGCTCGACGGTAGGAGGCAGCACCGAGGAAATCGGTGAAGCAAACGATGGAGCAGACGTAACATGCTGGTGATCGGTGGAGGCCCGAGTAGGTGACTCCATATCAAATGCCAGAGCTGGAGAGGTCACCACGTCGCCCGACGGTGCGTAAGGCTCGTCGCCCGGCTGTGCATGAGGCGTGTCGGCCAGCAGTGTGTGAGGCGCGCCAGCACCCGAATCGACTGGCGGCAGGGTAAGCCAACGATTTGGGTTGGAGGCTGCATCCAGCAGTGATGAATTGGGAGGCACTGAGGTGGCCAACATTGGTTGAACGTTCGAGATCGGTGGCGGTGCTACTGACAGTGAGGTGGTGGTGCCGCTGGTATGCACTAGTGGAGAGTCAGGTGTCACAGAGTACGGAAACTGGTCTTCAAGGAAACCAACATCCTGATTGTTAAAGAAAGTACATGATTCAAATCATAAAGGAGATAGCCTTTCTTTCTGGCAGAATACCCAAGAAATAATTATCTACGGTTTCTTAGAGCAAACTTGTCACGAAATTTGGGAATGTAGGAAGCAAAACACAAGCATCCAAATATCCCCAAAATCTTTTAATTTGGAGCTCAGCCATAGAGTAACTCAAATGGTGTGCAACCATTGATTTTCTTTGTCGATGTCCGGTTAATCAAATAATCGGATGTAAGAACATATTCTCCCTATAAGTCAGTTGGCAGATTATCCTGAAAATGCAAGACACGCACCACATTTAACAAATGACAAAGATTGTGCTCAACATGACCATTCTACTGCGGTGTATCAACCATAGATGTCTAAAAAATAATCCCAGATTCAGCAAAGTATGATCTCAAAGGCAGAAATTCTGTACCATTATCAGCACAGACACGACGAATGGAGTGCCCAAATTTATTCTTGGTTAAAGCACAAAATTCAATAAATCAAGAAGCTACATCTGACTTAGCAAATAGTAAATAAACCCAAATAGCTTGGGAATAATCATCAACTATCGTTGGAAAATAAAATGCACCACTAGAAGATAATGTTCTATAAGGACCCCAAACATCACAGTGTATGAATTCAAACAAAACTAGCATTTGAAGAACTCATAGGAAAACTATGTCTAGTTTGTTTTGCTCTATAACACTAAGCAAGGACTAGAGATATTATTTGTGCTAAAATCAAGAGTAGAAATAGAAGAAAACACCGTAGAGGAAGGATGTCCAAGATGCTGATGCCATAAATCGGATGAAGAAACTGAAGCAACTGTCGGAATAGACTATCGGATATAAGAAAAAACACGAATATCCAACAGACGAAGCCAATAAATCCCCCTTTTTCTATTCACCCACGTCAATCACAGTCCTCATTCTGATTTTCTGTAAAGTGCAATAATTTTTCAGTAAACAAAGCTAGACATTTTAAGGCAGATAACAATCTAGAGCATGATAATAAATGACATCGTAAAGTAGGGATGTAGAGCACATGAGTAAGGGTGACATCACCATAGAACCATATTGTGTACAAGATGACGCAGATCCATCAGGCAGCATAACATTCACAGAATTGACAATAATAGTAATATAAGTAAGAGAATCCTTGTCGCCAATCATGTGATATGAGGCTCTCAAATCAAGAATCCAGGGTAAAGTAGACTTATCTGACCCATAGTCAGACAAATAATTAAACAGATAAAATAAATGCATAGTTATGCTCCATTGGTTATTAATCATAGCAAGACCAAAATTAGATTGGGTAAAAGCACTTTTAGATGTCTCCGCCGCATAACCTAGCGGCGACAGTGCAGCTCCGCTGGTGGTGGAAGTGGGCAGGCACCAGCGACCGGAACGCCATTCCCGGTGGCGGCGATCCCCTGAGCTGACGTCATCTCCATGGTGACATTGCCTCTCTCCCTCATCTCCGTGAAACATTCTAGATAGCCCATGAGCTTGAAACAAGAAGCTTTGTCGTGATCCTTACGATGACAATGCATACAGACGAGATTATTACGATCAGCTGAAGTGAGGACATATGTCGAAGAACCCAAAGGTGATGCGTCGTGCGACATATTCTATAGAGTTATAAGAATGTTAGCGAAACCGAATGACAGCTTTGTGATTCTCCTCCTGAGCAATAAGAGCATACACATGATGACAGGTGGCAGTGGATCAAGAATCATGATTTTGAATCGCAATGTGTGATAGCTTTCATTTAGACCGAGGAGAAATTAATAGATCAAATATTCTTCACTCTCGTGGAAGGAAGCACCGACATGGTTGCATGTACACAGTGCTTTGCAAGCTTCACAGGTGCAAACTAAATGAGGCCGAAGAGAGTTGTAATCATCAAACATCTTCTCCAATTTTCCAAAATAAATGGCAATAATCTGATCATTCTGCCTACAGTTCTAGATATCATCACACATCTGCAGAATTTTTGGACCATTGCCAAGAGTAAATCGTGCTTTAAGATCATCTCACAATTCCTTAACTGTGGCAAAATAGTTGGTAGAAGACCGCAAAGCCGGATCTACTGTCTATAAGATCCAGCAGACTAGAGTAGCATTAACTCTAGGCCAATAATCTGCATCAGGGTGATTAGTCGGGGGTTTGGTAATGGTTCCATCAATGAAACCAATTTTCTTCTTACGAGCAAAGCACTACAAATTTTGTAGTCCATTCAAGGTAATTCTTTTTGCCCTTCAGCACGACAAGACAGATAACCAAACTGGAACTGTCAGAAGAACCAAGATAGTAGGGATCATGCAGAGATTAACCAAATATTACGGATGAGTGAGTGTCAAATGTAAGTGCAACAGTTTGAGTAAAGCTGCAATCACATCGGTGGCACTCCGATTCTGTAGCTTATTGGACTCAGCTTCGGCACTGATGCGAGCTAGTTTGGCAGCATCACGAGAAGGGACAAAGTTAGAAGTCGGCATAGCAGCAGATCAACAACAAATCGAGTAGATCGGTGGCAGGCAGGGATCGGTGTGGCTGCTCGTAGTGGTCGGAGTCTACGCGTGGAGAGCAACGCACAGACGGATCAAGGCAATGATGAGGAGCAGTGCAACGGTCGGCTAACGGAGATCGACAAGCAGCAGCAGTGGAAATCGGTGGCGCGTGGGACAAACGCTTAGCTGGAAGCGGCGATGGCAGCTCAAAAATGGCAGTGGGAGTTTTCTTAGGTTTTCAGGATTCTAGGTTGATACCATGTAGAAAATAAGGGCAATAATGCGTAATTGTATTCATGATTTGGGATACATTATATAGTGGTACAAAATATCTGTACAAACTAGGAAAATGAAATATAATCTAATTACAATTACTAGTGATATTTATATTCCTTAATACATATAGATGATTATTTTAAAAATAAATAACTAAATTATTTTTTCGGTCCCCAGCATATGTTGCAATACTATCTTTTGATCCCCAAGGCCAATACTATGTTTGTTCAGCAACCAACAAGTACAAAATGATTTGTTTGGTCCCCAAGTATAGTTTTCAGGTAAAGTCAATGGTAAGATTGATCAAAATATGTAAAATAACCATTATACCCCTGAGCTAAAAAAAATTTTAAAACGAAAAGAACCTTGCCTGCTACCAAACCATCATCTTCCCCAAACCTTGCCCACAACCGGTGAGCTCTCTCCCAGACCCTTGCCCGCTACCGATTCCGCCGCTGCCCTGACGCGAAGTCGGCAGCGCTGCCGTGGTGGAAGCTGAGCTACACCAAACAGAAACTCAACCTCTTCCTCATCGCCGCCATCTTCATCTTCCTTAATTCCACCAAATTCAAACATGTTTTAGCTCAGCCTGGCAACCTAGGATTTCACTGTTCCCCATTGGAAGCCACCTATCCATACCAAACGTACGTCTACTTCCGAGCTCAGGCATTGGAATATCTTGACCTTGGAGCCGTCGATGACCTCTTCTCCCTCAGCCGCCGCAAGATTGCCGCACCGAGCAGAATCCCCATCGGCAACGCCTCCGCATCGCTCCACCCCGACCAGCCCCTCTTTGTCCCCATCACCTGCGACTGCCACCCCATCAATGCCACCTTTGGCAACATCTCCTTCACTGGAATAAACTACACCTTCCCTTTCGGTGACTCATTCTGGAGAATGTCGACTCAGAATTTCCAGAACCACACCTCCTACCAGTCCACCAAGACCGTCAACCCCGGCATGGAGCCCACCAAGATCAAAATTGGGGAGAGCCATGTATTCCACATCTTCTGCAAATGTCTGAATTCCTCTTCTGCAAATGCCTGAATTCCTCTTCTCCAAATGCCAGAAATCGGGGACCCGACCCAGATTCCTCTTTTCCACCCACCCCGCCCAAAATTGGCGCCATCGAATCCACCCAATTCCCCGAACAAAGTCGAATCCTCTAGTGAGCCTTGCAGTGAACCAGTGCAGCACGCAGTTGAAGGGCAACAACGGCGACGGAATAAGGGACCCGCGGATAAGTTTTTCGAACGAAACCCTAAAAGAAAAAAGTAAAAGGAAAGGAAAATTAAAGAAAAAGAAAGGAAAAGGGAATTATTTTAAAATTAAGATTTTTAATTGAAAATATTTTTAATTAGTAAACTTACTGAACTACCCATGAATAAACGTGGTATTGACCTTGATGACCAAAATATGGTATTGCATCGTGGGAAAGTCTTAGGAAATGTGGCATTTTCATAAGCTTATGGACAGTCCACAGGGGCATTTACCTTAAATGTTACAATTTTTTATAAAATTTAAATATTGCATTTTATAAGTTAAAACAAGTAATAATATGTATTTGAAGGTGAAAATATAAAAATATATGATATAAAAAAATATTTTTAAAAATTTTAAATTTTATATGTAATTTAACAAATGCAGTATATAATGTAAGAAATAAGTGGCATATCCATAAGCTTATGGACAGACCACCAGTCATGAGACCTACTCTTGCATCGTATATTGGGAACAAAAAAATAATTTAGTCATAATAAAATTGCAAAGCGAATAACCAAGTAGGAAAGCAATGTCTATTAGCACAAATACACTTTTGGTCCAAAAAAAAACACTGATTTTACGTTTTCATTTTAGGGACTTAACTTCTGAGAAGGCAAGTTAGCTACACCCTTATCACACAGATTTTTATTCTTTTCCGAGCACAAGCAATCAATTTATATACCTCTCTTCCTCTACAATTTTAATATTCATTTAGTTAAAATTTATAAATTTAAATTCTAAAAATTTATTGATATAAGTAAGGATATTATCAGGTAGTATAGAATTGAATTTATCTTAATGTGTATTTTCAAAATATTAATTTTTATAATTTTTAATTGTACATAATTATAAATATTAATAGTTAAATATTTAATTAACTGTCAAAAATTAAAATATGCACATTATGCTAGATTCAGTGGGAGCATAAACACTTAACTCTATTATATACAGTGGTGGAGTTAGCCCAAGGCAAGTCAGGGCAGCTACTACAACTTTTTTTTAAAAAAAAAAATTAACTTGGTCAACGAAATATTTTGACTGTTTCCCCATCATTTCTCATCCATATTCTTTGATTTTTAATGATTGTATAATTACGTATGTTGGAAAATATTTGTTCTTGAATGTTGTCGTACTATATGATTTTGTTGCTAAATTTTAAAATATGAAAACTCGACATAAGCATGTTTAATAAATTAGTTGTATGACATTATTTTTCAATTAATCGTAGTATTTGATTTTTTTAAAAATATTAAATAATGCCCCACCTCAAAAAAATTCCTGGATCTGCCCCTGATTATATACAGAGTTTAATGTTATTCGTGTGGAAACTAATAACTACAGGGAACATTGTGATTGTGTCTCAAAATTGATTTTACCTAATTAATTCAATTACAACTACTGTGTTCCAACATAACCTATCTAACCAAGTATGCAATAAAGTAAAGCATAAAAGACACAAGACTTGGTTACGCAGTTCGGTGAAATCCACCTACATCTGCGGGGCCTGGCCCAGTTCAGAATGAATCTACTAATCAGAAAGATACAGTACAAAGTACACCATACAATTATACTTATCTTATCTAACTATAACGTGAATCATACAAGCTCCCCTTGCTACCGATCAGCCTCGATCGGACTCCATCTGACCTTGAAACTCGTCGACGCTGGATCTCCTCCTCCCGAGGATTAAGGCATATGATTCTGAACTTTGTGCAGCAGGTTCGTGTGTTGGAACACAGTATTCTAACTCTTTGCAAATCTCAAAAATCTGTATGCAGATTTTTGCTCAATTAAATCCGTCAATAATGCAGCCGTGTTTGTTCTCTATATATAGTCCATGAGCATATCTGAATTCTCTATGATTATCTCCATAATATTCGTATTCCAAATCTGCTTCTTGAAGCATATCCAAATCACATAAATAAAAGGATTTTCCTTTTCTCAATATATCTCATATATTTGATAATATCAACTCTATATTTGTAGGGATTTTCCATAAATAAATTATGCTTCACACGCCTAAACATATAGCAGAATATTTAGATTTCCATAACTCACAAATACCATAATATTCTGTTTTCTTTTTCCGTAAACATCTTTGGCGTGAATATAACTTATCCGTATAATACCCATAGCTGAATATTCCAATTCCATAACATTAATCCAGTCCCACATATATATGAACTGATATATTCTCCAACTCAAATACAACTTGGACTAGATGTATCCTTCTTGGATTCAGTCTTCAACCTTTCCTTATTTCACCAAAATTCCTTCTTTGATGTTGCAACTCAATAATATCATATTTGCACAATTTCCATAAATTGTCAACTAGATAAATCTAGACTTTACAGTGTCATTGTAACGCTCTAGGACAAATTTGAGTAATTCTTCCGGAGTAATATTTTCACGTTTTATGTTTCGTTACATAAGAAAATTAATTACCATACTGTAGAACACCATTGGCCGTGTAAGAAACATGAAAATGGTGTTTAACAATATGGAATATGGATATAATCTTAGGTATGTGTCATCCCTAGAATGTTTTATGTGGGGAATTTACGTAAATTATACCGCATTTCTAGTGTACCTTCCATCCCATATTCCTAGTAGGATATATCAATCAGTATATGGTACATTAGAGATACATTGTGTACAATTAATATCTCCAGTAAATAAATAAAAGGACGGGTAATAATTATTTAAAAATTAATTCCCTATTTAGGTAAAGATAACTGACTAGTTTTTACCTTATTGATATATCTGGGAATATCATTCTTACGGTATTTCGGGTGTATAGTATAAGCTTATGGACAGGCCTGTCCATAAAGTGGATTATAGAGTATTCAATAAAGGGAAAGTCTCAGGAAAGACGGCATTTCCATAAGCTTATGGACAGTCCTCAGGGGTATTTACCTTAAATGTTATAATTTTTTATAAAATTTAAATATTGCATTTTATAAGTTAAAACAAGTAATAATATGTATTTGAAGGTGAAAATATAAAAATACATGATATAAAAAAATATTTTCAAAAAAATAAAATTTTATATGAAATTTAACAAATGCATTATATAAGGTAAGAAATAAGTGGCCAATCCATAAGCTTGTGAACTGACCGCCTATCAGGAGACCTACTCTTCAATAAATACAACCTTTAGTAACTAATGGAAAGACAATCTTTTATAAAAATGAATTGTATAGTACTCATCAAAAGACAACCTTTTATAAAATGAATGGTAGAGTATTCATTATTTAGTTTGTTTAATTTTAGTTTGGATTAGATGAAAAAACATTGTTTTCTTAAATTTATGAAAATACAAATTTGTTGTTTATCATACCGTCTGATTATGGTACTCCGTATTAGTTATTGAATATGAGTAATTTGCATCAATTCAATCCAGTTCTCAAAGTGTTGATTACAAAAATTCCAATTATTTTCAATTATAAATTATATATTCTAATTTAAAATTAAATTATTTTTAATTAATAACAAAAATATTCAGATAGTAAAGAAAAATACAATTATGTTCACTCTATTTCTAAATAAGGATACTTTTACAATTTACTTATTAAATAAAAAGATAACTTTACTAAAATTAATTGTATAATGATTAGTTATGAATATATAGCTCATAGTTCATAAACACATTGTTAATAATTGACATTTTTCTGCAAAATTTTTTTTTTTTTTCATTTTTAAGCTCATAGTTTACAAATTATTTTTTGAGGCCTCATAGTTAACAAAATAATAGCTCATAGTTTATGAATATATAGCTCATAGTTTACGGAATAATTTTTGTATATCAACAAATAGTAAACAAATTTATTTTCTAATTTTTATTTATAGATAAATTATAATATTTAATAAATACGATGACCTATTTTTAATAGGGCAACACTCGAATGTTATCTAGTAATGTATATAAAAGAAGGAAAAGTAGGAAAGTTGGTCTATCTATAAGTTTATGGACAGATACTTTATTTTTAAACTTGAAAAATATATATTTTTTAATTTAAATATTCTACTTCATAAGTTAAAAAACTTAATATAATGTGTTTGATGTGAAATTATAAGAGATTTTAAATAAAAAGTAAAGAGTTCATCTCTTGAAAGATGGTCATTCCATAAGCCATGGAAAAGCCAATGTTTAAATTGAAAATTATAATGAATGAAGATAAAATTTTTAGGTTACATTAATTGGGTCATAAACTTTATAACTACTTCACGCATAATAAATTTTTAATATTGCAACTATAATCTTTTACCCTTTTATTATTCTAATTAAACCCCGTATTTCCATAAGCATATGAAAAGATGGTCTTTCCCAGCTAACGGGAGAAGGATTTTTTTTTTACATTACTACGATTAAATGGAATCCTCCAACAAATGGATACAATCTCAATTGCAATGCTTCTTAATAGGGCAGTTGTTGGATGTGTAATTAGAGATGATAAAGGTTTAATTTTAAATGCAATCTCTACATATCTCTCTGATGAAATTTTCTCTTAATTACAAGCTAAACTAATATCTATCTTATCAGGTATGAAGTTGGCCATCCAGTTCAGAAGCTGCATCTTTAGTGAAACGGACTTCGAGCAAGCCGTAAAGATCAGAAGAGCGGAGGAAAAACCACCCTGGAGACTAATTCAACTTATGAGAGACATCAAGGCTGTCAAGCAGCAAGGAGAGTTCACCTGCAACCACATTTACAGAGAAGGTAATCAACAGGCGGACCACCTCGCCAGATTAGCCTTTCAAACTCAAACATCAAGGGGACTTTCAGACATAAGGCAAGATGAAAAGTTTATGTTCCTAATCCTAAGAAACAATATGTTCCCACATTTCAGAAAGAAACCTAAGGATTCACTTTAATTGAGGCAAGATGCCTTTGTAAAGCATCAACCCAATAGACGGATTTTGATGTATAGCGAGTGCCTGGCCATTATGAAGCTAACACAAGGGTGGCAGATTCATCAATGGAAACACACTCGTTAACCTTCCAAAATCAGCCATTAATCTCCACGAATAGCTCAATGGAAGCTAGATCGGAGGGTCAAAAGTTGATTTTTTTTGTAAGAACCCTATTTTGCTAATTCTAAAAGGTCCGGGGATCCTAAACAACCCCAGCTAAAAAAAGACGTTCTTTCTCAAAAATTTTCCAAAAGTAAAATATTTAACTTAAAAATACTTTAATTAAATATAAAATTTCAGTGTTTAATTTAATAAATACAATGTATAATAAAAATTGCAGTGGACTTTCCATAATTTAAGGAGAAGTTATGAACTACTCTTTCATAAGTTATTGAATGTTTGATAAATTTAACAAAA
Organism: Rubia yunnanensis; assembly: GCA_037428765.1. NCBI lineage: Eukaryota > Viridiplantae > Streptophyta > Magnoliopsida > Gentianales > Rubiaceae > Rubia > Rubia yunnanensis. The sequence continues at coordinate 69,690,732 of CM075071.1, read as the reverse complement.
ATAATTGTGCTTTTTCCAAACATTGTAATTTTGAAAGTAAATAATATATTTCTAATACAAAATTGTCTATTTTATATAATATTTATATATTTTTCACAATACGAATCAGTAAGATAATAATATTACAATTAGTTTTTTAAAAAATTGGGTAGGGGTTGGGAGCGCAGACTCCAAAACCAATTACCTCAAAGTAATAAGTAATGATGTTAGATCCCCAATGGGAAAGACCATAAGACTTGGAGAAGCACCATCCGAAGTGCAATTGAACTCAAATCGAGATTGTATAGTATTCAATCTCGAGCTCGATCTCAACTAATATTGCTCGTAAAATTCGTTGAACTTGTCGAACAACATAATATATATTTTATAAATATAATAAATTATAACATATGTATATATATAATATATGTTTAACCATGGCTTGAGTTCGAGCTTGAACACAATCCCAAGCAAAATTAATTTTACTTGACATTGATCTCGAGTCAATATTTACATAGCCAGTCGAGCTTGAGCTTGAGCTTGCCAAACTCGGGGCAAGCTCAAGCTCGAGATATTCCAAATTGCTCGACCTGTTTACCTTTGACTTCATTTGCCCTTCTAATTTATACCTTGTAATTCCCTTTCTTTTCTTCTACTTTTTCAGTGTGGGATTCTGACAATAGTGTATCTTTTTTATTTGTTCTATCCATTAATGTTGCATTAATTCTAATAATCAAGATTTCCTTGGTTCTTACCATTTTCACTTTTCAAGAAAATTCATTGGGAACTAAACTTTTGTAGTAATAACTATATATTAAATTTTCAATTAATTTTTAGAAAGTTACGTGGAATTATGTGTGAGTGTCATGTGATAAGAATTATGTGTGAATGTCATGTGTCAATAATTATGTGTGAATGACATGTGGTAAAAATGACCTCCTTTAATATAGAGTGGGTCTCCTGACAAGCGGTCTGTCCATAAGCTTATGGACAGGCCACTTATTTCTTACCTTATACACTGCATTTCTTAAATTACATACAAAATTTAAAATTTTTGAAAATATTTTTTTATATGATATATTTTTATATTTTCACCTTCAAATACATATTATTACTTGTTTTAACTTATAAAATGCAATATTTAAATTTTATAAAAAAAATCACAACATTTAAGGCAAATGCCCCTGAGGACTGTCCATAAGCTTATGGAAATGCCGCCTTTCCTGAGACTTTCCCTTTAATATATACTACTCCCTCCGTCTTAGTTTAAACTGCACAGAATCTTTTTCACGGTCTTCAAGAAATATGTTTGACCGTTAATATGTTTAACTATATACAATATCGGCACATAAAAAGTTGATATTTAGAAACTAATTATTACGACGAATCCAACAATATCACATACGATAATATTATTTTTTATATATCTATTCAAATATGTGGTCAAAGTTTGAAAGTGCTGACTACCAAATAGTAAGTGTGCAGCGGTGCAAGGGAGTATAGTTTAGTCTCAGAAGTTGTGTTGTCCATTAAACATAATGACTTGCAAATCGCTTCTTTGAGCTTCCAATTTTTAGTTATGTAAGTGTTTGCTCAGTAACCGTACAATTAAGAATTGTTAGATAAATCATATTACAAATTAAATTATGATAAATATGGTGACTATATTAGAGTGTTTTTCTTATTTTACCTCAATTGTAATCTCTCTCTATATTCAGTTCATCAAGCCAGAATTACTTACTGAAAATCACTTTATCATGGTATCAGAGCCTCTTCTGATTCAAACCCTAAAATCCTAGCCTTTCTTTCTTTTTGGCCGCCTCCCATTTATTTCTTTCCAGCGGTCGTGCATGAAATTCCCCCCCCCCCCCCCTCCAATCAAATAATTTTGGCCTCCCTCCCCCTCATCATGGCTCAAGAGAAACTCTCCTAAAACACTCTGCTCCATATGGTGCAGATCAAACTCACTTTATCAAATTATCTTCTATGGATGCGTCAAGCTGGCTATGTTATTCGTCCTCAAGGTCTGCATGGATTCATCGATGGCGCAAATCCCCGTCCGACTCTACCACCACAGCCTCCAACCCTCTCTTTTGCATCAACAGTCTCAACTCCTCCAGGTGCTAGCAAGGTAGATCTCAAGGTTGCTTATCAGAAAGCAAAGAAGGAGTATGATCAATGGGTTGATGAAGATCAACGTGTATGCATTCTACTATTTTCCTCTCTCACCGCTAAAGTTCTCGCAAAACTCCCAGTTTGTGCCACCTCCAAAGAGATCTGTGATAAACATGCTCTCATCTGTTAGAACAGTAGTGTCTTCACCATTCTTCATTTTCGTGCAGATATGCATGGTATTCATAAATATGGTACAGTTCATGAACTTCATCTCAAGTTTAAGGAGATTTTTGAACAATTATCTGTAATGGGTAATCCCGTTTCAAATGTTGATCAAATTGTGTGGTTTTTTTACTGCTCTTGGCCATGGGTATAAGGATTTTTCTGCCCCTTTAATTAATTTTTTACCCATTCCATTATATGTGGATGTTCTTGCCCATGCCAAAAACCATGAGACCTTTTTGCAAATTTTACAAGGATAATCAGGACCAATCGCCAGACCAGTGACATTTCAGACCATCGACCAATCTCCAGCCGGTCGCACGTGGGATCACGCGCTAACTAGAGGTGGTTATACGTAGCCATCACACCCCGGTCGCAGTGGCAGATTTGGCGGAAGATGCGGTGGTCGGCAACCCTGGTCAGGCTCTCAGGCGGCTGGTCCAATCCCTGTCCAAGGTCGTCCTCACTACCTCTTGTGTGGGCGGCTAGAATATTATGATGCGGTGTGCTATCAAATGCAGGCCCAGACAGGTCGTTCTATGAGTACACATTTGGCAGAAAATTGTCACCCTTCTCAGCAGTCAGAACTATATTCTCGAGTGTCAAACTGGTATATTGATTCCAGAGCAACCAATCATTTGACGCCATCCGCCTAAACTGGTAAATCTCGATTTCTTGTTGGTAATGGTGCTCCTATCATATCTCTCATATTGGCAATTCTAAAGTTTCTAAGAATTTATGTGTATCTGATGTTCTGGTTGTGCCTGATATTACTAAGACCTTATTGTCCAATAGTAAGTTAACCAAAGATATGGATGTGTTAATCCTATTTGATGATCGAAACTTTGTGATTAAAAAAAAACTAACCAGGGCCATCGTGGGCCGGGGGCAGAGTGAGGATGGACTTTATGTTTTGGTCCGGAGAGATACATCATTTGTTCCTATTTTACAGCAGAATAAGAGTCGAGCTTCGTATGAGTTGTGGCATGCACGTCTAGGTCATGTGCCTAGTGCAGTTATTTCTAGTTTGAATAAATCTGGATTGCTTTTAGTTTCTTCTTTGTTGCCTAAACCGCACACCTGCACCTCCTGTGTTATGGTGAAAGGTCAACAGTTGGCTTTTGTTGAGAACTCTAAACGTGTTGAGCATGTTCTTGATTTGATACATTGTGATTTGTGGGGTCCCTCCCCAATTTTATTTGGAAATATTTTTGCATATTATGCTTTATTTGTGGATAATTTTTCTAGATTTACCTGCCTATATCCTCTTCCTGGAAAATTAGATTTTGTTGACACTTATTTGCATATTGAGGCATTTGTTGAAAACCAATTTTCTTCAAAATTTAAGTTTTTCAAAGTGATGGTGGAACTGAACTTCTAAACACTAGACTTCAATCTCATTTTGCGGTGAAAGGTATACATCATCAGTTTCATGCTTGTCTACTCTGAAGCAAAATGGGCGCGCAGAACGCAAGCATCACCACGTGACAAAATGGGCCTCACGATGTTGTTTCATTCACATCTACGAATTTCACAATGACATGATGCGTTCACGATGGCTGTCTACATTATCATCCGTCTACCTACTCCAGGTTTGCAGGGATTGACACCTTATGGTCTTCGATATCATCGGGATCCCATTTATGACAACTTCCATCCATTTGGCTGTTGGGTTTTTTCCTTCTGTTAGTCTATTTTCTGATCATAAGCCATCTCCCCAAAGCATTCCATGCATTTTTATTGGATATAGTTCTCAGTATAAGGGTTTCAGGTGCCTCGACCCTTCTACCGGCAAGGTTCATGTCACTCGCCATGCTCGGTTCGACGAGACTTATTTTCCATTTGCTCTGGCATCAAGGAATACTCTCCATCTTCAGGGCTGGATGTTTCAGATTTTATTGACCCCAAGTTTGAGTCAGCACCACTAGTTTCTCCGACTGATTCGGCATCTACATCACCCAATTTTCTATTTTCAGACACTGAGCCAAACCGGTCAGCCGATCCTCCAACTAGTTCAACCAGCAGCCCTTCTCTGACGGTCAGCTCAGCCGGATGCACCTCATCATCGGCCAGCTCCACGGCCAGATCCAGGTCGGCCTTGCCTTAGTCGGCCCCACTAACCACGTCCTCGGTTGGTACGCCAGTCCTACCTCCATTGAGAACATCCAGGATGGTCACCATATATTCTATTGGTGTTATTCAACGACATGATTATTCAGACATTCATGCTCACAGTTTTCTCGTGGCTCTTCTTGCTCAGAAAAAGCTGACTGATTATCGTTCTGGACTTCCGGATCCTTCTTGGGTTTCTGCTATGAACGAGGTGATGCCAGCTCTTCGTAGTCGGCATACTTGGGATCTTTTTCCACGCCTTTCAGACGTCAACATAATTGGCCCAAATAGTTTTATCGGCTGAAGTGTAGACCATATGGTTCCGTGGATTTCCATAAGGCACGCCTGGTAGCACAAGGTTTCTCTCAAATTCATGGTTTTGACTTTGACCACACTTTCAGTCTTGTGGTTAAAGACTCTACAATTCAGACAGTTCTTGCCATTGTCACTATGTGAGCCTGGCCTTTTCATCAGTTGGATGTCAAAAATACCTTTCTCAATGGTGTCCTTGATTCTCATGTTTATATGGTGCAACATGTTGGCTACAAGAATCCCGTTCATTCAAACAATGTTTGTCGTCTGAGTATGGCTATTTATGATCTGATGCAAGCGCCTCGTGCATGGTATCTGAACTTCAGTGCGTATCTGTCTCAGCTCAGTTTTCATTGCAGTTCTGCTGATACACCATTATTTGTGCTTTCTCATGGTTCATCGTTGATTTATCTTCTTGTCTATGTTGACGGCATCATCTTGTCTGGGAATGACTCTACCCTTATGTGGCAGTTCATTGATCACACCCATCAGGAGTTTGCCATCAAGGATCTAGGTGCGTTACATTACTTTCTTGGCCTAGAAGTCATGCCTACTACCTCAGAACTTCTTCTGGGTCAAGCAAACTATGCTCGGGATATTCTCTCTTGGGCTGGTATGTCGGATGCAGTGCCTGTCTCTGCTCAATTTCTTTCGAATTCCTAGCTTCACATCAGTACGAGTTCTTAGTTCAAGAATATGACACTATATCAGTCTTTGGTTGGAGCTCTCCAATATCTTACCATTACCCGCCCAGACTTAGCCTTTGCGGTTAATTCTGTCAGTCAGTATCTTCGGGACCCTCTAGAGGATCATTTTGCAGATGTCACCTGGATTCTCTGCTATGTTCGAGAGACTTTGCATTTTAGGCTCAATTTTTGTGTTGCTTCATCACCTGAGGTGCTGGGTTATTCCGATGCTGATTGAGCCTGATGTCTGGAGACTCGTCGTTCTACTTATGGATATGTTGTCCTTTTGGGCAGCAACTTGGTTTCTTGGAGTGTGAAGAAGCAGCCCACAGTGTCTAGGTCCAGCATTGAGTCAGAGTATATGGCTCTGGCTAATTTTACTTCTGAGGTTGTCTGACTCATTTGCTTCGTGATCTTCAAATTCCTCTGTCGGGTGCGCCTCTTCTGCTTTGTGACAACAACAACGCGATCTTCTTGGCTCAGAATCCAATGGCTCACAAGTGAACGAAGCACATCGATATTGATTATCATTTTGTTTAAGAATTGGTCTCTTCTGGCAAGCTGCGAATTTCTCATGTTCTCGCTTCTCTTTAGATATCAGATATGTTCACCAAGGGTCTCTCACGTCCATTGTTTGAGTTCTTCATATCCAAGCTTTACATCTCTGAGAATCCGATGCTTCGTTCGATGGGGGATGTTAGAATAAATCAGATGATTGATTAGTATGGTGACTAGATTAGAGTCTTTTCCTTATTTTACCTCTATTGTAATCTCTCTATATATTCAGTTCAACAATACAAAATTATTTATGGGAAATCACTTTATCAAGAATGCAGTGTGGAATGCATGCACGAGATGAAGTGAAAATGATTGATGTTAAAGGTAAGAGAAAATTTACAAAACACTAGCGGAGGGTGGGATGATTAAAGACGGTTATTTTGGACCAAAGAAGTCACTTTGTCTTTGATCGTCATCAATCAAAGGTGGTTCCAAAAACCGCCTTTAATTGGACCCCAATTAGTTTCGAGTTCGGAACCTATTTCAGTGCATCTTAAAAAAAGATACCGGAAACCTCCCAACAGGGCCGGCCTTTATATGGCCCAACCGGTCCTGTTGAACAGGGCCCCAAAATTTCTGGGGCCCCAAAATTATATTATTAGGTATTATATATATAGAAAATTTGTAATATCGTATTGTTTAGAAAATTTGTAATATCGTATTGTATAGAAAATTTGTAATATCGTATTGATATAAGGCAAAGTCTTGGGAAAGACGGTCTTTCCATAAACTTATGGAAAGACGGGGTTTAATTCGAATAATAAAAGGTAAAAGGTCTTAATTGCAACATTAAAATTTTAGTATGCAACATGTAGTAGTTATAAAATTTATAACCCGGTTCATGCAACCCGAAAATTTTATCTTAATTTCTTCTAATTTACACTTTAAACCTTGGTCTTTCCATGACTTATGGAAAGACCGTCTTTCAAGAGACACACTCTTGATATAATTCTTATATGAAAATTTTACATTAATATATTTAGGGGCCTCATTTTTCATTTGCACAGGGCCTCCGAAATGTCGGAGACGGCCCTGCCTCCCAAAGCCCAAGCCCAAGCTCAGACCCAGGCTAGATCTCAAGAAATGCCTCAAGCGGCATCAGTGTCGGCATCAAACAAACCCTACCCCAGCGATGTCGTCGGCATGGAATAAACTCAGCCCCATCGATGGTGTCGGTAGAGCTTCGATCTGATGTGGTGGTGGAAGCCCCAATGATGCCACAGTTGTGGAAGACGCGACGGCGGAATGGAAGACACAGTGCACAGTGAGGGTTGAACCAGGTGCTCCGATGCGGCATCAGCGCGAACGGATGGAGGCGGGAATGGAGGTAGGCATCGGCGAGATGGAGGGTGCGTCGGAAAAGAGGAGGCGGGAGGAAAGAAGAAAGAGTGGGGTGGGAGGGAAGAAAAAAATAGAGGAAAGAAAGAGAGAAAACTAAGGGGAAAAAAAGAGGCGAGAGGAAACCCAAGAGAGGGAGAAGAAAATGAAGGGAAAACAGATAAGGGGGGGATAATGGGCCAAATATCAGTCCATTAAAGGTGGTTCTAATTGTAGAACAGCCTTAAATTTAAAAAATGACTTGGGAAAGCACTTCCGAGTTCGAAAATGCTTCATGTCTGTAATTAATCGATTGCCATTGAAGACAGTTCCTCCTTTAATTAATTTTGAATCGCCTTTAAAATGAAAAAGACGATCTAGGAGGGAGTTCTGTGTTGGTGTTTTATGGAAACACAAAGCTATTTAAGTATAATTGGATTCGAGTAATTGTAAACTCAGGATGTCAAAACAAGTTTGGTGGTGCGGAGTGCACATTTGTATAAACTATCTATGAGTTTACAGGTTTATATGATAAGGATTAATTGTGTTGGTGATAACTAACATGGCTTGTCCTGGAAAGATATATCATTTCAGAATTTATTATAATTTTGATATGGTGGTGTGTATTGTCTAACTTCTCTTTGATGGAAATGATAAGGATGATATCAGATTAAATAGGATACATTGAATGTTGTAGTGCAGTGTGGAAAGATGTATCGTGTGAAAAATTGCATCATTTCAGAATTTATAATTCTGATAGGTTCATGGTTTAGTGTGGAATGATGAAGTGTTATGTCTTTTCACGACATTAGTTTCTTATAAATACATGCACTCACATGGATGGTTATATACACACAATACAGAAGTGAAAATCTTAGAATTTTCAGACTTACTCAGTAACGAAAAACACAGGTACTCAAAAGTATTCTTCTGATTCAAGCCTAGAACAGGAGGGATTCTCGATTGTTTTATCCTCGAAGGGAATTCGTGTAACCCAAGGCTGTAATAGGGTCGAATTACTCTTTAAGGAAAGCGTACGTATTGCGACTCACATCGATATCCAAGTAAAGTTTTACCACAATCATTCAATCATGATTTTACCATTCCAATGGAATGGAATCTTACAGCATCTTCCCCAACATTCTGAACTCGAAACCTCTTTCGACTCCTAATTAAAAGCGGTTTCTCAATCGCTGTCTTGAATCAAGGCCTCTCCACCAAAGAAAGTAGTGAAAATCAATTCTATCAATTTCACCGAAATAATCAGTCCTTACTGTTACATCAGAAGCCAAAATCATAGTTGCCAAAATGAAAAGAAGTCTTGGAAAGAAGAAAGATAATGGAAATCCACCCATCTTCTGAAAGATTAATTTCAACAAATATCTGATAGAAGTATGTTAGGCAAATATAGCTAACGAAAGTAGATTAAAAAAAGAAAACAAAACAGTGCAGTGGAGAATATCTAGAGCAAGTCTTAGTTATATAACCATGCATGTTTTGCTAACTATGCTAAGGTGGTACCTCAAAAATAAAGATGCATATTGGTGATGTTTTGATAAACGTAACCTTGTTTTTCTTTTATATGTAGTTCTTTCTTTTGGCTTATGTTTAGTTTATCTCTGTGGAGTTACATTATTACATTTTCTCCTAATATCTCCTCATAATACATGTGTGGTGATCATTTTTTCATTCAATAGACGTGGAGCATCATTACCACACTGCTACAAAATGGAACTATTGTAACACTTCACAAGAACACTTGTTAAAAATATTATAGTTAAAGAAAAAAAGTAACACTTCAGAATAAGTGTTATATAATTAGTCTAATGTAACACTTTTCTAATAAGTGTTACAACTTTTAGTTAAGATGCAACTCTTTTTAAAATGTTACAAGTTTAGATGACAATGTAACACTTTAAAAGTGTTGCAATTTTTATATGAGAAAAATAATATTTTACATAATATAAGGAGACCGTCTGTTGAAAGACGATATTTCCATAAGTTATGGAAAGACCAAGGTTTAAAATGCAAATCAGAAGAAATGAATATATAATTTCCGGGTTGCATCAATCGGGTCATAAACTTAACTGCTACACGTTACATAATAATTTTTTTATATTGTAACTAAAATATTTTACCTTTTCATTATTTAATTAACTCCGTCTTTCCATAAACCTATGGAAAGATGGTATTTCCCAAGACTTTGCCTAATATGAGTATTAGTTAAACTCCGATAAAATAAGTATTTTAGTAAAACTACGTTTTTTTATAATTTCTATATTTATAAGATATGTAATTTACGTTCTTTATTATCATCAGGGCCGGCCTTTATATGGCCCAACCGGTCCTGTTGAACAGGGCCCCAAAATTTCTGGGGCCCCAAAATTATATTATTAGGTATTATATATATAGAAAATTTGTAATATCGTATTGTTTAGAAAATTTGTAATATCGTATTGTATAGAAAATTTGTAATATCGTATTGATATAAGGCAAAGTCTTGGGAAAGACGGTCTTTCCATAAACTTATGGAAAGACGGGGTTTAATTCGAATAATAAAAGGTAAAAGGTCTTAATTGCAACATTAAAATTTTAGTATGCAACATGTAGTAGTTATAAAATTTATAACCCGGTTCATGCAACCCGAAAATTTTATCTTAATTTCTTCTAATTTACACTTTAAACCTTGGTCTTTCCATGACTTATGGAAAGACCGTCTTTCAAGAGACACACTCTTGATATAATTCTTATATGAAAATTTTACATTAATATATTTAGGGGCCTCATTTTTCATTTGCACAGGGCCTCCGAAATGTCGGAGACGGCCCTGATTATCATTATAATATGATATGTATTTTTTTAAAATATTATTCATAAAATGAGTAAACTTTTCAAAATACTGTTTTCTAAAAGGATGTCAATCGATTGAGCATTAAAAGTACTTTTAGTCTGCACACTTACGATTTGATAGTTAATATTATTAAACTTTTATCACAATATTTGAATACTATTTGACAGTTAATGCTGTTAAACTTTATCAGATATTTAAATAGATATATAAATAATAATATTATTGTGTGTGATATTATTAGATTCATTGCAATAAATAATTTCTAAACGTCAAATTTTTATCTGATGTTATTATACCTAACTAAATTTTTTAATGGTCAAACATTTTTGTTGAAAACTGAATCTATACAAGTTAGTGTGGGACGAGGGAATGGCCATTTTAATTAAAGTTTCTCTACTATGATAAGAGGTATTAAGTTTTAAATTTTTAAAAGATTTGTCAAAAAGTTCACGGATAACAGACTTACAACTCACTTGCCCCTCTTTATTTCTCTTTCCCTTCATTTTTCTGTAAACAAATTATGCTAAATTCTTCTGCGTCCGACGCAGAAATTGATGCTGATCCATGGTAATGCCAACATCTCCTTCTTCATCAAAAACGAATCCGTTGAGATCGACTTGTTTTTGTGATGTTCTCATCGATTTGTAATTTAATCTGGAATTTTCGGCGACAGAGATGATGGATCATGAATGGATTCGATGCTAGGTTTTTGTTTTCCGACGAGATGTTGAAAAAATGAAACACTCGACCAAAAAATGAAAAAGCTGTCCCTCGCCTTGAACACAGATCTCAGAAACCGCGAGATCGAGATAATAACGGCTGCGGTTTGGAGGCTGCGGTTTGGAATCTGTAAAGTCAAGAGATAGTGCATTGAATATTTAATTGACAATTTTTGTGAACATATTTGGAAATGAATAATTTTTCATATTGGAACATGCGAAAACAGTATATTTACGCCAAGAATGTTTATGGAAAAAGAAGACAGAATATTATGGTATTTGTGAGTTAGGTAAATCTGGATATTCTGCTATATATTAGGCGTATAGAAGCATAGTTGATTTATGGAAAATTCCTACATATATGGAGTTTTTATTATCGAATATATAGGATACTTTGTGGTAAGGAAATCCCTTTATTTATGGAATAAGAATATTGTGGAGATAATCAAGGAGTATTCTGATATGCTCATGGCTATAAAAGGGGACAACCACGGCTGCATTGATTATGAATTTAACAGAGAAAAATCTGCTCACAGATTTTTATACTTTCGAGAGAATTGCAAAGAGCCAGAATTCTATGTTCCAACATACGTGACCTACTGTTCAAAGTTCATAATCATATGCCTTAATTCCTTGGGGGGAGGAGATCCAGCGTCAACGAGTTTCGAGGTCAGAGGGAGTTTGATCAAGGCGGATCGGTAGCAAGGAGAGCTTGCAGAATTCACACGTTATAGTTAGTAAAGATAAGTATTATGTATGATGTACTTTGTATTGTATCTTTCTAATTAGTGGATTCATTCTAAACTGGGTCAGGCCCCGCAGATGTAGGTGAATTTCACCGAACTGCGTAACCAAGTCTTGTGCCGTTAATGCTTTAATTATTGCATACTTGGTTAGATTGGTCATGTTGGAACATACTTATAAGAATTAGAAAATTTTGGTAAAACCAAATTTCAATTGGTATCAGAGTTTGGTCACTTATTATTCCCTTGGTTGTGTCAAGGAAAGTGTTGTCCAATTTTACCATGGCAGCTAAAGAAGGAGCTTTGGTGTCTCAGCCACCTCTGCTAGAAGGCAACAACTACAACTATTGGAAGGCACGCATGAGAGTTTTCATCAACTCACTGGATGAACTTACGTGGTTCTATGTTGAGAATGAGTGGAATCACCCTACGGAAGCGGTTGATATAAGCTCTAAGGCGATAGAAGGAGAGTCAAGTCAAAGAGAGAAGAAACTCAAAGACAAAGCTAGTTGGACTCTTGATGACCTCAAGGCATCTCTAGCGAATTCAAAGGCACTGAATGTAATTTTCACTGCGGTTGATGAAAACCAGTTCAAACTCATCTCTACATGTCATCAAGCCAAGAAAGCATGGGATATTTTACAAACTGTTCGTGAAGGAACTAGTCGAGTTCATGAGTTTAAACTATAGATGTTGGCTACAAAGTTCTAGGAACCCAAGATGGAGAAGGATGACACTATTGCTATATTCAACGAAAAACTCAGGGACATCTCCAACATGGCATAGCAACTTGGAAAGGTTTACAAAGAGACGAAGTTGGTGAAAAAGACCTTGAGATAACTTCCTAAGAGATTTGCAATGAAGGTTGCGGCAATAGAAGAAGCAAGAGACGTAGCCACCATGAGCCTAGATGAACTAATGGGATCATTAAAGACATATGAGATGACGTTCCAACAAGCTACAAAAAGAGTCCCTAAGGAGTTGGCATTCAAAACATCTTCATCAAAAGACAATCACGAGTCTGACAGTGATGATGAATTTGAAAAACTTGAACTTATCACGAAGAACTTCTCAAAGATGCTGAAGAAAGTAGTTAACAAGAAATCTCAGGAGAGGCTGGGTGGAAATAGACCAAGGCCACAAGATTCTGGAAATAATCGTGGAACGAGGTTTGAGCAAGGAAATCAGCAGTTCTTCATAAATCAAGGTAGTGAACCAAAACAGCCTGGACAAATTCAATGCAGAGAATGTGAAGGATATGGTCATATTCAGACTAAATGTGCAAATACCCAGAAGAAACAGGGAAAATCATATGTCATCTCATGGAGTGAAGATGAAGAAGATGAGAAAGACGAAGAGGAACTTACAAGCAACTATGTGGCGTTTGGAGCAAAAATTCATGATGCAGCGAATGATAGATGTTCCAACACACTGGACAAATTCGAAGTTGTATGTTCCAACATAGATCCGTATAAAGCACCCAGTGATGAAGACGATGGAGTTTCTGTAAGTGATGAAGAAATCTACAGCACTTATGAAAAGATGTACGCTATATAACTTCAAGTAGTTGACACAAACAAAGAGCTGAAGGAAGAAAAAATGAAGTTGATGGAAATAGAAAGAGAATTACGTGTGAAAGTTGCTGAACTTGGAAAGGAGAATGAAGAAATAAATAGGAAGCTAATATTAGCAATCAAGAGAGCTGAGACTTCTGAAGCAGCTCTGGAAAAGAAAAGGTTGGCGATATTCTGGACATGGGAAGGAACTTTGGTGATCGACACGGTATTGGGTATTACAACCCACTCAAAGCCGACGCACATGAGATACTTAAGAATCCAGTAACTCTCAAGATTAAGATTCGAGAGGTAAAACGAAAGTTTGGCAAGCCTCACCAAAGGAAACCGCTCAGCTGCAACTATTGCTCATATCAAGGTTATTTAGAGGAACAATGCAGGAAACTGATCAGAGATCAAATGTCATGACAACAACTCTTAGTATGTTCCAACATAGGCGAAGTCCAGAAAACAAAATTGGTCAGAAAGGTATGGGTTGTCAAACGATCTGGTACATGTCTGGTTGCACATACTTTGCTTATATCATATTCCAGAGATTCGTGGTACTTTGATAGTGGCTGTTCTCGCCACATGACTGGAACTCAAGAATTTTTCACAAATATCACACCATACGAGGTCGGGTATGTGACTTTCGGTGATGAAAAGAAGAGTAGAGTGATTGGTAAAGGTGAATTGAAGATTTGAGGTTTACCAGTATTCACTAGTGTGCTGTATGTTGAAGATCTGAAGGCAAATCTGCTGAGGATAAGTCAGTTATGTGATGACAATATGACGGTGGAATTTCAGAAAGATAAATGTGTTATGAGACATGGAGAAACCAAGGTTCTTTCAGGCATAATATCATCATATTATTGCTATTTGTTGGAAGTACGATGTATGATCTCAAAGCAGGATGAAGGAGTTCTGTGGCACAAGAAGCTCGGTCACATCAATTACAAAATATTGGTGAAAATTGCAAATGAAAAAGTTGTACGAGGTATGCCTCTCTTAACCAGTAAGGACAGAATTGTGTGTGGACCATGTCAACATGGTAAACAAATTCGATCTCCCCATTCTTCAGTTCAATATATAACCACCTCTAGACATCTGGAATTATTGCATATTGGTTTGATGGGTCTAGTCAATACACTTAGTATAGGTGGAAATAAATATATATTTGTATGTGTTGATGATTTCTCCAGATTTATGTGGGTAGCTTTTTTAAAAGAAAAATCGGATACATTGGAAGTATTTAGAAGTCTGGTAATAAAGTTACAAACTGAAAAGGGAAGTCCAGTTGGAAAGATTGTTCGAATTCGTAGTGATCATGGTAGAGAGTTTGAGAATTCTCAATTCAGTGATTTTTGTCACGAGCTCAGGATTCAACATGAATTTTCTGCACCTGTTACCCCTCAGCAGAATGGTATTGTAGAACGGAAAAATAGAACCTTGCATGAGATGGCTCGAGTTATGTTAGCTGAGAAAGAAATTCACAAGAAATGGTGGGCAGAAGCTATTAATACAGCTTGTTATACAATTAATCGAGTATATCTGTAACCATTCACCAGCAAAACATCCTACGAGATTTGGAAGGGAAGGAAACCTAATGTTTCATACTTCCATGTGTTTGTAAGCAAATGTTACATTCTCAGAGACAGAGAGCGGTTGGCAAAGTTCGACAATCGCAGTGATACAGAAATTTTTCTTGGGTATTCTGTCAACATCCATGCTTATAGAGTTTATAATCATCGAACCAACACTCGCATGGAGTCTATAAATTTTATTGTGGACGATTCAGAAGAAGGATAAAAGTTAGATGTTGTAGAAGAAGAACCTAGTAACACTCATGTTCCAACACAGCCTCGTCAACCTGACAAGGCAGATCCATTAGTTGAAGTTGAACCCCGTCAACATGCTAGAACATCTGAGCATATTGATGTTGAACCTGTCGAAGCTGAGCATGTTGGAACATTATCCCCCACTACCGAACCCTATGTTCCAACACAGGATCAACCTGGATCAATCATAAGGAGATCGGTTCCTCGAGTGGATTACAGAAGGCTAGCTGGATTGCATTGCTTCGTCTCTTTTATTGAACCCAAGAACTACAAAGAAGCCTTGCTGGATGAGTACTGGATTGCTGCTATGCAAGAAGAACTAGGTCCGTTTGCACGTAATGACGTCTGGTATCTTACTCCTCGCCCCAAAGGCATTAATGCCATTGGCACGAAGTGGATCTTCAAGAATAAGTCTGATACTGATGGCCAAGTTACTCGAAATAAGGCCAGACTAGTAGCTCAATGATATACACAAGTAGAAGGGGTCGACTTTGATGAGACGTTCGCACCAGTTGCCAGGTTAGAGTCAATTCAAGTATTACTTGCTATTGCCTACTCTATGAACTTTATGTTATATCAAATGGATGTCAAGAGTGCGTTTATAAATGAAGTGGTGAATGAAGAGGTCTATGTGGAACAACCTAAAGGCTTTGAGGATCCTCATTATCTGCATCATGCATATCGTCTCAAGAAGGCTCTATACGGTCTAAAGCAAGCACCCAGGGCGTGGTATGAGCGACTTACTAACTTTCTTCCTCAGAAAGGTTATCGTCGAGGGGGGGTAGATTGCACCTTATTTGTGCTTGAAAAGGCATAAAAAATTCTGATTGCTTAAATTTATGTTGATGATGTAGTATTCGGCTCTACTTCACCTTCTATGGTACATGATTTTGTCACCATCATGCAAGCCAAATTTGAAATGAGCATGGTGGGAGAGCTCACATACTTTCTGGGATTGCAAGTCAAGCAAGGAAGAAATGGTATGTTCATAAATCAGAGTAACTATGCTCTAAATTTAGTTAAGAGGTTCGGTATGAGAAATGCTCGAGCAGTACGAACTCCTATGGGTGTTTCTGATAAACTGGTAAAGGATGAGAAAGGAGTTGCAGTTGATCAGAAATTATACAGAAGAATGATTGGAAGTTTATTGTATTTAACAGATAGTATACCAGATATATGTTTCAGCGTAGGGATATGTGCAAGATTTCAGGCTGATCCAAAGGAGTCTCATATCACCGCAGTTAAATGAGTTATTCGATATGTAAGTGTGACTTCTGAGTATGGTGTCTGGTATTCTAAGAATCAAGATTCTGAGTTAATTGGGTACAGTGATTCTGATTGGACTGGTAATGCTGATGATCGAAAAAGCACTACAGGTGGATGTTTCTTTATTGGTACGGACTTAGTGTCTTGGTATAGTAAGAAACAGAAATCGATCTCTTTGTCTACAGCAAAAGCTGAGTATCTTGCAGCAGGAAGCTGTTGTGCACAATTATTATGGATGAAACAAATGTTGAAAGACTATAGAATCCATCAAGGACCTTTGAAGATCTTTTATGATAACACAAGTGCTATTGATATTTCAAAAAATTCAGTCCAGCACTCTAGCACGAAGCATATTGAAATAAGACATCATTTTATTAGAGATCTTATTGAAAGAAAGGAAGTTGTGGTAATCTATGTTCCAACACACAAGCAATTTGCTGATATCTTCACAAAACCATTGGACTCCACCACTTTTGAAAGCCTTCGACAACACTTAGGTGTATGTCAAATTTGAGGTAATTCTTGCCTTTATTTTGCTGTAAATATTCTATTTTATTCTTGTTTAGAAAATTGAAAAAAAACAAAAATAGAAAGAAGAAAAGTTTACAAAAATAGAAGTTGGATGTTATGGTATGTTGGATGTTATGGTATGTTGGAAGTTGGTAGTCTTGAGTTGACAAGAGAGAATCATTACAAATCTTGGAAAAGGAAAAACGTTTGTGCGGCAAACAAGGAAGTGTTGTGAATAGTTGGTGTTAGTTTCTAAGTTGTCCAAATCCTTCCAAATTCCCCTCTTTTCGGCTATTCTTACATACATCCAGATCTCTCTTCCGAATCCTCTTGTCAAACTACTTCTCGATCCCTCTACTCATCAAATCCCTGCGGAAGAATGTCTTCAATCCATAACTCTCCCAACTAGAAGAAGAAACTCCAGGAACCTCTTAACCTTCAGAAATCATGAAGGATGAACTGATGACTGACAATATCAAGGCCAAAAACCTTCCCGAAGAAAATAATAGTCAATCTGAAGAGAATGCCAAGGCTGAGGTAACAGATGGTGGTGAGGAAAAAGAAGAGACCAGTGGTTCAGGCGGCAATGTCGACGGTCAGGAGGAACACACCAATGCCAAAACAAAGGGTCCATATGGGAAGGTAACAGGTCCTGATCCCCCTACTTTAAAAATTATGGGAATAGAGTTCAAAACCGTAGATGAAATATTTGAATGGTTGGAAGACAATAGAGTTACAGTAGACCTAACCAAAATTAAGAGTATAGAAGGGGAATACTTAACGGTTAAGGCTAAAGAATTAGTGACTGGTGATATTGGAGATATGTGGAGTATTGAAAACTGGAAGGTTAAATTTCTAAGAGGGAGGTATGGGGAGTAGAGAGGAAAGGACAAATTTCATGTTTATTGTCGTATGCCCTGTCCAAGTTATGGGTTTATGAGGGAGATTAGTGATGAAGAAGCAGCAGGAAGGGAGGTTATTAAGTATGCAAATAGACTACATGTTGGATTCTTTGATCCTGAGGCTGCTCACAAATGGGAAGAACTGAGGAAACCAATAATTATTGAGGTTTCTGACAGTGAGGAAGAGAAACAATATGTGTATGTTTCAACACAGCTGGCTGAGGATGAAAACAGTGAAGAGATGGATGTTGATGATGATATGGGAGGAGAAGGCCGTGTTAATATAACTGGTGATGCATATGATGACAAGGAAGGAGCTCACAATGAAGAATCAGTAGCGGGAGATGATCTGAATATGGAAACACAGACTGCTGAAACAGGAGGAGCAGAGGATAATCAGTATGTTCCAACACAGGAACATCCTGAGACGCACTATTCAAGTGATGAAGTGTTAGATGAGTTTTTTTAGTCAGCCAATGGCAAGAGGAAGGCTACTGATGCAAAGGTACCCCTACAAACAAAAAGAGCCAAGAAGAGACAGGAACACACCAAGCAGAAAGTACTTCTTCCCCTCCCAGTAAGTGATGCACTTTCCTTCTCCTACTTTGATTTAAAAGGTTAAGAAATGGGAGAAGTTTTTGCTGAGAGAAATTTTATCCCTGAGAGACCAGTAGATCTAGAAGCATACATGGAGAGTGGCTTTTCAGACTTTTTGGAGTTAATAGGAATGAAAAGAGCGGCCATTGTTCAGCTTCAGTATAACATGCAAGTTGTCATTGAGGTGTACTCCAACTTAATGGCTAAAAATTTGGAAGCTGATTCCCCTGGTATGGAAGGGTTTATATAAGGTGAAAGATTATTGATTTGTCTGCTGCCAGAATCAACAAGGTATTGGGGCTTCAAACACCAGAGATTGACAGAGTGTTTCCTGAGGATTTGGAAGTCACGGATGATCGAATTCTAGAAACTATCTCAGGTGGATACAAGGCAAAGTGGCCTGCAATAGGGTATTCACAAGCTTCATGCTTGTCATCAAGGTTTTTCGGGCTATATCAAATTGCAGTTCATTGCTGGATGCTATATTCAAATACGACTGCGTTGACAAGAGAAATGACCAAGTTACTATACTGTGTTAGAACACAGAAGCCGGTAAATCTTGGACTGTTTATTCAGCAAAACTTGGTCAGGCAAGCCACAGCTCCCAAAGCCAAACATGCTATTGTCTATCCCTGTTTGATCTCAGCACTGGCTAAAAGCTCCAAGGTAAAAGGCAAGGCAAAAGAATTGATCATAGATACAAAATTTCTGAAGCCGAACAAGAAACATTCGGGATGAGGCATGTCAATGACTTACCTTGGAAGCCTGAAGGCTCTACATCAGCAGCAGCAGCAGAAAAGAAGGGTAAACTGGTGGTTCTGAATGCCGGAC
This sequence comes from Rubia yunnanensis, assembly GCA_037428765.1. Lineage (NCBI taxonomy): Eukaryota > Viridiplantae > Streptophyta > Magnoliopsida > Gentianales > Rubiaceae > Rubia > Rubia yunnanensis. Next base: position 69,671,621 of record CM075071.1, on the reverse strand, counting down.
TGGGGGCAATCGCAATTCAAATAGCAGCGCTAGAGGCAGAAAAGGCAACACTAGAGGACGAGAAAGCTCGGTTGGAGGCCTGCTCCTGAACTGGATTTCTTCTCTATGTTCCAACATAGATGTCAAAGTCAGGGGGAGCCTACTTGCTACTTATGTTTTTTATGTTTTGTTTGCCTTTGGCATATGTGTGGTCCTAGGGGGAGAATTTTTTACAATGGCTCTATAATCTGAAGTTTATTTTTTATGGAATTCTTGGATTTCTGGTATTTAGTTTTTGGTATTAATGTTTTGATGGAATTATGGTATTCAAGTTTTGTTCAGATTCAGTATTGTGCATATGTTCCAACATAGGTGGAGTTGGGAAGACCTATATGTATGATGACAAGTTTTTCGTTGTGTGACAGTGGCCAAAAAGTTTTGGGTCCACAAAATGCCAAAGGAGGAGATTGTAAAGTCAATAGATATGCATTGAATATTTAATTGGCAATTTTTGTGAACATATTTGGAAACGAAAAACTTTCCATGTTAGAACATGTGAAAACAGCATATTTACGCCAAGAATGTTTACGGAAAAAGAAGACAGAATATTATGGTATTTGTGAGTTATGGAAATCTGGATATTCTGCTATATATTAGGCATATAAAAGCATAGTTAATTTATGGAAAATTCCTACATATATGGAGTTGGTATTATCAAAAATATGGGATACTTTGTGATAAGGAAAATCCCTTTATTTATGAGATTTGGATATGCTTCAAGAAGCAGATTTGGAATAGGAATATTGTGGAGATAATCAAGGAGTATTCTGATCTGCTCATGGCTATAAAATGGGACAACCACGGCTGCATTGATTACGGATTTAACAAAGAAAAATTTGCACACGAATTTTTATACTTTCGAGAGAATTGCAAAGAGTCGGAATTCTATGTTCCAACATACGTGACCTGCTGTTCAAAGTTCATAATCATATGCCTTAATTCCTCGGGAGGAGGAGATCCAGCGTCGACGAGTTTTGAGGTCAGAGGGAGTTTGATCAAGGCGGATCGGTAGCAAGGGGAGCTTGCAGAATTCACACGTTATAGTTAGTAAAGATAAGTATTCTGTATGATGTACTTTGTACTGTATCTTTCTAATTAGTGGATTCATTCTGAACTAGCCCAGGCCCCAAAGATATGGGCGGATTTCACCGAACTGCGTAACCAAGTCTTGTGTCGTTAATGCTTTAATTTATTGCATACTTGGTTAGATAGGTCATGTTGGAACTCCAAGCGGCGATCGGTTAAATGAGGCATCGAGAGACGCGTGGAGTGAATGGCGGAGTCCAGCTGCTTGTCGAATGATTTCAGCTTGAAGGAGTCGTACAACAAGCTTTCGCAGTCCCTTACGAGCGGCTTCTCTGGCATCAGTGGTGGTTTGGGAGGTTTCTTTGCGGAGGCCGGAGCCTCTGTCTGCAGCAGTTTTTGGCGCGGCATTATTTTCGGTGGTATCGTGATTTTGTGGATCGTGTTTAATTTTCTATCAATTTGCTCCTATGCAAGTCAACCAAATCAGCATCACCTTACTACTGGCTGGAATGTGTTTGTCAGTGTCAAGAGGCTCATTGTTGGAGACTCGATACTTTTCATCTGGTATTGTGTCTTTTTTTCTTAATAAGAAAAAGTTCTTCCTGCTGTTCCGTGTAGGTCATCATCACTCTCTCTGAGGTTTGGCATATTTTCATGCATGTTATAACCTTTTTGGAGGGTCATGTTAGTTATATCGATTCTTCAATAGTGTTGAAGTCAGGGATCTGCCCATGTTCTTTGTTATATTATGTGAAAGTTATAAGCAACTGATAATTGCACCTTACATGGTTTTTGTGAACTAAGTCATGCAGTTTTAGCTTGTTAGGATGTAACTCTTCGAGAGAGATATATGGCTCTACTTATAGGTTCCTAGCCCACACTTGGCTTGTACTTTGAGCGCATGAGTGTCCTGATTGCTTCATTTAGCAAATTGATGAAATAAATGGCATTGTGTTATTTGGCTTCAATGGAGTTTGAATACTAGTTATTCTTTTTTTTTGTACAGTTTCTTGCAGATTACATTTTGAGTGGAGTAATTCCTGGCGAATTAGTAAACCTTGCTGAGCTTAAAAATTGTGAAATTTATGAAACCTGGTTTGAATTCTTCTAAATTGTTGCTTTCTCGATCATGCATGTGCTGAACTGGTCAAATACTAGAAAAGCTATCCAATTTCATAAGCATAACATGTTTCTGCATAATGTGGCCATTTGATGCATTCTACTAGAGTACTGCTACCTGAATTTTAGTTTTACCACTTTTTCTAGTAGTTACTAGTGTGTTCCAACATGAGTAGTCTAATCAAGTGCATAATAACGTAAAACGTAAAGAACACATGACTTGGTTACGCAGTTCGGTGTAATCCACCTACATCTGTGGGGCCTGGCCCAGTTCAGAATGAATCCACTAATTAGAAAGATACAGTACAGAGTACAGTTTACAAAATACTTATCTTTGCTAACTATATAGTGTGAATTCTGCTAGCTCCCCTAGCTATCGATCCGCCTTGATCAGACTCCCTCTGACCTCGAACTCCGTCGAAGCTGGATCTCCTCCTCCCGAGGAATTAAGGTTTCTGATTCTGAACTTTGTGTGTCAGGTCAGGTGTGTTGGAACACAGTAGTCTGACTCTTTGCAATTCTCGGAAGTCTCAAAAATCTGTATGCAGATTTTTGCTCTGTTAAATCCGTGAGTATGCAGCTGTGTTTGTCCCCATTTATATACATGAATAGATTGGAATACTCCTTGATTATCTCCACAATATTCCTATTCCGAATATGCTTCTTGAAGCATATCCAAATCCCATAAATAAAGGGATTTACCTTATATCAATCTATCCCATATATTCGAATATATCATCTCCTTATAAGTAGGGATTTTCCATAAATCAATTATGCTTCACACGCCTGATATACATAGCCAAATATACGACTTCCATATATTATAAAATACTTCAATATTTCGGCTTTGACTTCCATAAAACCTTGGCGTGAATATTCTGCAGCAGCATGTTCCAACATGGAATGTTTTCTTGTTCACAAAATTGCCAATCACATATTCACTTGTAAATCCTTTGACTTTACAATCTCCCCCTTTGGCATTTTTGTGGACCCACAATATTTTGGACATGTAATTTCCAACAAAAACTTCCATCAATATCATAAGCTTGTATCAGACTAGCAAAATACTAATCAGCATAATACCAGAATTCTCTTAAGCATGAAAGCCGAAATCCAGAAATCCAAAATTATATCCATATTGAAAGCCGAAATCCAGAAATTCAAAATTACATCCATATTGAATAAAACATTCAAATTCAAAACCAACATCCAAAATCAATCCAAAATCACTCCCCCTGGGACCACACAGAAGGCCAAAACCAACATCAAAATTATATATATATAAAAACAGCAACCAGCATCCGAGCTTAGGCAAAAACACTCCCCATGCATTAGTCATAAGACTCATTCTTCCAATCGGGACTTCTCGGCCTCTAGACTTGTTGTCTCCGCCTCCAAAGCAGCCATTTGAATACTTATAGCACCAAGTCGGGCATTCAGAACCATCAGCCTAGCCTCCTTTTCTGCGGCTGATGAAGAATTCGATCCAGATGGTTTCCACGGAAGATCCTGCACATGCCTTAGCCCGAACGTCTTCTTGTTGGGCCTCAGAAACTCTGTATCGATCACAACATCCGAGGTCTTCCCTTTTACTTTTGCACTCTTGGCTAGTGCAGAGACCATAGCATGGTAAATGATGGCATCATTGACTTTGGGTGCAGTAGCTTGTCTGACTAAATGCTGCTGAATAAGTAGTCCAAGGTTAATCTCCTTCTGTGTTCCAATACAGTACAACAGTTTAGCCATTTCCCTTGTCAAGGCTGTGGTATTAGTTGAGGGCAACCAACAATAAACAGCCACCTAATACAAACCAAAAAATCTTGAAGACAATCATGATGCTTGTGAATACCCAGTTGCTGGCCATTCAACCTTATAACCACTAGATATAACACCTAATATTTCATTGTCAGACAATCCCAGATTTTCAGGAAAGACTCCCCCTGTTTCAGGTGTCTTCAGACCCAGCAATGTGTTGATTCTAGAAGCAGAAACATCTATGATCTTCCCCCGTACATATACCCTACCATACTAAGGGGAACTTATTTCTAAATTACCAGTCATGAAGTTAGAATATACCTCAAGTACAACCTGCCTGTTGTACTGTAACTGGATAGTTGTTGCAGTAGTCATGCCAGTCAGCTTCAGAAAATCTGTGAAGCCGCTCTCCTTATAGGCTTTTAAATCCAAAGGCCTTTCTGCTATGAACTTATTCTCTGAGAAAAAATCTCCCATCTCTGCACCTTTTTCATCAAAATAAACAGCAGAGAATGCCTTACTAACAGGGGGTGGAGGTAAAACCTTCTTCTTCTTGCTGTCATGTCTTCTCTTGCTCCTCTTCGCTTGAGCAGAATCCTTGACTTTGTCATCCTTTCTCTTGCCTTTTTCCATCTGATAGTACTCATCCAGTACCTCATCACTTGAATATTCCAGATCAGGAATATCCTGTGTTGGAACACTCCCTGGTCTTTCAGCATCCTTCTCAATTTCTTCCTCGCTCTCAAAACCATCTTTCTGGTTAGACAGGCTTCCTTCAGGTACTTCATCCGTCTGCCCTTCATGAAAATCACCATCATCTGCACCTCCCAGATCATTATCAGATCTAACTCCATATAGTCAGGTTCATCTCTCTGTGTTGGAACACTGTCATCACTGTCAGACAGAACAATGATGATAGGCTTCCTCAATTCTTCCATCCTCTTTGCTGAATTCGTATCATAGAACCCCACCTGAAGTTTATCTCCGTTCCTAACCACTTCTAATCCAGCCACTTCACTTTCCCTAATCTCTCTCAAAGAAACACAACTTGGTACTGGAATATAGCAATGCACGTAAAATTTATCTTTTTCCCTAAACTCGGCATATCTCCCCATCACAAATTTCACCGTATAATTCTCAAGTCTTCTAATTTCACCTATGTTTTCAGTCACCAACTCCTTAACTTTAAACGTCAAATATTCTCCTCTAATTCTCTTGATATTTCTTAAATCTATGGCAACTCTATTAGCCTCAAGCCATTCAAAAATTTCATCCATACTCGTACATTCAATTCCCACAAATTTTAATGGTCAAGGGTCAGGGCCAGTTACCGTGGGTTTCTTCTTCTGCTTCTTGGCTCCGGAAGATTGTTATCGTGCATCAGTTTCAACTTCGACTGTTTCTTTAACCTCTGCATTCTTCGTGCTCCCTCCGATCTGAGCTTGATTTTCTTCTTCATCTCTCACAGCTTGATAGTCATATTTTCTCTGCTCAGCAACCAGCACCAATTCCAAATAAGTTGAAACTCGATCTTCCTTCATGATTTCTGACGCCTCTACTTCATGTGCGGGAGAATTTGGAGTTGACATTCTTTAACCCAAAATCGCGAAGGAGGAGAGTTGTTGAAGTAAAAAATTTACGGCAGGGTTTTGGAGTACAAACTTTTCGGTCGAGAGTAGAGGAATGCGAGGGAATTTTTGGACAAGTTTGAATCCCACTTTAACTCTTCATGTATTCACCTCTTTTCCCACAAAGCCACTTTTTAGATTTCCCAAACTTGTAATGGTGACACTTTCTCCTCTTGTCAAATCAAGTTGGCATGCCATAAATAACTTCCAACACACTATACTAACCATCTCCTATTTTTGTACACCTTTGCCTCCTTCCATTTTTTTTGTTCTTTTTCATTTTTGCTAAACAAAAATAACCAAAAGAAATATTTAAAATAGAGAATAACTATGGTAAAAATTACCTCAGATTTGACAAACACCTAAGTGTTGTCGAAGGCTCTCAAAAGAGGTGGCATCCAACGACTTTGTAAATATATTAGCAAATTGCTCGTGTGTTGGAACATAGGTTACTTCCACTTCCTTTCTTTCAACCAGGTCTCTAATAAAATGATGCCGTATGTCAATATGTTTGGTCCTCGAGTGTTGAACTGGATTCTTCGAAATATCAATAGCACTTGTGTTGTCACATAGAATCTTCAAGGGGCCTTGATGAATTCCATAATCTTTCAGCATTTGTTTCATCCATAATAATTGTGCACAACAACTCCCTGCTGCAAGATACTCTGCTTCTGCAGTAGATAGAGAGATCGAGTTCTGTTTCTTGCTATACCAGGAGACCAAATTTGTTCCAATAAAGAAACATCCACCTGTGGTACTTTTTCGATCATCAGCATTACCAGCCTAATCAGAGTCACTATACCCATATAGCTAAGAATCTTGACTCTTAGAATACCAAACACCATACTCAGAAGTCCCACTTACATATCGAATAACTCTTTTAACTGCAGTAAGATGAGATTCCTTAGGTACAGCTTGAAACCTCGCACATATCCCAACCCTGAAACATTTATCTGGTCTGCTTGCGGTTAAATACAATAAGCTTCCAATCATGCCTCTACATAACTTCTGATCGATCGGAACTCCTTTTTCATCCTTTACCAGTTTATCAGAAACTCCCATAGGAGTTCGAACTGCTCGAGCACTACTGAGTTCGAATTTTTTAATCAAATTCAAGGCATACTTACTTTGATTTATGAATAGACCATTCCGTCCTTGTTTGACTTGAAATCACAGAAAGTAAGTCAACTCTCCAACCATGCTCATTTCGAATTCAGATTGCATAATGGAAACAAAATCATGTACCATAGATGGTGAAGTAGAGCCAAAAACTATGTCATCAACATAAATTTGAGTAATCAAAAATATTGAAGCCTTGTCAAGCACGAATAAAGTGTGATCTACTCCCCCTCGACGATAATCTTTCTGAAGAAGAAAGGTAGTAAGTCGTTCATACCATACCTTGGGTGCCTGCTTTAGTCCGTATAAAGCCTTCTTGAGACGATATACATGATTTGGATAATGAGGATCTTCAAAGCCTTTAGGTTGTTCCACATATACTTCTTCATTCACCACTCCATTTAAAAAGGCACTCTTGACATCCATTTGATACAAAGTAAAGTTCAAAGAGCAGGCAATAGCTAGTAAAATTCAGATAGATTCTAACCTGGCAACTGGCGCAAAGGTTTCATCAAAATCAACACCTTCCACTTGTGTATATCCTTGAGCAACAAGTCTAGCTTTGTTTTGAGTGACTAAGCCATCTGCATTTGACTTATTCTTGAAGATCCATTTCGTACCAATGACATTAATGCCTTTGGGGCGAGGAGTAAGATACCAAACATCATTCCTTGTAAACTGACCAAGTTTATCTTGCATTGCAGCAATCCAATACTCATCAATTAAGGCTTCTTTATAGTTCTTGGGTTCAGTTAAAGAAACAAAACAGTGTAGTCCAGCCAATCGTCGATAATCAACTTGAGGCACTGATCGAGTACTTCTCATGGTGGAACCGGGTTGATCATGTGTTGGAACATGGGCGTCAGTAGCGGGGGAATGTGCTCCAACATGGTCAGCTTCAGCAGAGTTAGAATTTGTTTGCTCATTTGTTCCAGCACGTTGGTGAAGGTCAGAGTCAACTGATGGATTTCCTTTGTCTGAATTTTGAGACTGTGTTGGAACATGAGTGTTGCTAGGTTCTTCCTCTACACCTTCTGGATGTTGTTCCTTCTCTGAATCATCCACAATAACATTTATGGATTCTATGAGAGTGTTGGTTCGATGATTAAAAACTCTATAGGAAAGGCTGGTGATGGAATATCCGAGAAATATTCCTGTATCACTCCGATTATCAAATTTTGGCAACTGTTCTCTATCTCTGAGAATATAGCATGTGCTCCTGAACACATGAAAATATGCGACATTTGGTTTCCTGCCCTTACAAATTTCATAGGATGTCTTGCTAGTGAATGGTCAAAGATACATTCTATTGATTGTATAACATGCTATATTGATTGCTTATGCCCACCATTTCTTGTGAACATCTTTCTCTGCCAACATAACTTGAGCCATCTCTTGTAGAGTTATGTTCTTTTGTTCTACAATACCATTCTGTTGAGGGGTGATAGGAGCCGAGAACTCATGTTGTATTCCAAGCTCATCGCAGAAGGACCTAAATTGTTCATTCTCAAATTCTCTACCATGATCACTTCGAATTCGAATTATCTTCCCTACTGGACTCCCCTTTTCAGTTTGTAACTTCACTACAAGGCTTCTAAATACTTCTATAGTATCAGATTTTTCTTTCAAAAAGGCTGCCCATGTAAATCTGGAGAAGTCATCAACACATACAAAGATATATTTCTTTCCACCTATACTAGGTGTATTAACCGGACCCATCAAATCCATATGCAATAATTCCAGATTTCTAGATGTAGTAATATACTGAACTGAAGAGTGAGGGGACCGGATTTGTTTACCTCGTTGACATGGTCCACATACAACTCCATCCTTGCTGGTTAAGGTAGGCATTCCTCGTACAGCTTTCACATTTCCGATTTTCACCAATGTTTTATAATTGATGTGGCCGAGCTTTCTGTGCCAAAGAATTCCTTCATCTTGCTTTAAAATCATACACCTAACTCCTTGTTCTAGCAAATAGCAATTATCTGATGATCTTATTCCTGAAAGAACCTTGTTTTCTCCATGCTTCACTATACATTTGTCCTTCTGGAACTCCACTATCATATTGTCGTCACACAGCTGGCTTATACTTAACAAGTTTGCCTTTAGATCTTCAACAAATAATACACTTGTGAATACTGGAAACCCTTCAATTTTTAATTCGCCCTTGCCAATTACTCTGCTTCTCTTTCCATCACCAAAGGCTACATATCCGCCATCATATGGAGTAATGTTCGTGAGGTATTCTGAAGTGCCAGTCATGTGGCGCGAACAACCACTATCAAAGTACCACGAATCACTGGAATAACTGTTAGAGAAGTGTGTGCTACCAGACACGTACTAGATTTCTTAACCATCCATACCTTTCTGATTGATTTTACTGTATGAATATTGCCTGTGTTGGAACACAGCAGAAGTTATCTTCCTGTCATTTGGTCTCTAATCAATCTTCTGCACTGCTTTTCAGTATGTCCTTGATACATACAGTATTTACATATGAGTGGCTTTCTCTGATATGGCATCCCATGCTTTTGCTTTACTTCTCGGATCTTATCCTTGAGGGTTACTAGTTTTTCATGTGATTTAGTCTTGGGTTCTTTCCCGTATCCAATCCCGTGTCGATCACCAAAGTTTCTTCCCATATCCAAAATATCATCAAGTTTTGCCTTTTTGGAATTTAATTTAACAATAGTGGCTTCAGACATCTCGGCCCTCTTGACTGCTGCTATCAGTTTTTCATTCAGTTCTTCATTACTCTTTTCAAGTTTTGCAACTGTGAACCGTAATTCTCTTTCACTTTCCATTAACCCTTTTTTTCTTCATTTAGCTCTTTGTTTGCATCAGCTACTTGGACCCACATTGCATACATTTTTTCATAGGTGCTGTAGATTTCTTCATCACTTACAGACAAATCATCATCTTCATTGCTGTGTGAGTCATCCAGATCTATGTTGGAACATACAACTTTACCTTTGTTCAGTGTGTTGGAACATTGGTCCTCTGATGTATCATGAACCTTTGCTCCGAAAGCTATGTAGTTACTGGTGAATTCCTCTTCGTCCTTCTCTTCATCTTCATCTTCACTCCAAGAGGTGGCATATGATTTTCCTTGTTTCTTGCGAGTGTTAGCACATTCAGCCTGAATATGACCGTATCCTTCACATTCTCTGCACTGAATTCTCCCAGCCTGTTTTGGTTCGTTGTTCTGATTTCTCCCGGACTGCAGATTCCCTGGTTCAAATCTCAATCCACGATTATTACCTGAGTCTTGTTGTCTTTGTCTATTTCCGCCAAATCTTTCCTGAGATTTCTTGTTGACCACCTTCTTTAGCATTCTCGAGAAATTCTTAGTAATCAGTGCAAGTTTTTCAATCTCATCATCGCTGTCAGACTCATGATTATCCTTAGGTGGAGACACTTTGAACGCCAATTCCTTAGAGACTCTTTTTGTAGCTTGTTGGAATGTCATCTCATATGTCTGTAATGAACCCATTAGTTCATCTAGGCTCATGGTGACAACGTCTCTAGCTTCCTCTATTGCTGCTACTTTCATTGCAAATCTTTTGGGAAGTGATCTCAGGGTCTTTTTCAATAGTTTTGTTTCTTTGTACACCTTTCCAAGTTGATAAGCCATGTTGGAGATGTCCCTAAGTTTTCCATTGAATGTAGCAATGGTGTCATCTTCATCCATTTTGAGTTCCTCAAACTTTGTAGCCAGCATCTGTAATTTGGATTCACGAACTCGACTGGTTCCTTCATGAACAGTCTGTAAAATGTCCCATACTTTCTTTGCTTGATGACATGTAGAGATAAGCTTGAACTGATTTTCATCGACTGCAGTGAAGATTGCATTAAGTGCCTTCGAATTCGCTAGAGATTCTTTGAGGTCTTCTGGAGTCCATCTAGCCTTGTCTTTGGGTTTCTGCTTCCTTTGGCTTGACTCTCCTTCTACCGCCTTAGAACTTGCATCATCCTCTTCTGTAGGATGATTCCATTCATTCTCAACATAAAACAATGCAAGTTCATCCAGTGAATTGATAAAGACCCCCACGCGTGCCTTCCAATAGTTGTAGTTGTTGCCTTCTAGCAGGGGTGATCGAGAGACTGAAGCTCCTTCTCTTGTCATCATGGTAAAACTGGATCTCACTTTCCTTGAAACAACCAAGGGAATAATAAGTGACGAGGCTCTGATACCAATTGAATTTTAGTTTTACCACTTTTTCTAGTAGTTACTAGTGTGTTCCAACATGACTAGTCTAACCAAGTGCATAATAACGTAAAACGTAAAGAACACATGACTTGGTTATGCAGTTCGGTGTAATCCACCTACATCTGCGGGGCATGGCCTAGTTCATAATGAATCCACTAATTAGAAAGATACAGTACAAAGTACAGTTTACAAAATACTTATCTTTGCTAACTATATAGTGTGAATTCTGCTAGCTCCCCTAGCTACCGATCCACCTTGATCAGACTCCTTCTGACCTCGAACTCCGTCAACGCTGGATCTCCTCCTCCCAAGGAATTAAGGTTTCTGATTCTGAATTTTGTGTGTCAGGTCAGGTGTGTTGGAACAAAGTAGTCTGACTCTTTACAATTCTCGAAAGTCTCAAAAATCTGTATGCAGATTTTTGCTCTGTTAAATCCGTGAGTATGCAGCCGTGTTTGTCCTCATTTTTATCCATGAACAGATTGGAATACTCCTTGATTATCTCCACAATATTCCTATTCCAAAACTGCTTCTTGAATCATATCCAAATCCCATAAATAAAGGGATTTACTTTATATCAATCTATCCCATATATTCGAATATATCATTTCCTTATAAGTAGGGATTTTCCATAAATCAATTATGCTTCACACGCCTGATATACATAGCCAAATATACGACTTCCATATATTATAAAATACTCCAATATTTTGGCTTTGATTTCCATAAAACCTTGGCGTGAATATTCTGCAGCAGCATGTTCCAACATGGAATGTTTTCTTGTTCACAAAATTGCCAATCAAATATTCACTTGCAAATCCTTTGACTTTACACTACCATTTGTAGAATCTGTGTATTTTTTGTTTCAATAAAACAGTAATTACACTGTTTAATCATGATGTATTGTAACTTCGACATCATTACTTGCTCAGTATGTTTTTTACCTTGTTTTGTCAATTTGACTGGGTAGACACTAGAAAATGGAGTTACATGATGGTATATTAGATATAAATACCTTAGCCCGTCAATTGAAGTTGGGGGAAAATCACACAAAATTCTTCAAACATCACATCAAATTTCCCCAAATAGCACAACAGTTTTAGAAGCATAATTTGGTGAGAAGAAGACCAACAGAAACATGAGGCCTTAGACTGCACTTCCCAATGTTACCTCAGAACTAGCTAAATCCTCTAAGTTCAACCTCCCAAACCTAAGGTGGGTCATTGAGTCTTCCTCTTAGCGACTCTCAACAATGCAGGTGAATACTTTTTTTAAGGTTTTTTTAGACTTCTGATGGGAGCACAAGTATGTTGAAAATTCACCAAATACTATTTAGTTTTTGTTTCTATAGATTCAGAAAGGAGAGAATAAGAAGTTCCTTGTACGTTTGTTAAACCTCATCTTATGTTTAGTAAACTAAACCTGCTTCCTAAGTTAGCTTCTTTGATGGTTGATCAAGGATTTGGCAGAGTAGGGTTAGCATGAGAATCTTAGTCCTCAATGAAGCTTGTCTCTTTGTATGCTAGTTTATATATCATTTGCGATGAAGTGTAGCCTTAGATATTTTCTCAAACTCTTCTAGACGATTGATCTTTAACTCTTATGTTTGGTTCGTTGAACTTTTTTTTTACTCGTTTGCTTTTCTGGAGCTCTTAAATGCGGTGAGAGAACTTGATGCCATTTGTGATGAAATTTTCTCCAGCAATTGGCGAACTCCTCCGGTTATCCTCTTGCTTTGTACACCATATGGTTGTACAACTATCTATGAAGTTAATCATTTTTTCGGTATACTTGGATGCATTTATTGCCTTTTCTCATGTCATCTTGTACATGCCTGGACATCATATTTCAGTTGATGGTGTAAGGCAACTTGAACTCTTTTAAATATGATGACTATTCTTTCTGACAAGTTGCGTAACTTCTGAATTCTTGGATTGTGTGCATTAATGTTTTTTGCTCTTTTGGATTGATTTGGTCCTGTTATATAAAAAGTGATCTTGGATTGATGGATTTGTCAATCCCTTGCAGCAAGATTCAGTTGAAACACAATTCTGGACTTACCATTCTTTAAGAGGATTGTAAACTTATGAAGTGGGAAAAAGCTGAACTTAGATTTTGTGGAAGCTCTCATCTGGCATTTGGTTGGTTAGGTTACTTAATTCATTCAATTATTGCTCCTTTGATGTCTATCCAGCTTTGACCATGTTGATGTTACTAAATTTTAGTTTGACTCTTGTCAAATTATGGTCACAAAACTATATTTGATGGTTTTTGGCTTTCCTAATAGGTGTGGTTATGATCAGTTACCTAGTTCAGCTTCTCATGTTTTTGGATGGAATAGTTGGACTTGGAAATGGAAGTCGAGCATTGTCTCTCAGCTGCTCTATTAGGTCATTATCTGTAGTGTTCTTGGTCACAATTTACGTGAATCCTGATCATTTGCACCATTAGGGTGCTATCCAAGTCTTTACTTTGGAAGATCACATTGTGGTTGCGAAATTAATGTAACTAATTTTTTTTTATAATTGATTTACTTTGAAATTTCTTCTTTTTGGAGGATAGAAAATATCTTGGGTCTTTTTTGTGATATAAAGAAACTTCACAGATTATTTTGTTTATGCAATATAATTTTGTGGGTCAGTTTGTAATTTTATGTAACTCATTACAATTGTAAAACTAGACTTTCCAAATGTGTTAAATTAGACTTTTCAAAAGTGTAACACTAGATTCTCAGGAAGTGTTACATTAGACTCCCCAAAAGTGTTATATTAGACTCCCCAAAAGTGTTATATTAGACTCCCCAAAAGTGTTATTACTCCATCCCAGCCGAATGTGCACACTTTTTGGTCAACTTTCTCAGGTCATGTTTGACCAACAATAACTTTAGTTACGTATATTAACGGTGTGTTAAAATTTGATATTTAGAAAATACAGCATGCAGAGAATCCAACAATATCTCACATGATGATATTGGTATCTATATACTAGTTGAAATTTATGGTCAAACGTGTCTTGAGAAAGTTGACCAAAAAGTGTGCAGATTCGGCTGGGACGGAGGGAGTACATTAGATTTTTCAGAAGTGTTACATTAGACTCCCCAAAAGTGTTACATTAAACTTTTTAGAAGTGTTACATTAGACTCTTCTTAAGTGTTACATTAGACTCTTCTTAAGTGTTACATTAGACTATCCAAAAGTGTTACACTAGACTCTCACAAGTGTTACCTTAGATCTCAGAAGTGTTACCATAGATATTTAAAAGTGTTGCATCAGACTAGTAAAAGTGTTGCATTAGATTAAAATAAGTGTTACCTTAAATAAGTTTTGCATTAGCTAAAAACGTGTAATACTTTTGAAAAGTGTTGCCTTAATCATGATAAGTGTTGCACTAGACCTAATGTAACGTTGCCAAAGGTAATACCTACAAAAGTGTTGCATTAAACCTAATGCAACATTTTTTGTACCTAATGTAACACTTTTAGATTGATACAATAGACCTAGTTTGTAGTAGTGTCACTATATTAAATTAAATCTAAATAATAGTCTTTGCAACAAAAAATGAAAGTACCTAAAAAGATAATTTGGTCCTTGGTTGAATGACCGTCAAGAAAACTCGACGAGCATTTAAGCCAACCATGAATCTGATTGAGAAGACTGTGAAGAACGACTCCCAATCATATGTTTTGTGAAGAATGTAATAACCTGAACTGTGAGTGATGCTAGAGACTCTTTTGTGTTATTGGTTCTTCATTGTGGCCACCATGTGACTGCAATAACAAAAGTTGACCACTGTAGAGAGAAGGTTAAAACTAAGCATCCTGAATGAGCAAGAGCAGCTAGAATTTGAGGGCTTAGCAGTTGGGATAAGAGGGTGGTTGGCTCGTGGGACTGAAGATTAGGCCGTGCGTGGGCTGTGTAAATGTGCATACGGTGGGGAGGCATCTGGAGCACGATAGTGGTGTCGGCCTCCCTTACGGCAGAAGAGTAAAAGTTTAGGTTCAAACTTTTTAAATTACTGAGTGTCAAGAGAGGAGGAGGAAAAAAAGATTAAGAATTTATATGGAAAATTGTTGTTTTTTTGTGTTTTAATTGTTTTATACCTATCTATACACATTAGTTATGTATTTATAAATTGTATTGTGATTAAATTAAAATAAAAGAATAATAAAATGACTAAACCAAGTTAAATTATGTCAAATTATGATAATTTAATTTAATTTAATTAAGTTGAATTAAATTTTATTAGAGAGTAATTAAATTGAAAAAAATGGTGACTGAGAAAGTGTGACATCTTCACAAGTGTACTCTGTGTGGCAAGGTCCTACTTTTTATTTTCTTTATTCTTAAGAGAACTCCCTCTCTTTCTTCCAAGGCTTTGGTTCGGTGTTTTTTCATACCTAGTGAGGCCAGGAAAAGAGACTCAAGGTAGGGCGTTATTCGATGAAGAAAACATACTTTAGGAAAGTGGTTTAGGTTGCTCAGTTGGTTAGAGCAAAGGACTGAAAATCCGAGCCCTGATACATTTTCGGTGCCATGGAGCTAGACCAGTGAGCTATTACACTTTCTTCAAAGGATGGCTACTTCTAAGCCCACCTCCTGGTTGTCATCGGTCGATCACTTCCTTTTTCACTAAGTGATTGCTTAGGGACCTTAGCGTACGATCTGGGTTGTTTCCCTGTCGACTTTGGATCTTAGCACCCAAGGTCCTTTGTTCAGAGCATGTACAATGGTAAAACTGCTCTGAAACCGCTCTTGTGGTTTTAGTTTATTAAATATTCACTCTTTCTCTTTCGCCAAAGTAATTGGAACCACAAAGGAACCACTCCATTTTTCTCTTTACAATGGTTAGAGCCACTTTGCAACTACTCCATGGACCCCACTTGATTTTCTCTATACAGCTCATTAATTTTATATTCAATACCTACCCAAAACAAATTGAAATGTGATATTTAATAATACACTTTTAATTCTTTAAAAAAATTGAATGATTAAACTTTTAAATTTAATTTAAATTTTATTAAATTTTAAATGGTAGAAAAAAATTAAAATTTTAAAAAATCAGAATTTTTTTTAAGAAATGGGGTCAAGTGGGACATGTGAGCCAATAATAGGATGCCACATGTCTCAATAGGGTGAAGAAAATTAGTATATGGCATCCCGGGGATACAACAAGAATGGTATCCCTGTTAAGCAAATCAGTAGTTATCAGTTAGTTTATGATCCACTTTTTTATGATTTAATTATTCCACAATTATAGGATGTATTTTAGTAGCTATAATAGCACTAAGCTTAACGGTAGGAGATACTTTGTTAATATCTTCTGCAATATTATTTTACCTTAGATAGAATCATTTTCATTATTGACTCTGTAATTGATGTCTAAAGTGTACCCTTGTACCATCAATGAAAATAAACGTTCATATTTTACATGGTATCGGAGCCTAAATCCTGAGAACCCTAAAAATAATTTCCTTACTCGTAACCGCAACTGCCCTCACTTCTCCGTCCGTCGCCGCCGTGCCAGTCACCGCCGCCACTGCCAGTCACCGCCGCCACTGCCATCCAGCTCCAGCATGCGCCACCGCCACCGCTATCCACCGCGTTTGTCCGTCTCACCTCCATGTGCCGCCTCCCAGCGTGTCCAATGGATCCGTTCAATCAGGTTGTGATTGAAAATCTTGATGTCCAGGTTGAGGCTCCCGTCGAGGCCACCGCTACTCCACCTGCAGGCGCCACTGCCACGGTCATTTTGGACTTTGATCGATCCGCATTTGGCACGATAGTGTCCAAGGAGCAATGGAGTACGATTTTAAATATGTTCTCTAAATTAAATACCTCTGACAATATGTCAGGTAAGACTGCTTTACCGTGGATTCTTGATACCGGTGCATTGTATCATATGACCGGCTACAGGGATCTTTTTTATGATATTGAGGATGCTGCAAATGTTGATGTTGTCCTTCCTTATGGTTCTATTTCAACTGCTGTTGAACATGGAAATTTTTTTTTTGGAGATGATGTCGTGACTCATGTTCTCTTTATTCCAGCATTACGATGCAATTTGCAATCGTTTGCTAAGTTAACTACTGCTTTAAAAGGTCTAGTTTTTCTTATAGGAAAATTATATGTACTACAGGATATCAGCACGAGAACAGTGATTGGCGTGGGTGAACAATGAGGAGGGGTTTATTGGTTGTGTAGATTGGGAGTCTCCAGGTCTACACAGCCGTCCTTGTCCGTTACTGCTTCAGTGTATTCGTCTGCTTTATGGCATCGGCATTTTGGGCATCCGTCCTCCACGGTGTTTTCTTCTATCCCAACTATTTCTTTACATAATAGTGATTTTAATTAATATATTCCTTGCTCGGTATGTCATTGGGCAAAACAGTCTAGAAATAGTTTTCCTGCTAGTTTTGCTAAGGCTAGTACTTTGTTTGAACTTATTCATTGTGATATTTGGGGGCCTTATAGTTCACCCTCTTCTAGTGGAGAATTTTTTATTTTTTACCATAGTTGATGATTACTCCCGAGCTGTTTGGGTTTATTTATTAGTTTCTAAGTCTCAAGTACCATTGAAGATGAATGAGTTCTTTGCGTTTGTTCAGACACAATTTTGTTGTCCCATTCAGCTAGTTCGGGCAGACAACAATACCAAATTCTTGCCCCTCAGATCATTTTTTTCTGGGGAAAGGTGTTTGTTCTGAGACCTCCACGGTCTATACACCTCAACAAAATGGGCATGTGGAACGGAAGCACGAAGATATTCTTAATGTTGCTCATGCTCTTCGTTTCCAAGCCCATCTTCCTATTGACTTTTGGGGAGAATGCATTCTTACAGTGGATTACCTCATCAATTGCACGCCAACTCGGTGTTAGATGGTCAAACGCCTCATCACTTTCTGTACGGCTGCGCACCAGATTATAGTCATCTCTGTGTGTTCAGTTCATTGTGCTTTCCCTCTCAGCTTCCACGGCTGCGTGATAAGTTTGCATCTAGAAGTCGGAAGTACATTTTTCTTGGCTACCCTGTTGACAAGAACACTTGTCGTGTTTACGAATTGGAGTCTCGCACTATGTTTGAATGACGAAATGTGATATTTTATGAAGAGTGTTTCCCTTTTACACCCGTTTATGCGAAGACGCCATCAGCTGATCCTTTGCCATCTCCATCACCTACCATATTTGATGACTCCATTCCTGAGTTGTTCGACCCAGTGGAGCCACCCAATCATGATGCAACAAGGCCAGCTCCTCCCAAGTTCCAGCTGCTCGTCGTCGAGTCACGCAGGTCGCCACCCGCAATGCCAGCACCATGGTCGTCTGTGACCGCTTAACTAGCAGGTGCCCCCGAGACCGACCGTGACCGTGCAGCCTGAGCTCGGCTCGCAACGATATGTGATTGCTCCACCAGGTGCCCCAGGGCCGTCTGTGGCCGCGCAGACAGAGCCTGACTCGCAGTCGTCTGTGGCCGTTCGCCCAAAATTGTGACTATCCGTGCCTGGTCAGTGACCAGCTCTTTCCAAACTCCAGCCACAATCGACCGTAGCTGCTCAGCCATTGTTACCCATCATGCACCGTCTCTTACCGAGCCGGCGCCTGTCTCACCTCCAGCTGCTCCATCCGTCATCCATCCTCCCAGCACTTATTTTCATCAGCCTCCAGCTAAATTAAAATACTACATCTGAACTGCTGCTCACTCCATAAACCCCCCCCCCCTCTGATGATCCCGCATCCTCTGGTTCACTTTCCTCAGGTACGCATTACCCTATTGTTGATTATGTTTCTTGTAGTAATTTTTCGATTTTGCATTCTGGACATTTGGCTGCAGTGACAGATGTTGTTGATCCGATTACTTTTTCTTATGCTTATTGGCATGCTCATTAGCTATGCCCGACGATATTGATGCACTCAAGCAGAATAATACATGGGTTCTTGCTCTTCTTCCTCCTGGCAAGAAGGTTATTAGTTGTAAGCGGGTTTATCGGACTAAGTTTAAGTTTGATGGTTCTATTAAGTGATACAAGGCTCGTTTGGTTGTACTTGGTAATCATCACATTAAGGGGACTAACTTTACTAAGACATTTGCTCTTGTTGCCAAGATGAGTTCAGTTCGTCTTTTCTTGGCTGTTGCTGCTATTCGTGGTTGGGATCTTCATCTATGCATTTTTGCATGGTGGTCTTGATAAGGAGGTGTAAATGCATCTGCCTCCTAGTTATACACTTCTGGCACCTGGGTTGGTTTTCAAGCTTCAAAAATCTCTTTATGGTCTATGCTAAGCTCCGTGGAATTGGTTTGCTAATTGGCTGCTGCTCTTCGCCTCTTTCGGTTTGTTCAAAATAAGGCAGAATACTCCTTGTTTTCCTACTTGAAGGATGGTGTTTCTCTTCATGTTTTGATTTACGTTGATGATCTTATCATTGATGGTTTATCTCTTGCGATGTTGTCCAAGTTCGAGAAGTATTTGTGCTCTTGTATTCATATGAATGATCCTGGTGCCCTGAAGTATTTCTTAGGCATTGAGATTGTTCATCGGCCTGATGAGATGTTTCTGTCTCAGTGGAAATATACCTTGGATATTTTGTTTGATACTATTTTATTGGCAGCCAAGCCCACATATTTTTCCATGGAACAGTAACACAATTTGGCACAAGATAATGGTTCTTTGTTTGATGATTCTACGCAGTATCGTAAACTTGTTGGGAAGCTCATTTATTTCACCATCACTCATCCTGAGCTTTGCTATTCCGTTCATACCTTGGCCCAGTTCAGGGAGAAACCACGTTTGGCACATTGGCATGCAACTTTGCAAGTTCTGCATTACTTAAAGAGTCATCATGGTCAGGGTTTGTTTCTATCAGCTAAGAGTTCTCTTCAACTTACAAAATTCTGTGATTCAGATTAAGCAGCTTGCCCAGTTACTAGGAGATCGTTGACTAGATATTTTTTGATGATTGGTGAATCTCTAGTTTTTGGGAAGACGAAGAAACAACCCACTGTTTCTCGTTATTTGGCTGAAGTAGAATACCAGGCTATGGCAGTTGTATGTTGTGAATTGTTGTAGCTCAAGTCATTTCTTCGTTCCGTTGGGAATGGCGCACCCTACTCCGATGCGTTTGTACTACGATAGTCATGCTGCTCTTCATATTGCAGCCAATCCAGTTTTTCATAAGAGGACGAAGCATATTGAGATTGATTGTTATTTTGTTCGTGATTTGATACAGTCTGGTGCTGCGGTTACTTATCATATTCATACTGCTAGTCAGCCAGCAGATTTATTTATAAAGGCACTTGAGCGACAAATATTTTCAGACTTTGTTTGGCAAGTTGGGCATTCGAGATCCACATGCTCCAACTTGAGGAGGAGTGTAGGAGATATTTTGTGAATATCTTCTGCAATATTATTGTACCTTAGATAGAATTTTTTTCTTTTATTAACTCTATAAATGATGTCTATATATTGCAGGGGCGGAACCAGAAATTTTTTTCAGGGGAGGCTGAAAAATTTTTGGTGTCTCGGCTGAGGAGGGAATTGACGGAGGGAAGAAAGGGTGATAAATATTAATGACATATAAATTTTAAAAATTCAACTCAACAATAATGAAAAAATACTACATAATATAATAAATCAAGTAGCATACAATAATATTTTTACAAGTTCACTAAACTACTAAAATAACTACTTTCTAACGCTCGAATTACTAGAAGTAGAACTAGAAAAAGGTGGGGGCAACAGATATCTACAAGACTCCATGGCTTGATAACGTTGCATAATCGGTTCATTCTCAATCTTAACAAAAATATCCTTTTCAATATATACCGTCATAACATCGTTCAACCATTCATCTCTCATTCTATTATGAAGATCGGTCTTGATATTCTTCATGGCAGAAAAAACTCGCTCAACTGAAGCAGTTGCAACTGGTAGAACTAATGCTAACTCAATCAGACGATATACCAATGGATAGAGTACCATGCTACGTGATCGAACACTGTCTAAATTCATCATTGAACACTGTCTTTGGAAAAGTATGATTCTTAGGTTGGCAAGGACCTCTTAATATATATTCTCTTAGCACTTCATCTCTAATAGAAACATCAATCTCTTCAATAGGTTTACGTAGCCCGGGATCACTTATAACATCATTCTGATTGAATTCTACACAAGATTGTTTTGTACTACTACCCTCTTCATTGTGCCTTTGTTCATTAGATTCATTCGATCTCTTTAATCCGCTACTTCGAATTAAAAATCTATCCATAACCTATTAAATATCAAATAGGAAAAATATGTAAATTGATTTATTTTTCATCGATTCAAATTCAATTTAATAAAATATCCCTAATTGATAATTAAAAAATAAAAATAAAAAATTTATAAAATCATATTCATCTAAATTCAATTTAACAAATATCCCTAATTAATAATTCCATAAACCGATTATGACAAATTAACAATTTCATTTTCACATACAATTATACATTTATACAAAATAAATCAAACAATTGTAATTTCAACTAAATTCCAACTAAATATGCAATTCAAAGAAATTCAAATATGCAATTCAACTAAACTTCAACAATCATATATAATACAACCATATAAATTCAATTCAACATCCAATCTAAAAATCATGTTCACATATATTTAAGTTTTGAAGAAATAAATAAAAAAGAGAATAAACCCTAAAATTAATAAATATTAGCATAAAGAGAAGACTTACCGTGGTTTGGAGAGGCGGCGGGACGAGGCAGCAGCCGGTGGCGGACGGCGGTGGCGCGGCGGCGGACGGCTCTGACGGGCTGAGAGTGAGGCTGTGAGGCAGAGGAGGGAACGGAGGTACTGACTTGTTGGTTGTTGTTGTTCTCGCCTCCAGCATATACAATGGAATGGATTAATGTTTAGCAAGGAATGGATTAATGTTTGGCTATAGGATTGGGCTCAGTTTTGGCCCAATCCGTTTCTCATTTCGAAATTTTTTTTTCATATAACTTAATGAAACAACGTCATTTTAGTACTTAGGTAATAAGAAAAGAAGGCCGAATGAAACGACGTCGTTTTAGTACGTAGGAATTTTAAAAAAAGAAGGCCACAGCGCGGCCTTCTTCTCCGATGAGCAGGGCTTGGCCCTTGCTGCCGCCGCACCGGAGACGGGCTCAACGACGCCGGAAGACGCGCTCCTGCCTCCTGCTACCTCCGGCCGGCGATCTAGGTAGGGCTGGAGCCCTACCTAGCGTACCATTGGTTCCGCCAATGATATATTGTATCCATATACAATCAATGAATACATACATTTATATTTTACATTAACATATCTCAGGGATAGGATATAATTCGCCTAGGTAAAGAAAACTAAAAAAAAGAAGACATTGCTAGTACTTGACGTGGGCAGCACTTCACATGCTGCCTAACCATTTCACTGTGGGCAACGATATTTCTTTTGGCCAACCGAACCTCGGTACCACATTTGTGGAACCTTTTGGAACCCCCCGTTGTTGGTTCCAAAATTTGAGTTGGGTTCCCGAGCGATTCCACACAAACGTGAATAAAATGTCGCAAATTCTGGTTGACTTTCATTTGAATGAATATGCCTCTTTTTAATTGCCATGTGAATCTGTCATAAATGAAAGTCAACCAGAATTTGCGACATTTTATTCACGTTTGTGTCGATATTATTTATGAGATGACAGATTCACATGACAATTAAAAAGAGGCATATTTGCTTGACCCTCGAAACGGTGTAATTTACCTCTCCATCAATTGTGCTGTCATGATGATGGGACCCTGAGGGCGAGACATCGTCTTTTAAAAAGAGGCGTATCAGTGGTTAGAATTCGTTACCGCTTAAATTGGTACACTGTCAATAAAGTTGTCTAATCTCACAACTAATTTCGTGTAAAAATTGTACATATAGCATGAAGTCGAAGCATGCAATATATGTCTTATAAAAGGCGATCAAACGGCTCGCCCTCAGCCGCCCCAACCGCACCAACACCACAATCATAAGCGGAGAGGTAAATCACAACACTCCCATAGCAATATCTGTCTTATACATTGGCACATCACTTATATGCAACAATGGTAAGAGATCCAAGTTCTGTTCATATAGAGAAGATGATGATCCGAGCATATATACTCCCTACCACACAAATATTTTACGTATTTACTTTTTCTAATTCAAACTCGTTAAACTTTGACCCTATGTATAAATTAATATATTTATAATAAAAAGATTGTGTGAAATATTGTTAGATGTATCTTAACATCTATTTTCAAAATATTAATTTTATTATGCAAAATTATTATATGTACCTCAAGATATTGATGGTCAAACATGACCATTGAAAACCGTAAAAAATAAATATGTCAATACTCACGCGACGGAGGGAGTATATGACTAGAATGAGCTAGTTTTATGTGAAAAGAATTTAGAAAAAAATGTCACACTCAAACTAAATCTACTCCCCGCCGTTTTTCTATTTATGACATTATAGGTTTAGATATTTGGATTTAGGTGAAGAAAATGAGTGAATAAAATTGAATGTAGAAAGTAAAAAGTAGAAGAGAAAGTCTCAGGAAAGACGGTCTTGATATAAGCTTATGGACAGTTCACAGGGTTTTTACCTTAAATGTTGTAATTTTTTTATAAAATTTAAATATTGTATTTTATAAGTTAAAACAAGTAATAATATGTATCTGAATGTGAAAATATAAAAATATATGGTATAATTTTTTTTTTAAAAAAATGTGTATGTAATTTAACAAAATGCAGCATATAAGGTAAAAAATAAGTGGATTGTCCATAAGCTTATGGACATGCCACCTGTCAAGAGACCCACTCAAAGTAGAATGTGTGGATGAAATTGAAAGAATCTTGACAAAAGTGAAAATTGTGCCAAATAAAAGAAAATATTCATTTATAGTAAGGGCAAAGTCTTGGGAAAGACAATATTTCCATAGACTTATAGAAAGACAAAGTTTAATTAGAATAATAAAATGTTGTAGAGTACTCGGGAGTTGGACTTATTTATGGCATATTGTGAATACTAGTGATATGGTGTTTTAACACCACTGCTATCCAGTTTTTCCAGACAGCAGGTTTCTAGCCACGAATTATGGAGCGAATTATGGAGTATAATTATGCGACCAGATCAGAATATTGTGAAGATTAGTGTGTGATTTCATGGCAATCTATTTCTGGTAACCGAATATTCCTGTAATAGTTAGGAATTAATTAAGTAGTTTATTTATGGTACAACTCCTTCTGATAAAGGATTGTCCATTTAAATACCAGATTAGAATTAGATCTTTCCTTAGTTTAGAAGTCTATTCTTGGTAGATTTCGACAAGGAAAGAGTTGTGTACAAGGCAGGATTGCGAAGATGATAAAAGGAAGAAGATACAACGCAATCAGAAAGTGACCAAGTATTAATCTCTACGTGAGATACGGTGGTTTTGAGCAATCTGCCCGTGCTGTTTTGGAGGTTCGAAAATCAACCGACCAAGTTTGTAAAGATCAGAAACAAGGAAGCCTTAATTCCTCGGGAGGAGGAGATCCAGAGAGACGTGTTGATCGTGAGGGTTCAACGGCGTAGGATCGGCAGTGAGGAGATCTCACAACATTCACTCGATAGGTTAGCAATGTATTAGTATTTAAGTTAAGCTTCTTGTACTAAAGAATGCTTTCTAGTGAATCGTTTCTGATCTGGGCAAGGCCCCGCAGATGTAGGTGTGTTTGCACCAAACTGCGTAAATAAGTTGTGTGTGCACCGCGTATTTTACTTCGTGTTTTAACACCAAACATTAAACAACTTGTCATAAAATTATAGACAGTAGGTGGAACAGAATTTCAATTGGTATCAGAGCAAGGCACTTGCTGACCCCTATACAGGGAGAGTGAGATCAGGTTTCACCATGGCACCAAAGGAGGGGGCGTCAGTCACGCGACCACCGTTGCTGGAACAAGGGAATTATGCTTACTGGAAGGCACGTATGAAAGTGTTCATTGGAGCACTAGATGATCAAGCTTGGAACTATGTTATAAATCAATACACTCCACCTGCAAGTGACAAAGCTGAAGGATCAAGCTCGCTAACCACTAAACCATTTTCTAAATACTCCACCGGGGAGCACAAAGCACACGTGTCCAACTCAAAGGCATTGAATGCCATCTTTACGGCAGTGGATGAAGATCAGTTTAAGATGATTTCAAACTGTGAGACTGCTAAGGAAGCGTGGGATGTGTTACAAACTTACCATGAGGGGACAAGCTCCGTCAGGGAATCAAAGCTGCAGTATTACACGTCAAAATTCAAAGAACTAAAGATGCATGAAGATGAGACTATTTCTAGTTCAATGGACGAGTCCGAGATATTGCAAACAAAGCTTTTCAGTTTGGCAAAAAGTACAAAGATCAAAAGCTTGTCAGGAAGGTGTTAAGAGCTTTACCTCCGCGGTTCAACATGAAGGTCACAGCAATTAATGAAAATGGAAGGATAGGGACAATGACACTTGATGAACTTATGGGATCACTGGAATCTTATGAGATGGAGATGCTACAAACAAAAGCAGGAAAGAAAGAGATGGCTTTTTCAAGCAGAACCTCTGAAAAGTCAGAAGATCATTCAGATAATGAAGAGTCCGACGAAATTGCAAACTTAACCAGGAACTTCTCCAGATTTATGAAGAAGATGGGCAGGAAGCCACAAGAGAAGTCAGGTGGGAACAAATATCCAAACACAAACTCCACTCCAAGATTTGGCCAAGCAATTGGTGTTGAAACACCAAAGTTTAAATCAACAAATCCAAACCTGAACAGGAAAATCCAGTGTAGAGAGTGTGAAGGTTTCGGGCACATACAAGCTGAGTGTGCAAATACGCTTAAAAGGCAAGGAAAATCATATACCACAACCTGTAGTGACGATGACGTAGTAGATGAGTGTAAGGATGGAGAGGAGTATACCAATCATGTTGCCTTCGGTGTGTCAGTGGTGGAGTTAGAAGACTCTTTCGAGGAAGGTTTCAGTGGGATGAATGAAGATGGGAGTGGTACCTCAGATGAAGAGACTAGGAGCATTAGTGATAAAGACATTCGCAAGGAAAGCATGGAAATGTACAAGATGTGGTTAAAAGTGGCGGATGAAAACAAAGTGCTCAAGTCTGAGAACAAGAGACTGAGTGAAGAAGCTAAAATGAAGGAATTTGAAAAGGAAAAGGCAATCGGCGAACTGGAAATTTTCAAGAAGGAATTTGCTGAAATGGTGCAACGAGCAGAGGCAGCAGAACAATCTATTAGACGATTCAATACAGGAAAAGCTAAGCTCGAAGATTGTCTAAGAATGGGACAGACGACCAAATATGGAATCGGTTATGAAGGATCCACACCTGTGAATTCATGGAGTAACAAGGCAGATCAAGGTACGCCAGCCCCAAGAAAAATCGAGATAAATTGCCCTATTAAAAGGATCAGACGATGCGGATACTGTGGAGTGCAAGGACATGTAAGAAATAGATGTTTTCAGCTGCTTCGGACACTGTCTTTCAACTCAGCAAATCGAAGATTCAACACTGTGTTAGGGTATGATAAAGGGCATTGTTACAACACTGGTGGATACAGAACCAGATTTTTGAACACACGTGATAACCAAAGTCCACATCACATCGCTCGACCAACACGCCAGGTATGGATTCGAAAAACTCAAGATGTGTGTTTTTCAAGTTTTGTATGCTTTGGGGCACATACAGGGAACTCTTGGTATTTCGATAGTGCTTGTTCAAGACATATGACTGGAATACCTGAATTCCTGCGAAAATTTAAACCTGGATTTGGAGGACATGTGAGATTTGGAGATGGGAAACGCAGTAGAATAATCGGCAAAGGTGAGTTAGCCATCAAAGGGCTTCCGGTTTTCCAAGATGTGTTACTAGTGGAAGGTCTGAAGGCAAACTTATTGAGCATCATCCATATATGTGACAATGAAATGACTGTGTTTTTCGACAAGGAGAAATGTGTAGTAAATCATGGGACTGGAGCGTTCACTGGATCAAGATCAATGGATAACTGCTATCTGCTCGATCAAGTCGTCACCTGCTTGAGTTCAAAGAAGGAAGTCAGTACTCTGTGGCACAGAAAATTGGGGCACATGAATTATAAAATCCTTAGCACGAATTTCCAGACTAAAGGCAGTCAGAGGTATTCCAGAGATCAGTGCCAACAGGGAGGTTGTGTGCAGGTCGTGTAAAGAAGGAAAGCAAATCCGGATTCCACACCATGCAGTACACGATGTTTCAATGTCCCAACTTTTGGAACTACTGCATATGGATTTAATGGGGCCAGTGAACACCCCTAGTGTGGCAGGGAAGAAGTATATTTTCGTATGTGTAGACGATTTCTCGAGGTATACATGGGTATCATTTCTCAAGGAGAAGTCAGAGGCTGCTGATGTTTTCAAGAACTTGGCCCACAGGCTACATGTACAAAAGGGAACCACCCAGGTACGAATCGCACGAATCAGGAGTGATCATGGAAAAGAATTCAAAAATTCTAAATTTTAGGATATTTGCGAGACACTTGGAATACACCACGAGTTCTCTACTCCCATAACTCCTCAACAAAATGGTATAGTAGAAAGGAAGAACCGAACGTTGCAGGAAATGGCACAAGCAATGTTAGCCGAGAAAAAGGTTCATGCTAGATATTGGGCTGAGGCGGTACATACAGCATGTTACACTGTCAACAGAGTATATCTGCGTCCGTTTACGGAGAAGACACCATATGAGATCTGGAAAGGGAAGAAACCAGATGTGTCATACTTTCACGTCTTTGGAAGTAAGTGCTATATTCTAAAGGACCGAGAACCCTTAGCTAAATTCGATTCTAGAAGTGATATTGGTATGTTCTTGGGGTATTCTCCCACAAGTTGAGCTTTTCGAGTTCTTAACCAACGTTCTGGAGTAGTCATGGAGTCTGTTAATGTGGTTGTTGATGATTCAGAAGAAGATTCTTTGGGAGAAGGCGATATTGGTATTGAAACACCAACACTCGACTCAGTGAATCCTACTGGTGTTGAAACACCAACACAGTCAACTGGTGTTGAAATTCCGGAAACAGGAGCACATGAACCGGATCAAAGTTCGGCCAGACCCATGCAGTTAAGAGATCAGCCACGGGTAAATTACAGAGAATTGGCAGGATTATCATGTTTTATCTCCCTTACTGAGCCCAAAAATTACAAAGAAGCCTTGCTCGACGAGTATTGGATTTCGGCGATGCAAGAGGAGTTGTAACAATTTGAAAGAAACAATGTTTGGCATCTCACCCCGCGTCCGGCTGATGTAAATGTGATCGGAACCAAGTGGATCTTTAAGAACAAATCTGATGCGGATGGTAACATTACCAGAAATAAAGCTCGCCTAATTGTTCAAGGTTACACACAAGTAGAAGGGGTTGATTTTGATGAAACTTTTGCGCCCGTAGCTCGTTTGGAGTCTATTCGGTTGATGTTGGCGGTATCCTGCATTCTGGACTTTACTCTTCATCAGATGGATGTCAAGAGTGTATTCTTGAATGGTCTAGTGAAGGAGGAAGTTTACGTGGAGCAGCCCAAGGGATTTGAAGACCCACATTTTCCTGACCATGTCTATCGGTTGAATAAAGCATTGTATGGCCTCAAGCAGGCACCCCGTGCATGGTATGAGCGACTGACAACCTTTCTGATTCAGAAGGGATATCGTCGAGGGGGAGTAGACCGTACACTATTTGTGCTACATAAGGGGACAAATATCCTAATCGCACAGATTTACGTTGATGATATTGTTTTTGGATCTACCTCTCCAGCATTATTGAAGGAGTTTGTTGACCTAATGACTAAAGAGTTTGAAATGAGTATGGTTAGGAAATTATCATATTTTCTGGGGTTGCAGGTTAATCAGGAGAAAAATGGTCTGTTCATCAACCAACAAAAATATGCTGAGAATTTGATCAAAAGATTTGGACTCACAAGTGCTAAGGCGGTGCGCACCCCAATGGCTACCACTGATAAACTTACAAAAGACGAGTTGGGTCCAAGTGTTGACCAAACATTGTACAGGAGTATGATTGGCAGCTTATTATACTTAACTGCAAGTAGACCAGACATCTATTTGAGTGTTGGAATTTGTGCTCGCTACCAGGCTAATCCAAAGGAATCACATATGTCAGCTGTGAAGAGAATTATTCGATATATAAGTGGGACAGTGGAGTATGGAGTATGGTTTTCTAAGAACAAGGATTCGCAGTTAGTAGGATTCAGTGACTCTGACTGGGCAGGGAATGCTGATGATCGTAAGAGTACCACTGGTGGATGCTTCTTTGTTGGATCAAATCTGGTCAGCTGGTACAGTAAAAAGCAGAATTCTATATCATTGTCTACGGCCGAGGCAGAATATCTAGCTGCAGGAAGTTGTGTGCAGCTATTGTGGATGAAGCAGATGATGAGAGACTATGGATTCAATGATGTAAGTTTAACAGTCTTGTGCGATAATAAAAGCGCCATTGATATCTCCAAGAATCCTGTGCAACACTCAAGGACAAAACACATCGATATTCGATATCACTTTATCAGGGATTTGGTCGAAAAAGGAGAAGTTTCAGTTCATTATGTCCCAACGTCAGAACAACTTGCTGATATTTTTACAAAGCCTCTGGATGGCGAGACGTTTGAAGGCCTCAGACAGCACTTGGGTGTGTGTCGAATGTAAGGTACCCAGATCTTCCATCATGTTGTATTATTTACTGTTCCATTTTTTTCCTCTTTTAAATATAGTTAAAAAAATTGAAAATCTCAAAAAATACGAGAAGCCGTGTTTAAACACCGAGGGCTGGTGGTACTGAGAAATTGCTTGATTGGGAAGTAGATCAGATGAGCTAACCTTGGGCCAGAAAGTTATGATGATGGGCTTAAATGTTTGTATGATGGTATTCTAAAAGAAGAGAAAGTAGAGTGGCTTTTTGGTTTTCGAAAAAGGAAAGTGAAAGTGACAAGTGGTTCATTCCCACACAAACTCAAGTTCTTCAACTGTTCATCTTCCTAAATAGAGCTCCCGCACTTGTCTTCCTAGCAAACCTGAAATTTTCAAAAACCCAGAAACCGCATATCCCACACAAAACCTCGTCGACAATGGTGAACTTTACCTTCAAGAAATGGTTTGGGGGTTTCTCAAGTGTGCAAGTTCCAGAGAATCCGAGTTTTGAGGAGCTTGACCCCGATGTAGATGTGGAAGAATGCCCTGGAGGCCGAGAACAGAGGATAACTAAGTGGGATGGAGTAAATCGCCGATGCCCTAAGCCCAGGTTTGACCATTCTTTTATCCATGACGGGACTTACTTTTACTCTGTTCTGGAATTTATTGTGTGGATGGTTCAGAATAGAGATTATGTTGATCTTCGGAAATTCAAGAATTTGCATGGGAAGATAAATGGATTTGATTTGAAAGAACTATTAACCGGTGGCATTGGAGAAATCAGTGAAATTAGTAAATTCTATGCTACATTAGTTGGAGTAGATTTTGGTGAACAGTACAAAGTAGGTGAGGAAATAGATCAGTTTTTTACCATATGTACGAGAATAGGTTCTCTGCACAGGCCTGTTATTAGAAGCCTAGGGGATGATGTGGTTGTGCAACCCTGGGTTAAAGTGGTTAAATCCACTAATTTTGCTAGAGCAAGTGGCAAAGAAATAGAGTGCTTTAATGGGTTTATGTTTCTGCTTCAAGAATTGTTGAGACAATTGCCTGTTCCAGTGGTGGAGATCAGTGATAGTGAAGAGGAGGCAGGGTGTGCAGGGGGAACTGATGAAGCTGAGACATTTTCGATGATAAATGAACCAGAGAATGCCTCTGTGCTGAGTGAAGTTTTTTCAGAGTTTTTGAAGTCCGATTCTGAGAAGGAAGATGATGAAAGTATTGCTGTGGAGAGTGTAGATGGTGCCGATATGCCTGGTACTGGTACTCAACCACCAGTTGTGAACCTGGCCGAGAGGGAGCAAACTCCTGATGGTCCTGATGTTGGTGTTGAAACACCATTAGGGACAAGACAGACACGTGGACTCAAGAGGAAGAGTAAGGAGATGGGTGTTGAAACACCATCAGAGTCTGGGGAACTGCATGCCACTCAGTTGTCAAAGAAGGTCAGGGATAGTGTGGCCTCTGCTTCCAAGGGTACTCGAAGATCGAAGAGGTGCAGAGATAAGAGTATGGCCACTAGTGAGGACAGTGATGAGCCGATTGGGCTGAAACTGAAGAAGTTACGTGCAGACCGGCAGAAGAGATCAGTTGAGCAAAAGGAGTCTCAAGCACTACCTGCACCTGAGGTAAGTAATGCAATTAGCCCTGAGTTTTATGATGAGGCTAGCAGAGAAAAGTGGGAGTTCATCTGTGGGAGAAAAATATTGGCAGAAAGGCCAGCTGACTCCGAAAAATATAGAGATTGTGGATTCACTGATTTTTTACAATACCTCAGAGTTGTGAGGGCTGCTACATGCTTTGTGGATTACAATAAGCAAATGGTGATGGAATTTTATTCTAATCTGAAAGAAGAGTGTGAGGATGAAGATTCCCCTTGTTTCCATAGGGTGTATGTGCGAGGGGAAGTTGTTGAGTTCTCCCCAGAGGCTGTGAATAAATGTCTGAGGCGTGGCACTTCCAGAAATGACCAGTCGGTGTTTAAACACCAGATGCCAGAAGCTTTTGATGAAGTGGCAGTGGAGCTTACAGGTGGTGTGGAAAGTACATGGCCAGTGACTGGTAGACAATAGATACCTGCATCCAATCTCACCTCCAGGTATTATTGCTTGTATATGGTAGCAGTACACAATTGGATTCCTTCGGTCAATAACACAAGTGTCACCAAAGAAATGGCTAAACTTCTATATAGTCTGGAGCAAGGCATAAGGTCAATATGGGAAGACTGGTGTTTAACGATATCATGGACTGTGCTCAGAAGACTAGGAAGGAAGCATTGATACATCCATGTGTCATCATAATGGTGCTGCAACAAGGGGATGCAGTCACAAGGGAGTCTGATGAAGTGATTCCTACTCAAGCCTTACGGCCGACCCTCAGAACCTTGAGTGGTCGAATTGTGAAGGATTTACCTTGGACACCTCCGGAAACAGCGTGCTCGGATGTTGGTGCGGCTCGGTTGAGAGCTATTAAGGCAAGGGCAGCAGTGTGTCAGGAACTGCTTGAGCGCCATCAGACTGCTGTAGTGAAGATTCAGGGGGAGTTGGCTGCATTGGAGGCTGAGCGAGGAGATTTGCTGGCTGCAGCAACTCCGGATGCTGATGGTTCAGATGCTGATGGTTCAGAGGATGATGGTTCAGAGGATTCAGATGATATTTTGGAATAAATAGCTTTCTTGACATATTAATGAATTCAGGGGGAGAAACTTGACAGCAGAATTTTGATTTTGAATGATTTTGACTTTGCATGATGTAGATGTTTGGAATTCAGAATTTGATTGTTGCTTTGGTATGGATATTTGGATAATTGTGCTATCTGGTTGTCTATGTTATTTGTGCTGATGAATTCACCAATATGCCAAGGGGGAGATTGTAGAGTCCTCGGGAGTTGGACTTATTTATGGCATATTGTGAATACTAGTGATATGGCGTTTTAACACCACTGCTATCCAGTTTTTCCAGATAGCAGGTTTCTAGCCACGAATTATGGAGTATAATTATGCGACCAGATCAGAATATTGTGAAGATTAGTGTGTGATTTCGTGGCAATCTATTTCTGGTAACCGAATATTCCTGTAATAGTTAGGAATTCATTAAGTAGTTTATTTATGGTACAACTCCTACTGATAAAGGATTGTCCATTTAAATACCAGATTAGAATTAGATCTTTCCTTAGTTTAGAAGTCTATTCTTGGTATATTTCGACAAGGAAAGAGTTGTGTACAAGGCAGGATTGCGAAGATGATAAAAGGAAGAAGATACAACGCAATCAGAAAGTGACCAAGTATTAATCTCTACGTGAGATACGGTGGTTTTGAGCAATCTGCCCGTGCTGTTTTGGAGGTTCGAAAATCAACCGACCAAGTTTGTAAAGATCGGAAACAAGGAAGCCTTAATTCCTCGGGAGGAGGAGATCCAGAGAGACGTGTTGATCATGAGGGTTCAACGGCGTAGGATCGGCAGTGAGGGGATCTCACAACATTCACTCGATAGGTTAGCAATGTATTAGTATTTAAGTTAAGCTTCTTGTACTAAAGACTGCTTTCTAGTGAATGGTTTCTGATCTGGGCAAGGCCCCGCAGATGTAGGTGTGTTTGCACCAAACTGCGTAAACAAGTTGTGTGTGCACCGCGTATTTTACTTCGTGTTTTAACACCAAACATTAAACAACTTGTCATAAAAGTATAGACAGTAGGTGGAACAGAATTTCAAATGTAAAAAGTCATAGTTGCAATATTAAAAATTTATCATGCAACGTATAGTAATTATAAAATTTATAACCTGGTTCATGCAACCCAAAATTTTTATCTCAATTTCTTTTAATTTGCACTTTAAACCTTGGTATTCCCATTGCTTATGGAAAGACCTTCTTTCAAGAGACGAACTCTATAATAAACGTGTCATAAATAACAAAACAGAGGGAGTATAAACTGATGCGGAGTACACATTTTAAATTAAACTGCTTGAGTGGGCCAAATCAATTCGACTTCCCAAATCTTAAAGCCTAAATTTATCTAGTGACATCTTTACATACGCCCTTGTTGTCCCAGTAGTAAAAGCATATTTATTTTTTTACGGTATTTAATGATCATGTTTAATCATTTATATCTCTAGCTACATATACTAATTCCTATAAAAAAATTAATATTTAAAAATATATGTTAAGATGAACTTAACAGTATCTCACTTATTATACATATATTAATTTATATTTATGGTCAAAATTTACTAAATTTGACTTTGAAAAAACAAATATTCCATTACTGGTGGAACGGTGAAAGTACATTTTAACGTTGATAAATTGGTATTTTGCGAGTTTAATACATGTTAAATAATGTGGGTAATTAAAACTTGTTTAATGGATATAACTCAATTGGATTGATTTGTAGGTTGGGTTAAAACTCCTCCAATCCACGAGTCATAAATCACTTAACCTGTGACTTGAAAATCATTCAGCCCCACAATATCAAATCATATGTGTTAACATGTGAATTAGAGAGCTTAGTCAAAGCGGATGAAATGATAAAATTACTGTTCAATATTGGAGATTAAAATCAGCGATGGAAAGGTACCGATCTCAGAGAGTAAAACCATTCAGTGGGAACATACATCCACTGAGTATTTTTGGAAGAAAAAAACAAGGTTTAGAAGAGCCTTTCTAATACAAAGATAGAATATAAAATTCATAATTATTGGAGATGTCTTTATTGATATTTATATGTGAGTACAAATTGTACTATTATACAACGAATGCAATATTTCACTCCTAGCAGGAAAATAATGTGATATATCACGTCCTGTGTTTTACTTGATTACGTTCT
Organism: Rubia yunnanensis; assembly: GCA_037428765.1. Classification (NCBI taxonomy): domain Eukaryota; kingdom Viridiplantae; phylum Streptophyta; class Magnoliopsida; order Gentianales; family Rubiaceae; genus Rubia; species Rubia yunnanensis. Next base: position 69,637,185 of record CM075071.1, on the reverse strand, counting down.
GTATTTATACTATTTAATATGATATATGTATTTTTAATTTAATTTAAATAAATTAATATTAAATAAAATTTATTATTAATTTAATTAAACCTGCTCCGCCACCGCCGCTCCGCCTCCGTGCGCCACCTTCTTCTTCGTGCGGCTCCGCCACCACCTCCTCCGTGCGCCACCACCTCCTCCCCTTCTCTCCTTCTTCTTCTCCTTCTCCTCCCGTTCTCCTTCTCCTCTCCCGCTCTCCTTCTCCTTCTCCGTCTCCTTCTCCTCCCGTTCTCCTCCTACCGCTCTCCTTCTCCTTCTCCTTCTCCTCCCGCTCTCCTCATCTGGTTCTCTGCCACAATTTCACTGACCCGGTTCTCCGCCACTTCCCGCTTCTCCACCGCTTCAGGAGCCTTTCTCCTCTCCCGCTTCTCCGCTGTTCTCCTCTCGGCGGGGCTAGGGTTTCGCTCGACGGGGACGAAGGAGAAGGAGCTCGGCGGGGCTAGGGTTTCGCTCGACGGGGAAGAAGGAGAAGGAGGATGGCGGGGCTAGGGCTTCGCTCAACGGGGACGAATGAGGAGGGACGGCGGGGCTAGGGTTTTGCTCAACGGGGCGAAGGAGAAGGAGGGACGGCAACGGGGCTAGGGTTTTGCTACGGACGAGGGACGGCGGAGGAGGTAGGGTGGTGGTGGTGGCGAGACCGCCGGAGAAGACGAAGAAGAAGAGAAGAAGGTGGTGGTGCACGGCGGCGGCGGAGACCGGCGGGCGGTGGTGGCGCACTGCGTCAGCGGCGGCGGTTATTATTATTTTTTTGTTTTATTTTCAAAATTTAATATTAGTATTATACGTGTATATACGTATTAGAGCGTAAACTAGTAAAATACAGGGAGTGATATAGCAATACCCAAAATAATTAGTTTATGTATTCTTCTTCTATTCCCTTTTATATTCTATTACATGTCAACCTTAAAGACTCTTCGTGCCATAGAAGTTGAAGGGCAAGATTGAATGGAACTTTACCCAGCTGAAAAGAACTGAAGAAATTTCTGTCCATAAAATCCAAATTAAGTGAAGATCTCAACAATTGCACTGCAAACTTTTCGCCCAAGACAAAAGTAATCCAGCACACAACACCATATCACTGCAAGCCACGTGGCACCAACCTGTACTACAGGTCCCCACTCTCCCGCCCAATCAGATCCCTCACTTTTGAACCCACCCGGCCCCACCCCCTTCTCCGACCACTTCTCCCCATCTGCAACTGCTCAAAAATCCAACTTCAACAATCCAAAAACATCCCATGATCCCAATAAAACCTTAAACAATTCAAAAAGATTGAATCTTTACGCTAATCCCATCGAAAATGCAGTCCTACATACTACCTGTAACGGACCCCAATCCCTCTGGGGCAGGGGCTCTGATGTTCAGATCAGAGGACGAGATGCCCTCTACAAGGATATTCATCTCCCAATCGTACGATGATATCAGGAGAATTGATGCCACGAAGCCCTTGATTTCAAGGACTTCGAGCTATGCGGAATCAGTGTCTGCTTCTCCATCTTCATCTTCTTCCGGGAGTTCGAATTCCAAGGAGCAGAGGCGGCGGAGGGCGAACAGTAACGGCGCGCTGTCGTTTTTGTCTGATGGAAGTGCGCACGGGAGTTCTTTCAGGGAAGATGTCGGCAGCGCCGCCTCAGAGACTTATGTCATTACTCGCCTCAGCTTGAAGCTGTTGAAATATCTTGGGTAAATTTTTCACACATTTAATTGGTTGGTTTTGGTTTTTGTTGATTGGAGTGTGGAATTTGGTGTGGGATTGTTTTGGAGTTGCTAAAATGCTGTGGATTTTGGTGTTCTGAAGCATATATTGTAAATGCTAGAGTGTTTTTATCATCTGCTTCATAATGTCAATGCCAATGTCTAGCTAAAGTTTGTATGGTATCATTCGAATGATGTCATATGTTGTTGCTTAGATTACAAGATAGATGGTTTAATAGTAGTTGTAGCTTCTTGTTGTTAGTAATAGTTGTTACTTAAAAAGGATTTGTGTGATTTGTCCCGGTTTTCGAAGATTTTAGTGTTATATACTTATGTAACCTCATTCCATGCATTCAAATAGTTTTTTATCTGATTTGTTTATAAGTCTGAATCTCTGATGCACATTTTACATTTCTTCAGGGTAGGCTACAGGTGGATTGTCAGATTCCTTGCCCTTGGCTGTTATTCACTTTTGCTTATTCCTGGTTTCTTGCGAGGTTCGGGTGTCTAATGCTATGGGTTTGCCCTGATCTTTTTCAATTTTTGTGTTATTTTCGAAACTTCCCATGTACACACACACGAACACACACACGAACACACACACACACACATATACTCTAACTACTCTTTTAATAGAAGAGTGTTTTCCCTCGCCCTGTGTGGTAGTGGGTTCAATGCACGCAAATTGTTGAATTTCTTGGAATGACGTAGTGATACATTTGTTACAGTTGGCTATTATTACTTCTACTCCAAGCAAGTAAAGAGAGGCATTGTTTATGGTGATCAGCCTAGAAACAGGTAAGATGTTATGACATTTAAGTTGAGGCTTATCTGTTTCCTAACAATAAAACCACCTTTGTGATTTTTAGCATTAGTTTACTTAATAAGGAAATTTTCATTCATGTCTTTTATATACCAAAGGCTCATCAGCCTGATGGTACCGAGCCTTGACAAGTCTTGGCATGCAGGAATTTCGAGTTCGAAACTCCATCCCACTTGAAAAAAATAATAAAAAATTGTACCATTAATATTAGTCAGTAACAAAAATTTTAATGATGCAGGCTAGATTTGTATTTGCCAAAAGATAGTGATGGGCCAAAGCCGGTTGTTGCCTTCATAACTGGTGGAGCCTGGATAATTGGGTGAGTGATGACATACTTTTCTAATTGCCTTCTTTTCGGAGATTGCTCATATGGAAGGATGAAAACAGACAGAAGCATACGAAAGGATAACACGGATGAACTTTTGGCTTATGAGCATTTTTAATTAGAAGAGTCAATATATATGCAGTTGGCAGGGAATGCAAAAAAAAAGTAGATAATTCAAAAAGGCAGTTACTAATTGAGTTCAAGCCATCAGAAGTGTTAAAGAGTTGTGTTGTTTTGGCATGTAATATTGATGACTCAAAGCTTTTATGTTGGGAAGTATATCAATTAATTGCCATGAGGTTATGCTTGCAAATGCATGATATCAGTTGTCTGTGCTATTTTCTTTTTCGGCTATTATGATTCTAAGGTGTTGTTTTCTGGTTGCAGGTATAAAGCATGGGGTTCTCTTTTAGGTCAGCAGTTATCAGAAAGAGATATTATAGTGGCATGCATAGATTATAGGTATGGTTGAGCTCTCATTAAATTCAGTATATATAATAGAACATGCTAATATACTTGTATGTCCGGAAAAAAAGGCAGGATATTTTCAATTTGTGCTACATGAATTGTGCATTTTTGTGAGTATCCATTAGAGGTTTTAACAGTTTTCAAGCATAGTTTTCTTTGGCAAGTGGCAAATCCTTGACAAGATAAAAAAAAGTATGCAGCATCTATTTCTTCTCAGTTTGATGTTAGTTCAGATTGAAATCTTGGGTTTTTAAAAAAATTGTCGGGCTATATCCAGAGTGATAAATATTGTACAGATTGACAGTAATTTACAGTAGTATAAATCTGAAAAGTATGGTATTGCAGCCTTAGTTATCGTGGTCTGATTCATGCAAGTAGATCTGGTGTGCAAAAGAGGGACTTTGTTGATCCATAATCGTATATTGTGGGATTTATATACTGTATTTTCTGAAAAGAACCAATGCCCTCTGAATAAGATCACATTGGAGTATTGGACACACCAAACATAACATTGATTACATCTGCAAGATGAACTTTTGCTACCTTTTTGAAGTTCACGATTTTAACGAATTGCAGAAACTTCCCTCAGGGAACCATGGCTGATATGATTAAGGATGCTTCTGAAGGAATCTCATTTGTGTGTAATAAGATTGCTGAATATGGAGGTGACCCTAACAGGTAATCATGGATTTCTTCACCAGTTTATTTTAAAATAGACTCAATACTAATTCCTGTGAAAAAAGGTTCTCATTTGCTGCTTGTTACTTGCAGGATTTACCTAATGGGCCAGTCAGCCGGGGCACATATTGCTGGCTGTGCACTTGTAGATCAAGCAATGAAAGAGGCGGGTGAAGGAGACAGAAGCTCATGGAGCGTCTCTCAAATCAAAGCTTATTTTGGCCTGTCGGGAGGGTAAGTCAATCTTAAGATTCTTGACTTGGGTTACAAGCTTCATGATTGTTGAAGTCAGGATAGATCAAATCAGACACAAGTTTAATGAAGCGTTACTCATTGGTTTACTTAATATACACTTGACAAGATGTGCATGTTGATTTTGTAATATGAAAATAGAGCAAAACAAAAGTGAGTGTCGCCTTTTAGTCTGCCGTGCTGTACTGTTTTTGCCATTTACTTTATGCATTAAAGTTTCTTGTGCAGATACAATCTTCTCAACCTAGTTGAACACTTCCACAGCCGAGGTTTGTACCGTAAAATTTTTACTAGGTACATCCTTCTTTTCATGCCTCTTGCTTATTTACATTACTCTTCTATTGGCTTTCACTTTACTCCTGGTTGAAATAACTGTTTCAGCATAATGGACGGTGAAGAAAATCTGCGCAAGTATTCCCCTGAAATCGTTGTGCAAGACCCAGCTTTTGGAAATGCAGCTTCCCTGCTACCACCAATTTACCTTTTCCATGGCACCGCAGATTATTCTATTCCATCCGATGCCAGGTACTTTATTTCTGTTCTCCTCTCAATGATTCCTACAGGATTAGACCATAATCATCATTTTAATGTTGTCACGTGTAAATTTAGTAGTGCTATCTTAAGTCACTAAATCCTTTCATGGTTGCATTAACCTTAAAGTTAATGAGATTTGACCATACATAACTAGTTTGCGATATCCAGTGTATCATTTGCAGAAACTCTTCGAAAAGTTGGAGCAAAAGGTGAAGCGATCTTATACGAGGGAAAATCTCACACGGACTTGTTCCTTCAGGTACTAAAACAACCGCTGCAAAATGTCATTTACATTGTTACGGGTTCTTCGCATGATTTTCTGCCTTCAAGAACCCCTACTTATGATTGAATCGCATTGATTTTTGGCGTATTTAACATTGATAGGATCCGATGAGAGGCGGTAGAGACGCCATGTTTGAAGATGTTGTTGCCATCATTCATGCTGGAGACACTGAAGCTTTAGCTAAGGATGTAAGTGCTCCTCCTAGGAAACGACTAGTTCCAGAATTCATGTTGAAGTTGGCCCATAATGTCAGTCCATTTTAGTGAAATTGGCTTGAAACATCCACTAGTTTTATGTGTACGAATTGTTTAAAGCTGGGCCCTTAACTAAACCCAGCCCAACGATTTTTAGTATAGATCTCCTATATAAAGACTCCTTTCCTCCCCTTTGAAACTTTTGACTTTGAATGTTCTAAGTTTAAAAAGTAAATAGGGCTGGTCATGCTGACTCGAGGGTCGAGGTGGGTTAGTTTACCCATCCTAAATTGACCCAAAATTTTGAGTCAAGTGGGTTGGGTTGAATTGGGTTAAAATTTTCATAGGTTTTGGTTCGGGTCGGATTGGGTCATGGGTTGATCCAAATCGACCCCAAATAACCAAAATCATAAAAAAAATAGTAATTTTTTTGGGAAAAGTTTAAACATGACCTATTAACTAAGAAAGTTTATGAATGATCTTGTAAAATATGAAAGTGTAGAAGTAATAATATCTTGTAGTCAAAATGTGCAGTTTTACCCATTTGCCAGATTTTCGACGTTGACAGGTGTAAGTCAGTCATTGACTAATAATAAAAAGATAAATATACCTCATGATTCAAGGCTGAAAAGGGAATGTCATTTATAGTCCTTTTTAATCATCCTCTTTATTGATCTTCATATTCATCTCCGTCACCGTTGATCACCGTCGCTGACCACTGCCACCGCACCTCACCACCCCACCCCTCCAGCCAGTCCCCGACCACCACCCCTATCTCTGCCACGATCGATCGCTGCTGTTGACCACCACTGATTGTCGTCGATCGCCGCTGCTGATAACTGCTGCTCCGCCTCACCACCCCACCTCCTCCAGCTAGCCCCTGACCACCACCCCTAGCTCTGTCACCGCCACCCCACCTCCTCCAGCCAGCCCCCGACCACCACCCCTATCTCTGCCACCACCACCCCATTGCGACACCACCTCATCCCATCGACCACCACCACCAAGCCCAATGAATTCCCGTCGGCGCCACCACAAAACACTAGCCCGCCGACTCCACCCCCAACTCTGCCACCCCCATACCGCTGTGCCATCACCTCGTCCCTCCTAGCCCCGCTCTCGATACACCTCATCTGCCCGCCGCCACACCACTCCAGCTCCACTGCCCAAAAAATCTAGCTCAATGGCGTCACCCACCCCTGCTACCTAGAAACCCTACAAAATTTCTGTGTTTAACTTATTGAAAGCCAAAAAAGGGGCAGTGAGCCAGGACCCAAGTTGAAAGAAATCCGTCAAGTTGAGGTTAATAGGTTGGAGCAGGGGAAACAAGGGGGAATGAGCGAGAAAAGGATGGTGAAGAAGAAGGTGATCCACAAAGCAGCGGACAGGATCTTGTGGGTGGAGAAGAAGAAAGGATCCACACCGCCAACAATCCGATGAGGAACCAGCAGCAGGCGGGCTACGGAATGAACAAAGGGGTTTGCAAAAAGAAAAATGGGAAAGAGATGGGAGAAACGGGAATAAAAGGGGAGGCTATCTAGTCTTTTTTTTTTCAAAATTTTTAATTAGAGATATAATAGTCGGCCAAATTGGCTGTTGACAATTTGGTCAACAAAGTCCAGGGTTAAATTTGCACTTTCAGATTTTACAAGGTCATTCCTGCACTTTCGACCAAAATATAGGGTTAAAAATACACTTTGCTATAATTTTTTAATAATTTATTTAAATAAAAATTTTAAATGTATTAATATTTAAATAATAAAAAAAATTACAAGTTTTCGCATATAATTTAAAATAAGAATATTATACTTTATTTAATGAGTCTGTCTCTTGAAAGACGGTTTTTCCATAAGTTATGGAAAGACCAAAGTTTAAAGTGCAAATTAGAAGAAGTGAAGATAAAAATTTCGGGTTGTATGAATCGGGTTATAAAATTTATAATTACTACATGTTGCATAATAAAATTTTAATAGTGCAACTAAGACTTTTTACCTTTTATTATTCTAATTAAACCCCGTCTTTCCATAAGCTTATAGAAAGACAGTCTTTCCCAAGACTTTGCCTTATTTAATTATATATTATTCACTTAGTAAAGAAAAATACAATTATTTTTATTTTACTTAGAATAATTTTAATTTTTCAATGAACAAAATATAATTTTACAAAAATATATTTATATAATTATAATATATATTTCATATTATTAATCAATATATTATTTATAATTAATAGCAGCTTTGCAAAATTATTTTTAACTTTATAATAATATTTTTTCAAGAATGTTAAAAATTTTTATGAAGTAAATTAATGGTGAATATGTTGTATTAAATTAATTCTTTTTTATGATTTCTTTTCAAGAAAATGGGATAAAATGACAATTAGGTCGATTTGGGTCAAAATCCAACCCGACCCAACCCGTTTTGATCCGATCCACTTGACCCCAAATGGGACATTGACCCGACCTGATTTAAATGACTGGGTTAAAACGAGCCGGGTCAAACAATTAGAACACTATGTTCTTTGATCGTAAAATTTCATAATATATAAATTAAAACAATATCATACAAGATATTAAATTCATCGTAACATGGCTAAAAGATACTATATCTGGCAATAATTTGCTGCGGACAAGAAAATAAATTTCTACCATACTAAATATGGTCTTATATTTTTCTAAATAGAAATAAAGTGTAGGCCGAGTGTGCAAAGTTGAGAGTCAGATAGCCCAGAAAACTAAGGATGTGGATCATCGGGGGAGCCTGGTACGATAATGCTGCCAAATGTAAAACATACTTAAGCTGTAAGAAACCATTCTGCCCATTCTTTTGTATAAGGCTCAAAATCATATTGTTTTGGTCAATATATCAACATGAAAAATATTAAGATGTACTCCTCCGACCCAGCTATTTCTGCAAATTTTAACTTTTAAAATTGATTAGAATTCATTTTGACCATTAATATATTTAATTGTCCATATTTAAAAATAATAATATAAAAATAGATGTTAACACATTTCTAATGATATCACATATGATAATATATTATTTTAAGCGTTAATTGAAATTTACTTTTTTAAGTAACAAACTATGACTAAATGAATAGTAATAAGTGCAAAAATACCATTATTTTTGTTCGAAAATACCACAACATAGTTTATATGGTTTATACAGAAGGAACAACATGTATTAGGGATGCATAAATATACTAGATGCGATCAAATGACAATAACTAGATACACAATTGCGATTGCCATTTCTTTAAAACAAAAAAGAGCAAAGGGCTTTCTTTCTGAGAAAATTCTTGCTAATTCATCATGAAAAGAAGAGCACAAATTCTATTATAGTCTGTTTTTATCGTCATACTTTTCTTTCCGGCATGAAATGAATTATCACTATCTATTCATTAATTTTTTATTCTCTCCATACATTTTAACTTGAATAAAATTTAATACAAATAACTGTATGTTTTAGCATAATAGATGCACCCTCCGTCCCACAATAAACTTTCTACTTTCCTTCAATAAACTTTCTACTTTCCTTTTTGGAATGTCCCACTATAAAATTCCTAATTCTAAACTTTTGACATTTAATTATAAATATGTGATCATAACTCTTCCTTTCATTTGATTTATGTAGAGCTACTCTCATCACCCATTAAAAATATGCTTGTCTTAAAATTTGTGCTGGAAATAATTCGAAACTTTAAAATGGGATGGAGGGAGTAGATCGGAAAAGGAGTGGTACTCACCAGCCGCGGCATTGACCCATTTTTCGACCCCGTGATGTTCCGGAGGAATGGAAGAGGAAGATGGTCACAATTATATGCATCACATACAGCATATAGACCAGAATTGTATTCTTCGCCATTTGAAAAAGATGCCTCTTCTAAATTTTGATTCACCAATCTGATGCTTTAATAAATTCAGTAGCGCTATCGCTATCTTATATACCCGCAGTTACACAAAGTTGGCGGCTAACTTAAACCATTTTAAAAAACAAATGGAATAAAGTAACGAAGCCGTAGATGTCATTTACCATCGCTTTCAAAGAGAATACTTTTATATTGAAGCACTCTTTTCAGTTATTATAACCGTTTGGACGAGAAAGGAGTGAATTTGATTAATATTTGTTTGACTAGAACTAGTTGAGTTTGCGCGTTTGTGCAAAACTTAGTGAATGCAATAAACATTAATTGGAGCGAGTCCAACAAATTCTTTATAAGTTTCTCTAAAAGCAGGATGATTTATATATGTTTTTTATTAACTCCAACGGATTTTCATTTTGCATAATCATTCTACATAATACTGTTGGGCTTTCTTTCCTAATTCTAGAACTCTCCATTGATGGAAGAGGGGAGACGTTTCTAGGAAGATGGGGGAAGAATCTAGACTACCCTCCTAGAAGACTCTACGCATTTAATATGGTAGTTGGAGAGATGGAAGAGAATTTTAGAGCACACTTGACTCACCTATAAATGGAGGTCTTGGAGAATAGTTCATCATTCAATCTCATCCACTTCTATCTATAGTCATTTTCATTCCTTCTAGTGTGAGAGATCCACTCTTAGAGTGAGGAGTTAGAGAGAAGTCTTCATCCTCTCTAGTTAGTGAGTGTTCCACCATTGTGTGAGCAACCTTGTAATCTATCCTACTTGGGTGAGATATTTGTAACTCTACTATAGCCTCTTATAGTGGAAGATTTGAACTACATAGTCCCACGGTTTTTTCCGATTTGAATTTTCCGCGTTACCAAATCTTGGTGTCTCATTTTTCATTTATCATCTTGATCAGACAAAGAGGAAAATATTAATTTTTCCCAACAGTGGTATCAGAGCAAGGTTGATCGGTGTTAGTTTCTTGTGGGAGTCAAGATGGAGGCAAGTATCACTCATGATGGAGAAATGTTCAAGCTCATGGCAGAGAACTATGCCTATTGGAAGCCCATGATAGAGGATCATCTTTTTTGCAAGGATTTTACGAACCAATTATGGAGGAGACCAAGCCGGCGAAGAAGAACGATAAAGAGTGGGAGCTCCTGAATAGGAAAGCGGTCGCCATGATTCGTAAGTACATTAATCGTAGTTTATTTGAGCATGTTTCTACTTACACGAATGCCTTTGAGCTATGGACAAAACTTGAGTCCATAATTCAAAAGAAGATACCACGTAACAAAGCCCACTTAGTGAGGCAATTAGTCAAATTGGAGTACAAGGATGGCCAAAACATGATTGAGCACTTGAATAGCTTCAAGGTGCTCGTGAATTAATTGACAAATATTGAGATGAAAATCGACGATGAGTTGCAAGCCTTGTTGCTCCTAAGCTCACTACCTGAAAGTTAGGACACTTTGGTGGTCACGCTTAGCAACTCGGCTCCGGAAGGAAAGCTTACCATGGATGGCATCGCCGAAAGCCTAATCAATGAAGAATCATGGAGAAAGGAACGTGGCACAACCACCTACTCAGAGGCCAACGTGATCGAGAATCGAGGTAGAAGCGAGTCATGTGGAAGATATAGAAGTGATGGATGTGATAAATCACGAGGGCGGTCAAAGTCTCGCTCCCGAGTTTCTTGCTACTATTGTGGTAAGAAGGGACATAAGAAAGATGAATGCCGCAATCTCAAGAGAGACCAGGAGAATGGAACGGTTAAGCAGGACCAAATCGACCCAAAGAAGAAGGAGGATGAAAGCACTACTGCAGTTGCATCTATGGAGTGCGGTGAAGTCTTTGTCATTAACGACTATTTCAATTTCACCTATGGAGACAACCTTTAGATTGGTGATTCTGGTGCCTCTTTCCATGCTACCCCACATGAAGGGCTCTTCTCGTCCTATCAGCGTGGAGATTTTGGTGTTGTGAAGATGGGAAATCAAGTCACTAGTAAGATCGTTGGCTTAGGCGACATCATCTTGAAGACAAACACATGATGCAAGCTCGTGCTGAAGGATGTGCGATATATTCCAGAAATACGGCTCAACCTTATCTCGACAGGGAAGCTTGACAACACCAGGATGACTAGCCACTTTGGAGATGGAAAATGGAAGATCACTAGTGGTAACATGGTCGTTGGTCGAGGAAGAAATTATGGGTCCTTATATGTCATGCAAGGACAAGTCTTCAAGGGGGAGGTTAATGTTTCTCATGAGAACTCAAGTATAGAGCTATAGCACAAGAGGCTCAGCCATATGAGCGAGAAGGGTTTGCAGATCCTTGCCAGGAAAAACATCCTGCCGGACATAAAAGGTACATCACTTGACCATTGCACTGATTGTCTAGCTAGAAAACAACATAGAGTTCCATTTGTTAGACTAGCACACCCACGTACAAGAGAGCATATTCTTGACTTAGTTCACACTGATATATGCTTTATGACTGAAAGATATCTTGGTGGTGCATTGTATTTTGTAACTTTCATTGATAACCATTAGAGAAAGGTTTGGGTGATTTTGTTGAAAAAAAAGACCAGGTAGTTAAGGCGAGGGGTTCAAGGAGTTTCTCGCAAGGGTAGAATGTGAGACAGGCAAGAAGCTGAAGTCTGTTAGAGAAGATATTGGTGGAGAAAACTGCAGCCCATTTGAAGAATACTGCAAGTCTTATGGCATTCGACTTGAGAAGAACCGCCAAAGACACCTTAACTAAATGGAGTTTCCAAGAGAATGAATCTCACCATTGAAGAACGAGTTCGGTGCATGTTGTCCCATGGCAACCTCCCTAAAGCTTTATTGGGAGAAGCCGTGAAGATCGGTGTTGACACCATCAACATGTCTCTTTTGATGCCCTTGTATAGTGACATACCTGAGGACATACCGGAGGAGATTTGGTCAAAGAAAAAGGTAGCATATGACCATCTGAAGGTGTTCGGATGTCGAGCGTTTGTTCACATTCCTAAGAATGGGGGGGGGGGAGGGGGGAAGCTAGATTCAAAATCAAAGGAGTGCATCTACCTTGGCTGACCTAAAGATGAGTTTGGGCATCGGTTGTGGGATCCGACCCAGAAAAAGATTGTTAGAAGCTAAGATGTTATCTTTCTTGAGGACCAGACTACTTGTGATTGCAAGAAGCCGCGAGAAGCTCAGCCTAGACTGACCAAGGGGCACTGTGATCCAATGCCATCTCCGGTGGTATAAGATGATGCGGGAGTTGAGGGAAATCAGGATGAAGTGGATATCAATGATGAGCAAGTCACAACAGAGCAACCTTAGACAGGTGGAGCAATGGAAGAAACAGATGATCCAATAGAACTTGAGCCTCGGCGTTCCACTAGAGGGATGACCTTCATCCAGATACCCTCAAGATGAGTACGTGACACTCACCGATGAGGGGGAGCCTTAATATTATGCTGAAGCCATGGCAAGTGATTACAAAGATGATTGGGAAAAGGATACACAAGAGGAGATTTAGTCCTTACACGAGAATCACACCTATGATCTTCTGGAGCTACCGAAAGGGAAACGAGCTCTAAAGTGCAAGTGGGTGTACAAGATCAAGACCGAGAAAAACAATCCCAAGCCAAGGTATAAGCCTCAGATCGTTGTTAAATGATGCGATCAGAAGAAAGGTGTATACTTCGATGAGATATTTTCACCCGTGTGAGGATAATTTTCACCCGTGTGAGGATGTCATCAATCCGAGTTATGTTGGGGCCCGCTGCTAGTATGGATTTGGAGGTTGAACAACTCGATGTTAAGACATATTTCTTACATGGAGATCCTGAGGAAGAAATATACATGGAGCAACCCGAGGGATTCATACATCTGGGAAAAGAGTATTTGGAATGCCGCCTCGAAAGGAGTCTTTATGGTTTGGAGCAAGCACCATGCCAATGGTACAAGAAATTTGAATCCTTCATGAATCATCATGTATTCAAGAAGACGCACATTGATCATTGTGTCTTCGTGAAGAGGTACGATAAAGGTGACTTTCTCATACTCATGCTTTATATTGATGATATGTTGATTGTTGGGCAGGATAAAGTTAAAATCACTGCTCTTAAGAAAGCATTAAATAATTCTTTTGCTATGAAAGATTTGGGACCAGCCAGGCAGATTCTTGGGATGAGGATCACTTGAGATTGATCTGAAAGGCTAATTTGGCTATCCTAAGAGAGATATATTGAGAAGATCCTTGAGAGATTCAACATGGAAAAGGGTAAACCAATTAGTGTACCACTTGGCAGGCATTTCAAGTTTGATAAGAAATATAGCCCAAAAGGTGACGAAGATATGGGAGGTGTTCCATATTCGTCGGCTGTTGGTAGTCTCATGTCTGCCATGATATGTACATAGCCAGATATTGCACTTGCGGTTGGTGCAGTGAGCACGCACTTGTCAAAACATAAGAAGGAGCATTGGGTAGCTGTGAGATGGATACTTCGATATCTCAGAGGAATAACCAACCGATGTTTGTGCTTTGGAAAACAAAACCTGTGTTGAAGGGTGCACGGATGCAGACATGGCTGGAGACTTGGAGTCTGGAAAATCAACATCTGGATATCTAACTACCTTTGCAGGGGGAGCTGTGCCTTGGCAGTTAAAACTCCAAAAGTGTGTGACTCTTTCTACGATGGAAGTAGAGTACATTGTTGCCACTGAAGCTTGGAAGGAGATGTTGTGGATGAAGAACTTCCTGCGGAAATTGGGGTTAAAGCAAGAGAAGTATATCCTCTATTGTGACAATCAAAGTGCCATCCACCTAGCCAAGAATTCAGCCTACCATTCACGAACAAAACACATTGATGTTCGTTATCATTGGATTCGTGAGGTCTTGGAAGAAAAACAACTACAACATGAAATTGGTCTGACATAATGACTAAGGCATTACTAAGCAAGAAGTTTGATGATTGTTGCAAAGGTGCTGGTGTGGTGATCCCTTCTAATTAGGTCAGAAAGGGGAGATTTGTTGGGCTTTTCTCCTTAATTCTAGAACTCTCCATTGATGGAAGAGGGGATATGTTTCTAAGAAGATGTGGGAAGAATCTAGACTACCTCCTAGAAGGCTCTATGCATTTACTATAGTAGTTGGAGAGATGGAAAAGAATTTTAGAGCACACTTGGCTCACCTATAAATAGAGGTCTTGGAGAAGTGTTCATCATTCAATCACATCCACTTCTATCCATAGCCATTTTCATTCCTTCTAGTGTGAGAGATCCACTCTTAGAGTGAGGAGTTAGAGAGAAGTCTTCATCCTCTCTAGTTAGTGAGTGTTCCACCATTGTGTGAGCAACCTTGTAATCTATCCTACTTGGGTGAGATATTTGTAACTCTACTATAGCCTCTTATAGTGGAAGATTTGGACTACATAGTCCCACGGGTTTTTCCCGATTTGGATTTTCCACATTACCAAATCTTAGTGTCTCATTTTTCCATTCTTTTTCATTTATCATCTTGATCACACGAAGAGGGAAATATTAATTTTTCCCAACAAATACAAGGAAAGCACATCTTAATTGTACGTGGTTTTTAATGCTTTTGACATAGATAAGGAAATTATGTTTTAAATAAAGGTGTTTGATTATGTTTGATTTAATTTAAAAAACATTTTGACATAAATAAGGAAATTATGTTTGAAATAAAGGTGAATGATTATGTTATCATTAAAATTTTAATCATCCAAATTATTCCTTCTCTCTCTACCGATATAGAGAATGAAACAAATTTGTAAAATATGAACGGTTGATTTTATTGATGATACAAGGGTATGGAATAAAAAATAAAAAAGGATTCTATGGATTCTATCTAGGATACAAGATATACACAAAATATAACAAAAAATATCTTCTTAACACTCCTCAAGTTAGAGCATGTGGATCACGGATGCCCAACTTGCCAAGAAGAGTCTGAAATGCATATCGTCCAAGAGATTTAGTGAACAAATCCACAAGGTGACTGGAATTGTAAATATGATGAGTAACAACTTCACAGACTGAACCAAATCACGAACAAAATGACAATCAATCTCACTGTGTTTCGTACGCTCATGTAACATAGTATTAACTGCAATATGAAGAGCTGTCTGACTATAACAGTATAAGCACATAGGAGAAGAGTGTCCTATTCCCAAAGACCGCAGAAGAGACTTAAGTCAGAGCAACTCATAGCAAGAAATGGTCATAGTACGGTATTCTAATTCAGCCGAAGACGGAGAAACAGTAGGCTGTTTCTTTGCCTTCCAAGATATAGAAGACTTGCCAAACATAGCAAAATATCCAATCAAAGAATGACAAGTAATGGGACACGCAACCCAATAAAAATCACAAAATACATTAAGCGGAAGTGAATGCTTAGCAGAGAGAAATAGACTTTGACCTGGATGACTCTTCAAAAAAATGCAAAACCCACAATGCAACCTGCTATTGTGCTACACGCAGCTTCTCCATAATTGTGCCAAAGTGTGCACATAATAACTAAACTCTGGATGAGTGATTGTAAGATAAATCAACTTGCCAACCAGGCGTCGATATTGCACTGGATCATCAGACGCAGGGATATCTGTGCACGCCAAGTTATGTTGTTGTTCCATTGAGCGCATATATCCATTGACATAGAAAAATTCCATTAGGCCTCCAAGCAATCTAAATCCCCAATAAATACTTCAAAACGCCCAGATAATTCCTATGAAAACTAGAACAAAGATACTTCTTGAACTCAGCCATCAGAGTCGGAGAATAACTAGCAACAATCAGACCGTCAACATAGACCAGGACATGGAGTGAAACACCATCACATGGGTAAGTAAAGTTAGAGTAATTTGCCTTACTCTAAACAAAGCCAAAAATGCAGAGAGTAGCCACAAGTTTGGCAAACCAGTTCTGTGGCGCCTGTCGAAGACCATAAAGAGATTTGTGAAACTTGCAAACCAGATCAGGAGCAGGAAGCGTGTAACCGGAAGGTGGTCGCATATATACCTCCTTATCAAGATCTCCATGCAGAAACACATTTTGTACGTCTATCTGATGATGATCCCATCCCCGAATAACATCAACATCCAAAAAAAGACAAACCGAGCTCATCAAAAGTCTCAGTATAATTAGTACCCTCAATCTGACGATTTCCAAGAACAACCAACCGAGCTTTGTAACCATCAGATATATACTTGGTTCAAACACCCATTTACTTCCAATGGCATGTTTTCCATAAGACAAAGGGGATAGAGCCCATGTATTATTCCGCTCTAATGCATCAAGCTCATTTATCATAGCCACATGCCAATGAGAGTGATGAGAAGCCTCAGAATACATAACATGGTTGGAGCTATCTGTAACTGCAGCTAAAAATGTAGAATGCAAAACCAAAAAATTATTACAAGAAAGATAATCAGCAATAGGTAACGTGTACCTGAGGATAGTTTAGGAATGGACGAGAGAGCAGCAGGGGGGGTTTTAAATTACAAGTAGTAGGCATACATAATCCTTCAATTTAACTAGAAGCTGACGAAGATGAGTATTGGGAGGACGAGTAGGCCTTGGTGGCATAAACAACTCATCCTTGGAATCATATAAAATAAGTCTCAGGTCATAGCTTAGGAGGATCTGAATGCTGATCCGGAATGGCCAATCGAGGCTCGGACCGTGACTCGATTGGAGCCAGCCAAGGCTCGATAGATAGCGACTGGGACGCAACTGAAGCTGGCAGCGATGGACTTTGAGTTGGCCACAACTCGGATGTCAACTCCAAGGTGGGCGCCAGCTGCAAAGGTGACGATAGCAAGGCATCATAGGCGGTGATTGTAGCAAGTCAACCGAAGCAAGCAAGTTTGCAGCAGGTGCGTACAAAAAACAGCCTTCATAAAACACAACATCTCGACTCTCAAACACCGTATGAGACTCCAAGTCATAAAAATTCTAGGCTTTCTTGTCAATTAAGTACCCCAGAAAAACACATTTGCGACTTGGAGTGAAAAATTATCACGCGGCTTTGGAAGCTGAGAAGCAAAGCACAAACAACCGAACACTCGGAGACGGCTATAATCTGGTGCACAAACATAAAGAAGTTGATGACGCTAACAACTATTTAAAAATGGTGTTGGAGTGCGATTGATTAGGTAGGCAGCGATAAGAATGCATTCTACCCAGAAGTCAATAGGCAAATAAGCTTGGAAACAAAGAACACGAGCCACGTTCAAGATATGGTGGTGCTTCCGTTCCATGCACCCATTTTGTTGTGGCATGTAGACTGTAGAGGTCTTTCATCAAATCCCTTTCTCCACAAAATAAAATTTGAGAGGCAAAAACTCAGTTCCATTGTCATCCCGAACCCATTGTACAGGATGGAGAAACCGTGTTTGAACGAGAGCAAAGAATTCCTTCATCTTGACAGGTACTTGAGACATAGAAACTAAAATAAACCCAAACAACTCGGGCATAATAATCAACTATTGTTAAAAAAGAAAATGCTTCACTAGAAGAAGGCGAGCCATAAGGCTCCAAAACATCACAATGTATAAGTACAAATAAACGACTAGCTTGTGGAAAAGGTCCTACATTGCTTCAATAAGAGAAGAGTTATGTTAAGAGGTTATTGCAACCATTGAAAAGGAACTTATTGAAAAGCACAAACAACCGAACACTCGGAGACAGCTGTAATCTGGTGCACGAACATAAAGAAGTTGATGACGCGAACGACTATTTAAAAATGGTGTTGGAGTGCGATTGATTAGGTAGGCAGCAATAAGAATGCATTCTACCCAGAAGTCAATAGGCAAATGAGCTTGGAAACAGAGAGCACGAGCCACGTTCAAGATATGGTGGTGCTTCCGTTCCACGCACCTATTTTGTTGTGGCATGTAGACTGTAAAGGTCTTAAATCAAATCCCTTTCTCCACAAAATAAAATTTAAGAGACAGAAACTCAGTTTCATTGTCAGCCCGAACCCATTGTACAGGAAGGAGAAACCGTGTTTGAACGAGTGCAAATAATTCCTTCATCTTGACATGTACTTGAGACATAGAAACTAAAATAAACCCAAACAACTCGGGCATAATCATCAACTATTGTTAAAAAAATAAAATGCTTCACTAGAAGAAGGCGAGCCATAAGGCTCCCAAACATCACAATGTATAAGTACAAATAAACGACTAGATTGTGGAAAAGGTCCTACATTGCTTCAACAAGAGAAGAGTTATGTTAAGAGGTTATTGCAACCATTGAAAAGGAACTTAGAGAGATATGGGGTGACGATTGTGAGCAATAGTTGGAGCGATCCAACAAGAAAGCCACTCATTAATTTCATGACTACTTGTAAATGATATATTTTTCATCACAGATTTGATGAAGGAAGTGATTCTTAAGGTGGGTCATAAAAATGTGGTGCAGATTATCACGGATAATGCAGCTAATTATGAAGGGGCTGGTGAGATTATTGAGAGCATGTATCATCTCATTTATTGAACACCATGTGTTGTCCATATGTTGAATCTTGCTTTGAAGAATATATGTGCTCAAAAAATACGAGTGGAAATTTTGAAACTTTTGAATTGTGCAAGTGGATTACAGATGTTTATGGAGATGCTATACATAATAAGAACTTCATTATGAACCATAACATGAGGTTCGCCATTTTTAATAGGTTTTCTCTTCTTAAATTACTTTCAGTTGCTGATACTCGTTTTGCTTCAATTATTGTGGTGCTTAAGATGTTTAAACTTATTAGGATGGGTCTTCAAGCAATAGTTATAAGTGATGAATGCGCTTCATATAGAGAGGATGATATGAAAAAGGAAAATTCTATAAAGCATAGACTTGTGAATGATGATTGGTGGGATACGGTGGATTATATCATTGATTTCACAAGATCTATGTATGATATAATTAGATTTTGTGACATCGATAGAACATGTCTTCATATGGTGTATGAGATGTGAGACTCAATAAAACAAAACAAAAAATAAAAAAATAAATAAACAACCAACAAGAACACCAAGAACAGAGCAAATGCAAAAAAAAACCCAGTAGGGATCAAATCTGGAAAAAAAACATCAAATGACTGGATCTAGAAATATGATGACATTCACAACTACAACAATGGAGAAATCATCCGTATAAACTTATCTTCCAAAAACAAAAGCAGAAGAACCACAACCGAAGCAAAAACAACATGAATTCATACGAATCCATTCAATACTCACTACTACAAATTAGAGCTATCGTAACACTTTCCTTGCAATAGTTATTAAAAATGTTACAATAGCTAATAAAGTGTTACTTAAACTTTTGAAAAGTATTACATAAATATTGAAAAGTGTTCCTTAAAATTTAAAAAGTGTTACGTTAGATCTAACGTAACATCACCCAAGGTAATACTTGTAAAAGTGTTACTTTGGGTGCTATTGTACATATTGTTACTTGGAAGTATTCCATTCAATATGGAAACCGTATTTTACAAACAGTTACGAAAGTCTCACTCTAACTTCTCTCTCTAACGTTTCTCTCCCAACTCAAATCACCTACAGTCACTGATAACGGTCACCTGCAAAATTAACCACATCACCACATGCCAGAATCTACCTTCACTAATCTCGGCCACTCTGAAACTCGATGGCATCTCCGCCTCTAGGCATGAGCCCACTCTCCTATGCCACGATGGTGAATTCACAACCCAACACTCAATCCTCAAATCAGCCACCCAAGCTTAACCTAAATCCAACTATTGAGTTTAAAGGGGAAATCACGGTGTTATTCAAAGATGAAGAAATTGATATCCTACCCCAGCCGTTCTAGAA
The DNA here is from genome assembly GCA_037428765.1 of Rubia yunnanensis. Taxonomy (NCBI): domain Eukaryota; kingdom Viridiplantae; phylum Streptophyta; class Magnoliopsida; order Gentianales; family Rubiaceae; genus Rubia; species Rubia yunnanensis. The sequence goes on along the minus strand of CM075071.1, from coordinate 69,617,178 downwards.
ACACCTAATCGGAAAATTCGCCAGAGGTCACCCAACCCTAGAGTTCATCAGACAGTAATTTAAGAAGATTGGGTTCAAGGGAGACCCATCTATCATAGCGCTGGACCATGAGCATATCTTCATCAAGTTTCAACATGATAAGGATACTCAAAGATGCTGGATCAAGAGGAACTAGAACCTGGCCGGAAATCTTATGAAAGTGCTCAAATGGATAAAAGACTTCGACGTGAATGAAAAACCATTGATCATGCCAGTATGAGTAACCAATGAATTTTCCCTTGTCTATTTCCTGCATCCTGAGTCTATCCCCCATATTGCAAATAGATTAGGAAACTTGATTTTTGCTAACCCCCCCCCACCCCATGAAAAAACCTAACTAGGCCATCAATTATTAGAATGTGCATTGAGATGTATCTCACCTCTCCTTTCCCCAATAGAATTAGATTGAGATCCAAAACAGAGAGTAGGTGGTAAAATATTACCTATGACGACCATTCTTCCTACTGCTCTGAGTGTGCGAGTGTACCAAGATAGGACATTCAGACCAAGAATGCAAACCCTAGACTAAACCATGCCCCATCATTCAAATCATCCAGAAGAACATAGAACCCCAAGATCTAAACTCTATTAATCCACAACCCCAAATCTGGATTCCCAAAAAAGACCAGGAAAAGCCTACAAAACTTTCTAATTTAGACGAAGAGATTGACATGTTTGAAGATGCCTACAATATCTTCAAGGATCAGCAGACTGAACAAGGTAACTCACATATTCCAGTAAGAATCCGCACACCAGTCTCCTCCCCTAGCAACCAGCCCCTCCAAAGAAAGCCAAGGTCTAATTCACCAGTATGGAGGGTGAAGTCGCCAAGATCAGCTGAGCATAACCAAATCCCACCCAGTCAAAAATAGCCGCATATGGAAATCAACTGATGATATTCAGCGCAAGAGGACTACCATTGATACTCATCTTATGGACCGAAAAGTACTCACACAGGATTTACATCAATTCAGTATCTGCTCTCAGTCCCGCTGAACAAAGAGATGAAGTCTCATACTAACTATACTGATCCAACAGTGAATGCAATGGAAAAAGGTGAGCTTAAAATTTTTTCTCCCACTAACGAATTTCGATTCCTCTGAGTTACAGGGCCAGATTAATAACCAAGCAAACAACAATGATCTGGATATACTTGTTAACAAGAATACAGAAACAAATAAGGAAAAAGACGAGGGAAGCAGTACATGTATTTCTGAACCTAATGTTGATAGAAGCTTCTTTAGATCACCTAATCTTATTATGAATCGTTCAAAAAAGAAAAACATGGTTTCCTTATGAATTGAAAAATCATTACTTGGAATATTAGGGGAATTATGAAAGGACTAACAAGGCTTAAAAAACTAATCCACATACATAGATTGGAATAGCTAATTATCATTGAGCCTAAGCAAGACCTAGGTAAAATGGAGGAATTCATGATACATTTAGGTTATGATGAAGCTGTTGCACTGGATGATAGTCATATCTGGATCTTCATAAAAGACTCATTAAAGACTGATCTTATTGTTAAACATGAAAGGTTTCTGTAAATCAATGTCACTCATCTTAGCTCAGGAACTAATTTTAACACCATCTCAGTATATGGCCCTCACTCTAGGTCTACCAAGCTGCAAATGTATAGTGATTTAGACACAATCTTAACTAATCTGGACACACCCACCTTAGTTATTGGGGACTTCAATGCAATCAGCAGCATTAATGAGTATAGATGTAAAGGATCCCCAAGTGCCAACTCTATCAATGACTTCGATTGGTTTCTCACTAGTCACAACCTTAATGAAATCACTACGGCTGGGAATCCGTACATCTGGACCAATGGTAGAAAGTGGATAGAGTTGCAGTGAGACTGGATAGATCATTTGGAAACGTAAGCTAGTTTGACAATTTGTAAACTCCTCAGTTCAGACTTTTCGAAGGGGTAACTCGAACCATAACCCACTTATTCTGAATATTGTATTTTCTCATAAACAGTACCCCAAACCATTTAGATTTCAGTCTATGTGGTTTAATAGGATGGAATTTGTTAGTCTCATGAGAGAAAACTGGGAGCAGCCGCAGGACACACAGGGTATGTTAGGACTGACCTTAAAATTGGGAAGACTTAATTTTTTTCCACAAACTTGGAATAAAACCCAATTTGGAAACGTGTTTGATAATGTTCCGCAAGCTGAAAAGGTAGTACCTGAATTGGAAATTAAGCTAGATGTTGATTTTAGCATGTTGATTTTAGCCCCTACTGTTCACACTTTAGACAAGATCAATTCTGTATGCTCCAATCTTCTACGTGGTAAAACTGATCAAGGCCTTAAAAAACACTAGAAATCCTGGTCTTCTTTGTGTTATCCAAAGGATAAAAATGGCTTAGGACTTTAGGAAAATAATAGAAGGCTTCTCAGTTAAACTATGGTGGAAAGCTCAACAAGGCAAAACAATATGGGCTAACTACATCTGGTCCATAGCTGAAACTAACAAAACATCTAAGGCTTGGAAAAGAGTGGTGTCTGTTTCAAATTTTGTAGAAACAAACTCGATGATACTCATAGGAAAAGGGAGTTGTAATTTCTGGCTGGCTAACTGGCTCGGGGAAGGTCCTTTTATGGAAGAACTGGACACAATCAAGTGCCATCCCCTTTCCCCTTCTACAGGTCAAGGAGTTCTTGTTGCAAAAACAACATTACATATCTCATTTGCAGGGTAAAATACCGGAGCATGACCTAGAAAATCCTGCCAATGCAGTGATACTAATCGACAATGAAGACGAGATGATCTGGAAGCCAACTAATATAGGTAAGTTCACTCTTACATCGCCGGTCCAAGAACTGAGGAACAAAAGAAATAAAGTCCAATCCCTATCCCAGGTATGGCACAGGTATATCCCTCCTAAATTCTCAATATTTATATGAAAATATTGAATGGAATACTGCCATTTGATAATGTATTGTAGAGAATGGGAATATTCATTGCCTCTAAATGCCCTAATTGTCCTCACTTTGACTCAATGACGCACTTCTTTAATGACCGCCCTTTTGTATTGAGAATCTGGGAACATGTCTTTCATGGATTAGGAATTGCAACAAGAACATTTGATCACATATGTGATAGGTTCTCATGGCTCTTGTCTTGGAAATCTGGTTCTTCAACTAGAATTAGAGTCATACATACACTCTCATTTGTTACGTGTTGGTTGTTATGGAAATCAAAGAACAATAATACATTCCATGGTGCAACATATAGTTTTCATTAAATAATCACGCAAATTAATATTCTCTCTGCTCAAATCTTGAACTCGAACACTTTGTGTTGTGATGATGATTGCAAAGAATATATTACAGCTGGCATGCTACCCTCTTTGACCGGGAAACCAAAGCAAAATATTGTTTTAATTTCTTAAAGACCTCCTGATCAGGGGTTAAAATTGAACTCGGATGCTTCATATAAAATAAACTGTCAATCCAGGGATGGTTTTGTTATCAGGAACAATTCAGCAACATGTGTGGCTATGGCTTCAGAAACCATCCAAGCTCAGAATGCTCTCCAAGTTGAAGTCTTGGCAGCCATAAGATTAATAAAGGTAAGTATTCAACACCATTTTATACCACCGATTGTGGAACTTGATTGCTTGCAGGCTGTGAGGATAATTCAAAGAAAGTATGACCCTCCTTGGAAACTGAAGATTGAGCTCTGGGACCTATGGAATATGATAGAAGCATTGCAGATCACCATCCAACACATTAACAGAGAAGGGAATCAAGTTGCGCACGAATTAGCAATGATTCAAGTGACACAACTCACACGAATGGAGAAAATCAGATCCACATTTATGGGAGATAGACTTGGCCTTCCCACCCTCCGACAGTAACGATAGGAATTCGGCCCAAGCCTAACCTGAAGCAGTTCGTATGTGCACCTGGCATGTAGCAGGGATACCACATGAGTGGAGTCTTCTGCTCGCAGGAATCGTGCCCATATTAACTACTGAGATTAGGCCTACCGCTCATCATTGTACCATTAGCATAGATTATATCTTTAGATTCATTTTTGATGCAACTGTGTTGCAAGGAACAAGCTTTTGAGAGAAGTTCAAGTTACACTTGAACCTTGTAAACCAGGGAATACTTTCACCGTGGCTCGGGAAGCCTATATATTTCCCCCACTTTCTGGTGGTTTGAATAAAAAAATGTATTGTACTCCCTCCGTCCCAGCCAAATCTGCACACTTACTATTTGGAGGTCAAAGTTGTTAAAATTTGACCACATATTTGAGTAGATATATGAAAAATAATATTATCGTATGAGATATTGTTAGATTCGTCATAACATGTAGTTTCTAAATATCAATTTTATATGTGTCGTTCTTGTCCGTAGTTACATATATTTACAGTCAAACATATTTTTTGGAGACCGTAAAAAAGATTCTGTGCAAATTCCCCTGGGACGGAGGGAGTAACACTTTTACAAGAATGACCTTAGGTGATGTTACATTAGATTTAATGTAATACATTTTAAAATTTATGTAACACTTTCAATATTTATGTAACACTTTTTAAGTTTAAGTAACACTTTATGCACTATTGTAACATATTTAATTAGTGTTGCAAGACATGTATTACGTTAACCTTAGTTTGTAGCAGTGACTCAAGCATCAAACAAGAAAACATGTCATAAAAACTAAAACCCACACCATAAAACATCAAATCGTTGAGTCCAAAAAAAAACTCACAAAAATGATTAGAGTTTCAGGGGGGTTTTAAAAAAACAATAACTTACAAATTGAATGCCAACGACGCAACAACAACGATTAGCAACTAAATTAAACCCGTGAAAGAGGACTAAAGCGACGAGATGATTCTAAGCGACTTGGGTTTGTTTCTAATCGGAGATAGAGGCGAAGGGGAATCAGGAGAAAGAAAAGAGTGAAATTGGAAGAAAGGCAACAAAACGAACTTGCATATCTTTGGAATTGAGAAAAGGCGTAGAGGAGAGGAAAATTGAGGAGTGGAGGGATAAGGAGGAGAAATAATTGAGGAGAGGAATGAGAGAGTCGATCGTAAAATAGTCCACACGGTGGGAAGATTAAAAGGAGTCCACTCACATTAATTAACAACTAAACAATCAAACAATCTTGCAATTTAGGTGAAGTGCGGGGATAAAATTGTCCATTTACAGGCAAAATATGGGTTAAATTTGGTAATTTTTCAAAGTGTGTAATTTGAGATAGAACCATCCAAAAATAGAAAGCGGGCAATTTAAATGTGGCAAAGAAAATACTGCAAAAGAGGTCCGTTCATTGTTGTTGAAGAATTTTGCAAATGCAAGTCTGATTTAGCCTACTGATAAATTTACAAAATCGCACACCCCATCTTTCACAATCCACTACTCATTTTAATCCATTTTTTTCAATTCATGTTTAATTATAAATTTTAAATACAGTTATTGTATATATATAAATAAAATTATAAATAAATAAATATACCTTAAATATTATAATAAAAATGTGTAAATTAAACTCTGTAACGGAGGTAGGAATTCTATGAATTCAAGAGTACGCGAATTAACTACCTGATTGATCATGGCTTATAAATACTGCTATGTTTTTTCCATTTAGAAAGGTTTAATAAAGGTGGTTTGTCATAAACTAACGAACAATTTACACTATTTTTTTACTTTAAACATTTTATGTTAGACAAAGTTTTGGGAAAGAAGGTATTTTCATAAGCTTATGGAAAGTCGGGTTTAATTAGAATAGTAAAAGGTAAAAGGTCTAAGTTGCAATATTAAAAATTTATTATGCGACGTGTTGCAGTAATAAAGTTTATAACCCGATTCATGCAACTCGGAAATTTTATCTAAATTTCTTCTAATTTACACTTTAAACCCCAGTCTGTCCATGACTAATGAAAATACCGTCTTTCAAGAGACGGACTCTTAATTTTATTTTTTATAAAATTTAAGTATTGTATTTCAAAAGTTAATTAATTAATAATGTAGGCAAGGTATTGGGAAATACTGTCTTTCAATTGGCATATGGAAAGACGGGATGAATTAGAATTATAGAAAGGTAAAAGATTTTGGTTGCAATATTAAAGTTTTACTATGCAACTTGCAATAGTTATAAGTTTATGACCCGATTAATGCAACCCAAAAATTTTATCTTGATTTCTTCTAATTTACAGTTTAAACCTTGGTCTTTCCATAATTTATGGAAAGACCGTCTTTCAAAAGACGCACTTAATAAAGTTTATTTGAATATGAAAATATAAAAATATATTTTTTAATTTCTAAATATAGTATATAATTTAACAAATGCATTGTATAAGATAAAAATACATGAACTATCCATAATCTTATGAACAGACCGCGTATAACGAGAGCCACTCTTTACAATTTACTAAATAGTTGAAATAGATATAAAGTCGGTCCGACCGTCCAAAGTTGAGAGTTAAGGGTGTCGATCACCGGGGGAGGGTGGTTTAGGTGCCCTGCCAAATGTAAAACATACAAGTAAGATCTTCTCTCCACAAACCATTTTGCTCAAAATGGGTGTTTCTTTCTGTCAAAATCCCAACACTAAGTTGTACATCTAATATGACGATGATATTAACTTGAGTTCAACTGAAACCAGATTGGAGGGTCACAACTTGACCTTTTTGTAAGAACTCTGTTTGGTTAAAATTTGAAGGTTTGGGGATCCTTGTGACAATAGAAGATCGTGATTGATCGTGATTGATTGATTGTGATTGATTGTGATTGATTGATTGTGATTGATCTTGATTAATTTCTAATTAATCAAGATTTATCATGTCTATATTTAGAACTAGTCCATATTCATTGTATCATTCATATGTAAACACCTATATATTACTTTGTAAATGGTAATAGAAAATGAAGTTGGAAAATTCCTTTCATGGTATCAGAGCGTTGCTGATCCTCTCTCCCTATTTTTCAATTTTTTTTCGACCTCCCCTATTTCTTCTTCATTCGGCCGCCCCTCTCCCCTCTTCTTCTTCAATCGAATTTTTTTTCTCGATCACGACTGACAACAAGAATTCAGATAGGTTGTCCCTCAACACCATGATCCATTTACTCAATACGAAGCTGGATGCTAACACATACCTGCAATGGAAGCAGCAGGTTCAATATGTGTTTAGACCGCAGGGATTGTATGGTCATCTTGATGTTCTAGTCCCTGCCCAAATTTCCCAGTGATGCAGACACCGGTTTCCTCCTCATCTTCTCCGCCTGATGATGCTGCGTTTCTCAAAGCTAGAGAGGTCTTTGATAAGACCAAGGTTGTCTATGATGATTGGGTTGCTGATGATCAACGAGTCTGCAGCGTGCTTTATTCTTCTCTCTCTTCCGATGCCAAGAACGAAATCTCGCAGTGCACCACCGCGAAGGAGATGTGGGATGCCTTTGCCACGGCATATCAACACAGTACTGCCATTGCAGCCTTCAATCTCCGCCAACAGGCCGGCATCATCCGGAAAAATGGTACTGTTCATGAGCTTCACCTTTCCTTCATGAAAATTTTTGATCAATTATCTGTCATGGGAGAACCAGCTAGTAATCGTGAGAAATTTATTTGGTTTCTTAATGCTTTGGGGGCTGACTTTAAGCATTTTAGTGCACCTATTACTGCCCGTAAGCCTCTTCCTGATTATATGACTGTGGTTGATGAGGCTAAGGGATATGAATCTTTTATTGTTAATATGGAGAAAACACAGTTGAATAGTGTCCAGGGGCAAGTAAATTCTGGTCCAATTGCTTTTGTGGCTTCTGTACAGCAGCAGGGAGAAGCTGGTTCAGACCAGCAGCTAGCCGTGGGCGGCGCGTGGCCTCACACGCCGGCGGAACCCGCGCGTGGCAGTGGCACGTGGGCCCCACGCGCGGCTGGAAACGGCCATCCCGGTGGCTGACGTGGTGGCAGAGGCTCCTGGAAGGGTTCTGGCCGTGGGTCCTGGTCTAGATCTGCTGCATATGGGTCTCCAATTCAGTGTTATACCTGTGAGGGTTTCGGTCACATTGCTAGTCAGTGTCCTTCGGCCAATCCTCGCCCTATGGCTTCGGCTCCTCAGCCTTATGTTTGGCAGCAGTACTTGCCTTATGTTGGTCATGCTCCTCAGGCAGTTCAGGCTCATCTTGTTCAGCACTATCCGCAGTATGCTCCTCCGATGCTTCAGGCGCTTCCCACACCACCAGGTTTTGCAGCACCTCAGTATTCTGCTCCATCAGCATATCCCACTCAGCCATCTATTGATTCTGCCCCGAGTGTTGCTTCATCGATCCCTGACTGGTATATGGATTCAGGAGCAACTAATCATATGAGCTCTTCTGCTTCCAATCTATCGAGTGTCACTCCGTACAATGGTAACACTCTTGTCTCTGTTGGTAATGGTGCGTCTATTGCTATTGCTGGTATTGGTAATGCTCATATTAGTTCTACCTTACATTTATCTGATGTGCTGCTTGTGCCTGCAATTACTAAGAATCTCTTATCAATTAGCAAGCTTACTCGTGATCTGTGTGCTATTATTACCTTCGATTATCAGTCTTTTGTCATTCAGCACAAGGTCACCAGGGCAATTCTGGGGCGGGGACACGTTGAGGATGGCCTATATATGCTGGATCATGGTGAAGAAGCATTTCTGTCATTTGTTAGACAAAACAATAATAGAGCATCTTTTGAGATTTGGCATGCTCGATCGGGACATGTGTCCTCTAGCACTGTTTCTTTGTTGAACAAGAATGGTTATTTGTCTCTTACTTCTGTGCTTCCTAAACCTGGTATTTGTGAGTCTTGTGCTATGGCAAAGGGTCAGAAATTGTCTTTTGTTGAGAATTCTAAGCGCGCTGCTCATGTTCTTGACTTAATTCATTGTGCTTTATGGGGGCCTTCTCCAGCCTTATCTGGAAGTGGTTTTGCTTATTATGCTGTGTTTGTGGATGATTACTCGTGATTTACCTGGTTTAATCCTCTTCGTCGCAAATCAGACTTTGTTAACATCTATTTTCAATTCGAAGTATTCGTGGAGAATCAGTTTTCATCCCGCATCAAAGTTTTTCAAAGCGATGGTGGCACCGAGTTTATCAATAACAGGTTGCAGTTACACTTTGGGGCTCGTGGCATTCATCATTAGGTGTCATGCCCATACACTCCATAGCAGAATGGTAGGGCTGAGCGGAAGCATCGACACATAACGGAAATGGGGCTGTCCATGCTTCTCCACTCTCACATACCTATCTCATACTGGGATGATGCCTTTAGTGCTGCAGTTTTCACTATTAACCGCCTACCCACTCCTGTTCTTGATAACATCTCTCCTTTTGAGGTTCTATTTGGTCGGCCCCCGGAATACTCCAACTTTCATCCTTTCGGGTGTCGTGTGTTTCCATATATTCGACCGACTGCAGCTCACAAACTTGCCCCTCGCAGTCTTCCATGTGTCTTCATTGGCTACAGTGCACATTATAAGGGGTTCAAATGCATGGATACGACCTCCGGACGTACTTACATGACTCGACATGCCCGATTTGATGAGTCTCACTTTCCCTTTTCCGCTGTATCTTCGAAGGTTCAGTTTTCATCCCTGGATGTTTCATCTTTTTTGGACCCCACTGATTCATACTTGTCTATCACCATCCTTGATCCTGCTTCGGCTTCACCGACTTTGCCTTGTTCGGTGTGTCCAGATTCCTTGTCCACATCTGAGACTGTAGCACCGATGATTGCCCCTGCTGAGGATGTGGTTGTTATACCACCACGATCTCTTGCTTCTTTGACCACACTGACTGATCCCTCTAGTGGTTCGACTGTCCTCTCCAGCATCAGTTCCAGTTCAGCATCGGCCAGTTCCTCGGACGGTTCCTCTGGAAGTGCTTCTCCGACTCCTCAGGTGCCCCGTCCTCATCCCATGACCACTCGTTTACAGGATGGGACACGTGTTGCCCGTAATCTTGGCCCAGATTTTGTGGCAACAGGATTGGTTGCAGAACTTTTGGAGCAGAAGGAACCACGTCATTTTCGAGCCGCGGCGAAAGATTTAAGACGGGTTGCTGCTATGGATGAGGAAATGGCTGCTCTTCGCCGTTAGTAGACGTGGGAGTTGGTGCCTTGTCCTCCGAATGTTAATATTGTTGGCTCTAAGTTGATTTATCGGCTAAAGTAGCGTCAGGATGGCTCTATTGATCGTTATAAGGCCCGTCTGGTGGCCCAAGGATATTCTCAGATACCGGGGTTTGACTTTGATCATACTTTCAGTCCGGTGATTAAGGCTGCCACTGTTCGTACTGTCCTTGCCATTGCCACCATGAGGAAGTTGCCTTTACATCAGTTGGACGTCAAGAATGCCTTTCTTAATGGTGTTCTTGATACTCCTATTTTGATGGCTCAGCCGGCTGGTTATTAGGATCCTGCTCGCCCTCATCATGTCTGTCGCTTACGGAAGGCCATTTATGGACTCAAACAGGCACCCAGGGTGTGGTTTGACCGGTTCAGTTTGTTCGTCAGGCAGTTGGGATTTGTTGGCAGTCTTTCAGATCCTTCACTGTTTGTCTTCTCTCAGGGCACTATTGTTCTTTATCTTCTGGTCTATGTTGACGATATCATTCTCACTGGGAACAACAGTGTTGCTATTCGGCAGTTCATTGCCCGTGCTGATCGTGAATTTTCTGTCAAGGACTTGGGTTCTCTGATGAGGCCATTTTATGCGGTTATATTAGGGTTTTTAGGATTGGATTTTGTATAATTTTGTGCTCTACATGTGGCATTCTGCCTTGAAATCATTTAAGGAGGGATAAAAGCGACTTTGACGTTTTTATCACTTTTTAGATGATTTTGTGTGACAAGGTGATTTGTTTGAAGACTTTGAAGATTTGAAGACTTTGAAAGATATCTTTGAAGATTTGAAGACTTACACTTGGGCTTTTTGAAGATTTGAAGAAGTGAAGAGGTGAAGAAAGGAGAACAAAGCAACGGGTGAAGGATGGTCCAGGGTTTTCATAATTTTCCGAAAAGAATCAGCCTTCAAGAGTGGTACCATTGGATTCCTCTTCTCGAGCACTATAAAATCGACTACAAGAACTCCCAAAACGAATCAACGGTTCACCCGGGGGAAGCAAAACAAAACAGGGCTGGAGTTTACTGATCTGGTCGCGACTCGCGATGGAACTGGTCGCGAGTCGCGACGACAGCGTGAATTCAGCACTGCATCAGCATTTTCTCCCCCTTTTTCTTCCCCTATAAATACCTCTTCACCCCTTCTTCTCCACAGCTTCCAAGCCCGCCTTTGGGGCTCCAAAACCCTACTTTTCACCATTTTCTTCCATTTCTTCTTCTTTCTTTGTAGATTGTTGTTCTTTCTTTGTAGATTGTTCGCTTGAGGGGGGGGGTGTGACAATAGAAGATCGTGATTGATCGTGATTGATTGTGATTGATTGTGATTGATTGATTGTGATTGATTGATTGTGATTGATCTTGATTAATTTCTAATTAATCAAGATTTATCTTGTCTATATTTAGAACTAGTCCAGATTCATTATATCATTCATTGTATCATTCATATAGAACTAGTCCTATATATTACTTTGTAAATGGTAATAGAAAATGAAGTTGGAAAATTCCTTTCAATCCTCCAGCTCATCAAGGTGACAAGTCTTTCAAATAAAATAAAAATCTTTAGTTCGAAAATAATAAAACGACATTGTTTATACCTTTACAGAATGAACAACACATATTATGGGCACATAAATATATGTATCAGCATTATAGATGCGATCAAATGACACTAGTTAAATAAACATTTGCTATTTCCATTTTTCTTAAACAAAGGGTTTTCTTTCCGGCAAAATTCTTGCTAGTTATCATCATGAAAAGAAGAGCGCAGATTAAATTTTAGTTTGTTTAGTTAATGTCGTCATACTTTTCTTTATGATAAGAAACTAGTTAGTTTCATCTGCTTAACAATCTTTTCATTCTCACCACATATTTTATAACCCGCATAAAAATCAAGACAAAGAACGTGTCAGTTTTAGCGCAGTTAGAAACCAATATAAAATTTGTGAAAAGAAATAATTCGGAAAAGGAGCAGTAGCCAGTAGTGACCAGCCGCCGCGAAAATGGCGTTTTCGATCCCGTGATACAGCAACATATAGACCACTACTAATTCTTCGCCATTTGGAGAAAAATGCTTCTTCTAATTCGCCAATCTGATGCTTCAATAAAATCCATAGCGTTCTCTCTTATAGACACGCAATTAAACAAAATTGGTGATTAATGTAAACCCTTCTTCAAAAAACAAATCCTTCTTTAAAAAACAAATGGAATAAAGTAAACCAAGTCAAGAAGCCGTTACATGTACATTAAAACGACCTTTCTAGCTATTATAATTGTTTGGACGATGAAGGAGTAAATTTGATAAATATTTGTTTGACTTGAAATAGTTGAGTTTACGCGTTTGTGCAAAACTGAGTGTTTAATGCAATGGAGATTCATTACAATGCAGTTTCTGTAATTATTTGACAAAGTCGTGTATAAGACCGTCTCATAGTGAGATCGGAGATTAAATTGCAAAGATTTCAAGATGGAGTTTCATATTGATGTCTTCAAAGTTCAGAGATTTAATGTGTAATTGTGATAATTTGTAATTTAGTCCAGTTCTATTAGTTTTTTGCCCCCGAATTTAATTTTCTCTTTTCCTATTTTGCCTCTAGTCCTTGGTCTCACCATGAGACGGTCTCACAAGAGACGGGCTCTAATTATTTTAGGTTTAAAAATATAATTGTTAAATAAAACCAAGGAAAAACTACCCCTGCGTATTAGAAGGATTTGTTTCTTAAAGCTTTCTTATAAATCAAGAAAGTGGACTAGGTAAAATAACTTGTATAGTTGCGTGATTAATCTGAGATTACCCCTTACTTTCTTTTTCAACCTTATTTGACAAGTGAGAGAATTCTAATTTCTTATTATATATATAAGCATGCATATATTATAACTTATATTTGATTATGAATTATACAGTAGAGTTTCTTTTTACACCATCAAATAGTATCAGCCATCGACTGATTATTAAATATTCACTAAAAATCGCTAATTCAAACACCTAATCAAATAAGCTACTACAATCAATTAGTCAAAACATCTAATTGATACTATCAATAAACATTTATCAGTTAATTTTCGAACAGGGCCATGGATCAGTTGTGAAATGGATTGCTAAAAATTATAATACTAGTAGATTTTACGAAGTTCTTGTTGTATCTTGATCATGCTATTAACTAGTAATTAATGCAGTCTTACAAACTATCAAAACCAGAATAATAAAAAATTAAGGGAAGAATTAAATCAAGGATGACCTGAGGGAGAGCCGGGTTTGGGAAATTCAAGAATGTAAATTATATCGTACTCCTTAAATAATGAAACTCTATATAAATACATGCCTAAATAATACCGGGTATTAAATTTTACTGCAAAGTACATTTGATTACTGGGATACATTGTGAACATACATGATCGCAGAAGAGTAAAATGGGATAATTTTTCTTAACAACGTACGTTACATCCTTTTATAGACAAAGTACATTAAGTTTAATGATCGAGTACAGATTAAGTTCAACGCTGGACAAATTCATATCCTGATCAAATATTGTGCTAAATTTCACATCCTCGCTGAATAGTCTTAGAATGGGATGACTAAAAGATATTTATCTAGTAATAATTTGCAGGGTACGAGAAAAAAAAAGATTTAAGGGTGCTGTACCTTAGTAAATGTGGTTTACTCGTAATTGCATAATTTAAAATCGTAGAAATAGAATTAAATTAGTCTTGTCTGACCGTACAAAGTTGAGATTAAGAGAGCCCAGAGAGCTAAGGATGCGGACCAGGGGGAGAACCTGGTGTTTTTACTCTGCCAAAAAATATAAAATTGTATCTCATAAGCATACACAATAATAAAAAACAATATATAATTAAGTAAATCAAATGACAATAATTTTCGATTTCCACTCTTGTAAATGAACAAAATAAAATAGTCTTTTCCTTTTCCAACGGAAAGGTAATGAACAAACTGTCAGACGGAATTGTTTTACAAAAATGTGACAAGATGGTAATTTGAACTCACCCGGTGCTGTCAATCAATTTTCGGCCCCATGAAGTTCCGGAGGAGTGGAAGAGGAAGATGATCATCAGATACAACATATAAACCAGAATTGCATTCTTCCCCATCTTCGCCATTGATCGATTAATAGAAAGAAAAAAAATGCTTCTTCTAAATTCACCAATTCGATGTTCCAACTATTTTCATAGTTCTGTTCCCTTTATACACACACAAGTGAACTCCCTTCGGAGTAGTAGGACGTTATACATACATGAAAATGTCAAAAGTCTTGAAGTGCAAGTACAAATAAACTAATAAGACTTTAAAAAATGTGACTAAGTAAACCTAAAAACAAAGAGTCGGTCTCTTGTGAGACCATCTCATGGTGAGACCAAGGACTAGAGGTAAAATAGAAAAATAGCAAACTAAATTCGGGAGCAAAAAACTAATAGAGTTTGACTAAATTGCAAATTATTACAATAACACATTAAATCCCTGAACTTTTAAGGCATCAATATAAAATCACATCTTAAAATTTTTGTAATTTAATCGCTGGTCTCACCGTAACCGTAAGACGATCTTATACACGACTTTATCAAAAACAAATGGAATCAAGTGACAAAGTCAAAAAGCCCACCATATTCTTCAAAGAGTATATTGTAAATAAATAAATAATTATAATTGTTTGGATGGGAGGGAGTGAAATTTATTGTTTGACTTGAAACAGTTGAGTGCGAAACCGAGTAATTGTAACGGAGATTCATTCCATAAATTAATAAAAGTAATGCAGTTTCAGTTATTATTTTAGTTTCGCAATTATGATATTTTTACTATAGCATACGAAGAACGAACTAACCCGATTCCCTACGTGTGAGAAGAATTTGTTGCTTATCATTTATTTCAAACAAAGTGTCTCGCAGTGAGATCAGTGATTAAATTGCTAAGAATGTATTATGGAGTTTATAATTAAAGATTTTAAAAGTATAGGGGCTTATTATAAAATTTTACTATTTTATATTTAAATCCACGTATAAATATCAATCTTCCCTCATTATTCCCTCATATTTTTCTGAAACCTTTCTTCTCTCCCGCGAAAAAAACCTTCATATTCTCTTTCATTTTTAAATCAATTTCTCTCTCTCTCTTCTCCTTTTCTCTTCCATCTTCTTCAATTCTAACTCATTTTCTTCGATTTAACCCCTCATCATCTCCATTTTTCTTCCTCTTTCTTGTGCACAAAGATTCGTCACAATTTTTGGAGTTTTCTGACAAATTTTCTGACGATTTTCAGGAGTTTGAACACTATATAAGCTTCGTTTTGTGTTGATTTTCGAAGGTAATGTCTTTCGTCAGAGTTTTTATGCATATTTTGTTATTTTTTCTATTTTTGTTTACTTTTTTGGTTGATGTGATTTTCTTGGGTTTATGTTGTTCAATGTGTTAATATTTGGAATTTATCTATTTTTTGTGTTTTATGAGTTTTTCTTACGGATTTGTGCTAATATTTGTGTTATTGCTGGTGTTTGTTAGATTTCTAAGGAGTTTTGCATCACTGCCACTGCAATCGAGAAGGAAGAATCGTTTGTAAGTTTTCTGAATTTTTGACCCTAATGTTTTAGCTACAAGTATTGATATTTCTCGTTTTCAGTGTGATGTTTCAGGTTTTAGGCATTAAGTACTGTTATCAATGTTTTTGTGATGTTTTAATTTATGCGCTTGATATTTGTGGTATTTTTATGCTTAAGTGTGTAATTGATGTTCAGTTTTGATTGTGTGTGTGATATCTTAGGATTTTGTTACAATTTGAGCTAGTTTTTGTGGTGTTGTTGATATTCCTTATATGTCTCAGAATGCTTTTGCCACTTTTGCTGCAATCAAGAAGGAAAAAAATATGTAAATTTTATAATTTTGCAGATGTGACTTTTTAAATACTGTTGTTGACTTTTCAAGTTTTATGTTTGATCTTTCATGTTTATGTTTTAAGTATTATTTATCTGTGTTGGTGTGATGGTTTAATTTTAGTTTTTGATACTTGTAGTGTTTTAAGTGTGCATTTGATGTTGAGTTTTATTTTTTTGATTGTGTGTTTGATATCTTAGGTTTTTATTACGATTTGTACTAGTTTTGTGTTGTTGTTGTTGTTTCTTAGATGTGTAAGAATGCATACCCACTGTTGATGCAATCGAGAAGGAAAGAGGATCTGTAAATTTGTTATTTTGTAGATGTGACATTTTAAATACAGTTGTTGACCTTTCAGGTTTTATGTTTAATCTTTTATGTTTAGGTTTAAAGTACTGTTTATCTGTGTTGGTGTGATGATTTAATTTCAGTATTTGATGCTTGTAGTGTTTTAAGTGTTCATTTGATGTTGAGTTTTGTTTTTTTTATATTGTGTGTGTGATATCTTAGAGTTTTGTTTCGATTTGTACTAATTGTTTGTTGTTTTTGTTGATATTCCTTAGATGTCTAAGAATGCTTTTGCCACGGTTTCTGCAATCGAGAAGGAAAGAAAATCTGTAAATTTTATTATTTTGCAGATGTGAATTTCTAAATACTGTTGTTGATCTTTCAAGTTTTATGTTTAATCTTTCATGTTTAAGCTCTAAGTACTGTTTATATATGTTAGTGTGATGATTTAATTTCAGTGTTTGATGTTTGTAGTGTTTTAAGTGTGCAATTGATGTTCAGTTTTGTTGTTTTGATTGTGTGTGTGATATCTTAGGATTTTGTTACTATTTGTGCTAATTTTTGTGTTGTTGTCGCAGTTTCTTAGATGTCTTAGAGAACTTTCCCACTGTTGTTACATTCAACAATGAAGTAGGGCTGTAAGGCTTCTTTTTTTTAGATGTGATATTTTAGATACTATTGTTAATATTTCAGGTTCTATCTTTGAGCTTTCACGTTTATGCTCTAAGTATTATTTTGTGTGTTGGTGTAATATTTTTAATTGAAGTGTTTGATACTTGTGGTGTTTTCATATTTAAGTATACAACTGATGTTCAGTTTTATTCTTTTGATATTTTAGTGTGTACTGTTTGATGTTTTTAAATTTTAATATTGATGTTTTCAATACTCTAATTGATGTTTTTCAATGTAGTTGTAAGTGATGTTATGTGTGCTATTGTGATATTTTAATTTCAGATATTGGTGTTTTAATTACTGTATGTGATATTTTCTGTTTATTTCACAGGAATACCTTCCAAGACAGAGCTCTATGATGTCATTGATGAGATATTAAAAAAATGCTAAGAGGAATCATGCTCCCGAAGGTGTTCCCTTGAACAGAGAACCGTAGTCGACCTTTGATCATTGCTTTGATGGAGTAGAAGAGCCATAATCTTCGAAACCAGCATGAGAGAAGGCAAGTCTGTGAATAAGCAAGTAACGAAGGAAAATAAGTGAGGGAAAAGAATAGAATTTGATTGTTTGGATGTATTTTGCGATAATGATGTTTTATAAATATTGGTTTATTTGTTAGAACCGAGACACTAGATTATTGTAGATGTTTTAGGTTGATTTGGATTTTTTCTACTTTTATGTTAGCTAAATGTTAGGGCATTTGAACCTTTTTGTAATGAATGATCTTTAACAATTATTCAAATGCAACAATAGTGGAATGTATTAGTGCATTTGAGCATATGAATATCTTTTTTAAATCAACATCTTCATCAATACTTTTGTAAATATCAAACAAAAATATTGGACCATTACAGTGTAAGAGTGTAACATCACAGTATGACAGTAAATAATAATCAAGTCCCGACAAGTTAATTTTAGATGAACAGAAGCTTTTTGCGAAGCTTGATGTGAAAATGTTGAATGAACCAATAATCTTTAGTGACTTGAAACTGGTTTCAATCGAATCTGCAACAAATTGAAATTTAGTGATTTAATTGGAAAATGATGGTTAAAAGGTTGAAATTTGTCAATTTTTTGGGCTTCGTTTTGAGTGGGACCCAAAAGGATTTGGGTCAGTGGATGTTATTTTTGGGTTCTGCTCCGCGAGTACTTAAAATTGACTATTTAAACTCTCAAAACGGATCAAGTGTGAATGAGATATGGATGTTTGAAATGCCACTCTTGAAAGAGAAAAACATGGGTGGAAATTAGGCCAGAATAATTTTTTCTCTAGACTGTTCAAAATGCGTATGGACCGCGTGAAAGTCTGGAGAAGGCCAAACCACGTAGTATATATGGAATTGCTTGTGTGTAATTCTTAGAAGATAAGAACGAAATACTTTCATATTTATTGAGATATCTTATTTAAAATGAATACGCGGTTTACCATGTTTAATATCTTGAAGAATATTTGTGCAAATATTTCTTCCATTTCCAGCAGATTTGATTCAAGTATTCATGGAATGTCTCGGATTTTGTGAGTTGGTGATGGGAGAACATTCTTCTCTAGTTACAAAAAATCAGAATATCATGTTTCCATGATTAGAGTATAAATAGAGCCTCTAAGTCAGTCAGAAAACTTGCACAATTTCTTAAGTCCCTCCATATTCTAAACTTGAGTCTTCTTTCCGTCTTTCTCGAAGTTTGTCTGTTTCTCTGTCGAGGTGATAGTCCTTCAGGACTTGTGTGAATCCGAGGTAACTCTTACGTGTTAATTGTTAGCTTCGATGGTTTTACCTAGGGAACGATATCCACGACGGGGCTCATTCGTTTCAAGGGCAGCGAGTTTGCTCACGATTCCCTATCAATTTGTTATTGCTTGAAACATGATTTATTTCTCCCATGTATTGCTTTAATTAGTCGTAATTTAAGTTTTCTGATTGTATGCCTGAATAATTAATAAAAGTATATTATTCTTGCTTATGTAAATTGCTCGTTCAATTTTTATTATTTGATTTTTGCATGATATTATCAATATATGTCCAATAGTCTTGAAACGAATGACATTTTGTTGAATTATACTGATTCGGAAATTTCATGTCGAATGCTTGATGTTGCGAATGAAATTGCATACTATATTCTGTTCGAATTTAGATTCTACTCTACAAGCCTTAAATTTGAGTGAATTGTGCATGGAAAATTGATACAATATCTTGATTGATATGAAGATATTCTTGTATATATTGTCTATATTTAGAGTAGGCTAGATACAATGAATGTATAGCTCTTGTACTCTATAAACTGTAACACCCTCACATCAATGAAATCATTCTGAATTACACATTCAGAGATCGAAAAATCTCTGACCTACGCCACCATGATCCATTTGTTGCCGATCAAGCTCAACACCGGAAATTTCATGGCATGGTGATCTCAGGTGCATGTGTTGTTTCAATCTGCTGGGTTTTTTGCGTACCTCGATGGTTCTCTACCAAAACCCAACGCTTCTGTTGCTGGAACGTCGGATCCCTTAGCCCTCATGCCGGAGGCTTGGAGGGCTTGGACGGCGCAGATTCCTTCAGGCCCTTCTTCGATCGTCGCTCACCAAAGAATCCATTTTAGTAACGATCGGCTACGAGATTGTTCAGGCCATGTGGGAGGCTCTGGTGGTGGCTATCGACAACACGTCCGATGCTTGGGAGTTGCAACTCCGTGAAGAGCTGCACACAATCCACCGCGGCTCCTCCACTGTCATGGAATATCAACGCCGCCTCAAGACCATCACCGACGACCTTGCTTCTGTTGGATCTCCAGTCGACAACAAGGATCGCGTCATGATTTTCCTTCGCAATCTCGGCTTAGCCTTCTCCAATTTCCAGGCGGTGCAAATGTCGCAACCCCAGATTCCGGCGTATGCCGACGTTGTCGCAAGGGCCAGAAGTCACGAGATCTTCCTCGCTTCTGGTGGTTCTCATGCTGACATGGGTTCTGATCCTGCTCCCGTCGCTTTTGCAACCTCTGCACATGCATTTTCAGGTGGTTTTTCCTTGAACTCCCAGGCGCGTGGCCAACACGCACCACCGACAGGCGCATCGAACCCCACGCGCGGCCGATCTAGCGGCGGTTCTGGGCGCTCTTGTAATTCTGGTCGTGCAGTTGGTGGTGGTGCTCCTCTGGTCAATCTGCCGGTGGTGGTGGCGGTGCTCATCGTAGTAAATGAAGGTGGAACCCCAAAAGCCAACTTTGTTATGAATTTGGTCACACGGCTCGCACTTGCACCAACCCAAATCCGGAGTCTGCAAATCTTGCTGATGCTTTTCGGTCATCGGTGTCTCTCGACAATGCTTCTGACTGGTATCTAGACTCTGGTGAAACCAACCACATGGCTTCCACATCGTCTGGTCTTGATAGCATCACTCCCTATAACGGTAACCATTCTTTCGCTATTGCTAATGGTAGACATGTTAAAATTACTCATATTGGTAAGCGTCGGTTTTCTCATGATTTATGCTTATCTGATGTGTTGGTGGTACCTGATATTACAAAAAACCGTCTCTCCATTAGTAAACTGACAAGGGATTTAAATTTTGTGATATCATTTGATGAAAATTTGTTCATTATTCAGACACGGTCCAAAATGGAAATCGTGGGCCGAGGACGATGTGAGCAAGGTATTTATGTGCTAGAACAAGGTGGTGTTACTTTTGTTGCTTATATTCAAGCAAATAAACATAGGGCGTCTTTTGACATATGTCATGCTAGACTAGGCCATACTTCCTTTTCAGTTATTTCATTATTGAATAAGTTCAACCTAGTTAAGGTTACAACTTTTTTGCCTACACCCTCTTTATGTTCTTCCTGTGAACGAGCTAAGGGAAAAAGGCTTTCATTTATGGATAATCCCAGACGGGCTGTTTCTTTACTTGCTTTAGTACATTACGACTTATGGGGTCCTGCTCCTATTTTATCAGAAAGTGGTTTCTCTTATTATGCGATCTTTGTGGATGATTTTTCGTGCTTTACTTGGTTTTATCCGTTGAAGCGGAAATCAGACTTTTTTGAGACATTCCCGCAATTTCAGAACTTGGTTGAAAATCAGTTTTCCTGCTCGATTAAGGTGTTTCAAAGTGATGGAGGCACTGAATTCACTAATGCGCGTTTACGGGCTCATTTCTCTGCTAAGGGAATTTTTCATCAAATTTCTTATCCAGCCACACCAGAACAGAATGATAGAGCCGAATGCAAACACATGCATATTATGGAAATGGGATTTTCAATGTTGATGCACTCTCAGCTACCCCACTTACTGGGATGTTTCCTTCACTACTGCCACTTATACCATCAACCGTCTCCCTATGCATGTTCTTCACAATGTGTCTCCCTACTTTCTGATCCATGGCCGTCATCCTGATTACTCTAACTTTCATCCTTTTGGGTGTAGAGTTTATCCTTATATACGGCCGTTTGCACCCAATAAGCTCGCTCCTCGAAGTGTTCCATGCATTTTTGTTAGTTACAGTACGCAGTACAAAGGTTTTCGTTGCCTTGACCTCTCATCCAAGAAGGTCTATCTCACTCGCCATGCCTGTTTCGATGAGACCTCCTTTCCAACAGCTGCTGATTCTACTTCTGCTGCTCCGGTAACCTTGGATGTGTCTATCTTTGCAGACTTGGATGATCTTATCTTGTCGGCAAACTCGACTCCAGCATCGTCGGCAAACCCGACTCCAACACCGTCGCCGACCTCAACTCCTGCACCGTCATCACTGCCATCCCCATCTCAATCTCCAGCACCGTCTGCTTCCTCTCCGTCGCCTTCACCACCACGATCGATTCACCGTATGACTACCCGTTTGCAAATAGGCAGTCTTACTGCTAATCGTCAGTTTGCTGATTATGAGATGACCGGACTTCTTGCTGCATTGCTTGCCGAGACTGAGCCGCGAGGGTTTCATTCCATTGATAATTATTCCCTGTTGAACTTCTGTCATGGATGAGGAGATGCAAGCTCTCTGCCAGCAACACACTTGGGATCTTGTTCCTCGACCCTCAGATGCTAATGTTGTTGGATCCAAATGGGTTTATCGTCTCAAGCATCATCCTGATGGCTCTATTGACAGGTATAAGGCTCGTCTTGTTGCCCAAGGATTTACTCAGCTGCCTGGGTTTGACTTTACTCATACCTTTAGTCCTGTCGTTAAAGCCTCCACTGTCCGGATCATCCTTGCTCTTGCCACGACCTTCTCTTGGCCTCTTCATCAGCTTGATGTCAGGAACGCTTTCCTTAATGGTGTTCTTGATTCTCCAGTTTACATGGAGTGACTAGCTGGATTTTCTGATCCTATTCATCCAAACTTTGTCTGTCGCCTTCGGAAAGCCATATATGGGCTCAAGCAGGCTCCTCGGGCTTGATTCCAGCGTTTCAGCTCCTTTCTTCTCCATTTAGGGTTTACGTGCTGTTTAACTGACGCTTCACTGTTTGTTTATACTCGAGGATCGACTGTGCTATATTTGTTGGTGTATGTTGATGACATCATCCTCACCGAAAATAACTCTGATCTCATTCGATGGTTCATTGCTCGTGCTAATCGAGAGTTCTTCATCAAAGATCTTGGTTCTCTTCACTACTTTTTGGGCATTGAAGTTACTCAATCTTCTTCTGGGCTGTTCTTGGGGCAAGCTAAGTACGCTATGGAGATTTTACAGCGAGCTGGTATGACGGATGTTGTGCCTGTCTCTACACCGTTTGTGCCTGGTTCGCAGCTTGTCACCTCTGTTGGTCCTGAATTCTCAAATGTCAAGCTTTATCGCTCACTTGTTGGTGCACTGCAGTACTTGACAATCACTCGCCCAGATTTATCTTATGCTGTTAACTCTGTCAGCCAGTTTCTGCAGTCTCCTAAGGATGATCACTTTCAAGCTGTAACTCGCATCCTTCGCTATGTTCGTGGGACGCTTCACTATAGACTTTCATTCCATCCTTCGCCTGCTGGTCTTCTGATTCTTGGCTACTCTGATGCTGATTGGGCTTGTTGTCTTAAGACTCGCCGCTCCACCTATGGCTATGCCATTTTCCTTGGTGGAAATCTTGTCTCTTGGAGTGCTAAGAAGCAACCTACTGTTTCTCGATCCAGTTGTGAATCCGAATACCTTGCCATGGCCAATACTGCGGCTGAGTTGGCTTGGTTATGTCAACTGCTACGTGAGCTTTGGGTCCCTCGATCTTCCACTCCGCTACTGCTCTGTGACAACAGTAGTGCCACTTTTCTGGCTCAAAATCCAGTTGCACATAAGTGGGCTAAGCACATCGACTTTGACTACCACTTCGTTCGTGAGCTTGTTACCTCTGGGAAGCTTCGTGTTAGTCATGTTCCCTCTTCTCTTCAAGTGGCTGATGTTTTCACTAAGGGACTGTCTCGCCCGCTCTTCGAGTTGTTTCGTTCCAAGCTTTGCATCTCCAGCAATCCGACGCTTTGCTTGACGGGGGGTGATAGAATATCTTGATTGATATTAAGATATTCTTGTATATATTGTCTATATTTATAGTAGGCTAGATACAATGAATGTATAGCTCTTGTACTCTATAAACTGTAACACACTCGCATCAATGAAATCATTCTGAATTACACATTCACAAAAATATATATTCTAAATATGCATTAAGGAAATTGCATGTTTATGCATGCCGGAAAATGTAAATATTGCATGTGGCCTCCTTTTCAGGAATTGCATGCCAAAATTTCCTAATGTAATGTATAAAAAAATTCAACGTCTTATGTACGAAATTGCATGCGTAATTGGTGTAAAAAATTGCATAATATTCAAATTCTGTTTGAATTCTATCTGCAATTTTGTTAAAATTTTGGATATTCATCGGTTTAGCAGTGTGTAATGGAACCACCTCGAGAAATTTGTTATGTGTAGTGATTTAAAAATATTATACTACGATATTAGATGTGTACGTATATTTAACGATGAATATTTTTTGTATCTACATATTGGTGAATTCGAGTATACACGGTTGTATCTGTTGGAAGAAAACTTGGCATGGAGATACATCAGGAATTGCTTGACAACATGAAAGAGTCAAGAGTTATAACCACAGTTTTTGAAACTATGGTACGTATACACGTTAATTAAAGTGAATCATGGCATATGCTATATATACATATATTGCTTGGATTATATTCGATAGCCATTTCCGTGAAATGTGGATGTGAACATGACTTTGTTACAAAGAGAGTTATGTGAATAATATTTGCACATATATGTCCAGTACACTATGGCTACCGAATTTGATAGTGAATGGATTTGGTTATATCAATCCCTTAATTATGTGGAAAAATGAGTTAAGCATGTATGTTAAATTACATGGCGTAATTGTGGAAATATGTTAATTCCGTAATATTCATGCTTATGAGATTAAACGTTAATATGGTAAGAATCATATTTGATTCCTTGCATGAAATATTGGATTAAATTTAGGAAAAAAAAGCCATGAATTTAGAATATGGGATCATACATTATTATTCAATTACATGAAAGCAGTGCATATGGTGCCCTTGAAATGTTAGAGTATTTGCTTAAATACTTGATCAAATGTAGAAATATCTATTTTGCATGGTATAATAATTTGGTTGTGTGGGCTGCCCATGTTGGTTAAAGTTTTTAAACCATATTTTTATGCGGATATGCTGCTAGGATTCATGACTTTTATATGATTGGTCTGAGAATCTCATGCAATAAAATGATAAATTTCATTTGCACTTAAACATGAAATCTCAAACCAATCATATTTTTTTGGCTATTTGCAAATCAGCCCCTAAACTGTTGTAGGTTTTGAAAAATTACCTCGAAACCAAAGTATTAATTCTTTAGACCCCATATTCAAAATCTTACTATAATTATATTTCTTTATTTTTCCATTAATCACTGGTCTCACCATGAGAATGTGTTGCAGGAGACGGACTCTTTATTTCGACTATAATTATTTTCTTCTACGTGTCCTCTTTCTTAACTATTTCTGTCTCATTTCAAATTGCACACTTTAACTTTCAGTAATTGACTCGAAAAATGTTTGATTCTTAAATCTTTTATGAAGAACAATTAAAACTTGTGAAAAGTTGATATTTTGAAAATACATGTTATAACAAATCTAATCAGGTATCTCTCAATAATATTAATAGCTATACATTAATTCAATTTTTTGGTAAAAGTTAACAAATTTTGACTAAATAAATAATTAAATTGCTGGTTAAAATGAGAAGGGGGAGTATTCAAATTATTTTCACCTAATCTCTTTTATTTTTAAATACATGTTATTACTTGTTTTAACTTATAAAATACAATATTTAATTTTTTTTTAAAATCATTTCAAAGGTAAAAAGTAAGGTGCGACTTCCCATTATTAAAAAAATTAAGATACTAGGAGTACTAAATTATGGATGAAAATGGAGCAAATGTTGCGTGGTATTGGAAAGAAAACAATAGAAAGTAAGCCGGGGATCAGAGATTGAAAGAAAACCTCGGGAACTGGGTTTGTCTAAAACCTAAAAATTAAAAAAATTTAGAGTTAAGTGCTCATATAATCCTATGTTTTGAAGGTTTGTGCTAATATGACCCTGTGAAGTTGGAAAGTACTATTGTAACCATGTGTTTTGCTAGAATGTGCTAATATAACCCTGGATGCCTGAATTTGGCCGGAAATACATGAAATGACTATTATACCCTCTGTAATTAAAAAAATAAAAATCAAAAAAGCTAGAAAGACATTTATACCCTTGTTAGATCTGTTCTCCTTCTCTTCTCGCCAGTTTCCCCTCTTCTCCTTCTCTTCTCGTCAGTTTCCCCTTCTTCTCTTCTCGTCAGTTTCCCCTTCTTCTCTTCTCGTTAGTTTGCCCTCTTCTTCTTCTCTTTTGTTTTCTCCCTCTTCTTCTCGAGCTTTCATTTTTTCCCTGATAATGCAAAGCTGCGGCGGTGGAGGTGGATCGAAAGCGGTGGAAGTAAATCGAAGGCGGTGGAGGTGAATCGAAGACGGAAATGGTGGCAGAGGTGAGTTGTCTCTAAGAGTTCTCTGAACTCATGAAGCAATTCTCTCAAAGAATTGTCTTGATTTCATCTCCTCTGCTGTGCTCTTCTTGCAAGTATCTCATCTCCCCATCGCATCAACAAATCTTCCCCGGTGCCGACGAGAGGTGGAGCAGCGGGATTCAGAAGCCGGTGCAGGGCGGACGAGCGGTGCCATCCATTGGTAGACTCTTCAATCTGTGTTGAGTGGATCTAGGCGGGTCTGGTGCTGGGCGGGCTGGGGCAGGATGAAGTTGGAGGATTGAATCGGTGCCGACGAGCGATGGAGGAGAAGGATTCGGTGAACCGAACTCTACTCTCATGGTGGCATTGAATGCGGCGGCAAGACGACGGCATTTTAGGTTTGGTTCGAGGGAGGGCGTGGGGACGGTTATGGTGTCGTTAATGAAGGTGGCGATGGCAGGGATGGTACCGAAGCCGGTGTCGGCGATGATGGCGGGCTTCACGTGTTGTAGAAGGCGGCAGAGCATCAGTCGCTTTGGAGATGAGGAGATGAAGAAGAAGAAGAGCTCGGTGGTGGAGAGAAGGTGGCAAAGCGGCGGAGCATCAGTTGCTTTGGAGATGAAGAGATATGAAGAAGAAGAAGAGTAAGAATTGTCTTGATTTCACTGGATGTGGTACGGTGGTGCGGTGGTGCAAAGGTGGGGGTACGGTGGTTCAGAGGCGGTGGTGAAGAGACTGGGTGCGGTGGTACAGAGGCAGGGGTGCGGTGGTTCAGAGGCGGTGGTGTAGAGACTGGGTGAGGTGGTGCAGAGCAGTTGTGCAGAGGCTGGGTGCGGTGGTTGCAGATGAAGATGAGGAAGAAGAAGGGTATTCTTGTCTTTAATTTTTCAGATTTTAAGTCAGGGGCATTTTTGTCCTTTTAAATTCACTCAAAGCTGGAAATTAGTTAGTCAACACTGGAATAGTGCCACAGGGTTATATCGGCACTTTTGATGCAAAGCACAGGGCTACAATAGCACTTTCCAACTTTATAGGGTCATATCAGCACAAACCTTCAAAACATAGGGTCATATCAGTATTTTACCCAAAAATTTACTGGTACTTCATCTTCCTCGAAAACTACCGGTACAGTGGTACTATATCTTTCTCCTTGGACGACGGTATTTTTTCCCGATAAAATTCGTTTCCGTTGTTCAAATTCAATCCACCTCAACAACTGATAAAATTCTCGCCAATAGAGGGGTGCACCACTCCCTGGTTCCACCACTGATGCCCCATATCTTCTGGCACTTGCTGATTGCAAACCTAACAATGTGGATCCGGAAGTATGTTTCTATAATGAAGATTGCTGGCAGTCGGTAAGGCATTATGTAGAATATGGGGCGAACTACCCTAAGCAGCGGTTGCCTAAGCAGCTGTTTAACTATATGGTTCGGGTATACTCCCCTAAGCAGCGGTTACCTCCACTGTCTGTTGTGATCCATTAGGTGTCCAACTGTGAGTGATGTGTGCTATATGATGTATCCGTGTATTTGCTCTGCATGGTATCCAATTTTCACCTATTGGAATCCTGTCTCCTGTGCTAACTGCCCATTGGAAGTTGGAAACTAGTAATTCTTTTCCCCACGGTATCGATTTCCAAGCCCATGAGTGATATGGTTTTGCCCTCTGCTGTAGAATTGGAATGGTTGAGCAATATTTCTGTTTGAATATGCTGACAAACAGAGAGTCCTTTTCCTGTAAAATACTCCAAGCATGCTTGGCTAACAGGTCTTGGTTCATTTTCTCCGCGAATCGTAAGCCTAGTCCTCCTTATGCTTTTGGTTTACACGTCTTCTCCTATGATAGCCAGTGAATACCTCGATCCCGCAGCTCTCCCTCCCATATAAATCTTGCTTTGATTCTTTCAATATCTTGCTAAATAGTTTTGGGCATTCTGAATATCCCCATTGCGTACAATGGCATAGCCGACATGACATATGCTTAGCAAGAGTTATCCTTCTCGCCAAAGATACCCACTTGTTTTTCCATGTGTCAAGCTTTGCTGATATCTTCACTAAGAGTTCTTGATGCACTTGCCTTCTGGACTGTCTTGACATGATGTCCAATCCTAAATATTTGACTGTCTTGACATGATGTCCAATCCTAAATATTTTCCTCCCAGGCTAGTGTTGTGAATATGAAGGCTATACAGTAGCAAACTTTCATCCAGTGGGGATGTGTTAGGGCTATCCACTACTGTAGATTTTGCAAAATTAATCCTTTGTCAAGAATATCTTGCAAAAACATTCAAATCTCTGGCTAATTTCTTGATAACTTGTTCCCTTATCTCGAAAAATAAAATACTATCATCTGCATACATGAGTTGGGAACCCTTGGTGCTCTTGCTCCAGCTTTAAAACCACATCCATCCATGTTTTGCACCCTATATTTCATTAGACCGGAGATATACTGAAAGTATTTGAGTTTGTGCGTTTGTGCAAAACTGAGTGAATGTAATAAAAGAATTAATAGAGCATGTTCAATCGTTTCTTTATAAGTTTATCCAAACACTAACATAGAGAATGTAACATTTTCTTTATATTTTCTTCGCTTAACTCCAACGGATTCTTCATTTTGCATAATCATTCTACATAATATTTTTAAAAAAAAAGTACATTTTAACTGTATGTGGTTTTTAATGTTTTTGAAATAAATAAGGAAATTGTGTTTTAAATAAAGGTGGTTGATTATCACTAACAAAAAATGAGTCCACTAGCTAAACAATTTTAGTTACACATAAGAAACATGTAGTAAAATTAAATACATTCTCATTACAAGTGTAGCGAAATTTACTACACTCCTTATACCTTTTACTAACGTGTGATAATATTGCATTACATTTTAAGGTGTGGTAACTATTGGTACACTAACAAGTGTAAACAAAATTTGCTACATCACCTATCTTATATGTTACATCTAAACATGTAACTAAAATTGAGATACGAATGGAGTGCATTTTGAAGCATTAAATCATCACAATTTTCCTTATAAAGCACTAAATTAACGTTTTCTTTTGAAGAAAAATTGTAGCTGTAATCTTTTTTAACCAAATTTGTGAGGAAAGCTTAGTTCATTTTGAAGATCATTTGTTATATTGTAATATGCCTCGGGGCAAGTAAGTAATAAAAAGGCGAAGTAAGAGATTTCTTCATTCCAACTCTATGGTTTCTGAAAAATGAAGCATTTTTTTTCCATAGAAATGATAATTTGCTAGAATTAGACAACAAACAAAATACCTGCCAAATAATCACGGTTCACTAAAAATTTTGAAATTAATTGGAGATAGAAAACGCAAACCAGGGGAGGTGATACAGTCAAGTGCTAAGATGGCCCTAACTTTAAGGTGAAAATGCAATATAACCCTGTAAACTGAGAATGTGTCAAAATAATCCTAACTTTATGTTGTATGTGCCAATGTAACCTGGATGCCGTTGACGTCGGTTGTCAACGGGAGATTTTATCAAGGCTGCAGATGAAATATTAAAGATGAAAGTTGCTGAGATGAAGGCTCTAGGTTATATTTATGTTAGATTCAATGTTGATGTAGGAAGCTTTTGTTTGGAAACTCCAAGATTAGGACAGGTTTTGATCTGGATTGATAAATTCCTAGATTTAATAAATTTTCTGGATTGATTTGCAATTTATATAGTTTTTCTGGAATTTTCTGCAATTTAAATAGTTTTTTTGATTAATTTGCAATTTATAAAGTTTTGTGGATTAATCTACAATTTAAGAAAAAATTGGATCATTTGCAATTTAATTGTGTTTAGGGATGGAAATACAATTATTAGGTTTTTCTACTACTTACTACACTTTCAGGTGAGGACTTTTTTTTATTGCATTTCCAGGTGTAGTAATTGTTCTCTACACCATCTAATGTAGTGTTTTTAAATACACTTTCAGATGTAGTGTTTTTAAATACACTTTGAGGTGTAGTATCATTTGCTACGCCTTAAAGAGTTTAAATACACTTTGAGGTGTAGTAATCATTTGCTACACCTTTAAGAGTAGTGTTTTAAAATACACTTTGAGGTGTAGTAATCGTTTACAACGCCTTTAAGAGTAGTGTTTTTAAATACACTTTGAGGTGTAGTAATCATTTACAACGCCTTTAAGAGTAGTGTTTTTTTTTGTTACACCCACCGCTACTACACTTGTTGATGTCATTATTGAGACCCTAACAACTAAAGTGATTTGTTGTAGTGTATGTTAGAGTCAATTTTTTAATTTTTTTGACATAAATAAGAAAATTATGTTTGAAATAAAGGTGATTGATTATGCTATCATTAAAATTTTAAGTATCCAAATTACTCTTTCTCTCTCTACCGATATAGAGAATGAAACACCTTTGTAAAATATGAACGGTTGATTTTATTGACGATACAAGGGTACAAAATCAAAAATGAAAAAAGATACAAGATATACACAAAATATAACAAAATATCTCCTTAACACCCCTTCTCAAATTGGAGCATGTGGATAACGAATACCCAACTTGCCAAGAATAGTCTGAAATACATGTCGTCCAAGAGATTTAGTGAACAAATCCGCAGGCTGACTGGAAGTGTGACAATGATGAGTAACAACTTCACCAGAATGTACCAAATCACGAACAAAATGACAATCAATCTCAATGTGTTTCGTACGCTCATGAAACACATGAGTGACTGCAATATGAAGAGTTGTCTGACTATCACAGTATAAACGCATAGGAGAAGAGTGTTCTACGCCCAAAGACCAAAGAAAAGATTAAAGCCGGAGCAACTCACTACAAGCAATGGCCATAGTACGGTATTCTGCTTCAGCCGAAGACCGAGAAACAATAGACTGCTTCTTTTTCTTCCAAGATATAGGAGACTCGACAAACATAACAAAGTATCCAGTCAAAGAACGACAAGTAATAGGACACGCAGCCCAATCAGAATCACAAAATGCAGTAAGCTGAAGCAAATTGTTAGCAGAGAGAAATAGACCTTGACCTAAATGACTCTTCAAAAAATGCAAAACCTGCAATGTAGCCCGGCATTGTGCTACACGCGACTTCTCCATAAACTGCGCCAAAGTGTGCGCAAAATAACTAAGCTCTAGACGAGTGATTGTAAGATAAATTAACTTGCCAACCGAACATCGATATTGCGCTAGATCATCGAACGCATGGCCATCTGGGTGCGTCGAGTTATGCTGTTGTTCCATCGAAAAATCAGTGGGCTTGGCTGCCAACAAACCAATATCTGTCAAAATATCAAGCGCATATTTCCGTTGATACAGAAACATGTCATTAGGCCATCGAGCAATCTCAATTCCCTAGAAATACTCCCACACGCCCAGATCCTTCATATGAAAACAAGAACAAAGATACTTCTTGAACTCAGCCATCAGAGTCGGAGAACCAACAACAATCAGATCGTCAACATAGACCATGACATGGAGTGGAACACCATCACGTATGTAAGTAAAGAGAGGTGCATCATCAAGTTTGGAAAACCAGTTTTGTGGTGCATGTTTAAGACCATAAAGAGATTTGCGAAACTTGCAAACTGGACTAGGCGCATGAAGCTTGTAACCTGGAGGCGGTCGCATGTACACCTCCTCATCAAGATCTCCATGCAGAAACACATTGTGTATGTCCATATGATGAAGATCCCATCCTCGAATAACCTCAACATCCAAAAAGAGACAACCCGAGCTTATCTTGGCAATGGGAGCAAAAGTCTCAGTATAATCAGTACCCTCAATCTAACGGTTTCCAAGAACAACCAACCGAGCTTTGTAACCATCAGATTTATACTTGGTTTGAAACACCCATTTACTTCCTATGGCATGTTTTCTAGGCGGCAGAGGGGATATAACCTATGTATTATTCCGCTCTATTGCATCAAGCTTATTAGTCATAGTCGCACGCCAATGAGAGTGACGGGAAGCCTCAGAATACGTAACAAGGTCGGAGCTATATATAACAACAGCTAAAAATCCAAAATCCAAAAAATTATTACAAGAAAGATAATCACCAATAGGGTAATGTGTACCCAGGACAGTTTAGGAATGGATGAGAGAGCAGCAGAGGAGGGGTTTAAATTGCAAGTAGTAATGCAGACATAATCCTTTAATTTAACTGGAGGCTAATGATGACTAGTATATGAGGATAAGTAGGCCTTGGTGACGTAAACAACTCAACCTTGGAATCAGATAAAATGAGTGGCTCAAGTTGTAGCTCAGGAGGAGCCGAACGCGGCTCAAGAATAGACGATCGCGGCTCGGACCATGGCTCAATGGGAGCCGGCCGAGGCTCGACGAATGGAAACTGGGACACAACTGAAGCTGGCAATGGCAGACTTTGAGCTGGCCGCGGCTCGGACGTCAACTCCAAGAAGGGCAATGACTGCAAAGGTGATGGAGGCAATTGCAGCACGTCAACCAAAGTAGGCAAGTCAGCAACAGGTGCATATGGAAAATAGTCTTCATAAAACACAACATCTCGACTCTGAAACACCGTATGAGACTCCAAGTCATAAACACGCTAGCCTTTCTTGTCAATTGGGTACCCCAGAAAGACACATTTGTGACTTCAGGATGCAAAATTTTCACGAAACTTTGGAAGCTGAGAAGCAAAGCACAAAAAACCAAACACTCAGAGATGGTTTGAATCTGGTGGATGACCATGAAGAGGTTGATGAGGCAAACAACCATATAAAAATGGTATTGGAGTACAATTGATTAGGTAGGCAACGGTAAGAATGCATTCTCCCTAGAAGTCAATAGGCAAATGAGCTTGGAAATGGAGAGCGCGGGCCACGTTCAAGATATGGCGGTGCTTCCGTTCCACGCGCCCATTTTGATGTGGCGTGTAGACTGTAGAGGTCTCGAACCGAATCCCTTTATCCACAAAATAAGATTTGAGAGGCAAAAACTCAATTCCATTGTCAGCCCGAACCCATTGCACAGGAACGTGAAACTATGTCTGAACGAGAGCAAAGAATTCCTTCATCTTGACAGGTACTTGAGACTTAGAAACTAACTAATATAACTCAGGAATAATCATCAATTATTTTTTGAAATGAAAATACTCCACTAGAAGAAGGCAAGCCATAAGACCCCCAAACATTACAATGTATAAATACAAATAAACGAATAGCTTATGGAAAAGGTCCTACATTGCTTCAACAAGAGCAGAGTTATGTTGAGAGGTTATTGCAACCATTGAAAGGAACTTTGAGAGATAAGGGGTGATGATTGTGAGCGATGGTTGGAGCAATCCAACAAAAGTCACTAATTAATTTCATGACTGCTTGTGGAAAAGGTTCTATATTTCTCAAAGCTACAAATTTCTTTGGTAAGTAAATGATTTGTTTTTCACACAGATTTGATGAAGGAAGTGATTCTTGAGATGGTGGTCATAAAAATGTGGTGCATATTATCACATATAATGCAACTAATTTTAAAGGGGCTGGTGAGATTATTGAGAGCATGTATCCTCACATTTATTGGACACCATGTGTTGTCCATACATTGAATCTTGCTTTGAAGAATATATGTGCTCAAAAAATACGAGTGGCAATGTGGAAACTTTTGAATTGTGCAAGTGGATTACTGATGGAGATGTTGTACAAATTAAGAACCTCATTATGAACCACAACATGAGGTTGGCAATTTTTAATAGGTTCTCTTCTTAAACTGCTTTCAGTTGTTGATACTCGTTTTACCTCAATTATTGTGGTGCTTAAGAAGTTTAAACTTATCAGGCGGGGTCTTCAAGCAATGGTTATAAGAGATGAATGAGCTTTTTATAGAGAGGATGACATGCAAAAGGCAAATCTTTCAAAGGATAGACCTGTGAATGATGATTGGTGGGATAAGGTGGATTATATCATTAATTTCACAATATCCATCTATGATATAATTAGATTTTGTGACATCGATAGACCATGTCTTCACTTGGTGTATGAGATGGACTCCATGAAACAAATCCAAGAACAAAGCAAATACAAAAATAAATAAACACCCACCAAGAGCATAGCAAACACAAAAAACACCCACACCGCAAGGATCAGATCTGGAAAAATAAAACAAAACCACCAAATGATCAGATATGATGACAATCACAACTACAACAATGGAGAAATCATCCGTGTAAACTTATCTTCCAAAAACAAAGGCAGAAGAACCACAACGGAACCAAAAACAACATGAATTCATTCGAATCCATTCACTACTCAAGCGGCAAACAATAAAACATGTCATAAAAAATAAAAACACAACATAAAACATTGAATCGTGGGGACCAACAACGAACTTACAAAAACAATTTCAGCTTCAGAGATTTTCCAAAAAAAAAAAGGAACTTACAGATTGAATACCAACGACGCAACAATAACGACTAGCAACTAATTAAACTCGTGAAAGAGGATTAAAGCGACGAGATAATTCTAAGAGACTAGGGTTTGTTGCTAATCGGAGATATATAAAGGCGGAGTGGAATCGGGAGAAATAAATGAGTGAAATTGGAAGAAAGGCAACAACACAAACTTACAAACCTTTAGAATTGGTAGAAGGCAGAGAGGAGAGGAGAGGAGAGGAAAATTGAGGAGTGGAGGGATAAGGAGAGGGAGAAATAATTAATAGAGGAATGAGAGAGTCCTAAATGGGAAGGAAAAGCCCAATCACATTAATTAACAACTAATCAATCCAGCAATCTTGCTATTTAGGTGAAGTGCGGGGATATAATTGTCCATTTACAGGCAGAAAATTGGGTTGAATTTCGTAATTTTTCAGAGTGTGTAATTTGAGATATGACAACCTAAGATAGAAACTGAGCAATTTGAACGGGACGAAGGGAATACTGTATGCGAGGTCCGTTCATTGTTGATGAAGAGTTTTGCGAATGCGAGTATGATTTAGCCTACTGATAAATTTACAAAATTGCACATCCCATCTCTCACAACAGAAAATATTTTACGTTAACAAAAGTTGTATGTTAATATGTTGGGCAAATCAGATTCTTCCACATGTTCCACAAATTTCTTATTTCTTTTTAAAAAATCTCTAACTTTACTAAATATATAGCTTATGAAATATATGGCATAGTCTGATTTACCCAACATCTTAAGATACAACTTTTGTTAGGATAAAAAATTCTCTGCTCTCACAATCCACTGCCCATTTTGACCAATTCTTTCAGTTCATGTTTGATTATAAATTTTAGTTATTGTATATAACTAAAATTATCAATAAATTAATATACCTTAAATATCATGATAAAAATGTGTAAAGTAAACTGTGTAACACAGGCACAAAGTATATGAATTCCAGAAAAAAAATTGGGTATTACTATATCAGATCCTGTATTTTACTGATTATACCCTAATACGTATACATACATATATTTATATTTTTAATTAATCAATTATATTGAATGAAATTTGTATATAAAAGTGTGTGGGTTAAAAACTTTCACAAAACATTTGGTAAAAGTTGATAGTTTTTTGCCTCTCCTCCATTTTAACCACCGCCGCTAGCAAACTGCACCTGCCGCCGGAGACTACTGCCGACTGCTGCCAACAACCGCCGCCGGCCACCGCACGTCGCCTAAATCTCGTCGGAAATGTATGTTTTCCAAAAACAAATTTGAATTCTGCACTTCATATGAATTTCTTGAATTTGGCTGGATGTAAATCTTGGAATGGGTTGATTTTTCTGACCATCTGTTAGAATTTTCTACACAGATGGTGGTGGTGGTGCATCAGACTTGGCTACACAGATGGTGGTGGTGTCGGAATGGTGGTGTCGGGCTGGAGGAGGAAGAAGAGAAGGTGGCGTCGGGCTGGAAGGGTGTCGGGCGTCGGGCGTCGGGCAAGAAAGGAGGGAGACCGTGGTGGAGAAGAGGAGGCATGCCGGCGGAGGGAAGGATAGAGACCGCGGTGGAGAAGAAGAGGAGGTGGCGAGAGAGGAGGGAGAACGTGGTGGAGAAGAAGAGGATGTGGCGTCCGGCGAGAGGATTAGGCTCGCCGGCGGCGGAGGAGGACTGTGGCGGAGAAGAAGCAGGACGGCGGCGATTGTATGCTTTAGGGTTTAGGCTGAAAAGGGAGGGATGAAGAAGATGAGGGGTCTAGGTGCAATTTTAATATTAAAAGTTTTAAATGAGAAACTAATATTGTAATATGAAAAATGTAAATAAAATTGTAAATTAAACTTTGAAAAATTAAATATTATAAATTGAAAATAAATAGTTCTTTGTATAGGATTTGAAAAGAATTGAATGTTTTGCTTAGAATGTGTTTTTTTACGTTATATTTACATTTTTCCATGCAGTAAATATGTACTTTATTATTAAAAATTTACATGAGAAGTTAATAATGTATTTTATGTGCAATTAATTTTTTTTCATAAGTAGTTTGAAATTATGTAGTGTTTTTCATATCAGTTAACATTTTATTTATATTTATCTTATTTTATTTTCTGATACAATTAATCAATTGTTATGATAATAATTATATATCTTGTATTATAGATGAGCACTGACGGCCGACCCAATGATGAAGGTCGTTGTATACGACAAAGAGGGATCAGTGCCTCGGCCAGACAAGCGAGAGGTCGTGTTATTGTGCAGGAACAGTTGCAGGAATCGTTGCATGAACATTTGCAGGAACCTCCGCAAGAGCATGAGGTACTAGTTGAGCAGCCTTCTCCAAGGTCCAATGATGTTTGGTTCATTTCTATATGAACTCAATTTTTGCTTTTAGTTTGTTCATTTCTGTAACCGGAACTCTTTGCCAATCTATGTTCATTTTTGTATGTCGAACTCTTTCGTTGGGTCAAATACCATAGCCCTCGTATGATGCAATTCAACTTATTAAAAAAATTCAAGTTTAACCAAGATTAAAAATTAATAACTATAATAAATAAATAAAAACTTATTCAATTTAACTATTAAAAAAATTAAATTCACATAATTACAGTTACATAAATAACAATTAAATTTACGCATTTAATTTTAAATTAACGTAATTAAATTTATGTAAATAAATTTAGGTAATCACAAATTCACGTAAAATTTAAAAAAATTAACGTAATTAAATTAAATAAAATTTAATTATCAAAATTCATAAAAAGTAAATAAAATTAACTACAGTACAAACTCAAATAAATATTCATGTAACTAAGATGAATAAATTATAGTAATAGATAGAATATAAGTCTCTATGCTAATAACTATACTAAGATGAATAAATTAATAAATTGCAATAATTAATAAATTACAGTTAATAATAACTATACTAAGATGAATATAAGTCTCTACTTAAAAAACTAATAAATCATAAATTTAACTATTAATTATTACAATGAACAGCACTATAATTAAAAAATTACCTCAAAAGACATGGAACTTCCAACACCCAAATTTAGAGTAAAAATTCTGAGATTTCTACCCAATGATATTTACAGCATAATTTATAGAAAATATTTACACTTCTTCGAATTTAATGGAGTAAATGACAATAAATGTGGGTAGATGGTAGTTAGGCAAAGGAGAACCGAAAATTTGAAAGAGAAGAAAGTTGGAAAAGGGAAAGGAGAACTGAAAATGAGAGGAAAGGAGAAGAAGATTAGGAATGAAAGGAAAAATCGAAGGTAATATATGGGAAGGAGAACCGGGAAAGGGTTTGGGAAGAGAACCGGGAAGGGGTTTGGGAAGAGAACCGGGAAGGGGTTTGGGAAGAGAACCGTGAACAGGTTTAGGAAGAGAACCGGGAAGGGAGACCCGGTCCGGGTCTCCCTTAGGCGAACCGGTCAAGGAGACCCAGTTCGCCTCTTTCCAGGGAGCCGGATACTCGAGCGGGACGGGAGATTTGGCGAGCCGAAGAAGAGAAATAAAAGGGAGAGCCGGGGACTCAAGCGGGATCGGAGAAAACTAGCGCACCGGAGATGAGAGAACGAAGGTCGGAGAGGGAAGGAGAACGGGCGGGAGATTAAACGGAGAGAACAGAGACGGGAGATGGAAGGAGAGGAAATGGAGAGAAGCGACGCCGGAGAGGGAAGGAGAACGGCCGGGAGAAGAAAGGAGAAGGGACGTCGGAGAGGGAAGGAGAACAGACGGGAGAAGAATGGAGAAGGACCGGAGAAGACGAGAAAGACCGTCGGTCCGCTGCCATTGGAGAAAACTTGTCCGCCGCCGGTCACCATCTCCGTCGTCCACTGTTGACTAACGCCGTCCACCGCCGTTGACTTCCGACTTCCACCGCTGTTGACCGCACCGGATGCCGCTGACCACCACCACTTCACAAAGCTCAGAATTTACATTGATTACATCATTAATCACTAATTGTTAATTAAATACTTATTTAATTAGCCTTAATTCTAATTAATTTATAATTTCATTTAATTTAATATTAAAATAGAGAGTCCGTCTCTTGAAAGACGGTCTTTCCATAAGTTATGGAAAGACCAAGGTTTAAAGTGTAAATTAGAAGAACTTAAGATAAAATTTTCGGGTTGCATGAACCGGGTTATAAATTTTATAACTACTACATATTTCATACTAAAACTTTAATATTGCAACTAAGACCTTTTACCTTTTATTATTCTAATCAAATCCCGTCTTTCCATAAGCCTATGGAAAGACGATCTTTCCCAAGACTTTATCTAAAATAGATGAGTATTTAAATTTTATAACATACCGGCGTAATCAAGTAAAATAATATAGCAATTTACAAAAAAATTTGATGTGGTGAGAAATAGTACGTTGGGTTGAGGGGCTTATCAAAAACTGGCAAGTGGCAGATGGAGTTTTGAACCCGTTAATTATCAGCCATCCTCTCTTTAATTGTTTTTCAGCCCCGAGAAAGTTTTTGAACATTTCTTTTGCCCCATTCCTCCCATATTCGAATTGGGCATCCTAGAAAAATCTCCAATCCCTCTTCTTTTCCCCTGCTCGAGCTCCGGTCGTCTCTCCTCTTCCGTCCGAATAAAACTCCATCCGGAGCTCTGTCAAAAAAATCCGGAAGAATCTCCAATCCCTCTTTTCTTCGGTTTTCAGTGCCCATTTCGTGCTCTGAGCCACTTTCGTCCGGAACCTCTTTTCATCTGGAGCTCCGGCGACTTTGTAGAAACTCTGGGCCACTTCTGTCCCCTCTCGAGCTCCGACGACCAGAAAATTGATCCACCCGTCCGTCCGAACAAATCCAGCCAATCTCATAAGGTTCCCTTTACCGCTGTAGTAGCCAAAGCCGCGGAAGATTTTCGTCTGTCTTACCTACAAAAAAAATCGAAAGCACTCTGCTATCTCCACCGCCAGCTGGTTGTATACGTTGTTCCGCTTGATTGTATATGTTGCATACGTCGGTAACGGGTAACCGGTAACGGGCCACGTCTCCATCCTACGTGATATTGTCAATATTGCTCCTATGCCTATTAAACTTTTCGATAACCGTG
Organism: Rubia yunnanensis; assembly: GCA_037428765.1. Lineage (NCBI taxonomy): Eukaryota > Viridiplantae > Streptophyta > Magnoliopsida > Gentianales > Rubiaceae > Rubia > Rubia yunnanensis. The sequence goes on along the minus strand of CM075071.1, from coordinate 69,577,694 downwards.
TTATTCTAACAGTCAATGAAGGTTCTTTGGTTTTCTCTCCATTTGCTAGAATTGACCATGTTTTGTATCTTCCGACACCTGAATGCAATCTCCTATCCTTTATTAGGTTGCTTCTACATGCTCATTGTTTTGCTTTCTTGACCGAAAAGTTGTGTATACTTAGGAAAGCGATACGAAGACAGTGATTGGTGTGGGTGAGCAGAGACATGGCGTTTACTGGTTGCAGCATTTCTCGGTAGCCGCCCATGCCTGCTCTGCGATCAAGATCGAGAAGGTGACCTCGGCCGAGTTGTGGCATCGACGACTGGGGCATCCCTCCTTCATAGTTTTAGCATCTTTACCTGTTCCTTGTGCTTCTGTATGGAGTTCTACTCCTTGTGATATTTGTTTTCATTCCAAACAAACCCGAGCTGTTTTTCCGTTGAGTTCTAATAAAGCCACCGACTTGTTTGATCTTGTTCATTGTGACATTTGGGGACCATACAGAACTCCTGCTTCTAATGATGCGACTTATTTTGCTACCATCGTTGATGATTGCTCTCATGCTACATGGGATTATTTAATTAAGTCCAAGTTAGAGGTTCCCAAACTGGTTATGAATTTTTGTGCATTAACTATCACTCAGTTTCAGACTTCAGTTCGTCGTTTCAGGTCCGACAATGGTACTGAATTCTTTGGTCTTAAGGCTTACTTTGCTTCCCATGGTATTCTTCACGAGACTTCGTGCGCTTACACACCTCAGCAGAATGACAGAGTGGAACGCAAGCACGCCATCTCCTAAATGTGGCGCGTGCTTTGCGTTTCAGGCTGCACTTCCGATCAAGTTTTGAGGCGAATGTATTCTTACATCATGTTTTTTGATCAATCGCACTCTCACATCGGTTCTTCAAAATCATACTCCTTTTCATTTTATTTTCCAAAGAGCTTCGAAGTACTCAGACATTCGGGTCTTTAGGTGTCTCTGCTTTGCCTCCACTCTCCCTCGGCCCACAAACAAGTTTGCTGCTCGTAGTCGCAAATGTGTCTTCATGGGTTATCCAAGTGGAAAGCAAGGCTGGCGTCTTTATGATCTTGAATCGGAACAGTTTTTCTTCTCCAGAGATGTTGTGTTCTTTGAAGATATATTTCCATTTCAGGGTTCCTCCACTTCTCCGTCGCCCGCTTTGACGCAGACGGAACGACTGTCTTCGATAGTCCGGATACTTCACCCTTTCCGGCCAGGGGGAGTTCTTCACAACTTTCTCCACCCTCCACGATCAAGGGAAGCATCCATCTGGACCTAGGCAGCTCATCTGTAACCGTTTCGTCTGCGTCGCTCCCGTCCACAGCCGAGCTCTCGCCGACCGGCGACTGCTCCTCGCTCCCGTCCGCGGTCAGCTCGCCAGCCGAGGAGGTTATTTCAGACGTTCGACGTAGCTCTCGCCAACATCAACCCAGTGTTTTACTCAAGGATTTTGTGTGCAATTCAATGCGTCGTGGTGATTCTCAGTCGATTATCTCCTTCACTCCTCATTTGATCACCAGTTTTGTCTCTTCCACTAAATTTGCTCTAGCTCATGCTCACTTTTTGCCCACAGTCACCTCAGGCCATGAACCAGTTCGCTTCTTAGAGGCTGTCCAGCAAGCTCCTTGGCGTGATGCCATGCACGCAGAAATTGAGGCCCTTGAGAGAAATGACACCTGGTCTCTCACAGCTCTTCCTTCTGACAGGAAGCCAATTGGTTGTAAGTAAGTGTATTGCATCAAGTACAAGTCTAATGGCGATATTGAACACTATAAGGCTCGTCTTGTTGTGTTAGGGAATCGTCAGGTTGAAGGCATTAACTTTAATGAGACTTTCGCTCTCGTTGCCAAGATGGTACGAAATTGGGAATTGCACCAAATGGATGTTCATAATGCCATTCTGCATGGCAACTTGGATGAGCCTGTATTTATGAATCCACCACCGGGTTACTCCAAGGCACTTCCTGGTCAGGTATGTCGCCTACATAAGTCCCTGTATGGTCTCAGGCAGGTTCCTAGAAATGGTTTTCTAAGCTTGTGCATGCTTTTCGCCAGTACGGGTTTCGCCAGAGCCATGCAGATTACTCATTATTTAGTTTTACTCATTCTGGTCATACTCTCATGTTTTGGTGTATGTCGATGATCTCATTATTGCTAGAGATAGTTCAACTGCCATATCTACTTTCAAGCAGTACTTGTCATCCTGTTTTCATATGAAGGATCGCGGGATTCTTAAATATTTCTTTGGACTGGAAGTTGCGCAAAATCCATCAGGCATTTTTGTCTCTCAGTGCAAATACACTTTAGAGGTGGTGGCCAAAGCCGGTCTGCTCGGCTGCAAGCCCATTGCTTCGCCTATGGATCCAACGCAGGCCCTCGCTAAAGCTTCTGGTCCGGATTACGATCACCCTGAGCACTATCGTTGCCTTATTGGGAAGTTGGTCTATCTTACTATCACTCGGCCTGAGCTAAGTTTTGCAGTTCATACACTTTCGCAGTTCATGTAGCAGCCGAAAGTGGATCATTGGTCTGCACCTTTGAGAGTTCTACACTATGTTAAAGGCAGTCCAAGACATGGTCTATTTCTTTCTCGAGATAGTAGCTTGGCTCTGACTGCCTACTGTGACTCAGACTGGGCAACTTGTCCTATCACTCGACGTTCTGTCACGGGGTATTTTGTCAATTTGTGTGTCTCGTCAGTTTCTTGGAAGACCAAGAAGCAACACACTGTTTCGTGTTCTTCAGCCGAGGCCGAGTATAGGGGTATGGCAAATGCTTTCTGCGAAATCCTTTGGCTCCGTTCTCTTCTTCGCTCTCTTGGTGTCTCCCACTCTTCTCCGGTTCAACTCTTTTGTGATAGTCAGGTTGCCCTCCATATTGCAGCCAATCCAGTCTTTCATGAGAAGACAAAACACATTGAGATCGACTGCCATCTTGTTCGTGATCTAGTATCTTTGTGTATTATTTCTACTCATCATATTTCCACTTTGGATCAACCAGCGGATATTTTCACCAAGGCACTAGGACGGGCAGCTTTCATTCATCTCATTCCAAGTTGGGCATTATCGATCTTCATGCTCCAACTTGAGGGGGAGTGATAGAGTTTGTGTTGTAATAGACTTTGTACTTTACTTAGTTAGTCTAGTCAACTTGTATATAAATGGATATAAATCCCTTTCATTTGTATGAATATCACATCAGAAAACTCTTTCCCAAAATCATCAATCTTCCTCGTTTCAATATGTGTGATTGATAAAGTAAATAAATGAAAAGCAAAAAACTTGTATTATTAATGATGTATAAAGCGTGATGTTTACGTTATTGGCGTGTATATGTTCTGGTTTGGTTTCTTTTATGTCTTGTCTTATTATAAAGATTTTTTGGGATAAGTGGCAATATAACCCTATCTATTTAAGTAAGTGTCAATATAATTATATGATAATTTTTAGTACAAATATAACCCTAACTAGTTAATGAAAGTGCCAATATAACCCCCAGACCTCATTTTCAGCATTGACCTCAATTTTCTTGTGCCGACTCTATGTAAATTGACCAAAATACACTTTGGGCTAACTCTGAAATTAGGCGGACAATTTTACCATCATAGTTCGCTGGACCGCCTCCGGACCACCGTCGGATTAGGTAGAGTTATATCAACACATTATGAAAATTGGTAGGGTTAAATCAGCACATTCCTAAAATTTATAGGGTTATATCAGCACATTAGTAAAAAATGTAGGGTCATATCAGCACATACTATAGAATATAGGGATTTTAATGATATTTTGTTTGTTTTGTTGTGTTTAGTCCGGATTGATGATTGGATGGCCTTTGATGTTATGTGTGGTTGTTATTTTGATGTGTTCTTCGACCTAAGGTTTTTAATGTTGATAAGTTTTGAAATGGGGCTATGATATGTGATAATGGTGTTTAATATTAATGAAGGTGTCAGATGTTAATTTTTATGTTGTATAAGATATTGGTATGATGTTATAATGGTGTATGTGATGATGTGGTCGCCCGTTAAGGCCAGCCGAGTACCACACACTTAATATTTATAATATGTACTGATCTAACCCTATAAGTTTTAAGAATGTGCTGATATAACCCTACAAACCTTAGAAATGTACTGATATAACCCTACAAACATTAGGAATGTGCTGATATAACTCAATAAGATTTCATAATGTGGTGATATAACTCTATCTGTTTCGGTGGTGGTCCAGCGACGGTCCGACAGTGGTCCGACGTCGGTCCGGCAATGGTCCGATGATGAGTCTAAGGGTAATAATGTCATTTCATATTTTTGTATTTTTTTAAAAGGAAAAACATGTAATTTTATAAAAGTCTGGCTAAAAGTTGCCGAAGAGGATTATATTGACATTGTCACTAACTAGATAGGGTTATATTGACACTTTCGAATATTGAAAGATTATATTGGCACATATGTCAAATAGGTTGGATTATAAAAATATTTTTTTCACAATTTTTTCTTAAGGTAAACTTAGTTAAGGTGGAGAACTCATATTTCCAATCACCAAATTGTACTTCTTGTGAATAATCTTGATCGAAACATGTCTATATGGATTAGTTTTTTACCTTACACTACCTGAGCATTACTTATTTGTCGTATGTAGTGTCTCGGGAATTTGAATGTATAATATACTCCGTCCCAGCGGAATGTGCACATTTTCTGTCAACTTTCTCAGGTCATGTTTGACCAACGATAACTTTAGTTACGTATATTAACGGTGTGTCAAAATTTGATATTTAGAAAATACAGCATGCAGAGAATCCAACAATATCTCACATGATGATATTGGTATCTATATACTAGTTGAAATTTATGGTCAAACGTGTCTTGAGAACGTTGACCAAAAAGTGTGCAGATTCGGCTGGGACGGAGGGAGTAATTATTTAGTTTGTTTTATCAGATGGATAAGATATATTCAAAGAAAGAAAATCTAGAGAAACGTCTTGTCTACTACAATGCAGTTTTTGAATTGGGCAATGTACCGAAAAAGGGTACGACATTTGGACCAGAAAAAGAAGCATATGAATATTACAATTCATATGCAATGACTGCAGGATTTAGTATTCGAAGGCATAACAAGTACACTAGGGATAAAGATAAAAAATTAGTATGGAGAGTACTGTGTTGTTCTTGTCAAGGCACCAGGGAAAAGCATTTAATTGGAACACCGAACAAGTCATGTCCGCAAACAAGATTTAATTGTGAAACAAGAATGAAGATTGCATTAGAGGAAAATTCTGAAAATTATATGGTCATGGATTTTGTAGCGCAACATACACTTATACTTGCTCCTCTAGACAAAGCTCATATGTTGAGATCTCACAGATGTGTACGTCCATCTCAAAAGGGCTTGATTAATAGTATGATAAATGTGGGAATCGGTCCTTCTGATATTTACCACTATTGTGCTCAGGAAGTGGGTGGTTATGATAAGTTGAATTTTTTGCATGCCAGCTTAGATAATATGGTGCAAAGGAGACGCACAGAGTTCCTCAAGAAAGGGGATGGTACAATTCTACTTGAGCAGTTTCGAGAGAAGAAAGAGAAGAATAATTCTTTCTATTATGGCATACAATTGGATGCTGATAATCAAATTCGCAATTGTTTCTTGTGCGATGCAAAGTCAAGAACCGATTATGAATGTTTCGGCGATGTTTTGTCTTTTGACACAACATACAAGACAAATGGCTACGACATGTCTTTCACACCATTCGTTGGTGTGAATCATCAAAGGCAGCCCATCACTTTTGCTAGTGCATTGGTAAGTGATGAAACCACAGAGACGTTTGTTTGAATCTTTGAACAATTTTTGTATGTAATGGGATGAAAAGAGATGACGGCCATTTTCACTTATCTGGCAATGACAATTGGTAATGCTATTAAGAGAGTTTTTCCAGATGCTCATCATCGTTTGTGTATTTGGCATATTCATCAAAATGCATTGTGTAACCTGTCACATATCTTCACCAAGTTTAAATCATTCAATGCCGATTTCAATTGATGTATCTATGAAGGAGAAGTTGAAGAAGAATTTTTGTGAAATTGGGCAGACTTGCTTGAAAATTATGATATTAAGGAGGAGAAATGGATGCAAACACTATTTGAAAAGAAAGAGAAATGAGATCAGATTTATAGACGTCAACACTTTTGTGCAGGTACTTAATAATTTTCTTTTTAGTGTTGTTCTTCTTGGAATATTTACCATTGTAACTTTCTTGTGCATGCATGGCTTGTAAACAATGCAGTGAAAGTCTGAACAATTATTTCAAGAAGTACATTAAAAGTAAACACATTCTTGTAGAGTTCATGAAGCAATTCCATAAAGCACTATCACTTCGTCGCCAGAAAGAATCAGATGCAGATTTGAAGTTAAGTCAAAGCGAGCCAAATTTAATATTGAAGTGGGTTGTCAAACGCTTAGCACGAAACTTTTACACGAGAAAGATATATTTTCGCTTCCAGGCATAATTAAATGCATTTGTCGATTTTGGTGCAAGTAATCCATCAAAAAGTGATGATAGTTTGATGGTCCCATATGATGTGGAGTGTTTTCATACTGGAATAGTTCGTCGAGTTGAGTTTATACGCTCAACCAACACAGGTAAGTGTTCGCGCCAAAAGTTTGAGTTCACATGTGTGCCTTGCGCTCACATGTTGAAAGTGTAGATGATCAACAATGTGAAAGATATCCCCCCAAAGTACTTTTTAACAAGGTGGAGTAAAGCCACAAATCTTAGTATCATTATCAGTACAGGTGGAAATACTATGGAAGTAGATAGTAATGTTCCATTTTCTGAGCGATTCAGTGAATTATCGCATCTGGCTCAAACTCTGGTTACCCTTGGCTCATTGACAGATGAACTAGCTAAAGTAGCTAAGAGGGGGTTGAAGCAAGCAATCAATGAGGAGGAAGCCTGTAAGAAATTAAACCGTTCGAGAAAATGTTGTTGACTCCACAGATGCAGATACTGAAGACCCAAGTATGGTTGCTTAAGAAAGTAATGTAAATAAGCTTCATAATGATATAACAGTGCTTGCTTCTCCACGAAAGAAGTCGAAGGAGGAATCTGGGTTACAAATCAAAGAATTCTATGATAAAATGAAAAGGAATGGAGCACGTCAAAGGAAGATAACAACAGGTTTGACATTTACACGTTTGCTTGTTTATTTGAAATAAAAACTCACTTATTGTACTTTAACAGAGTTTTGATTATATATTTTAGGTAAGAAAGGACGAGATGGTGTTGGAGAGATTGAAGAAAGCAGTCACTCCACTAAACCTCAACCAAGAAAGAAATGTGAAGTTCGTATTTATATATGGTATTTAGTACGTTAAATGTTTAGCTTCAGTTTAAAACTATTGCATTATTTCAGGTATGAAAGGAAAAGAAGATGATACAAATAAAGTTGATATTTGCAATGACACCATTTTCATGGAGAACCCTTCAAAATCAAAAATGATGAGGTCAATATGATCTCACACAACAACAAAATAACTACAGGTGAAATAATAAATATTTTTTATGTTGATTTTATATTGAAGTTTATGAACAAAGTTAATGTATATTTTAACTTTCATTATGATTTTCAAGATGTTAACTCATTTTTAGGTGAGGAAACTTAATTTCTCAAATCACATGTAATTCTTATGAAAATGTTGATGTAGAAGGTTTAGGATGTGGTTTGGTACGAGTTACTAGGATTATGCATTATCATTAGAAATACACTTTATCATTTCAAATATTTTGCCCAAATTTTCAAGGGTTCAGACTTTAGAGAATTCTATAGCATTACGACTAAGGGAAGTAATCAGAAGATTAATGGTACAAATACAACGCAGTAACAACATCTTCTTTTAAAAAAAAAATGTTTGGGTAATAACTCAAATGAGTCCCTAATAAAATCTCTCCCCTCCCCTTGCCCTTAGTGGGAATTGAACTCATGACCTCATCGGTAGTAGCACTACATTTCAACCGCTAGGTTACGATAGTAGCACTACATTTCAACCGCTAGGCTAACATTCAATTCCCTAATGCAATAACAACATCACCTCAACTATTTCTCTTATAACTTCAACATTTGACAAACCAGAATTCAGGGGCTGAAAAACAAATGATGTGCAAATGCGGATAGTCCTGAATCTGATGGATCGTGGTTTCACATAATTCGGCTGATAAATACTAGTTACTACATACATATGATTTTACATCTTACTTAATAGTTGAAAAAGATTTATAGTCCGTCCGACCGCCCAAAGTTGAGAGTTACTTGCGTAAAGCATCGGGGGAGCCTGGTACCGGTACCCTACCAAATGTAAAACATGCAGGTAAGATCCTCTCTCCACAAACCATTTTGCTCAAAATGAGTACTCATTAATACCATTTCAACCTACACCTTTTGACTTTTCACAATTCACTAGAAAAATGTTTGATTCTTAATATATTTTATTAAGAATAATTAAAATATGTGAAAATTTGATATTTTATAAATATATGTTATGACGAATCTGGCAAAGTATCACACAATAGTATTTATACTTGTATACCAATTCAATTTTAAGGTCAAAGTTAGAAAGTTTTGACTAAATGAATAGTTAACTTGCAGTTTGAAATAGGACAGAGGGAGTACGTTTTTCCAAATTGTATGAATAATAAGAAGATGATATTAACTTTAGTTCAAAATTAATAAAACAACATCGTTTATACCCTTTACAGAGTGAACAACTGATAAAATATAATTTTTTTTATTATAATGCATTGATATCACATCAATAATTTGTATCATCAATAATGAGGATTGCAATATATAGTGTTACAATCTACACTATAATAAAAATATATAATAATAAATCACCATCTATATAGGTAGTATGGAATAGTTATAGATGTTAGTTTCCTTGCCAATTAGATTATGGATGGTAATTTAATATGATATTTCTATTATAGTTTAGATTGTAACACTATATATTGTAATCCTCATTATGAATGAGATGTGTCATTGATGTGATATCAATGCACCATAATAAAGTCATTTATATATTATCATGGTATCAGAGAGAGTACGATCTTGGACCCCTTATCTTTAGTTGTATCCGCGTTGCCGCCGCCGGCCTTACCTTCTCTGCCACCGCCGTGAACTACACCGCCGCCATCGGAGGAGCCTAGCGCCGCCGCTGCTTCGCTTTGTTATCCATACGCACCACTGCCACATTTCATTGCTATCCTCACGCGCCGCCACCGTTGCTGCTCAAGCACTGCCGCCGCCGCCCTAAGGATTTCTACAAATATTTATCTACCGTTACTACTACTATTGGTTTCAAAGTCTACTTGGCAAGTTGGGCATTCAAGATCTCCATGCTCCAATTTGAGGATGAGTGTAGGGGATATTTTATGATATCTTCTGCAATATTATGTCTTAGCTTTTGTGAACAACCTTTAAGGAAATATGAAATAGTTTATGGGATAGGTATATGTAGTAGAAGGTAATATGGAATAGTTATAGGTATTAGATTCCTTATAGAATTAGTTTCCCTGCGGGAAAATTCTATATCCATGGCTACAGTGCATGGCCATGGATACAATTGTGCAGGACGCATTAGCACAATGCATCCTCCATGTTTTCCATTTTTTTTTGCCTGAGGACGCATTTGGCAAATGCGTCCTCAATGCTTTTAAATTTTTTTTCGCCCTGGTATGAAGAGGACGCATTTCCGGAATGCATCCTCAATTTAATTTCATTTTTGTGTTTGACTTGGCATGAGGACGCATTGTCCTCATGCGTCCTCCTTGGCCAGATATTGCATGCCAAATATTGACCCTTGCATGCGCATGAATCCAGGGAATTGCATGCATGCCAATGATTTGACCCTTGCATGCGCATGAATCCATTTGTTTGCTTATAATTATAATTTATATATTTTTCTAATAAAATGTGGGACTAAAAAAAATTTGTGTACGGTAATAATATATATGTCAAATTTAATACCCGTTTTTAATAACACTGATTTAAAACAGGTATAATTCAAACAGTATTTCAAAAAAATTTAAAATTAAAATTAAATACATTTGTTTATTTCAAAAAAAAATCATGAGGAGGCATTCATGTAATGCGTCCTCTAAACTATTCGTTACAAAAAATTTTGAAAAAATTGAGGACGATTCTACCAATGCACTATATTCACCCAAAAACAAATATAAAGAATAATTTACAAATTATATATTTCACTGAATAAAATTATAATTTATATATTTCACTAATAAAATGTGGGCCTAAAAAAAATTTATGTAGAGTACTAATATACATGTAAAATACAATGCCCGTTTTTAATAACACTGATTTAAAAAAGGTATACTATTTTGGAATGCGAAATGTATTATTTTGTCAAATTCAATACCGGTTTGGAATGCGAAATGAAGATGAATATATTATTTTTTAACAATTTTAACAATTCGACACAAAAATTCTAAAATAAATTGTTGCATAAATTGTTAAAAATTGTAAAAATATTTTTTTAACAAAAATATTTAAAAAATTAAATAAAATCTGAGGACGCATTCATGGAATGTGTCCTCTAATTATATTTATTTAAAAAAAATATAAAAAATGAGGATGCATTCATGGAATGCATCCTCTAATTAAATTTGTTTAAAAAAATATAAAAATACGAGGACGCATTCATGGAATGCGTCCTCTAATTAAATTTGTTTTAAAAAAATAGAAAAATATGAGGACGCATTCATGGAATGCGTCCTCTAATTCACATACAGAAAAAAAATTAAAAACCAGTGAGGACGCATTCTGTGAATGCGTCCTCCATATCCGCATCCATATATAATAACATGCACAATGCATCCTTTTTTGGTTGACCATGCATATATGGATCAAGTTCTCGTTTCCCTGCAGATTAGATTATAGATGGTAATTTAATATGCTATTTCTATCGTAGTTTAGATTGTAACACTATATAGTGTAATCCTCATTATGAATGAGATGTGTTATTGATGCGATATCAATGCACCATCATGAAAAGATGAGCATGAATTCTATTTTAGTCTGTCTTCTTAATATTGTCCTACTTTTTTTTTTATGATAAGAAACTAATCAGTGGCATTTGCTTATTAATCTTTTTATTCTCTCAACATATTTTAATCCACATAATTAACATTCAATGCGAAGCATGTGTCAGTTTTAGCATAATGGAAGAGCAGTTACAAATCAATATAAACATTGTAAAATAAATAATTCGAAAAAGGAGTAGTACTCACCAGCCGGACGAGACAGCGCAGCTGCGCCAGCCGATGCAGCCATCCAGTTTTCGACCCCCTGGTGTTGCAGAGGAATGGAAGAGGAAGATGATCGTAATTATATGCATCACATACAACATATAGACTAGTAAAGCATTCTGAGCCATTTGGAAAAAAAAAATGCTTCTTCTAACTCGCCAATCTGATGCTATTATAATATCCATAGAGTTCTTTCTTATATAGACGCAATTAAACAAAGTGGATGAAAGTAGTAAATTTGATAAATATCTGTTTGGAGAAAGTTTTAGGAAAGACGGCATTTCTATAAATTTATGGACATTTCACAGTGGATTTTACTTTAAATGTTGTAATTTTTTAATAAAATTTAAATATTGTATTTTGAAATTAAAACAAGCAATAATGGGTGTTTAATGTGAAAATATAAAAAGAATATGACGTAAAAAATATTTTAAAATTTAGTAAACAATTTAAAAATATTTTATATAAGATAAAAAATAAGTAGCATGTTTCATAACATTATGGACCTACACTTTATTAGTAAACTCAAGTCATTTCTTTGACTTGAAAAGTGTAAACTCAAGTCATTTCTTTGACTTGAAATAGTAGAGTTTGCGCGTTTGTGTAATAGTGAGCGTTTAATGTGATGGAGATTCCTTACACAGTCAAGATGGGCGAGTGACTATTTCTTAGAGTTAGTCTGGTATTAGTTGTTGAAAGTCATTTAACTTATTATATAAGATTATGGATCACTTCTACATAATATCAATTAATTTTAGGATAGAAGTTCAGGATACCTTGAAAGTTAATAGGGTGTCAGAGCTTGGGTTGAGTTATTGGGCCGATGTGCGGATCCCCTCTAATTTGACCCGATATTGGTGGTAGAGTATTTTCACGTTAATACGTGAAGGGGCGCGTTGAAAGATATATCCCACATCGATTTCTTAAAAACTAAATGACTTATATATAAGGTCTTAGGTCACCTCCACTTAGTACCAATAGAAGCAGAGCTCAAGATTAGCATGTTACCCCCTTAAGACTAAATGACTTATATATATAAGGTCTTGGGTCACCTCCACTTAGTACCAATAGAAGCATAGCCCAAGGTTTCTGTCCACATTTGCGCGACAATTCATACCGCTGCACATGAGGGGGCGTGTTAGAGTTAGTGCCACATTGGTGGTTGACAGTAATTTAAATTAGTATATAAGATCATGGATCAGCTCTACATAGCACCAATTGAATTTAAGATGGAATCTCAAGATACCTTAAAATTTAACGGTATTTATTGGCTATAAAACACTAGCAATTTTTTCACCACTTTCTATTAATCCGTCCAAAAATATTCTTCACATCATTTTTTTCTTATTATCAAATTATCAAAAAACATCTGTTCTGATTCACTTACACTTTTAATTTCTCTTAATAAGCATACATTTTAGAGTAGTGATGTAACTAGGGGTGATAACTTGTCGCACAAGACACTCCGATGATGCGTGAAGCTCCCATCCCAACTCGCTTAGCCGAAAACTCCATAAATGTGGAGTTTTTTTTTTTCCATTACCATAAATCCCTTTACATATGTGATTAATTTTTTCGCTATTTAATATATATATATTATTTATTTATTTGTGTGTGTGAATATTGATAAAGTTTTGGGAAATATCGTCTTTCCATATATTTATAGAAAGACGAGGTTTAATTAAAATAACAAAAGGTAAAATGTGTTAGTTGCAATATTAAAAATTTATATTGAAACGTGTAGTAATTATAAAGTTTATAATCTAATTTATGCAACCTGAAAACTTTATCTTTATTTTTTACTAATTTACACTTTAAACCTTAATATTTTATGAAAATACCGTCCTCTAATATATAGACTCGTGAATATATGTGTTTATACTCAATTAGCTTCCATATTCTTTTCTTTTTATTTGTTGTGGTCCCTCAGCTCCACATTAATTTTTATGGCTATTGGCTACTTTCTTCATTCCTGTCGTATATATCAAGTTTTATTTTACACGGAACAAGAAACTAGTATACTGTTTACGGATTATATATTTTTTTTAATACACCCTAAGGTGGGGATTGTATATAAGATTCTCAAAACCTTTGAAAAGAAACAAGATAATTACAGAGTTAGTTTGCGGATATACTGTTGAGGCAACCTCATTGCCTCCAAAAGATAAACTAGAATCCAATAGCCTATTGTAGTACAACGATCTAAATGTACAGGAGTGAGAAGTTATGAAAGTTGCATTTCCAAAGTAGGTAATCTCCACCCCATGTTTTAATTGCTTACTTTGGCCAGGTAATTAACATTCCAACACATTTAAAAAGTCTCAAAAAGTATAAGTGGCAAGAGCAATTCTAATAGTTAGAGCAGGGGCCGGATTTTATAGTGATCAGGTTGGAGCACTGGAGTATTGATAACTGGAACTTTAGTTGTGGAACAACATCCGAGCCCCTATCTTGGAGTATAGGACTTGGAGTGTTGAGTTTGGAGCAGCATATAGTTCAGCATACCATCTGTCTTCTTATTGGTAGAATCCACAAAGGTTCCTGAGACAAAATAGGAACAAGTATCAGCAGTATCAATTGTCCTTAGTTGCATGTCTATGAGTTCGAATGTAGGGTATGTGATCCCTATCTAAATTAATGAGGCCTTTGATGTATGCTGGAATGTTAGAAAGGTTCAGATTTGAGTCATCAAAGTGAGTGGATCTATGTTTAGCAATTGCATCAGCAATCGAATTGCACTCTCTGAAAACATGTCTAAGGGTGACCTGTTTAAGATTGGAGTGAGTTTGAAAAACTAGTGCATAGAGGGACCATTTAGCACTTTTTGGATTGTTAATCGTGTTTACTGCAAACATAGAATCTGATTCAACTATAAAATTGCAGCTACAATCCAGAGAAGGGAAAGTTTGAGCTGCAGCTTGGATGGCTTTCATTTCAGCTTCTAGTGGTGATTTAGCAGAGGTAAATGTGGATTGGATTAAGCATGGATTACCATCACTATCTCTAGCTATAAGGCCAAGTGTTGAGTTCGTTGAGGACCAAGAAGCATCCACATTGATAATTATGGTGTTAGGTGCTGGCCTATTCCAGTAAACAATGGATATGGGAGGCTTTGGAGGTGGACTGAGGGGTGGGAAAAGTGAGGAAATGAGATAGCTCATATACAAATGATTGTTAGAGAAACCAGGCTTAGCTGAGAATGATAAAAAAGATAAGGTCTCTTACTTCTTTACAGATATGAGTAGGTGAGAAATTTTTGTTTTCAAAATAGAAAGCATTTCTGGCTTTCCATAAAGACCAACAAATCAGAGATGGTAGCAATCTACAGATATCTGTATGTACTCTAGACAGATCATTATTGTTCCAGTATGCAAAGAATCTATCAGTAAGATTGTCTAGAGTGTGTAGGTTATGTCCCATTATAGCAGAAGTATCAGCCCATACAGTTTGAGCTAGGTGACAAGAGATAAAAAAATGATCAATGGAATCAGCTAGGTTACATGCTGGGCATTTAGAGGCTAGGCTAAATCCACATTTGATTAGAACATCAACAAAAGACAAAAAGGAGTTTAACATTTTCCAGGGGAAAATTGATTTTTTCCCTGCAATCTAGGGTTCCATATCAGTTTTGTGGCTGGAAAGTTACCTAGTAGCTTTGTGAGAGTCTTGTATACTGGTCTGAAAGTAAAAATTCCTGTTTCTTCTAGTTTCCAAATCATTCTGTCTTCTCTTTCCATGTTTATATCTGCCTCCTGTAGGAAATTCAAAGTATCATGTTCTAAATAAGGCGAGACATGAGTTAGAATCTGACTTTTATCCTTGATGAAGTCAGCTATTGTACAATAGAAGAGTGAAGAAAGAATAGAGGGAGGGACACAGTTAATTAGAGGTCCATTAGGGCACCAATTAGCAGTCCAAAAGCTGTAGTTACCTTGGCCATGTAAAATGAAAGAATTGTTTTCCGCAAAGGAGTTAACATTACATATCCTCTTCCAAGTTTGGGATTTCCTATGGGTTTGGGGTAGTGACCATATCAGTTTAGCCCACATGTTGGTGCCCAGTTGGCTTTTCCATCATAGCTTGAGAGAGCATGAGTCAATTATTGCCTGTATAGATCTGAATCCTAAACCATTCTGGAATCTATGTGCACTAAGGTCAGACCATTTTCTCCATACTTTATTCATTTTCCCCTCCTTTTCTCCCCAAAAGAATCTGGCCATTTTTCTTTCCAGTGATTTAATTATCTTCTTAGGGGGCTTTAGGACAGACCATATATGCTGAGGAAGGAGTATATGCAGGATTGGATGAGAACCATTTTACCTCCTAAACTTAACCATTTATTTTTCCAGTTCAAAAGCTTCTTATCTACAAGTTCCAGCAATGGTTGAAAATATAGATTAAGTGTTCTTCCTTTGAAGATTGGACAACCAAGGTATTTAAATGGGAAAGTCATTTTTTCATTCCTAAAATTGATCTAATCTGATTGATTCTAGCAGTAGTAGCTCTTTTACTAATATAGAAATCAGATTTATCATAATTTATTTTTTGACCAGAGGTGAGTTCAAAGGTTTCTAGGAAGGCTTTGATTCTTATTAGGTTAAATTTTGATTCTTGCATAAAAATGATGGTGTCATCAGCATAACTCAAGTGTGAAACAGGTGTAATAGTAGAGGGAAGCTGATAGTATTTAAGTCTATTGTTCATGAATATGAAAGACGGGCTTCTAGAGAAAGCTTCAGAAAAAAATGTTAAAGAGAAAGGGGGATAAGGGATCACCTTGTTTAATGCCTCGGGTTGCTTTGAAAAAGCCAACCGGATTACCATTCATAACACAGAGAAATGTGCCTGAGAAAGATTATTCATCATAGCATTCAAAAAGTATCCTGTAAAACCAAATGTACACGGAATACTTTTTAAAAAGTGCCAATTGACTCTATCAAAAGCTTTCCTGAGGTCCAGTTTCAAAATGCAGTTAGGAACTCTGTTTTTTTTTATCTAAAAACCTAATCATTTCCTGCAGGTAAAGTACATTGTCAGAGATGTCCCTGTTTTTCATAAAAGCTGTCTGATTAGGTGAAATTAGTTTTTCCATATAGGGTTTCAGCCTTTCCATTAGCACTTTGGAGCATATCTTATTTGCTACATTTGAAAGACTGATTGGCCTATCCTCATCAAAAGAGGAGGGTGTTTGTTTCTTTGGAATTAAGGTAATCCAAGTGCTAGTTATTCCTCTTGGCATTTCTGAGCCTGTGAGGAAGTCATTTACTGCAGCTTTTAGATCCTCTTTAATGAAGTCCCAGCATTTGGTATAGAATTTTGATAAGAAACCATTAAGACCTGGGCTACTGTTTTTGTTCAGGCTCATAACTACTATCCTAAGTTCATCTTCTGAGACTGGTTTAGACAGGGATAAGTTATCCTGAGCAGAGATTATTGTGGGAATTTGGCTGAGAAAATGAGGGTAATAGGTAGTAGAGTCTGGTAGGTTAGGCTCAGATAGTAGGTCAGAAAAATATGAAATTGCCTCTTTCTGGATTTCAGAATGAGGGTAACCATTGTCCCTGCCTGTTTTAAAATTTTGAGATACGAAGCTTACAATTCTTTTCCTTTACAGTTTTGTGGAAAAATTGAGTGTTATTATCTCCGAGTTTTATCCAGTTAGTCCTAGATTTTTGTTTCCAAATTTTTTCTTTTTTCCTTTACAGTTTTGTGGAAAAATTGAGTGTTATTATCTCCAAGTTTAATCCAGTTAGTCCTAGATTTTTGTTTCCATAATTTTTCTTTTTCCTTTAAAGCTCTAATTGATAGTGCCTTTTTCTCATTAAGTTTGATTAAATCAGATTCTGAATGGGTGTAATCAAAGTTAATTTCCTGTAATCTCAGATTTTCTTCTGCAATAAGTACATTAGAGTCAATATTACCAAAACATTCTTTATTTTAGATCTTAATTATTTTCTTAAGTCTAATAAGTTTAAGATAAAGTCTTAGCATTCCCTGGTGGGGGATAGGCTTGGACCAGCTGTCTTTAATTAGGTCTATGAATTCTGGTCTGTTAAACCATTTGTTAATAAATCTGAAAGGCTTAGGGTGGGAGGGAATTGATGTTGAAACTTGTAGGAAGATAGGGCAGTGATCCGAAGATTGTCTGTTAAGGATTTGGATTGAGGAGGCTGGGAATTTTGTGCTCCATTGTATGTTACAAAGTCCTCTATCTAGTCTCTTAGAGGTGGGTTTTTTTAGCCTAGAATTTGTCCATGTGAGTAAGTTCCCAACTGTATTAATTTCCTGGATTCCATTAGAGTTAATCCAGTTGTTAAAATCCCTAATACTACCTAAATTAGGGGATGTAGGTCCTTTATATTCTGTAAGTGAGGTGATTGTGTTAAAATCTCCTATGTACATTGTGTCATAATTTGGTAAGAGGCTAAGACCATTCCACAAAGCTTTCCTCCCTTCCCTAGTTCTAAGGCCATAGATAAAAACAACATCCATATCAATATTTGAACAAGGTTGAGATATTTTAACATATAGAAACTGTTCATGGTGGGAAATCAGAGCAACAGATAAAGAGTCATTCCACATAAGCCAGATTTTGCCATTATGGAGAGGGAGGAAATGTGAGTAATTAAGCTTTTCCATATAGGAATGACATTGATTGTTATCATGCATTGGTTCAATAAAACATAAGAGTTCAATTTTCTTTTGTTTGATAAGGTGTTTTAATCTGAGCATTGAAGATTCTAAGCCTCTAAGGTTCCAGACTAAAAAATTAATAGTAATGGTGTGTATCATTGTTCACATGATTTATGGCTTTTAGTATTTGACCTTAGCATCATTTTGTTCTGCTGGCTTAGATAGTTGTTCTTTTTAAGTTTAGACTTACCTTGGAAGTCTTTGTTACCTGATGCTTGTGATTGGTGGGATACTGGACCAGGTTTAGGGATTGAGTTATCTGAATGAGATCCCTCTTCTTCTTCCTTATCCTGCAGTATCTGGTCCAGGTTATCCCCCGTTTGTGGTGGTGATTCTGTATCCTGTAAAACAGAGAATCTATTTTCCATCTTTCTTTGCTGAGAAAGTGGGAAATTAGTGGATGACAACTGATGAAGATTAAGCTTATGTGAGCCTATCTGCATATCATCGTTTGCATAGATCATTTGAGCCTTGTTTGGGGTAGTTAGAGTTGTTGCATTGATCAATTTTGTGATTGGTGATTCTGGGTCAGCAGGGGGTGAATTAGTTAGGTCTAGTGTTAGAGGAAATTGGGATATCTATGGGGTATTTTTCTCAGACTCAACTTCTAAGAGCTTGGGTAGATTGGAGGATGGGTTTAGGGTAGGGTTTGTTGTGGCTAGCTGATGATCTAGTTGGCCTTTATTATGAGGATTGTTATGGGATTGGAAGTCAGTAGCCATATTTAGTATCTTATTGAACTTGTTCCCTGTGGCTTTCCACTGTGGTAGTGCATGATTCTGGGAAATGGCTCTACATTGGTTAAGTGAGTGCCCTAGTTTAGCACAATTGTCACCGTACAGGGGGATATCTTCACACTCAATAGTATATTTCTTGTTGTTAGAAACAGAGCCTAGTCTAATGAAGTTGGTTAAAGGTTTCTGAAGGTCAATCTTCACACAAAGTTTGATGGCAGAGGGTTTAGTTAGCATCTTAGTGACTAAGTCTTTCTTAATGAAATTTCCTATACTATTGCCAATAGCCTCAATTGACGAAGTATTGTAATGGTAAAGTGGGACTTCCCTGATTATGCACCAGATTGGGAAGATAGGTGATTCTTTATGAGTGGAGAAGTCTGGTGACCACTTAAGTACCTTCATGTGAATGCCATTAAAGCTCCATAGGCCCTTGATCCAGCAGCGTTGATAGTCATTGATTTGCTCGAATCTGATCAGCACATGCTTGTAGTCTAGGGAGCCCAACTGATATTTCCCAGAGAACCCTACAGTTTTGAAAGCCACCTCCAATTGGTCCATGGTGAGCCGTCCCTTGGTAAATTTGCCTACTAGGGCGTTGGCATAATGGGAGGAGAGCTTAGTTATATCATCATCGGAGTAGAGGCAAGCAGGTTCCCCTAGGTGTTCGGATTTTGGGGTAATTTCTAGGTTATTTGGTAGGGTTGAAAGAAACGAAGGGGCTTTCGATTGAAGGGCTGCAAGGAAAGACTTGGGGTTATTGATTGGATTGTTATCCGCCATAGTTTCTGGCGGGAGACGAGTCTCTCTCGGTGGAAGGGTGCCGGCGAGAGAGGAGCCGTTATCAGCAGAAAAAAACTCATTTTCGGCAGTTACTGTATAACAGAGTACAGGATTCAGAGGAGAGAGAAGAGAGCGTTGAGCCAAAAATGAATATACGGATTACATTGTTAATCTTTTGTAAAATATTTTTTTTGAATTGGAATAGATACTGAAGGCGCTCTGTTTTATAAGGTACAACATATACACAACTGGGATTTTTATATATAAAAGGCGTTCTGTTTCAACACATACATATTCCTTCAAATACTAAAAAATGATAACTGCACACATGTAATATAATTTTTCAATTTTGTAATGAAAATAAAATAATAAGAAAATTTAATTATACCCAAACTATTTAGCATTAAAAATAATTAACGACACCAAAATTTTTAAAGTTCGTATGGGAGTTGAGTAGTGGGTGAGTAATGTATGGGAGTTGAGTAGTGGGTGAGTAATGTATGGGAGTTGAGTAGTGGGTGAGTAATGTATGGGAGTTGAGTAGTGGGTGAGTAATGGGTTTTAAGTTTGTATTAATTCAGCATTGTATTGCCTATAAATGGCTAATACTCTCACACCTCATGATGATGAAGGTTTCTCTCATTTACATGGTATCAGCCAGTGCCTTTTGGCTTTCTCTCTTCCTTAACTGATGCCTTGCATCTCTCTCCCTCCCTCCTTCTTCGATTTTTTTTTCTTTCTCTCCTCTTTCGATCATAGCAGAAGACAAACTTTCTTATAGCAATATGATTCATCTGTTGACGATAAAGCTTGATTCCTCCAATTACATGATGTGGAGGAAGCAGGTGCAGCTTCTCTTTCGATCTCAGAAGTTGTTGGGGCATCTTGATGGTTCCACTCCGTGCCCTCCATTACCGACGTCGCCCACGTTCCTCACGGCCGCCTCTGCCTCGGTTTCTACCCCTAAGCATGAGGATTATGACAAGTTGAAGGCTTCCTATGATCAATGGATCACTGATGATGAGAAGTTGTGTTGTCTCCTTCTCTCTTCGGTCTCTGTTGAGGTAATGTCTGAAATCTCTGCATGTGAGACTGCTGCTCAAATTTGGGAGACTCTTGCTACTATTTTTCAGAATCGTAGTAAGTCTTCTATGTTAAGCTTGCGTGTGCAAATCATGAATCTTCGCAAAACTGGTTCTGTGCATGATTTACATCTCCAGCTTAAGGTTTTATTTGATAAACTTGCTGCCATGGATGCTCCTGCTACAAATGATGATATGGTGTTATGGTTTTTACATGCTCTTGGGGCTGATTATAGAGATTTTAGTGCCCCGTTGTTGTCTCGTTCTCCGACTCCGCAATATGTTGATGTTGTTGCTGAGGCGGAGAATCAAGAGGCATTTTTGAAGAATTTGCAGATTTTTGGGGGTACTGGAGCAGCCCTGTTGCCTTTCTGGCAGAGGCAAAATTCGGCAGGAGTGGTGGTGGTGCGTGGAGCCACGCGCCCGTACGTGGTGGCGGTGCGTGGGCCTCACGCGCCGACCGGAATGGCCTCTATGGTGGCCGGGGTCGCAGCAATGGATGTCCTTCTTCCTCTGGTGGCTCTGGTGGCTCTGGTGGTCCCAGTTCTGGTCGCAATGATATCACTTATCGTTATTGTGACAAGCCCTGCCACACTACTCAGATGTGTTTCAAGATTTTTCCTCTGCGTCCTCGCCATGGTGAATCTGCCCTGCTGGCTGAACAATTCCAGCGCTCGCTTCACATGGAGCCTTCTCATGTCACCTCTGATTGGTACATTGACTCTGGAGCAACCAATCATCTCACCTCTTCCGCCTCTGCCTTGGAGAGTGTCACTCCATACTCTGGTAATTCTCAAATTACAGTTGGTAATGGTGATTCTATTGGTATTCATTCCATTGGTGATTGTTAGCTTACTCCTTCTTTGCGACTGTCTGATGTTTTATATTCTCCAAAAGTTTCTAAAAATCTTTTGTCTATAAGTCGTCTTACTAAAAATCTTGATGCATTTGTGATATTTGATGACCGGAACTTTATTATTCAGCACAAAGTTACCAAGGGGATTCTGGGAAGAGGCCACAGTGAGCACGGTCTCTATGTGCTGGACAGAGGAGAAGCTGCCTTATTGTCTTTTATTTCTCAGAATAAAACTCGAGCGTCATTTGATTTATGGCATGCTCGTCTTGGCCATGTGGCCCCTAGCATTATTTCTACTTTAATTAAGACTGGTGTTTTGTGTGCTTCTTCCTTATTACCTAAGCCGGGTCTGTGTACTCCCTGTGTTATGGATAAAGGTCAAAACAATCTTTTCTTGTTAATCCCAAACGGGCTTTGAAAGTTTTGGACTTGATTCATTGTGATTTATAGGGGCCTGCCCCTGTTTTTTCGAAAAATGGGTTTTCTTATTATGCCATCTTTGTGGATGATCATTCTCGCTTTACCTGGTTGTACCCACTTTGCAGAAAATTGGATTTCGTAAACGTTTATATGCAGTTTGAGGCTCTTGTACAGAACAAATTCTCTACCACTATCAAAACCTTCCAGAGTGATGGTGGCACGGAATTTCTCAATCATCGTCTACGCTCCTATTTTGCATCTAAGGGCATTCATCATCAGTTATCGTGCCCCTATACTCCGGAACAAAATGGTCGTGCGGAACGGAAGCATCGGCATATAACTGAAATGGGGTTGGCTATGTTGTTCCATTCTCACCTGCCCTTGTCACACTGGGACAATGCTTTTGCAGCTGCTGTCTACACCATAAACCGATTGCCCACTCCTGTCCTTGATGGGCTTCCCCTTATAGTCTCTTGTTTGGTCAACCTCCAGACTACTCGAACTTTTGGCCTTTTGGTTGTCGGGTTTATCCCTTTGTCCGACCTTATACTGATCATAAGCTCTCTCCTCGTAGCATTCCTTGTATCTTTATTGGTTACAGTTCTCAGTATAAGGGGTTTCACTATCTGGATGGTGTCACTGGTCGAATTTATATCACTCGCCATGCTCGTTTTGACGAGACGTGCTTTCCCTTAGCTAATGGGAGCACTGAGCAAGATTTTTCATCCTTGGATGTTCTTACTTTTCTAAATCCTGAGCTGTCTACTTCTGAGCCGGTCTTGTCCTCCTCGGCAGTTTCTGGTCCTTGTACTCTTTGTGATCAATCGCCATCCTCGGCTTGTCTACCGTCTCCCGTGCCCATTCCGGAGGTCTCGGTTACTCCTTTGATCCATTCACAGTCGATGCCGGTTTCTCCATCTTCGAGTTCCTCCGCTTCCTCTGGGTCCATTTCTGATTCTGATGCTCCGCCGCAGAGGGTTTATCATATGACCACCAGAAATCAGAATGGTACTCGTCGTCCCACATCTCATCCTGATTTTGTTCCCACTGGTCTTCTAGCTGCAGTTTTAATTCATTCTGAGCCTCAAGATTTTTGTACAGCTCTTAAGGATCCGAAATGGGTTAGTGCAATGGATGAAGAGTTGAATGCGCTTCGTCGACAGAACACTTGGGAGTTGGTGCCTCGGCCTTTGGATGCCAATGTTGTAGGTTCGAAGTGGGTGTTCCGCCTGAAATACAAATCCGATGGGACTATTGATCGTTACAAGGCCCGTCTGGTTGCTCAGAGTTTTTCGCAGATTTCTGGTTTTGATTTTGATCACACCTTCCGCCCGGCGGTCAAGGCTGCTACAGTTCGGACTGTTCTTGCTATAGCTACGCTTCGGCAGTGGCCGTTGCATCAGCTTGATGTCAAGAACGCCTTCCTTAATGGTGTTCTTGATACTCCTGTTTATATGGCTCAGCCAGTCGGGTATAAGGACCCTGCTCGTCCTGATTATGTTTGCCGTCTTAAAAAGGCTATTTATGGCCTTAAACAGGCTCATCGGGCCTGGTTTGATAGATTCAGTTCTTATCTACGTCAGCTTGATTTTCTTTGCAGTTCTTCGGATACATCCCTGTTTGTTTTCTCTAGGGGTTCTACGCTGTTGTACCTTCTGGTCTATGTTGATGGCATCATCCTTACTGGCAATGATGCGGGTGCAATTCGTCAGTTTATCACCAGAACTGATAAGGAATTCTCGATCAAGGACTTAGGTTCTTTGAACTATTTTCTTGGTCTTGAGGTGTCTTCTTCTCCTTTGGGTATCTTCCTTGGACAGGCCAAGTATGCTCGTGATATTCTTTCTCGAGCTGGCATGACTGAGACTTCTCCAGTCACCACTCCGTTTGTACCACTTTCTCAGCTTTCTCGTAGCTCCAGTGCTTCTTTCGGTAATCTGACTCTTTATCGCTCGCTTGTTGGTGCTCTTCAGTATCTAACTATCACTCGTCCGGATTTGGCTTTTGTCGTTAACTCGGTTAGTCAGTTTCTTCAAGATCCCCGGGAGGATCATTTTGCAGCTGTCACTAGGATTCTTCGATATGTGGCTGGCACACCTCATCTGGGTCTTACTTTCCGCTCGAGTGGTTCCTCTGATGTTTGTGCTTACTCGGATGCTGACTGGGCTCGTTGTTTGGAGACGCGTCATTCGACCTACGGCTATGCGGTTTTCTTGGGTGGTAATTTGGTATCCTGGAGTGCCAAGAAGCAACCCACTGTCTCGTGCTCGAGCTCGAAGTCGGAGTATCGTGCTCTCGCAAACACTGCGGCTGAAGTGGTTTGGCTTTCTCATCTACTACGGGAGTTGCATTTTCCTTTGGATGGTTCGCCTTTGTTGCTGTGTGATAACAACAGTGCGGTCTTCTTGGCTCAGAATCCCGTTGCTCATAAACGGGCAAAGCACATCGACATCGATTATCATTTTGTTCGGGAGCTGGTGGCTTCTGGCAAGCTTCGTGGTAGTCGTGTGCCTACTTCCTTGCAGCTTGCGGATATCTTCACCAAGGGGCTACCTAAGCCATTGTTTGAATTTTTTTCGTTCCAAGCTCTGCGTTTCGGTCAATCCGACGCTTCGCTTGAAGGGGGGTATGGGAGTTGAGTAGTGGGTAAGTAATGTATGGGAGTTGAGTAGTGAGTGAGTAATGTATGGGAGTTGAGTAGTGGGTGAGTAATGTATGGGAGTTGAGTTATGGGTGAGTAATGGGTTTTAAGTTTGTATTAATTCATCATTGTATTGCCTATAAATGGCTAATAAACTCACACCTCATGATGATGAAGGTTTCTCTCATTCACATGGTTTCTCTCATTTATGGTTTGTCTACTTTTTATACTATAAAAATTAATTCAAAATCATTACAAAACTAACGTTTAAAGATAAAATGATATAGACAATTGATAAAAAATAACATTTAATACTTCCTTCGTTTCAGTTTAAGATCTTTTCTAGATCGGAATGATCCGGTCGAATTTCAGTTTACAAATCTAAAGTAAAAAATAGAAACTTTTACTTAAAGCAAAAGAAAATGTAAAAATGTAAATCTTACTGTACGCAATAACAAATGGAATAATTGATATTCCACGCTATTAAGCAATTCAGAAATATACACAACTAAAATATGCTTTTGAATTATTTCATATTTTTCTGTCTCGGCAAGCATAATGAATGTTCTATAAATTTGATGGAATCTGTCATATTATTAATTTTCAGCGTAAATGTTGAAAATTGCAAGTCAGAATTTAAATATTTATTAGGTTAAGAAACAATAAGTTGAACAAATAGGTTATGTCAAAATAATATTAATATATTAGTAGAATTAAAATGCCATGTAAAAGCAAATACTTCCTCCATCCCAATTCAAATTGCACATAATCTTTTTCACGCTTATTAATAAACTTGGCTAAACGATAATATGTTTTAATACGTATAATAACGGTAAAAAAAAGTTACTTTTGAGAAACTATTTGTTATAACGAATCCAACAATATCATATATTATAATATTATTACTTATATATCTACGCATTGTCAAATAGTAAAGTGTGCAGATTGAATTGAGACAAATTGAGTATGCTTTATTTTTTAAAGTGAACTATTTTATACCTTCCGCGTATTTTTAATAAATAAATCTCTTGAAATTTATTCTGACATCTATAAAAATATAGACTAACTTATATCATTCAATTTACTTATAATATTTTAATTAGTAATAGTATAATAATAAAATTTAGATGGCATGTGCCATATCCATGTCCTCTACTAATCAAATTTAAAAATACCTAATTACTTGTCAAACAGGATGATTAAACTAATCCACGTCCAATATTATTTTCCCTGTATGTATTTAAAGTACATGCAATCAATTCTTACAACACGACCTTGTAATATTTGACATTGTCATTTTAACAACTAAACTGCATGTTAATTCATCTCAAACGAATATTAATTAATTAAGAGCAAAGTGCATATATAACCCTACATAATTTATGAAAGTGCACATATAACCCTGTGATAATAGAAAGTGTAAATATAACCCCGGATAGTTAGCTTATGTGTAAATATAATCTTTTTCGGCAGGTTGAGGTCAGAATTAGGTGAAAAGTCAACTTTACCCTTCAAAAATATAGAAAATAGTAAATTTACAATTTTAACCCTATCTTCAACCTCTCCTCTGAACTATCCCTCACCCAAACTCACCCCGCTGTTCTCTTTCCTCTACTACCAAATGCCAAATCGGCAAACTAGGATATGGTGGCCGATGGTGGTGGAGGCGGTGATGGGAGGCTAGGGCAGAGGAGGAAGTGGGGCTAGGATGGGTCTCGATTTTTTGGTGCTTGGCTGAGCGGCGCCGGAAATAGTGGCCGATGGTGGAGGTGGCGTGGGGCTGTGGCGGTGGCCAGCAGGGAGATGGCTTGGTGGTGGTCGGAGCTGGGGAGGAGGCAGCGGGATGCTAGGGTCGAGGAGGTGGTGGAGGGCTAGGGCTGAAGAGGTGCTGGAGGGTATCAATCCGATTTCAAATTAAATTCACCATCGGATTCAAAAACATCAGCCGTCGACGTTGAAATCCTAAATCTGAATTGAATAGGAAAAATAATTCATCATGATACCCTCAAATTCCAATATAAAATAGAGAATTATCATGATTAAATATAGATTTTCCCAAGAACCATAATTTACCCTGCTAGGATCATTTCTTTTGTTTTCCTGGTTATTGGAGTTGTAAATCCGGAACCTAGAAAAAGAAATGTGCGTAGGTAAAAGATTTGGTTAGTGAAGGTTTGGATGGCCGCGGATGAAGCGATGGTGGAGTCACCGACCCTGAATCGGATGCAACTGCTGCTGTCGGGTAATTTTGCAACAAGGGAGGACAAGGAGAGCGTCAACGAGAGGAGATGGGTGAGGTTGCCGCCGGGACACCGGCGGAGTGCGCCGTGGTGTGATGCTGCTTTCCCTCTCATGCACCTGATTGTCATGGCCTTTTACAAGGTCCCCGCGGGGCTGTGCAACAAGGCACTGAGGAAGACCAAACGGAGAAAACTGCTTCGTAAGAATATTGGGGAGTTGTGGCGGCAGAGGTAGTGGTAGAATATAGGCGGTGGTGGCAGTATGGTGGTGGGATAAAGGGCACTTTTGTCTTTCAAAATTTATATTAGGTTGAAAGGGCATTTTAATAATTTTCGACTGGTCAATGGCTGGTCAATGCTGGAATATAGGTTTTTGGGTTATATTTGCACTTATATAAAATAGTTAGGGTTATTTTTGCACTAAAAATTATTTCAGGGTTATATCTGCACTCTCAATGATATATGGTATATTTCCATTTCCCATTAATTAATTAATTAGTCCCTAGTACTCCCTCCGTTTCTCTATTAGTGTCACACTTACTTTAATTGGATGTTTCTTTTTATATTGGCACGCTTTTCATTTTTGGCAAGATTCCTTCAATATCATCCACTCATTTTACTTTTTTACTTTCTACATCTAATTTCATCCACTCATTTCCTATACCTAAATTCAAACACCTAAATCTATGGTGCCACTATTAGGAAAACGGAGGGAGTATTTTCTTTTGAACAATTTGTGTTTGACTTGGTGCTTTTGGAAGATTGACTCGGGTATTTTATTCCCTTTGAATTTTCATCTTTGAAAACTTTAATTCTAGCCCATCAACTTCTTTTATGACTCTTTCTTTCGGAGTGTAATTATTTTAAAAGAGTCGACATGACTTTTCATTTTGAAGTCTATTTGTTCTGATGTATATTTCCATTAGTCTCATATAATAGGTAATCTAATACACATAAAACTAAGGGATTTTAACATCATTAAACCTCATTTTAGTTGAAAGTGCCAACATAACCTTTTAAAATAAGAAAGTGTCAAAATAGTTCTAACTTTATTGACAAATTGTGCAGTTATAACTTTTTTTGCCTAATTTCGACATTAACTGAAGGAATTAGTCGTTGACTAAATATGAAATGATGAAAATACTATGCAGTTTCTGTAACTATGTTGGGTTTAAAAATATAATTGTTAAATTAAACGAAGGAAAAACTACCCCTACTCCTTAGTAGAATTTGTAACTAAATGCTTTCTTATAAAAAAAAGAAAGTGGATTAGGTCAAAACAATTTGTATAGTTGCGGGCTTAATATGAGATTATTCCTTACCTTCTTTTTAAAACTTGTTTGACAAGTCAAGTATTTGCAATTTTTACCATTAGAGGATCTTATGTTACATATACTTATTGATATATAAACATATATTATACTTTATTTATGATTTTGAATTATATAGTAGAGTTCTTTATCAAGAGAAAATCTCAGAAAAGACGTACTTTTCTTACACTTATGGATGGTTCACGGTAATTTTTTTACCTTAAATGTTGTAAATTTTTTTAAATAAAATTTAAATATTATATTATTAAATTTATAAGACAAGTAATTGTCTCTTGAAAGACGGTATTTAGATAAGCCATGGAAAGACCAAGGTTTAAAGTGCAAATTAAAATAAATGAAGATAAATATTTGGGTTGCATTAGTCAGATTATAAAGTTTATAACTGTAAATTTTCAATATTTCAACTTAAATCTTTTACCTTTTATCATTATTTTAATTAAACCCTGTCTTTCCATATGCCTATGGAAAGACGGTATTTCTCAAGACTTTTCCTAATATGTATTTGAATGTAAAAATATAAAAATATATAATATAAAAAAATATTTTCAAAATTTCTAATCTTAATATATAATTTAATAAATACAGTGTATACGGTAAAAATAAGTGGTTTGTCCATAATTATGGACAGGCAGCCTACGAGGAGCCCCACTCTTATATCACACCACAAAACAACTATCATATATAGACTGTGTTAGGAAAAATTATTCTATATTGGTATCAGAGCAAGTTCTGATTCTAAACCCTAATTTTTTTCTTCGCCTTCCCCTCTCTCTTTTCCAACCGAGCACCACCAGATTCCGGTCAGCTTCCGTCTAACTTCCGGCAATCTTGAACAATACTTTTTAGTCCAGTTCTCTGGTGGTTTCCCAGATCTCCTCCGTCTAGTCTTGGTGGCAAATCACCTTTTGAGATTATTTTTGGTCATATGCCTGACTATACCCTCTTTCATCCGTTTGGTTGCCGTGCATTTCCATGTTTGCGTGCCACTGCTACTAATAAGTTTGCGCCGCGATCGATTCCGTGTGTTTTTATCGGGTACAGCCCATGTCACAAGGGCTTCCAGTGTCTCGACCCGACTTCTAAACGTATCTATGTCTCTCGCCACGTTCATTTTAATGAAACTTTATTCCTTTATGTCTCATCTTCCGCGGACATTCGTTCTATTTCGGATCTGGAGATTTCATCATTTTTATGGAGCTGTTAATTCATTGAATGTGGCCACCATGCCTATGCCCATTCTAGCCGCCCCTCCTTCTCTACCATGCTCCATCTGGACGGCCGACCCGGACCCAGCTCCTCAGCCGCCGGCCATCACACCTCAGCCGCCGACCACCACTTCTCGGCCGCCGGCTACCACACCTCAGTCGTCAGCCACCATACCTTAGCCGTCGGCCCCCACGCCTCAGCCAGTCTCGACCGTCCTTTCTCCGGCATCTTCTGAAGGCCACTCTCCGGTCAGCTCTGCTCGGTCTTTTTCGGCGTCGTCAGCTGGTTTGATTTCTCCAGCTTCACCACCACTTCGTACCCATCGGATGGCTACTCGGTCTTCTACTAGTGTCATTCAGTGTCGGGATTATTCAGATTTTATTGCTCACGGTCTCACTGTTGCACTCCTTTCTCAGAAAGAACCCACTGGTTATCGCTCTGCCCTTCAAGATTCAGCCTAGGTTTCAGCCGTGGATGATAAGATGGCCGCTCTTCGTGGTCAGTACACGTGGGACTTAGTGTCTCGACCTTCAGATGTCAACATTGTAGGCTCCAAATTGGTCTATAGGCTCAAGTATAGACCAGATGGCACCATTGAGCATCACAAAGCTAGACTTGTGGCGCAGGATTTCTCTCAGATTCCGGGTTTTAATTTTGACCACACTTTCAGTCCTTTGGTCAAAGCCTCCACTGTTAGGATGGTCCACCCCATAGCCACCATACGTTCCTGGGCACTTCATCAATTGGATGTCAAGAACGCTTTCCTTAATGATGTTCTTGATGTTCTGGTCCACATGAAGAAGCTCATTGGTTATCAGGATTCTATTCATCCAGACTATGTTTGTCGCTTGGGAAAGACCATTTATGGTCTTAAGCAGGCCCCCCAGGCTTGGTTCCAGCATTTCAGTAGTTAATAGACACAGCTTGGTTTTCGGTGCAGCTTAGCTGATACTTATTTATTTGTCCTCTCGAGAGGTTCGTCGTTACTGTACCTACTTGTGTATGTGGATGATATCATTATTATAGGCAATGACTCAACTCTTCTTCGCCAGTTCATCGATTGGACACCTAGAGAGTTTGCGATCAAGGATCTTAGTGCTCTTCATTACTTTCTTGGTCTTAAAGTTTCACCTACCTCCTCAGGGTTACTTCTTGGCCAAGCAAAATATGCTCGTGATATTTTGAATCGGGCCAGTATGTCTGATGCGGCACCTGTTTCTACCCCATTTGTTGCTGGTTCTCAGCTTCACAGCTCTACCAGTCCTCTGTTCCAGGATCCTATACTTTATCATTCTCTTATTGGTGCTCTCCAGTATCTCACCATCTCTCACCTGGATTTGGCATTCTCAGTCAACATGGTGAGTCAGTACCTTCAGGTTCCGAGAGATGATTATTTCGCTGTAGTGACACGGATTTTACGGTATGTTTGTGGCACTCTTTATTTTAGTCATAGCTTTCATTCTGCTAGTACTCCTAAGGTGTTAGGGTACTCTGATGCTGACTGGGCCCGCTGTCTGGAGACTCATCACTCCACTTATGGTTATGCAGTTTATCTTGGTGGTAATCTGGTTTCTTGGAGTGCTAAGAAACAACCCACTGTGATGTGAATCTCCTTGCGACGACTCACAATTTGCAAAATTAATATCTTTGATCTAGTGAAGAGATCTGTAAACCCGCACTATCTCGCACGAAATTCAGGAGTCTAGCCCTCGGGGTACGCCTAACTTCGACTTGCTCTCTAACTAGCCTTCAGGATTAGATTACAAGGTTTATTGATACTTAACTAGCTCTCAGGGTTAAGCAACAATGGAATAGCTCGCAAGCAAAGAGTGTGAACTCAAAAGGTTGTCTTTTGATTGATAAAATGTGTAATGTAAAAATAATGTTGAAAACCACCCCTATTTATAGTACATAGGTATGGTCTTAAAAAAATACAAACACGAAACTGAAAAGGATTATGACAGCTTTAAGAAGCTAAAACCACATATAACTAGACTAATTAAAATAAATGACTATATTCTTCAAGATAAATCTTGAATGAATATTGCCTTACCTAATCATACCAAATCTAATTCTAATCAAATCAGAACTGAATATTCTAAACACTAAAATAAATGCATGACCGAAACATTAATGCTTCTAAGGCCAACATGGTAGAATTAATGGGCATTATTCTAAAAAAAATGATCACACTACCTCATTAAAAATCTCAGTGGGAAAAAGGGCATAGTTTTATCTTCTAAAGACCCTAATAAATAAATAAAAATAAATAAAACCTAATTCGTATCATTCCCTCCGAGGTCTAAAATTTTCATCCTCGAAACGTGAACGATCTTCAAAAATAAATGGAGATAAACATCCGAAGCCATCCCTGCAAAATATTGCTAATAAACAGTGTCTGGACATTGACTAGGCAGTGACTGGATGTTGAATAGGGTTCAACTCGTGTGATAAGCTGCAGGCGAGAAAATGAAATTTCTCGTAACAAATTCAAAAAAATGCAATAATTTGTGTGGCTCACGAGATGAAGAGTTGAACTAGGTGTTTCGCGCGTGTGACAGACACGCCTTAAATTTCTTGCACGTAGGCTTCACGCGCTCTGCTGTGAGTCACGTATGAAGACCATACGTTGTCTTCTTCTTCCCGTAGATGTATGTGGGGCTGCTTGACTGGGATCCGAAGATTCCCATTGGCGACAAAGAGAAAAACTAGAGCAGGCCCGATAGGTGTCAACACGAATCGGTGGAGATGAAGAACTGAAAACCGGCGACGATGGATCTAAGGCTGACAGAACACTGAATGGAAAAAAAGATTCGGTCAGAGTAACATACGATTGGAGCTGTAATTAATGGAGAGAAGAATGGTGGTAGGTCAGATCTGTGGAGGTCAACGAGAAGACTTGGTGGCTGAAGGCGGTTAGTTGGAGATGGAGAAGAAATTAGTGGTGCATTGGCGGGTTCGTCGGAGATGCCAAGTGGAGGACTGGAGCAGATCGGTGGCGGAAGCTGAATGATGACATCCGGTGGTTGTGGATGAAGCTGAGCGGTGGCAGTGGCGAGATGAATGGAGTCACCAGAGATGAGGTTTACCGGCGGCGGTGAAGAAGACTGGCGGCAGAAGTTGTCTGATGATTTGTTTTTGAAAATAAATTCAAACAAAACTTGAAATCCCTGTTAAATTTTTGGCCACCAAGGATTTTTCACTTTGCTCTGATACCAACTGATATGAATCTCCTTGCAAAAACTCACGATTTGCGAGATTAATATCTTTGATCTAGTGAAAGGATCTGCAAACCCGCACTATCTCGCACGGAATTCAAGATTCTAGCCTAGGGGGTACGCCTAACTTTGACTTGCTCTCTAACTAGCCTTCAAGATCAGATTACAAGGTTTATTGATACTTAACTAGCCCTCGGGGTTAAGCAACAATGGAATAGCTTGCAAGCAAAGAGTATGAACTCAAAAGGTTGTATTTTGATTGATAAAAATGTGTAATGTAAAAATAATGTTGAAAACCACCCCTATTTATAGTACATAGGTATGGTCTTAAAAAAATACAAACAAGAAACTGAAAAGGATTATAACAGCTTTAAGAAGATAAAACCATATTTAAATAGACTACCTAAAATAAATGACTATATTCTTCAAGATAAATCTTGAATGTATGTTGCCTTACCTAATCTTACCAAATCTAATTCTAATCAAATCAGAACTGAATATTCTAAACACTAAAATAAATGCATGACCGAAACATTAATTCTTCCAAGGCCAACATGGCGGAATTAATGGGCCTTATTCTAAAATAAAATAAATGATCACACTACCTCATTAAAAACCCCAGTGGGAAAAAGAGTATTATCTTCTAAAAACCCTAATAAATAAAAATAAATAAATAAAACCTAATTTGTATCACACTGTTTCTCGCTCTAGCACTGAGTCTGAATACCGTGCTCTTGCCAACACTGCTTCAGAAGTGGTATGACTCACTTATTTTCTTTGTGATCTCAGGGTTCCGCTTTCTGTTTCTCTACTGCTGTTATGCGACAATAGCAGTGCTATCTTTTTTGCTCAGAATCCGGCGACATTAACTATCATTTTTTTCATGAGTTGGTGACATCTGGAAAGCTACGCGTTGCTCATATTACGACTTCTCTCCAGATTGCAGACATCTTCACCAAGGGGCTTTCTAATCCGCTGTTGGAGTTCTTCAGGTCCAAGTTGTATGTTAGCGAGCACCCGATGCTTCTCTTGAAGGGGGGGGGGCTAGGACAAATCATTCTATCAGAGTGATTATCAAATTTAAGTACAAATTGCTAATTCAAACACCTGATAGGATAAGCTAATACAATCGATTGGTCAAAATGTATAATTTATACGATATTTATAAATTAGAAATGTTAATTGTAAAGTCAAGTGGTTTTCATGGAGTATTTTAATTGGAAAATTGTGAACAAATTTAGAAACAAAAAACTTTCCATGTTGAAACATGCTGGTAGCCACATTCACGCCTACATGATCTTGTGGAAGAAGAACAAAATATTATGGTATTTGTGATTTATGAAAAACTGAATATTCTGCAATATGTTAGGCGCTGGTAGGAGCATATTATGTTTATGGAAAATCCCTACAAATATAGTATTGAGTTTATCGAATATATGAGATATATTGTGATAAGGAAAATCCCTTTATTTATGAGATTTGGATATACTTCAGAAGCAGATATGGAATAGGAATATTGTGGAGATAATCATGAAGAGTTCCGATATACTCATGGCTTTAAAAGGGGACATCACGGCTGCATTAAACTCACAAAATTAATTGCAAAAATATGCATGTAGATTTTCATGTTTTTGAGAGTCTTGCAAAGAGCTAGATCTATATGTTGCAACATATGTGACCTGTCGTTCAAAGTTCAGAATCGTATGCCTTAATTTCTTGGAAGGAAGAGATCCAGCGTCGATGAGTTTCGGGATCAGAGGGAGTCTGATCAAGGTGGATCGGTAGCTAGGGGAGCTAGCAGAATTCACACGTTTAATTAGTAAAGATAAGCATTTTGTATGGTGTACTTTGTACTATATCTTTCTGATTAGTGGATTCACTCTGAACTGAGCCAGACTCCGCAAATGTAGGTGAATTTCATCGAACTGCATAACCAAGTCTTGTGTTTTTATGCTTTACTTTATTGCATATTTGGTTAGATAGGTTATGTTGGAACATAGTAGTAAAAATTAAGAAAATTTGGTAAAACCAAATTTCATTTGGTATTAGAGCTCTGGTCACTTATGTTTCCTTTGGTTGTGTCAAGGAAAGTGTGATCTGGTTTTACCATGGTGACCAAAGAAGGAGATTCAGTGTCTTGGCCACCTCTACTGGAAGGCAACAACTACAATTATTGGAAGGTGCGCATGAGAGTTTTCATCAACTCACTGGATGAAATTTCTTTGCACCATGTTGAAAACAAATGGAATTATCGTACTGAAGATGCTGAAATGAGCTCTAAGGCAATAGAATGAGAGTCATGTCAGGGGAGCAGAAACTCAAAGACAAATCTACTTGGTCTTCTGATGACATCAATGCCTCACTGGAAAACTCAAGGGCATTAAATGTTATCTTCACGGAAGTTGATGAAAATCAGTTCAAACTCATCTCTACATGTCATCGGGCCAAGAAAGCATGGGATATTCTGCAAACTGTTCATGAAGGAACTAGTCGAGTTCGAGAATCTAAATTATAGATGTTTTTTGAGGAACAAAGTTTGAGGAACTCGGGATGGAGGAAGATGACATTATTGTTGTATTCAACGGAAAACTCAGGGACATCTCCAATATGGCATATCAACTCAGAAAAGTCTACAAAGAGGAAAAAATGGTGAAAAGGACCTTGAGATCACTTCATAAAAGGTTTGCAATGAAGGTTGCATCAATTGAAGAAGTAAGAGATGTAGCCACCATGAGCTTAGATTAATTAATGGGATCATTATAGACTTATAAGATGACATTCCAACAAACTACAAAAATGGTCCGAAAGGAGTTGGCGTTCAGAACATCGTTATCAAAGGACAATCACGAATCTGACAGTGATGATGAATTTGAAAAACTTGCACTTATCACAAAAATTTTTTTTCAAGAATGCTGAAGAAAATAGTAAACAAGAAATCGCAGGAAAGGTTTGGTTGAAACAGACCAAGGCCACAAGAATTTGGAAATAATCGTGGGACACGGTTTGAACAAGGAAATCGGCAGTTTTCCAGAAATCAAAGTGGTGAACCAAAGCATCCTGGACGAATTTAATGCAGGGAATGTGAAGGATATGGTTATATTCATGCTGCATATGCAAATACCTGGAAGAAACAAGGAAAATCATATGTCACCTCATGGAGTGAAGATGAAGAAGACGAGAAAGACGAAGAGGAACTTACAAGCAACTATGTGGCCTTTGGAGCAAAAATTCATGATGCATCGGATGATGGATGTTCCAACACATCAGATAGAATCGAAGCTATACGTTCCAACATAGATTCGTATCAGGTGTCTAGTAATGATGAAAAACCTACAGTAGTTTTTGAAGATATCTACAGTACATACAAAAAAATGTATTCCATGTGGCTTCAAGTTATTGATACAAAAAAAGTACTGAAGGAAGAAAAAAATCTTCTGGCGAAGATAGAAAAGGAGTTGCGTGTGGAAGTTGCTGAACTTAGAAAAGAGAATGATGAGTTGAATGTGAATCTAATTTCAGCAACCAAGAGAGCTGAGACGTCTGAAGCAGCTATTACCATGTTGAACTCTGGGAAAGAAAAACTTGATGATATTCTCGTTATGGGAAAAAGCTTTGGAGATTGACACAGAATTGGGTATGACAATCTACCTAAGAACACATTCACATTCAAGTCAAATACTCGAGAGATACCTTAGAACACAGTAATGCTCACGTCAAAGATTCGAGAGATAAAGAGAAATTTTGGCAAGCCTCATCAAAGGAAACCTCTCATCTGTAGCTATTGCTCATATCAAGGGTACACAGAGGAAAAATGTTAGAGACATCTCAGAGACATCATGGCAGGTTGTCAACTTTTGGTATGTTCCAACATAGACGAGGTTCATAAATCAAAGATGGTCAGAAAGGTATGTGTGGTCAAAAGCTCTAGTACTTGCCTTGTTGCACATACTTCTCTTATAGTACATTTCAGAGATTCGTGGTACTTTGATAGTGGCTGTTCTCGCCACATGACTGGCACTCAGGAATTCCTCACAAACATCACACCGTGTGATGGTGGTTTTGTTACCTTTGGCGATGGAAAGAAGAGTAGAGTAGTTGGGAAAGGAGAACTACAAATTGAAGGATTCATAGTATTCACCAGTGTTTTGTTTGTTGAAGACTTAAAGGCAAATCCACTGAGCATAAGCCAACTGTGTGACGACAATATGACTGTGGAATTTCAGAAAGACAAATGACATTGAAACACGGAGAAGCCAAAGTCCTTTTAGGCGTTCGATCATCAGATAATTGTTATTTGTTGAAATAGGAGGTAAGGTGTATGATCTCTAAACAAGATGAAGGATTTCTGTGGCACTGAAAACTCAGTCACATCAATTACAAAACCTTGGTGAAAATTGCAAATGCAAAAGCAGTACGAGGTATGCCTACATTGATAAGCAAATGTAGAATCTTTTGTGGACCATGTTAACAAGGTAAACAAATTCAATCTCCCCACTCTTCAGTTCAATATATAACTACCTCAAGAAATCTGGAATTATTGCATATGGATTTGATGGGTTTTGTCAACACACCTAGTATAGGTGGCAAGAAATATATCTTTGCATGTGTTGATGATTTCTCCAGATTTACGTGGGTAGCTTTTCTAAAAGAAAAATATGATAATGTGGAAGTGTTTAGAAGTCTTGTGATAAAATATAGACTGAAAAAGGAAGTCCAGTCGGAAAGATTGTTCGACTTTGTAGTGATCATGGTAGGTAATTTGAAAACTCTCAATTTAGTGACTTCTGTGATGAGCTTGGAATTCAACACGAGTTTTCTACACCAATCGCCCCTCAGCATAATGGTGTTGTTGAACGGAAAACCATAACTCTTCAGGAGATGGCTTGATTCATGTTAGCTGAGAAGGAAATTCACAAAAAATGGTGGGTAGAAGCTATTAACACAACTTGCTATACAATGAATCGAGTGTATCTGCCTCCATTCACAAGCAAAACGTCTTACGAGATTTGGAAGGGCAGGAAACCAAATGTCTCTAACTTTCATGTGTTTGGAAGCAAGTGCTACATTCTCAAAGATAGAGAGCAATTGGAAATATTTGACAATCGCAGTGATATTGGAATCTTTCTTGGTTATTCTATGAACACCCGGGCTTATCGTGTTTACAACCTTCGGAAAAATACACTCATGGAATCCATAAATGTTATTGTGAATAATTCTGAAGAAGGACGAGGTTCAGGTGTTGTAGAAGATGAACCTGATAAAGACCATGTTCCAACACAATATAGTCAACCTGACAAGCCAGACCCATCGCATGTTGAAACATCTGAGCAGACTGATTATCCTGCTGAACCAGAAGATATTGAGAATGTTGGAACATCATCTCCCACTGCCTTATCCTATGTTCCAACATAGGAGCAACCTAAACCAATGACAAGGAGTACTTGATCAATCCCTCGGGTTGATTATAGGAAGTTAGCAGGATTACAATGCTTCATCTCTCTCGTTGAATCCAAGAACTACAAGAAGGCCTTACTGGATGAATAATGGATTGCAGCAATGCAAGAAGAACTCGGTAAGTTTGCACGAAATGATGTATGGTATCTCACTTTTCTTCCTAAAGGTGTAAATGTTATCGGCACAAAGTAGATATTCAAGAATAAATCTGATATTGATGGACAAATCACTCAAAACAAATCCAGACTGGTTGCTCAAGGATATACACAAGTTGAATGAGTTGACTTTGATGAGACATTCACACCAGTTTTCAGGTTAGAGTCAATTCGAATTTTACTTGCTATTGCCTGCTCTATGAACTTTACTTTGTATCAAATAGATGTCATGAGTGCTTTTCTAAATGGTGTGTTAAATGAAGAAGTATATATGGAACGGCCAAAAGGATTTGAGGATCCTCATTACCCTCATCATGTGTATCGCCTCAAGAAGGCTTTTATATGGCTTAAAGCAAGCACCAAGGGCATGGTGTGAATGACTTACTAACTTTCTTCTGATGAAAGGATATCGTCTAGGGGGAGTATATTGCACCTTATTTGTGCTTTAAAAGGCATAAAAAATTCCAATTGCTCAAATTTATGTTGATGATATAGTATTCGCCTCTACTTCACCATCTATGGTACATGATTTCATCACTATAATGCAGGCTGAATTTGAGATGAGCATGGTTGGAGAACTCACATATTTTCTAGTACTACAAGTTAAGCAAGGAAAAAATGGTATGTTTATAAATCAGACTAAGTATGCCCTGAATTTAGTGAAGAGATTCGGTCTAAGCAATGCCCGAGCAGTTCGAACACCTATGGGGGTTTCTGAAAAATTGGTAAAGGATGAGAAAGGAGTTGCAATTGATCAGAAGTTATACATGGGCATGATTGGGAGTCTATTGTATTCGACAGCAAGTATACCAGATATATGTTTCAGCGTATGAATATGGGCAAGATTTCAGGTTGACCCAAATGAATCTCATCTAACAACAGTCAAAAAGTTATTCGATATGTAAGTAGGACTTCTGAGTATGGTGTCTGGTATTCTAAGAATCAAGATTCTGATCTAATTGGGTACAATGATTCTGATTGGGCTGGTAATGCTGATGATCGTAAAAGCACTACAGGTGGATGCTTTTTCATTGGTACGAATCTAGTTTCTTGGTATAGTAAGAAACAAAATTTGATCTCTTTGTCTACCGCGGAAGCTGAATATCTTGCTGCTGGAAGTTGTTGTGCACAACTATTGTGGATGAAGCAAATGTTGAATGACTATGGAATTCATCAAGGGCCTTCAAAGATTTTATGTGACAACACAAGTGCTATTTATATTTCTAAAAATCGAGTCCAGCACTCTCGAACCAAGCATATTGACATCATGCATCATTTTATTCGAAATCTTGTTGAAAGGAAGGAAGTTGTGGTGGTCTATGTTCCAACATCTAAGCAATTTGCAGACATTTTTACAAAATCGTTGGACACTGCCACATTTGAGATTCTTAGACAACACTTAGGTGTTTGTCAGATTTAAGGTATTTTTTATAGCTTTTATTTAGCTGTAAATATTTTTTTACATTTATTTTTTTGGAAAATCAAAAAATAGAAAGAAGAAAAAGCTACCAAAATTGAAGTTCATGGTATGTTGGAAGTTCAAGAAGGTGTGCTTTGAGTTGACAAGTGAGAAGAGTTAAATCATTAGTCCTCTTGGAAAGGGAAAAAGTTTTTTGCGGTAAAAGAGGTAAATAGTGAAGAGTTTGTTTTTGTTCAAAATTGTCTCCATCTCTCCATATCCCTCTCTTTTCGGCGTACACTCCCACACTCCTTGGTGTTTTCAGATTCTTGTTGCCGAGATTTGCCATGCGTGTACATCTTGAAAAAGCTAAAGCAAAGATCTTCCTTCTCACAACGAACCTCTGCCAAAAAAAATGTCTTCTAGTCCTAAAATTTCCATGGTCGAGAAGGAGACTCAAGAAACTCCCCACCCTTTGGAGAATGACAATGTTGTGCAGAGGGAAGGAAACGTGGAGGTAGACTCAACCAGTGATAGCAGCCAGAATGAAGAGCTCAAAAACAAGGGGAAAGCTTCCTACCAAAAGGAACAGGTCCGGACCCCCCTACTATAAAATTGTATGGAATGGAATTTAAATATGTGGATGATATTTTTGAGTGGATTGAAGCTAATAGAATCACGGTAGAGCTGTCTAAATTTAAAAATTTAGAAGGGGAATTTCTGATTGTGAAAGTTAAAAAGTTGTTTTTTGGAGATATTGGTAAGCTGGAGGATATTGAAAATTATGAAACTAGATTATTGAGGGGGAAATATGGTGTGTACAATGGGAAGGATAAGTTCCATGCATACTCATCTATTCCTGGCCCTAGTAACGTCAAGATTGAGGAAATAAGTGATGATGAGGTTGAGGGACTGCAGGTGATTAAGTCCAAGGATAGGATGCCCTTAGGATTTTATGATGATAAGGCTGCCCAGGGGATTGAAAAACTTAGAAAACCTGTGGTCATAGAGATTACAGACAGTGAAGAGGGAGACATTGTTGGGTATGTTCCAACACAGAGGGCAGAGTTAGAGGAGGATGAAGATATGGAGATTGATGATGTTGGCATGGGAGGTCAAGACCAGTTTGATGTGACTGGGAATGCATATGATGACTTGGAGTATTCAGACGGAGAAAGGAATGGAGGCTTTGATTTAAGACAAGAGGATTCAAACAAAGAAAAGGATGTTGGAACACAGGGCGAGACAGAGACAACTAAGCAAGAAGAAAAGGTTGAAGAGTCTGAGTATGTTCCAACACAGGAACCTGAATTGAACTACTCCAGCGA
Organism: Rubia yunnanensis; assembly: GCA_037428765.1. Classification (NCBI taxonomy): domain Eukaryota; kingdom Viridiplantae; phylum Streptophyta; class Magnoliopsida; order Gentianales; family Rubiaceae; genus Rubia; species Rubia yunnanensis. The sequence goes on along the minus strand of CM075071.1, from coordinate 69,536,835 downwards.
GGAAGTGTTAGAAGAATTCTTCCAAGCTGCAAGGGCTAAGAGGAATATGCCTTTTGCAGAGGCCCACCTGCCAAGAGATCCAAGAGAACCCAAGCTACTCCTAAGAAGAAGTTGTTGCCGCCTCTTCCTGTGAGTGAAGCATTATCTTTTTCATACTTTGATATCAATTGTGAGGTGATAGGAGAGGTGTTCACTGAGAGAAAGATAATCTCTGAAAGACCAGTAGATCTAGAGGCATATAGGGCTAGTGGTTTTTCTGACTTTTTGGAGACAATCGGGATGAAGAGGGCTGCTATAGTGCAACTTCAGTATAACAAGCAGGTTGTTAATGAAGTTTATTCTAACTTGATGGCTAGAAACACAGAAGTTGATTCCCCATGGTATGATAGGGTCTATGTTAGGGGGGAACTGATTGATTTCTCGGCTGCCAGGATGAACAAAATTTTGGGGCTAAAAACTCCAGATTTTGAGGGAGTTTTTCTAGATAATTTAGATATGCCTGATGATAGAATTCTGGAGGTAGTTTTAGGTAGATACAAGATATAGTGGCCTGAGACAGGATACTCACATGTTTCCTGCCTATCTTCTAGATTTTTTGGTCTGTATCAGGTTGCAGTGAATTGCTGGATGCCATCTTCCAACACTACAGCTCTGGCAAGAGAAATGGTGAAGCTATTGTACTGTGTTGGAATAAAAAAACCAGTCAACCTGGGATTATTTATTCAGTAGAGTCTGTTTAGGCAAACCATTGCTCCAAAGGCTAAACATGCCCTGGAATACCCATGTCTGATATCTGCATTAGCCAAGAGTGCTAAGGTAAGGGGCAAAGAAAATGATGTCATCATTGATACAGTGTTTCTCCGGCCTAACAAGAAGACCTTTGGCATGCGCAAGCGGCAAGCGCATGATCTGCCATGGAATCCTGAAGCTACAACATCTGCAGATGTTGAAAAGAAGGCCAAGTTAGTGGTGCTCAATGCAAGGTTGGGGGCTATAACCATCCAAATTGTGGCTCTTGAAGCAGAGAAGGCCATGCTTGAGGGGGAGAAGGCTTAGATAGAGGCAAATGATGCTACTCCTGAACAAGATTAATAATCTTGAAGTGTTTACGTTCCAACATAGATCATGTGATGTGTTCAGGGGGAGCTGGTTTTAATTATCTTTTGAAGTTTATTTCTGTGGTTTATTTCCTTTGGCATATTCATGGCCTCAGAGGGAGAATTTGGGTGATTTTGGATAATATTATTTTGGATGACTGTAATCTGAATATTATTGTGGTGTTCTGGAATTTTGGTTTTTTGGATGTTATTCTTTTATGATCAGATTCAGTATTTTGCATGTGTTCCAACATAGGTGGATTTCTTGAAGACTTATATGACTAATTGGATGTTTTTCGTTGTATTCTTATTTCCAAATTGGTTGGGTATACAAAATTACAAAGGGGGAGATTGTAAAGTCAAGTGGTTTTTATTGAGTATTTTAATTGGCAATTTGTGAACAAATTTGGAAACGAAAAGCTTTCCATGCGAACAGCCACATTCACGCCTACAGGATCTTATGGAAGAAGAACAGAATATTATTTATTTGTGATTTATGGAAATATAAATATTCTGCAATATGTTAGGCGGTTGTAGAAGCATATTAGGTTTTTGGAAAATCCCTAAAAATATGGTATTGAGTTTATCGAATCTATGAGATATATTGTGATAAGGAAAATCCATTTATTTATGAGCTTCAGAAGCAGATATGGAATAGGAATATAATGGAGATAATCATGGAGAGTTCCGATTTGCTCATTGCTTTAAAAGAGGACATCACAACTGGGTTAAACTCACGGAATTAATTGCAAAAACCTGCATACAGATTTTCATGTTTCTGAGAGTCTTGCAAAGAGCCAGATCTATATGTTCCAACATACGTGACCTACCGTTCAAAGTTCAGAATCGTATGTCTTAATTTCTCGGGAGGAGGAGATCCAGCATCGACGAGTTTCGAGATCAGAGGGAGTTTGATCAAGGCGAATCGGTAGCTAAGGGAGCTTGCAGAATTCACACGTTTAATTAGTAAAGATAAGAATTTTGTATGGTGTACTTTGTACTGTATCTCTCTCTGATTAGTGGATTTATTCTGATTTGGGCCAGACCCTGCAGATGTAGGTGGATTTCCCCGAACTGCGTAACCAAGTCTTGCGATTTTATGTTTTACTTTACTGCATACTTGGTTAGATAAGTTATGTTGGAACACAGTAGTAATAATTATGAAAAATCGGTAAAACCAAATTTCATTAACATCTATCATTTCAAACATGGTCATGGATCAGTTGTGAAATGGATTGCTAAAAATATAATAGTATATCTTACGAAGTTCTTGTTGTATCTTAATCATACTTCTAGCTAGTAAATACGGTCTTACACACTATCAAAATCAGATTAATAAGAAATTAAGGGAAGAATTAAAATCTTCTCCGACTCTGCTGTTAGAGACCCCAGAAAATCAAGGATGTTGACCTGAGGGAGAGCCTGGTTTGGGAAATTCAAGAAGGTAAATTATATCGTACTCCATGGGTGTGGTTCAGTATTATATTCCCAGACATTAAATTACATCTGTAAATAATGAAACTTTACAAAAATACATGTCTAAACAATACAAAATGTATTAAATTTTATTGCAAAATACATGCATTTAATTAGATGATACACTGCAGTGTGTAACCCCAGTTTACCCCAGTTTACCGTATACAAACTGTTTAATTAGGTCACAATTTTTAATTTCTTTTAGGGTAAATTATTTGGTACCCCGGGAAATTCACTACAAAAAAAATTCCAGTAATGATGCATATTTTGTGACAGGTAAGAAAATGTTACAATATTCGCTCCACCTTAAGTGTCACTAAATACTTGTGAGATGTGCACATGTCACTAAACTGAATCTATGTCACAAAATTTAATGACACTTATAAATTGAGCTGCATCTTTAAGTGTCACGGAAAAATATATAATAATATTTCAACACGTCGCAATATTTTAATGACACGTTGAACATGGGCACTTCACAAGGCATCACAATTGTAGTGTTAAAATCCTAAAATAAAGATTAGTGGTTTAATGTATATCCTATTTGTTAAACTATATATAATTACTAACACTTACGGGAATACAGATTGTATTGTAAGTTTGAGATACGATATACGAACGGTTATTCTAGTGGCAACACAGAAGATAAGGAGGCAGTTGTGAAGTCGCACATGCAGCTCGCAAATTATTATGTACCCCTGGAATACCGTAAAAATGGTGTCCCAAAAATATCAGTAGGTAGAATATTTGTTTGTTATCTTTACCTAAAAATTAGGAAGTGGATTGTCATTTAAATAAATAATGATTATCACCTTGTTTATTTACTTAGGGTATCGTATGCAGTGTACACATGATGCACCATATACGAACTGCATGCAGCTAGTTAGTTGTCATTCATATAATTCCATGCATACATCATTGTAGAAGAGTAAAATGGGATAATTTTGCTCAACAGTGTGAAATTTGGTTTTACCTGATTAATTCAGTTATTATTACGGTGATCCAATATAACATATCTAATCAATTATGCAATAAAATAAAACATAAAGACACAAGACTTGGTTACTTAGGTCGGTGAAATTCACCTATATCTGCGGGGTCTGGCCCAGTTCAGAATTAATCCACTAATCAGAAAGATACAGTTCAAAGTACACCATACAATTATACTTATCTTATCTAACTATAACATGAATCTTGCAAGCTCCCCTTGCTACCGATCCGCCTTGATCAGACTCCCTCTGATTTCGAAACTCGTCGACGGTAGATCTCCTCCTCCTGAGGAATTAAGGTATATGATTATGAACTTTGAACAACATGTTACGTATGTTGGAACATAGAATTCTGCCTCTTGCAATACTCTCGAAAGATATAAAATCAGTATGCAAATTTTTTCTATTAAGTCCGTGTAATGCAGTCGTGATGTCCTCTATATATAGTCCATGGGCAGATCGGAACTCTCCATAATTATCTTCATAATATTCCTATTCCTTATCTGTTTCTGAAGTATAGCCAAATCTCATAAATAAAAGGATTTTTCTTATCTCAAATATCCCATAAATCCTTTTCCATAATTATAGGGATTTTCCATAAACTCAGTATGCTTCTACCATACGCCTAAAATACCATAATGCAAAATCTCATTTATTCCATAAATAAACATCCACGCAATATTCAGCTAACGGTAAAAACCCTTTAGGCTTCAGCTTTACGTATGTTCCAACATTGAAAGTCTTCGCACATATGAAGTTTATTCCATCTCCAATTCTGATATGGATAAAGTCATGTGTAAACATAATTCCTTCTCCACATAATATTTAGATTAAAACCAAATCACTTGGATATTGGAATTATCAAATCTAATCCCTTAAAAAAAGGAATTAATATATTCCGTCCAAATCCTTCCACAAGGGATATTTATCAAATCAATTCCAATCTAATCTCATAGGAATTGACATATTCTGAATTTAAACTTTATGGGTGAAATATTTCCTTATCAGATTTCTTCGCAGACTTCCAAAAATCTCGATCATTCCTTCTTTGATGTTTCAACACAACTATTCCGTATTTGTATAATTTTCACAAATTATCAATTAGATAAATCTAGACTTTGCACAGTGTATGTACATTCTTTTAGACAGTGGCGGAACCAAAAAAAATTTTGAGGGTAGGCTGAAATTAATTAGCCTGTACTTAAAATTTTTTTTTGTACAACTCAAAAACAAATTATCGATTAACATAATATAATAAGATGAGTACAATACAATAAGTCATACAAATTCACTACTAAAAAAACTACATTCTAATGCTAGAAGCAGATTTAGGAAGTGGAGGCAATTTAATCCTACGAGGCTCAGAAATTTGAAAACGTTGCATGATTGCTTCATTCTCAATCTTAACAAAAACCTCTTTCTCAACATAAACCCTCATAATATCATTCAACCATTCATCTCCCATTCTATTACGTAGATCAGTCTTGATTTTTTTCATAGCAGAAAAAACTCGTTCAACTGAAGCAGTTGCAACGGGTAGAACTAATGCCAACTGAATAAGACGATATAGCAATGGAAAGACGACATGGCTACGTGATTGAACCATATGCTGAGCAAAACGTCCTAGATCATTGATCACTGGCCAAGAAGCATTATTATGTCTCACATCACGAATGAAAGTGCTAAGTTCTTGCTCAAGTTGAAGACAATCAATTTGAGAGAAGTCATTCGGATATAGTTCACAAAGGCGAACCAACTTACCAACATCAAAGCTGGAAAATGAATCTCTCGGATCAAGGCATACAATACAAGTGAGTAACTCCGAGCTTGCTTCAGAAAATCGATTATTCATTTCAACAATCATATTATCCACGGTCTAGAAAAAAAAGAAAAAAACATCAACAAGATAAAAAATACATGTAAAATAGTCTAAAAAAATATATTAAAGTATATAAATTTTAAAGTTTACCTGAAGAAAAATGTCAATGCGATAAAAGTCACCATTGGTTTCCATCTGTCCACGACGTCTAGAACGGTGACGAATTTTCCGTTGATCTTCCATCTGGCATACTGTGATCTCATGTTTTTTACAAAAGGTCTCGACTTTATTCAACAATACCTCAAAACCCCCAGCTCTGAATTCTCTCAGTTCAAGCTTCATTGTATTCATCAAATGCACAGCTTGTACAATATTTTGATCTCTTTGTTGCAAGGCAAGTGACAATTGACTTGTAACTCCCAACAAATGTTTCATCAAAAACATACAAAATACAAATTCATAGCTCTCCATTCTATCCATCAAACCCTTTGCTTTAGAGGCATTTTCAGCTGAATTTCCATACTCACATATATTAAGAAGCACTTGATCAATGGAAGACCACATAACCTCGAAACGAAGAATAGTAGTGTAGTGTGATCCCCAACGGGTATCACCAGGCCGTCTCAAACTCATTTCCTGATTTTTGCCTCTTTCACTAACACTATCTCCCTTTTCCAGTGCCTCCACAAGTCTATCATGTTCTAAATGATTAAGCATATATTTTCTAACACAAGAACCCCCAACTAGATTCACGATGTCAACAAGATACGAAAAAAATTCAGACACTGATAGAGTACTGTTTGCAACACTAACAACAACCAATTGAAGTTGGTGAGAAAAGCAATGGATGTACCTTGCCGAAGAGTTTTCTTTCAACATCAAAGCTTTCAACCCATTAAACTCTCCTCGCATGTTTGAAGCCCCATCATATCCTTGCCCCCTACACCTTGACAACGACAATTTCTTATTTCCAATAAGTGTCTTGAGAGCAAGAAACAAAGTGGTAGACTTAGTATCATTCACATGCACAAGACTAAGAAAACGCTCAAGAACACATCCTTTTTTGTTGACATATCGCAAAACAACTCCCATTTGCTCTTTTATTGAACAATCTCTAGCCTCATCAACAAGAATAGAAAATACACCATCTCCAATGTCATCAATGATAGCATCACTTACCTCTTCGGCACAAGCATGTGAGAGTTGTTTTTGAATTAAGGGGGATGTCAACTTGTTATTTCCCGGAGCATCATGCATTACCCTAGCAATATCCTCACTTCGATCGCAATACCAATCAACCAATTCAAGAAAATTACCTTTGTTGAGAGAATCAATACTCTCGTCATGACCACGGAAAGCCAAACCTTGTTTTAACAAGAATCTTATCACATTCAAAATTGCACTCAAACGGATGCGGTATGCCTCTTCTACTTCACGCCCATGAACCTCCAAAAAATGTGGGATTCTTTGGTTTGGATTACTAAAGTCTTTCAATTTCCCATTGGCAATATGATGCTTACCATCCACATGTTTTTTATGCTTCCTAAAAGAGTTTAGGGCATTCTTCCAAGTTTTCACCCCATCCACACTATAGTCATCATTACTTGTGGGATCCTTAAAAAGATAGCAAGGAAAACAATATGCAGCATCATTTGACACACTATACTCCAACTAAGGAAACATATCAAACCAATTCTTTTGAAACTTTCTATATTCGTTTGAATAAAATGTTTTGGGAAAATTATGGTTCCTAGGTTGACAAGGCCCTCTTTTCACATATTCACACCTCACATTATCTATAATAGAAGCATCATACTCATTTATAGGTTTTCTTAAGGCGGGATCACTTATAACATCATTGGCACAAAATTGTAAACGAGATTGCTTACTACCACTACCACCCTCCTCATTATGCCTATCTTGGGTACCTTCATCACATTCAAGAGCTCTCTTCTTCAAAGGTGGAAATCCTATACTCCGTTGCACTAAATTCTTCATAACCTATCAAACACCAAATTCAACTCATTATAAAATCTACAAGAGTATATGAATATTACAACATGAATACATGATAAACCCTAAATTATTAATAAATCAAATCAACATGAATACATGATAAACCCTAAATTATTAATTCACAAAATCCCACAAATCACAATTCAAACGAAAATCACAATGAATTGAATAAATCTCACAATCACAAATTCACAATGAATTTAAATAACCTCACAAATCACAATTCAAACGAAAATCACAATGAATTTAAATAACCTCACAATCACAAATTCACAAAATCTCACAAATCACAATTCAAACGAAAATTAAAATGAATTGAATAAAAACAATATTGCATAACTAAAATCAAAATTGAAAAGGAATTGAACTAGAAACAATTAAATTCATGTTTTGAATCTTTCAATTTTAGTTCAAGAGTTTGAATTAAATTGAAATTGAAATTTGAATTTTTAAATACCTAAATGGCGGTGGATCTTGGCGGTGTGGCCGGTGCCGGTGGTGGCGGACTGGCGGTGGCGGGTGGCGGACGACTGGCGGCGCCGCGGCGGTGAACTGAGAGAGGAGCCGAGAGGGAGAGGCTGAAGAAGAGAGGGTGGCGGACGATTGGGTTTGGGTCATGGCCTCTTGGGCCGTTTGTTTGGGTTTTGTAACTTTTGTTTTTAATTTTTTTTAAACCTCACCGACATACATCTGAAAAATGAAAAAAAAAACTTAAACAAACGACGTCGTTTTACGTCGTGTTTGGGAAAAACAAAAACAAACGCAGCAGGCTCCCTCCGGCGAACGGGCGGCGCGCCTACGCCGCCATAGGCGAAAACCCCCCTTCCGTCGGCTGGGAACAGTAATTCCCGCCTGGCCGACGGATCTCAGGGCAGGCGCGTGCCTGCCCCCGCCTAAACGTGGTTCCGCCGCTGCTTTTAGAGACAAAGTGCATTAAGTTTAATGATCGAGTACAGATTAAGTTCAACGCTGAACAAATTCGTATCCTAATCAAATATTGTGCTAAATTTCACATTCTCACTAAATAGTCTGAAAATGGGATGACTAAAAGATATTTATCTAGTAATAATTTGCAGGGTACAAGAAAAAGAAGATTTAAGGTTGCTGTACCTTAGTAGATATGGTTTACTCGTAATTACATAATTTAAAATCGTAGAAATAGAATTAAATTAGTCCGGTATGTTCAAATTTGAGAGTTAGTGAGCCCAGAAAGCTAAGAATGTGGACTAGGGGGAGAACGTGGTGTGGTTACTCTGCCAAAAAAAAGAAAAAAAAAACCTATGTCAGAAGCATACACAATAATGAAAACAAATGAATCGCAATATAATCAAACAAAATTTTTGCAATTTCCATTCTTGAAACTGAAAAAAATAAAGAAAGTCTTGTTAGCTATCAATCATCCTCGTCGACAGTTTGAGGTTTAAAGAGAGACGGAAAGAGTAGAACTCACGCGCGACGCTCGATCAATTTTCCGACCCATGATATTCCGGAAGAGTGGAAGAGGAAGATGATCGTCAGATACAACATATAAACCAGTACTGCATTCTTCCCCATTTTCACCATTGATCGATTAATCAGAAGATATAAAAATGTTTCTTCTAATTCACCAATTTGATGTTCCAAAAAAGTTTCCTAGCTTTGTTCTCTTTATACACACACAAGTTAGCTCCCTTCGGAGTTGTAAGGCGTTGTTCATGCATGAAAATGTCAAAAGTTTTAAAGTGCAAGTACAAATAAACTAATAAAACTTAAAAAAATGTGACTGAGTAAAACCTAAAAACAAATGGAATCAAGTAACAAAGTCAAGAAGCCTACCATATTCTTCAAAGAGTATATTGTAAATAAAAGTTTTTTTAAATAATTACAATTGTTTGGATGGAAGGGAGTAAAATTTATTAACCATTGTTGTTGAGTGCGCGTGTGTAACCGAGTGACTGTAATTGAGATTCATTCTATAAATTAATAAAAACAAAGCAGTTTCTGTGATTATTTTAGTTCACTAATTTGTAGAGACACATATTATGTGACAGTTAAGGATATGTCACCTTAGATATTGTGGCATGGATTCATTAAATTTAGAACTGTCATTAAATTTTGTGATATGGATTCAATTTAGTGATATGTGCACGTCTCACAAAAATTTAGTGATACCTGAAGATGGAGCAAATATTATAATATTACTTATTTGTCACAAAATATGTGTCACTGCTGAAATATTTATTTGAGTGGTTTTGCAATTATGATGTTTTTACTACAGTAGAAAACGAAGAACGAACTACCCCGATTACCTACGTGTTAGAAGAATTTGTTGCTTATGATTTATTTCGACTACAAGTTTTTTCTTTTACCTAGTCCACTTTCTTAACTACCCTCGTCACATTTGATACTATACACTTTTGTTTTCAACAATTAACTTGAAAAATATTCGATTAAGTATCTTTTATGAAAGATAATTAAAATTTATGAAAAATTAATATTTTAAAAATATGTGTTATGGCGAATATTTAAGGTATCACTCAATAACATGAATATTATACATTAATTTAATTTTGTGATTAAAATTAATAAATTTTAACTAAATAAATAGTTAAATTACTAATTAAAATGATACATAGGGAGTCACTACCACAGAGACCCACCTCTAGCACCGAATTTTTTTGGTTCTAGCACCAATTTTTCGTAAAAAAAAACCGGTGCCTAAGTAACCGGTGCTAAATTAGCACCGGTTCTTTTTTAACCGGTGTTAAACTAGCACCGGTTCTTTTTCAACCGGTGCTAAATTAGCACAAATTTTTTTTGTTAGCACCGATTTTTCAACAGGTGCTAAATTAGCACCAGTTTTGTTTTGTTAGCACCGGTTTTTCAACCGATGCTAAATTAGCACCGATTTTTTTGTTAACATCGGTTTTTCAACCACTGCTAAATTAGCACCGGTTTTTTTTGTTAGCACCAGTTTTCAACCGGTGCTAAATTAGCACCGGTTTTTTTTGTTAGCACCAGTTTTCAACCGGTGCTAAATTAGCATAGGTTTTTTTTGTTAGCACCGATTTTTTAACCGGTGCTAAATTATTTACGATGACAAAAAAAAAATCCCTTCATCTGAAAGCTGCAACGCGCTGCCGCTTCCAGAGAAAGGGAAAAAGACTCAAAATTAACAATTTTACTCCACATTAATTTAATAATAAAATCAACTTCACAAAATTAATAATTTATTTCCACATTAATGTATACAAACACCTTGTCTCGCACGACCATGACAAGAATAATAGTTCTAATTATACAATAATAAAACTACTGCAGCACAATTTATGGTGCACTGCCTTCACTTACAGCTCTAGAATCTCAGTTTGTTCTCTACTCTTGCAAAAACAAAGATGAAATGAGTACATAGTTGGGAGAATCGGACCTATCAGCAGTAATTATAATTCCCAGATTCCAAATTGGAGGTAAAGAAAGGTACAAGTGGTATTTACAAATATAGAACACATGAATTCCATAACATCAAAACTGGCACATTTTCATTCCTATAATTTGAACACAAACAGGAATCTAAAGAACCATTTAATCAATTTTGCACAGCTCAAATAACATATACAAAAGTCCCAACAAACATTACTGCACCACAGAAGCAATGTACCTTGCAACATCGATTTATCAACAGAGGGTAAACCAAGCTAATTTGACGACACAAAAGGCAAACTAAGCATAATATTTAAGTTATATATGGGGTCACACCACGATCTCTCCCGATGCTTAGCATCACTGAAGTATGCACCAACTGTAGCACCCCCAAGATCACTGCATGTAAGAACTGATCCAACAAGGATGGTGTTGGTAAGATTTGTTTCATTAAGAACCTGCAAGTAAAAATCAACCCTCTGAATCCACTTATGTTTCCAGCTTCACGTGAATATAAAAAATGTACTAGAAATCGAATGCCATTTATGAATAAGCAAAGTTATATCCCCTAAAAACGTGATCTATATCAGCATGAAGAGGCAAAATAAACTCAAGAACATTGATGATTGTATCAATACTTAAAAAAGATAAGATTAAACTTATTCATATTCACTTCAAAGGTTGATCAAACAACAATTAAGTTCATGAGGAAAGTTCGCAATAAAAATATATAAGCACGACACTATCATGACGAAAAGGATGAATTTGGGCAGAGAAAGCAAAGAAAATTTCTTCTTCTAACATCTCCACAAGCCCAGAAATCACAAAGCAAAATTCAAAAAAGAATATAACCCTAGAAAATTCACCCCCATTCGCACATTTTACCCTGAAATCTCAAACAATTAACAAAAGCAACTCCATAAGGGGAATCATAGGTAAAGAATGAAGCAACATCAAGGACTTATTGGCGAGTTCTTACCATTTCGAATGAAGCCCTGTTTTAGAGAGTGAGCAAACTGGAGTCTGCTACCACCACCGCCTCGTGCCGCAACCACATCGACCTGAAGTCTGAACTCCATCCCTGCATGTAATATGTAGATAAGAGGTATCAATATACTTAAGTTCAAAACCAACAAAGGGCTCGTTCGGGTTCATGAGTCTGAACCGTACCACTCCTTCATTCTCTAAATTCTAGTGCCGCTAGATATGTTTACCATATATAGTCAAATACATGACATTGATCAAATTATCAAGGGACAATTTTTATGCAACAAGATATCACAGTTACCTCCGAAAGGCACTCTAGAAGCATTTTTGCAACACTTCTGGTAAAGAAGAGTAACCCCAATCTGATCTGATAACAAGAGAAGCTGGAGTAAAGCTAAACCACTGTCCAAGGTGTATCCTTTAGTTAATTGGCCATTATACATGAACTCGAGCATAACTTGAAATGCATTAATCGATACGTCCTTCAAACAAACTGTTCGTGCAACAGTCTTCCTCATTCCATTAGTGAACATCTGTCAAATAGAACATATATTGCTTCGTCAGCAGCAATAGTACTAAGTGTTGAAAAAAAGCATACATTTTTTTCTTTTTAAATGTCAGGATCAAACAAGAAAATTTGGAAAACTAAAGAAGCATTTGCAAGTGATGAAACTTAGCACACACAATAACTTCTTTAAGCACAAACTGAATACAATAGTTTATTTTTCTCATTTGGCGTAAAATATCTATGCAAGAAAGGAAAATGACATGCCTTTATGAACGGAATACTCCATAAGCCAAGAGAAATTCGATGTGCTTGCACAACAAGGACAGTGCCTTTAGTGTAAAGGTCAATATCACAGTATTTACCATCCAACTGAAATTGCTTTAGCCTTTGTGCATTGATGGGAAGACCACTTGGGAAGCTTTCACTGCTGTGGAGCCGAGAATTTGGATACGGAAGATCGACGTTCTTACCTGTGTCAAACAACTTCTTATTGAATAATATTTCGATCATCTCCTCACACTGCTTTGTTAAGGATATCACTTCAAACTGTAAACTAAGAGCCCTCACGGGGCTAAGATGAGACTCAGGAATCTGCACATACAAATAAGAGAAATGTTGCATAAATAGGCACGTAGCATTTTGAAACAGTCAGAATCGAAAGATGCATAACTGGAGTAATTATTGTAAAGGAAACAAATCAGATGGGATTTTTAAACAACAGTCATGTAAATTAGAGAAACACAAAACATATAAGAATGCAAACTGACCTATGTACAACCCTTGTAAATATATTGAAGAAATGCATGTAGAACTTCATACTCCACATCGCAGAGGTAAAAAGGCATCGTTGCCACAGGAACTAAATTCAATATTACCGGTGGCGGCCAAAATCACCTTGTGAGCCGGGATGACTCTTTCCTATGCTAATCAAACCATCATAGATACTTATAGGTCAGGTGTTCACATCGCAAGAAAAATGCACCCCAACACCGGATATCAAGCATTCAAGGGCAGCTCCGGATCGTTATGTGCCAAAGAGGATTGACGAATGAGTCGACTTGCTCCACGTCTGCCTCGGCCAGATCTATGGCGGAGAACCGCTGTACGGAAGTCTAGCTGGAGCGGATGGTGGAGGATTCGAGATGGGACAGTGACAATGAACCAAGGTTTTACCATGGCAGCTTGAAGACGAAGGGCCAAATGAAGAGAAAAAAAGAGATTAATTTATTCATCAAATATCATTTTATATGTTAGGTTAGGGTTTTTAAAATTGGGCCAGTTTTTTGGGCCAATTGTTTGAACCTATTTTTTGGTCCAGTTTAGGTTAAGGTTAATTCAATATGATCCATTAAAAATAAAACTATTAATTTAAATATGAGTAAAAAATTAGGAAATTTGATATATATAATTTTAAATAAGGTTTTATACTTAATTAGTTAAAGTAAACAATTAGTTATTAGTGTTTATACATAGAAAGACAGGTAAGGGTTGATCATTTATTAGCTAAAGTCAACCTAGTTATTAGGGTTTCTTTATAGAAGGTCAAGTAAGGGTTAGCCGTTTATTCATTAAAGTCAACTTAGTTATTAGTGTTTCTTTAAAGAAAGTCAATTGAGGGTTGACCGTTGATTAGTTAAAGTCAACTTAGTTATTAGTGTTGTTATACGGAAAGTCAAGAAAGGGTTGACTGTTGATTAGTTAAAGTTATGTTAGTATATAGAAAGTCAAGTAAGGGTTGACCGTTGATTAGTTAGAGTCAACGTTGTTATTAGCGTTTCTTTATAGAAAGTCACGTAAGGGTTGACCGTTGATTAGTTAAAGTCAACTTAGTTATTAGTGTTGTTATGCGGAAAGTCAAGAAAGTGTGGACTGTTGATTAGTTAAAGTCATGTTAGTATATAGAAAGTCAAGTAAGGGTTGACCGTTGATTAGTTAGAGTCAACTTTGTTATTAGCGTTTCTTTATAGAAGGTCAAGTAAGGGTGGACCGTTGACTAGTTAAAGTCAACTTAGTTATTAGTGTTATTATACGGAAAGTCAAGTAAGGGTTGACTGTTGATTAGTTAAAATCATGTTAGTATATAGAAATTCAAGTAAGGGTTGACCGTTGATTAGTTAAAATCAATTTTGTTATCAATATTAAATAGAAAGTCAAGTAAGGGTTGATCGTTTATTAGTCAAAATCAACTTTGACCATTAATTAGTTAAAGTCAACTTTGTTAATAGTGTTTATTTATTGAAAGTCAAGTAAAGTTTGACCGTTTATTAGACAAAGTCAACCTAGTTATTAGTGTTTATATATTGAAAGTCGAGTAAAGTTTGACTGTTGATTAGTTAAAGTCAGCTTAGTCACTAGTCGAATGTAATGGTAAATAAAAAGAAACTGTGAGAGTCAATGGGAGTGGGAAACATTGTCCCACTCCATTAATACATGAAACCTAGTAAGACTACCCCTTATGTAGATGTTACAACCAGGTGGCCAAAAGATGCTAACCCCATCGTGGTGACCGGGGCCTGTGAAAATCATCCCTGAAAACAGAGGGGCATGAGAACAAACTCAGTAGTTCCCCGAATCCCTGAAATCAGCGGTGGCATGAGAACAAACTCACTAGCCCCCTCGCTCCATACAACATCCATTCAACCGGTAGTGTGAACCGGCTTTGTTCGCCGTGGTTTGCTCCCCACGGGCGTCTTCCAAACCGAGAGTGGTCTCGGCCTTTAAATGAAGTAGTATCTCCTCTCCTCCGGGAAGAGTTGGTACACCACTTCTACCATGTACACCTCTAAGATGAAGATAGAGAGGTGGTATTGGCCTTCGATAACGGTCTCCGGATGCGGGCCGAGGTTTTTCTTTGGGGTTGGAAGCAGAATGACCGTAGTTTGTTGTGCTCCCAGTTGTTCCCCGCGGATAGACCTCCTAGTGATAAGATACAGGGCATGACTTCTACCGCACATGCCCCGCGTAACGGTTTTTTAACCGTCCTTTCCATTTTAGGCAAATGGACAGCCTGATGCCATTTTACACATTTCAGTGCAGTGCTGGCAAATAGCGCAACTGTTAAATCCAAGTGATACACGGCAAAGGGTTAATTAATTTGCGTACACAGAATTAATTTACCCCCTACCCGACCTGCATGGCCATACAACTACCATAGGAAATCCTTTTGGCCAGATGAAGGGGAGCTGCTGTTTTTTATAATTTTTTTTAAAAAATTTAAATTTTTTTTCACTCCTCGAGCCACCCCTTGGGGACAAAATGAGGAGAATCCCTCTCGAGGGTAAACGAACCATCTCTCGAGGGCTTTCGGCACTCGCAAAGCTTCAAACATCAAATGGCCCCCTCGAGAGGGTAAATGAACCATCCCTTGAGCAGTTGAATTCCTCCAACACTCGAATGCCCTGTCGAGCACTGGAACACTTCCAGCTCTCAAATGTCCTTGCCGAGCACTCGAATGCCTTCAGCACTCGAATACCTCAGTCCATCTATCCCCTTTGGTTCTCGATCCACCAGCATTCGGACATCTTGAATCCCTGAATGGCTCTTCGAGCATTCGAACTCCTATTTCACTCGAATGCCCCCCTCGAGTACTCGATTCCTTGCACTCAAATGTCCCCCTCGAGGGTACTCCAGAAAACCCCAATCGAGAACAATCTGCACACGAATAGCTTCAATCCTCAAATGGTCCCCTCGAGCCCTCGAACTCTTCCCTCACTCGAAATGCCCCCCTCGAGCACTCGAACACTTCTAGCTCTTGAGTGCCCCTATCGAGCACTTGACTGCCCTCAACACTCGAATACCTCAGTCTATCTATCCTCGAACCAGCCTTCAGCACTAGAATGCCCATTTGAGCACTCGAACTCCCAATTCCCTCGAATGCCCCCTTCCAGTGCTCGAGGACAAACTCGAGGACAAATGAAGCGAATTCCTCGAACTATCCCTCGAGGGTAAACGGACCACCCCTCCATGCCCCCAGCACACAAACACTCTAACACTCGAATGCCCTCCTAGAGCACTCGAGCACTTCCAGCTCTCGAATGCCCCCGTCGAGCACAAGAATGCATTCAGCACTCGAAAGCCTTCAGCACTCGAATACCTCAGTCCGTCTATCCTCGAACCCCCAACCCTCGAAGCCCCAACCCTCGAAGCATCCTTCAACCCTCGAACCATCCTTCCCCTAGAACCATCCTAACCCTCGAGGCACCATTTGAACCATCTTTCAACCCTCGAATCATGCACCCCTCGAACCACGTATCCCTTGAGCCACCCTTCAATCCTCGAACCACTCACCCCCGAGCGACCTTTATTATATATATATATATATATATATGTATATATATGTACCTGTTGGTCACCTACCAAATTATCCCTACTTTATTGGCCTTTCTGATGAACCTGGTTTGGTTGTTGCACCCACCATCCTGAAGGGTCAAGAGAATTACCTTGAATGGTATAATGGAATTTGTCATGCTATACTTGCTAAGCATAAGATTGGATTCATTGATAGATCTATTTCCAAACCCCAGGATGATCATCTTGATGCTGCCAATTGGCCTGGGGGTTAATGCTACAGTTGTTTGCTGGACCTTGATAACCGTAGATCTGACATTGCGATCTTATACAAGTTCTTTTGCCACAGTTAAGGAATTGTGGGATGACTTGAAGGTTCATTTTACTCTTGGTGATGGTATGAAAATTATGCAGAAGGCGAAGATATTCAGAAATGTAGGCAGAATGGTCAGAATATCGCCACCTACTTTGGCAACCTGAAGAAGCTGTTTGGAGACTACAATTCCGTAGGGCCTTCTTTAGTTTGCAACTGTGAATCTAGTAAATTGATGTGCACTTGTAATCTTGTTGCACGCACCTCCCTAGAGAGAAAGAAGGATCTAATTTATCAATTCATCTCTGGTCTCGATGAAATTTATCACACCTTAAGATTTCATATTATGAGCATTGATCCACTGCCATTAATCAATCGTGTATGCGCTTGTTGTTCAAGAGTAGAATCACTGAGTTGTTATCCAGTCTCACGATTCTTCTTCTAACTCCATGGCATATGCCTCATAACGTCCACCACTTATGGGTTATTCGACAGCTGTTCTCACTTCAGTTGATTGCAAGAATCTCGTCTATACGGATTGTCATCGCAAGGGTTACGACAAAGATTTCATTTTCCAGATCACAGGCATTCCAGAATGGTTCAAGGAGTTAAGGGAGAAAGCCAACGTCACCAAGAACGGCGCCAGCTCGGTCGACAGCCGGAGGCGGCCTTGGGGTTCCCGCAACTGTGGCCCCTCCATTTCCACCGGTGCTGCCATGTCGCCGCTAGGGTTAGTGGAGGCAGCCTCTACTAGCAGTGTCCATACCCATTATGATTTTGGCCCTGCTCGGTCTGATGACCAATAGAGCATGACCATGCATTTGTTTAATCAGTTTAACTCTCTTTTTGACCATGGGTCTGGTAAGTCTACTATGTCTTGATTCAAGATTCGGGAGCCTCATATCACATGACTGGTGACAAGGGTTCTCTTACTTATATTACTACTGCTATCGATAATGTGAATGTTATACTGCCTGATGGATCTATGTCGTCTACTACACAATATGGTTATGTCTGCTTTAGTGTGTCATCCTTAATCATGTGTTATATATACCTGCTTTACGGTGCAACTTATTATCATGCTCTAGATTGTTATCTGCATTAAACATGTAGCTTTGTTTACTAAAAATTATTGCACAGAAAATCAGTACGAGGACTGTGATTGGCATGGGTGAACAGAAGGGGGGGTATGCAGTATTTTCCGATAGTTTCTTCCGTGTCCTCTTCTGATTTATGACATCAGCGTCTTGGACATCCTTCCTCTATGGTGTTGTCTTCTGTTTCCTCTATTGATTTTAGCACAAATAAGACTTTTGTTTCTTGCTCTGTATGTTATAAGGAAAAACAAACTAGACATAGTTTTTCTTTGAGTTCTTCAAATGCAACTTCATTGTTTGAATTACTCCCTCCGTCCCGGAATAAACTGCATACTTTCCTAAAATGGATGTCCCTAATTAAATTGCAATGGGTCAAAACTTACCAATTTCAGCCCATTTGACCACTTGTCAAAAGATGAAAATGCCCCTGAAAATTACCACCGTTACAGGTGTTAAACCTGATTAATTAGGCCAGTTGGTCCACTCCGGGACGCGTGTTGCTTTATTATGGAGGTATGCATACTGATTTCAAATTTGGGTCAGTAAAATCACATGCCTCACTTTTGCTCTTCCCAATCACCATTATTGCTCTCTCAACGCTTCTTTTCCTTCTCCATTACTCCTGAACGTTCCATTTACTTTGTCATTTCTCTCTTTTTTTCTCTTCAAAATCACAACATTTTCTCTCAACTCCCTTAAACACTAAAAACCCTAGCCGCTCCCCATCTGATATCTCTCTATTCCATGGTGTTTATCTCTTGTTTTTATGTTGCTTTCAATGCTCCTTTGTGATTATATGGTCGGGTTGTTTTTATCACAGATTTTGGGTTTCCAAACTAGGGTTTTTGTGGGTTGTTTGGGGGTTTTCAAAAGTAACACAATTTATGCTCTGTTAATGTTTATCACAACATTTTGATTCCCAATTTGCGCTATACTCGCTGATTTGGTGGGTTTTGAACTCATTCGTTGGTTCTTGAGTTGTGGGTTCTAGATTCGTTGCATTTTTTTGTGTTTAATATGTTGAGAAATGCTTGGATCTTGAGTTCTGACCTAGAAAACATAAATTTCACCATAAATTTGAATATTTCACCATTGTAGTATTTGAAGGAATATGGGTTAGTTGAAAATTTTTGCAACCACTCTTTTATATTTAATTATATTTTTAGAAAAATCTTTTAAGCGTATGTTTTTTTTAAAAAATTAATCCTTAATTCAGAGTGAACGGAAAAAATATATATCACCCCTCTATGAAAATTCTGAACTGACTAGAAGACATTATAGTTTGACCTTGATCATATTGTGGAAAATGAATGCACTTCCCTCTGTCCCAGTTATTCTACGATTTAAATATTCATTTATTTAAAATTATTTAATTTTAATTTTAAAATTAAATTAATAAATAAAGTTAGGATATTGACATATGTGGTATTGTTAGATTAACATTAGCATATATATATATATTTTTAAATATTAATGTTTTTATAAATTATATGAACACAGTTATAGATATCAGTGATTAAAATTTTTTTAATCAATTGATGAACGTCAAAATTTACATGATTGGTTAGGATGGAGGGAGAGTACGTGTTGGAAAATGATGGTTAAAAGGTTGAAATTTGTCAACTTTTTGGGCTTCGTTTTGAGTGGGACCCGAACGGATTTTGGGTCAATGGATGTCATTTTTGGGTTCTCCTCCGCGAGTACTATAAAATCGACTATTTAAACTCTCAAAACGGATCAAGGGTGAATGAGATATGAATGTTTTAAATATCACTCTTGAAAGAGGAAAAAATGGGCGAAAATTGGCTCAGGTAATTTTCTCTGGACTGTCCAAAATGCGTATGGACCGCATGGAAGTCTCTGGAAGGCCCAACCGCATAATATATATGGAATTACTTGTGTGTAATTCTTAAGAGATAAGAACAAAATACTTCCATATTTTGTGAGATATCTTGTCTTAAATAAATATGCGGTTTACCATGTTTAATATTATGAAGAATATTAGTACAAATATTTCTTCTTTTTCCAGCAGATTTGATTCGAGTATTCATGGAATGTCTCGGATTTGATGAGTTGGTGATTGGAGAATATTCTTCTCTAATTACAGAAAATCAGAATATCATGTTTCCATGATTAGGGTCTCTTAGAGTAGTATAAATAGAGCCTCTAAGTCAGTCAGAAAACTCGCACCATTCTCAAGTTCCTCATTTATTCTAAACTTGAGTCTCACTTCTTTCTGTCTCTGTCGGTGATAGTCCTTCGGGCCTTGCGTGAATCCCAGGTAACTCTTAAATGTTAATTGTTGCCTGCGATGGTTTTATCCTAGGGAACGATGTCCACAACGGGACTCATTCGTTTCAAGGGCAGCGAGTGTTACTCGTGACTCCATCAATTTGTGATTACTTGAAACGTGATTCATGCTTTGATTATTTGTAATTTAAGCTTTTCAATTGTATGCTTGAATAACTAATAAAATTGTATTATTCTTGCATATATTAATTGCTCGTTCAACTGTTTATTATTTGATTGTCGCATGATATAATCAATATATGTCCAACAGTACGTAATCTCACGGCCATATACCAGCAGAAGTACCGTTCAAGGTATTACTTACCGTTTGCATCTCATCTCCATTAATTAGATTCTAGCTAGAGATAAAACTAATTTTTGATCATAAAACTTCACATGATTTAGTAAAGATATTTTAGGTCTAGTAGAGTAAATTACTTTAGTGTCCACGTAGAGTCACTTTTTGGGTTTAGCAAAAAAATTTCAAACCTTCAACCATCAAAAACTCGTCAGCGAGTTGCGCAGCCTGCTGACTATTAGTAGGTTGCGCATCTCATCGAGCGGTTGTTTCTTCTCTTGCTTATCGCAAACATTATGAAAATATATGACTCGAAATTGATGGATATACACAGAGAGGGAAAAGACCTAAACCGAAATTACATCATCCTTTTTTTGTATGCATTCATATGGAATTCTGTATATATTTGAAAGGTAAACATCAAAATCCCAGCTGTGTATATCTTGTACCTTCTAAAACAGAGCGCCTTCAGTATCTATTCTAATAATAGAAACATATTTTTACAGATAGTAGCAATAGATTAACAATGTAATCCATAAAAATTAATGTGGAGCCGAAGGAGATCCTGGCATGCCCACGCTGCCAATATATGATACAACACGAGAAGTTAGCACAACAAATAGTAAAAAAATAAAAAGAAAAGAAAAGAAAAGAGAAGCTAATTGAGCGAAAAACACATATGTATATGTTTCCTTATGTCCTAAAGTACTCTTCACCACTCTGAAACAGCGTATGAAGGATTAATGGCAATTAAAAAATAAATCTCCACACTAATGGAGTTTTTAGCCACGCAAGTAGGGATGGGAGCTCGGCGCGGATCATAGTAGTGCCTTGCGTGTCATCTCGCCATCCCCTAGTTCAGCCACTAATCTAAAATATACACTTAGGTCATGTGATCTCATTTGATTTGATTTGAATTGAACTGATTTGTGTAGAAATAAATTGAATTGAATTGAATTAAAACAAGCGTGTTAAAAAATAATAATGTATGATTAGATTAAGATAAAGCTCATTAAATTAAATTTACGCTGAACTAAACATAACTGAATTGATTTGAATTGAAATGCAAATAAGCTCCAGAGAAGAGGAAAATCAAAGTGTAACAGAATAAGAAAAGAAAAAAGATATTGATGAAATTTAATTCGTTTTTGCAAAGAAGACATTAGATGAGAATGATGTGAAGCATATTTTTAGACGGATTAAAAAGAAGATGGTGAAAAGAATCGAGTGTATTATAGCAGTAAATACTCACTCGCCCATCATGAGCTTCCGACCCGGTGATGCTGGGAAGGAATGCAGGAGGAAAATGATGAACACATTGATGCAGACCATCACAAAGCCCTTTCCAGTTGACAAGTAAAACTTTGAGTACTTGTCCATCCCAAAACTTTGATTTTATGCAATAAGATATGAAGGCTTAGAAGTTGATAGATCTGTATCGTCTGCATACGCGAAGGATTATATAGGTTCACAAGCACCATGAAATGTCAACATGCCTATCTCGCATTTACTCAGTCTTTGACGAAGCTGGTTCAACTCTACTGTTGAATAGTGACACCCCAATCAATTCTTGAGTCATGACAACCAACTATAACTCGTTAGCTCTTGAAATTTCCACGTCTATTTCTAAGATAAAATTTTGGGGAATACCTTAAACTTATATCGTAATATAGTTCAGATTGGGTTATGCACTGCTAGAGAAATGGCCTACGATTTCAGTTTTACAGCACTTATGACTTCAGTTATTCTTCCTAAATTAACCTAAGTAAAAGGAGATCTAGTAAAAGGTCTTTTTTACTTCGGTTGTCATGACCGAAGTCATAAGTTTTACATAAAATTGGAAACGAAACAGCTCCCAGTGTAGAAAATAAGGGTAATAATTGTGTGTCTGTATTAATGAATTCATGATACATTATATAGTGGTACATGATACCTATACAAGATAGGAAAAGGTAATTAAATACAATTACAGTTACAAGTAATATTGCAAGAATATTCTAATTCCTTAACACCCCTCCTCAAGTTGGAGCATGGAGATCAGAAATGCCCAACTTGCCAAGTAAAGAATGAAACTGATTACGTCCGAGAGCCTTAGTGAACAAGTCTGCAGGTTGGTCCGCCGTACGAATATGGTGAGTAACAATAGCACCGGATTGAACAAGATCCCGGGCAAAATGACAATCGACTTCAATGTGTTTGGTACGTTCATGAAAAAATGGATTGGCCGCAATATTAAGAGCAAATTAACTGTCACAAAACAACCGCATAGGAGAGGATTGCGAAACCCCCAAATCTTTCAGTAAAGACCGAAGCCATAACAACTCACAGCAGGTAACAACCATGGCACGATACTCTGCCTCAGCAGAAGAATGAGAAACAGTAGGTTGCTTCTTAGTCTTCCAAGAAACCGGAGAATCACCAATCATCACAAAATAACCAGAAAGAGAACGCCGAGTAATTGGACATGCAGCCCAATCCGAATCACAATAAGCAGTTAATTGTAACGTACTACGAGAAGAGAGAAATAAACCTTGACCAGGATGACTCTTCAGGTAGTGCAACACACGAACAATAGCTTGCCAGTGAGGAACACATGGGGACTTCATGAATTGCGCAAGAGTGTGGACTGAATAACTCAGTTCAGGACGAGTAATAGTCAGGTAGATCAGGTTCCCAACCAGGCGTCGATACTGCTCCGGGTCATGGTAGGCTGGACCTTCAACACGTGCCAAATCATGCTGTTGCTCCATCGGAAAGTCAGTCGGCTTAGAGGAAGATAAACCGGTATCCGATAAAATGTCCAAAGAATATTTCCTTTGGGAAAGGAACATCCCCTCCGGTCTTCTAGCAATCTCTATACCCAAAAAATACTTAAGCATACCAAGATCCTTCATATGGAAACAAGAACCTAAGTATTTCTTGAACTTAGAGATGAGCGAAGAAGAACTACCAGCAATAACCAAATCATCCACGTAAACCAGAACATGTAAAGAAGTTGATCCACGAGAAAAAAAAACAAAGAGTAATCGGCCTTACTCTGAACAAATCCAAATGCTCGTAAATCCTGAGCCAGTTTAGCAAACCAATTTCTAGGAGCCTATTGAAGACCATAAAGAGATTTTTGAAGGCGACAGACCTGACCAGGCGGTACAACGTAACCAGGTGGAGGACGCATGAACACTTCCTCATGCAAATCACGATGCAGGAAGGCATTATGAACATCCATCTGATGCAGTTCCCAACCACGAATAACTGCAACAGACAGAAACAAGCGAACAGAACTCATCTTCGCAACCAGAGCAAAAGTCTCAGTGTAATCAATTCCTTCAACCTGACGATTCTCAAGAACCACTAGGCGTGCCTTATGACGTTCAATAGTACCATCTGACCGAAACTTCGTCCGATAAACCCATTTGCATCCAATAGCCTTCTTGTGTGCAGGCAAAGGAGACAAAGTCCATGTCTGATTTTGCTCCAATGCAGTAAGTTCCTCAACCATAGCATCTCGCCAATGAGAATGACGGGAAGCCTCAGAGTAAGTAGTGGGATCTGCACTAGAAGTTACAGCACCCAAAAATCTAGAATGCATACTAGAAAAATTATCACAATTTACATAATTAGTAAGAGGATAGAGAACACCTGAGGAAAGTGATGATGCATGAGGGAACGTAGTCGAAGGGGGGGCTTCAGTGGTAAGAGCACAAGCATAATCATCACAATCATAATCTGCCAAATACGACGGTGGATGGCGAGATCGAACACTTCGTCTGGTAGAAGGTGGATCGACGGCAACTGGCAGAGAAGTACCGGTGATGGACGATGTAGGTAGACCGACGGTGGCCGGCAAAGAGGAACCGGCATCGGGCGGCGGAGCACTGCCGATGGATGCCGGCGTCGTGACGTCGGAGATGACCACCGGGAGTTGGTCGGTGACTGTCGTCGGTGAATCGATAGGGTTGACCGGCATTGACCAGCCGGCATTGACCGGCCAGGGTTGATCGGCATTGACCGTATGGGGTTGACCGACATTAACCGGCCAGGGTAGACCGGCATTGACCTGCTGGCATTGACCGGCATTGACCCACCAGGGTTGACCGACGTTGATCCACCGGCGTTGACTGCCCGGCATCGACCGGTGGTGAATGGCCGGCGGTGATCGGCAGAACAACAGTCGGTATCGAAAAACCGACGTTGACCGACAGTGGTTGATCGGCTGCAGAAGGCGGATCGAAAAATCTGTGCGGCTCGGGTGAGAAGGAGGAGGAATCTGACGGTGTTGTGGTGGTGTCGCCAGGTTCATCGGATGAAGCAGAGTACGGGAACTGGTCTTCAAAGAAATCGGCATCCCGGGATTAAAGATCACTCGAGATTCCAAGTCGAGAAGACAATAACCTTTCTTTCCAGTAGGATAACCAAGGAACAAACACCGCCGACTTCTTGGTGCAAACTTGTCACGGTATCTGGGAACACGAGCAGCAAAACACAAGCAACCAAAAACCCGTAGAGAAGAGTAATTGGGCGCCTGGCCATAGAGTAACTCAAAGGGAGTATGACCGTTGAGAAGCTGAGTCGGGGTTCGGTTGATCAGGTAGGCAGCAGTAAGAACACATTCTCCCCAAAATTCAATAGGATGATTGGCTTGAAACCGTAAAGCACGCGCCACATTGAGTAAATGGCGATGCTTTCTTTCAACTCGATCATTCTGTTGCGGAGTTTCAACCATAGATGTCTCAAAAATTATCCTAGATGCAGTAAAGTGAGACCAGAGAGGCAAAAATTCAGTGCCGTTATCAGCCCGAACTCGTTGAATTGTTCTTCCCCACTGGTTCTTGACTAAGGCACTAAATTCTAAAAATCTAGAAGCTACTTCAGATTTAGCTACTAACAAATAAACCCAAACAACTCGGG
Source organism: Rubia yunnanensis (assembly GCA_037428765.1). Taxonomy (NCBI): domain Eukaryota; kingdom Viridiplantae; phylum Streptophyta; class Magnoliopsida; order Gentianales; family Rubiaceae; genus Rubia; species Rubia yunnanensis. The sequence continues at coordinate 69,511,352 of CM075071.1, read as the reverse complement.
AATAATCATCTACGATTGTCAAAGGATAAAATGCACCACTAGAGGATGGAGTTCGATAAGGTCCCCAAACATCACAATGTACTAATTGAAATAATGCAGTAGCATTTGTAGAACTCAGTGGAAAACTATGTCTAGTCTATTTTGCTCTATAACATGCAGAGCAAGGTATAGTAGTATTATTGGTGCTAAAATCAAGAGTAAGAATAGAAGACAACACAGTAGATGATGGATGACCAAAACGCTGATGCCATAAATCAGATGAAGAAACCGAAGCAACTGTCGGAATAGATTGCAGGATATGAGGACGAATGCGAGTATCCAACATACGAAGCCAATAAACCTCCCCTTTCTGTTCACCCACGCCAATCACAATCCCCGTACTGATTTTCTTTAAAATGCAATAATTTTTAGTAAACAAAGCTAGACATTTTAAGGCAGATAACAATCTAGAGCATGATAATAAATTGCATCGCAAAGTAGGTATGCAGAGCACATGAGTAAGGGTGATATTACCAAAACAAATAGACCCATATTGTGTAGCAAACGACACAGAACCATCAGGCAGTATAACATTCACAGTAGTGGTAACAGTAGTAATATCAGTAAGAGAACCTTTGTCACCAGTCATGTGATATGAGGCTCCCGAATCAAGAATCCAAGGTAAAGTAGACTTACCTGACCCACGGTAAGATAACGAATCAAACTGATTAAATAAATTTATGGTCGTACTCCATTGGTCGTCAGACGGAGCAGAACCAAAATCAGATCGTGTAGGTAAGCCAGAGGAGGTGGCCAATGCAAATCCTTGCGGCGACGTCACTTTGCCGGCAAAAAGAACCATATCACAAATAGCAAGTGCAATTAAAGTAATAGAAGACACAAAATATGCTGAACCAAAGCCAAAAGAAGCAATTTGGCGCACGCCTCCTGTGTAGCGCGTGCAAATCACGCGCCGGAAGAGATGACTGCGCCCCTGGTATACCCGTGCGTGGATTCACGCGCTTCTGGATGGTCGGTGCGTGAATTTCACACGCGTCTCACGACTGAGCTCACGGACTGGACGATTCGGACGATTCGGACGGTGCCGATGAAACCCGACTGAGCTCGTCGGTCTAATTTGGACGGAGCGGAGCTCGCCGGTTGGATGGCGCCGTCCGTGGGGAGCTTCGGATGGCGCGTCTGTGGGGGCGGAGCTTCGTCGGTCTGATTCGGGAGCTTCACCGGTCGGAGCGGGAGCGGACGAAGTTGGTTCTTTTTGGGAGCAGATTCAGGCGAGCGGACGGAGCTGGGAGCAGGTTCAGGCCGGTGGACAGAGTCGGGAGCGGAGGATGAACGGCGAAACTGGTAGCGGAAGACGAACGGCAGAACTGGTGGCGGCGTGGCGGAAACAGTGTTTTTTTTGGTAAAAGAAAGGTAGTCCGGCTCGGCTGCGCGTGGAAGTCACGCACGGACGACGGCAGAAAATTTAGGACGGTGGAAAATTGAAGGTTTCAGGATTTTAGGCTCTGATACCATGTAGAAAATAAGGGTAATAATTGTGTGTCTGTATTAATGAATTAATGATACATTATATAGTGGTACATGATACCTATACAAGCTAGGAAAAGGTAATAGAATACAATTACAGTTACAAGTAATATTGCAAGAATATTCTAATTCCTTAACACCCAGTATCTGGTCATCAGAAACCGTATCTGACATCATACCAATGTTGGGTGGCTCATTTTTCAATTTTAAAAAAAAATCAAAAGCACCAATTTTGCCTTTGGTTGTTCATCTGAATCCAAACAGCAGCGATTTTACAAAGAAAAATGTACTTTTATAATTCTATCTAGTTGACATAAGTGCCAATATAACCATTCAATATTCGAAAGTGCCAAAATAACCCCATCTAGTCAGTGAAAGTGCCAATATAACCCTCTCCGGCAACTTTTAGCCATAATTTTATAAAATTACATGTTTACCCTTCTGAAAAATAATTAAAATAATTTTAAAAAAAGAAATGACATTACTACCCTTAGACTCATCAATACGCCAGACCGCCGCCGGATTAGGTAGGGTTATATCAGCACATTATGAAAACTGGTAGGAATAAATCAGCACATTCCTAAAATTTATAGGGTTATATCAGCACATTAGTAAAAAAAATGTCGGGGCATATCAGTACATACTATAGAATATAGGGGTTTTAATGATTTTTTTAAAAATTTTGTTGTGTTTAGTCCGGATTGATGATTGGATGACCTTTGCTGTTGTGTGTGATTGTTATTGTCGTGTTCTTCGACTTAGGGTTTTTAATGTTGATAAGTTTTGAAATGAGGCTATGATATGTGATAATGGTGTTTAATATTAATGATGGTGTCATGATGTCAAATTTTATGTTGTATAAGATATTGTTATGATGTTATAATAGTGTATATGATGATGCGGTCGCCCGTTAAGGCCAGCCGAGTACCACACACTTAATATTTATAATATGTGCTGATATAACCCTATAAGTTTTAAGAATGTGCTGATATAACCCTATAAGTTTTAAGAATGTGCTGATATAGCCTTACAAACATTAGGAATGTGCTGATATAACCCTATCTATTCCAGTGGCGGTCCGGCGAACTATGAGGGTAAAATTGTCCACCTAATTTCAGAGTTAGCCCAAAGGGTATTTTGGTCAATTTACATAGAGTCAACGTCGGAAAATTGAGGTCAATGCCGGAAATGGGGTCTGAGGGTTATATTGACACTTTCATTAGCTAGTTGGTATTATATTTGCACTAAAAATTATCATAGGATTATACTGACACTTACTCAAGTAGATTGGGTTATATTGACACGTATCCCTTTTATAAATTTCAAACTACAATCAAACTCCAATTTATACTGCCAATAAAATCATGAGAAACCAAATCAAAATCAAACATAATCACCGATTTAGATAATTAAATGATGTTCATTCCAAATCACATAAACCTCATATCAAATTTAAAGTCATGAAATTTTAAAAACTCAAATTTTGGAAACAACTGCACCCGCTCCGCTATTTCAGTTGCACATAAGCTCAAGCTGTTGCAGCTGCTCTTCTATTTTAGTTGCACAAATCTTCAACTGCTGCACAAATAAAGATTATTAACAATGGATGACTGTTAATGCAACTAATGGCATATTCACTGCTTAGTATTCTTAAGAGAACAGAAATTTAAACCAAATACGACCTACACAAACTAAACAGTGTGGATAAAACAAACATCAGCAAATTGAGAACAAATGCACAATAGATAAATACAGCCTAGCTCATAACTTCTCCGCTTTCTTAGTCAAATTGAATACAATTATATTAGCACTCACCAATCCAGGTCCAACAAGCACAAGTTGTGTTCAGTTTGCAAAGGCAAGCTACACCAGTACCTCAACAAGTCTGTGTAACCAAAACATATCACATGAAATGCAACTAAAGTAAATAACTCACAGAACTCAAGTAATCATATATATATTTTCTAAAATCTTTCTACACTATAACCAAATAACTATATTAATTATTCTACATAGATTTAACTAAAATGGAAGAAAACAACATAGCAACAATGAATTGATTAAAATGAAAAGTTTTAGTATAAAATCTCAGCAATGCCATCTTATGCCTGTACTATTTTTCTGATTGAATTTACTATCGATAAATTCATTAAAAATCAAAGTTGGTAGTTCACCATGATATATTGGCCAGCATAGGTTCCTGTACATAATATCATAAAAAGTGTCTGTCACAACAGGAGATTTTTTTTTCTTTGTTTTAGTGTGTGACAGTTGAACTCTACATTGATGCAAGCAAAGGTATTGCATAAAGATATGAGCTCCACTTATCCAATGAGTCATGCATAAAAAGTCATGGTAATTTACTTCGTTGGGATTGTTTTCAAAGGAAAAAAGTACCTCTAATTCCCAAATTTATTCTCAAACTAAGAAGACGAACGTTGATGTCTTTTTTATCCTTAATCCACACCGATATGCATGTTGATATATCAGAAGCTTGATATACTGGTGCGTAAAAAAATTTAACATTGTCGGACCCGAGAGCAAAAAACAAAAAATATTCCAAGTACTATGCACCTATGGGAATACAGGTGCGTAAGTACAAAATAAAGTACCTCCCATTTTCTTCTACACCAGTAATTTCATCTTTATAGGTGTAAAAAAATAGCACAAAGTAGAAAATTTAATTAAAATTAAAACAAATTTTTACTGATTCAATTCATAAACACTTCGTTGAAATCACAGATCATACCAACCAATTAATAAAAGAGTGTCAATTAAATACATTACACGCTAAATCGCTTAATGATCATACAATTTTTCACAAAACATGGTACAAAAACAACGACCAGGAACGACCAATCTATTGCTTCCACTTCAAGACATTGTTCCCACCTACTATTTCACCTCTCTCGTTAACCCACAACCTATCACCATGAGAACTCCTTCCAACAACGGGTCCCTCAACATCTTCCAAACCAGGAAATACTGATGGAAACCCAGGACTATCAATTATGGCGCGCTGATCAATCTCCTCATCAAAGTAAAACTTCTTTCCATGCAACACCACATGATACTTCTCATTCAAAGGGTCCTTGATGTAAAAAACATGTCATGCCTGGGTAGCTAAGATGAACTTGTCATCGTCATATCCTACACAATTCAAGTCGACTAATGTGAACCACATGGGTTTGTCAACAACAACATCGGAACTGTGTTCCACCCAACGACACTTGAAGACAAAAACCTTGAAATCTACATAATCCAACTCCCAAATTTCCTTAATCGCCCTATAGAAAGGCATCACAGCAACAACAAGATGTTTATCTCACTTGCTTGCCTGCCACATGGATTCAGATTCAATATATACACCACTATTTTCAGTGGTGCGCTTCCCGTACTTTGCCAATGTTGAGAAAATGAGGCCATTAATGTCATAACCAAGGTATTGTCTAACGGTGCAATTTGACTTCCTTGCAAACGCCCGAAGGTTACTTGGCATCCTGTCGACATTACAATGATTGTAAAACCAGTTAACAAACCTTGAAGAATGCTCAACTTGAATTTTATTTGGGGGACAGCCTGGATGAATCCCTTCCAACAGGGAAACATGTTCTTCAACATATGTTATAGTCTCGCTACTATTACACAATACATATAGGTGAACACTCATCAAATCAGTGTGATAGGGTGCATGAAGCGTACCCTTGGAACATGGAATCTCATTCCTCCTTCCATAGTGGGGTCCTCTAGGAACACCAACCACTCTTCTTCCAAACAAGTTCGTTGTACAATACTCGATGATCTCCTCAGTGACGTACCTATGAACAATAGAGGCATCGGGACAACTACGATTATGAACACAACCCTTGAAAACACCCATGTGAAGCTCAAAGGGGTACATCTAATGCATTTCGACAGGCCCGGACATACGTATCTCCCTAACCGAGTGTACCACTAGGTTCACTATGATGTCAAAGAATGACGAGGGAAAATACTTCTCCAAATGGCATAGAACAATAGCAGCCTCCCGATCCAGTTTATCTAGATGTTGTCTGCTAATATTTTTCCTGCATATCGAGTTGAAGAAGAAACACAAGCGCATAACTGAAAATCTAACTTCCTCTTCCAAATACCCACGTATTGCTACAGGCAAAAGTTAAGGACATGACAATCTTGTGATTTCAAAGCATTAAGACGCAACTCATCATTCACAAACTAACTAACATTAGAGGAGAAATTAGAAGGTATCTTTATTCCTTGGATGTTCTCACACACCGACCTCTTCTTAGTAACTGACAGATTGTAAGGAACGGGGGGCAGGTACGCTCGCTTCCCTCTTACCTCCGGTGCCAAATCCAACCGTATACCAAGGTCCACTAAATCTTTCCTCGCGTTCAAGCTATCTTTAGTCTTCCTAGGAATATTCATAAGCATCCCAATTAGAATCTCACAAACATTCTTTTCGATATGCATAACATCAAAACAATGGCGAACCTCCAAATTTTCCCAGTACGACAAATCAAAGAAAATTGACCGTTTCTTCCACAGCCCGTCTACAGTCCCACCACCCTTTGATAACTTCTTACCGAGAACAACATCAAATTTCTTCACCTTCTTGTGAATAGCTACACCGGTCAAAGGTTTGGGTGTCTTTCTCCTCTCATTCCAACCAACGAATGCAACTGTGTTCTCCCATAACTTGTAACCTACAGGCAAGAATTTACGTTGACCCAAATAAATAGTCTTCCACCCATTCCTCAACTACTGGTAATCTGTCTCATCCTCAGAAACTGGACAAGCCTTGTGACCCTTAACCACATACCCGGAAAGGTTACCATATGTCAGGAAATCATTTATGATACAAAAAAGCATCACCCTCAATGTAAACTCTTCACCACTACAACCATCAAACATTAAGGCGCCAACCAACCAAAGCACTTTCAAATCTTCTATCGGAGGGGCAAGGTAAGTGTCTATGTCATTTCCAGGTTTTTTCGGGTTTGAAATCATGATGGGCATCAACAAATATTTTCTCTTCATGCACAAGTACCGGGGAAGATTGTAAATGACAAGCATAACCGGCCACGAACTGTGTTTCGAAGACATATTCCCAAATGTTTCCATACCATCAGTACACAAAGAAAATCTCAAATTCCTAGGTTTGGATGCAAAGTGTGGATAAATCCTGTCAAATTTCTTCCACTGGTCTGCGTCAGCCGGTGGTTGAATTATATCATCATCTTTACAACCTCTCCTATCAATGCACCATGTCAATTTTTTTGCATCATTTTCATTCTTAAACAATCTTCTCAGCCTCGGAATAATGGGAGGATACCACATACATTTCACGGGCACCCTCCTCCTCACCGGAACAACATGCTCTCCACCGACAACCACATTTCTCTTCTTCTTATACCGCGACACATTACATACAGGTTAAACAATCTTATCCTTAAGGTTACCCCTATATAGGACACAATCGTTTGGACAAGCATGTATCTTTTCATACTCCAATCCCATCGGACACAAAATTCTCTTAGCTTCATAAAGGTTATCAGGAACCACGTTACATGGTGGAAGCTTTTCATTCAAAAACTTAAGAAATTTATTCATGCTAGTATCACTCCATGACCCTACACCTTTCAAATTAAACAACTCCATCAAACACGACATGCGCGTGTCTTTCTTCTTGCAACCGGGATACAATGATGTATCTTTCTCACCAAGGAAGTTAGCCAAGACCTCAGCCCTCCCACTAAACTCATTAACAACCTCCTCACACATGTCATCCAACATAGAATCCCCAAAACACTCTCCCTCACTACTAACTCTCACTTTCGGTGGTGATTTTTCCCCATGAAAGGTCCACACATCATAATCTTTCGTAAACCCCCGGCTATACAAATGGAGTTTCAGGATATCCTTCTTATTAGTACGAATTCGATGTTCACAATCACGACAGGGACATAATATTCGCTTATCTCAACTAAAAGCATGCTCCAAGAACTCATCCACGAACATAATATATTCATCGTTCACCCTACTAACATTGGCTACACATGCTTACGCCTCTCGATGATGCGATACAACTCTACATATAAATAAATGTCCAACAATCAAATTTCAACACATTTAATACAATAGAGTTTTACATGATGACTTCCTAATCATGGAACATCATAAATGCACAATATACACCAATATTATACATTACAATTACAACATTAACATGTCCAACACTATAGGAATCAAAATCCATAGTCTTATAACTACAACAACCTTGAGAACAAACCACAAACTAATATCTACAATTCTACCTCAATCACCATCAAATGCTCAAACACAAAATGTAAATATCTCTACTAACAAAAATCATACATGATATCATTAATATCCATAAATGTAACTAAAAAAAAGTACCTTCAAGGGTGTTCATTGTGGAGAATTCAATGCATTCATCAACCAAAAAAAACCCATTAATGAACCCCTTCTTCCGAAAAATCCCATTTTAACCGCTAAAAAAGGGGGCAGGTAAGCATTTAATGCGATTTTCTACACTGGTATTTAGATTTTACCCATGCATTTGTAGGCTTTTAAACCGGTAAAAACAGTTACCGGTGTAGATATTCACCCTAAATGCACATATTTTCTTGTCCTGCACCGGTACGATCACAATACCAGTGCGGAAAATAATAGTTTTGGCGCCAAATTTCTAAAAAATAATTTTATTTTCACCGGTATTAAGATAATACCGGTGCGTGTTCAATTTCTACACCGATTCTAATAGTAACCGGTGTAAAAAATGCAAATTTTCCAGCATTTTTTAATTCCCACACCGGCAATTTTCTATTACCGGTTTAAAAAGTTTTCCTCTTGGCGACAAATTAATAAAAAGGTAAATAAGTACACACCGGTAATCCTGTACCGGTGCATATGTTAGCAATTGCACTGGTACAAATACCTATTTGAATAATACCGGTGCAATATATTTGACGTTGGTACACCAGTAGAACCAACACTGGTGCTAAAATAGATTAACTTTACACTGATTGACACGATACCTGTGCATCTATACTTATTTGCACTGATACTGATGTTAACATGATAAATATCGGTGCAATTGGTTACATACACATCAATACACCTGTACTCATGAATTTATACACGTGCGTATGTACATATTTTTTCAGTAGTGTATTTTAGGAAACTAAAGAGACTACAAATATACAAGCAAGAGTTACCCGAGCTTCAGCTCTAACATTTTAACACCATATACATAAACCTCAACTAGCTAATTTCCATCATACAACCATTCAAAGGCCTTCTGAATTGCATCTTCCGCTCTCTTCTTGTCTACATAAGACATGAGCTTTTTCTTTAAGATTCAGTTTCTACCGCTATCTCTCTCTGGAAAAAAAAATTATAGTCAACAAGCCCATAAATCCTTATAATCAGTATCAACATCCAAGTGGGCAACATAGATCTACAGACCAAATTCAAGGAAATGGATATTAATTCAAAGCAAAAAAAAACCGCACACACAGTAAAAAGTAGTGATGCGTCTCGAAATCGATCAACCTATTCCGTTGAATCATTTGGCCGTGATCTGCAAATTAAAACAACAAGCTCCAGGAGATCATAGAGAAAAACTCTTCGATGCTTAAGTCAAATGAGGCGTATATAAAGTGTGTGTGCATAATAATGAATACATACTTGGTATTTTTACTGTATCACTAAATAGTATTTGCCCTTAATTATAACTCTTAATTCCCACTAAATACGGTAACTGAATATCCTCTTAATCAATATGCATATTGGGCCGAAATAGCCCCAAGATTCCTTCCGGCCCTTTATCAGGTCTATCCATCATCAAGAGCCCCTAGAAAAATCAATGGGTCATCGAGGTTGAGAATCTCCAAGTTGTTACATTCTTATCCCCGAATTCCTAGATACGTGCGTCTTTGAGGGTCAGAGGTTCTGGCTTCTTAAACTCACCCTGCCCTGGAGTGAGGACCTCAAGCCTTAAGGTTTCATTTATTTTTCTTATTTTTTATTTCTCAGATGGAATTTATGGAGGCGAGCGCGTGGGCTAGCTATGCCAAAAGGTACGTGGGCAGCGGAAGCATCTGAAAAGGTATGACAACTTTTTCACGCCTTTTTGAGTTTTTGCCTTCCCCAAGATAATCATTACTTTGGCCGCCGTTTTAGTCTTAACTCCCCACTTCTCCCACGTTTCTTCACTTTATGTGCATGTTCTTTCGGAAGATTTTCATATCAACATTCTTCCCTTCATCTACTCTCTGCCTCTACTTTCATCTTCTCTTCTTCCACTGGTAAGTTCTCCTAATCTTCATCTTTCCCTTTTTCTTTTACTTCACCCCTCCTTATTATGGCTGTTTCCGATGAGAAATCCGATGAGAGGGGTACTCTAGTGAGGTTAGGTCTGAGAAATTTGAGATGAGCTCACCTGAGGAGTGGGATTCTGAGGCCACACTTAGCAATTCGGAGTAGGGCTGGCATTTTGAGCCAAAATACTGTACCAACCAACTTACCAATCAAACCACGTACCATGTGTACTGAATATGTGGGTAACCGATGACGTGGTATGGTAATACCGTACCATACACTTAAGATGAGACAGTAATGGCATTGAGAAAATATTACTATGGTACTACCATACCGTACCACACAACTATGTACACTAAAATATGATTGGGTCTACTGACAGGCTTACCTGTCCATAAGCTTATGGAAATGACACTTATTTTTTACCTTATACATTGCATTTGTTAAATTACATACTCCCTCCATCCCAACTTATTCTGCACATAATCTTTTTTTGGTCAAATATGCCAAACTTTGACTAAATATTTGAATAGGTATATGAACAATAATTTTATCGTATGAGATATGGTTATATTCGTCGTAACATGTAGTTTCTAAATATCAATTTTTTGTGTGTCATTATTGTCCATAGCAACACATATTTACAGTCAAACATGTTTATTGGAGACCGTGAAAATATTTTGTGCAGAATAGGCTGGGACAGAGGGAGTATAAAATTTAGAATCTTTGAAAATATTTTTTATATCATATATTTATATATTTTCACCTTCAAATACATATTATTACTTGTTTTAACTTATAAAATACAATATTTAAATTTATAAAAAATTATAACATTTAAGGTAAAAACCCTTGTGTACTGTCCATAACCTTATGAAAATGCCGCATTTCCTGAGACTTTCTCTTAAAATATAACTAATATTACGTAAAATTTGAAATTTTATTTAGTTAAAATTTAGTCATTCATTAATATTAAAACCAATAACAATAATTTGAAATATGTCGTCTATGTTTTGGTTCCAATATGTTGGATATTGGAAAGAGTTTAAATTATTTTTCTTAAATAATATTTATTTATAACTGATATTTTTATACTAAATCGAACAAAAATAAATTAAAATCATAATTTTCTTATATATTTTATAACTTACTACTATAGTTTTTAATGTGATGTTTCTTACTTTATTATTATTACTATAGAAAATTTAATTTTCTAAAACTATGCTTATGCAATAGAAAGTCTAATTATTTGTAGTTTTTTATGAATAAAAAATTTAATTCATTATATTTTAAATTTGGTGGTATTCTACCATACCATACCAATACCAACCGACTTTTTGGTATACAGATGTGTTGGTATATCACAAATTTGGTATGCTATTGGTTTTTAGAAATAATATACCGACATTGTTGGTATGATACATGATATTAATAAATAATGACGGTAACCGTATCGAATCCACCCCTAGTTCTGAGCATTCTCCCCAGGATTCCAGCCCACCACTGACATGTCTCAAGGCAAATTCCCTCGAGTTTGCCCCCCCCGGTTGGGGAAAAGGGTTTACTCAAATGTCATCTCGTATCAGCGATATCGAGTTTAGTCCGTCCCTTCACGGAGACGGTTCTTCAAGGGCTTCAGAAGGGGTTGAAGGTAGTGCCCACAGGATAATGTCTCCCACTCTCGAGGTTCAAGAGGAGCACCCTCGAGAGTTCCCTATAGGCGATGAAGTTCAGGAGCCCCCAACTCACGAGGGGTCCGGGTCGATACTCGGGATTTTACAGTCTTTGCCCTTAGGTCAGAGGGTTCCTCCTAATGTTGATCTGCAATTGCTAGGGACGACAAGGTCTCCAGAAAACCCTCCCGATGGGAGATCAGTTATATTCTTAAGACATCTACGAGCAGGGCTGTGCTTCCCCTTTCCCCCGATATTCTCGAGGCTCCTCAAGGATTTCCAAGTAAATTTCTTTCAGGTTCACCAAAACATAGTAATAACCATCATGCTCTTTATAACGCAATGCCATATGTTAGGTATAGAACCTAAGTACTAGCTGTTTTGCTCCTTGTAAAGCGTTACTGTTAGCGGCAAAGCCTCTGAAAACATTATCACAGTCTCCAGTAGGCAAAGAAGGTAAAATGTCTTCACTCTCCCCACTAACTCGGGTAAGTGGTGGATGTTAAGAGAGGACTTACCTTCAACAAAGTTAGGTATAAGTCCCTCCAGTAAAACCCAAACGTTGTCGTCAAGACCCAGATGCCAGTTAAATTTGTTTGTCCCAAACACCTCGAGGGTAGTGGAGACCATATGTTAGCTTTGTCTCTCTCTTATGTTGACTATAACAATCCAAATAACTCGGTTAGGGGGGAGGCCTGGCCAAGCGAGGTTTATCAGAGATACATTTACGAACTAGCCAAGAAGAGAAAGCTGTTGAGGCGACGACATTTGGCTTCAGAAGATGAGCCTAGGCTACATAAGAGGTGGAGGAGACTTATTAAAGAGGGAGATAAGCCTCAATTTTTTTCTAACCCAGCCGCTCGAGAGCCCCCTCTCGAGGATTATGTTGATTATACTGAGTTTGAAAGTGTTTTGATATCTTATCGCCCGCTCTTATACTATTGTATTATTTGTTATTATTATTTTTTTAACTTCCCTTTCATCCTCCTTAGTGGGCAGTAGTTTAGGAAATGCCATAATTAAGAATTAGAGCAATAATAACCCCACAAAGAAGGTTATTCCCTCTACCCCCCCATGAAGCTACTAATTCTGTGAAGTCCCTAACAAAGCAGGAACCCGAGGCATCTCCTCCTAGAGGGAGTGTCGCCAGGAAATTTCTCAAGACAAGGCTCTTCTAGATCCTCTTACCTAAGTTCTTCAAACTGAAGCCAACATCGTGGTACCCCTCTCGAGCCTTTCGGTCGCAGGGGTCGATGCTCTTGGCCCCTTTGCAAAAAATCCCCGGGTTTGTTTTCTACTTGGAAGATAAACATTTTTCTCATTTTGCTAATTTTTTTTCTAACCCTTCTATCATTTTTCAGATGGTTAAAAATCTGGACCTGGTGTCTTCCTCCCCTCCTCCTTTCTTCAGTGCTTGGGTTCTGACCTTTCCTCCTTTCAGGAGGAAAATGACAACAAGATTGCCTCATTAGAGAGGGAACTTGAGGCCTTAAATAAAAAGGTTGCTGACCTCCAAATTTAAATGAGCACCTCATCTTGGAGAAGAACGATATCGCTGAAGATGTCAAACAAGCTCGAGACCCCGAGTCTCAAGTAGTTCTACTGGAGACTTTCGAGGATAAGGTCCTCCAGAGTCGAGAACTTTTTAATCTTTTCATTGATTTTCTTAGCATGGCCAAGGGGGTAGAGCGCAATCTCTTCATCGAAGAAGTCCTCTTACCCAATACGTCCTCGTCTCTTTCTGAAGATGATGTCATGTTTTTGAAAGAGGAAGCTGAGGGTGAGAGTGTGAAGGCTATCAACCAGAAGTGGGAAGCGGCTATCTACAAGGGGGTTTGAGCTTATCCTTGATGAACCACCTGAAGACCTCGGGTAGACATCACTCTATTGAGGAGATTCGGGCTATCCCCGATTTAGACAAGGAGCCTTAGGAGCTTGAGGCTAAAGTTGTGTCCAACCACAAGGCGCAAATAGGGGATCAGTCCACTAATGTAGGAAATTTGGTGTAACTTGCCCCTTTAGGATTTTGATGTAATCAAATTATCCTTTTGTTATAAGCAATTTCTTTCCCCCATTAATTTTGTGTCTCAATTTTCATTTTCGTAGCTTAACACCTTGCGAAGGGAACTTTAGTCCATTTCTCCATGACTAAGGCACAACTTGATACTTCTAGGGGGTACTTAACGAAGACTATGTTTGTTTTAAGGAAGTGCTCCAAAGAGTTGGAATCATGGTGCAATAGGACTAGTCCTTGCATAGTAGATCTCGAGAGGGATGTGTCCAACTTGATCGCAGCCCTAGACTCTGCCAAGAAAAAACTAGATTGTACACAAGAGGATTTGAAAGCTTGGAAAAGCGGAAACCATCTTGCATTTTAAAGCTCTTAAGGGATCTCAAGCGTAGGAAATACAATGGCATTGTACCACTCGAGGTTGTTGAGAGCTGTGACCCCTCCGAAGCTGATTATCAAGAAATAGTGCGTCATATAATTAGTAAGTTTGGTTCCCTTAAAAGGTGTCTTGCTGATGGTGATAGGGTTTCTATCCTCGAAGGTCACTTTATAGCTGGTCGAGGTGAGATTTACGGACTTAGGTCCCAGGTTGGAGAGATTTTGCATCTTTATAAAGTTGTGTTGGATGAAATCGCAAGGCTAAATGAGGATCTCACAAGAAAAATTACTACTATTGTGGAGGACCGCTCATTAGTTGAGTCAGTTCTTGTCGAGAATACTCGACTAACGACTGAGAACAAGGCCTTGGGGGAGAAAATTACGGAGTTGGAGAAGGAAGTTCATCTCTACGATCAGAGTCTCCAAGCTCATACCCTATTTCATGGTGTTGCCCACCCAAAGCTAATTGACGATAAGTCTTTTCCTAGATTTATTATCAAAGTATCCCATCATTGGATTATAAAGAACCGAGTAGAATCACATGGGACCGATGGTCAAAAGGAGGCTTCTACTGCCATTATCGAGTGGATTTTAAGATTGCATGTCCGCCCTCCAATAGGTCGAAGGTCTTCGAGATTAACAGCTAAGAAGACCACTAAGGCCAGTGGCTCTACGATTCGCAACATCAAGCGATCCGCGAGGAAACATACTAAGAACCAGAACTCTCAATCAAGGCATCCTCAATCAAAGGTCGTGATTAACATGGATGATTATCCCGAGGAAGAACAGGAGAAAGATTTGCAACGCACAGCTGGCATTAAAATAGAAAAAGTAGAGAGGATGGAGGAGGAATTGAAGAAGTTAGCTCCTTGACTCTTTTAGAATTGTAATTATCAGTCGTACAATGTTTGTACTTAAATTTTCATCACCTTAAATATATATATTACTCTTCAGTTGTCGTTTGTTCAAGATACAAAATTTTCCACTAGATAAACATACGGGAATGCTTTAAAAATAAAAAAAACATAAGAACACCAGAGATTTTACCCAGGTTTGGTGTTTCCACCTACATCCTGCAAACATTATTCCACTAGATCATTGATCAGGCTTACAATTGACACAGATATCACGATAGAGTTGCTTATTAGCTTCTCACTCCTCCCTTCAGCCTTAGCTGGGATTAATACAAGGGAGTCTCTTATAAGTTTTTCACTCAATTCATCAGCCTTAGCTAGAAAGGTAAACTGGAGCTTTTAGCTTAAATCCTCTGCCTTAGCTGGAATATTATACAAGAGCTTTTAGCTCGAATCCTCAGCCTTAGATGGAATGATATACAAGAGCTTGTAGCTCGAGTCCTCAGCCTTAGCCGGAATAATAAACAAGAGCTTTTAGCTCGAGTCCTCAGCCTTGGCTGGAATAACATACAAGAGCTTTTTTAGCTCGTGACTTTAGCCTACCAGGAATAATATACAAAAGCTTTTTTAGCTCATGGCCTCAGCCTTTGCTGGAATAATATACTAGAGCTTTTAGCTCAAATCTTTGGTCTTAGCGCTTAGCATAAGATCTTGTGATGTCTCCCGCTTCTATAAAAGTTGATGGTACCTCCGTAGGTTGGTAATATTGTATCTCCTTGGGATTTGAGCTCCCCCCATAATTTCAAGAACATAGCTACCTCTTGGATATGTGTCTACCACCTTATAAGGCCCTTCCCAGTAAGCGACTAACTTTCCTTCAGGCTCTTGCCGACTTTTCTCATTCTTTCTCATCACCAAGTCTCCAGGGTTAATTGCACTTTCCTGACCCTTCGGTTATGATAACTCTTCACCTTTGGTAATATTCCATCTCCTTTGGTAATATTCTATCAAAGTTGATGATGGTAATATACAGCTTCTATGAAAGTTGATGGTACCTCCTTACGTTGGTAATATTCCATCTCCGTAGGTTGGTAATATTCCCCTCTCGAGCATATCCAAAGTAGGGGAACGCCAACACAACTTGGGAAACATTACCTACGGGAATTTCCATGGTCGTCAAAGGTGCCACATCCCTCGATATACCCATAGGTATCGAGATAGGCGTGACTTGATATCCAGCATCTGAGCTGCTCTCGCTAAATCTGACAGTGAAACAACCACTTCTGTAGTCTCATTCGCTTACACGACCCGCTCATAGGCCTCTATATGGGAATCACCAGAAACTTCCGTGAAACAACCATCATTTTCATCCTATGACGCAACGGGTATATCTTGCAAAGGGTTTGTGACCCTTACACCTCGCCCTGCAGTATTCTCTGTAGGCATCGAAGGTCCAGCTACATCTTGAGGGGCCTCGACTATTGGCGGGCTAGGTTTGTGGGAGGTTTGTATTGCTCCCTGGCCACCAGTTGAGACTTGCAGTGCCTCTTGCTCAACATTTTGGGGCGTTGGAGGGTTAACCATTCTTCTTCTTCTTCCTTGATAGGGGGATTGTATTTCATCAGTAGCACTTGTCCCCTTCAACTTTAACCTCTCGCTCCTTCAAGTATTCGTGGGATCATACATAAACCAAAAGATCCAAATTTGATTAAATTGGCCCCACCGGGTGTGCCAATTGATGCATCTTGAAACTGATTAAGCTATTTCATTGAATCCTTTGGTCGTGATCTGCAAAACAACAAGTCTCGGAAGGTCCCAGTGGAAAACTCTTTGATGATTAAGTCAGAAGAATACTCAAATGCGCATATAAAGTGTCTGTATAATAATGAACACGTACCTGGTGTTTATACTGTATCACTAAATAGTATTTGTCATTAATTATAATTCTTAATTCCCACTAAATACAGTATTGAATATCTTCTTACTCAATACACATATTGAGTCGAAATAGGCCCAAGAAATCTTCCAGGCTTTTATCGGGTCTATCCATCATCAAGTACCTACATATATCGGGCAAAACATTTAGTTCTAATTGGATTCTAGAATTTAGGGAATTGGATTTGTAAATTGGAGTATCTACATTACTACTTTACTATATGTGCAGATCGTGATGGCTGGATCCCATCTGCGCTGCGGCGAGTTAAATGAATGAAACTTTTGAGTTGGAAGAATAGGGTTCCGCTAGGCGCTAGCCATTTGGGTCACTATGGTATATTCACGACCCAACCTGTATGTTCCTTGAATGACCCTACCCGACCCGACCCAACCTGACCTGTAACGACTCGACTCGTACATTCTAAAATCAAAGTTAAATAACTTTTAATTATTTTTTTTTGCTAACAACAGAGGTAAAAGAACTTTTAATTTCGATTATTAGTCCTTTTTTTATATTGCGCCATTAAAAATGTGAAGTAATCGGAATATTAATGATTTATCATAATTAAGGGACATTCAAGGAACATAAGTTCTCAACAAATTTCAAACATTTACTAATCATTGTGTTGTTGCATAAACAAATAGAATTGCACGAAAGAAACACTGGATCTACAAGTAAGAAAAAATATCATCAAATCCAATTTCTTTCATGTAAAGTACATGAAAGATTCAAATTTACTATTGCGAATATTAGCATCAAATCCATAGCCTATGTAGTGTATTTTTTTCAGTTTCAATTCCAATAAAAAGAAGGCGAGTGGATGATAAAAATGAATTGCATTTTAACTTTGGTATCAAAACGTTGCAATGAAGAATCATCTTTTTAAATTCGGTTAGTTAAGAACTGAAGTAAAATGTGACTTTTTTTTAAAAAATTCGGTTATTACAGAAGCGAAGTTAAAAGTGACTTTTTCTACTTCGATTATTACATAATCGAAGTTAAAAGTGAAAAGTGACTATTTTTACTTCAGTTATTACGAAAGCGAAGTTAAAAGTGACTTTTTTACTTCGGTTATTACAGAACCGAAGTTAGAAGTGACTTTTAACTTCGGTTATTAAAGAACCAAAGTTAAAGGTAAGTTTTAAATTTGGATATTCAATAAAGCGAAGTCAAAGAACTTTTAACCTTGGTTTTTGACTTTTGACTTTGATTTTTTTCAATAACCGAAGTTAAAAGGGCGAAGTTAAAAGTCATTTTTGTAGTAGTGATTGGACAGGCGTTGGAATTCTCACTTGAGTGGGCTGAATATTAAGTCGTGAAGTATTTCCACATTTGCAAATTGCACGTGAGGGCACATGTAGAAATTCTCACATCGATTTATTAATTAAATACCAAATCACTAACCTATAATGTTTTGAGTTACTTTACTCAGTTTCATGAGATCTTGAAATTTAACAATATCCAAAATTAAATAACATCTGTGTGTAAAAGTGGCCGTTTTTCTCATATGTTACAAGTCGATCGCGCCAAACACAATTGCAACTTGTTCAAAAACTTCTGATTTCTCTTCAAAGACATCCACTCCTGCATCAATTAATTTGTACCCTAGCTGACCTGCATCAAATGCTACTTTAATGCAAAATAATTTAAATGAAAATCATGAAGTTATTAGAAAAATCAACGGATTTTCAATCAAATTTACAAAGATGTTTAGTGATTACTTGGGACTTACTCAACTGTGCATGAACTATCCCAGCAATTTCTATTTTTCCTTACTTTGAAATTCTCCAAGTCTTGTTTGACGAATATGGTACTTTTGAGTTTTGAGGAGACTCTAAACTTGAGAATGAGGAAAAGGAAAATGGTCGTACACATGCTGTGGACTATAAATAGTGCACCTTAGAAATTCATAATTTCAAGGAAACCATTCACATTTCATTCGTTGATATTATAAAAGGAAAAAGACAGAGACAAAGACAAAGATAAAGACGTCATAATCAAATGTAGGAAAAATACATAAATAACATTATCAAAGTGAGAACATGCAGATATAATCTTGTAAAATTTGAAAGTATAAAATCTGAAAGTGTAAAATAATCCTATATTTTATTGTAAAATTGTGCAATTATATCCATTTTGCTCAATTCCAGCATTAACTCAAAAAAGTCAGCAATTGACCAAATTAACAGGAAAAGATATAAATACCTTTGGATTCAAAACAGATTTTTTTTATTAAACAGAATTTTTAAGACCATTCTGCCCCTATTTGGTTTAGTGTCAATCTTCTGCCCAGTTACAGCATTTCCTAAAGTTACACCTGTCGGCCACCCATCGCCAACCACCACCAGCTGGCTGCTGCTGCTCATTTCCGATCCACCGTGAAAATGTGAAAGGCTTAATGATTTAGCCTCTTTATTAATCTCAATATATAGAGTACAATGAGGTGTATAAAAGGAATGTACAACTATGATCTTATCACAATGACAACTATGATCTTATCACTGACACTAATCAGAATCAATCAAATATCAATCAAATATCTTCTATCCTTACACCCCCCCCTCAAGCGAAGCGTTGGATGAACCGAGACGGCAAGCTTGGATCTGAAAAACTTGAAGAACGATCGAGAGAGACCTTTAGTGAAGATATCAGCAACCTGAAACGAAGTAGGCACATGACTAACCCGAAGCTTTCCAGATGCAACGAGTTCTCGAACAAAGTGGTAGTCAATGTCAATGTGCTTCGCCCGTTTGTGAGTAACATGGTTTTGAGCCAGAAAGATTGCACTATTGTTGTCACATAACAAAAGAGGCGCACGAGACAACGAAAAACGGAGATCACGCAGTAGATGAGTCAGCCAGACAACCTCTGCAGCGGTGTTGGCCAAGGCACGATATTCCGATTCAGAACTGGATCATGAGACTGTAGGTTGTTTCTTGGCGCTCCAGGATACAAGGTTCCCACCAAGAAACACTGCATAACCATAGGTAGAACGCCGAGTCTCGAGGCAACGTGCCCAATCAGCGTCTGAATACCCCATCACCATCTGAATACCCCATCACCTCAGTAGATGACACAGAGCTGAAAGATAGACCAAGATGCATAGTTCCACGAACATAACGAAGGATACGAATCACAGCAGCAAAGTGATCATCCCGAGGATCCTGAAGAAACTGACTAACTGAATTAACTGCAAAAGTCAGATCAGGACGAGTGATGGTTAGGTACTGAAAAGCACCGACGAGCGAGCGGTATAAGGTGGGATTGGCAAACTTCCCACTAGTACTGCTATGAAGCTGAGACTGTGGCAGAAAAGGGGTGGAAACTGCAGCAGCATCAGTCATACCAGCTCGACGCAGGATATCCTGAGCATACTTGGCCTGACTCAAGAACAAGCCAGACCGGGACGAAGAAACCTCTAAGCCAAGGAAATAGTGAGCATGACCCAAATCCTTGATGGAAAAATCCCGATCATTGCCTGTGAGGATGATATCATCAACGTAGAGCAGAAGGTAAAGCAAGGTAGTACCCTGGGAGTAGACAAATAATGACGTGTCAGTGGAACTACACCGAAAACCAAGAGTGCAGAGATAGGTACTGAAGCGTTGAAACCATGCACAAGGAGCCTGTTTGAGGCCATAGATGGCCTTTCGCAAGCGGCAAACATAATCAGGACGAGTCGGATCTTTGTAGCCAATAGGTTGAGCCATGTAAACTGGCGTATCAAGAACACCATTTAGGAAGGCATTTTTAATGTCGAGCTGATGAAGAGGCCATCTGCGCATGGTAGCAATGGCAAGGACGGTGCGAACTGATGCGGCCTTGATCACAGGACTGAAGGTGTGCTCAAAATCGAATCCAGGAACCTGTGAATATCCCTTAGCAACAAGGCGGGCTTTATGACGATCAACAATACCGTCAGGCCGGTACTTCAGACGAAACACCTATTTTGATCCAACAATATTGACACCGGGTGGACGAGGAACTAACTCCCATGTATTTTGCTGACGAAGGGCAGTCATTTCCTCATTTATGGCAGCAACCCATTGTGGATTACGAAGTGTAGCTCGATAGTCGCGAGGCTCTATTTGGGCAAGCAAGACCGAAAGGAGACCGGTGGTAACAAAATCTGGAGGCAGATCTTTGGTTCGACGAGTACCATCTTGATGGCGAGTGACCATATGATGCATTCGTGCAGACTGTAGATCATCAGAATCAGAGTCAGACGACGATGAACTAGAGAACATCGGAGTGGTAGGAGACGGAGGTGGAGTATCCAAAATGGTGTTCGAAACCGGTGCTGGAGGCGGGACAGTTATCGAACCAGGAGAGCACAGCAAACAAGGAGGAGGCACAGTCTGCTCTGCTGGAGAAACCACGGACTGAACAACTGGTAAGTCAGCATCAACAAAAGCAGAAACATCTAAGGAAGAAAAAGATGATTCTGAACGATCGGCTGGAGCAAGAGGGAAACAAGTCTCATCAAACTTTGCATGGCGAGTGATGTAGACACGTCTGGTGGCTTGATCTAGGCACCGGAAACCTTTGTATTGAGAGCTGTAGCCAATGAAAACACAAGGGATGCTTCGGGGAGAAAGCTTGTGCTCTGCATAGGGACGGACAAAAGGATAAACTCTGCAGCCAAAGGGGTGAAAGTTGGAGTATACTGGTTTGCGATCATATAGTAGTTCATACGGAGATGCCCCATCGAGGACTGGTGTTGGCAGTCAATTGATAGTATGAACTGCTGCTCCAAAAGCGTCATCCCAATAAGATAGTGGTAAATGGGAATGGAATAGCATAGTAAGCCCCATCTCAGTGACATGTCGATGTTTACGTTCGGCCCGTCCGTTCTGCTGAGGTGTATGTGGACAAGAGATTTGATGATGAATTCCCTTTTTAGCAAAATGAGCCCGTAGGCGATTATTAATAAATTCCGTTCCCCCATCGCTTTGAAAGACCTTGATGCCAGAGAGTTGATTCTCTACGAATGCCTCAAACTGGAGATAGATATCCACAAAATCTAATTTGCGGCGGAGAGGGTAAAACCAGGTAAAGCGCGAGTGATCATCAACAAATATGGCATAATAGGCAAAACCGTTTCCAGACAATACAGGAGAAGGTCCCCATAAGTCACAGTGGACTAAATCAAGCACATGCAGAGCTCTTTTATTTTTCTCAACAAATGAAAGCCTTTGACCTTTTGCCATAACACAAGGGGCGCAGGTGTGGGGAGTAGGCAACACAGAAGAAAC
Source organism: Rubia yunnanensis (assembly GCA_037428765.1). Taxonomy (NCBI): domain Eukaryota; kingdom Viridiplantae; phylum Streptophyta; class Magnoliopsida; order Gentianales; family Rubiaceae; genus Rubia; species Rubia yunnanensis. Next base: position 69,489,372 of record CM075071.1, on the reverse strand, counting down.
AGATAATACCCCAGCTTTATCTAAAAGGGAAATAATATTATGGGACACATGTCCGAGGCGGGCATGCCACAATTCAAAAGATGCCCGACTTTTAGTATTCTGAATAAAAGTAATCAATGCTGCCTCTCCACGATCCAGCACGTAGAGCCCATTCTCACTGCGGCCCCTTCCCACGACTGACCTGGTTACCTTGTTCTGAATAATAAAGGATTTGTCATAAAAAATGATCAGAACACCAAGATCACGGGTTAACTTGCTAATAGATAGTAAATTTTTGGTAATATGGGGCACAACGAGCACATCAGTTAATCGCAAAGACGGTGTAAGCTTAGAATCACCATGATGTGTAATAGAAATATGAGAGCCATTTCCAACAAGAACTTGAGAATTACCAGTATAAGGAGTGACACTTTCTAAAATAGAGGAGGAAGATGCCATATGACTGGTCGCACCTGAGTCGATGTACCAATCAGAGGCACGAGCAGCTGGTTCAAGTTGGAATGAGGACTCGACAAGCTGAGTAGATTCTACGGGACGAGGAACCAAACGATAGCACAAATTTGCTGAATGACCTGGTTTCCTGCACCACTGACAGACCAGACCTCCACCACGTCCACGATCACCACCAGAGCGTCCACCACGTCCACGGCCACCGAAACGGCCTCCACGGGCGGCGCGTGTGCCAGACGCGCCGCCATCACGCACCGGCGCGTGATCCCACGCGCGACCACCTTCTGGACGATCGGCCGCCAGAAAAATGGCAGACTGGGCTGCAGATTGAGTCTGAACACTATTGTTGCCATCTCCTGAGAGAGTGGAGAGAAAAACTTCATGGTTTTAGGCCCGGGCAATAATGTCGACGTAATTCGGCGTCGGCGAAAGATTCATGATGGGGGCGCTGAAATCTCTGTATTCTGGGCCGAGAGCAGTGACGAACCACAACACCTGATCATCATTGGAAGGGGCAGCATCCATGGCGGCGAGTTGGTCGAAGATGGCCTTGAACTTGAGATGCAGGTCGTGCACCGAGCCGGTGCGGCGGAGATTAAGTACTTGAACACGAAGCTTGAGAATGATGGACTTGCTCTTGTTCTGATATACTGCAGAAATAGTATCCCAAATTTGCTGGGAAGTTTCACAGCCGAGGACCTCCGCCATAGCTTCCTCGGAAAGAGACGAGAAAAGAAGACCGTAAAGCTTCTGGTCTTCGTTGATCCATGATTCACGGGCAGCAACGGCAGTATCATAGGTTGCCTTTTCAGCGGCATCACCTGGTGACAAAGAGGCGGCAGAAGAAGGTGGTGATGGCACGGGCGGACATGGATGGGATCCGTCCAAAAAACGGAAGAGATTCTGTGATCTGAGTATGTGGCGAACCTGGGTTTTCCAAAGCATGAAATTCCCAGATGATAGTTTGATGTTGAGCATGTGGATTAGGGTATTATATGGTAGCTTTTCATCAGAAACAGCAAGCTTGGAAGTTGACATGGTGATGGGGAGGTAGTGCTGCGAAATGAAAAGAAAAGGTGTAGCAGTAGTAGTGCTGCGAAATGAAAAGAAAAGGTGTAGCAGCAGTAGTGCTGCGAAAAAAAAGAAAGAGGAGAGATGAATCAATGCTCTGATACCATGAAAATGTGAAAGGCTTAATGATTTAGCCTCTGTATTAATCTCAATATATAGAGTACAATGAGGTGTATAAAAGGAATGTACAACTATGATCTTATCACAATGACAACTATGATCTTATCACTAACACTAATCAGAATCAGTCAAATATCAATCAAATATCTTCTATCCTTACACACCGCCCATAACCCGTTTCTCTGTCGGCCACCACCACCACCCGTTGGAGCTGCTCAACCCAGAACCCTCCCTCTGTCGGCCGATTGGTTATGCAATAAATTAATATAGAATATGTCATATGAAGCTAATTTTTAACGAAATTTTGAAAATGAGCAGATTTTTCTATAAAATAAAGGAACATAATTGTTAAATGAGTCAATTTGGATCAGAAGGGAGTATAAAACAAAACAAAAATCATTGCCCGAGAAAACTCTTTCAAGAACGGTGTCTTATGTTACACATCTAGTTTTGAAATCCTAGACTATTACAAATTTCAACCACTCCTTCAGGTATGGTAAAAATTAATTACTCAGCCCTACAAATATTAACTGTTGGACAATACCAAATTATACTATACATTCATATTTGGAGGGAAATATTTTAAAACCAAATCCGCCATGATTCATGAAGATGAGGAGAAGAAAGTGCCGTATAGGTTAATGTGGAGCTGATGGAGAGCGTGGTGTGCCAACTCTGCAGAGTTCAAATGACCAAAAACATGAAAATAATACGAAGAAAACCAAAATCATAAAGAATTTTTTTGCAGCCAACTTTTTTTGACTTAAAAATTTGTGGCAAAATATTGGGAAAGATCGTCTTTTCATAGACTTATGGAAAAATGAGGTTTAATTAGAATAATAAAAGATAAAATATCTTAGTTGCAATATAAAAAATTTATTATGCAACAAGTTGTAGTTATAAAGTTTATAATCCGATTCATGAAATCCAAAAATTTTATGTTAATTTATTCTAATTTGCACTTTAAACTTGGTCTTTCCATGATTTATGGAAAAACCGTACTTCAAGATACGGACTCAAAATTTGTAGAAAAAAAGATATGTAATTGAGTTTCCATTGAATATAAACAAAATTAATTCGATGAACCTATAGCTTTGTTGATTAATGAAGATGAAATTCTCACCAACAATAAAGAGGAAACTCAGAGATTAATGATACTTACTGGCCTTGATTCTTATTTAGATGTACAGAAATCGATATGTAATGAAAAGAATGGAGAAGAAGGACGATCGTATTGATCAAGAACAGAATTCGGACTGCTACATCGGTTCATAGTACTCGAGCCATTTCTTAAGTACTTGATGTTGATCTTTGATCAGCTTAATCCAAATTTCTGGTATCTTCTTAACTTATATAATAGGAAAAAAACATATTAACCCCTGAATTTTTGTATAAATCTTAATTAGTCCCCAAACTTCGGAAAATTCCTATTAGCACTTGGACTAGAAAAAGGTTTATTATAAGGCCATTTTTTGAGTTGAAATTGCTCTAATGTTAAATTATAGTTCGTCTGAATTAAAATAAATTAGAATTTATCAAACTGATCAACAACAGTAATATTACAATCAAGTTAAGATACACTTCATTAAGATAAATTCAACTAAAATTATATATTAATATAAATTTAAGAGTCCGTCTCTTGAAAGACGGTCTTTCTATAAGTTATGGAAAGACCAAGGTTTAAAGTGTAAATTAGAAGAAATGAAGATAAAATTTTCGGGTTGCATAAACCGGGTTATAAATTTTATAACTACTACATGTTGCATATTAAAATTTTAATATTGCAACTAAGATCTTTCACCTTTTATTATTATAATTAAACCCCGTCTTTCCATTAGCCTATGGAAAGACCGTATTTCCCAAGACTTTGCCTACATTTAATTTAATTTAACTAAAATGAAGTGCGATTAAAATAAAAAGAACGGGACCATAACGTCGTAGGACGTTTTTGTGATTCGATTAAAAAGTTATTTTGATATCATTCGTTTATGGTAGAATTTAATTAGATAATCGGGAAGTAGCAGGTCATCTCATAAACCATGAGGCCAAATTATCCATTAACTTACCACGCGGATAGAACTGCACTTACACCAAAATTGAAGACCTAAACTGCAATTTTCTTTTATCAGAAAAACAGAAGAAGAAGTTGTGGTAGGTTGCAAAATGGCCTGTAAAGCACCGCATACTTACAAAATGTCAAAAAGGTTTGGCCAACTGAAGAGAAAGTCACAAAGTAAAGACGATGTTTCTATAACCTTATTGACAATTTATAGGGTTTTTTTTCTAAATGTTGTAATTTTTTTTAAATTTAAATATTGTATTTTATTAGTTAAAATAGGTAATAACATATATATTTGAATGTAAAAATATAAAAGTATATAATATAAAAAAATATTTTTAAAAATTCTAAATTTTATATTAGTTTAACAAATATAATATATAAGGTAAAACATAAATGACATATCTATAAACTTATGAACAAACCGCATGTTAGGAGACCCACTCACAACTGAATTCCAAGCACCTTATAATTTCATATTTGATATTCAATTATGTCATATAATGTTAGATATACGCGTTCTATCGGTCATCTTTTTAAATTATTATCGTAAAGTCTCCTTTCTTACAAAAAGAGTCCGTCTCTGGAAAGACGCTCTTTTCATAAGTAATGGAAAGATCAAGGTTTAAAGTGCAAATTAGAATAAATGAAAATTAAATTTTTGAATTGCATGAATCGAGTTATAAACTTTATAACTACTACACGTTGCATAATAAAATTTTAATATTGCAACTAAAATCTTTTACTTTTTATTATTTTAATTAAACCACGTCTTTCCATAACTTTATATAAAGACAGTATTTTCCAAGGCAAAGTCTTGGGAAAGACGGTCTTTCCATAGGCTTATGGAAAGACGGGGTTTGATTAGAATAATAAAAGGTAAAAGGTCTTAGTTGCAATATTAAAGTTTTAGTATGAAACATGTAGTAGTTATAAAATTTATAACCCGGTTCATGCAACCCGAAAATTTTATCTTAATTTCTTCTAATTTACACTTTAAACCTTGATCTTTCCATAACTTACGGAAAGACCGTCTTTCAAGAGACGGACTCATTTTCCAAAACTTTGCCTTTTCAAAAATATTTAAGATTCCTTCACGCCTCCCAGCACCTTTTTAATAATCAACTGAGACTGGCTAGAAATTTTAATAATACCGGAAAAAGAAGTAGAGATAATATGGCCGGAGCGTTGCCGTTATTTATAAGATCATTATGGTATTGATTCAAATATTTACCAACAATCGTTAATCAACTGAGTACTTCTTTAACAGAAAATTTTCCCTAACAGACAAATCTAACATACTCCCTCCGTTTTTTTTTTCATTGACACACTTACTAAAAGTGGTGTTTTTTTTTAATTGGCACTTGCTATTTTGGGCAAGTTTAAGGTTTTTACATCCACTCATTTTACTTTCTCTTCTTTCAATTCAATTTCATCCACTCATTTAGCATCTCCCCAATTCTTACACCAAAAGAGAGGTGTGCCAATGAAAAAAAAACTGAGGGAGTACAAAATTTCTGTTTTTTTCGTGTATTCACTATCCACTGTTTTAGGGGTTAGTTGTTCCTTAATTTAATTTTGAATTTGTTTTACTTCATAGTTTAACAACTTTGAGGAATAAGCTTATCGGATTTCGAAGGTAGGATATAATATGTCATTTAGCAATACTCTTATGTTAGTTGTTTGGCAAAAGGATGAAATAAAGAAAAATGGAAAAGCCAAAATCTTGGGAAAGACCCTATTTCCATAGGATTATGTAAAGATGGAGTTTAATTAAAATATTAAAAAGATAAAAAAAAAATTATTTACAATATTAAAAATTATTATATAACGTGCAATAATTATAAAGTTTATGAAGTGCGTCTCTTGAAAGACGGTCTTTCCATAAGTCATGGAAAGACCAAGGTTTAAAGTGTAAATTAGAAGAAATTAAGATAAAATTTTCAGGTTGCATGAACCGGGTTATAAATTTTATAACTACTACCTGTTTCATACTAAATTTTTAATGTTGCAACTAAGACCTTTTACTTTTTATTATTCGAATTAAAACCGGTCTTTCCATAAGCCTATGGAAAGACCGTCTTTCCCAAGACTTTGCCAAGTTTATGACCCAATTAATGCAACCCATAAATTTAAGTATTGGTCTTTCCAGAAGAAGTCATTTATGGAACCAACGGGTTATTTATATACACTACACTAAACAAGAGTGTAATTGAGAGATCAACGGAAGGACTAAAATACCGAGATATTGGCATGCTTCCTTTACAAACATTTAAATCAATCGCATTCGCGTAAAAGTCATCAAATCTGACGAATGGTTCATGTGGAAATATGTCATTTATAATAATTGATGAATGGTTGGTTCATGAACGAGGAACTGATCAAGGCATGATTCATGAAGTGAAATGATGATTTCACGCCCTGTATTTACTTCATTACGTCAAGTATTTGTATTATTGAAATACTATATTGTATTTTGAATTAATTTAAAGAATAATAAAATTCAATAATTGATAATAATTAAAAAATATTTTTTGTTTGATAAATAAATTTTAATTTATGGATCTCCTTTCCCTATGTAATTTTCCGGTGGCGGCGACAGAGTTTGCCGGTGAATACCCTTCGATCTTCGCCATGAGTCAACCTCGACAGAGCTCCGTCGTAGGTCAATTTTTCCTGATGCACGCTATGTTGGAACTTGTCGGAGCTCTGCCGTTGGTCAGCCGATTCTTCGATGCTGGTAGCACATGCCACCGCTCCGCATGGTTCTACGATCCATTTCTCCGGCGTGGGTTGCATGTGTCTTCTTTGGCTAGCCCAACACGATTCAGATCTGGTGATGTGGCTCTCATTTTCCGGATTCGTCCCCCGCTCAACGTCGTGGCTCTCGTTTCCCCGCCTATCCCCATTCTAGCCCCGACTCTTTTTTCCTCGCCCAACACCGGTTCTCGTTTCTGCACCCAGCTAAGTCCCTTCTCGGTTCTCGTTTCCCAGCCCAGCACCGGTTCTCATTTCCACGCCCAACACCGGTTCTCGTTTCCACGCCCAGCCAAGTCCTCGCTCGGTTCTCATTTCCCAGCCCTACCTTGGTTCTCTTTTCCCTCTCTACCTTGGTTCTCCTTTCTTCCCAGCTTTGATTCACCTGACTCTCGTTTCCCTGGTCATTTACGTTGCTGCCTAGGTGAATTTACTTGAATAATTTAAGTAATTTTGGACCACCAAAAGGAAAAAAATGCATGTTACAAACTTCAAAGAAATGTATATAAATTGTTTTAAAAAAATTTTAAACACTCATGGATATGAGCGGGAGAAATACATTAGGCTCCCCAAACCAAAATAGAGTAACCATAAGAATTTCAGCACATGAATGGTGTTGTCCTAGTATAACTTGGACCCATCAAAAGGAAATAATAAGCTAATTAGAAAGAAAATGCGAAGTGTAGTGGTCATGATTCCACGTATTTATCCTCCACCCCCTGTGTGAAACAAATTGTGGCCAGACGACTGCTATACTTCAGCATCTCCTCATCAACCGGGTGTATATCTAAAGTGTGGAAACAAAATATCCCTTCTTATAAGGTATTTAAGCTCAGGTGAGCTGCTGATGTCCACCATAGATGTCTCAGATCTTTTCCTAAGAGCTGTTTTTGCCAAGTAATCCGCTACTTGATTTCCTTCTCTGAGTGTGTGGTTGAAAAAAGCCCCTATGAGATCAGCAAGGCTTCTAATTTTTCTCATCAAGTGTGTAACATGCCACGGCTGCTTTTCTATGTGCTTGATGATTCAGATGGCTGAAAGGCAGTCCGTTTCAATGGTGCACTGGACGTTTTGAGTGGCAGCCCACTGTAGACCTGCAAGAATAGACAAGAGTTCAGCTTCAAGAATGGATGATGCGTGACTAGGCCGAGAGATTATGTGATTTAGAGAGCCCTTTGCGTTCCTTACAACACAACCAAGACCTGCAAAGTCTTGTTTAAAGGCTGCATCACAGTTAATTTTAAAGCCAGAGTCAGGAGGTATCCATTTGATGATGGAAGGCCTTATTTCTTCTTCCGATTCACACGAGGTATCAGACCGTGCATTACATATTGTAAATAAGAATTTTCACCAGGAATGTTGTGAGCAGTATAAAGCAAATTGGATTGATTCACTATTAATCTCCATAGAATTTGGGGACTAAGATTCGCATTTTCATGAATCTTCTTATTCCTACCTTTCCATAATTCCCAGCAAATAATCATGGGGAGATTAGTGAGTATAGATGCTTTTACTTTTGTTTTGCATTCCATATTCCAGTAAAAGAAAAGTCTATCATAGACCGAAAGAAATTCCATGTGTGGTATCTGCATCACTTTATGAAAATAGTCCCATATTTGGGCAGAGAAGACACATGTGTTGAAGAAGTGCGAAAGGCTATCAGTGTTCATGCAATGCACGCATTTTGAAGCAAGAGATATCCCAAGTAAAGAAGGATACCTTTTTGAGGATTATCTGATTCCAAACCTTATAAAGCAAGAGTACCTTGTTCTTCTTTGGCCTGAGTGTGTGGTATGCTGATTTGATTGTGAATTTGCCTGTTGATTGTGGTTTCCAGATAATGGTGTCCCTGTTCTCAGAAAATGAAATCTTTCTGCCTAATATATGCAAAATATCCTGGGAAAAAAATCACTGAAGTATGGGATAAACACTTGAGCATGATTGATGAATTGGTTTACCTGCAGACCATAGAAAGGTGGGTCTTGATTGTCCCATAGGTTTATCAAGGGACCCTTACCTATCCAGTTCGAAGCCCAAAAGCTAGAAGAGCCGTTACCAATTAAAATCTGAGAGTTCGTTTCAGCTACGATCATCACCTTTTTATACCTTTTCCAAGTATCTGATGTTCTAAATGTATATAAATCATTGCTGGTTGTGGTATTCTGTGATTCTCTAGAAATTTCTAGAACCACATTTAAAATATAAATCAATATTTTAAATAAAATTAGGTGATTTTTTTTGTGAATTATAATTAATTATATACCATATACATTTAATTTAATATTGTTTAATATTTTATCACCACCCTAAATATTTGAACGATATTCTTATTTAATATCACGTTAGTGAATAGGCTATTTTTATATTTATTAATTTCATGCTATTTTAGTACGTGTATTTAAAATAAATTTCATTAATTTATAGTGATTAATAATGAATAGAAAAATTAAGAAATAAAAATATGAAAAATAAATATATGTATTTTTTAATTTTAAAATACTAATATAAATTTCAAATTTTATAAAAATAGATTTATTTCTAAATTTTATATATTAAAAAATTAAAATTTATATAGTAAATATATGTATTAGGGCGTAAACAAGTAAAATACAAGACGTGATATAGTAATACCCTTCATGAATTTAGAATCCAAAAAGTTAAATTCATGAATTTAAATACATTTGACCTTCAATTGAATTCTTATAAATAGAGGGAAAACTGGGGAGTTAAGACAGTTTTTTAGATGTTGATCTTAGTATGAGACCCGCAAGTGAGAACCATGTGATGAGTACCACAAGCACAAATTCTCATATGAGAACCACAAGTCTAAATTTTCAGATGAGAACCACAAGTCCAAATTTTCAGATGAGAACCACAAGTATAAATTTTTAGATGAGAACCATCGCCGACCGAAACTTTGCCAGTCGGTTGCCAGAATGTGGTCGGAATGTGGACGGAATTTGGCCGACCGGTCGCCGAAAAATTTGGATAGCCGGTCATCGGACCACCACTTGCGGCCGCCAAACCACCACTTGCTGCCGCAGCCCTACCACCACTAATAAATCTTGTTTTTTAAATTTAAAATAAAAGTTTTAATTAAACTTTATTTCTAATTTAATTTTAAATATATTTTTTATTTATAAGGTATTAATACAGGGCTTATACAGTAAAATACAGGGCGTGAAATAACAATCCACAAAAAGAGGCAAAGAAAATGTCCCGTCAAATGGCTGCACTTGTCGTTTTTTTATTTTGCCCTCACCTCCCCACATACAAATCCCCTACACAAAAAAGTTTCTGGAAACCATCGATCATGATCTATAAAGCATGTGAAAGTATACAAGATTCTTTTGTCTAGTGGCGAGTAAAAAAGACGTACCTACTCGATTCATTCGTTAGTATGATTAATCACCCAAAAGAAAGGCAAAGAAAATGTTTGCTTTATGATTCACGTTTGCTGTACGAATAATATGATATTTATGTAAATATACCTTATTTGCATGTTGTATGCACGTACATGCATGCAAACTTCACACCCAGTGCCTGTTAGTTAAATTATCATTGCAGAGTTTTAATTTAATTTAGATTATATTAATAATATTAATTCTAAAATTTCTTGTTTAATCTTTTCTGTGTGATTTATTAAAATTGAGTTTTCTTCAACCTTTTCTTTTTTGGATGTGAGTGTGTGATGATAGAATTTATTACCCAACAAGTACTCAACCATAACACTCCATCTCATTGATGAGAGAATTAGGTCAGACGTAAGTGATCAATCAACGTCTCATGTGAGTAGAATTGTACATAAAGCATTCAAAGGTTTGGCTGGTTGTTTCTTTTTTTCAAGTACGGAAAAACAGAAAACTCTGTCCATTCAATGAAAACAAAGGATTCAAGGGGATACGAAACAATGGATGGATCAAGATGAAGGGGTTCATATCCTAGCATTTATCCCTCCCTTGCATTGCATGTTGGTTCCCCAGCAGCTTCATTTCATATTGATTGGGGTTTTCTCTCGAATGGAAGGCTGTTGTGCTGGCTAATGTTTCTTCTTGTGGACAATTAATTGGTCATGGGTTCTTTGAGAAATTAGCACCTGCTTCTTTCTCTAACCCGATGCAAGTCTTGATGTTGGCACCAATGCCTCAGTTTTGGTAGCGCTTGCTGTTAGTAGATTAGCAATTGAGCATGCAGCAGTAAAATAACTCAAGTTCAAAAGAAGGTAATCAATCTCAACAGATGGTCATGCAACCGATCATCCCAGAAGTTTGGCCATGCAGCAGAATCCCTCAAATTCAAAGGAAAGGAATCATTCTCTAAGATTTCAGGCTCAACAACTCACATCACAAGCTTCCAAGCTTCGAATTACCAGATTATTTCATCTTGGAAATTAGTAGATGCCCGACCAAAGATAACTAACACGTGAGGTGGACATTACTAACTTTGGAAACACATCTCGTAATCCTTTTGTAGCATATATGTATCAAACCAAACTTTAGATTTAGGATTAATCTAGCTTCTTTTGGAGGCAACTATGTTGCCTTAGCCATTTGTGGCTCAAACTGAATGTATTCCATTTGTTTTTAAGGGTTGGGGCCCTAATAAGAAAAGAAGCCTTCAAAGGTTTTCATCTAGTTTGACGGTAATCATGAAACGTGTTTAGGTCGAGAGAATGAGAAGTATAATAAATTAAGCATAAATTTCTCTGACATTCACATACCTTATATATATATATATATATACACACATTCATGAAAATAATTCTATGTACCCTAGGTTGTTGAAGATTAAGAAAATGTTTGTGTTATGCACGTACATGCACGTTACATGCACGATACTAGACGCCCAATACATGCACACATACTAGACACCAATTTCTTTGTGTTTTGTTTTATCTTGCAGATTCTTCATGATTTTACTTAGGGCACTTATTTCTAGTGGTCATAGAGCTCATCTTTCCATTCCTCAATAAATTTATCCTTCAAATTAAGCTTTTATTCAACCTTTTTCTTTTTGGATGTGAGCGTGTGCAGAAAACCACTCATTCTTCCTTTACACCAAGCTCATCGTTTGTCTTCAAAACTGTTTCCTTTCACTTTCCATCTTCTGCAGTAAATTCCTCTTTCATTTTGCGGAAGTATTACTTCTCTATGCTCTATCACTACCAGCAAATTTACTATTTGAGAGCTGAAGTCTGATCTCCTTCAGAAATAGGCGTGGGCAAATGTGGATTCATGAATCTCCCCAGCTGCCCTTTCTCTTTTATGATTTTATATATCTTTGTGTGGATGCGCGAATAATTTTTTGATAAGATTTATATCTGTTTTTTTGTCACAGAAGCTTTGTGATCTTCATCTTTTTAATCAAAACATCATGGGCGCAACGTAGCTGGAGGCTCGTTATCAGCTGGAAAAGCCACCCAAAGAGACTTGCAGTATATGCACCTCAAGGTTCGACATCCTGTTTCTAGAGCTACTTAGATAAGACTTATAATGAGAATGCACCATGTTAAGTCATTTGCATGTAACTAGGTTTCAACACTTCATGCTTTCAACTTTCCATGTTGAACTAATCTAAATGGCCTTTTCAGTATGAGTTTTGACATTAAAAAATGCTACTAACTTATATAAAATATTGAGTCAAAGCAAACATAACGGTTATTTGAGATAGAAGGAATATGCAGTTACTCATATATAAATAAATGGATAAATGCTTAAACGTGCATGTGCACCAAAGTTGCGTGCTTAAGTCAATTAATCAAAGGGATCCGCAGGATAATATTATCCCAAAGCTTCTGTAACTTTCCTGATCTTTCCAGAAGTCTCTCTTTAAAGATTATTACTGAGTTTCCAAAGTCTTCCCGAACAAGAAAGTTCATGGTTGATACCGACTTTGTACATAACATGCACTTAATTATCATAAGTGTCATTCATATACGTATATAACGGATGTGACACTAGGGTTCATATTTATGGATAAGTGGGACTGGCATTGATGACATTTTATTTGCTTCATTTAATTAAAGTGTTTCATTTCCTTTTCTTGATCAGGTAATCTAGTTTGCTTTCTTTAACTAAGGCATTTTCCTTTTCCATAGTAGATCTATTTTCTTTTTTCCCTCTTCATTAGGAGATTTAATTTCTCTTTCCTCTTTTCATTAGGAGATTTAGGAGAGATTTAGTTCTGTATAAATAGTGGAGACATTGCTATGTAATTTTCATTCTTGTTTTGATTAATAAAAGTCGATCTTGGTTGAATACCCTAGCATTTCATCTTTCATATTGATGCAATCGGAATAATCAAAAGAAATACGCAAGCACAAATCCTAGGTTTTTATTCTGGAATCCACCAGAAAAATTATTCTCAAAAAATATTTTTATGTCAGATAAAATTTATGTATATACAAGAGATCTTTAAATACTATGATGAAACCCTAGAATAATAAAAAATAAAATTCATAAATTCCGAAATAAAACGAAAATTGAAAAACCCTAAAAAACAGTAAATTGTTATTTTGAGACCTTAACCAACCTCAAATGGAGAAATGGACCCAAAGTAATTGCGTAGCAGTGACTGTGGTTTACTCGTCGAGACAGTTCCAACATATCCGGCCTTGCCTGAATCTAACTCCGAATGCGAAAGTTACGTTCAAAATCGTACCAAACCTTTATGGCAATCTATCGCTTCTTCAATCTTTGCCGCCACTCGCCCTACATCACATATATCGCGTTCAACATCAATACCATTCATGCACATTCCATACACTCTTGTACATTGATTATTTTTTGTTTAAACGATTGCGATCCAGACACTTTGTACGCATAGTTTTTATTTATAATGAAAAATTTAACAATTCTGTCTCCGACTTTATTTTTTTATGGAGAATAATAATATTTTTTTAAAAAAATCACAATACAGAGAATAAAAATGTCCACAAGAAGGGTATAAACGAAGGCTGAGTGGTCCCAACTGTGCATCTGTCTAGTAATATCGACCCAAAATCACCAAACAAATTATGTCAACTTAAAATAGTGTTCCTTCTCAAGCCGACCACAGTAATAAGAATAAGATTAAATGCACAAAAATGACCCATCCACACTCCTGACCAACTTTAAGACAATCTGGTTGGTCTCTATTCAACCTGTTCCGATCTTTTCAATCTTGAGATGGAGAGGTGAGCTAATGATTTAGTGGATGAGTTAAGATGGAGGGGTGAGGTTCCCTAAGGAAAGGGGGGGGGGGTTTCAATAAAATGGTGGTCTTGTAACGTATCAAGTGGAGCATGATCTATGCTTCCCCATGATGATATACAAAACATGACACGATATACCGCATTCATTAGTTAGTAAGATTAATCACCCAAAAGTAAGGCAAAGGAAATGCCCAATTGCATTCATCATACACATCCGTGCAAATATAGTTACGTGCATGTTTAGGTTATTTATGACCCTTGAAAATAAGAAGAATAGATTATTGAAAAAATACATATCTATGCATATATAGAGCATGTTACGTGCAAGTTTAGCCTTGAAAGTGACACTCAACACAATCATGCATTGTGTTTGCTTCCAGATGTTAAAAGCCCCAAAATGTGGATTCATGGATATCCTCATGCTGCCCTTTCTCTTTAATGATTTTTTTATGTCTTTGTGTGGATGTGCAAATAATTTCCTGATAAGATTTATATTTTTATCACAGAAACTTTGCGATCTTCATCTTTTCAATCAAAACATCGTAGGCGCAACATAGCTGCAAGGTCACCATCAACTGGAAAAGCCACCACAAAGAGACCTGCAATGTCCGCGCCTCAAGGTTTGGCCTCCTGTTTCTATTTCTACTTACATAAGACATATAATTAATGAGAATGTATCATTTTAAGTCAATTGCTTGTAACTAGGCTTCATCACTTCATGCATTCGACTTTCTTCATTGAACTAATATGAATTGCATTTTCAACCAAATATCTTGCAGATGTATGAATCAGTATGATTTTAGTTTCTTTTTCAAATAAAGTCTCCTCAATTTGCTTCATTTATATATATATATATATATTTATATATACATATATATATACACACATATATATAATTTGGAAAATGAGTTTCCGTAATGAGTAGATTGAATTGTTTATTTTAATGAGTGCAATTTGGATGCCTTGAACCCATATATTCCATTCATATTGTCTTCTTTTACATGTCTATCTCCCAATTTGAGCCAAAAAATCATATCAATAACATAATTCGAAACCCAAATCAAAAGTACAACATTTTTGCACAACAAAATCACATATGTTAATGCCAAATTTTGCTACTCCCCTAGAGATGCTCTCCTCTAGCCAGGGATGCTTCCAGACCTACAAGACAGGCAGACTATGGTCAGTCAAGTATGCACAAGGTCGTGCCTACTCCGACACTCCGGTCAGCCATGAGAGTCATGTTGGAGAGAATTTTAGGTGAACAATGTAATGGATTGTAAGTTACCTCTTCTGTCACACCCCCTAGTTTTATGTAATTTGGTGGATGACATGACTGTTGTCGTACGCTTGTCCCATCATCCGTCGATTTTGCCCGTTAGGGTCTCGTGTGGGCCTATCTCATGACTTTGGGTTGTGAAGCCCAAAGTTGGGCTGTGAGGCCTATACGTTGTCAAGTCCCCCTAGCCCAAGACTGGGCTAGTAGGGCCAAGTCCGAGGCATAGGGTTGGATTCTTTCATAAGGCGCCAGGCCTGTCAGACTACATGCACCCTGTATGCTCTCTACCCATCACGTGCTTGGTGGGAAAAATTGGCAGTTTCCTGCTTTTGAATTGTTAGGATAGTGCAACCATGGTCTCATTTAAGGTAGGCTATGGCAGTTACGCTACCTACTCAGATGTATGCCATTCGTCTTTCTCTCTCTTGCACCTCCGCATGCAGGCTCTTAATTTTTGCCTTTTTCCAAGGTTGTTATCATCACACCTCGACCAATTTATCTTCCAAGGCTTTTATTAGACCTGTTAGGCTCTCCTTTTACTCTTCAAATTCCCCTTGTCTTAGCTTCCCTCTTCTTTCGTCATTTCCTCTGCTTGCTCCGCTTTTAGCTTTTCCACTCGACGTTCCAGTTCCTCTCAGGTACCCTCTCTTTTCTTTCTCTCCATTTTTCATTTCTAGTATCATAGTTTCAAAAGTCGGACCTCCTAAGGAGGATTCATACTGTGATACCACTAACCTAGAATTTCATTCTGCCTACCG
Organism: Rubia yunnanensis; assembly: GCA_037428765.1. NCBI lineage: Eukaryota > Viridiplantae > Streptophyta > Magnoliopsida > Gentianales > Rubiaceae > Rubia > Rubia yunnanensis. The sequence goes on along the minus strand of CM075071.1, from coordinate 69,473,686 downwards.
GGTGATCGAGGATGCCATCAACGACCATGAGATCACCTTCCACAATATCAGTGACTACTTCGCCGTACCAAACTTTAACCAGACTGTACTAGACGTCCCCGATGTGGCTTTAAGGTCTGGCTAATCTTTAACCAGAATGTGCTAGAAAACCCTGACGTGGCTTTAACCAGACAATATGTTTAGACTGTACTTGACTAATCTCCCCCCTAATTCCGTCTGTTTCCTCCTGGGCTTTGAGGTTTCGTGCCACCTTCTCCATCTTGAGCCTATCATCCCTCTCTTTCGCGTATTTTGTCAGCCTGCCCAGATACCTCCAGCTGGACCTTCCCTTAAGTTCAAGCAAAACACCTATAAGTTTCTGGCTGAATTCCTTAACTGATTGTAAGTTTGAAAGGTGCCCCTTTGGGTCTCGAACTTGACCCAAAGAAAGGGCGCAGATCCCAGCCTAACAGCACAGAGAAGGCTACTATCCAGTCCTTTATTACCCATCTTGAGGCTATTACAGTGAATTGAAAATGCCTCTTCCGAGACTCTGCCCTGCAGGCTGTCAGTCTTCCCTTTCTACCATACAGAATAGCCCCCAACGAGAGGCTCTCTGACCTTAGTGATATAGGCTCATAGTTTCCTTTACCCGGCTATTGCTCTCTGTTTCCTCCCTTCTTTCTTTTTCTTATGCATGTGTATACACATTTTCATACTGTTTCATGGTTTGAATATTGACCTTCCCTTTACTCCTTACAGAGATATCAATTGCTAACTACCTGAGCGATCTGTTAAGGATTTCCCACCAGTCTTCCAGCTTCCACCTCTGTCTGCCAGCCAGGAGACCGCTGGCACTGTGGATAAAAAGGTGACTCCCATTGATGTGTCTGACACAGAGGTCTCTAATGAGGAACCCGGATAGAAGAGAACCTGCCATTCTGCGAGGAGGGTTGAAAGGGGGGAGGGGGGAGGGGAACTAGCACTGGCTTTGAGGTAATCCCTGGGGAGGTCCCTAAGACCCCGACTTCGCTCCTCCTCTTGGGTTAACTCTAGGTCAGCTCCCCTACGTACTACTATAGCTCAGACTTAGTTTGTCTCCCAGGCTCTCCTTGTCCATCATTTCAATACTTGGCTCCAGGAGAGGTCTCTGAATGTAGCTGGGGCAAACTCCCTTGTTGACCGCTCTATTTCAACCGTCCTCAAGGTATATTCCTTGCTTACTCTTTCTTCTCTCTTTCTCTCTTTGTGTTATTCGGCTTGTATTTTTTCTTTGCTTTTTCTTTAGCACTTGTGTGCTGCCTGCTCCTTGCAAGAAGAGATGTTAAATGCGGGCTTGCCTCCCTAAAGGACATGGCCCAGTGTGTTGCTGAGATAGAGCAGGACCTCGAGCTGGAATGAGGGGTCATGGTCTCTCTGTAGTCCTCGCTGATTTGTGCCAATGCTAAGATTGTTGAGCTAGAGGCTTTCCACAGATGGGCTTTCACTCACGGTTTCTTGAGCCTTTACTCTCGCGTTGTGTGGAGTACTAGAGCCTCCCAGATACTGAGTAACGCTCTGATGAAATCCATCCAGTTCTACTCTGCGAATGAGAATGCAGATGAGGAGGCACTGCGGGCTGGTCTTGGTGATACATTGTTCCTTTTCGTGAACATGGTTTCACCGAGTACTTCACCAAGATGGACCTTGGCATGTCACTGGCTGAGCTTGACAACTGGGACTCAGATAATGCTCCTATTTAAATGGATGCTCATTCAGCTAGCGGTCTGCATCAAGCTGCTGACCCAGGGAATGTCACCGGGGGGCGAGGCTCAGGGAGCAGGTGAGAAAGGCGCTGAGGAGGCGTTAAGAGGCAATGTTCAAGCTGATGTAGGGAGCCAGACTATTGATGAAGCTAAGCCTTGAAGGCTTTGTAATTTTAATTATTTTGATAATGTTTGTACTTTCCCCTGTTGAGGGATGAAACTATCTTGCTTTTCCTTTTGCATACTTTGTTTTTCTGGGGTGTGTATTCCCTATGTGAACTGGCCGGAGCTTAGGTGCCCTTTGGATATCCCTTCTCCCCTTCTAAGAATGAAACTCTTGACTTTCTTTTTCATATTTTCACCTGTTCTTTCCCGCATTTACCTTGCGTTATTGTCTTTCTTGGCTTATTTTTCCTCGGGGGTTTTGCCTTTTTTTTGGTTGTTGCCTTTAACAGTTGCCGAGATGCATTTCTTCTTGTTTTCACAATTGTCGAAGTGCATTTCTTCTTGCTTTTACAATTGCCAAAATCCATTTCTTCTTGCTTTCTATAACTGTCGGAATTGTACCTTATTGCCTACTTGTTCCCGACTGTCGATTCTTCTGGCTGTTAGGGCTAGGATCGCTACTGTTAGCTAGAGTTTAGCTCAGGCAGTGGCTAGAGTTGCATAATTTTGCCTACCTGGCCCTGGCCAGTGATTTTCTTGGCTGTTGTATCTAGATTTGTCTCTTTTAGCTAGAGTCAGCTTATTTTCCTTCGGCTCTGACTTTGGCCAAAGTTTCATCTTTTTTCCTTCTTGCCCCTAGCCAGTAATTTTCTTGGCCGATGTAGCTAAGATAGCCATTTTGGCCAGGGTCGGCTCATTTTCCTTCAGCTCTAGTTGTGGCTAAAATTGTATCTTTTTGCCTACTTGTCCCTGGCTGGCAATTTTCTTGGATGTCACAGCCCGGATTTCCATTTTTGGCCAAGGTCAGCTCATTTTCCTTCGGCTCTAGCTGTGGTCGAAGTTGCATCTTTTTGCCTGCTTGCCCTTGGGCAGCAATTTTCCTAGCTATTGGAGCCAGGATTGAAAATTTTGGTCAGGGTTGGCTCATTTTCCTTTGGCTATGGTGCCGAAGTTGTATCTTTTTGCCTACTTGTCCCTGGCCAACAATTTTCCTTGATGTTGCAGCCAAGATTGCAATTTTTGCCCAGGGTTAGCTTATTTTCCTACCGCTCTGGCTATGGCCGAAGTTGCATCTTTTTGCCTGCTTGTCTCTGTCCAACAATTTTCCTAGCTGTTGCAGCCAGAATTTTCATTTTTGGCCAGGGTCGGCTTGAGTTCCTTTGGCTCTGGTTGTGGCCGAAGTTGCATATTTTTGCCTACTTTCCCTTGGCTAGCAATTTTCCTATTTGTTGTAGCCAGGGTTGCAACTTTTAGCCAGGGTCGGCTCCTTTTACATGTTCTTCTCAGCCACTTTATCCCTTGCATTCAAATTTTTGTGGAACAACAAAAGAGGGGCCAGGACGCATGTTGGTTTTCCCTTTAGATAATGCATCTTATGGGTTTACAAAAGACTTGATCCCTCCAGGAAAACCCCCTCACATGCCCGTAAAATTGTCCTATCTATCTGCAGGTGCTGAATACATAATTATATTTCATAATTACTTATGCATAGTACCTTCTAAGGTGGATAATGTTCCAAGTCCGTGGGATTGAGCTACCATTCAACGCCTTGAGCTTGTACGCTCCTTTTCCCAGCACTTTGACCACTTTGTATGGACCTTCCCATTCTGTGTCTAACTTCTTTTCTCCCTGGACTCTACTTGCTTCATTCTTTCTCAATGTGAGGTCCCCCACTTTCAAAGACCTAGGCCTGACCTTGTTGTCGTAATGTTGTTCCATCCATGACTTGTATACTGCCTACTTTAGGGATGCTTTCTCCCTGAGCTCATCAAGCCCTTCTAGGTTCTCCCTAACTTCCTAGCTGTTAACTTCCTAGCTCATCAGCTTGATACTCTCCTACTGGGCACTGCAATTTCAATTTGGATGATGGCCTCTGTTTCGAAGCACAGCCTGTAAGGGGATTCCCCCGTAGCTGTTCTGGGTGTGGTCCTATATGCCCATAACACACTTTCCAATTTCTCCTCTCATTCACCTTTTGCCTGTCTTAGCCTTCTCTTTAAGCGATGCACTATCGTTTTGTTCATTACCTTTGTCTTCCTATTTGCTTGCAGGTGCGCTAATGACGTGAACTGCTACTTTATGTTCAAGCCTACGCACCAGGATCTGAAAGGATCATTGGCAAACCACTTCCCATTGTCGCTTACTTTCTCTTGTGGGATGCCAAATATGCATACTATGTTCCTTTAGGAAAAGTTTGAGATTTTCCTTCCCGTCACTCTCACTAAAGCCTCTGCCTACACCCATTTCGTGAAGTATTCTATCGCTACATCCAAAACCTTTTCCTCCCTACTGCCTCTAGGAACGGCCCTGCAATGTCAATTCCCCATTTGGAAAAAGGCCAGGGCGATCTTATGCTGGTCATCCATTCTGTAGGAAGTCTTTGTGCCTTGGCGTGTTCCTGACATTTTTGACACTCCCTGGCAAGTTTCTCAGTATCTACCCTTTTGGTCGGCCAGTAATATCCTACCTGCATGGCACGCAATGCAACCGTCTATGTTCCCTGGTGGCTTCCACATCATTCTTCATGTATTTCAAGGAGGATTGTGTCTGCCAGCTCGGGCACATCTGAGCCATGGCTCGGGCACATCTGAGCCATGGCTCCGGCACATCTGGCTCCTGTACATCAATTGCCTTTCAGGGTGTACTACAATGCTTTCCTCTTGACTATCCTTGCTTCCTTCTCATCTGCCAACAATATCCCATATTTCAGATATCTTCGGAGAGGAGTCATTTAATTGGGAATCGCATCATGTATTAGTGCCACCAGGTCCGTCAACCTAGTTGCTAACTCCTCAACCAGCACGGACTTAGTTAAGTGAGTGTGTGCTGAGGATGCCAATTTTCTAAGTGCATCACCCCTTATGTTCTGGGACCTCAGGATCCTGGTGATATCAAACTCCTCATATTTAGACGCTAAGCTCCTGACCTTGTCCCTGTATTTCATCATTGTTGGTTCTTTGGCAACATACTGTCCATTGTACTAGTTGGCCACTAACATGGAGTCACCATGGGATTAATATCTTTGCCTCCAACTTGCTGGCTATCTCCATGCCTCCTATCAATGCCTCATACTCGGCTTCATTGTTCGACGCAAGAAACTTAAAATGCAAGGCGTAAGTTGCCTTTGAGCCCTTTAGATATGCTATTACTAGGCAAGCTCTCGTGCCTTCTACCCTGGGCGCTGCATCCATATACAACTTCCAAACATCCGGGCTTGTCAGGCAGCCAGGCCCTACTACCTCAGTCAGTTTTTGCAGCTCCTCTGAAGCTTTCATCTTTTCTTTAATAGGCACTTCAACCAGGAAATCTGCTATCACCTGCCTGTTTATTGCTCTTCTTGGGTCATATTCTGTAGTGTGCTCTCCTAGTTCCACTGCCCACTTCATTAATCTCCCCTAATCTTCCGGTTTGGTCAGTATCGCTTTCAGTGGCTGATTGGTCAGTACTATCACGGGGTGTGCTTGGAAATATTGCCCGAGCCCTCTCACATCGTGGACCACCACCAACGCTAACTTCTCCTAATGTGTGTAACCCCGTTCTAGCCCTTGCAGGGCCCTGCTCACGAAATATACAGGTCTCTGTATCCTATTTTTTTAATCTTTTACAGCACGGCACTGATTGCCTCCTCGCTGGCTGCAACATACACGTACAGGGTTTCCCCCTTCTTCGGGCTGGTTAAGGTGGGTAAATCTTTCAGGTAGGCTTTGAGCTCTCCGAACGCTTTCTCTTGCAGTTCTCCCCACTGTATCGCCCCTTTTTTTCCCACACATCCTTTTCAAATTTTGAAGAAAGGAAGTGCTCTCTCTGCTGCACGGGACATGAAACAATTCATGGCTGCCACCTTCCCGTTCAGGCTGTATCTCTTTCACTGTGCCAGGTGACTTCATTTCAAAAATTGCCTTAATATTCTTTGGGTTTGCTCTTAATCCTTTATTTGACACCATGTGGCCCAGAAACTTCCCTCCCCCTAATCCATACTGACATTTGGCTTGATTTAGCCTCATTCCTATCTTTCTGAACATCACCAAAGTCTCTCTGACATACTCTAGGAAGGTCTTATACCGGATGCTCTTTATGACCATATCATCCACATATACCTTCAACTATCTCCCTACCTGCTTCTGAAAGATCTTGTCCACTAGTCTCTGGTAGGTGGCTCTAGCATGCCTTATATCGAATGACATCATCTGATATCCAAAGGCTCTTTTCTAAGTGATGAAGGAAATTTTTTCTATATTGCTTTCTCGCATGGGGATTTGGTGATACCCTTTATATGCATCAATAAAACATTTAATTGGGTAGTTTGTAAGGGCGTCTACCTTTTGATCTATAACTGTCAGTGGGTAGCAGTCCTTGGGACAGGCCTTGTTCAGGTCCTTGTAGTCAACGCACATCCTCCAGCTGCCATCCGCTTTCTTTACCAACACTGGGTTGGCCAACCAAATTGGGTAGGGAATTTCTTGCAAGATCCCCGCTGCGACCATCTGGCTCACTTCCTTGTTGACTGCCTCATTCCTCTCCCTGCAAAGCATCACTCTCTTCTATTTTATCGGCTTGTGGGCCAGGTATACTTTCAGCTCATGGCAGCCTACATCCTAGGGGACTCCATTCATGTCTTTCAGCTTCTAGGAAAAGGTGTTCTTATCTCCTTTAGGACCCTTACAAGCTCTCTTTTCACTTCAGGGGGAAGTGATCTGCACCGACTGGTCTCCATTTATCTTTATCGTTTCTACCTCCGCATCCATCTTTAACGGGTCACCTCCTCCTATAATCATCCTAATAGGTTGGGGTGATTTTCTTGTTTCCCACGGCCTTCACCATCATCTTCTCGCTTTCGTTTGACGAGGGTGATTCTGTGACATTCCTTAGCTTTCTCCTGATCTCCTTTAACGGCTGCTATCCCTCCCCTAGTAGGGAACTTCAGTAGCAAATGTAGGGTTGACACGATCCCTTCCAGCAAAGCTAGAGCCAACCTGCCCAATATCATATTGTTTGAGCTCTTTGCTTTTACAACTATGAACTTCTTGTCCAAAGTCTTACTCTTCTATCCTTCCCAACCGTTATACGGAGGAGTATGGTCCCTTCAGGATATATGAGTTTGTCTGTGAAGTCCACCAGCGAGATTTTCGCTGGCTGTATTTTTCTCCGCGTGTTCTCATCTAGCTTCTCATAGCATTTCCAGTATATGATATCTTCCTAACTTCCGCTAGCCACATATGCATGCTGAATTCTCTTTTCCATCACCCTTACTGTTATCACCACAACGTCTCCTCCTGCTGGCCTATCTAGTATGAGGTTGTTGGAGTCAAATGTTATTGCCTCGTTAGCCCCACCTTCCTATCTTCTGGCGTTGTATGCGGCGTCTGTCTGCAGCGAGCCTTCCACTGGGACTCTATTTTGCCTCCAGTGCCCCCTCTTATGATGGCGTATGTCCGTAACTGTGGCTGGTCTACTATTTTCTATCGGGGAATCCTCTCTTCGCCTTTTCCCCCGCTCCTCTCCAGCCTCAGCTCTGGCAACTTCTTTTCCTTTTTCTCATCTGTGTTCTCTATCAGGGATCCTGTCTCTGCTACGCCCCTGCTACCTCCGGATCCCTCCATACCTATTCTTGCCCAGCGAGGTGGTCTTGTTATGAGCCCTGGCGCTCTTTGCCAGGTGCGCGAGCTTGCCACTCTGGACGCAGTCCTCAATGTTGTGCTTCAGATGGATACACTTATTTGTGTCATGGCCATGATCATCGTGGTTGTTCCAAAAATGGGACTTGTCTCTCTTCTTGGGATCCTTCCTCATCATCAGTGGCCCATCCAGTATGCCTTTCCCTGCGCACATGGCAAAGATCTCTTTGGGTGTTTTGATGAGCGGTGTGTAGACTCTTTATGACTTGTTGAACCTGCCGAGCAACGGCTGGGCGCCCGTCTTGTTGCGCTCTATTTTCTTTGCCTTTACATTCATCTCAAACCTCCGCTACCCCTGGTTACCGTGTGTCTCCTTTAGTCCTTTGTCAGCCAAGTCCACCCTGTTGAAATTCCCCCACTCTCTTCATCAGTTCATTGATTTTCCCTGGTGGATCTAGGGTGCAATTCCTCAGCAATAGCTCATTCTTTAAGCCATTTATGAATGTTTTGATGAGGAACTGACTGCTCCTTTCTTCTACTTGATTCACCTCGTCATTGAAATTCTCCCAGTACGCTGACAGTATCTCTGTTGGCTTCTTTCTGATTGCCAACATCTCAGAACGTATCTTCTCAAATTCTTCCTCTGCATGAAGCATGCCAAAAACTTCTGCTCCAAATGACTGAAGTTGTCGATCGTTTCATCCTCAAGGTTCTTAAACCACATTCTGGCAGTTGCTGTCAGAGTGGTTGCAAACACCTTGCACCAAATGGCCTGCTGTATAGCAAAGGTAGCTATGTTGGTGCAAAATGTGTGCAAGTGATCCTCTGGGTCCGCCTTACTGTTGTACTGCCCCAAGTTCGCCGGTATATTCAACTTTGGATCTGCCATGAACATCTGAATCCTCATGGTGAAGGGAGAGCCCCTGCTATCTCTTTCTCTCTCTCTCTCTTCTCCCTTCCAGCTCACTGGCCGGAGCCTTCTCCCTAGCGTGTTTCTTGACTCTTGGCAGTGGCACATAGCCTTCCCCTCACTCACGGTCTGCCTCAGTCTCTTCTTCTCTCATTAGCTCCTTCCTCCTAAGATGGGCTCTGCTCCTGGCTATTTCTGAGCCCTACCCTCTTTGGTCAGATCCTCCGCTCTCTACTTACTATTCGGGGAATAGTTGTGTTGGTTGTATGCCTATGCCTCTCTACCTAATCTCCTCATTCTAGCGGTTCTCTATATCATTTGTCCTCTTTAGCATCTCGTTCTGAAATGCTAGGAGCGCTTGAACCACCTCCAAGTTGTTTGCTAATTTGGTTGAGGTGTGCAGTTGATGTCTCTCTCCCATCGGCGTTAGCACCGGGGAGGAGTCCTTTTTCAAGTATGTCACGTCTTCCACCACCACCTAATTGAACAAGTTTTCCGCCGGTTGTGCCTCAATTTCATTTAAGCTGCGTGGATGCTAAAGAGTTAAGGGCTCCCCACAGATGGCGCCAATGTTAATGCCAAAATTTGCTATTTCCCTACAAATGCTCTCCTCCAGTCCTGGATGCTTCTAGATACAAGACATGCATATTATGGTTAGGTAGATTAAGGTCAGGCAAGCAGGCGCAGAGCTGTGCCTGCTCCGACGCTCCGGTCAGCCATAGGAGTCATGTTTGAGAGAATTTTAGGTGAATAGTGTAATAAATTGTAAGTTACCTCTTCTGTCATGCCTCCCCTTGTTTTATGTAATTTGGTGGCTGACAGGACTGCTGGCATACGCCTGCCCAATCATCAGCCGATTCTGGCCGTTGGGGCCTTGTGTGGGCCTATCTCATAACTTTGGGCTGGGAAGCCCAAAGTTTGGCTGTAAGGCCTATTCGCCATCAACATACAATACACAACTCATGCACATATATGTTTTTGGATATTTTGAATACTAAAACAGCAAGACACGTTTTAATGTTGACAAATAAAAGATTTGGAAATGAAAGATTGGAGGGGACATCATAACATCAAATTATTAGGGTTTGTGGAGTTGAGGTCAAAGTTCTGTTGAAATTGTAGGAACAAAATGGTGAAAATGATTTTCACGTTGAAGGTTTTTGGTTTTTAATGTGCCTTTAAGCACACGGGGGGCATGGAATGGAAGATGGATCCAAACCGTTGAATAACAATAAAATTATATTTTTTAACCCAATAAATAAATTTGATTATATAAATTATATCTTTTGCATTTTATCTAAACATGTATATTTGCATATATTAAAATGTAAATTCATTATAGTTTGTGAAAAGAAAAAGAAAAACACAATTTCCTCAACTCCACAATAAACTTCCTACTTTCTTTTTTAGTCCGTTCCTCAAATAAATTTTTCTTTGTAAGTTTTTCATACATAGTCTTTCACTCTATCAAGTTTACCTTCTTATTTGCTACCTTTTTGACACTATTCATGACACAACTCGTACAAAAAAGACAAAAGCTGATTTACGTCATCAAAAGATGCTGCTGCATCAGTTTGTATAAAATATTAATCCAATGCTAATACGAACTTTATTGTACGTATTTACTAGTTCACATAAATAAATGGATAAATGCTTAAATGTGCACGTGCACCAGAGGTGCGTGTTTAGGTCCATTAATCAAAGAAGCAGGATAATATTATCCCACAGCTTCTGTAACTTTCATGATCTTTCCAGAAATTTCTCTTCAAAGATTATTACATAGTTTTCAAAGTCTCCCCGAACAAGAAAGTTCATTACGTGCACTTATCATAAGTGCCACTATTCATGCACATTTCATACACGCTCGTACATTGATTTTTTTTCTTTAAATGGTTGCAATTTGGATGCATTGTACGCATAGGTTTCATTAATTTATAATGCTTTTTTTGGAATACTATAACATCCATTACAGAGCTCTCAAAAAATTTTCACATTCAACGAACAGCTAATCACAAATGTTATTGCTACATCAAATGATAGTATCATTTCAAGGAAATGTACAGAGAGATACATCACAGACTACAACATGCTAAAACTCATCTACTTCATATGAAGCAAATCCCACTTCATTGCTAAGATGCTCCAAACGAGTTGAAGCGATAAACTGATTTTCATACGTTCTTCCTAGGCCTCCCTCTCTTCTTTGCTCTGATTTTCATTTATCATGCATTCATCAACAACTCTATCTCCCACTTTATTTTTATTTTTTTACAGAGAATATATTTTTTAAAAGTCACAATATTGAGGATACAAATGTCTATAGGAAGGGTATAGTGTATCTGTCTAGTGATATCGACCCAAAATCACCCAATAGCTAAGTCGAAGAAATTGGCCCGTCAAATGGACCTTGCAATTGCATTCATCATACACATCCATGCATGTATAACGACGTGCATGTTTTGGTATGTTCACTACTGAGACCCCATAGGCACCGGTAGTAACCCATCATAGGCACCGGTAGTAACCCATCATAGGCACCGGTAGTAACCCATCATAGGCACCGGTAGTAACCCATCATAGGCACCGGTAGTAACCCATCATAGGCACCGGTAGTAACCCATCATAGGCACCGGTTTTTTTCCTGCTGGGATACCAGTGTGTAAGAAACCCTATGAAAAAGGTTGTGGTAATAGCACCGGTAAGACATACCGGTGCTAAACATTAAAACTGGTAAGTTACGTACCGGTGATAAAAAATTTAGGTACCGGTGCACAAATCTGCCTGCCAGGTATATTTTTTGAGCACCGATAGTACGAATAAGTCTAGTGCTAAAGTTGAGAACCAGTATTATAAACCAGTGCTCAAAAATTAATTTACCAGTGCACAAATCAACATGCTAGGTACCCTTTTTGAGCACCGGTAGTAAGTATATGTACCAGTGATCATATCATAGCACTGGTAAGGAAAGCTTTCCAGTGCATGTAAGTATGATTTATAGATTCGGTGCTTTTAACAATAGCATCGGTAGCAGTGATGATTTAGGCACCGGTATCCCTAGTTGATTTTAATTGATAGCACCGGTTCTGAATTAGCAACCGGTGCCGATTTTAGAAAAAAAGATTACAGGGATAATTTTTAAAATTGTTGTGACATCCCGGATCAACCACGGGGAAAAAGGATTATAAATAAATTCTTCAATAAGTTGGAAAAATTACTAGGAAACTAATGATGCAAATAACAATAAAAAAATTGTACAACAAAAGAATTAATGAAATCAATGTCAATATACCATCATGCCATATCAATCCACAAACGAAAAATTCCCATTACCCATCCACATAAATCAACCAACAAATTGGTCTGGATCATTCCTGGCCATCGTTGCATAAATATTAACCCATGACTCGAACCATTTGGCCGCCACCTCTTGAAGTTTGTAGGCATTGTACGGGCCTTGTTTCTCCAAAAAAATTGATGTTTCGATCAGATTAAAAGTTAGTTTGTATGATAGGGTTACAGAAATATACATATTATGTTATTTGCATTGGAGTTTTGATACTTACGTCGATGAATTATTAGAAGTTGTCTCGAGTGCAAGCTCCTCAAGGAATCACATGACATAGTTTCTGCATTCCCAGCTACTTCCTTGTCATTGGTGCTAAGATAGAATGAAAGAATCGATAATAAAATTAGTGTACGTAGAGAAGAAAATGTACGAAGTATGTTTAACTATTTATGCTTACTACTTACCTTGATGTTCGTTATCTTCCCGCTAAAATTCGGTGAGGATTCATTCTTCCTCTTCAACTTCTCATATTGACACACGACCCTATGATATGTTTGAGTTACTACCTTTGAAAATACTATTATTGGAAAAAGTAGGATTGATGGTGCTAAAACTATTACTTGGAAATAACTTGTGTCTCTATGTATTCCTTAGGTTGAATACCATTGGTGAGTGTGTCCAATGTGTAGACATGGTTTATTCGGGGACAAATGAGGATGAGGAACCAATGTGAACTGCGTTAATAATTTTAAATTTAATCTATTGTTGAATTTTACAAAACAGGTATCAATCTAATTTAAAATGTAAAATTTCTAACCTCCTGAGGTATGGCACCAAACACATGGCGGTGTCTGAGTTAATGGCGGTGTCTGAGTTAATCATCGAGTCCCAGATGAGGCGAACCTAGAAATTTATATCTTCCTCCTGAAGCAAGTTGTCGTTTCTTCCAGTGTTGGAGACACAAAACTGGATTATGCCATTATTCGTTGCCTCTATTTTACTCCATAGGTGTCTGTTAGAGAAGAAGTTAGTATTTGTCATGAATATGTTAAAGAACAAGATACATGAATTGAATTGTTTGGAACTTACCCCATCCACAAATCCATATGTGCATTTGAGATCCATGTCATCCCAAGACAATTCCCGAGCTTGTCTCCAAAATCCAATAGTTGCTGGATGCAAAGGCCAGATTTGCATGGTTTGGAAAATGTGGATACATGAAACTGGTTGAAAAATATAACCTTCTCGTTAGCATTCATTTCAGTTGCCTTCTTATTGAAATGGTTGATGAACTCCCTCATAATTGGATGCTCCTTTAAGGCGTGCCTGTTTTCAATCTGCACGTAGTTGTTAAAAAACATGTGTTAAGTGATAAGTAAAAGGTTCAAATATGTGTGGATGATTTAGTCATGAGCTATGATAGCATTACCAATCTTAGGGGTGAGATCTCTGTCTTGTCCATTTTTCCCTGACTTGCAACTCGTGGTCGAATCCTTAAGATGTGTTGACAAAGTAGTTGGATTTTAATTTGAAAAAACATACATTTAAACACATAGAATATGTTATTAATTAAAAATATATTAGTAATAGTTAATCTGATATGCCTCTTCATCGCGGACCTTAAGGAAGTCATAATTATTTTTCGCAGATTCTTTGACATGCTCGTCCTTCTATTTTTCAGCAGGGGTGTCTAAATCATGGTCAATCAAAGACTTCGGCCAGTCAATGACATGTCCGAGAGCCTCTCCCACATCGATGAATGTGTGGTTGACAGAGGGAAATCCTGCTTTAGCACAGAAGATTGGATCAATCACTCGGCCATGAGCGATTTCACTTGCTGATGTACGACCGTGTCACTTCCTTTTGAGAAATCCCTTCGCCACTAGGGCCTTGACCTGTTCAATTGCTTCACAAACAAACTTACCCGATTCCCATCCTATCATTAATTATTGAACTTTGTTAATAATGAAATATATGAAATGTAATATATAATAGACCAAGTGATGAAAGAAACAACGACGAATGGTATCCCATTTTGTTACCTCCTCATTGTACTCTTCATCACTAGGAGGACCATCTGATTTTTTCAGGGCCACACTCACTTCGGCCACTACCTTTTCTGCATTTTCTTGATGGATATGGTATGGAAACCTCTTTATAGAGGCTTGATGGTGTACCCCTATACCTCCCTGGGTGATCCAGCTTGCCGGCCGCCGCTATCAGTATGTCCTGCCCCAGTTTGAGAACCAATGTGCCCTTAGCGGCATCCTTATTCATTTTGATCTATGGGCCGACGTAAAGTATAAATAATGAATTGAATTCGTAAAAATTTCAAGATCATTCAAAGTGGAATTTCTAAACATTGTGATGATCAATTAATGTGGAAAAACTAACAATGTTCTTTGTAATGAATATGTCAGCCGGATCAGTGTATTTGTCTTTGTCTGCCAGTTTGATGGACTTGAGGTAGACTAAGAACCTTTCTACACTGAACTCCTTGGTCTCGAGCTCAATCTCGAGCTCCTCATTCTTCAAGCCCTGAGCAGCCAGGTTCACTCAATCCTCTTCCTTCTTTTTCTTGATTATTTTTCCTGCGTGACCCGGTGTCCATTCCTTCCAGTACGATGTGTGTAAACCTTTTCCTTTAAGTGCTCATTGTTAGTTTTACTTATTTTCTATCCATAGGAAACAAATGGAAGTTAAAATTATGAAATTTAGAAGTAAACCGAAATGACACCCATGTTGATTTTGTCTGAATGTTGACATAAAGTTTACCTTACACTCAGGTGTTGTTCAGATCTTCACAAACTTGTACCACTCCTCTTCATCAATCCATTTGTACTTGTCCCATGGTTTGTATGGTAACTTTTGCTTGGTTTTTTCCACTTGATGAATGAATTTCATTGCCACTTTTGATTTCCAGTTACGGTGGGCAGTGTCGGCTACTGTTTCAACTTTTTAAGTTGGGATTTGGTCAAGTTTTGCTTGAACTAGAAGCTCGCCTATATTTTTGAAATTAAGCATAGAAACTGATGTTAGCTTGTATTCATGTAAAAATGGAAATTTATCTTAGCTACAAAATTAAGTTTAATAACGTCAACATATATGAGTTGTGAAATTCTATTACCAAAATGTCTTTCCAAGCCTCCTCCTTGGTGTCATCGGGGAGGTCTTTCCAATGCCTGTGTGTCCCAAACTTTATTCTCCGCTGCAATGTGTAGTGTATGTACGGTGTCCACACCATCCAATTCTTCGTGCAAGACATGTCAGAAAGCTTGAACCTGACTGGGACTGGGACATTATTCTCCTTGGCCAGCATTACCGACTAGTATGTGGTTATACCACGATTCTCGCACCACTATTTTATTTCAAACCTGTCAAAGATTTTTCCATGCTTCCCCCGCCTTGGAAACATCATATGTCCCATCCTCATTCAAGGTCCCCATTTCGGCCGATGGAGACTCTTCATCAACAGTGAAGGTTAGGGGCTGTTCATTGTGGGGATGCTCTTCAAATGTGGCATAATGCTCCTTGATATGTAATAGTAGTGGAACAGTGTTCTTAGTGTCGTCCAAGGGGGGAGGGGTGTGGTTGTGTCTTTTTGCTCCACAACTTTTCCCACTATAGCTTGTCCCCTCTTTCTCTTCCTCCCTCTTTTAGCCATTTTGTTACCCTTGGGAGGCATGTAATGCAGGCCAATGAAATCGAATAATAAAGATTCAATGTTATGAAGCAATAATCATAAACCAATATTCAAAAAAAGAGTAACCACAGTTGGCGATATCCAATTCAAAATCACTACTTAACAAAATGAATCAAACATCACAAGCACAGTTGATAATTAGAATATAAGTGTCGAATGGGGAAACACAAAGCACAATAGCGACTCAGCAACCACTACTCAACAATTCAAACCTCGCAATCACTTTTTACATTCACAATGCAAGTGTCGAACCAACAATCACAAATGTCAGTCACATCTCAACAAACAGAACTCCAACAATTCAGACATTCCATTCACAATCTAAGTGTCAAAAGGGGAATCACAAATGGAAGTCACAACTCAAGTACCACAACTCATCAACCACAACTCAACTAATCGAACATATCAAATACAAATATAACTGTCGAACTCAGAATTCCAAAGAACAATCAAAACTAAACAACCACAACTAAACTGTTCGAACATATCAATCAGATTAGATTGTTTGGGTACACAATGACATTCTCAACGACATTGTCAACAATCCAAAATACACATACATATCACATTTAACATAACAATCTATACAAAAGGTCTAAACTTCATAACGGCCGTAACTGACCTTGATTTATCAGTGGAGGTAGCGGATCGACAAGGCAACAGAGGTGTAGAGGAACAGCCGGCGAAGGTGCGAAGGAATATGGGGCAAAGGAGCTGCAATGGTGGGTAGTGATAGTGGTGTGGTCAACCAGTGGTGGGGATTTATGGCCAGTGGTGGTGGGTATTTATGGCCGGGGGTGGTAGGGATTTGGCTGGGTTGCTTGACGAGCGGTGGTGGTGGGGCTTAAAAATGGATCAACGAGGGAGATGGTAGTGGACGAGTGGAGCTAAGTTCGGAAGTGGTGGAAGAGTTGGAGTAGAAGCGTCCGCCTTTTATATGCTATCTAATAGCACTGGTACCAAACCAATACCGGTGCCTATAATCAGTAAACACAGCTGCTATGTATATTTTTTTTACAATTCACATTTGGGCAGAGAGTAAGTTGAGTAGAAATATTCTAAGTCTTGAGCACCAATACATAAAACCGGTGCTATAGCTTACAAAATGCAGCTATGCGCAACTGCTTTGCCTGATTGTTTTATTCTTTGAACTGGACAGAGGCCGATATGTACACAATTTGAGTAGAAATATTCTAAGTATTGAGCACCGATTGAGGATACCAGTACCAATATCCACATAACGCAGCTGAACGCAGCTGTGCGCAGCTGCTTTTCAATTATTTTTAATTCTTACAATTGGACAGAGGAGAAATGACCAGTACTTTTTTTAGGTGTTGAGCACTGGTATATCAAACTGGTGCCTAAACATCCTTGTACTGGTGCTCAAAAATTTCAGTTTCCCCACCTAGCCAGTTTGAAAATTTCAAATTATTTTCATTTCCTACAGAAACTTGAGCACCGGTAAGAAACATAACATACCGGTTCTAATAATTCCTGCAAACTTTGATTTATTAGGTTTTCTACCCCCGACCTTTTTAGGATTATTTTTCAAAAAAATTGACCAAATATATGTTTAATTCACATTTCAAAACCATGAGTGTGATGGTGTATATGAAAATTTGTCATTCCAGCAATAGTGGATTATATACTAAAATAAAATTTCATTAGCGCCCAAAGAGTTTTTGAGATATTTATGACCACGTAGTCCTCGTTGATGTGTATTAATTAGGTTTATAACATGCCTGAGAATAGGTACAAAAGATTAATTTTAACCGATTGTAGTCCCGAGGGTGAAATTTAATTTCATTGCAAAAAGGCCTTCCAACTAAACGCCCTAATTACGCTAACTCACCCTCGCAATACACCCATGATATTTCATGTCATTGGATAAAAACGAATGATTAAAATAATTGTTACATTGCTGGCACATGACCAAAAACGCTAGTGTATGTTGTACACTTAGCAAGAGGTGCTTAGCCAATGTTAACTTTGAGAATTTGGGAACTTTTATGGAGACTTATTACGATCCTCTGAGTGACATTGAATTAGATTTCTGATTGTAGAACACATTAGGGAGTGTAAATGTACAATAATGTTTGAGTGGATTTCAATTTGAGGTTACGAGTAAACTTTTTTATTTTTGCATTTTAGTCCCTCATAGAAAGTTGGAATTGTCGAAATAAAAAATTGGCGATGAAGAAACGAAATTCAATGTTGGGGAAATGTACTTTTACAAATTGGAACTATTTGAGTGAATGGATTGACGTCTTTTGCAAGATGGGAATAGTCTTGGAAAATTATGAAATGAACCCAAATGTTGTTTGAAGTGTTCCTACAACTCCAAAACATATAAATCCTGGTATTCGCAATTTTATATGGTTGTTTGTTATGTGAAAAATTTTATATTATTTTTTACGTTAATAGAAGATGGCGTTGTATTACATTTCATGATAAGATGGTGCTCAAATCTTCCATACCGGTGCCTTTAAGGTAATGTATCGGGGCTAAAGACTGATAAGGCAGCTGCGTACAGCTGCGTTGTTCCGCCATAACTTTTACAACTCCTACTTTTGAAGAACTAATCAAAATCAATATAGAAATAATCATTATCCACGCGTTTATCAATCACAGTCTTAGTACAACACCAAATGTAAATGTCAAGTTACGATATTTCTAAATAGGTCATTTCACGAATAATAATGGTATAATGGGAGAATGGTTCCACTTCCTCGCTGCCAGCTGCATTGTCCCCATCAAATGAAGGGAAATGATCGATCGCCTTCTGGGTTGTCGTTAAACCACCAAACAATTCCTGAATTATGCTAGGAATTACTCTAGCACAGTGATAAGCAGGATCGATCCCACAGAGAACGGCGTAATCAAAATTCAAATTCCTAATGATTAAACCTGGTGTAGCCACTACACTTTATTGCAAGAGATTAATTTTTATCAACTAAGAAAGCAAATAATAAAACTAAGGCTACTAAGATATTATCAAATAGAGAAACAATTTGGCATTTAAATAAATCCACACTACTTAATTTGATCTGATCATTGGCGCAATAATAAATTATTATCCATACATCAACCAGTTATAGGATTGCAAGTATTTGCTGAACTACCTCATTCTTTCTTACCTCGTCGATAGCTAACAAGTATTTGCTGAACTAGCTACTTCCCTTATTGGAATACATCTAGAAAGTATTCGCTAAACCAGATAAATACTCCAATAGAATAAACACAAAAAGAACCCAATACAGATAACTACCCCAGTATTCGCAAGTAATAGTTATCTACCCAATTATTCACTACCTCCATTACGATATTTTGCTATTTTTATGGAAGTTTGCTACTTATTAACCCTTGCCAACGATTACAGATTGGTGGAATTAATTAGCACTATCTCAATTAAATTTAAGTTGATCGGGCTCAAATAAATTGAGAATAAATCATGCTCAGAACAATCGGGAACTCACAAATAATAATTATAAAATCAGTTAAGCCTTACAGATTAGTAAATGATTGCTTCATTATTCTATGCTGAAGAAATAATTAATTACTCATATTAATTAAACTAAACAAACAAATATCATTAAAACATAACATAATTAATATAATAAGGCAAAGTCTTGGGAAAGACCGTCTTCCCATAAACTTATGGAAAGACGAGGTTTAATTAGAATAATAAAAGGTAAAGGTCTTAGTTGCAATATTAAAAATTTATTATGCAACGTGTAGTAGTTATAAAGTTTAGAGAAAAGTGCATATATAACCCTATGTAATTGATGAAAGTGCAGATATAACCCTGCAACAATGAAAGTGCAGATATAACCCTGCGATAATTGAAAGTGCAAATATAACCCTGGTCAGTCAATACTGGAAATAATGGCTTTAGGGTTATATTTGCACATATGTATAATAGTTAGGGTTATATTTGCACATATGTATAATAGTTAGGGTTATATTTGCACTAAAAAATAACTCAGGGTTATATTTGCACTTTCTCCAACATATAGGGTTATATTTGCATATTACCCTAAAGTTTATAACCTGATTCATGCAACCCGAAAGTTTTATCTCCATTTCTTCTAATTTACACTTTAAACATTGGTCTTTCCATATTTTATGAAAAACCCGTCTTTCAAGAGACGGACTCATATAATAAATCAAAAACAAAATTAATTAAATAACACAAACCAGGATTCAAATTGCATGCATCCATGAATTAAGAATTACTGCGCACCAAATTGCTCACGAAATCAATTAATCACAAACCCCATATATCACCTGATCAATTCGGTCGTTGAAAAGCTAGAAGACTATATTATAAAACTGAACTACTCCAAGCATATGTCTGTATGCCTATCCCTGTTTGCAAACCCTATATATATATATATATATATATATATATATATATATATATATATATATATATATATATATATATATATATATATATATATATATATATATATATATATATATATATATATATCCGTGTTCCAGCCCCAAAATAAAACATTCCAAATCCAATTCGGATGTTTCTCGTGGAATAAAATATAAAAAAAAATATATTCTAACTCTAATGAACTAATTACTAAAATTAAGAAATTTCAATTGGAAAGAGATAATAAAATGTTCATCAATATGAGAAGTGAATATCTTTAATTTATTCAAGTCCACATCTCTTCAATAATTCACTTTTTACCCTATAACTTCAGCAATTATGCTTTTGCCTTTTTTCTATCATCCCCGGAAAAATGTCTTATAACATAAGCACATTTTCGATTGAAACACATCGTCTCATTAAAAACCTTAACCTGGAAAACCCAGGGGGAAAACCGTTGGTTAATGGAAAAAGAGTACGATGTATAGCTCCCTCTCAAATTCTTCATAATCAATGAATTTTTGCACCAAAAAATCTAAAGTGCAAATTATATCTCAATCAAATCATAATAAACCCACAAAATATGAACACAATATAACACACATCACCTTCACAACTTCAGGAAACTGGTGGCTCATCACTTTCCACATTTGGTCACACCATCTACTCTGGAATTGGCAATCCACCAGCAAAATTTCAACCACACTCTCAAGTGAAGTGACCTGAGATTCAATCGACGTAGCGGAGGTAGGAGCAACATTCTTACAGAATGATTCTACAGCAATATGTGTCATAGGATGACCCCATGTGTCGTTATAGTTAGGCACACCTGCGAATCCACAAAGTGAAGAAATCAGACTGGAAAAACCATACGAGCCAGACTTCTCCTTGTCATTGGTAATAACCTGATGAATTTCCTCTCCTACATTCCAATGATTCTTTTTAATGGCATACATCTTGATTACCCTCATCTTGTGCACTTCAGTGTTAACCGTGACTGGGTCGACACGGGAGGCCACAAAGTGATACCACGCGTTCATTTCTGGAATTAGTGTTTTCTTCGGAATTTTTGTCCACCTAGGAAACACAAGAGCATCCACAATGGTACCTTCAGTTGTGATGCACTAAACCAATTTCCTTGATACTTCGTCATTCATATCATTATCCTCATTAATCAGCACCAACATCTCATCCTCATCGTCTTCTACATTGGGAAATCCATACAGTTCATTGATGACTTGGGGGGTGAGGGGGACATATTTTCCACGACGTAAAACTTTTTCCGTCCTCAATCCACACCTCAAATTTCCATA
Source organism: Rubia yunnanensis (assembly GCA_037428765.1). Taxonomy (NCBI): domain Eukaryota; kingdom Viridiplantae; phylum Streptophyta; class Magnoliopsida; order Gentianales; family Rubiaceae; genus Rubia; species Rubia yunnanensis. Next base: position 69,452,583 of record CM075071.1, on the reverse strand, counting down.
GAACTCGGCAATGATGGTCAAGTAGAACGCAGGAGGTGTAGCACAAAGCTTTTCCCAATCCAATTTCTAAATAGTGTCTTGAAATGGTGGATTTGCTCCAATTCCATGTTCTGGATAATACTTCCTTATTCTGTAACTCTGGGACAACGATCTTGCCTCATCAAACACAAATATATCCTCCGCCACCCTCAGGTATGGGCCTTTTAAGAGTGAAGAAAACCCTTCTTTCCTAGGCCTCTTTGTTTTGGATTTGGGGGTCATCTTATACATTGTCATAGAGGCATTTTATCAAACACCTTGTTTGCAATGGCAATTTAACACAATTTCAACAATAATCTAATTACGGCGTTTTACATTTGTACATAAACAAGGATAGAATCACATTGATTATAAAACACAAGTAATTGCGAAATAAGGTGCACATATAACAATCCAAAATGATCATGTTTTTGGAATTTCCACAATCTTGATATGAAACTTTGATAAAATAAGGATTCATTCACAGAAGTAATAGATTTCCAATCCACTGCAGTGTTTTGAGTGAGAGAATAGTACCTTTTTGAAGCTCTATCGCCTTTAAGGAAGGATATAGGGTTTTCTCTAAGAAGATGTAAAGAGGTGGTTATGGATGTGTGGTAAAATAACAACCAGGTAGTTCGATTATAACAGATTTTGCTAGCAGTGGTACCTGAAAATATCGGTGCTATAAAATAAACACAGCCCCACGCAGCTGCCTGGGCATGTATTTTTCTTGTTTAGAACGGGACCAGAGAGCAACTCAGGATATTTCTGACTAAGTGTTGAGCACTGGTACAATACCGGTGCTTTAAAAACATAAAATACCGGTGCTCCATACAATGGTAGTCTTACACAACTGCTTGAACATCAATTTTATATGAAACAGAGAGCAACTCATATGTTTTCTAACTAAGTATTGAGCACCGGTACAACAACCGTTGCTAAAAAATGAGCCCATACCGGTGATTGTTATTAAAGCATCCATACGCAGCTGCTTAAACATCATTTTATTTATTTTGTGATGGACCTGTAAGCAACTCTTATTAATTCTATCTAACTGTTGAGCACCGGCACATTTGGCGTGTCGTTTTACACCAAAAATAAATCAAGCTCTAAGCTAAATTTTCAGTTCAGGATTCTGTGGTCGATATGGGCATACCGACTAGTATAGCTACGAGCAGGTTTGTTTCCCAAGGGATTGGCGAGACTTTTTCTTTAATCTTTAATCTGCAAATTTGTAACCAAAAGAACCAGATGAGGGTCGTGAATAAGAGAAACTAAAAATCGAGTAAAAACAGGAATGAGAAATTGTTACAGATTGCAAAACAATTCAACTATGATGAGAAGATTTCCGGTTTTGATCAATTCCATACTGGCTTTCTATCTCGGTCCTTGATGCAAAGATGACTTTAAATGCATGCACACAAATTGGTTATAGTTGCAAGCAACCAATCTTTCCTTACCTTGTCGATAATCAGGAGGACGCCTCACCAACTATTTCTCTAACTAACATATAACCTAAGAGACGCTCTATAGATTTAATATGCTAGCAGCATTAAGAATGAGAAAGACCCAATTCATAGCCAACAAACTCGGACGCCGGATTGTTAAATTAAGACTGCTGTTCCCTACCACTGATTGAACTGAAATCACAATTACGGATGATTGGTTCAATTGGCATTAAATTAACCAACATGCTATCAAATATTGCGCACTACTCAATAACATGAAAGAAATCAAAAACATTATAATCAAGAACAGCAGATGCTAGCATGCAATCAAAGTATTAAAACTAATTAGATCTCACGAGAATCGATGCCAGTACTTCCTTGATCTTTACCGGAAAAGAAGAATTTAGCTAGAATACATAATTGAATTAACAATCAAAAGCATAAAAATAAATGATGAAAATTGTCTGAATAAAATACTGGAAAACCTAAATCGCAAAATACTTTCTGCGCAAATAGACTGTCGTACGCAATTCCGTTCTGTCTGTTTTTCTATTCGGCCGTACAGTTATGCGTGTAAAAATAAAGTCTCCAAAATATTACTACAACCAAAAGATAGATAAGGAATAAAATATGTCTTTCCTTATCTAATTAGAACTTTAAAAGATAATCACAATATTCTCTCCTAACAATTAGGAGTCTTCAAATCAATCTGATTCTTCTCCAACTACATTTGTAATTACCATAATTCAGCACCAAATATCTCCATTATTATTTCCTCTTCCATCTCCAATCACAAATGACCATAACTGCAACAACTTGCCAATTCCGCATCTAAATCTTTAAACTGCAAGAACATTACGAATAACATAAATATCCAAGCATTTAATCAACCATTTAACTTTATAATCAGCCCAAAATATATGGTAAAATCAACCCCATCAACATTATCTGGTGCTTAAAAACCAGTGCTCAAACTTTGTTTTCAAGTACGATGCCTAAAAACAGAGCATGTTCCTAAGTCAATAGCACCAATCTTAAACATTTTTTTTCTGGTGCTATGAATAGCCATACATTTTTCTTTTTGATAAACATTAGTTGAGGAACCTACAATTGTCAAACATGGGTACATAATTCCACAAAAAATACTCTCTAGGCCAAACAAAACGGTTATGAAGGGTACAAAAGTGATCAAAATACAAATGGAACACTCTATCTCTTCCTCTTCAAGACAGAATCACCACCCACAATATTTTCATTCTCGTCCATCCACAGTCCATCTCCATGTGATTGCCTAATTACAGATGGTATACCGATGTCTTCTAAACTAGGGAAAGTAGACGGGAACTCTGCAATATCAGATTTTACATTAATTCCAATTTCATCATCAAAAAAGTACTTCTTACTGTGGAGTACAACATGCCACTTCTCATTGCTTGGGTCTCTGATGTAAAACACCTGGCGAGCATGAGCCGCTAGCATGAAATTGTCATTCTCATATCCTACATGATTCAAGTCAACTAGCATAAAACCCACAGGCTTCCAAATCTCCTTGATGACCCCATAAAATTCCATCAAGCCAACAATTGGTTTTTTGTCTCTCTTGCTCGACTGCCACATGGATTCAGATTTCAAAGAAAACCCACTATTCTGAGTTGTGCTTTTGCTATCCTTGGAAACAGTTGAACGTGGGATAGCGTATAGCGTACCTTTCGAATGTGGGATACCATTCTTCATGCCACTGTGGACATGATGGGTAACTTCAACTGCCATTTTCCCAGACAAATTTGAAGTACAATACTCAATGATCTCCTCCGTGATATACCTCTAGACAATGCTAGCATCAGGTCCGCTACGATTGTGTACGTAACCTTTTAAGATCCCCATGTGATGCTCAAACAGGTACATCCAGAGGATGCATCCTCTATTTTTTTCCCAATCACAATAAAAAAACAAATTCGTGAATTGGAATAAAAAATAAAAATAATAAGGACGCATTTGCTAAATGCGTCCTCTATTTTTCAGAAAAAAATGGAAATTGAGCATTTAGCGAATGTGTCCTCCTTATTTGCATCCACACCCGGTTACTGTAGCGCTAGATATATTAATTTTTCCCATTGATGGCCCTTATCTAGATCATTGATTGTACTGGTTAGATTTGATTAAAAACATTAATGAGTTCGTCTCTTGAAAGACGATTTTTCCAAAAGTTATGGAAATTCAGGGAGTCAAGTCTAATTTTAAGACAAAGGGTTGAAATTTCGCAGATCGAAAGAAATTAAAATTTGGGTCAAATGTGAGTTATAAGGTATTTGGGCTAACTTACGAGTTTATTTAAGGTAAAACCTCAGCTTTCTTTCATTTTTTCGAAACCTTCCATCAGCTCAAATTTCATTTCATTGTTTAATGATTAATGTCTATGCTTCAACCTAAAGTTATAATGTTTTATGCTGAACAATTTCAGAAGATATTTAGAAATTATAGAGCAGAGAAGATGAATTGCACACAAAAAAAAAGAAGTTAATTGAAAACACAAATCAGTAACGTATAGCTTACTGTATTTGTTTTACCTTAAATATGTAATGTTTAATTTCTAACCAAAACTCAAATGTTTCACTTGCAGTTACTACAAAGTATAAATTCCTAATTACATATTATTCTTATTAAACATCATCTTTCCATGTGCCTATGGAAAGACGGTCAGTCCCAAGACCTTGTAATAAGTGGATGAAAACAATTCATTTTTTGTCATATATAAAAGTGTGCTATTTTAATAAAAGTACACTACAATACAAGAACAGAGAGTATAATTTGTAATTTAGACTAATGTTACCTTCTTTAGTACATTGCAACATTATAAACATAAAATTAGGAGACACTTGCACCATCCTTTCTTCACGGTTTCTGAGTGACACCATGTTTCAGATGTTTTGAATAAACTTTGTAAGGATAAACCCTTTGATACAATTATTAAATTATCAAGAAAAAATAGAAAAAATATGAGAAGCAATAATATATAATAGACAATAATAGACAATAATCAAATTTAACAATAATCTTCTTCTTTTTTTCTTACATAACACTTATTTGTAAGTTATTACCCAAAAAGTACTCAACAACAACCGTACATAACATTGATGAGAGAATTAGGCCAGCCCATGACAATACAATTGTACATAAAACATTCAAAGGTTTTCATCAAGTTTGACAGCAATCATGAAACACGTTTGAATGGAGAGAATGAGAAGTATAATAAATCAAACACAAATTTCTCCGACATTCACAAACATAATTTATACACACATATATACACATATGTATGTATAAATTATATTTACATTCATGCAAATAATTATATGTGGTTTTTATGCAAATTGACCTTATCCGCATGTTCTATGCACGTACATGCACGATACTATACGTCCAAGACATGCACGCATACTAGACACCGAAATTTCTACTTCTTTTTCTTACTTCTTCATATTTTTCTCAGGGGACTTATTAATTTGAAGCTCTTTCTGGTGGTCATAAACCTCATCTTCCCATTCCTTAAGAAATTTCTCCTTCAAATTAAACTATCCTACAACATGTTCTTTTTGGATGTGTGTGTTGAATATCGTTCAAATTTTCTTCCTTTAAACTAAGCTCATCATTTTTCTTCAAAACTATTTCCTTTAGCTTTCCATCTTCCGCAACAAATTCCTCTTTCATTTTGCAGCTTCTCTCTGCTCCATCTTTACGAGCGAATTTACTATCTGAGAGTTGAAGTCTGGTCTTCATCATAAATAGGTGTGTGACAAATGTTGATTCAAAACTATTTCTTTCAAATCAATTCTATTTAACCTATTCCACAAAACTCTATAGTCACACTAGTGCACCAAAAGAGGTGTAGTAATATGCTGCAACAAGGGCATAGAAAAATTATCTGGATTCAGTAAAATACACAAACCAAAATACATTTATGAATGAATTTGGGGTCTTGAATTGTTTAAAACTATAAACTCAGGGCAATTTTTTTTGAAAAAAAATAATTAAACAAAAAGAACATTGATTTTATAGCATATACATAAGAGAGCATCATGCAAATATAATCGGATGCACCAAACACATTTGCTTAACCGTGCACGTGCAGCAGAGGTGCACATTTTCTGTCTAATTTTTTAATATTAATATTTTATAATTTGTAGTTGCACAGGTAAAGACTGTAAATGAATGAAAGAACTTGGTAACTAATGTTTTTGAGGGGTAGATTTCTAGTTTACTATCCAAGCTTTCAGCTCAACCATGAGGGACATTTTGAGGTAAAGTACTCTGTCTCTTTTTTTCTTCTAGTTTATAGATTTCTGCAAATGATTGAAAACTTTACCTTTTTATTATCAGATCTAGCTAAACCTAAACATGCAGCTCAATGCACGTGCACGGTTATGTTTTCTAAACATTTATCCATATGAGAGCTAGTAAATAGTTTTTCTTTTTTTCTTTCCCAAAATTATAATAAAATTATTTTTTATGTAAGTAAATCAAAATATTTTGATAAAATACAAAATATATAACTTATTAAACTATATATTGGATTAAAAGTAGAACAAATGAATTGTGCAATCAAATTAAAATTCAAAACTTATTGTGCAAGTGTGAGACGTTATTTTTGAAGTGCTAGAAAATAACATGCTAATTGTAGTCTTCTTATCATGGCTTTTTTCAATGAGTATTTTTTCCCTTTTTCCATTTTTCTAACAAAAACATTAGTTCATATTTTTTCTTAGATGACGTACTAAACAAACATTTGAAACATGAACTTTAAAGAAACCAAGAACGCATGGCTCTAATGTTGGCTTTATTTTTTCGGCTCGATTGCTAGCTCAATCAAAGTGGGAGATAGACTTGTTCATGAATGCAATGTGAATGAAATCTATGTATACAAAGCATCAATTCACAATCGTTCAACACAAATAATTCAATGTATACATTTCCGGAAAATAATTATTCAATTATATATATATATATATATATATATATATATATATAAGCGTGCATGAAATGTGCATGAGTGGTACGTGTGACACTTCAGATTATTGGCGTACTAAATTTTGATAGAGGGATAATCCATAATCAACACCCTTGTCATCTTTCATTATAGGTATATGAAGATATGAAATGGTAATCGATATCAATGTGTTTGGCTATCTCCCTTATGCAAAACTAAATTACTAGGAAGAAAGAGAGCATTATATTTATCACATAACAACGCTGGAGGTGCAGAACACAACACATGAAACATGCTAACCCAGTTGGAGTATTAAACATGATACAATACTCTTGTAGTGATCTGGAATGAGACACAAATGGCTGTTTCTTAGCAGTTAAAGAAACAATTTCTAACTTTGGTCGAGAAAGAAGCCAACCACAACCATGTTAAATTTTTACCGATTTATTGAATCCGCTTACTATTATTAATCAATGTTTGATTCGTTGGACAAGCTTCTTTCTTTTTCTTGCTTTTAGGATTGAATGAATCTATGCAACCATAACTCTTTGGTAATGGTTACTCTTTGAAGAAAATGAAGGGGGCCAGGTGTATAATACAGGTGAAGGTAGGTTACGAAATAAGTTTCAGTACACTGCTATAATGATTTATGAGGGCGGATTATGAGGGTAAAACCTATCTCGAATGTGGATATACATTAAGAAACAACTAGGATTTCACTAACAAGATTATTATGTGGATTGTGAGGGTAGAAATTTATCTTATATATTAAGAAACAATCATAATTTAAACGAATGGTAATTATATTGTATTCTTAAAGTACAGTTCAATATTGTATCTCCATGCATTCAATTACATGTTTAAATAATGTAATTATGTATGGATACATGCCTAAATTATAGGAGAGGGTGTATTAATTTGTATTGCAAAGTACATTAATTAGTTATTCAAATATATTGTGGTGACTGGTGAGTATCTCAGTGTACCGTATAAGAATTGTAAATGGATAATGACGTTGCAGTGAAGATTCATCTATTATCATGCAATAGCAAGTTTTTTTTAGCTTTGCAAATGATTGATTACTGCTCCTTCTCATTACTAGACCTAACAAAACCTAAACATGCACCTCTTGTGCACATGCATGTTTAAGCATTAGTCCATTTATTTATATGTGAGCTAGTATATAGTATTTCTCTTTTTCTTTAAAAATTATAGTGAATACTATCTTTTAATATATGTAAAACTAAAGGTTTGATAAAAATACAAAATATATAATGTAAATAATAGAATTTTATTGTTGCGCAATAAAATTAAGTTAAAAAAATTACTGTGCATGTGAGACGTTAACTTTGTAATCATTTCTTAAAGTGAAATACAGTCTTGTTTTCGTCTCTCTTCTCAGAGTACTTTTTTTTTCATTTTTCCATACTTCAATAAAAAAATAATTTTTTTTTAGATGTTGAAACTGACTCATAAAGCTTAGCGAGCATCCGCCACATTACATGTTCAACACTAGAATCCCCTCTAACGACCCCTTTGAGACTTCTCACGTCTTCTTCTTTCTATTAAGACAAAGTGGAGCGATAAAATTGTTACCACGTATACGAGGTCGACTCACTGCTTATGGTCTAAGCGAGAGTCGTTCGATTATGTCTCCCAGATTAAAGTCATCTCGCCATTAACAAAGCGCTACGAGATTAGTAAAAAAATCATTTTGTGGGTTTTTGTTTGATTTTATATAGTTTCATAATTTGGTCAACTTTTGAAAAAGTATCATGCTTCCTCTCAGGGCAAGAAATTGATATGTTTGTTATCCTAGTATGATTTTTTATTTTCTAAATTTAATTTCTTCCACACACTTTCAATTGAATAAAAATTCTATTCAAATATTAATGTGTATGTTATAAGAATATGCACATTCATACTACATTGCTAAATTGTGAGTATAAATCTGTTCATTGGAGTAGTTTCTAATTGGTGAAAGTGAAATCCAGCTTAAAGCACGGTGAAACCTCGTACAACATACAACATCTGAGTTGACAGGTTGTGAGATGTTCTGAAACTTTTCTTGAATTAATCAATTATGAAACATATACTTTGAAAAGTAAACTTTAAAGAAACTAATGATGACTCATATGTTTGCGTTCTGTGTTCGGCTCGATTGGCATCTCAAAGTGGGAGTTAGACTTGTTGAATATTGCATTATGAATAAAATCTACGCGTACAACGGTACAAGGCATCCAAATCATAATCATTCAAACAAAAAATTCATGGAAATTCATTTTTTGAATTTATATATGAACGTGCATGAAATGTGCAAGAGTGGTACATACTACACTTATGATAATTATATAAAAATCAATTGGTATGGTGCTTATATGATTTTGTAATATATTACAACATGATCATGAGTAATGAAAAAGAAGTGGGAAGTATAAATAGTGAGATTAAACCTCACGAATCTCGTTCAAGAATCGCATGCTCAACATGAGAGCCTCCAAAATGTCAATGCAGAAATCAACAACCATGAACAAGATTCAATAGTTACAGCTCTTTCAACCTTAGTGAACTTCCTCCAGTTCACGCCAATCATCTTACTAATGTGTGTGACCATTATCCTGTTGGAAAATGATGGTTAAAAGGTTGAAATTCGTCAACTTTTTGGGCTTCGTTTAGAGTGGGACCCGAACGGATTTTGGGTCAATGGATGTCATTTTTGGGTTCTCCTCCGCGAGTACTATAAAATCGACTATTTAAACTCTCAAAACGGATCAAGGGTGAATGAGATATGAATGTTTTAATTTCACTCTTGAAAGAGGAAAAAAATGGGCGAAAATTGGCCCAGGTAATTTTCTTTGGACTATCCAAAATGCGTATGGATCGCATGGAAGTCTTATGAAGGCCCAACCGCATAGTATATATGGAATTACTTGTGTGTAATTCTTAAGAGATAAGAACAAAATACTTCCATATTTTGTGAGATATCTTGTCTTAAATAAATATGCGGTTTACCATGTTTAATATGATGAAGAATATTTGTACAAATATTTCTTCCTTTTCCAGCAGATATGATTCGAGTATTCATGGAATGTCTCGGATTTGGTGAGTTGGTGATTGGAGAATATTCTTCTCTAATTACAGAAAATCAGAATATCATGTTTCCATGATTAGGGTCTCTTAGAGTAGTATAAATAGAGCCTCTAAGTCAGTCAGAAAATTGACACCATTTCTCAAGTCCCTCCATATTCTAAACTTGAGTCTTCTTTCTGTCTTTCTCGAAGTTTCCAGTTGATGCTCTGTCGAGGTGATAGTCCTTCGGGCCTTGCGTGAATCCGAGGTAACTCTTACTTGTTAATTGTTACCTTCGATGGTTTTATCCTAGGGAACGATGTCTACGACGGGACTCATTCGTTTCAAGGGCAGCGAGTGTTACTCGTGACTCCATCAATTTGTGATTACTTGAAACATGATTTATGCTTTGATTATTTGTAATTTAAGTTTTTCGATTGTATGCTTGAATAATTAATAAAAATTTATTATTCTTGCATATATTAATTGCTCGTTCAATTTTAATATTTAATTTTTGCATGATAAAATCAATATATGTCCAACAGTCTTGAAACGAATGATCTTTGTTGAATTATATTGATTTGGTTAATGATATGCATGCGGAAACATGTTTTCTGTAAATAAAAAGGATGGCATGCAATATTTGTGAATATAATTGTGAGAATCTGATTGCATGCTGGAAATTGAGGTGCATGTCTGCGTAAATATTGATATGCTCGTAGGAATGATTAATACGCATGCTAATTGCGTAAATATGCATGCTAATGGTTTTGGTTATTTACAACAAAATCATATTGAGCAATTTGTTATGTATAATTATTTAAAATATTATACTACGATTTGTACATATATTTAACGATGGAAATCTTTTGTATGTACGCATTGGTGAATCCGAGTATACAAGGTTGTATATCTCTTATGGAAGGGAAACTAGGCATGAAGATACAGCAGGATTTGCTTGGCAACATGAAAGAATCAAGAGTGTAACCATGGTTTTGCAAACTATGGTACGTATACACGTTAATTAATGTGAATCATGGCATATGCTATATATACATATATTGCTTGGATTGTATTTGATAACCATTTGCGTGAATCTGGATGTGAACAAGACTTTGTTACAAAGAGTGTTATGTGAATAATATTTGTACATATATGTCCAGTACACTAAGGCTATCGAATTTGATAGTAAATGAATTTTGTTATATTAATCCCTTAATTATGTGGGAAAATTACTTGAGCATGTATGTTAAATTACATGGCGCAATTATGGAAATATGCTAATTCCGTGATATTCATGCTTATGAGATTAAATGTTGATATGGTAAGAAATCATATTTGATTCTTTGCATGAAAGATTGAATTAAATTTACGGGAAAAAAATGCCATGAGTTTAGAATATGGGATCAGACATTATTATTCAATTACATGAAGGCAGTACATATGTTTGGAAATTATGAGACATGTTTAATTTCCGAAGCCCTTGAAATGTTAGAGTATTTGCTCAAATACTTGATCAAATGTAGAAATACCTATTTTGCAAGGTATAATAATTTGGTTGTGTGGGCTGCTCATGTTGGTTAAAGGTTTAAACCATATTTGTGTGAGAATGTGCTGCTAGTGATTCATGACTTTTATGTGCTTGGTCTGAGAATCGCATGCGAAAAAAATGGTAAACTTCATTTGCACTTAAACATGACATCTCTTCCCAAGAGTGTAATATATTCGTGCATGAATGAAGTATATGACATTGGGTTATTTGATACATGATGTGCTCTCGTTCATTTAGGGACTTGATTTAGCTGCATATACAAAAATTTTAGATCTATGTTGTGTCTAAAATTGGACTATGCTTTTATATGCTATGATTGTATTAATTGTTTGGGAAAGTGCCCTTTTTTATGCAATGAAAGGTTCGACAAGGCTTGTCCCAATAATTGGCTATCTTGATTGATCATTTACGAGCATATGACTCACAAGTGACAATTGTTAGATTGCACAGATAGAGCATATGGGCTCGAAGTTTAACATATTCTGGTTATTTTGTATGACCTGAAAAATGTGAACATGAAGACATTAGTTTACGACTATGTCTAGGGTATTGGTTCTTGTGAACCATGGTATAAACCCTAAAGCATGAGTTATCATGACTATGCTAAAAACCTTTGATTATTTGTAATCAAATAATTGATGGAAAATTCTCAAGAATTTGGTTGTGAAAACTAAGAATCCTGAGAATGGGAATTCCGAGACTTTTGGTCAAATCTCTTGATTTATGGTTGAAAAATCTAAGAATCATGAGATATGGAATCCCAAGACATTTGGTCAATTCTCTAGATTTTAGTTGGAAAGCCTTAGAATTCTGAGATGAGTAATCCTAAGACATTTGGTCTAGGAACCCCAAGACACGAGTTTTTGAGAAACTTAACATGTGTGGGGATGTTTAATAAAACCAGCCCAATGTGGGGGATAGACGAAAACCTAAAAGTTCAACGACGATATGAATTTTGATAGGTACTTGAAGTGAAAAAGTAACCACGAGAGATTTGAATCAAGTTGATCAAGTCGGGAGGACTTTAACTCGAACCAAAAGGGTAAACTCGAAATCAAGTCGAGCAGTGCACTCAGACTTGAGTTGAGCAATAGACTTGAATGTGTTTCGAGCATAAAGACACTCAAGTTTGATTTGAGTAGTCTGAAAGTAAAGTACAGTTGTACTGAAGCTTGGCTTTAAAATGGGCATGAAATTGTGTGGAGTTGGTAAACTCACACTGCGCCCTAGTGAGAGTTAATCGAATCCTCGATTGATTGATACTGCATCGGTTGTGGTATTGGTCATGCGAGGAAGAATGATTAATTGAGATCGGAAAGTTTAGTTATCTCTAATTCCAAGGGAGTTGAAGGAATAAGAGAGACTTTCACGATAAAAGATCAATACATGAAGGTGTTTTGATTGTTGAAAGGATCAAGCCCTAAAAGAAATTTTATGGGTAAGAATCTAGTGTTCGATTCATTATTGAACACACGGACTTTTAGTAAGTTGGGTTTGTATATTAACGAAACCACTTACGTATGAGGTTATCTGTGACCATGATGTGAATACATAGAATCCTATGGGGAATGTGATTCACAATGTAGACATTTGCAAGGTCATTTGGTGATTGAAGGAAATTGCTAGAAATGATCAAGCGTTGTGGGGGAGCCTTTAAGTTGGCTGGCGATCTTTTAAATAAGATACCCCAAGAAGGAGAAAAATAAAGCTCCTCATAGAGCCATCCTAAAAGTTCTTTCGAATGTGTGGGTTGGCATATTGCGAATGTAGTAAAAGTAATACTTAAACAGTATCTTTACTAGATATGCACGATGTTGAAGTGATATCAATTTCTTGAAATTCACAAGAAATATTATGCAGAAACTAGAAATATATCTTGATGGAAAGTGTATTTTGTGGAAGTATCTGTTAAAGATCCTGATTTATCTTAAATGGACTTAAGAGTCAATAGATGAAATCATTAAGGATCAGGAATAAACCAACGAAGGAAACGAGATTCCATGAAATAATTTTTGTGGAAAGTGGTGATCAATAGAGAGATTGATCTACCATGAGTGCAAATCACTAGAGTACTAGTAGATTTGAACAATTAGTAAGTATATTTGTGTACTTGATGGGTGTTCTCTATACGTGAGAATGAGTCCAAGGGTGATGGTATTTGCTATCAAAGCTTTGTGAGAGCTAGAAGTACATCTAATGGACCTAAATGGTTATTTGGAGATTTAGATATTAAAATCTGAATGGAGCAAAATGATAAGCTCAATGCTCCTAAATGACCCATCATGTGACCAAACTAATTGTTGTTTAGCCAGTGATATTAAATCAATGAGTTTGATGAAGGCGGATATGCTAAGGGACACGAAAAATGACCATGTCATTTATGTCTTTGAATTAATGGTTTTCTCATTGATAGAAAAATTGATACGATGATTGAGTCTCTTGGAGATATGTCGTATTCAATGGAATGACTCTAAACATTATGAGTTACTTTTTTTGTAAAAGTGAGGTGTCTCTTAAGAAGAGAACTCAAGAGTCATTGATAGTCTGTTGTACTTATTAAAGTGCACATTAGACAATTCTTACAATGGATAGTAAGATGATACACGAGTAATCTAGAAAAGATCACTGGAAACAAGCTGTGTGTGAGACTCGTGGATATGGCTTGAGTTGTGTAGAGAAATGATTCTCTCTTGCTAGATTCGTAGAGGAATCTCTGTCCATTGTGTTGGAAAAAAAATTGGGAAAGATATACCCTAGGATGACCAAAGCACTTGTATGCTTATTGGTGTAGCGTAAAGCCATATCGGTGATGGTGTGTCTTGACAGAGACACTTTACCATTGGATGACTACTCTCTACGAGAATTATCGGTGTTGCCTACGTAAGGTCAATATGATAAGAGTTGTGATTCTTTGACGAAAGGATTGAATTAATTTCTTGACGAAGAAATTGAATCGAGAGTTAGTTGAGAACTCATCGAAAGGAATATGACTAAGTCCAATAAATGGTGGGTTACGTACGTGGACACCCAACCTATATGACTGGAGATCCCAAGATCTAGGTTCAAAGGGACAACTAAACTGCAAAGACCCATCGCGATCACTGTGGGGGTTTCATACCTCCTGTCTTATTCCTATGATGAAGAAACAGTGATGTGAATGGAGGTTAAGCATTAAATTGCTTTTCATGATTCAAGGCATCGAGTATGTAGTACTCGAAAGAGCACAATAGTTTGCGGAACTGCTCTTACGCCAAGAATCACCTATGTAAGCGAGAAGTGTGGCCGCTTCGAAAGGGAATTGTTGGGACGCAATTCTTTAGAAACCTTATAGAACTAGGCGTGTGCCATGGCCTGATTAATGGACACAACCGAGGAAAACGCAAGGGCTAGGAAAGATGTCTGTGGGAAGTGCATTGTCGTTCACACAAGCGGTAGGGGAAGTTCAAGGACATCGCGTCTACTTCCTAACCAGTGGGCTAAGTGTACTCTCTCAAGGGAAAGTTCAAAGGGTGACACCTACTTATCCTATGCAGCATCTATGCCGTCGAAATGAATCTATCACCAAGTCAAACTCTGTGTCTGACGTGATTGTTCTGATTCCTACATCAATATCTATTCATGTGGGGGATTGTTGGAAAATGATGGTTAAAAGGTTGAAATTCGTCAACTTTTTGGGCTTCGTTTAGAGTGGGACCCGAACGGATTTTGGGTCAATGGATGTCATTTTTGGGTTCTCCTCCGCGAGTACTATAAAATCGACTATTTAAACTCTCAAAATGGATCAAGGGTGAATGAGATATGAATGTTTTAATTTCACTCTTGAAAGAGGAAAAAAATGGGCGAAAATTGGCCCAGGTAATTTTCTTTGGACTATCCAAAATGCGTATGGATCGCATGGAAGTCTTATGAAGGCCCAACCGCATAGTATATACGGAATTACTTGTGTGTAATTCTTAAGAGATAAGAACAAAATACTTCCATATTTTGTGAGATATCTTGTCTTAAATAAATATGCGGTTTACCATGTTTAATATGATGAAGAATATTTGTACAAATATTTCTTCCTTTTCCAGCAGATA
Organism: Rubia yunnanensis; assembly: GCA_037428765.1. Classification (NCBI taxonomy): domain Eukaryota; kingdom Viridiplantae; phylum Streptophyta; class Magnoliopsida; order Gentianales; family Rubiaceae; genus Rubia; species Rubia yunnanensis. The sequence continues at coordinate 69,437,430 of CM075071.1, read as the reverse complement.
TGATTCGAGTATTCATGGAATGTCTCGGATTTGGTGAGTTGGTGATTGGAGAATATTCTTCTCTAATTACAGGAAATCAGAATATCATGTTTCCATGATTAGGGTCTCTTAGAGTAGTATAAATAGAGCCTCTAAGTCAGTCAGAAAATTGACACCATTTCTCAAGTCCCTCCATATTCTAAACTTGAGTCTTCTTTCTGTCTTTCTCGAAGTTTCCAGTTGATGCTCTGTCGAGGTGATAGTCCTTCGGGCCTTGCGTGAATCCGAGGTAACTCTTACTTGTTAATTGTTACCTTCGATGGTTTTATCCTAGGGAACGATGTCCACGACGGGACTCATTCGTTTCAAGGGCAGCGAGTGTTACTCGTGACTCCATCAATTTGTGATTACTTGAAACATGATTTATGCTTTGATTATTTGTAATTTAAGTTTTTCGATTGTATGCTTGAATAATTAATAAAAATTTATTATTCTTGCATATATTAATTGCTCGTTCAATTTTAATATTTAATTTTCGCATGATAAAATCAATATATGTCCAACATACCCCAACGAAAGTGCCCTCTCAGCGAAGAAATAGTTGTATCCGCTTTTGTTGGACTTTGGAAAATAAGGGTGACTCTTCTTCACTTTACACTTATTCTCCCGCTAACGCTAAATGCTGACCTTGAGGTTATATATTACCACAATAAATTAATATATTTACAAATTGAAACCAAACAATTTCAATAACATAGTTATCAAAAAAATGAAGCATGGTTATAAAGATTAGCTAACTAGTACAAACTACATACTCTGAACTAATGATTAATTAAAAGACGTATATTGTAAAATCAATATAAAAAGAAAGAAAGAAATAAAATAAACCTCTAAAGATGCACATATACGTGCACATTAGTTGCACAGTGCAGGTATTGAACGTTACCAAAGTCCAATAACTTACTGGAATGTTGATGGAAAATTTTATCTGTGGGCTAAACCAAATTATAAATAATATGAATAAGAATTGGATAAAAGTGTAATAATATTAGATTGAGTGGGTCTCCTGACAGGATGCCTGACCATAACGTTATGGACATACCACTTGTTTCTTATCTTATATAATGCATTTGTTAAATTTTATACAAAATTTGAATTTTTTAAAATTATTTTTTTGTATCATATATTTTTAAATTTTCACCTTCAAATATATATTATTACTTTTTTTAACTTATAAAATACAATATTTAAACTTTATAAAAAAATTACAACATTTAAGGGAAAAGCCTCTGTGGACTGCCCATAAGTTTATGAAAATGTCGCATTTCCTGACACTTTCTTATTAGATTTTGTAATGATATCATTGTGAATGTGATATCCCGTCTCAGTTTGTGTAGATGTGCGAATAATTTTCTGATAAGAAATATTGTTTTTGTCACAGAAGTTCTGCGATTTTCATCTTTTCAATCAAAACATCGTGGGCACAACGTAGCTAGAGGCTCGTCATCAGCTGAAAAAGCCACTCCTAATGTGACCAGTAGCATCGGTGCATGAAGGTTCGACCTCCTGTTTCTAAATCTACTTAGATAAGACATACAATGAGCATGCATAATGTTAAGTCATTTGCATATATCTCCTTTGAAAAAACAATTTTTAATTCATTCCCGACACATGATGCACCTCCAAGCACCTTTTTAATTGTTCTAGCTATGAATTTTAAAATGCCAGAGCTGAGTAACATTATTGTTTCTATAGATCATTATGCCGGTATATTTTCTATCGGAACCAAATAAGATAAATTAACACGTTGTTTATAAGATCATTATGGTGTTTGATAACGCATGGACCATAAAGTCCAATAACAGGTAAAGGCCCGGGCCCACGTAAGAAGGTAGGAGGTTGAAAATGGGACTGTCAAGTGGCTGATGGGACCTGACGTACGGAAGATGTCCCATCAGCCACCAAAATGCATAAAACAAAGAGTACGCACGATTGGAAAGTTAACTTACAATCCAAACTACTATTCATGACTGATCGGAGCGTCAAAGCAGGCATAGCCCTGTGTCTGCCTGCCTAACCTTAGTCAGCCTGTTTTGCAGGTCCAGAAGTACACTGGACTCAAGGAGATCATCTGTGGGTGAAGGTACAAATTTTGGTATTAACATTAGCGCCGTCTGTAGGGATCGCTATACTTCTTTCAAGCATCCGTGCAGCTCAGACGACATGCAGGCACAACCAATAGGAAATCTGTTCAACCAAGTGACGACGGGATGTGATGCACCTGGAGGAGGACTCAACCCAGACCTCAACGGAGCTGGCAAACAGCTCAGAGGTACTTCAGGCGCCCCTAGCATCCCAGAATGAAATGCTAAGGAGAATGAAAAGCTTGGAGGACCGCCAGAACTGTGAGACGAAGAGAAGGAGCATAGACCTGCATCTAATGCAGTTATTCCCCGAGCAGGAGGTGGAGAGTGAGGATCCCAGTATTCAACCCAATCATAAAACAAATTTGTGGCTCTTCTTCCTGCCTTATTATTCCACATCGGTTGGGGCTGTCTGAGTATCCCTCGATAAAGACTCAGGATTTGTGTTGGTGACCTATTCATGGGCATGTACCTCTCAAAATTAGGTCTTGTTACTTCCATTGGTTTCTTTCCTCGAGGGTTATTACCCCTTCCTGGCTTATCAGTCAAGCTTTCCTTCTTCCTTTTCGTGGCTTCTTCAACTTTTGAATACTGCTAGACAACTTCTTGAAGTTTTTGCAATGTTCAAGGGACATTGGTGTTCAACTTTTTGTAAAACTCTATATCATGCATCCCTAACAGGTATCCTTGGATTACTTTGTTCTCCGTGGTTTCCATCACCCCTAAACTATCATCCACACAACGATGATAAAAAACCACACATTCCTATAAGTTTTAGGAATGTGCTGATATAACTCTACAAGTTTTAGGAATGTGCTGATATAACCCTACAAGTTTTAGGATTGTGCTGATATAACCCTAACCGTTTTCATAATGTGCTGATATAACCTTACCTGTTACAGGGGCGATCCGACGGGTGGCAGTCTTAATGTAGTTCGGTGGTGGTTATGCGGTGGTCCGGCGAACTATGAGGGTAAAATTGTCACCTAATTTTAGATTTTTTCCAAGCAGTACTTTGGTCAATTTACATAAAGTCAAGGTTGGAAAATCCAAGTTAATGCCGAAAATGGGGTCTGGGGGACATATTGACATTTTCATAATTAGATAGGGTTGTTTTTGCACTAAAAATTATCTCTGGATTATATTGACACTTACTCAAGTAGGTAGAGTTATATTGACACTTGTCCCTTAAAAAATGTTTAAGATTCCTTCACGCCTCTAAGCACCTTTTTAATAATAATTCTGAGACTGGCTAGAAATTTTAATAATACCGGAAAAAGAAGAAGAGATAATATGGCCGGAGCCAGGGCCAGGACTACCATGGTGCGTAGTAGGGCTCCAGCCCTACCAGAGATTCCGGCGCCATGGTAGTAGTGGTCAATTGCACTTCTCGGCGGGAGTTCTACTGTTCTGGCTTTGATTTCCATTTTTCCGCCCAGAAAAATGGAGAAGAAGGCTTTGATTTCAGTCGGAGAAGAAGGCTGAATGCCTTTTTTTTCGGCCCCTATTTCATCAAAACGACATCATTTTGGCTCAAGTTGAACGACGTCGTTTTGATTAGTACAGACGAAATTTTTGTTTGAAATTCAAATTTGAGTATTTGGATTGAGCCAAAAATGCAAGACCAAAAAAATCAAACATTTAACCTTTGCCAAAAATGCATCAACTCCGCTTCCAGCTCTGCTCCGGTTGTCCAGCCTCCAGCTCTGGACGGCGCCACCATCCCACCACCGGCCGAAGACTTCTGGTTGATCAGCCCCACCTGAAAAAAGGTTCTGCCGCTGGCCGGAGCATTTCCGTTATTTATAAGATCATTATGGTATTGATTCAAATATTTACCAACAATCGTTAGTTAATTGAGTACTTCTTTAATAGAAAATTTTTCCTAACATACAAATTTTTTCTAACTGTTAAGGAATTAGAATTAGATTTGTATTCTTACCATAATTGTAGATGTAATTGTATTCTATTACCTTTTCCTAGCTTGTATAGGTATCATGTACTACTATATAATGTATCCTGATATCATGAATACAAACACACATTATTACCCTTATTTTCTACATGGTATTAGAGCCTAAAATTATGAAACCTTAAATAGAAAATTTTCTGCTGCATTAAATCTTTCCGATCTGCCGCCGTCGCACACCACGTGCTGCTGCTCTCGCCGCCACGCACCGTCCGCCGCTGCTACACGTCTGCCACCATCTGACGTCCACCTTCATGCGCCACCGCTTGTCTTGCGCCGGTGTGTCCTGTTAATCCGATCTATCGCTGGCTATTGTACCTGCTCCTGATCTGTACCTGATTTTACAATATGCATGGCTCTGAAGAACAGACCCATTTTTATGCTCATGAGGGTTCGAAGCTTCAGGATATGAGTGGTTATGATGTGATTACATCTTTACTTCAGTAACTGCAGTTGTAATCTGGCCCTCGTACTACTTTACCTATTGGTCGTATGTTGACCTATCCTTACTTTATTGGTTCTGGCGATGGTCCAGGTTTACAACTTATACCGACCATGCTGAAAGGTCAAGAAAATTATATTGAATGGTCTGATGTGATTTGTCGCGCATTCCTTGCTAAGCACAAGATTGGGTTCATTGATGGATCCATTACCAAACCCCATGATGGTCATCCTGATACTGCTGATTAGCCTGGGGTTAATGCTACTCTTGTCTGCTAGATCTTGCAAACCCTGGATCTGGTATTGAAATTTTCTACAAGTTCGTTTGCCACAGTTAAGGATCTGTGGGATGACCTAACGGCACGATTTATTCTCGCCGATGGTATGAAGCTTTTACAGATGCAAGAAGCCATTCAAAGTTGCAGGCAAAACGGTCAGCCCATCGACATCTACTTTGCCAAACTGAAGAAGTTGTTTGCAGATTATCACTGCATGCGACCTCCCCTGATTTGTACCTATGAAGATTGCAAGGCATTATGCCAATGCAAACTTGCTGTGAAAGTCTTCCAAGAGAGAGAGAAGGATTTGATCTACCAATTCATCTCTGGCCTCGACGAAGATTTTCACACCTTGCGATCCTACGTTATGAGCATTGATCCAATGCCATCTATCATGAAAGTGTATGCCCTTGTTGCTCATGAGGAGAATCATAGAGCTGTCATTCGAGCTCGCGAGCCTTCTTCTAACTCCATGGCGTATGCTGCCCGACGTTCACGACCTGCAAGTTCTTCGCCAGTTGTTCTTTCTACAGCCGACCGCAAGAATCTTGTTTGTACCCATTGTCGTCGTTAGGGTCATGATAAAGATACATGTTTCCAGTTACATGGTGTACCAGGCTGGTTCAAGAAGAGCAAGAAATTGGTGCCACCTTCCCGTCCCTCAGTCACCGCCGCCGGTACCGGGGGCGCCACAGATCTCCCTCTCCCACCGCCGTTCACCGGAGCTGCCTTGTCGCCGCCTAGTCTAGTGGCGGCGGCTTCCTCCGACAGTGTACCTGCAAGCTCCAATTTTGGCCCTGCTCTGTCCGATGACCAATGGAGCACGACCATGCACTTTTTTAATCAGTTTAATTCTCTTACTGGCGATGAGTCTGGTAAGCATACTTTACCATGGATACTTGATTCGGGAGCCTCATATCATATGACCGGTGACAAAGGTTCTCTTACTGATCTTACTACTACAATTGATGCTGTGAATGTTTTTCTTCCTGATGGCTCGGTGTTCTCCGCTACTCAATATGGATATATTTTTTTGGTGGTTTTATTCTACCACTTGTTTTATATATACCTACATTGCGATGGAACTTACTGTCATGCTCTAGATTGTTATCTACCCTGAACTGTCTAGCTTTGTTTACTGAAAGTTATTGCATTTTACAGACAATCAGAATGAGGAGAGTGATTGGCGTGGGTGAACAGAAAGGGGGGATGTTTTGGCTTCATCTACTAGATGCTCGTGTTCACCGTCCTATCCTGCAGTCTATTCCTACAGTTGCTTCATTATCTTCTTCCGATTTATGGCATCAGTGTTTTGGTCATCCATCTTCCACGGTGTTGTCTTCTATTTCTTCTGGCATTACTAAACATTCTGTACCCTTTTCTATATGTTATAGAGCAAAATAGACTAGACATAGTTTTCAATTAAGTTCTACAAATGCTACTGCATTCTTTCAATTAATTCATGGTGATGTTTGGGGACCTTATAGAACACCATCTTCTAGTGGTGCATTTTATTTTTTGACCATAGTAGATGATTATTCCCGAGCTGTTTGGGTTTATTTGTTAGTAGCTAAATCTGAAGTAGCTTCTAGATTTTTAGAATTTAGTGCCTTAGTGAAGAACCAGTGGGGCCGAACAATTCAACGAGTTTGGGCTGATAACGACACTGATTTTTGCCTCTGTAATCTCACTTTACTGCATCTGGGATCATTTTTGAGACATCTATGGTTGATACTCCACAACAGAATGATCGAGTTGAAAGAAAGCATCGTCATTTACTCAATGTGGCGCGTGCTTTACGGTTCCAAGCCAGTCTTCCTATTGAATTTTGGGGAGAATGTGTTCTTACTGCTGCCTACCTGATTAACTGAACACCAACTCAGCTTTTCAACGGTCGTACTCCCTTTGAGTTGCTCTATGGGCAAGCTCCAAATTATTCATCATTACGGGTTTTTGGATGCTTGTGTTTTGCTGCTCATGTTCCCAAATATCGTGACAAGTTTGTACCACGAAGTCGGTGGTGTCTGTTCCTTGGTTATCCTGCCGGAAAGAAAGGCTATCGCCTTTTTGACTTGGAGTCCCGAGTGATCTTTAACAGTCAGGATGCTGATTTCTTTGAAAACAGTTCCCGTACTCTGCAACTTCGACGTCTGCTTTATCCGATGACCCTGGCGGCCACACCACCGCCGGATTCCTCCTCTTATTACCCTTATTTTCTACACTAACATACAAAATGTTCTGATTTTTTTTCGTGTATTCACTATCCACTATTTTAGGGATTGGTTGTTCCTGAATTTAATTTAGAATATGTTTTACATCATAGTTTAACGACTTTGAGAAATAAGCTTATCGGATTTCGAAGGTAAGATATAATATGTCATTTAGCAATACTCTTATGTTAGTTGTGTGATTCCATCTCTTGAAAGGCTTTCTATAAATCATGGAAACACCAAAGTTTAAAGTGCAAATTAGAAAAAATGAAGATAAAATTTTTGGGTTGCATGAATCGGATTATAAACTTTATAACTATTACACATTGCGTAATAATTTTTTTATATTACAACTAAAAGATTTTAATTAAAATAATGAAAGGATAAAAGATAAAAATAATAAAATAAATTTTTTTATATCTTTTTAATTAAAATAATAAAAAGATTTTAATTTTTTATATCATTTTAATTAAAATAATAAAAAGATAAAAGATTTTAATTGCACTATTAAAATTACTATGCAACGTGCAGTATTTATAAAATTTATGACCCAATTAATGCAATTCAAAAATTTTATCTTCATTTATTCTAGTTTATAGTTTAGACATTAATTTTTCCATGAATTATCTTTCAAGAGACAAACTCAAAAAAATAAAATAAATAAAGAAGCCATTTATGGAACCAACGGACTACACTAAACAAGAGTGTAATTGAGAGGTCAATGGAAGGACTAAAATACCGAGATATTGGCATGCTTCCTTTACAAACATTTAAATCAATCACATTCGTGTAAAAGTCATCAAATTTGAAGAATGGTTCGTGTAGAAGTATGTCATTCACTAGAAAATATGTATATAGGCAACGATATAACTGTACCCGTGCCAAAATATCAGTGCTAAAAATATCATTAGCACCGATATAAACATTTGAACAAAGATGTATCAGTGCCTTTTTAGCACTTATATTCAAAATTTTGAGCACCGGTAATGCACATATCGGTGCATATAATCTATTATATGGACAAAATCACGCGACAAGTAGGAAATTTTTAGCATCGATTTGATTTTTCGTTGTAGCACCGGTAAAGGAACAAGTGTTATAAGTACAAAACTAAAATTTGGGCAATAGTGCAATTTCAGCATTTTGCTGTACAAGATTTTTGTTTTCAATTTTGAGAATGTTCCATCTATCCAATCATGTCCAAATCGCATAGTTGTGAACTTGAATTATGAAATTTCAATATGGAATGCCAATTTTGGTTTTCGACAATTCCAAGATTCTTGGAGGGACCTAAGTGCAAAAGGCAAAAAGTTCACTCGGGCATCCAAATTAAAATCCACTTGAATGTAGTGCTACATTTTGAATCTGTAAAGTATATGCCAAGACATAATAAAAAAAATCTATTGATATTTCTTGAGAAAACATTACCAATAATCCACCTTGTTAGAACTTCCTAACTTCTTAGTCATCTATAGTAAGATACTAAAACGCATGTACTAGCACTCATAAATTTTCACTAAAAAGTTACTTTTCTATTTCTAACCTTCAATTAACCCAATAAGACCGGATATGAAATAAATTCGATTAAAAAACGACAGTGTAACACAATTTTGGGCAATAGTTCAATTTTAGTATAGTTACATACAAATCCATTTCGGGGACCCGACATACACAATTTATATACATGGGAAGGACAAAATGTACAATTGATTGCTTATCAGTCCAATTACTTAAATACATAAACCGAAAAAACAATCCAACGTTACTAGTTAGTGGATAAAAAGTGTGGAGGGAAATTCTGAATTTTAGAATGTTTAAAATTAGCACCGGTATGAAAGATACCGGTGCTAAATACTTAGATATATGTCCAGGCAACTGCGTTACCTTGTATTAGCACTGGTTTGAATGATTGTAGCATCGGTTTTGGTGCCGGTACATGGTACGTAGAAATCTTTTTTCTTCTCCCCTATCTGTTTCTAAATTTTTTTTGAAAGCAGTCTCGGGCAATTGCGTTAACGTATATTAGCACCGGTTGTGTTTATTTTAGAACCAATTTCCTTACTGATGTTTGGAACTTAGAAAAATTTTATTATGTTTTGCTCTCGGGTTCCAAAAATTACAAAAAAAATTCCATTCAAAGCAACTCGGAGCAGCTGCGTTAAATACCATAGGCATCGGTATTGTGCATTTATTACCAATGCTAATATGACGACTAGATCTGAACCATTCATATTTCTCCTTCATTAAATCTCAACCATTAAAATTTTATTGCTACCTATAAAAACCCTAAAAACCCATTTTCTTTCCCACCATGAAACCCCCTTCATCCCTCCCACACTTCTCTGAAACTGCCATCCATTTCCCCTCCTCCTTATCTTTGCCACTCATTTCTTGACCTCTTCATCCCCTCTATTCCATTTTGCAATGACCTAGCTCCAAGGCCGACGACATCACCGCCGCCGAGGTCGACGACCTGGTGCAACCGTTGATGGAGGGCAGCCGCTCATCGACATCTTGTGCAGGTAAACAATTTGTGCTTTTGAACCCATCACTTTTTTATTGTGATTACATTGCGATTTTTGTAATAAGCCACCTCTTGTTTCTTTTTGGGTTGTGCGATGTTTTTTGCTTGTTGTGATGAAATTGAAAGTGTATTAGTATATGTTTTTTTGCTTGTTGTGATGAAATTGAAAGTGTATTAGTATACACACACACACAGTTCCTTGTGTATTGTTTGATTGTTAGATTTTTTTTGGCTATGAAATAATTCTGACATATAGATAATTGTGTCATGTTTAGGGGTTTGTGATAATTAGATTTTAAATTGTAGATTGGTACTGTGTTATTTTAAATTATAGAATTTGTAGCCTGTGGTATATAAACTGTAGATTGGTACTATGTGATTTTAAATTGTATAATATGTACCCTGTGGTATAAACTGTGATTTTCTATGTAACAATGTTCAAACTAGATTAAGGTTTTTTTAGATTAAGTTTTGTTCTACATTTTATTTGATAATTTATAGGTGAAGTTAAAAATGCTGAGATGTTGCGGCCTAACAGTGCCGAGGAAACTTGGAGTGTTTGACCTGGATTGTCTATATAAACACTCCATGTTTCCTCTATCCTGTAAAGCTACTTCATTTTGATATTTTAAATGAATAACCATTAGTTATAGGGCACGACATTTGTTGCCTATGTATTTCCCTATGACTATGTATAGCTTCTTCCTTTACAAAAAGTGTTGTAATATTTGTACCCTTTGATTTAATCAGTTATAGTTGATGTTTAAACTGTTGAGATACTGCAGTCTACCAGGGCCACCAAAACTCGGAGTGTTTGAAATGGTTTGTTTAGCCATGGGATGAGAACCACAAGTCTAAATGTTTAGATGAGAACCATGGGATAAGAACCACAAGTACAAATTTTCAGATGAGAACCATGGGATGAGAACCATCGCTGACGGGAACTTCGCCGGTCGATTGTCGGAATGTGGCCGGAATGTGGATGGAATTTGGTCGGCCGGTCACCGGACCACCACTTGCCGCCGCCAGACCACCACTTGTCGTTGTTGCCCAACCACCACTAATAAATCTTGTGTTTTCAAAATTTAAAATAAAACTTTTAACTAAACTTTATTTCTAATTTTATTTTAAATACACTTTATATTTATAAGGTATTAATACAGGCCGTATACAGTAAAATACATGGCATGAAATAGCAATCTACAAAAAGAGGAAAAGAAAATGTCCTGTCAAATGGCTGCACTTGTCGTTTTTTTATTTGGCCCTCACCTCCCCACATACAAATCCCCCACATTAAAAATATTTATGCAAACCATCCATCATGATGTATAAAACATGTCAAAGTATATCACATTCTTTTGTCCAGTGGTGAGCAAAAAAAGACACACCTACTCGATTCATTCGTTAGTATGATTAATCACCCAAAAAAAGGCAAAGAAAATGTTTGCTTTATGATTCACTTTTGCTAAACGAATAATGTGATTTTTATGTAAATATACCTTATTTGCATGTTGTATGCACGCACATGCACACAAACTTCACACCCAGTGCATGTTTGTTAAATTATCATTGCAGAGTTTTAATTTATTTTAGATTATATTAATAATATTAATTCTGAAATTTCTTGTTTAATCTTTTTTGTGCGATTTATTAAAATAGTGTTTTCTTCAACTTTTTCTTTTTTGGTGTGAGTGTCTGATGAGAGAATTTATTACCGAACAAGTACTCAACCACAACACTCCATCTCATTGATGAGAGAATTAGATCAGACGTAAGTGATAGATCAACATCTCATGCGAGTAGAATTGTACATGAAACATTCAAAGGTTTGGCAGGTTGTTTGTTTTTTTTAAGTACGCAAAAACAAAAAACTTTGTTCAATCAAGGAAAAAAAAGATTCAGGGGGCTACAGAACAATGGATAGATCAAGATGCAAGTGTTCATATCCTGGTGTTTATCCCTCCTTTGCATCGCATGTTGATTTCTCAATAGCTCCATTTCGTATTGATTGGGGTTTACTCTCAATTGGAAGGTTTTTTTGCTGGCGAATGTTTCTTCTTGGTGTGGAAAATTCATCGGTCATGGGTTCTTTGATAAATGAGCACCCACTTCCTTCTCTAACCCAATGCAAGTCTTGATACTGGCACCAATGCCTCATTTTTCGTAGCGCTTGATGTTAGTAGATTAGCAATTGAGCATGCAGCAGTAAAATAACTCAAGTTTAAAAGAAGATAATCAATCTCAAAAGATGGTCATGATATAGATCATCCCATAAGTTTGGCCATGTAGCATAATCCCCGAAACTCAAAGGAAAGGGATCATTCTCTAAGATTTCAGGCTCAACAACTCATATCACAAGCTTCCAAGATTTGAATTAACAAATTATTTCATCTTGGAAATTAGTAGATGCCCAGCCAAAGATAACTAACACGTGGGGTGGAGATTACTAACTTTGGAAACACATCTCACAACACAAACTTTAAATTTAGGATTAATCTAGCTTCTTTTGGAGGCAACTATGTTGTCTCACCCATTTGTGGCTTCAGACTGAATGTATTCCATTTCTTTTTAAGGGTTGGGACCCAAATAAGAAAAAAAAACCTTCAAAGGTTTTCATCTAGTTTGACGGCAATCATGAAACGTGTTTGGGCCGAGAGAATGAGAAGTATAATAAATTAAACATAAATTTCTCCGACATTCACATACCTAATATATATATATATACATATATTTACATTCATGAAAATAATTCTATGTACCCTAGGTTTTTGAAGATTGAGAAAATGTTTGCGTTATGCACATACATGCACGGTACCTGCACGATACTAGACTCCCAATACATGCACGCATACTAGACACCAATTTCTCTATTTTTTTTAAACTCTTGTAGATTCTTCATAATTTTGCTTAGGGCACTTATTTCTGGTGGTCATAGAGCTCATCTTTCCATTCCTCAAGAAATTTATCCTTCAAATTAAGCTTTTCTTCAACCTTTTCTTTTTGGATGTGAGCGTGTGCTGCAAACCACTCATTCTTCCTTTACACCAAGCTCATCGTTTGTCTTTAAAACTTTTTCCTTTCACTTTCCATCTTCCACAATAAATTCCTCTTTCATTTTGAGGAAGTATTACTTCTCTCTACTCCATCACTACCAGCGAATTTACTATCTGAGAGTTGAAGTCTGTTCTTTTTCAGAAATAGGTGTGTGACAAATTAGGATTCATGGATCTCCTCAGCTGCTCTTTCTCTTTTATGATTTTATATGTCTTTGTGTGGATGTGTGAATAGTTTTTTGATAAGATTTATATCTTTTTTTGTCATAGAAACTTTACGATCATCATCTTTTTAATCAAAACATCATGGGCACAATACACCTGAAGGCTTGTCATTAGCTGAAAAAGCCACCCAAAGAGACCTGCAGTATCTGTGCCTCAAGGTTCGACCTCCTGTTTCTCAAGCTACTTAGATAAGACATATAATGAGAATGCACCATGTTAAGTCATTTGCATGTAACTAGGATTCAACACTTCATGCATTCGACTTTCCATGTTGAACTAATCAAAATGGCGTTTTCAATATGGTTTTTACATTAAAATATGATACTTCCTCGTCCCATTCAAATGTGCACACTTTTTTGGTCAACTTTCTCAGGTCATATTTGACCAACGATAACTTTAGTTACGTATATCAATAATGTGTTAAAATTTGATATTTAAAAAATATATCATGCAGAAAATCCAACAATATCTCACATGATGATATTGGTGTCTATATCCTAGTTGAAATTTATGGTCAAACATGTCTTGAGAAAGTTGACCAAAAAGTGTGCAGATTTGGCTGGATTGGAGGGAGTACTACATCAGCTTATATAAAATATTGAGTCAAAAGCAAATCGAAAGTTTATTTTGAAACAGAAGAAATATGTAGTTACTCACATATAAATAAATGGATAAATGCTTAAACGTGCACGTGCACCAAAGGTGCGTGCTTAAGTCAATTAATCAAAGGGATATGCAGGATAATATTATCCCAAAGCTTCTGTAACTTTCCCGATCTTTCCAAAAGTCTCTCTTCAAAGATTATTACAGAGTTTCCAAAGTCTTCCCGAACAAGAAAGTTTATGGTTGATACCGACTTTGTACATAAGTGGCATTCATATTCATATATACCTGATGTGACACTAGGATTGGTATATATGGATAAGGGGGATCGGGATTGATGAAATTTTATTTGCTTTATTTAATTAAAGTATTTCGTTTCCTTCTCTTGATCAGGTAATCTAGTTTGCTTTCTTTTACTAAGGCATTTTCCTTTTTTGTAGTAGATTTAGTTTCTTTTCCCCTCTTTATTAGGAGATTTAATTTCCTTTTCCTCTTTTCATTAGGAGATTTAGTTCCTTTTCCCCCTTTTTATTAGGAGATTTAGTTCTCTATAAATAGTGGAAACCTTGTTATGTAAAATTTTCATTCTTGTTTTGATTAATAAAAGTCAATTTTGGTTGAAAACCCTAGCATTTCATCTTTCATATTGACATAATCGGAATAATCAAAAAAGATTCGCAAGCAAGAATCCTAGGTTTTTGTTCTGGAATCCACCATAGAAAATATTCTTAAAAAGTATTATTATGTCAGATAAAATCTCTGCAAAATATAAGAGGTATTTAAATACTATGATGAAACCCTGGAATAATAAAAAAAAGGAGATTTAGAATAAATTTTGAAATAAAATGAAAATCGAAAAACACTAATAAATAGTAAATTGTTGTTTTGAGACCTTAAACAACCTCAAATGGAAAAATGGACCCCAAGTAACCGTGTAACAGTGACTTTGGTCTACTCATTGAGACAGTTCAAATGCATCTAGCCTTCCATGAGTCTGACTCTGAATGTAAAAGTTACGTTCAAAACCGTACCGAACCTTAACGGCAATCCATCGGTTCTTCAATCTTTGCCGCCACACACCCTGCATCACATATATTACGTTCACCATCGATAACATTCATGCACATTCCATACACTCTTGTACTTTTTTTGTTTAAATGATTGCGATTCAGACACTTTGTTTTCATAGTTTTTGATTATAAAGAAATCTTTAATAATTCTATCTCCGACTTTATTTTTTTATGGAGAATAATCATCTTTTTGAAAAAAAAAGTCACAATACAGAGAATACAAATGTCCATAGGAAGGGTATAAACAAAGGCTGAGTGTTCTTGACTGTGCATCTCTCTAGTAATATAGATCAAAAATCACCAAAAGGATTTTGTCAACTTAAAATAGTGTTCCTTCTTAAGCCAATCACAGTAATAAGAATTAGATTAAACATACAAAAATAACTCATCCACACTTCTGACCAACTTTAAGACAGTCTGGTCAGTCTCCATTCAACCTGTTCCGATCTTTTCAATCTTAAGATGAAGCGGTGAGCTAATGATTTAGTGGATGAGTTAAGATGGAAGGGTGAGGTTGCCTAAGGAATTGGTAGGTTCAAATAAAATGGTGGTCTTGTAACGTATCAAGTGCAGTGATCTATGCTTCCCCGTCATGATCTACAAAACATTACACAGTATGCCGCATTCATTAGTTAGTACGATTAATCACCCAAAAGAAAGGAAATGAAAATGCCCAGTTTCATTCATCATACATATCCGTTCAAATATAGTTACGTGCATGTTTAGGTTATTTATGGCCCTTGAAAAGAACAAGAATAGATTATTGAAAAAATACATATTTGTGCATATAGAGCATGTTACATACAAGTTTAGCCTTGACAATGATACACAACACAATCATGCATTGTTTTTGCTTCCAGATGTTAAAAGCCCCAAAGTGTGGATTCATGGATATCATCAAGCTGCCCTTTCTCTTTAACTATTTTGGCTACACCGCACATTGCGCGGTGAGCTTGATAACAAACTATAGATGTGCTCTCGAGTGCTCTCGAATGCTGGATGTCCATCCTCTTGAGTGCTGGATGTCTATCCTCGAGGAGTGGTTGGTTAACCCTTCGAGTGCTGGATCTTTAACCCTCAAGGGGGTAGTTGGTTAACCCTTCGAGTGCTGGATGTCTATCCTCTGGAAGGGTGGCCCTTCAAGTGCTGGAGATATAATTTCTCGAGGGGTGGATGTTTAACTCCTCGAATCGTGGTTTGAAGATGACGTGGATGTAACCTCGAATACTGGATGTCTAGATTAGATCCTCCATCCCTTCGAGGGCCGAGAACTCGACCCCTCCCCCCCCCGAGGACCGAATATTCCATCCCTTCGAGGATCCCCCATCTACCCCTCGAGACTTCCACATGTCGAACCATTGGTACACACATGCTAAGTATCTATCACTTGAATCCTCAATGTCCCCAACCCTCCACCTAAAACTTAACCTCTCAAGTAGGTACCTCTCGAACATGTCCAATGGAACCCCTCCCTTCGATGACAGAAGACTCCATCCCTTCGAGGGCAGAGACCTCGACCCCTTCGAGGACAGAAGAGTCCATCCCTTCGAGGGCAGAGACCTCGACCCTGTCAAGGACAGAAGACTCCATCCCTTTGAGGGCTAAGAACTCAACCCCTTGAGGCAGAAGACTCCATCCCTTCGAGTCCGAGAACCACCCCTTCAAGGATCCCCCATCCACCCCTCGACACTTCCACCTATCGAGCCATTGGCACACGCACGGTAAGTATCCATCACTCGAATCATCAATGTCTCGAACCCCTCCACCTGAAACTTAACCTCTCGAGTAGGTACCTCTCGAACATTTCCAATGAAACCCCTCCCTTCGAGGACAGAAGACTTCATCCCTTCGAGGGCAGAGACCTCGACCCCTTCAAGGACAGAAGAGTTCATCCCTTAAAGGGCCGAGAACTCAACCCCTTCGAGGACAGAAGACTCCATCCCTTCGAGGGCTGAGAAATCAACCCCTGGAGGATAGAAGACTCCATCTCTTCGAGGGCAGAGAGGTGGACTCGTTCGAGGACAGAAGAATCCATCCCTTCGAGGGCCGAGAACTCAACTTATTCGAGGACAGAAGACTTCATCCCTTCGAGGGCCGTGACCTCGACCCCTTCGAGGACAGAAGACTCCATCCCTTCGAGGGCCGAGAACTTAACCCCTTCGAGGATAGAAGATTCCATCCCTTCGACGGCTGAGGCCTCGGCCCCTTCAAGGACAGAAGACTCCATCCCTTCGAGGGTAAAGAACTCAACCTCTTTAAGGATAGAAGACTCCATCCCTTCGAGGACAGAAGCCTCCATCCCTTTGAGGGCCTAGAACTCGACTCCTTCGAGGATTGAAGATTCCATCCCTTCGAGGGCCGAGAACCACCCCTTCGAGGATCCCCCATTTACCCCTTGAGACTTCCACCTGTTGAGCCATTGGCACATGCACTCTAAGTATCCATCGCTCGAATCCTCAATGTCTCAAACCCCTCCATCTGAAACTTAACCTCTCGAGTAGGAACCTCTAAAAATGTCCAATGGAACCTCTCCCTACGTGGACAAAAGACTCCATCCCCTCAACGACAGAGGCATCGACCCCTTCGAGCACAGAAGACTTCATCCCTTTGAGGGCCGAGAACATGACCCCTTCGACGACAAAAGGCTCAATCCCTTTGAGGGCCGAGACCTCGACCCCCTTCGAGGACAGAAGTCTCCATCCCTTCGAGGGGCTACAACTCAAACCCTTTGAGGATAGAATATTCCAACCCTTCGAGGATCCCCCATCTACCCCTCGAGTCTTTCACCTATCGAGCCATTGGCACACGCACGCTAAGTATCCATCACTCTAATCCTCAATGACTCGAACCCCTCCACCTGAAACTTAACCTCTCAAGTAGGTACCTCTAAAAAATGTCCAATGGAACCCCTCCCTTTGAGGACAGAAGACTCCATCCCTTTGAGGGCAGAGACCTCGGCCCCTTCGAGGACAGAAGAATCCATCCCTTCGAGGGCCGAGAACTCAAACCCTTCAAGGACAGAAGACTCCATCCCTTCGTGGGCCGAGAACTCAACCCCTGGAACCAGAAGACTCCATCCTATTGAGGGCCGAGAATTCAACCACTTCGAGGATAAAAGGCTCCAGCCCTTTGAGGGCCCAGAGCTCGACCCCTTCGAGGACCGAGAACTCAACCCCTTAAAGGATCCCCCATCTACCCCTTTGAGGATCCCAAATCAACCCCTCGAGTCTTCCACCTGTCAAGCCTTTGGCACACGCACGCTAAGTATTCATCACTCGAATCTTCAATGTCTCAAACCCCTCTACCCGATACTTAACCTCTAGAGTAGGTACCTATCGAACAAGTTCAATGGAACCCCTCCCTTTGAGGATAGAAGCTCAATCCCTTCGAGGGCCGACACCTAAACCCCATCTCCACCTGAAACATAACTGCTCGAATGGGTTCCTCTCGAATCGGTACATCTCGAATAAGTATATTTTGAATTGATTGAATGGAACACCTCCACCTCAAAAATAATCTCTCAAATGGGAACCTCTCGGCCGAGAACTCAACCCCTTCGAGGACAGAAAGTTCCAGCCCTTAGAGGGCCGACAGCTCGACCCCATCGAGGGCTGACAACTCAACCCCTTCAAGGGTCCACTACTACCCCTTCGAGGATACCTATTCTACCCCTCACGTCGTCGACCTGTCAAGCCTTTGGCATACACACGCTAAGTATCCATCACTCGAATCCTCAATGTCTCAAACCTCTCCACCTGAAACTTAACATCCAGAGTAGGTACCTCTCGAATATGTCCAATGGAACCACTCCCTTCGAGGGCCGAGACCTCGACCCCTTCGAGGACAGAAGACTCCATTCCTTCGAGGGCCTAGAATGCAACCCCTTCGAGAACAAGAGCTCAATCCCTTCGAGGGGCGAGACCTCGACCCTTTCGAGGACAGAAGACTCAATCCCTTTGAGGGCCGACACCTCGACCCCATCTCCACCTGAAACTTAACCTCTCGAATCGTTTCCTTTCGAATCGGGACGTCTCGAATATGAACATTTCGAACGGATCGAATGGAACCCCTCCACCTCAAACATAACCTCTTGAATGGGCACCTCTCGGTCGAGAACTCAACCCCTTTGAGGACGGAAGTCTCCAGCCCTTCGAGGGCCGAGAGCTTGACCCCTTCGAGGACAGAAAAATCCCTCCTTTCAAGGGCCGAGAACTCAACCCCTTCAAGGATCCACATCTACCCCTTCGAGGATCCCCCATCTACCCCTCGAGTCTTCCACCTGTTGAGCCTTTGGCACACGCAGGCTAAGTATCCATCACTCGAATCCTCAATGTCTCGAACCCCTCCACCTGAAACTTAACCTCTCAAGTAGGTACCTCTTGAACATGTCCAATGGAACCCCTTCCTTCGAGGGTCAAGACCTCAACCCCTTCAAGGACCGAAGCATCATCCATTTGAGAGACAACACCTCGACCCCATCTACACCTGAAACTTAACCTCTCCAATAGGTTCCTCTCGAATCGGTACGTCTCGAATACGTAAATTTTGAATGGATAGAATGGAACCCCACCACCTCAAACATAACCTCTCGAATGGGTACCTATCGGCCGAGAACTCAACCCCCTTGAGGACAGAAAGCTCCAGCCCTTCGAGGGCCGAGAGCTCGACCCCTTCGAGGACTGAGAACTCAACCCCTTAAAGGATCCACCATCTACCCCTTTGAGGGTCCCAAATCAACCCCTCGAGTATTCCACCTGTCGAGCCTTTGGCACACACACGCTAAGTATTCATCACTCAAATCTTCAATGTCTCCACCTGATACTTAACCTCTCGAGCAGGCACCTCTCAAACATGTTCAATGGAACCCCTCCCTTCGAGGACAGAAGCTCCATTCCTTCGAGGGCCGACACCTTGACCTCATCTCCACCTAAAACTTAACCTCTCGAATTGGTACGTCTTGAATAGGTATATTTTGACTGGATCGAATGGAACCCCTCCACCTCAAACATAATCTCTCGAATGGGAACCTCTCGGCTGAGAACTCAACCCCTTCGAGGACAGAAGGCTCCAGCCCTTCAAGGACCGACAGCTCAACCCATTCGAGGGCTGACAACTCAACCCCTTCAAGGATCCACATCTACCCCCTTCGAGGATCCCCCATCTACCCTTTGAGTCATCAACCTGTCAAGCCTTTGGCGCACGCACGCTAAGTATCCATCACTTGAAACGTCAATGTCTCAAACCCCTACACCGGAAACTTAACATCTAGAGTAGGCACTGATGGGGTTGATTTTACCATATATTTTGGGCTGATTATTGAGTTAAATGATTTATTAAATGCTTGGATATTTATGTTATTCGTAATGTTCTTGCAGTTTAAAGATTTAGATGCTGAATTGGCAAGTTGTTGCCGTTTATGGTCATTTGTGCTTGGAGATGGAAGAGGAAATAATAATGGAGATATTTGGTGCTGAATTATGGCAATTACAAATGTAGTTGGAGAAGAATCAGATTGATTTGAATACTCCTAATTGTTAGGAGAGAATATTGTGATTATCTTTTAGAGTTCTAATTAGATAAGGAAAGACATATTTTATTCCTTATCTATCTTTTAGTTGTAGTAATATTTTTGGAGACTTGATTATTTTTACACGCATAGCGTACGGCCAAGAGACAGAACAGAATTGCGTACGACAGTCCATTTGCGCAGACAGTATTTTGCGATTTAGGTTTTTCCAGTATTTTATTCAGACAATTTTCATCATTTATTTTTATGCTTTTGATTGTTAATTCAATTATGAATTCTAGCTAAATTCTTCTTTTCCGGTAAAGATCAAGGAAGTACTGGCGTCGATTCTCGTGAGATCTAATTAGTTTTAATACTTTGATTGCATGCTTGCATCTGCTGTTCTTGATTATTATGATTATAATTGCTTTCATGTTATTGAGTAGTGCGCACTATTTGATAGCATGTTAGTTAATTTAATGCCAATTGAACCAATCATCCGTAATTGTGATTTCAGTTCAATCAGTGGTAGGGAACAACAGTCTTAAATTAACAATCCGGCGTCCGAGTTTGTTGATTATGAATTGGGTCTTTCTCATTCTTAATGCTGCTAGCATATTAAATCTATAGAGCGTCTCTTAGGTTATATGTTAGTTAGAGAAATAGTTAGTGAGGCGTCCTCCTGATTATCGACAAGGTAAGGAAAGATTGGTTGCTTGCAACTATAACCAATTTGTGTGCATGCATTTAAAGTCATCTTTGCATCAAGGATCGAGATAGAAAGCCAGTATGGAATTGATCGAAACCGGAATCTTCTCATCATAGTTGAATTGTTTTGCAATCTGTAACAATTTCTCATTCCTGTTTTTACTCGATTTTTAGTTTCTCTTATTCACGACCCTTATCTGGTTCTTTTGGTTACAAATTTGCAGATTAAAGATTAAAGAAAAAGTCTCGCCAATCTCTTGGGAAATGAACCTGCTCGCAGCTATACTGGTCGGTATGCCCATACCGACCACAGAACGAGGCATAAACCAAAATAAATGAGGCATAAACGAGGTATAAACCAAGAAAAATATATAGAAGAACGAGGCATAAACCAAGAAAAAGTGAAAATAAACTGAAGAATTAAAAGAAAAAATACTGCTTAAAACCAATCCCCGACAACGGCGCCAAAATTTGGTGATATGCCAGGTGAGAGTGCTCATAACCATCTTGATGAATTTGACCTCGTCTGTGCAACTCTTAGACCACAAGGTTTTTCGGAGGATCATATTAAACTACTCACCTTTACACACACATTGCAGGGAAAAGCCCGTGAATGGCTTTTTGAACTCCCACCCGTTTCAATTCGAACCTGGTAAGATTTGGAGGAGAAATTTTTACAAAAGTTTTTTCCCGAGTCTAGAGCAGCTAATTTGAGATCTGCAATAAGTGGTATTAGACAAAAGAAGGGAGAGAGTCTTGCGAGTTATTGGGATAGATTTAATCAATTGTGTCGCAAGTGTCCTAACCATGGTTTTACTGAGTATCAGCTTATCACTAATTACTTTTATGGTGGTATGTGTTCTATTGACAGGAAGATTTTTGATGCAGCTTGTGGAGGAAATGTGCTGAACAAAACCATGGATGAAGCAAAAGAGATCATCCTTGATATGGTCACTCATGAATATGATGAAGATGATGATAGATCTAGACCAGTCAAGGTAGCCGGTAACTCATATTTGGATGAGAAGCTAGATGCTCTCACTTAAATTGTAAAAGATCTAGCCATGAAGAGTGCCGGAGGAGCCAAGTGCGAAATTTGCTCACACATGGGACACTACACTGATGCTTGCCCTACTCTTCAAGATCCTCAGACCGAACAAGCTTTCTTTGGATTTGAAGATAACCCACACAGGCCAAGGCGTAATGAACCATTTTCGGACACATACAATCCAGGATGGAGGAATCATCCGAACTTCAGATGGAATCAAAAGGGCCCTGGAATGTATGCTCCAAATCAAGCACAAGTTGGTCGTGATGCAAATCTAGCACCGGATGATCAGAGAGTCACTATGAATGAAGTCCTTAAAACTATGGCCCAAAGCAGCGAAGTGGTGCAGAATTTAGCCAAAAATATGAATGCCTTTCAGCATGAGACAAGGGCTGCTATAGGGAATATCGAGCAACAGGTGACTCAACTGGCTGCGGAGGTAAACAAGTTGAAGTTCAACGCTGGAAGGTTACCCTCCCAGACTGAACTGAATCCCAAAGAGAATGTAAGTGCCATTACCTTAAGTACTGGGAAGATATTGAATGATTCCGAGCCTAAGGAAGTTGATGAGGAGAAAGGCAATCATGAAGAAGCCAAGGAGAGTAAAAAGGAGTCCTCAAAGGTAAACCCTGAACCCATGACATCTATTTCTAACCCAAAGGTCGCTCCACCTTTCCCATCCAGATTAGCTCGTAACAAGAAGGAAGATGATGAGAAGGAGATCTTGGAAGTTTTCAAGAAGGTAGAAATAAATTTGCCCTTGATTGAAGCTGTTAAGCAAGTTCCCAGGTACGCAAAATTTCTTAAAGAACTTTGTTCGAAGAAGATGAAGTATGGGAAAGATGCAAAAATTAGGGTGGGGGAAAATGTTTCTGCTGTCATTCAACGTAAGTTGCCACAAAAATGTAAGGATCCAGGAATGTTTTCTATTCCATGCATAATTGGCACAAAAACTGTTGAAAAAGCCATGTTAGATCTAGGTGCATCAATTAATGTCATGCCTCTATCTGTGTATAATGACTTGCAATTAGGACCATTGAAGGAAACTCGTGTTATAATCCAATTAGCAGATAGGTCTAATGCATACCCAGAGGGAATAATAGAGGATGTACTAGTAAAAGTAAATGATATGATATTTCCAGTGGATTTCTACATTGTTGATATGGATGATTCATTCTCTGCTAATAAGTCACTAATTCTTCTTGGAAGACCATTCATGAAGACAGCGAAAACCAAGATTGATGTTGATAAGGGAACACTTAGTCTTGAGTTTGATGGAGATGTAGTTTCTTTCAATATTTTTGATGCCATGAGACATGTTGATGATCCTGAATCTATGTTTACCCTTGATGTGATTGACCCATTGGTTGATGATTTTATAGAAAGATACTCCAGGGATGACAAGTTGGAACTTGTACTCTTCAATGGATGGGCCGACAAGGATATGATGGATGTCTTGGATGAAAATTGTAGTGAAATCATCATGCAGCTTTACTCCACCAAAGAAAACAGCTCCCAGCCACTTTTGGGCGGTATGCCCATACTGCCCGTTTTCTGCTCAGAAATTCAGAAATACAGCTCCCAGCCACTTTCGGGCGGTATGCCCATACCGCCCGTTTTCTGCTCAGAAATTCAGAAATACAGCTCCCAGCCACTTTCGGGCGGTATGCCTATACCGCCCGTTTTCTGTTCAGAAATTCAGAAATACAGCTCCCAGCCACTTTCGGGCGGTATGCCCATACCGCCCATTTTCTGCTCAGAAATTCAGAAATACAGCTCCCAGCCACTTTCGGGCGGTATGCCCATACCGCCCGTTTTCTGCTCAGAAATTCAGAAATACAGCTCCCAGCCACTTTCGGGCGGTATGCCCATACCGCCCACATCCAGACCAGAAGTGCACCATATCTCTCAACCTACATCAGTCGGGATGATCATTCCACCTATTCCTGAACACACCCTTCCTTCGATTGAGAAACCACCAAAGCTGGAGCTGAAGACTTTACCTGAACATCTCAAGTACGCTTTCTTAGGGGAGAATGAGACTTTCCCAGTCATCATCAGTAAGGACCTGAGCATGGAGCAAGAAGATAAACTGGTAAGACTTTTGAGGACACATAAATCTGCAATAGGATGGACGCTGGCAGACATAAAAGGTATTAGTCCTTCTATCTGTATGCATCGCATATTACTTGAGCATGATAACAAACCTTCTAGAGATCCTCAGCGAAAGTTGAATCCAGTTATGAAAGAAGTTGTGCATAAAGAAATCCTTAAATTGTTAGAATTAGGGATTATCTACCCTATATCTGATAGTGCATGGGTGAGTCCAGTGCATGTGGTACCTAAGAAGTCCATTTTCCCTTGCCCTTTATCGATGTGATGCTTGAAAGATTAGCTGGGAAATTATATTTTTGTTTCCTAGATGGCTATTCTGGTTATTTTCAAATCTATGTGGCTCAGGAAAACGAGGAAAAAACAACTTTTACATGTCCATTTGGAACTTTTGCTTATCGTCGCATGCCTTTTGGTCTTTGTAATGCTCCAGGAACATTTCAAAGGTGTATGATGAGTATTTTTTCTGACATGCTTGAAAGTTGTATTGAAATTTTCATGGATGATTTTACTGTACATGGTGACTCATTTGATCAATGTCTTGATAATCTTGATAGAGTTTTGCAAAGATGCACTGATACTAACCTTGTTTTGAACTATGAGAAATGTCACTTTATGGTCAAAGAAGGCATTGTACTTGGGCATGTGATCTCCGAAAGGGGGATAGAGGTTGATAAGGGTAAACTTGATTCAATTACGAAAATACCTTACCCTACTAATGTGAAAGAGATTCGTGCCTTCTTAGGGCATGCAGGTTTCTACAGGCGTTTCATCAAAGATTTTTCAAAGGTCTCTCAACCCCTAACAAGGTTGTTACATCAAGACGTGTCATTCAACTTTGATGACAAGTGCCAGGAAGCTTTCGACCTCTTGAAGAAGAAGTTGACATCAGCCCCTATAATACAACCACCAAAATGGGGAGAGCCATTTGAAATCATGTGTGATGCGAGCGACTTTGCTGTGGGAGCAGTGCTTGGGCAAAAGAATGGGAAAGAGAGTCATGTCATCTATTATGCCTCGAAAACTCTTAACCCTGCCCAATGCAACTACACAACAACTGAAAAAGAACTTCTAGCTGTGGTTTTTGCTTGTGAAAAATTTCGATCATACTTGATTGGTTCTAAAGTTGTTTATTCTGATCATGCAGCACTCAAGTACTTACTCTCGAAGAAGGAATCTAAGCCTAGACTCATACGATGGATCCTTCTACTACAAGAATTCGACCTGGAGATCAAAGATAAAAAGGGCGCTGAAAATAAAGTGGCGGATCACTTGAGTAGGCTGCAGTCGAACTCAGTCGGTATGCCCATACTGGATGAATTTCCAGATGAGCAATTGTTCACTTTTAAAGGTAAGACCCCATGGTATGCTGATTTGGTTAATTTCTTAACCGCTGGAATTTTTCCCAAAGGCATGGAGACAGCTCGGAAGAACAAATTAAGGAGTCAAGCCAAGTACTTTATATGGGATGATCCGTACCTATGGAAAATTTGTTCTGATCAAATTATTAGACGATGCATCCCTGAAGAGGAGGTTCATTCCATCTTAGAGTACTGTCATGCCCTTGCTTGTGGTGGCCATTTTGGACCTAGAAGGACAGCTAGAAAGGTTCTTGATACTGGTTTCTACTGGGAAACCATTTTCAGGGATTCTTTTCAGTTTTGTAAGAATTGTGATCGTTGCCAACGCACAGGTAATATTTCTTCCCGGAATGAAATGCCCCAAACACCTATTCTGGTATGTGAAATTTTTGATATTTGGGGAATAGATTTTATGGGACCTTTCCCGAGCTCTTTCGGAAACCTATACATTATATTGGCTGTTGATTATGTCTCGAAATGGGTAGAAGCAAAAGCTACCCGGACTAATGATTCTAAAGTGGTTGTAGGTTTTCTTAAGTCTAACATCTTCCATAGATTTGGTGTACCACGAGCCATTATCAGTGACCAGGGATCTCATTTCATCAATAAGACCCTTGAGGCTCTTCTCAAGAAGTATGGGGTACATCATCGAGTGGCCACAGTTTATCACCCACAGTCAAATGGACAAGCCAAAGTTTCAAATCGAGAGATAAAGAACATTTTGGAGAAAACGGTGAATCCAAATAGAAAAGACTGGAGTTCACGACTGGATGATGCTCTATGGGCATATCGCACAACATACAAGGCTCCAATTGGAATGTCCCCGTACATACTTATATTTGGTAAACAGTGTCACCTTCCAGTGGAGTTAGCTCACAAGGCGTATTGGGCTGTCAAGCAAATTTGCATGGATCCGAATGTTGTGGGACAAGAGAGAAAATATCAACTGCAAGAGTTAGAGGAAGCACGACTGGAATCCTATGATAGTGCTTGTTTCTACAAAGAGCGTACTAAGTTTCTCCATGACAAACATATTAGAAGGAAGCATTTCGAAGTAGGCCAGAAGGTGCTACTTTTCAATGCTAGGCTTAAGTTGATGCCCGGGAAGTTGAAGTCAAGATGGATGGGTCCTTATGTGGTCATCAATGTTAGTTCTCATGGGATGGTGGAAATTAGAAGTGTAGACACTCAGAAGACATTCAAGGTGAATGGACAGTTATTGAAGCCATACCACGAGGGGATGGAGTCTCTCACAGTCGAGGGAATAACACTAGCATTACCCACATCTACCTGATCTAGCAAGCCGGCTGAGTCTAGCCTAAGACGTTAAATAAGGGCGCTGCTTGGGAGGCAACCCAAGATTTTTATTTTTATTTTTCGTTCTCTTCATTATTTATCTTTTAAAAAAAATATTATTCATCCATTTGACTTTGATTAGTTTGAACTTACAGGGTTCCAAGAAGATCTCCAAAAGATGAAGAAGGATTTTGAAAGCAAACCAAATATGAACCGAGCCATTCTACTTTCAGCCCAAAGTTGTCAGGATGCCCAATGTGAACCAGGATGCACTGGCTGACCCCATGGCTAATTAGCCGCCCAGGGAGCATTTTCTTTTTTTTTTCTTATTTTTCATTGTTTGTTCAATTTTAGTACATTTGTAGAGTAAGTGCATGACATCATATTTTCTACATCATTTGCATATGTTACCTCTCTCTTACACAATGAGGACATTGTGTCGTCTAAGTGTGGGGTGGGGGTGTAATATCATTAGGTTGTTTTTCATAAAAAAATATCAGAAAATTATGAGAAAAAATACAAAAAGATTTTCAATTTTTTTTTCATCATTTGAGTCAAACAAAAAACAGCAGCCTTGAATTGGAAATTTGAATGGTTAGAGTTAAAATTTGGTTTGTGGTAAGATTGAATGTTGTTTCCCTTTGTGAAAGAAATCATGGATTCCTTACATACATTTTAGGATGATGAATGTGCAATAAGTCATTTTGCTCTAAACCTAGATATATTGTGAGGATTTGAGCCTTAAAAGAGCAAAAGCCAGAAAAAATATAGGCATATAAAAAAAAGAAAAAAAAGATGATATTAAATAGCTCTTTATCTCTTTGTTGAGTGATCATATTTTGATATTCATTGCTTGGTTTGTGCCATGATTTCGAGACTGTTTTTGATACTTGAGTATGAAAATGATAGAGGCATTTAGGAATGAGCCCTACTTAGCTTCTACTATATATTTCCTTCCTTACATTGATCCTCTAGTTTGCCCCGTTGAAGCCAGAAAACTCTTTCTTTGGTATTTAGTCACTAAATATTTAGCCAAGAGCCTTAGCCTTTTCTTAACCCTCTGAGAATATGTTAGTGATTTATTATTGCTTGTGATGTGGATTAGAATTGTATGGTGGGTTAGATATGGTTGAGATTTTGTGCTACTACATGTGGAGCATAGAGTATTTTGGACTTATATTCATTTGGAAGGTGCATGTATAGTTTTTGCATGATATTATTGATCTTGTATGCCCAGAAAATGCTTGTAAGTGCTGCTGTCCAGAAAAAAAAAGTTGAAAAATAAAGAAAAAAAAGAAAAAAAAAGGGAAAAAAAAAGAGAGAAAAAAAAAGAAAAGAAAAGAAGAAAGAAAAAAATCAGTTCTGAAAAAAAAGAAAAAAAAGAAAAAAAATCTGGTCAGTAGCATATTGGGCTGAAAATTTTTGGTAGCAATAAGGGTATGGTTTAGTGCTTGGTGGTGGTGATTATACTTCGTTATGTTTTAATGTTTCATATTCATTCGAAGTATGAAAATAGAGGAGCATGAGGTGATAATGGATTGCTTGCATATTCTCAGATTTTTAGCCTCGTATTCCCTTTATCCTACCTCTCTAACCCTAGCCCCGTTACAACCTTGATAAAGACCTCATTGATTTATACTCAAGTGTTCAATTACTACGGTGGAGATAGTGGTATATACAAACCTGTTGTGATGAGTATTGAATATGATTTGTGTGAATGACCTGATTATGAATTTGAGAGATATTGAGTGATCTTGGTGAGGCTGGATTTTATTGCATGTTTTGACTAGAATGTGAGGATGATGTGATTTTATAAGCAAAGGGGAATGGTTTGTGGTATGATGGCTGATTGTGTTTTGACTCTACTATGACGGTTTTTGATTTGAGGGTTGCTGTAGTGTTTTAATTTGAGTCTCACGTTTACATTTATGTTTTGCATTTGCATATGCTCGAGGGCTAGCATTATCTAAGTGTGGGGTATTTTGATGGGGTTGATTTTACCATATATTTTGGGCTGATTATTGAGTTAAATGATTTATTAAATGCTTGGATATTTATGTTATTCGTAATGTTCTTGCAGTTTAAAGATTTAGATGCTGAATTGGCAAGTTGTTGCCGTTTATGGTCATTTGTGCTTGGAGATGGAAGAGGAAATAATAATGGAGATATTTTGTGCTGAATTATGGCAATTACAAATGTAGTTGGAGAAGAATCAGATTGATTTGAAGACTCCTAATTGTTAGGAGAGAATATTGTGATTATCTTTTAGAGTTCTAATTAGATAAGGAAAGACATATTTTATTCCTTATCTATCTTTTAGTTGTAGTAATATTTTTGGAGACTTGATTATTTTTACACGCATAGCGTACGGCCAAGAGACAGAACAGAATTGCGTACGACAGTCCATTTGCGCAGACAGTATTTTGCGATTTAGGTTTTTCCAGTATTTTATTCAGACAATTTTCATCATTTATTTTTATGCTTTTGATTGTTAATTCAATTATGAATTCTAGCTAAATTCTTCTTTTCCGGTAAAGATCAAGGAAGTACTGGCATCGATTCTCGTGAGATCTAATTAGTTTTAATACTTTGATTGCATGCTTGCATCTGTTGTTCTTGATTATAATGATTATAATTGCTTTCATGTTATTGAGTAGTGCGCAATATTTGATAGTATGTTAGTTAATTTAATGCCAATTGAACCAATCATCCGTAATTGTGATTTCAGTTCAATCAGTGGTAGGGAACAACAGTCTTAAATTAACAATCCGGCGTCCGAGTTTGTTGATTATGAATTGGGTCTTTCTCATTCTTAATGCTGCTAGCATATTAAATCTATAGAGCGTCTCTTAGGTTATATGTTAGTTAGAGAAATAGTTAGTGAGACGTCCTCCTGATTATCGACAAGGTAAGGAAAGATTGGTTGCTTGCAACTATAACAAATTTGTGTGCATGCATTTAAAGTCATCTTTGCATCAAGGATCGAGATAGAAAGCCAGTATGGAATTGATCGAAACCGGAATCTTCTCATCATAGTTGAATTGTTTTACAATCTGTAACAATTTCTCATTCCTGTTTTTACTCGATTTTTAGTTTCTCTTATTCACGACCCTCATCTGGTTCTTTTGGTTACAAATTTGCAGATTAAAGATTAAAGAAAAAGTCTCGCCAATCTTTTGGGAAACGAACCTGCTCGCAGCTATACTGGTCGGTATGCCCATACCGACCACAGAATCCTGAACTGAAAATTCAGCTTAGAGCTTGATTTATTTTTGGTGTAAAACGACACACCAAATTTTGGCGCCGCTGCCGGGGAATTTTCATCATTTATTTTTATGATGAACGAGGTATAAACCAACCAGTATAGCTGAGCATATTAAATCTATAGAGCGGAAACTTAACATCTAGAGTAGGCACCTCTTGAATATGTCCAATGGAACCTCTCCCTTCAAGGGCCGAGACCTCGGCGCCTTCGAGTACTGAAGACTCCATCCCTTCGAGGGCGTAGAACATGACCCCTTCGAGAACATGAGCTTCATCCCTTCGGGGGCCGAGACCTCGACCCCTTCGAGGACAGAAGCTTCATCCCTTCGAGGGCCGACACCTCGACCCCATCTTCACCTGAAACTTAACCTCTCGAATGGGTTCCTCTAAAATCGGTACATCTAGAATAGGTATATTTTGAATGGAACCCCTCCACCTCAAATATAACCTCTAGAATGGGAACCTCTCGGCCGAGAACTCAACCCTTTCGAGGACAGAAGGCTCCAGCCCTTCGAGGGTCGAGAGCTCGGCCCCTTCGAGGACAAAATACTCCATACTTTCTAGGGATGAGAACTCAACCCATTCGAGGATCCACATCTACCCCTTCGAGGATCCCCCATGAACCCCTTGAGTCTTCCACCTATTGAGCCTTTAGCACACGCAGGCTAAGTATCCATCACTCAAATCCTTAATGTCTCAAACCCTTTCACCAGATACTTAACCTCTCAAGTAGGTACCTCTCGAATATGTCCAATGGAACCCATCACTTTGAGGGCAAAGACAGAAGCGCCATCCGTTCGAGGGCCGACACCTCGACCTCTTCTCCACCTGAAGCTTAACCTCTCGAATGGGTTCCTCTCGAATCGGTACGTCTCGAATATGTACCTTTCGAATGGATAGAATGGAACCCCTCGACATCAAACATAACCTCTCGAATGGGTACCTATCGGCTGAGAACTCAACCCCTTTAAGGACAAAAGGCTCCAGCCTTTCGAGGGCCGAGAGCTCGACCCCTTCGAGGACTGAGAACTAAACCCCTTAAAGGATCCACCATCTACCCCTTCAAGGATCCCAAATTTACCCCTCGAGTCTTCCACCTGTCGAGCCTTTGGCATACGCACGCTAAGTATTCATTACTCGAATCTTCAATGTCTCGAACCCCTCCACCTGATACTTAACCTCTCGAGCAGGTACCTCTCGAATTTGTTCAATGGAACCCCTCCCTTCGAGGACAAAAGCTCCATCCCTTCGAGGGCCAACACCTCGACCCCATCTCTACCTGAAACTTAACCTCTCAAATGGGTTCCTCTCGAATCGGTACGAATAGGTATATTTTGAATGGATCAAATGGAACCCCGCTACCTCAAACATTATCTCTCGAATGGAAACCTCTTAGCCGAGAACTCAACCCCTTCGAGGACAGAAGGCTCCAGCCCTTTGAGGGCCAACAGCTTGACCCCTTCGAGGGCTGACAATTCAACCCCATCAAAGATCCACATCTACCCCTTCGAGGATCCCCCATCTACCCTTAGAGTCGTCGACCTGTCAAGCCTTTGGCACATGCACGCTAAGTATACATCACCCAAATCCCCAATGTCTCGAACCCCTCTACCTGAAACTTAACATCTAGAGTAGGCACCTCTCAAATATGTCTAATGGAACCTCTCTCTTCAAGGGCCGAGACCTCGACCCCTTCGAGGACAGAAGATTCCATCCCTTCGAGGGCCTAGAACGCGACCCCTTCGAGAACAGGAGCTCCATCCCTTTGGGGGCCGAGACCTCGACTTCTTCAAGGATAGAAGACTTCATCCTTTTGAGGGCGGACACCTCGATCCCATCTCTACCTAAAACTTAACCTCTTGAATGGGTTTCTCCCGAATCGGTACGTCTCGAATACGTACATTTTGAATGGATCGAATGGAATCCCTCCACCTCAAACATAACCTCTCGAATTGATGCCTATCAGCTGAGAATGCAACCCCTTCGAGGACCGAAGGCTCCAACCTTTCGAGGGCCGAGAGCTCGACCCCTTCGAGGGCCAAGAACTCGACCCCTTCAAGGATCCACATCTACCCCTTTGAGGATCACCCATCTACCCCTCGAGTCTTCTACCCATCGAGCCTTTAGCACACGCACACTAAGTATCCATCACTCAAATCCTCAATGTCTCGAACCCCTCCACCTGAAACTTAACATCTTAAGTACCGGGAACTCAACCCCCTTGTGGCCAGAGGACTCCATCCCTTCGAGGCCCGAGACCTCGACCCCTTCGAGGATAGAAGACTCCATCACTTCGAGGGCCGAAACCTTGACCCCATTCGAGGATAGAATCCTCCATACCTTCGAGAGCCTACAACTCGACCCTTTCAAGGCCAGAAGATTCCATCCCTTTGAGGCCAAGAACCACCTCTTCGAGGATCCCCCATCTACGCCTTGAGTCTCCCACCGAGTCATTGGCACACGCACGCTAAGTATCCATCACCCAAATTCTCAATGTCTTGAACCCCTTCACTTGGAAGTTAACCTCTCGAATTGGTACCTCTCGAACCCATCCAACCAAACATACATCTCAAACTTAACCTCTCGAGTAGGTACCTCGCGAACATGTCAAATGGGACCCCTCCCTTCGAGGATAGAAGACTCTATTCCTTCGAGGGCCGAGACCTTGATCCCTTTGAGGACAGAAGACTCTATCCCTTCGAGGACGAGAACCATCCCTTCGAGGATCCCCCATCTACCCCTCGAGACTTCCACCTATCGAGCCATTATCACACGCACGCTAAGTATTCATCACTCGAATCTTCAATGGCTCGAACCCCTCCAGCTGAAACTTAACCTCTCGAATAGGTACCTCTCGAACTCATTGGATGGAACTCCTCCACCTGGAACTTAACCTCTCGAATAGGCACTTCTCGAACCTAGCCAATGGAACCCCTCCACTTGGAACTTAACCTCTCGAATCGGTACCTCTTGAATGGTACCTCTCGAATGGTACCTCTAGAATGGTGCCTATCGAATGGCACCTCTCGAAGATAAAAACATTAAAACTATGTTATGTTTAAACTCAATGTATGGGTTTTCATATGATAAATTAAAAGTCCTGATTCATATGTCAAAGTAGAAAGCACTAACCTGCACTAACCTGACAGTGACATAGTAATAAATTTGACATTTCTTAGGCATGCAATGCTAACACATTGAAACCAATTTGTACAACAGAGTTGATAACAAATGAATTGTTGCTGAATTGATCACCACACAGTGCTACAACTTTAATTTATCAGCCTTAGAGGTTACTTGCAACAAAAGATATCTAAAAGATGTGACAAAAAGGAGCATCCACAAAACAAAAGGTCCCTTGATTTTAGAAACGATGCAACAAAAGCTTTCTATTGGAGTTAGCTTAATTTAGGTTTCTTCCCTTTTGCCTTTGATAGCTGAAAGTCCTCACTTTCAGATTGGGGAAAAAGGTTCTTTTTTGCCTTTGGTGTAGGTGGTCCACAATCTGCAGAGTCTGTGATTGAAGGAGCATGCATTATATTTATTAGGAAGTAAGGAAATGTAATGATAAGGTAGAAGTGTTATATAAGATTAAATGCAGTTTAAATGCAGTTGTACCTTGAATAGTAAGTTGTGTTGCGGCAGGTGGAGTTTGAATCTCCAAATGTGATTGGTCATCACCTTTTTTGGGCAAATGAAGAGTTGAAACCTGGTCTTGCAAGCATTGCTTTTCAGTAAAATTAAACACAATATATCTTGAGGTAAGTTTGCCACCCTTTAATTTGGAGATTTGAATTCGGATAACGTAGTCAACATTGTCAATGATAGAATGTTAATCTTCAATGTATTCCTATGATAAAAACTATGTTATGTTTAAACTCAATGTATGGTCTTTCATATGATAAATTAAAAGTCCTGATTCATATGTCAAAGTAGAAAGCACTAACCTGCGTAACTCCATTAATAGCTTCCATTGCTGTCAACCCCAATAATCTCTCAGTAGGTTCACCGAAGAAGGTAGCAGTGATAACACCACTGCCGTCGATAAGATATGCTTCGAAGTGACACCTATGCAAATAACACATTCATAATAAGAATATGAGTAATCTAGTAACTATGTGATATTTAAACAAATATATATTCTTAAGACATTAACAATATATAATGAAAGGATTTGGTTGGTTTATAACCTTGGTTGAGCAAGCTGCTTCTCTTGGCATAAATTACAGGTGAATTCATAATTTAAGGAGGCAGTTGTTGAATGAAAACATTTTACGCAAGCCATATAGTAATAATTCTGAGAGATATCCTTGAAAGATATCTTCACCTCTAGAAGTCACCATCTATTTATCAAGAAAATTGTTCAGTCACAAATAATGCCCAAACTAAAGAGGAAAACATGGTACTAGGGAAAAATGGGACATTATGTTTACCTTTTGAGTTGGAAGAATATAACCAATTGAAGTGTAGACATCATCCAAAGTTGTTGGTGGAATTTTCCCCAAGGATTGGTTGAAGCTAGTGATGGTATCTATGATCTCCCCGTGGTGCTGTTTTGCCCTGTAAAATTAGTATAGCAATAAATGTAAGCATTTCTTTGAATATACCTATCACCATATCAAATAAATGGGAAAAAATAGTACCATTTCCTCAATTCGAAAGATTGACTGTTAGTGTCATTAATTAAAAGGGATGATCTGTAATGTGTTGATACTTCTATCCCTGAATAAAGCAAAAGTAAAAATGTTAATAGAAGTTGTTTGATAATGAAATGGAGGTTAGAGAGCATTGGTACATTGGTTTTATAAATATATAATACCTTGAAAGGAATCAACCTTGAGTCGACGACAAATTAGTACTGGCAGGTCATCCACATTGGCTTGCAATTGTTTGCCCTCATTTCAATAAATTCTTGCCACATAGTGAAAGTCAAATCTTGTAATCTAAACATGGATGAAAAAAATTAAGGTAAATTGAAATGTAGAAGATAATTATGTAATAAATTTGCAACAGAAACTTCTTTTTCTTACTTCTCATCAACAAGAAAAAACTTTTGAATTTTCTTAGACCCACTCGGTGTTTTGACAATGCGAATTGGGAGGCATTGAGCAACAACCCCTATAACACCTGTAATTTTATACCATTAGTAAAGACAAAAAATATGTTCATATTTAAGGTCAAGAGATGCATTGGGAAATGATTACCTATCAGTTCTTCAGGTTTATTTACATGTTCATGGATTCTTTCAAATGGTACATAGGAATGTTGAGCTAAAATGAGATGGTCGGAATCAGGCATCTCTTCAATAACCGTACTCGTGTCGATGATCCATTGCATTGCTATATTGCCCTTTTTATATCTTGGATCAATCTCTCTTATGTTTGCATTCGATATCATGTACCTGTTATGAACCTGAATTGTTTGGCTCATGGCTTCATATGCTTTGTTAAACATTATACCTTCCACTTTGGCTCCCTATATCATCAGTAAACCTATTAGTGTGAGAAATGATGGTATTATAGATTATTATATATATATATAAAAGTTGATTACCTTTTCATCAGAAAAAATAAATATTTGGACTTTTGTAGGACTCTTTTGGCTTTAAAGTACAGAGAATTTTTCATCGACTGTAACGACTTTGATCCAAGGACGATCAGTATTGCGTAGTTTATCAATGGTTTTTTTATGCCATAGTTCCTGCATTACATATAATGACATCTCTAAGTGATTCAATATGTCAATAAAGATTTGAAGTATGGAAATTCAAAGTATAATACATGTATAGTTGCATTTACTTTTCAGATTCGATACTTGTGGAATATTTACTTTGCCGGTATAATTATATGTTATTAGAAATCAACAAAGGAGAACATCATTAGCATAATGTTTTGGAATTGTGTAATAACATTAAAAAAGAGAAAACAAATAAGGAAAGGAGATTAAAAGAAGTTACCAGGATGCTATGTTTAGAGCAGTTTCTGAGTCTTCTTCTTCTTTTTTTTATTGTTACTTGAGATGAGAAGATGATGATGATGATGGTGACGAAGGTAGGGAAGAAAGGTAAATATATGTACGTAAATGTATTATAAATAAATATATAATAATATTTTGAAATATATATATATTTACATAGATATATATTCTTATATTATTATTATTATGTTATAAAATATAATAAGAAAATAAGGAGATAAGAAAGCAGACCATATGAAATTGTGCAAATGATGAGTAGAAGGTGGAGCAGAAGTATAATGTATCCGGCGAAACACTTTGGTGAATGATGAAGAAACAATTTTAAGAAATGGTTGAGCAGCAATTGAGTCTACTTATACATATAAAGTAAAATATACTAATATGATAAAGAGATAAAAGGGAAGAGTATAGGAAATTATGCAAATGATGAGAAGAAGTTGGAAGAGTACTACGCTGTATTCGAAGAAAGATTCTTATAATAATAAGACCAGGAGATAAGAAGGAAGAGTATAGGAAATTGTGCTAATGATGAGGAGAAGGTAGAACAATAGTACAATGTACCCGAGAAAAGATTCTGGTGAACAAACAGTTTTAAGACAAGAAGGAACAGTAATAGGTTGTACTTATGTATATATATATAAAAATATATAAAATAAGAAGATAAGAAGGAAGAGTATAGGAAACTATGAAAATGATGAGGAGAAGCTGGAACATGACAACACAGTAATCGATGAAACATTCCGGTCAACAACCAGTTTTAAGAGATAGTGGAACAGTAATATACTGTACCTGATTTGACTGACGTGTTGACTTAAGTGTTGCTAACGTCTTTGACCGACTCCAGTCAAATCCTCTCCAGAAGAGGTGAAGCTTCCATTGGAGGTTTGATAAGTGAGGTTCGAGAAGTGAAGGCTGCATTGGAAATTAGAGAGGTGAAAATTCCATTGGAGGTTCGAGCGGTGGTGATTGGAGTTCTACACCTGAAACATCAATTCTCGAATGAATATCTCTTGAACCTCTCCACTGGAGAGAAAGAGTGCATTTGGAATTAACTTCTTGAATAAGCACCTCTCGAACCAATCAACTGGAACGTTTCCACTTAAACCCTCTACAGCTTAATCCTCACCTCTCGAATCGTTACCTAGTGAACCCCTCGAGTGAAACCCCTGTAATGTAACCTTCAGCACCTGAATGTTCAGTTCTAGAACCAGTACCTCATCAACCTTTCCAATTTAATCTGTCCAGCTTATTCTTCACCCCTCGAATCAGTATCACTCGAATCCCTCCACTGCAAACTCATCACTTGAACATTCACCTCTCTAATCATTAGCTCTCGAACTCTTATAATGGAACTTCACCACTTGAACACTCTGCATTTGAACGCTCACCTCTAGAATTATTACCTTAGGAATGAAATCTCAACTTTTGAATTTCCATTGGAACTTTGGCCGCTTCAACTCTAATGAAATGTTTACTACTCAGACCTTCCATTCAAACCGTGTGGGCTCAAAACTTAACTTTGGAACCCTCTCGAGTCAAACCTTCACATTCAAACCTTCCACTCGAACCATTTTGACTCAAACCTCTCCACTCCAATGAAAAACCTTATTTGACTGATGTGTTTACTCAAGTGTTGCTGACATATTTAACCTGCTCCAGTAGAACCCTCTTTGCTGGAGGTGAAAGAATTTGAATATTGTATTACTTCAATTGATTATCTGAAGAACTATTAAACAAATACCTTTAATATAAGTCCAATGATATATATATATATATATATATATATAACCAGATCTTCATTGCATTATATTGGACAATAGTCTCTGAATCTGAAATCTGCACATCAACATTAACCACACAGAAGCAAGATGTATAAATAATTTAAACCTGAACAATGTTCCTAAAGGCATCTATAGAAAATGAAATAAGAAAGTATCTACAAGTTCAAAAATGAGGGAGCTCAAAAAAATCTACCAAATCCAAAAGGAGAAGACAAAATCAACCCGTATATGGCAAAATATGCAACAAAAAGGTAAAATGTTGCAGATCCAAAACGGGGAGCACAAGATGAACAAAAAGAGAATAACTACTGCTCTTCAAAAATCTCCTTGTAAACTATATTTTTAGTTTTATTATTTAGTCGTGTGCCTTCAAATGTCGAAGGTGTTAGAAGAACCTTGACAGATTCAGAGGTTTTTACTCGGGATAAAGCAACATACAACTAACCATGGGAAAAGACGGGCTGTTCTAAATATAGTCCAACAAAATCTAATGTCTGGCCTTGGGACTTATTGATTGTCATAGCAAAATAGAGTCTCACTGGGAATTGAAATCTTTTAAATGGGATGAAGGTCTTACTACTTTGGTCACAAATGATTGGTATTCTAGGAATAAAGACTTGTTTACCCTTATAAAGCCCAAAAGCTATCTCAGCCCTAATGGTTGATTGACATAACTCAAAAAAAATTAATCGAGTTCTGTTGCAAAGTCCCTCAGTTGGATTTAAATTACGTATGAGCATGAGAGGAAAATTTGGTTTTAACACTAATTTATGGGGTGGGAGACCTTTTGGATGAAGTGTATTAACAAAATCCTCATGATCACTCTGATTGTTTTCACCCAAAGTTCTATCTGCACTAATATATAATCTCGGGGTGCCAGGAAAAGCATCAATCAAAAAGTTATTTATGTTGTCAACAACATCATTTGTTTCAGCCAAAACACACCTTCCTATTATATCAATTGGATTTACTGCATATGCAGCTAAATCTGTGAACACACATTGAATCAACCTGTAAACAATTTAAATATTGTCTATGTCTCCATTAATAATCTATTCATTATGTAGAAGACTTGTGAAAAAAGGATAAAAATGTCTTACTTTTGGATGGATGCTTCTTTCCCAATATATGGGATAACAATGTGAGTTGGCAATTCGATCTCCTCATTGTAGTCAAGATGCTCTGTCCCTTCACCTATACGTAATAAAAAAGAGCAAAATTGAGGATCATTTAAGGCCCTCATGCTTTATTGAAGATGGAACTTTTCCAATTTTGGCCATAAAGAGAATATACAATGAATGCTTGAACTGTTCCATCTCTTGATGCACCTAGTATAACAGGTAAAGTTTGCCTAAAATCTCCTCCTAAAAGAACAACCTTACCACCAAATGGAGTATCGGTATCCATGAGATCTTTTAGTAACATATCCAAAGCTTCTAATAATTGACGTTTTGCCATTGTGGCCTCATCCCAAACAATCAACTTTGCTTCTATTATTAACTTTGCTAAACCACGCTGCTTGCTCAATTGACAAACTTCGGTATTGGAACAATAAAATGGAAACTTGAAATGGGAATGTGTTGTCCTTCCTCCAGGTAACACAGAGGTAGCTGCTCTAGAAGATGCAACAGCCAGTGCAATATATACTTCAGACCGCAATGTCACAAGCAAAGCTCTATACATAAAAGTTTTTCCTGTACCACTAGGCCCGTCAATAAAGAAATATTTTCCACTGTTGGCCATAACACTTTGCATGATCCGATCATATACCATCCTTTCCTCAACATTTAATACATCGGGCAGTAGTAATTCTTCATCAGAAATTTGAATACTCCTCTCACTGACTATTTCATGTGTTAAAACCTCATGAGCTGATACACCAACAATACTATCCATAAAACCATAATGTTTAATATCCCTGCCCATTTCATACAAAAATTCATTTATAATATTCAAAACCATTGAATTTATAAAGGCTTCAGTGAGATGGGGCTGTGTTGATGATTTTTTCAGGAAATCTGAACATAGTTTATCTCTGAACCTGAGCCATAATTCCTTCGGATCATGTGGCGAACAAAACACCAACACAACAACAAATAAAGATCTCAAAGTTGATGGCATCTCGAATGAACAAGCTTCCTGTAGGGCATCTTCAATATAAGTATCTGAAGTCAACAAACCATAGGCAATTGCGGCTTCTCTATAAGTTTTGTATTGACTTTCTTGCACACTCTTCAAGTTTTCAAAGGATGATGGTGATCTAACATGAGATAGAAGAAGCCTTACGTAATAGCGTTCACCTTCTGTGGGACTCACTGCAACCAGCCCACCGATAACATTCCTGGATTTTCTCTTCGCCCAAGTCCTGTTTGATGTTGACCACACAAATTTTTCTGGAAATTCTTTATATAAAAGCTTCAGTTCTTTTGCATCGGGGTCACATGCATTCATTTTAAAGACAGATGTCAGTGTAGTTCTACTAAGAAACTCATTTGCAGTAATCGACTCAAGAGCGGCATTCTTGTGAAATGTAATATATTGCTGACATGGTAAGTGGACCTGAAGAGAGTAAACAGCAGGCTGCATATGATTTAACTTAAAACCATATATTATCCAAGTTGCTTAAGATGGGCCAATCCAACGACCATCTTGATACAATTTGATTTCATCAATAATTGTATCTTGTCCACCACCCTGCAATGCAAAGCCAATTCGGTCACTGCCCTTGAAGATATACTTGTGAACATACTTGATAAGCCAAATAGTTGAGAAAATCTCCACATTTATATGACACTCATATGTTGCGGATAAGTATTTAATATAGCCAACAACCCAGTTATTTCCCAGAGCATGTTTTTTTATGGTAACTGTTCTACCATTGTCTCTCCTTCTATAAAATGGATAACCATCCTCTGCATGACATGTTGACTGCGTAAATGGTTTAGGGAATCCAAATTTACACTTACTGTTCCTCATGCAGGGGCTTTTAGGATTCAATCTACCACATGGTCCATGCATCATATTTTTGTTGACGATATGAAAAAGATATGATTCCTTGTTTGGATCCGGCAGCTCGGCACAAACAATTTTATCATAAGCATCCGGTCCCAAAGGTTTACAACCGGGTTTTAGAATAATTAACATATGGAAGTGAGGCAGACCTCTTTTTTGATACTCAACAACGTACACCAAAGATTGCACAGTATCAAAAATCTCCTTATGAATAATGTCATCCTTCAGCTCATAAACTTTAGCGCGGAAAATTCTTGCAAGTAAATCTGGTCTATCATTTGCAGTTTCACCAAAATGAAGATTTTCTTGAATCTCTGCCCAATAGGGATTACAAGTGATAGTCAGAAATATATCAGGCTTACCAAATTTCTGAACGATGGCCATGGCATCAAGATACCTATGATGCATACCTCAAGGACCACCTATAAATGAAGCTGGAAGTACCACCCGATGACCAAGTGCGGATCCCTCTGCTAAACCAGCATTCATACCATCCATAAGACCCTGCGCCGTTTCAATTCCGAACTGCCCCTGCTTGTCCCTCAAAAATTCCAACCGGCTGGTTTATATTTTAATGTAAGCATCAACAACAAACTGTTGTAAGAGACGTCCAACATGTAGAAACATCGATTCATCATCTGACCTCATTTTTAATTTATAGCAATAGTACTCCCTTGCAGTAATTGCATCCTTGTTTTTTTCCCATCCCTGACAACTGTAAGGAAAGTAAAACACAAACATGTAGTAGTGTAAATTGTAAAAAAATAAAAAGAACACAACTATTGGATTTAAAGGTTGATTACAGACCTTTACTCTCATAATCTATTAGTGATTGAGGACAATCAAACACCATCATTTCACCTTCAGACTTTTCACAGACCATATGCCTCTTCCTAATCCTTTTAATATTCAAATACCAACCAGATTGGCCCCTCGGAAAAATTAAAGGATATTGCATTGGATCATAACATCCATAATAATGTTTGATATTATAAGTTTTACCATCAGCGTTGTAGACTTGAATAGGTACAGTCCTTACTGCATCTTCCTCGAACGGCTCAACAAATATACTATCAACCTGTGACACTGTTGGAATGTTGTATCGCCTCAGATCAAGTTTTGGGTCTGCACTTAGAAAAATAGTCTTCGTCTTGATGCTGTCAATATTTTTCAAGTTCTTAAAGAACTGACAATATGGATTATCTCTCAATTCATCCATCAACAATTTCATTGTTGCCTCATTGAATTTGTCAGCACAGTCAGACCCCATTCTCTTTTCCAACTCAAAGTCTGTGTCAAAACAAATACAGCTGAACACCAGCAGGTTCAGCTTCCTCAGAACCTTTCAAAGGTTTCAGATAGTGATACATTTTACCATGTAATTTGAAGGTAAAAATTCCATTGGCATTAGCAGTTAGGTTGCGATCAAAACCTGCACTCAAAGTTGTAAATGCTAGGTTATTGTTGTAGGTCCGAACATTCTTCCTAAAATGGATAGACTGTGGTGTGATGCCAACAAAAAGAGCTCTTAATTGGTCTGGCATTGGCACATATGGCAAGTAAATTTCCCCTCCAGAACAACAGAATAGATTTCATTCTCCCGTATATCTCTTTGCCTTGCAATGAACACAATTGTTCATTACAGGTAATGTCCATGCAGAGGTGGGAATATCATCTCAGAGAGAAATATTTTTATAGTTTCTCTTTTTCAGTGGACCTGAACGGAAAGAAATTAAATATACTACAAATAACCATCAGCCAGTTAAACCAGATCTAATGTCATTGTTTTGCTGCAATTGTTGATTCAATAAAGATATAATTTTATTTATTGATGACCCATATAAATACCAGCTATTTTACTGAAGAGTATCACATTTGGATATCAGCCATTTAATTACATGTAAATTTCGACGTAGAACTAAAAAAATCTGATAAAGATGAAAATAGCACTGATGATAAACCAAGAAAAACAAACCTGCAGAAGTAGAAGGTAAATTTCCATCCCTTGCACTATGAACAATAGCAGAACTGATAATTGGCAAATGACTATGAGAAGAGGAACACTCTTCTTGGTGTACATGTCCCGAAATATCAACTGGAGAATTTCCTTGTTAGAAAGCACCGCGAGAAGAAAAACAATCATATGTTGCAGGTTGGAATATACAGTAAACAAAATGCTATATTTGTCAAGAAAGAATGATGAATGATACACAAATATATATAGACCTGCAGAGCTGGTGTTGGCGAAATGAACATACGAAGAAGAGGATACTGTGTGGTGACCATCAGCATAAATATTAGCTGAAATATTTCTTCGCGAAGATGCAACAGCATTGGAAAATGAACCATATGATACCGAAAAAAATGCATAGTAAGTACCTGCCAAGAAAACATAGACAAATGGATATACTAATCGCTGTGAATCAATTTAACTATATATAACAGTCAAGCAAGTTTGACATTGACCAAATAATGCCACAAATACAAATCAAAATCTGTGACAAAAACATAATGCTGCAAAGGTAGGTACAAAAGAATATAATGAACATGTAAACATGAACTGACCCCTACAACAAGCTTGCAGATTCCGAATTTGCTGGACACTTAAATCACTTGACTCAATGATTTATAAATCATCATGAGAGGATGCCAATCCTGCTGGCTCTGCATTGCCATAACTACTGTTATCCATCAAATTTCTCGATGGGAGTGCACCATCAGTGGATAAATGGCCAGTGGAAGATGTTTGTGGTTTCCTCTTTGAACCTATATTCCATGAACTTAAACCAATAAATTTAAACAGCCGATTATATATAACAGAAGAAGATAAATAAATATAGTTTCAAATTGTAAACACAAACCTTCCACCGGCTGTTGATGAGATGTTTGAGATGAACGTCTTAGTGCCACTTTCTCTCTTTTTCATTGGAGCATTAGTAATTTTTTCCGGTAGGGATCTGACCATAAGTCTTTCTTCTCTTAGAAATTTCATGGTTAATAGTTGATGGATCTCCTGGAACCTGTTCAACTTCAGCCCCTGTAGAAAAGAATTTAGTAAATTTGATTCTAATATGAGAGTTCATAATACAATTGATGCATATATGTGACAGTGGTAAACCAAAACACCCCCTGCACGATGACCAGCCGCTAAAATAAAATAACTGAAAATGGAGCTCACGGGGAAAGCAGGTAGTGGCGATATCAGCAGTAATCATAACACTGGCGTTCAAACTAGGGGAAAAAATTAAGACCAAAAACACATAACAATATCATTCACCATTGAACCCTCCACTGACTTAGAAGAATGCTTTAAAGCATCCTCCACTCTTCTTCGCTGCAACAATTCTCCCTTTGCCTCAGGTGATAATTTAGCATAAGCCTTCCTCCTCTTAGCATTTTTGTCTAATCGATCAACAGCCTCCATCGATATATTTCTAGGTTTTATAACCAAAATGTTCTTAATCTTATATAAACTTGGACAAAGACCCAAAATTCAAAAATCCACAAGCATTTATCGGGAGAAGAATAAAGCATACGATTTCAGAACAAAGCACACAATTTTTTAAGTTAACCCATAAGAATGGGAGGGATATTTATTAGGTTCCCCAAACCTGAAAACGCAAAAAAAAAAATTCTTTTACAATATGTTGCTTCAAAATTTATTTTGAAGACTTTGTACAAAAGGTTACTGCAATAAAAATTGCCCGAACAAAAATCTACTTAGGGAAATTTTGTCGATGATTCCATTTTCCATGTCTCCACCCCTCATGTTAACATGGGTAAATGGCCAAATCGATAAAAAAGATTTAAGTATGAAAATGGAACAGGTTTCCATATGTTGTCCGGTCTTGTATTTACCGCCACCTGATTGTACGGTTCAACTTTCGAGACATCCAGGCATGAGGTAGGATCTTGTAGGACTGGAGGCATGAGGTAGAATGTTTGAGGCCTCGAGGATGTTGGAGACCTCGAGGCCTGAGGAAGGATCTTGGAGGACTGGTAGCCTGAGGAAGGGTGTTGAAGGCCTCGAGGCCAGAGGATGTTCGATGGCTAGAGGCATTAGTCTCGAGGAAGGAGTCTCGAGGTTCGAGATTGGAGTTCGAGGACTCAGGCTGAAGGTTGAAGGTAAGTGTTCGTTTACTTGAGCCTCAATGCTTGAGGCATTTTAGTGTTGAAGTTGGAGTGCTCGAGCATTTTTTAGAGTTGAAGTTTGAGGGCTAGAGGAATTAGGTTTGAGGGCTTGAGGGACCAGGTTCAAGGGCTCAAGGTACCTTCAAGCTCCAGGTCTATAATGTTTGAGTGCTCGAGGCACCCAATATTCCACAAACTTTT
Source organism: Rubia yunnanensis (assembly GCA_037428765.1). Lineage (NCBI taxonomy): Eukaryota > Viridiplantae > Streptophyta > Magnoliopsida > Gentianales > Rubiaceae > Rubia > Rubia yunnanensis. The sequence continues at coordinate 69,392,538 of CM075071.1, read as the reverse complement.
AGTGGTGAACTCTAATGTTCGGCAGTCGCATTTGATCTACTGTGATTGCTGCCTTGACTCTCTGGTTGAAGTCCTGAGCTTGTAAGGTTGTCATCAGTTGAGTATCCAGGGTGATTGCCATATGTGCAAGTTCGTGCGCAGCCTTATTCTGTTATCTGAAGATGTGTTGAAACGTGGCTCCTATATGTGCTGCATCATCATTGATCTGCCAACATAACTTCCTGATCTTCCATGGTGATATTTTCCTTCCTTGTAGTATATCTGCAACCTGTAGAAACTACTGGGAAAACTAAACAGTACGATTCCAAATTCTGAGGAAAGAGTTTGGATTAGGGGGGTAAAAAAAGGGAGGAACAATGTCTATAATATTTTCTTTTTGCATAGTTTATTTATTCGTTCAGGGGAACAAAATCACCGGGAATGCGTACCTCTATAATGGGTCCCTCTCGAATGCACACATCTCTAGAATGGGTTCCTCTCAAATCGGTACGCCTCGAATAGGTACCTCTCGAATGGATCGAATGGAACCCCTCCACATCAAACATCACCTCTCAAATGGGTACCTCTTGTACATGTCCAATGGAACCCCTCCCTTCGAGGACAGAAGACTCTATCCCTTAGAGGGCCGATACCTCAACCCCTTCGAGGACAGAAGAATCCATCCCTTCGAGGGCTAAGACCTCGACTCCTTTGAGGACAGAAGAACCCATCCCTTCAAGGGCCGAGAACTCAACCCCTTCAAAGACAGAGGCTTCCATCCCTTCGAGTGCCGAGAACTCAACCCCCTGAGGCCAGAGGACTCTATCCCTTGAAGGGCCGAGAGCTCGACACCTTCGAGGGCAGAATCCTCTGTCCCTTCGAGGGCCTAGAACTCGACCCCTTCGAGGACAGAAGATACCATCCCTTCGAGGTTGAGAACCACCCCTTCGAGGATCCCCCATCTACCACTCGAGTCTTCCACATGTCGAGCCATTGGCACACACACGCTAAGTATCCATCAATCGAATCCTCAATGTCTCGAACCCCTCCACCTGGAAGTTCACAACTCGAATGGGAACTTCTCAAACCCATCCAATCGAACCCCTCCACTTGGAACTTCACCTCTGGAATGGGTACCTCTCGGACCCCTCCACCTGGAAGTTCACATCTCGAATGGGTACCTCTCGAACGGTAATCTCTCGAACCCATCCAGTCGAACTCCTTTGCCTGAAAGTTCACATCTTGAATGGGTACCTCTCGAATGGCCACCGCTCAAACCCATCCGGGGAAACCCATCCACCTAAAATTTCACATTTCGAATGGTTACCGCTCGAACCCATCCAATCGAACCCCTCCACCTGGAAGTTCACATCTCGAATGGGTACATCTCGAACTCATCCTATCGAACCCCTCCACCTGGAAGCTCACATCTCGAATGGGTACATCTTGAGTAGGAACCCCTCGAGTGGGTGCCCAAAATGGCATTGTTTTGGGAGTCCACCCGGTAGGACATGTAGACGCACATGGCGGCGCCGCAACTTTTGACAAATGGGATGCACAAAACGACAAAAGTGGTGCCCAAAATGAGGTCATTTTGGGCGTCCACTTCAGAGCACAACCTGGGGCACACGTTCATCCTGCCCTGGAAATGATCACTATGCCCCTGACGATGGTTGACACAAGCGTGCCGTTTCTAAGTATTCCTTTTATATAGTAACCAGGTGATTTTTTTATGTCTTGTGTGAATGTGCGAATAATTTTCTGATAAGGTATGTATATATATTATTTCCATAGAAACTATGAAATCTTCATCTTTTCAATTAAAACATCATAGGTGCAACGTAGCCTGAGGGTTACCATCTGCTGGAAAAGCCACCACAAAGAGACCCGCAATGTCTCTGCCTCAAGGTTCAACCTCTTGTTTCTAAATCTACTTAGACAAGACATATAATTAATGAGAATGCATCATGTTAATTCAATTTCATGTAACTAGGCTTCATCACCTCATGCATTCGGCTTTCCTCGTTGAACTAATCTGAATCGCATTTTCAACCAAATATCTTGCAGATGTATGAATCAGTATGATTTTAGTTTCTTTTTCATATCAAATTTCCTCAATTTTCATCATGATAATAGCCTAGGACTAGGAGAGAACACCTCAATTTGCTTTATATATATATATATATCTATTTATATATATGTATTTATATGTGTGTATATATAGATATATTGTTCTGCCCATTAGAGCCTCATGTAGACCTATCGCATGACTTTCGGCTGGGAAGCCCAAAGTTGGACCGTAAGGCCTATTCATCATCAACATACAATAAACAACTTATGCACATACAACATACATATGTTTTTGGATATTTTGAATACTAAAACAGCAAGACACGTTTTAATGTTGACAAATAAAAGATTGGGAAATGAAAGATTGGAGGGAACATCATCACATCAACTTATTAGGGTTTGTGGAGTTGAGGTCAAAGTTCCGTTGAAATTGTAGGGAAAAAATGGTGAAAATGATTTTCACGTTGAAGGTTTTCGGTTTTTAATGTGTCTTTAAGCACATGGGGGCATGGAATGGAAGACGGATACAAACCGTTAAATAACAATAATATTATATTTTTTAACCCAATAAATAAATTTGATTGTATAAATTATATCTTTTGCATTTTATCTAAACATGTATATTTGCATATATTAAAATATAAATTCATTATAGTTTGTGAAAAGAAAAAGAAAAACACAATTTCCTCCACTCCACAATAAACTTCCTACTTTATTTTTTAGTCCATTTCTCAAATATTTTTTCCTTTGAAAAATTTTCATACATAGTCTTTCACTCTATCAAGTTTACCTTCTTATTTGCTACCTTTTTGAAACTATTCATGACACCACTCATACAAAAAAATACAAAAGCTGATTTACGTCATCAAAAGATGTTGCCACATCAACTTGTATAAAATATTAATCCAATGCTAATATGAACTTTATTGTGCATATTTACTAGTTCACATAAATAAATGGACAAATGCTTAAATGTGCACGTTCGTGTTTAGGTCCATTAATCAAAGAAGCAGGATAATATTATCCCACAGCTTCTGTAACTTTCATGATCTCTTAGGAAATCTCTCTTCAAAGATTATTACAGAGTTTCCAAAGTCTTCACGAACAAGAAAGTTCATTATGTGCACTTATCATAAGTGACACTGTTCATGCACATTCCATACACGCTCGTACATTGATTTTATTTTTTGTTGAAATGATTGCAATTTGGATGCATTGGCATACGTTTCATTAATTTATAATGCTTTTTTCGGAAGACTATAACATCCATTACAGAGCTCTCACAGAAGTTTCACATTTAACGAATAGCTAATCAAATGATAGTATCATTTCAAGGAAATGTACAGAGAGATACATCACATACTACAACATGCTAAAAATCATCTACTTCATAAGAAGCATATCCCACTTCTTTGCTAAGATGCTCCAAACTGATTGAAGCGATAAACCGACTTTCATACGTTCTTCTTAGGCCTTCCTCTTTTCTTTGCTCGATTTTCATTTATAACGCATTCATCAACAACTCTATCTCCCACTTTATTTTTATTTTTTATAGAGGATATTTATTAATTTTTTAAAAAGTCACAATACAGAGAATACAAATGTCTATAGGAAGGGTATAGTGTATCTGTCTAGTGATATCGACCCGAAATCACCCAATAGCTAAGACGAAGAAATTGGCACGTTAAATGGATGTTGCAGTTGCATTAATCATACACGTATGTGCATTTAAAGTTACATGCATGTTTAGGTACATTCACTACTAGGAAAACCCCCCATAGGCACTGGTAGAAACCCATCATATGAACTGGTTTTTTGCCTGCTGGGACACCGGCGCTTAAGTGACCCGGTGAAAAAGGTCGAGGTAATAGCACCGGTAAGACATACTAGTACTAAACAATAAAATCGGCAAGTTACGTACCAGTGATAAAAAATTTAGATACCGGTGCACAAATCTGCCAGCCAGGTATAGCTTTGGAGCACCGATAGTAAGAATAAGTACCGGTGCTAAAGTTGAGAACCAGTATGTTATAGACCGGTGCTCAAAAATTAATTTACCGGTGAACAAATCAACATGCTAGGTACAGTTTTTGAGCACTGGTAGTAAGTATATGTTCTAGTTATCATATTATAGCACTGGTAAGGAAACGTTTTCGGTGCATGTAAGTATAGAACCGGTACTTTTAATAATAACACATGTAACAGTGATGATTTAGGCACCGGTATCCTTGACTGGTTTTAATTGATAGCACCGGTTCTGAATTAGTAACCAGTGCTGATTTTAGAAAAAAAATTGCATGGGTAATTTTTAAAATTGTTGTTCCATCCCAAATCAACCACGGGGAAAAAGGATTAATCCATTCAATAAGTTGGAAACATTACTAGGCAACTAATGATGTAAATAACAATGAAAAAATGGTACAACAAAAGAATTAGTGAAATCAATGTCAATATACCATCATGCCATATCAAACCACAAACAAAAAATTCTCATCACCCATCCACAGACACCAGTCAACAAATTGGTCTGGGTCATTCTTGGCTACCGTTGCATAAATATTAATCCATGGCTCGCACCATTTGGCCGCAACCTCTTGAAGTTTGTAGGCATTGTACGAGTCTTGCATCTCCAGAAAAATTAGTGTTTCAATCATATTAAAAGTTAGTTTATATGACGGGGTTACTACAATATAAACCACATATATATTGTGTTATTTGTGTTTGAGTTTCGATACTTACATCAATAGGGTTGTTGGAAATTGTCTCGAGTGGAAACTCCTCAAGGAATTGCATGACATAGTATTCGCATTCCCAGCTAGTACCTTATCTTCAGTGCTAAGATAGAATGAAATAATTAATAATGAAATTAGTGTACGTAAGGAAGAAAACGTATGAAGTATGTTTAACTATTTATGCTTACTACTTACCTTGATGTTTGTTATCTTCCTGCTGAAATCCGGTGAGGGTTCATTCTTCCTCTTCAATCTCTCATGTTGACACGCAACCCTGTGACATGTTTAAGTTACTACCTTTGAAAGTACTATTATTTGAAAAAGTAGGGTTAATGTTGCTAAAATTATTACTTGGAATTAACTTGTGTCTTTATGTAATCCCCAGGTCAAATACCATTGGTAAGTGTGTCCAATGTGTAGACATGGTTTATTCGGGGACGAATGAGGATGAGGAACCAATGTGAAATGCGCTAACAATTTTAAAGTTAATCTATATGTTGAATTTTACAATACAGATATCAATCTAATTTAAAATGTAAAATTTTTGACCTCCTGAGGTATGGCGCCAAATACATGGCGGCATCTAAGTTAATCATCGAGTCGCAGATAAGGCAACCCCGGGAAATTATGTCTTCCTCCGGAAGAAAGTTATCGTTTCTTCCAGTGTTGGAGACACGGAACTGGATTTTGCCATTGTTTGTGGCCTCTATTTTACTCCACAGGTGCCTGTCAAAGCAGAAGTTATTATTTGTCATGAATATGTTAAGGAACAAGATACATGAATTGAATTGTTTGGGACCTACCCCATCCACAAATCCATTCGTGCATTTGAGATCCATGTCATCCCATGACAATTCCCGAGCTTGTCTCCAAAATCTAATAGTTGCTGGATGCAAAGGCCAGATTTGCATGGTTTCAAAAATGTGGATACAAGAAAATGGTTGAAAAATATAACCTTCTCGTTAGCATTCAATTATGTTTCCTTCTCATTGCAATGGTTGATGAACTCCCTCATAATTGGATGCTCCTTTAAGGCACACCTGTTTTTAGTCTGCACGTAGTTGTTAAAAAACACGTGTTAAGTGATAAGTGAAATTTCCAAATATGTGTGGATGATTTAGTCATGAGCTATGATAGCATTCATGGGTGAGATCTCAATCTTGTCCATTTTTCCCCAGCTTGCAACTCGTGGTTGAATCTACAAGCTGTGTTGACAAAGTAGTCGGGTTTGAATTTTAAAAAACATACATTTAAACACTTAGAATATGTTATTAATTAAAAATATATTAGTAATAGTTAATCTGATACACCTCGTCATCGGTGACCTCAAGGAAGTCACAATTTTTTTTGCATATTCTTTGATAGGCTCGTCCTTCTGTTTTTCAATAGGGGTGTCTAAATCATGGTCAATCAAAGACTTCGGCCAGTCAACGACATGCCCGAGAGCCTCTCCCCCATCAATGAATATGTGGTTGGCAAAGGGCAATTGTGCTTTGGCATGGAAGAGTTGATCAATCACCCAAACACGTTAATTCCACTTCCTGAAGTACGGCTGTGGTGCTTTCCTTGGAGAAATCCTTTTGCCACTAAGGCCCTTGACCCATCCAATTGCTTCACGAACAAACTCACCCTCTCCCCATCCTGTTATTAATCGTGGAACTTTGTTAATAATGAAATATATGAAATGTAATTTGTAATAGACCAAGTGATGAAAGAAAGAACGACGAATGGTAACCCATTTTTTACCTCCTCATCGCTAGAAGGACCATCTAATTTTGTCTAGGCCGCACTCACTTCAACCAAATGCCTCTTCTATGAAAGACTTGGGATCATCCAGGCCAGGTGGTATTTGGACCCCTCTCGCTGATGCGATCCCCTTGACGATCTCGAAAAGGTATGACACTATTGCCTTCACTATTGGTTGGTTCTTTGTTTTCTTTTGTTGGACTGCTAGAGCTAGGGATGAGCTGCTACTGCATTTTCTTCTGTATTTTCTTGACATATGGGTACGGGAACCTCTTTACGGAAGCTTGATGGAGCCGCTATTGGTATATCCTGCCCTGGTTTGAGAACCAATGTGCCCTTAGCAGCCTCCTCATTCATTTTAATATATGGGCAGGTTAAAGTATAAACAATGAATTGAATTCGCAAAAATGTCAAGATCATTCAATGTGAAATTACTAAACATTATTATGATCAATTAATGTGGAAAAACTTACAATGTTCTCTGCAATGGCTATGTCGGTCGGATCAGTCATTTGCCAGCTTGATGAACTCGAGGTAGACTAGGGACCTGTCCACACTGAACTCCTTTCCCTTGAGCTCAGTCTCAATGTCCTCCTCCGTCAAGCCCTGAGCATCCAGTTTCACTCGCTCCTCTTCCTTCTTTTTCTCGATTATTTTTTCCTCTGTAACCTTGTGTGCACTCCTTCCAGTATGATGTGTGTAAACCTTTTAATTTGAGTGCTCGTTGTTAGTCTGAATTATTTTCTATCCATAGGAAACAAATGGAAGTTAAAATAATGAAATTTAGAAGTAAACTAAAATGACACACTTGTTTAATTTAGTTGAATGTTGATATAAAGTTTACCTTAAACTTGGGTGTTGTTCTCATCTTCACAAACTTGTACCACTCCCCTTCGTCCAACCATTTCTACTTGTCCCAAGGTTCGTATGGTAACCTTTTCTTTGTTTCTTCCACTTAATGAATGAATTTCTTTGCCACTTTCGATTTCCAGTTATGGTGGGTAAGCATGTCAAACGGATCGGGTCACCCGTTGGATAACTGTTATCCATATACTATTTTCACTTGTTGGATAAGACTTATTGGATAATGACCCATTGGGGTAGTGGATATAATTGGGTTGTAGTTATTGGCTTTAGTTGGGTTGGATAAGCGATTACCCGTTGGATAATTATGGGTGGGTTGAGCTAGGTTGGATAATGGGTGACCCTTGGATAATTTCTTATCACAAGATAACTAAATTTTCACAAGTTTGATTACGAATGATTTAATTTTCCCCTAATATATAATCATGTATTATATTTGTAATATAATATTATGTACATTATATTATATAATATTTAATAAAAAATATGTTGGTTTTGTAAACTCGACGAAATTAACGAACAATATTAGTTGGGATCAAGCTCGAGCTCAAATACTGTACGAACTCGAATATTGTACGAACTCAAATACTGTATGAGATTGAGCTCAAATACTATACGAACTTGAGTACTGTACGAGATTGAGCTCGAACATTGTACGAACTCGAACATTGTACGAACTCAAATATTGTACGAGATTGAGCTCGAATACTGTACGAACTCAAATACTGTACAAGATTGAACTCGAATACTGTACAAGATTGAACTCGAATACTGTACGAGATTGAACTCGAATACTGTACGAGATTGAACTCTTATACTGTATGAACTCGAATACTGTACGAGATTGAACTCGAATATTGTACAAACTCAAATACTGTACGAGATTGAGTGAAAATTTTGTACGAACTCGAATACTGTACGAGATCGAATACTGTACGAACTCGAATATTATACGAGATTGGGCTCGAATAATATGTGAATTATAATTTGTATAATTTGTGAGTTATAGTGAATATTTATGTTAAATATTACACATGCATTTAATTGGTTAATTTTGGATATTTATTGGGTATTTGTTAGGTTCCCATTGAGTTAACATAATATAGGACCCAAGAAGATCAAAATTTCTCATTAACACAATTATTCTCATCCCGCCCAATACCAAAAACTAATGAGTATTTAATACCCGATTCCATTGGATAATGACAACTTGTAGCCCAAATCACAAGAAAATATTGAATGATAACTTATTGGGTTAATTATATAATGACTTATTGGATAATCACTTATTGGATAATATATTTTAACTCATTGGGTCATATGAATATCTCATGGGTTATCCAATGAGTTATCCATTTAATGACCCAGCCCATTTATAACACAATCCATTATGACTCATTAATAAATGAGTTAATTGGATAATGACCCATTGAGTTTGGATAATGGGTTTATCCACCTAACCCATTTGACGGGCCTAACAGTGGGCAGTGCCGGCTGCAACGTACACATACTGTTTCAACTTTTCAAATTGTGATTTGGTCAAATTTTGCTTGAACCTAAAGCTCTTCGGTATTTTGGAAATGTAGCATTGAAACTAATGTTAGGTTGTATTCATGTAAAAAAATGGAAATTTATCTTAGCTACTATATTAAATTTAATAACGTCAACATATATGAGCTGTGAAATTCTCTTACCAAAAAATGTCTTTCCAAGCCTTTTCCTTGGTGTCATCGGGGATTTTTTTTTCCAATGCCTGTGTCCCAAACTTTATTTGCCACTGGAATGCATAGTGTGTGTATGCTGTCCACGCTGTCCAATTCTTTGTGAAGGACATGTCAGAAAGTTTGAATCTAACTGGAACTAGGACATTATTCTCCTTGGCCAGCATTACCGACTGGCATGTAGCTACGCTTCTTGCACCACTCTTTTATTTAAAACTTGTCAAAGGATTTTCCATGCTTCTCTCCCCTCCCCCTCCCCCTCCTTGGAAACATTATCTGTCCCATCCTCATTCGAGGTCCCCGGTTCGGTGGATGGAGACTCTTCATCAATAGTGAAGGCTGAGGGATGTTCATTATGGGGATACTCTTCAACTGTGGCATCAGGCTCCTCGATCTGTAATAGTAGTGGAACGGTGGTCTTAGTGTCGTCCAAGTGGGGGTGTAGTTGTGTCTTTTTCATCCACAACCTTTCCCACTACAGCCTGTCCCCTCTTTCTCTTCCACCCTCTTGTAACCATTTTGTTACCCTTGGGAGACAACTAATGCAGGCCAATGAAATTGAATGTTATAGATTCAATGTTATGAAGAAAGAATCATAAACCAATATTCCAAAAAAAGAGTAACCACAGTTGGCGATATCCAATTCACAATCACAACTCAATAGAACAAATCAAACATCCCAATCACAATTGATAATCATAATATAAGTGTCGAATGGGGAATCACAAAGCACAATCACAACTCAGCAACCACTACTCAACCACTCAAACCTCGCACTCACTTTTCACATTCACAATGTAAGTGTCGAATCAACAATCACAAGTCTCAGTCACATCTCAACAACTAGAACTCCAACAATTCAGTCATTTCATTCACAATCTAAATGTCGAAAGGGGAATCACAAATGGAAGTCACAACTCAAGTACCACAAATCATCAACCACAACTCAAATAATCGAACATAGAAAATATAAATATAACTGTCGAACTGGGAATTACACAGCACAATCACAACTAAGTAACAACAACTAAACTGTTAAAACATATCAATCACGTTATATTGTTTGGGTACACAACGGAATTCTCAATGACATTGTCAATAATCCAAAATACACATCCATATCAAATTTAACATAACAATCCATACAAAATGCCTTAACTTCATGACGGTGGTAACTAACCTTGATTTACTGGCGGAGGTGGCAGACCGACAGGGCGGCGCAGGTACAGAGGAACAGCCAGCGAAGGTGCGGAGAAATAGGGGGCAAAGGAGCAGCGATGGTGGGGAGTGATGGCCAGTGTGGTTAACCGGTGGTGGGGATTTATGGCCGGTGGTGGTGGGGGTTTTGGCCAGGTTGACTAGTGGTGGTGGTGGGGTTTAAAAACAGAGTGGAGAGAGATAGTGGTGGACGAGTGGAGCTATGTTTGGAGATAGTGGAAGAGTGAGAGTGGAAGCATCCGCCTTTTATACTACATCTTACAGCACCAGTACAAAATTGATACTGGTGCCTATAGTTGCAATGTATTTATTTTTTACAATTCGCATTTGGGCGGAGAGCAAGTTGAGTAGAAATATTCTAAGTCTTGAGCGCTGGTACATAAAATCGGTGTTATAGCTTACAAAACACAGCACAGCGCAACTGCTTTGCCTGATTGTTTTATTCTTTAAACTAGACAGAGATCGATATGTACACAATTTGAGTAGAAATATTATAAGTATTGATCACCGGTTGAGGATAATGGTGCTCATATCCACATAACGCAGTTACACGCAGCTGCTTTTCAATTATCAATTCTTACAGTTGGATAGAGGAGAAATGACCTGTACTTTTTCTAAGTGTTAAACACCAGTATATCAAACTGGTGCCTAAACATCCTTACACCTGTGCTTAATAAAAATCAATTTCCCCACCTAGCCAATTTGAAATTTTCAAATTATTTTCATTTCCCTCAAAAACTTAAGCACCGGTAAGAAACATAACGTACCGGTTCTAACAATTCCTACAACTTTGATTTATTAGGTTTTCTACCCCCCAGCCTTTTTAGGATTAGTTTTTAAAAAAAATTGACTGAATATATGTTTAATTCACATTTCAAAACCATGAGTGTGATTGTGTACATTTAAATTTGTCATTCCAGTGATAACGGATTATATACTATAGTTACATTACATTAGCGCCCAAAGATTTTTTTGAAATGTATAAGACCATGTAGTCCTCATTGATGAGTATTAATTAGCTTTATGACATGCCTAGGAATAGGTACAGAAGATTAATTTTAACCGATTGTAGTGCCGAGGGTGGATTTTAATTTGTTTACAAAAAGGCCCTCCAACTAAACGCCTCAATTACGCTAACTGACCTGCGCAGTACACCCATGATATTTCATTTCATTAGATAAAAATGAATGATTGAAATAATTGTTACAGTGCTAGCACATGACGAATAAAGCTAGTGTATGTTGTAGACTTAGCAAGAAGTGCTTAGCTAGTGTTAACTTTGAGCATTTGGAAACTTTTATTGAGACTTATTACAATCCTCTGAGTGACATGTAATTAGATTATAGATTGTAGAACAAATCAGGGAGTGTAAATGTATTATAATATTCAAGCGGATTTCAATTTGGAGTTACGAGTAAACTTTTTGATTTTTGTATTTTAGTCCCCCCAAGAAAGTTGGAATTGTCGAAATATAAAATTGGCGATGAAGAAATAAAATTCAATGTTGGGGAAATGTACTTTTGAAAATTGGAACTACCTGAGTGAACGGAAGGACGTCTTTTGCGAGATGGGAATAGTCTTGAAAAATTACGAAATGACCCCAAATGTTGTTTGACATGTTCCCACAACTCAAAAACATGTAAATTTTGGTATTCACAATTTTATATGGTTGACAAATTTTAGATTATTTTTTACATTGATAGAAGATGGCGTTGTATTATATTTTGTGATAAGATGGTGCTCAAATCTTCCCTACCGATGACTTTAAGGTAATGTACCATTGCTAAAGACTAATAAGGCAGCTGCGTACGACTGCATTGCGCCGCCATAATTTTTACAACTCCTACTTTTGAAGAACTAACCAAAATCAATATAGAAATCATCATTATCCATGTGCCTATCAATCACAGTCTTATTACAACACCAAATGTAAATGTCAAGTTACGATATTTCTAAATAGGAGTTCACGAACAATATTGGGAGAATGGTTCCACTTCCTCGCTACCAGCAGTATTATCCCCATCAAATGACGGGAAAGGACCAATTTCCTTAACAGCTTCAGGAAACTGGTAGCTCATCACTTTCCCCATGTGGCCACACTATCTACTCTGGAATCGGCAATCCACCCACAGAGTTTCAACCACACTCTCGTGTGCAGTGACCCAAGATTCAATCAATGTAGTGGAGGTAGGAGCAATATTCTTGCAAAATGATTCTACAGCAATTTGTATCGTAGGATGACCCCATGTATCGTTGTAATAGTTAGGCACAACTGCAAATCCACAAAGTGAAGAAATCAGACTGCAAAAACCATATGAGCCAGAATTTTTCTTGTCCTAGGTAAAGGCCTAATAAATTCCCTCTCCTACATTCCAACAAAGTATATTTTTATTGGCATACAACTTGATTATCCTCATCTTATGAACTTCAGTGTTAACCGTGACTGGGTTGATATGGGAGGCCACAAAATGATACCGCGCGTTCATTTTTGGAGTTAGTGTTTTCTTCAAAATATTTGTCCACCTAGGAAACACAGGAGCATCCACATTGGTACCTTCAGTTGTGAACCAATCTCCTTGATACTTTGTCATTCATATCCTTATCCTCATTGATCATCGCCAACATATGATCCTCATCATCTTCTACATTGGGCAATCCATACAGTTCATTGATGACTTGGGGGTGAGGGGGACATATTTTCCATGGTATAAAACTTTTTCCGTGCTCAATCCACACCTCAAATTTCCTTAGAATTCAACAACCAAGTTGAATGTAGGAAGTGTAGCACAAAGCTTTTCCCAACCCAATTTCTAAATAGTGTCTTGAAAGGGTGGATTTGCTTCAATTCCATGTTCCGGATAATGCTTTCTTGTTCTATAACTCTGGGCCAGCGATCTTGCCTTTTCAAACACAAATCTCTCCTCCGTCACTCTCAGGTACAAGCCTTTTGAGGGTGAAGAACACCCTTCTTTCCTAAGGCCTCTTTACTTTGGTTTTGGGGGCCATCCTATAAATTTTCATGGAGGCATTTTATCAAACACCTAGCTTGCACTGAAAATTTACCACAATTTCAACAATAATCTAATTACGGTGTTGTACTTTTGTATATAAACAACAAGGATAACATCTCATTGATTATAAAACACAAGTAATTGCAAAACAAGGTGCACATATAACAATCTAAAATGACCATGTTTTTGGAATTTCCACAATCTTGATATGAAACTTTGCTAAAATAAGGATTCATTCACAGAAGTAATAGATTTCCACTTCACTGCAGTGTTTTCAGTGAGAGAACAGTACCTTTTTAAAGCTCTATCGCCTTTACGGAAGGATATAGGGTTTGCTCTAAGATAGGAAGAGGTGGTTATGAATGTTTGATAAAATAACGACCGGATAGTTTGATTATAGCATATTTTGTTAGCACTGGTACCTGAAAATACTGGTGCTATAAAATAAACGTATCCCCACACAGCTTTTTGGGAATGTATTTTTCTTATACATAATGGGATCAGAGAGCAACTTGGGATATTTCTGACTAAGTGTTGAGCACTAGTACAATACCAGTGTTTTAAAAACACAAAATACCGGTGCTCCATACGAAGCAGCCTTACGCAGCTTCTTGAACATCAATTTAATATGAAATAGAGAGAAACTCATATGTTTTCTAACCAAGTATTGAGCACTGGTACAACAACCAGTGCTCAAAAAATTACCCAATACCGGTGCTTGTTATTAAAGCAGCCCTACACAACTGCTAAAGCATCATTTTATAAATTTCAGGACGGACTAGTAAGAAACTCTTATTAATTCTGTCTAATTATTTAGCACCGGTACATTATCCGATGCTTAAAAACCGGTGCTCAAACTCTGTTTTCAAGTACTCTGCCTAAAAATAGAGCATGCTCCCAAGTCAATAGCACCAGTATTAAACGTTTTTTCCAGTGCTATTAATAACCATACATTTTGATTTTTTATATACATTAGTTTAGGAACCTACAATTTTCAAACATAGGTACATAATTCCACTAAAAATACTCTCTAGGCCAAACAAAACGGTCTGTAAGGGTACAAAAGTGATCAAAATACAAATGGAACACCCTATCTCTTCCCCTTTAAGAAAACATCACCACCCACAATATTTCCATTCTCCTCCACCCACAGTCCATCCCCATGTGATCGCCTAATTACAGATGGTCCACCGATATCCTCCAAACTAGGGAAAGCAGACAGAAACTCTGCAATATCGGATTTGACATTAATTTAAATTTCATCATCAAAAAAGTACTTCTTACCGTTGAGTACAACATGCCACTTCTCATTGCTTAGGTCTCTGATGAAAAACACCTAGCGAGCTTGAGCCGCTAAGATGAACTTGTCATTCTCACTTCCTACACGATTCAAGTCAACTAGCGTAAAACCCATGGGCATCTCGGTACGGACCCCGACACCATTTTCAACCCAAAGGAACTTGAACACTACCACTTTAAACTCCACATAATCCAACTCCCAAATCTCCTTGATGACCCCATAAAATGCCATTACGGAAATGATTGGTTTTTTGTCTCTCCTGCTCGACTGCCACATGGATTCATATTCCAAAAAAACTCCGCTATTTTGAGTTGTGCTTTTTCTATCCTTGGAAATAGTTGAAAAACTGTATCCATTGATATCGTAGCCCTTGTATCTCTTAACCATGCAACCCGGTGTTCTTGCAAATGCACGAAGTTTAGACGACATCCCCTCCACATTACAATGATTATAAAATCAATAAAAAATGTTACAGAATGTTACAGAATGCTCAAAAGATATTTATAGAAACATATCATTCCACATATATTCCACCTTAAATGGTATTTTTTTAAATGAAGTATCTTAAAGGGAGTTCATTGCTGAGCATTCAATGTCTTCTCCAACTCCAAATTTCCATTAATGACATCCAAACTCTCTTCCTTTCTTTTTCAACCAGATCAAAATGGTGGTAGGTGAGCATTTAATGCATCAAGAGCACTGGTCGAAACATAGAATATCAGTGATATTGATGCAGCTGAAGCAATAGCACCGGTATTTATATAGGTGCTAAAAATAAATGAAAGAACCGGTGCTCAAAATTTTCCCATTTCCCGCATTTTTCTGATCTTCACTCAAACGCACCGGTACAAGTGACCTGTGCTCTAATATTTCCCAGGTTTTATAATCAACGGGACAAACAGACCAGTGCTGATCGTTATACCGGTACTCAAATATTTCTTGCCATTTCTTCCCAAAATGCACCGGTACCAGAACATTTACCGGTGCGATTGATACAAGTTCCCGCATAAATTTTAACAGCACCACTTTCCATCACCGGTATCAAACATACTGGTGCTTAAAATTAGCCAAAATCATCCAAATCCTACTTATGAGCACCGGACCTGAGCACCAGTATATTTTTTACAGGTTCCATTACCCCTTAGGCGCCGATTTTTTATACACGGATATTTATAGCGGTGCAATAGGTGTTTAATGGCATCGGTACACGGTACATGTGTACCAGTGCCTATGTACCCAATTTCCAGCACTGGTTATTTATGTTCAAGAAGACGAAAAGAATATTATTGAACAAATACACATTTGTGCATATACAGTGTGTCACGTGCATAATTAAGTTTCACTGAACGACTCAATTATGCGTGATGTTTGTTTTTAGCAGTTAAAAGCACTACAAATCACCATTGATAGGAGTGCATCACATATAGGGTGCAAATATATTTTACCCAGATGCAACTGGGGTGAAAATCAAACCCGGTAACATATAGGGAGTCCTCTATTCTCCTTTTCTTTTCTAAAAAGCCCACAGAGAGGACGCATTTGACAAATGCATACTCTATTTCATTACACATACACAATTGAAAGGCCCTAATATTGAAGAATGAGCAAAGGTTATACAAGTCTCTCTTCGAGCGAAGAAGAAGAACGGGATGTACAAATAGCCTACCGACGATTCAGACGAAATTGAGCATTGGTGGACTGTTAATTCAATGATCATCTCCTAGATCTTTAACACAGTTGAGCCAAGTTTAAGATCTATGATTTCATACAGAGAAACAACTAAAGAGTTATGGGAAGATATCTAGTAGATATTTTCCGTTCGCAATGGCGCACGAATTCATCAATTGAAGGTGGAGGTTTCCAACTGTAAACAAAATGGAGATTCTATCATGGCATATTATGGAAGGATTAAAAAGCTTTGGGATGATCTTAACGACAACGATCAAATGCCATCATATACTTGTAGTTGCTGCAAGTGTGATCTAAAGGCAAAGTTGGAGAAAAGAAGTGAAGATGAGAGAGTTCATCAATTTTTTATAAGGCTGGACGATACTCACTACGGTTTGATCAGGTAAAATATCATTGCTACGGATCCTCTTCCTAACATGAATAAAGTGTATTCTAGTATATCTGAGCAAGAGCAGGTGCAAAATATGACACGAGGAGAGCCTGAACGAACTGATCCCATAAATTTTGCAGTGAAAATGGCCAATCCTGGAGTACGTAATGAATGGGTAGATCTTCATGATGGAGCACTCATTTGCTCGCACTGCAAACGAATTGGGCATACGGTAGAGACAGTGGTGGAACTACTGTTATGCGAGGTAGGGCTCCAATCCAACCTGAGTTGCCGGCGGGCGTGTAATAGTTATAGAATTGGAAGGCCAGATTAGGGTTTCGCTTCCCGATCAGGTCTTTCTGCATCCCGCTGGCCTTCTTGGATTGCGCCCTTCTTTTTTTATCCAGATTGAACTCAAAACAATGTCGTTTCCGTATAAGTGAAACAATATCATTTCACTTTGATAAAAGGCAAAAAAAGAGAAAAAAGCTGACTTAATCACTTAAAGGCACAGCTCACTCAATCAAAAATTAAAACTCAAAATGCAAAGCTCACTCAAAGGCGCCGCCGCCCCTACTCACGGCCTCATTCGCATAGCTTCGCCAGTTCGCCTCCGTGCTGGCCCACCACCATCCCACCGCCGTCCCACCGACGCCAATGCCACAGCCCACCACCGTCCAGCCCTCCACTTTCCTCTAGTCCATTTTATGTTAAGGTAATTTAATTTTAGGGTTTATTGTCTATTTTATTTTTTTCATCAAAAATTAAATTTATGTGAATATGATTTTTATATGTTTCTATGATTTTGAACTTCAATTGAATTGCATATGTATAAATTATAAATTTTTTTGATTTATTGTGTATATGAAATTGTCATAATCAAATTATGGAATTAGAGATATTTGTTAAATTTAATTTAAATGAATATGAGTTAAGAAATTATTTGTTATCTCAATTTGTTATTGTTTTGTGACTCTTTTAGATTTTATAAGAATGAATTCAATTTACATATGTTTCCTATTTGATATTTAATAGCTTATGGATAAATTTTTAATTCGAAGTAGAGGATCTCCATCTTTTAAGAGATCGAATGAACCTAATGAACAAAGGCACAATGAAGAGGGTAGAAGTAGAAAACTATCTCGCGTAGAGTATGTTATGACATTGTATATTGAGAAAGATTGAGGATGAACCAATTATGCAACGTTATCAAGGCACTGAGTCTCACAGATATTTGTTGCCCCCACTTGTTCCTAGTTCTACTTTAATAATTTGAGCATTAGAAAGTAGTTATTTTAGTAGTTTAGTGAACTTGTAAGATCCTTATTGTATCGTACTCATTTATTATATTACATAGTTTATTTAATCATTTTAAAGTTGAGTTTTTAAAATTTAAATTTGAGTAGTATTAATCAGCCTCCCCTAGAAAACATTTCAGGTTCCTCCATTAGGTAGAGACCTGCTACCGGGTTCGTGGCTATCCTCACACATGGAAGGTGGTTGGACAACGAGGTAATTGTGGTCGAGGTAGAGGGGATCAAGCGGGTAGAGAAACAAATCAAATGAGAGTGAATGCAACATTCTCCATGGAATCAAATGCTCTTGATGACACGGACAAGGCTGGCTTGGAGATTTTGAGCACCGTAGATTGGGATAAACTCAAATCACTTTGGAACACCCACAAGTCATCGCCAAATACTCGACTTTCTGGTAAGGCAACTTTTTTGTGAATTATTGACACGGGAGCATCACATCATATGACGGGTGAAATTAATTCCCTAAGTGACTTGTGTGATATTGTGCCTAGTCCAGTATTGATGCCTAATGGTATAAATTTGATGGCAACCAAGAAAGGGACGGTGATATTGGGTCGATTAAGTCTGAAAGGTGTTCTATATGTGGCAAATTTAAACTGCAGCTTGATATCTGTGTCGCAGTTGGCTCGTGACAAGGTTTATATATTGAAGTTTACTAACCGTTTGTTTGTTGTACAGGACCGAAGTGTTTCGAGGATGCTGATTGAAGTGGGTGAAGAAAGAGACGAGTTGGATGTTGTGAAGGATGCATTACTTGCTTGTGTGCATTCTATTGTTGGTAAGCTCTTTGTACATCCCAAGATTTGGATCTATGGCACAAGAGAATGGGAAATCCATCTATGCAAGTGTTGCAATTGCTTTCCCGGTAGAATAATGGTACCTCTATTAGTACAGATAAAGACAAGCATCGTGATGTATGTTTTCAAACTAAAAAAACTCGTGTTCCATTTTATTCTAGTGAAAATCATGCATCAGATGTCTTTGAACTAATTCATTGTGATGTATGGAGTCCATATCGCGAACCTTCTTTTTGCGGTTCAAAATATTTTCTTACTATTGTCGATGATTTCTTGCGGGTTGCTTGGGTGATTTTGCTGAAAGAAAAGAGTGAGGTTCCTCATATAATCAAGAATTTCTTGGCTATGACGGAACGACAATTTAGCAAACAAGTAAAAACATTACGTAGTGACACGCTACAACAGAATGTTTGTATTGAACATAAGCATAGACACATTTTGAATGTTGCTAGAGCATTAAGATTTCAAGTTAATTTTCCGGTGGATTTTTGGGGTGAATGTGTTTTGACAGTAGTGTACTTGATTAATAGAACTCCTTCGTCAGTCTTGAAAGGAAAGACTCCATACGAAATGTTATTTGGTCATCCTCCCACGTTAGATAACATCCGCATCTTTGGGTGCCTTTGCTATGCCAAGAGTTTAAATCGTGACGAAGATAAATTTGCTATTCGAAGTTGTCAGAGTATATTTATAGGTTATCCTTACGGAAAAAAGAGCTGGAAGTTGTATGATGTAGACACTAAAATAATTTTTTGTAAAGTCAAGAGATTTGCAAGAGAATATTTTATTGGAAATTTTGTGTGAATTAATTTTGAACAGAAATTCTGACCATGTTGGAACATGCTGGTGCAGAATATTTACGCCAAGGTTTTATGGAAATCAAATTCAGAATATTGCAGTAGTTTGGTATAAATGGAATTCGTATATCTGACTATATATATCTGGCGTGTGAAGCATAATTGGTTTATGGAAAATCCCTACTTATATGGAGAAGATTTATTCGAATATATGGGATAGAATGATATAAGGTAAATCCCTTTATTTATGGGATTTGGATATGCTTCAAGAATCAGATTTGGAATAGGAATATTGTGGAGATAATCAAGGAGTATTCAGATCTGATTCGTGGATATAAATTGGGGACAAACACGGCTGCATACTCACGGATTTAATATAGCAAAAATCTGCACTCGGATTTTTGAGACTTTCGAGAAGTTGCAAAGAGTCAGAACACTGTGTTCCAACACACCTGACCTACCGCACTAAGTTCAGAATCGTAAACCTTAATTCCTCGAGAGGAGGAGATCCTGCATCGACAGAGTTTGAGATCAGAGGGAGTCTGATTAAGGCGGATCGGTAGCTAGGGGAGCTAGCAGAGTCCGCACGTCATAGTTAGTAAAGATAAGTATTTTGTAAACTGTACTATGTAATGTATCTTTCTAATTAGTGGATTCATTCTGAACTGGGCCAGGCCCCGCAGATGTAGGTGGATTACACTGAACTGCATAACCAAGTCGTGTGTCTTTTACGTATTACGTTATTATGCACTTTGTTAAATTAGTCATGTTGGAACACACTAGTAAAGACTAGAAAAATTGGTAAAACTAAATTTCAATTGGTATCAGAGCTGAGTCACGTATCGTTCCCTTGGTTGTTTCAAGGAAAGTGAGATCCAGTTTTACCATGACGATAAGAGAAGGAGCTTCAGTCTTTCGACCACCCCCGCTAGAAGGAAACAACTACAACTATTGGAAGGCGCGCATGAGGGTCTTCATTAATTCGTTGGATGAACTGGCATGGTTTTATGTTGAGAATGAATGGAATCATCCTACAGAAGATACTGATACAAGTTCTAAGGCTGTAGAAGGGGAGTCAAGTCAAAAAGGTCAGAAACCCAAACACAAGGCCACATGGACTCTAGATGACCTTAAAGAATCTCTAGCAAATTCAAAGGCACTTAATGCGATCTTCACTGCTGTTGATGAAAATCAGTTCAAGCTTATATCTACGTGTCATCAAGCAAAAAAAGCATGGGATATTCTACAGACTGTTCACGAAGGAACCAGTCGAGTGCGTGAATCAAAACTACAAATGCTTGCTACCAGGTTTGAAGAACTCAAAATGGAGGAGGATGACACTATTGCGACATTCAATGGAAAACTCAGGGATATTTCTAACATGGCTTATCAACTCGGAAAGGTGTACAAAGAAACTAAGCTGGTGAAAAAGACCTTGCGATCTCTTCCCAAAAGATTTGCAATGAAAGTAGCAGTAATAGAGGAGGCAAGAGACGTAGACACCATGAGCCTAGATGAACTAATGGATTAGTTGCAGACATATGAGATGACATTTCAGCAACCCACAAAAAGAGTCTCCAAGGAATTGGCGTTCAAAGTTTCTCCAGCTAAGGAAAGTCACGAGTCTGACAGCGATGATGAGATTTAAAAACTGGCACTTATCACAAAGAATTTCTCAATAATGCTAAAGAAGGTGGTCAATAAGAAATCTCAGGAAAGGTTTGGCGGAAGCGGACAAAAACAACAAGATTCGAGCAACAATCGTGGAATGAGATTTGAACAAAGGAATATGCAGTTCGGGAGAAATCAGAACAACGAACCAAAACAGGCTGGACGTATTCAATGCAGAGAATGTGAAGGATATGGTCATATTCAGGCTGAATGTGCTAACACTCGCAAGAAACAAGGAAAATCATATGTCACCTCTTGAAGTGAAGATGAAGATGATGAAAAAGAAGAAGAAGAACTTACCAGTAATTATGTAGCCTTTGGAGCAAAGGTCCATGCTATGTCAGAGGATCAGTGTTCCAACACACTGAACAAAAGGTAAAGCTTAATGTTCCAACACAGATCTGGACGATGCACACAGCGACGAAGATGATGATCTGTCTGTAAGTGATGAAGAAATCTATAGCACATATGAACAAATGTATGCCATGTGGGTTCAAGTAGCTGACACAAACAAAGAGCTGAATGTAGTAAAAAGAAAGCTAATGGAAAGTGAAAAATAATTACGATCCACAGTTGCAGATCTTGAAAAACGTAATGAAGAACTGAACAAGAAACTGTTAGCAGCAGTCAAGAGGGTTGAGATGTCTGAAGCAACTATCTTTAAATTGAATTCCGGAAAGGGAAAGCTTGATAATATTCTGGATATGGGAAGAAACTTTGGTGATAGACACGGGATTGGATACGGGAAAGAACCCAAGACTGAATTGCATGAAAAACCAGTAACTCTCAAAGCCAGGATCCGAGAGGTAAAATGGAAGTATGGGATGCCGTATCAAAGAAAGCCACTCATTTACAGATACTGTACGTACCAAGGACATGCTGAACAGCAGTGCAGAAGACTGATCAGAGATCAAATGACAGGAAGATAACTTCTGCCATGTTCCAACACAGGCGATATTCATACAGGAAAATTGATTAGAAAGATATGGATCATTAAAAAATCCAGTACGTGTCTGGTGGCACACACGTCCCTAACAGCCTATTCGAGTGACTCGTGGTACTTTGATAGCGGTTGTTCTCGCCACATGACTGGCACTCCAGAATATCTCACAAACATTACTCCTTATGATGGCGGATATGTAGCCTTTGGTGATGGAAAGAGAAGCAGAGTAATTGGCAAGGGCGAACTAAAAATTGAAGGCTTTCCAGTATTCACAAGTGTATTATTTGTTGAAGATCTAAAGGCAAACTTGCTAAGTATAAGCCAGCTGTGTGACGACAATATGGTAGTGGAATTTCAGAAGGACAAATGTATAGTGAAGCATGGAGAAAACAAGGTTCTTTCTGGAATAAGATCAGCAGACAATTGCTATCTGCTAGAACAAGGAGTTCGATGTATGATTTCCAAGAAGGATGAAGGAATTCTTTGGCACAGAAAGCTCGGCCACATCAACTATAAAACACTGGTGAAAATCGCAAATGTGAAAGCTGTACGAGGAATGCCTACCTTAACCAGCAAGGATGGAGTTGTATGTGGACCATGTCAACAAGGTAAACAAATTCGATCTCCTCACTCTTCAATTCAGTATATCACTACATCTAGAAATCTGGAATTGTTGCATATGGATTTGATGGGTCCGGTTATCTCTATCTACTGCAGAAGCAGAGTATCTTGCAGCAGGTAGTTGTTGTGCACAACTATTATGGATGAAACAAATGATGAGAGATTATGGAATTCATCAAGGGTCTTTGAAGATTTTATGTGACAATACAAGTGCTATTGATATTTCAAAGAATCTAGTTCAGCACTCGAGAACCAACCACATGGACATAAGGCATCATTTTATAAGAGATCTGGTTGAAAGAAAGGAAGTGGAAGTAGCCTATGTTCCAACACACGAGCAACTTGCAGATAAATTTACAAAGCCGTTAGATGCCACCACTTTTGAGAGCCTTCGACAACACCTAGGTGTGTGTCAAATTTGAGGTAATTTTACCAAAATTATTTTCCCTGTAAATATTTCTTTTGGTTATTTTCATTTTGCAAAATCAGAAAAGAACAAAACATATGGAAGGAGCAAAGGTGTACAAAAATAGGAGTTGGTAAGTATGGTGTGTTGGAATTTATTTAAGAAAGACAACGTGATGTGACAAGTAGAGAAAGGGCCATTATTACCATGTTTGGGAAATCTAAAAAGGGACTTCGCGGGAAAAGAGATGAATAAGATGAAGATTTAAAGTGGGATTCAAATTCATATACATCTCTTCGCATCTCTATGCACTCGGCCAATTATTTTCTCCCCAAAATCCTTGCCGAAAAACTCTTGTTCTCAACACTTCTCTCCATCTCAGCATTATGCCTAAGAATGTCAAACCCAAATTCTCCAAGAGTGGAAGCTGCGGTGCCAGAAATCATGAGGGGAGATCAAAGTTCGATGAATTTGGATTTGGTGGTGGCTACTGAGCCGAGAAAATATGTTGAACAAGCTGAAGAAGAAATTCAAACTCATATCGGAGGAAGTCTAGACAATGCAGAGGATGTGGAGACAGTGGAACTACGACCTGATGAAATCAAAGAACAAGGAAAAGAGGAAAAGGCCTCTGTCAACAATAAACAGAGAAGTGAATCCGAAGTTGAGATTGGTAATTCCGAGGGTAAACCCGATGTCCAAGAAGAAGCTTCTGAAGGCAAGAAGAAGAAAAAACCTAAGGTAACTGGTCCTGACCCTCGTCCATTTAAATTCATGGGAACTGGTAGTGCACTGTTAGTTGCCCTCGAGTAATACAATAGCCTTGACAAGGGAGATGGCTAAGCTGCTATACTGTGTTGGAACACAGAAAAAAGTCAATCTCGGACTTCTCATTCAGCAGCATCTGGTCAGACAGGCTACTGCTCCAAAAATAAATGATGCTATTATCTACCCTGTTTTAATCTCTGCCCTAGCCAAGACAGCAAAGGTGAAAGGGAAGGCTTCAGATATAGTGATTGACACGGAGTTTTTGAGGCCAAACAAGAAGACATTTGGGCTGAGACATGTTCATGACCTCCCATGGAAACCTTCTGGGTCGACTTCTTCTTCAGCAGCAGAAAAGGAGGCTCGGCTGCTGGTTCTGAATGCAAGAATTGGAGCTTTAAGCATCCAGATAGCTGCACTAGAGGCAGGAAAAACAAGTCTAGAGTCGGAGAAGTCAAGGTTGGAAGCATGACTTGAAGGTTGGATGCAGGGGGAGCAGTATTTATTTCGTTGTTTTTAATGATTTTGATGGTACCTTTGGCCTATGTGTGGTCCCACGGGGAGAAATTTTGGATTTGAATGATTTAGACTTTGATTCAATTTGGCTGTAATTTCTGAATTCTAGTTTCTGAATTCTGGTTTTTGGTTTCTGGTTTTTGGATTTCATGCCTAATGGAATTCTGGAGTTCTGCTATCTTGTTGATTGCTGGTTTACAAGTTCATGATATTGATGCTGACAAACTGTTTGGGAATTACATGTGCAAAATATTATGGGTCCACAAAAATGCCAAAGGGGGAGATTGTAAAGTCAAGAGATTTGCAAGAGAATATTTTATTGGCAATTTTGTGTGAATTAATTTTGAACAGAAATTCTGACCATGTTGGAATATGCTGGTGCAGAATATTTACGCCAAGGTTTTATGGAAATCAAAGTCAGAATATTGCAGTAGTTTGGTATAAATGGAATTCGTATATCTGACTATATGTATCAGGCGTGTGAAGCATAATTGGTTTATGGAAAATCCCTACTTATATGGGAAGATTTATTCGAATATATGGGATAGAATGATATAAGGTAAATCCCTTTATTTATGGGATTTGGATATGCTTCAAGAATCAGATTTGGAATAGGAATATTGTGGAGATAATCAAGGAGTATTCAGATCTGATTCGTGGATATAAATTGGGGACAAACACGGCTGCATACTCACGGATTTAATAGAGCAAAAATCTGCACTCAGATTTTTGAGACTTTCGAGAAGTTGCAAAGAGTCAGAACAATGTGTTTCAACACACCTGACCTGCCGCACTAAGTTCAGAATCGTCAACCTTAATTCCTCGGGAGGAGGAGATCCTGCATCGACGGAGTTCGAAATCAGAGGGAGTCTAATTAAGGTGGATCGGTAGCTAGGAGAGCTAGCAGAGTCCACACGTCATAGTTAGTAAAGATAAGTATTTTGTAAACTGTACTCTGTACTGTATCTTTCTAATTAGTGGATTCATTCTGAACTGGGCCAGGCCCCGCAGATGTAGGTGGATTACACCGAACTGCGTAACCAAGTCATGTGTCTTTTACGTATTACGTTATTATGCACTTGGTTAAATTAGTCATGTTGGAACACACTAGTAAAGACTAGAAAAATTGGTAAAACTAAATTTCATTTTTGAATCTCGAGATTTAGTATTTATTGAAAAGAAAATTCCCTTTTCTAAACCGTTGGAGAGCAAGGATGTTGCTGTAGATTCATCATTAGGCTTGATTGGGGAAATGATCAGGGGTTCCCATTGGATAACTACATCACCAAACCATAGAGATGATGAAACTCCATCTGTACTCTGTGAAAGAGAATTGGATAGCTCGGATAGAAGTGTTGTACAGGAGGATGCTACTGAACCTAATGAGGATCAGAATGCTAGAAATGATGTTGGGTCTGAACTAGTTGATGAACATATTGAGCTCGAAAGGGGACAAAGGAAAAAATATCCCTCGGTTCGACTCAAAGATGTCGTCGCACATATAGCCCACCTCGATCCTTCAGAAAGTCAACCCACTTCATCATCATCATCATCAGGTACTCCTTATCCCATCCCTGATTATGTCACTTGTAATTTTTCTCTATCGCATGGCCATTTCTTGGTGGCAGTTACTGTAGGTGTCGAACCTTCAAGTTTCCGAGAGGCTATGCATCATGAATGGTCGCGTGCAGCCATGAAAAAGGAGATACTAGCATTGGAAAATAATTGTACATGGCATGTTGCGACTTTGCCATTGGGAAACAAGGCTCTTGGGAGCAAATGAGTTTATAAAATTAAGTATAACTTAGATGAGTCTATAGATCGACAAAAAGCACGCTTGGTAATGTTTGGAAATCATCAAGTGGAAGGCCTCGATTACTCTGAAACATTTTCTCCTACGGAAAAATTGGTCACGGTCCACACTTTTCTTCTTGTTACAGCTGTCAAACAATGTGAGTTACATCAAATGGATGTTCACAACACTTTCCTTCATGGTGATCTTGAAGAAGAGGTATATATGAAGTTTCCTCCTGATTTTCAAACACCCAGAGCTAATCAGGTATGCCGATTACGAAAGTCACTGTATGGTTTGAAGCAAGCTCCACGTTGTTGGTTTGCCAAACATGGAGCTGCACTCTTGCAATATGGATTTGTTCAATCCGCTTCCAACTATTCGTTACTCACATACATCAAAGGAGCACTGCACTTGACAATTTTGATTCATCTGGATGACTTCATTATTGGAGGTAATAGTGGGGAAGATATTCGTCATTTAAAATCCTACTTGTGTAGTTTTCACATGAAGTATCTCGGGAAACTCAAATATTTTTAGGTATTGAAGTTGCTCGCAACCAGTCAAATATATTTATGAGTCAAAGTAAATAAGCACTTAATATCATTTTTTAGACTGGTTTGCTTGGAGCGAAACCCGCAAGAACTTCAATGGACCAAAACCATTAGTTGGCTTTGGCGAAAGGTGCATACTTGGAGTCGCCTGAAGGATATCGTTGTTTGGTTGTTAGTCTTATTTATTTGACAACAACACATCCGGAGCTATCATATTGTGTCCATATTTTGGCACAGTTCATGCAACAACCAAAGGAAGAACATTGGGATGTAGCTTTGCGGATTGTTCGATATTTGAAGTCTCATCCGGGCCAAGGTATATTCCTTAAATCCTCTTCGGCATTGACTCTCAAAGCGTATTGTGATGCAGATTGGGCAAATTGTCCTTTGAGTCGTAGATCTTTGACGGCATATTTTGTTTTTCTTAGGAATTCCCCTATCTCTTAGAGAACAAAGAAGCAACACACAATTTCTCGTTCCGCCACAGAGGCTGAGTATCATTCCCTTGCTGCCACTACGTGTGAGTTTAAATGGTTTCAAGTTTTTTTGGGTGCCCTTGGAGTTCATTCTTCTCTTCCTGTGAGTATATATAGTGATAGCTAGTCAGCTTAGCATTGCTCACAATCCAGTCTTTCACGAGCGAAATAAACATGTTGAAATTGACGGATGAGATTCGTCATGGATTCATTCTACCATCTTATATCTCAACCACTCATCGAGTTGTTGATATTCTTACCAAAGCTCTCGGGAAACATCAGTTTGACACATTGTTAGTCAAATTGGGCATTTCGCAGCTACATGCGCAAATTTGGGGTATTAGAATGTAGTGGCTGTAGATTTAGTTACCTAAAAAAGTTCTGTGAAAACACCAAATCAGAGGAGAAATTGTAGGACTGAGTTTGTATATATGTAACCTTTCTGTCAATGAAATGGCAAGCAATTGATCTTCAAACAATTGTCATATTCTAACCACCTTCAATCTGACGTAATAATAAATGTTTTGACTACATGCCTCTTTTAGAAACCTTCTCCAATCCAACCTTCAAATGGATAATTATTATGTGACGTGTATATATCCAAACCCCCAAACATAAACTCTTTCTCTACAAACATAATTTCTTTTCCGTGATATTTTTTACAATTATTTTTATTATAATTTTCTCAAATGATGCCTTCAGTTCTGTTAATTTATCAAATTCTAGGTCTTTTTCCTGTTTTTCTGATGAAAAATGTCATTACGTAACTTGTGTTTTATTGAAATTGATTAGTATGTAGAGAGAAAAATGACTAGTTTATTATTGGTGTATACATATACAATATTTTAATTGTATTTTAATATTATATTGATCTCAACAAATATTATATTTATACAATTAATTATATTTTAAATGCATCTAATTATTTGACAAAAGTAATGATAGTGGATAAAAAATTAAATTGGTTCAATAAATTAGTTTTAATGAGCTCGAGAATAACACTAATCAACATTAACTTATTCTGAATTCATGTTTAAAATAAAATTAATTCTATTTTAGAAATGAATTTTTTATTTTAATTATTCAATATATAATGAGTTAAGAAACTTTCTAATTTATGTCTCAATTTTATTTTTTTAAGAAATAGTAAAAAAACAAAATGAGCGAGTTCATTTGAATTGATATTAATTTTTATTTTTTCCAGTTATAATGGAAAACAACAAATCATTTTAGAAGGTTATATTTTATAATCTATAATATATGCAATATTATTATTTATATACTATTAAATATAAATGAGTATATTTAGTGCTTAACATATTGGTTTGTCATTATTATTAATGTTATTATTAAACGAGTAAATGACACTATTTCTTTTTAATTTTATTAATTCATTTATGATTGACTGATGACTCATTCATAGGATGTGTCCTCTATTTTTTTTCTACCCAATCACAATAAAAAAACTGTGAATTGGAATAAAAAATAATAATAATAAGGACGCATTTGCTAAAATGCATCCTCTATTTTTCAAAAAATAAAAAAAATGGAAAGGGCAGAAGATGCATTCAGCGAATGCATCCTCCTTATTTGCATCCACACCCGATTACTGTAGTGCTAGATATAGAAATTTCTCCCGTTGATGGTCCTTATCCAGATCATTGATTGTACTGTTTAAATTAATTTTTAATAAATTTAAATGTGGGGAGAGATTAAAAACATTAATGAGTCCATCTCTTGAAATACGGTCTTTCCATAAGTTATGGAAAGACCAGGGAGTCAAGTCTAATTTTAAAACAAAAGGCTGAAAATCACGGGTCGAAAGAAATTAAAATTCAGGTCGAAAGAAATTAAAATTCGGGTCGAATTTGAGTAATAAGGTATTTGGGCTAACTCACGAGTCTATTTAAGGTAAAACCTCAGCTTTCTTTCATTTTTCTGAAACCTTCCATCAGCTCAATTTCATTTCATTGTTTTATAATTAATGTCTATGTTTCAACCTAAAGTTATAATGTTTTATAATGAACAATTTCATAAGATATTTAGATATTGCAGAGCAGAGAAGATGAATTGCACAAAACAAATA
Source organism: Rubia yunnanensis (assembly GCA_037428765.1). NCBI lineage: Eukaryota > Viridiplantae > Streptophyta > Magnoliopsida > Gentianales > Rubiaceae > Rubia > Rubia yunnanensis. The sequence continues at coordinate 69,363,098 of CM075071.1, read as the reverse complement.
AGAAGTTAACCGAAAACACAAATAAGTAACATAAAACTTACTGTATATGTTTTGTATATGTTTTACCTTAAATATGTAATGTTTAATATCTAACCAAAACTCAAATGTTTCACTTGCAGTTACTACAGAGTATAAATCCCTAATTTCATATTCTTCTAATTAAATCTCATATTTCCATGTGTCTATGGAAAGACGGTCATTCTCAATATTTTTTTTTTTTTCAGGGAATAAGAATTGAATATTATTTAGCACAAAGCAGACAATTTGGTATAAAAGTAAGATTCAAAACCTCCTCCAGGTCCAGCAACATTTTATTTTATACTCGAGATAATCAAAGTAACACATAAGCTATTGGCTCTTTCCTTCCAAGAATCCATGGAAAATGCAAACATATGCATCTCAGAAAACAAACGCATCTACCTCCAACCATAGACCACCTGAGTGTACCTTTCCTTAAGCCACCTAAAGCTCTTCTTGACGGACCCTTTGACTTTGCCTTCAACAGCATAAACCTTGTAGCTCGCAACCCTCTTCTTCCTCTGCAACTCAGGATCGCTAAAGTTCCAGCTTCTGGAAGCGGAGTTGTTAGTAGACTTTCCTTTCTTGAACTTGGCGTCTCCGGGGCCCATCTCCATCTGGGCACTGTTTGCTACTGACGAGGATGCATATGAAGCGCTGTAGCATCTGAGATCTTGCAGCCCAGACGGGTTCGATGTGGGCTTGCTTCCATTACCATGGCTGTAGCTTTCCAGCTGATAGTCCCGGGCGTCGTGGTACGAGGTGGATCTGAATTTTTCCATTGCAGAGAGTCAAAAGAGAAGGTTTTGGTGTTGCTTTTATGAGGAATGGTGTTGCTTTTACAAGGTATTGAGAATGACCAAAACCTCATAAAAGAAATAGTTATATTTACATTCATGCAAATAATTATACGTGGTTTTTATGCAAATTGACCTTATCCGCGTGTTCTATGCACATACACGCACGATACTAAACGTCCAAGACATGCACACATACTAGACACCAAAATTTCAACTTCTTTTTCTTACTTCTTCAGTTTTTTATAGGGGACTTTTTAATTTGAAGATCTTTCTGGTGGTCATAAACCTCATCTTCCCATTCCTCAAGAAATTTCTCTTTCGAATTAAACTATTCTTCAACATGTTCTTTTTGGATGTGTGTGTGTTGCATATTGTTCAAATTTTCTTCCTTTAAAACTAAGCTCAACATTTTTCTTCAAAACTATTTCCTTTAGCTTTCCATCTTCCGCAACAAATTCCTCTTTCATTTTGTAGAAGTATTACTTCTCTCTGCTCCATCACTACGAGCGAATTTACTATCTGAGAGTTGAAGTATGGTCTCCTTCATAAATAGGTGTGTGACAAATGTAGATTCAAAACTATTTCTTTCAAATAAATTCTATTTAACCTATTCCGCAAAAATTTACAGTCACACTAGTGCGCCAAAAAGGGGGCAGTAATTTGCTGTTGGAACAAGGGCATAGAAAAAAATGATCCGGATTCAGTAAAATACCCAAACCAAAATACATTTATGAATGAATTTGGGATCTTGAATTATTTAAAATTATAAACTCGGGGCAATATTTTTATTAAAAAAAAAGAATTAAACAAAAAGAACGTTGATTTTATAGAATATGCATAAGAGAGCAGCATACAAATATATTCAGATGCTCCAAACACACATGCTTAACCGTGCACGTGCAGCAGAGGTGCACATTCTCTGTCTAATTTTTAAATATTAATATTTTACAATTTGTAGTTACACAGGTAAAGACTGTAAATGAATGAAAGAAATTGGTAAATAAAGTTTTTGAGGGGGTAGATTTCTAGTTTACTATCCTCTTGTGCACATGCATGTTTACGCATTAGTCCATTTATTGATATGTGAGCTAGTGTATAGTATTTCTCTTTTTCTTTTAAAACAATATAGTGAATACTATCTTTTAATATATGCTAAACTAAAGGTTTGATAAAAATACAAAATATATAATTTAAATAATTAAATTTATAAAATATAATTTTATTGTTGTGCAATCAAATTAAGTTTAAAAAAATTACTGTGCAGGTGAGATGTTAACTTTGTATTCATTTCTTAAAGTGAAATACGGTCTTCTTTTTGTCTCTCTCTTCTCGGAGTAATTTTTTTTTTCATTTCCATACTTCAAACAAAAAATAAACCTTTTTTTAGATGTTGAAACTGACTCATGAACCTTAGCGAACATCAGCCACATTACATGTTCAACACCAGAATCCCCTCTAACGATCCCTTCGAGACTTCTCACGTCTTCTTTTTTCTATTAAGACAAAGTGGAGCGATAAAATTGTTACCACGTATACGAGGTCGGCTCACTGCTTATGGTCTAAGCGAGAGTCGTTCTGCTGATTATGTCTCCCAGATTAAAGTCAACTGCCATCCACAAAGTGCTACCAGATTAGTAAATAAATCATTTTATGTGTTTTTGTTTTGATTTTATATAGTTTCATAATTTAGTCAACTTTTGAAAAAGTGTTGTGCTTCCTCTTAAGGCAAGAAATTGATTTTTTTTTTATCCTTGTATGTTTTTTTATTCTCTAAATTGAATTTCTTCCACACACTTTCAATTGAATAAAAATTCTATTCAAATATTAATGTGTCTGTTATAAGAATATGCATATTCATACTACATTGCTAGATTGTGAGTATAAATTTGTTCATTGGAGTAGTTTTTAATTGGTACCGGACTCCCAATTCGTAAGCAATTGAAATCGAGATTAAAGCACGGTGAAACCTCGTACAACATACATCTGAGTTGACTGATAGTGAGATGTTCCGAAACTTTTCTTAGATCAATTAATGTTGGTATGCCTTGAATACTGTAATAGCCGCTTCTGCGACCCTGGCCTGAATACAACTACATCTACAAATATGATAAGAATATAATTCCAATTCCAATTTGGACTGATGTTGATTTGGGCCGAATTGTGTTTTGTTCCAATCCCAGTTTGTTAGGGTTTAGTGGAGACAATATATAAAGTGTCTCTCTTCTCTCTGTAAACATTAATTCTGTTCTGCACTTAGATACGTAGAAATCTGGCCAATTTCTTGGCGTCTGTAACCTGCTACCTATTATAGTGAATCCGTCTCCCGTGGATGTAGCCAAATTGGTGAACCACGTAAATCTTGTGTCTTGTTATTTTCGTTCATATTTTCTGTTCTTTCTCCATTCCGCACAACAAACTGGTATCAGAGCGTTTCTTTTTTCGGCGATATCCGTAGTGGGTATATCGGATTCTGGGCTCATCAGATCGGGGCTGATCGGGGAGAAAGATGTCTGGGTTGAACGTGAAGATCGACAAGTTTACTGGGAGAAACAGTTTCAGTTTATGGCAGATCAAGATGCGAGCTTTGCTGAAACAGCAAGGTTTGTGGACTCCGCTGACGAAGGATTTTGCGAGCAGTTCTGGCGATGTTGTGAGTGTGGAAGAAAAGGCACACTCGACGATTATGCTGTGTCTCGTGAACGAAATCATCACTGAAGTCTCAGATCAGGAGACTGCTGCACAACTGTGGCTGAAGTTGGAGAGTTTGTATATGACGAAATCTCTAACCAACAAGCTGCTTCTGAAACAACGCCTCTTCGATCTCCGAATGCAGGAAGGTACGCAACTCAGAGACCATCTAGAGCAATTGAATACTTTGTTATTAGAATTGCGAAATATAGATGTGAAAATTGCAGATGAAGATGCTGCTTTGATTTTGCTAGTTTCTTTACCACTTTCGTATGAGAATTTTGTTCAGTCATTTATTGTTGGTAAAGATTCTGTGTCTCTGGAGGAAGTAAGATCCTCTCTCCATAGTAGAGAGTTGCGACATAAGGCAAACAGTACAGGTACAGAAAGTCAGGCCACTGGCTTGTTTGCTAGTGAGGGAAACACAAAAGGCAAGGAAACCGGCAATAAGAAGAAGGGCAAGAAGTCATCTTCAAAGGGTCCCAAGGCCAATGATGTTTGTAACTACTGTAAGGAGAAGGGGCATTGGAAAAAGGAGTGTCCGAAGAAGGCTAGTAAATCTGGGAGTACATCCGCACTGCTGCTGTAGCTGAAGGGGATTTCAGTTCTGAAGATGATTTTGCTCTAGATGTTATTGGGAAAAATAATTATCCTAATGCGTGGTTTCTTTATTCTGGGGCATCTTACCATATATGCCCAAGGAGAGATTATTTCTCAACTTATGAGCAAGCTGAGGGCATCATTACTACGGCAAATGGTGTTGCGTGCAAGGTAGTTGGGATTGGTTCAATCAAGATCAGGACGCATGATGGTAGTTTCTGTACTTTGAACGATGTCAGGCATGTTCCATCGATGACAAAGAATCTGATTTCTCTTCCTACGTTGGATAGAAAGGGTTTCGTCTACTCAGGGAGTGATGGAGTTCTGCGTGTCTGCAAAGGTTCTAGGCTGGCTCTGAAAGGTGTTCTGCATGGTACTTTGTATTTTCTACAAGGTTCCACGGTTATGGATTCTGTTAATGTTGCATCTTCGGAGGTTCACCAGGATGATATGACTAAGTTATGGCATATGAGGCTTGGTCATATGGGTGAAAGAGGGATGCAGATTCTGTCGAAATATAATCTTCTTGGTGGCCACAAGGTTAAGAGTTTGGACTTCTGTGAGCATTGCGCTTTTGGGAAGCATCACCGCAGCAAGTTCCCTAAGGCAATTCATAGAACAAAGGGCACATTGGATTACATCCATTCTGATTGTTGGGGACCTTCCCGAGTTGAGTCGCTGGGAGGTCACAGGTACTTTGTTTCTCTGATTGATGACTACTCAAGGATGACTTGGGTTATCATGATGAAACATAAGAGTGAAGCTTTCTCGAAGTTCAAGGAGTGGAAAGCTTTGGTGGAGAATCAGATCGGGAAGAAGATCAAGAGGCTTCGAACTGATAATGGGCTGGAATTCTGCTCGTCTGAGTTTGATCAGTTTTGTAGGGATGAAGGGATTGCTCGTCATCATACAGTCAGGAATACGCCACAGCAGAATGGCGTAGCTGAGCGAATGAATCAGACATTGCTGGCGAGAGCAAGGTGCATGCTCTCTAATGCTGGTTTGGAAACGAGATTCTGGGCAGAGGCGGTGAGTACAGCTTGTTACCTAATCAACCGCGGGCCTCACACGGGTATAGAGTGCAAAATACCTATGGAGTTGTGGTCAGGTAAAGTTGTTGATTACTCCAAGTTAAAAGCTTTTGGTTGTACATCTTATTATCATGTTAGTGATGGTAAGTTAGAGCCCCGAGCCAAGAAGGGTGTCTTTGTGGGTTATGGAGATGGAGTTAAAGGCTCCAGGATATGGTCTCCGTCTGAGAAGAGGGTTATTCTGAGCAGGGACGTTGTATTTGATGAAAATTCTTTGCTTAGATCTATGGTGAAGCCCACAGTTGTGCCAGAAACTAGTGGAGTTGATAAACAGGTGGAGCTTGAAGTCACTCAAGGTGAAAATAGATTGGAACAATTTGAGGTGAATCAAGAGCCACAGACAGAATCTGAGATACCGGAATCTCCACCACCAGATTCTCAACCATCAGGAGCTACAGTCCGCAGTTTAGCTCAGGATCGACCCAGGAGGGTTGGAGTTGGGGCGAAGAGATATGGGTTTGAAGATATGGTGGGTTATGCACTACAGGTTGCTGAGGAGGTGGATACTCATGAGCCATCCACTTACAGAGAAGCTGTTTCAGGTACTGATGCTGATAAATGGCTTGCTGCAATGGGAGATGAGATGGAGTCCCTCCAGAAGAATCAGACATGGGATTTGGTTCAACAGCCTCAAGGGAGAAAGGTTATCACTTGCAAATGGGTTTTCAAGAAAAAGGAAGGGATATCACCTACAGAGGGAGTCAAGTACAAGGCTAGAGTTGTTGCTAGAGGTTTCAGTCAGAGAGAGGGAGTAGGTTACAATGAGATTTTCTCACCAATGGTCAGACACACTTCCATCAGGGTGTTGCTAGTTATAGTGACACATCGGGATTTGGAGCTTGAACAACTTGATGTGAAGACCGCTTTTCTACATGGAGAGTTGGAGGAAGAGATATACATGACTCAGCCAGATGGTTTCCAAGTTCCTGGAAAGGAAAAATATGTTTGCAAGTTGAAGAAGTCCTTATATGGGCTTAAGCAGTCTCCGAGGCAGTGGTACAAGAAGTTTGACAGTTACATGCTTCAGCTGGGATATACGAGGTGTGCTTATGACTGTTGTGTCTACTACAGCAGGTTGAGAGATGGGTCATTCATCTATCTGGTGCTTTATGTAGGTGACATGCTGGTAGCCGCAAAGAGTAAGCACGAGGTTCAGAAGTTGAAAGGACTTCTTAGTGCTGAGTTTGAGATGAAGGATCTGGGTGTAGCTCGAAAGATACTAGGAATGGAGATTCTTAGGGATCGAAGTCAGCGGAAGCTTTTCTTGTCACAGAATGGCTACATTCAGAAAGTGTTGGCTAGGTTTGGCATGTCTACAGCCAAGCCTATAGACACTCCTAGTGCTGCAAATATTCATCTCACCACTATGTTTGCTCCTCAGACAGACGAGGAGAAGGAGTATATGTCTCGGGTTCCTTATGCCAGCGCGGTGGGGAGCTTGATGTATGCTATGGTTTGCACGAGGCCAGATTTAGCACAGGAAGTCAGTGTTGTGAGCAGGTTCATGGGGCAACCGGGAAAGGAACATTGGCAAGCGGTGAAGAGGATTTTCAGGTATCTTAGAGGTACGTCTGATGTGGGTCTCATTTATGGAGGTGATACGGAGTGCTTAGTTACAGGCTACTCTGATTCTGATTATGCTGGTGATGTAGACACGAGGAGATCGATGACTGGTTATGTATTCACTTTGGGAGGTTCTGTGGTTAGCTGGAAGGCGACTTTGCAACCTATAGTGACGTTGTCTACTACGGAAGCAGAGTACATGGCTCTGACAGAGGCTGCAAAGGAGGGAATATGGCTGAAAGGGCTGGTTAGTGATCTTGGTCTACATCATGATCAGGCTACTGTATATTGTGACAGTTTGAGTGCAATCTGCCTAGCCAAGGATCAGGTCCATCATGAGAGGACCAAGCATATTGATGTCAGATATCATTTCCTGAGGAGTGAGAGGAGAATCCGGGTGAAGAAAGTGGGAACTGCTGACAACCCCGCTGATTGTTCACCAAACCTGTTCCACATAGCAAGTTTCAACATTGTTTGGACTTGCTGAACATCAGAGCTGATTAGGTGCTCTATGGGCAGTCCCGAGAGTGGAGGGCGAAGTCTACTCATCTGGCACTGTAATGGTGCATCTGGAGTTTTCTACTTTGAGGATTCAAGTCAAAGTGGAGATTTGTTGGTATGCCTTGAATACTGTAATAGCTGCTTTTGCGACCCTGGCCTGGAATACAACTACATCTACAATTATGATAAGAATATAATTCCAATTCCAATTTGGACTGATGTTGATTTGGGCCGAATTGTGTTTTGTTCCAATCCCAGTTTGTTAGGGTTTAGTGGAGACAATATATAAAGTGTCTCTCTTCTCTCTGTAAACATTAATTCTGTTCTGCACTTAGATACGTAGAAATCTGGCCAATTTCTTGGCATCTGTAACCTGCTACCTATTATAGTGAATCCGTCTCCCGTGGATGTAGCCAAATTGGTGAACCACGTAAATCTTGTGTCTTGTTATTTTCGTTCATATTTTCTGTTCTTTCTCCATTCAGCACAACAATTAATTATGAAACATATACTTTGAAACGTAAACTTTAAAGAAACTAATAATGACTCATATGTTTGCATTTTGTGTTCGGCTCGATTGGCATCTCAAAGTGGGAGTTAGACTGGTTAAATATTGCATTATGAATGAAATCTGCACGTACAAGGCATCCAAATCACAATCATTCAAACAAAAAATTTATGGAAATTCATTTTTTCAAATTTATATATGAACGTGCATGAAATGTGCAAGAGTGGTACATACTACACTTATGATAATTAGATAAAACAGTTGGTATGGTGCTTATTTGATTTTGTAATATATTACAATTTGATCATGAGTAATGACAAAAAGAGGGAAGTATAAACAGTGAGATTAAACCGCACATCCAAGAATTAATGGAATACTTTTATTTTCTGAATCAAATCAAGTTTACGAATCTCGTTCAAGAATCGCATGCTCAACATGAGAGCCTCCAAAATGTCAATGAGGAAATCAACCACCATGAACAAGGTTCAATACTTACAGCTCTTTCAGCCTTAAGTGATCCAGTTCACGCCAATCATGTTACTGATGTGTGTAACCATTACCCCAACGAAAGTGCCCTCTCAACAAAGAAATAGTTGTATCCGCTCTTGTTGGACTTTGAAAAATAAGGGTGATTCTTCTTCACTTTACACTTATTCTCCTGCTAACACTAGCTGCTGATCTTGAGGTTAAATACCATAATAAATTTACAAATTGAAATTAAACAATTTCAATAACATAGTTATCAAAAATATGATGCATGGTTAAAGAGATTAGCTAACTAGTACAAACTACATACTCTGAAATAATGATAAATTAAAAGACGCGTATTGTAAAATAAATATTTTAAAAAATAAAATAAACCTCTAAAGATGCCATATTCGTGCACATTAGTTGCACAGTGCAGGTATTGAACCTTACCGGAGTCCAATAACTTACTGGAATCAATGTTGTTGACAAATTTTATCTGTGGGCTAAACTAAATTATAAATAATATGAATAAGAAATGGATAAAAGTGTAATAATATTAGATTGAGTAGGGCTCATGACAGGCGATTTGTCCATAAACTTATGGACAGACCACTTATTTCTTACCTTATATATTACATTTGTTAAATTACATACAAAATTTAGATTTTTTAAGAATACTTTTTTTATATCATATATTTTTATATTTTCACCTTCAAATACATATTATTCCTTGTTTTAACTTATAAAATACAATATTTAAATTTTATAAAAAATTGCAACATTTAAAATAAAAAGCTCTTGTGGGCTGTCCATAAATTTATGAAAATCTCTCCTTTCCTGAAACTTTCTCTATTAGATTTTGTAATGATATCATTGTGAATGTGATATCCCATCTTAGTCTGTGTGGATGTGCGGATAATTTTTTGGTAAGAAATATTTTTTTTGTCACATAAGTTTGTGATCTACATCTTTTCAATCAAAGCATCTTGGGCCGCAACGTAGTTGGAGGATCGTCATCAGGTGGAAAAACCACTCCTAAGATGACCTGCAGTATTGGCGCATCAAGGTTCAACCTCCTGTTTTTAAATCTACTTAGATAAGACATATAATGAGAATGTACCATGTTAAGTCATTTTCTTATATATATATTAAAGTCTCCTTTTCCGGAGCTAAGTAACATTATCGTTTCTATAGATCATTAGGGCGGTATAATTTCTATCAGAACCAAATAAGATAAACACGTTATTTATAATATCATTATGATGTTGATTCAAATATTTAGCATCAATAATTAATCCAACCCCAAGCACCATATAATAGAAATTGTTTGGATGGTGCTGTCAACTGAGGATATTGAAGTCATTTTGACTAATTGAAACCAAAGTTTTCTAAAATAACATACTAATATTATAATATGTTACTGATTTTAGTTTTCTACTATATATAATCAATCATAACTTGTTAACATAGTAATATTATAAACTGTTACTAACTTTAATTTTTATCTCAAACACCATATAATAGAAATTGTTTGGATGGTGCTATCAACGGGGGATATTGAAATTGTTTTGTCTTACCTAAACTCAAGTTGTCTAAAATAACATACCAATATTATAATATATTACTGATTTTAGGCAAATTCTTGGGAAAGACGGTATTTTAATAGGCTTATGGAAAGACGTGGTTTAAATAGAATAATAAAAGGTAAAAGGTTTTAGTTGCAATATTAAAATTTATTATGCAACGTGTAGTAGTTCTAAAGTTTATAACCCGATTCATGCAACCCGAAAATTTTATCTTCATTTCTTTTTCTTCGCACTTTAAACCTTGGCATTTCCATGACTTATGGAAAGACGGTCGTTCAAAAGATGGACTCCTGATTTTAATTATTTACTATATATAATCAATAAAAACTTGCTAACATACTAATATTATAATTTGTTACTGACTTTAATTTTTTACAATATATAATCAATCATAACTTGTAAAAATATATAACTTATAAAGATATATTTAAAACCATAAATATCGCATTGTACACACACACACACACACACACATATATATATATATATATATATATATATATATATCACTGAAGAAAATCCAAAGAAACACATAATCTGAAATAATAAAATGTTCATATTTTTTTATACAATGATAGAGTACTTTTGATAGAAATATTTATACATATTATTTATTTATTAATGTATGACATAGTCTTGTTTTAGACTGAGTAATTGTTAAATGAGGACATTTTATAATGAGTGAGACTAATCATTTGATATTTACTTTTATTTATTGCAATGCGATGCATATAATTATGATGACCTTATAAATTTAATTTCAACATATAAACAATTACTTTTTAAATAATTTGAATAAAATATTATAAAAATATTCAATTTTTATTGTATTCAATATTTAACGGTTTCTAATTAAATTAATTATTTCACTTCATAACTCATATAATTTTACTCAGATGACTAAACTTAAAAATTTTTAATAAAACTTAATATTAATATTTTAATTAATGATTTCGCACAATGGGCTATGATACTCCACTAGTTAACGTAATAGTTTTAAAATTTATTCACTCTCCACTATTTTAAGAGTTGGTTGTTCCTGAATTTTACAATATATATATTTAGTTATATCTTAATGACTTTGAGAATATCAAGCTTATCGAGTTTTAGGGAAGGATATAGGGCGTGTGGTGGAATTGTGTCACTTATTTTTGTTTTTTTTTTAAACTTGAAAGTGACTAGTTCAGCTCTTGCTCTATTTATGTCTTCTACTTTTCAAATATGTAATTCTGTTAGTAGTTTAACAAACACCAAAATTGTTTGATTTATAAGTAAAACACTTGTAAGTCACGCTAAACAAAACCATAATATCCCACTTATGTTAGTTATTTGGCAAAAGGATGTAATAAAGCAAAAATAATAATAATAAATGTCAATTATGTGAATGTACCAACACATTTCTATTTGGACCAACTAGACCTCTAAGTTATTTTATGGAACTATATACTCATTAATTAATTAATTTATATATATATATATATATATATATATATATTAAGAGTGGGTCTTATGACAGGCGACATGTTCACATGTTTATGGACAGTCTACTAAATATTTTTATTTTTTTATTTGTGCACTGCATTTGTTAAACTTCATACCAAATTTAGAAATTTAAAATTACTTTTCCATTTTATGTTTTTTGATATTTTCACAATCAAATATACAATATTACTTATTTTAATTTTTAATATACAATATTTAAATATTATAAATATTATAACATTTAAAGGTAAAAAATACATTAGATTGTACATAAACTTATAGACAGACTACCTTTCCTGAAACTTCCTCTATCTATAGTACACTATTATTAAGAGGGTAATTGAGGGATCAACGGAAGGAGTAAAATACCCCCACAAACATTATAAATATTAGCATTCCTCCTTCACAAACATTTAAATCTATCATATTCGTGTAAAAATTATCAAAATTATAAAATGGCATACTTATACACGAACCATGAATGTTACTCGTTCTAAAAATCAGGAGCAAACCTACTATTACGCATAGTAGGAATTCAGCCCTACCTAAGTTGCCGGCGTGAAGGTAGTAGAAAGACGACCACTGAAAATCCTAGTTCTGCCACCCCATTAAAAGTTGCTCCGCTCCTATTAATTTTGGGCATTTAGGAGAAGACGACATTGTACTCTTATTTTTTAAATTTAACCCAATACTTAAAAAGACGTTGTTTAAGTATTGGGTCAAATGATTATTATTTTTTTCTGCCTTTAAGAATCAAAACAACGTTGATTTGGTTTTAGTAGAACGATGTCGTTTAGTTTCTAGAGGCGGTAAAAAAAAAAGAAGAGCATTTGGACTTTTTAATCCAATATTAGAAATACCCCAAAACCCAAAATCAGAAAAACTTAACTGGTGATCAGCTCTAGTTGAACCCTTAACCGGTGTTGCCCATCATTTGATTAGCGTCTCTGCTAGTACTGCTACCTTTGCTTCTTTTCTTTTTTCTTATCAAAACCTTTGCTTATTGATAGTCTTCTTCCCTTAACATACAGGTATTACATTAGCAAATATTTTTTGTACACCTTTTTGTGTATTGTATCCGTATTCAGGTTACTTATGTTTGACTTCTTTTTTTAAAATTATATAGAGTATATATTATGTATAGAGTGCGTCTCTTGAAAGACGGTCTTTCCATAAGTCATGGAAAGACCAAGGTTTAAAGTGTAAATTAGAAGAAATTAAGATAAAATTTTCGGGTTGCATGAACCGGGTTATAAATTTTATAACTACTACATGTTGCATACTAAATTTTTAATGTTGCAACTAAGACCTTTTACCTTTTATTATTTGAATTAAACCCCGTCTTTCCATAAGCCTATGGAAAGACCGTCTTTCCCAAGACTTTGCCTTATGTATATCATTAAATATAAATTCAGTATATATTGGGTAATAAATTAAAGAAAATATCAATTCTTAATTAGCTATATATATTTAACTTAAATTATTGTATCAAGTTATTAGGTATATATTGATTTTAATTATGTTGTTAATTTAAATTGATTGCATATATATATATATGTGTGTGGTTTGGATTAGGTATAAATTGATCTATGATGGTATATTTTTAAAAAATTAATATTTACATTCTTCTTAATGTCTTAATTAACATGATATAATATGTAATTATAAAATTATTTTAATTTGAATGATTATATATTGAATTAATAAGTGTTAGGAATTTTTTAAACTAAGTGTTCAGCAAAAAATGTTTATTTAAATGTCGAATTAAGTGTTCGAATTTTTTTTCTTGCAGTGCAATTCAGAAAAAATGCAGCCCCTCTGAAATTGTGTCATGATTCGACCCCTACTAAAAATCTAACTAAAAGCGAAACCCTCGTGTCTCCCTAATTGTTGTTTGGTTACACCGAAATTGAATAACTAAAAATAAACACCAAACCATCCATTATCCGTTCTTCACCATCATGTACCCTTCCTCCACACTGTTCCGCATTCTTTCGTCCAGTGGAGAATTAAAAAAAAAAAGAAAATAAAGTTATAATTGTTTTGAATTTTATTCTGCATCTATTCTGTTTTTGGGATTTTGAGCAGTGGAATTGTTGGGTTTTCTCCTCATATGAAAAAATAGTTGATGCATGGTTGGTTATTCAAGAGTCTTTGGTTCATGAATCGGTAACTCAATGGATGGTTCATGAATTGAGAATTCCAAGAGTTAAGTTCATGAATTGAAAAACTCTATAATTGCAATTGAACTCTGATAACCAAAGGAGAGTTAGGGAATTGAGGCAAATTTTTTCAGACGTCGATTTTGGTATAAGAATTCTTCACTCTAAGTCGAGTGATCCTGCATAACGTAATTCCTAACATATGTAATCCGTTTGACCCATTTAAATAATAAGATTAATTTAAATTTGTTTGTGAGGGTAGTCAACATATTTGGTGAACCATATTAAAATTCGTATTTTCATTTTCTTACTTTCTTTTCTATTATCTTCATTCCGGGCAAGGGGATTTATATCCCTAACATATAAACCTAATCTAACTCACTCGTTAACAGGGTTAGGGTTAATCTCCCCAAAAAGAGGCAAAGAAAATGTTCTGTCAAATGGCTGCACTTGCACAGGCTCTAATTCGATCCCATAAAACATGTCAAAGTATACCGCATTTTTTTGTCCGATAGCGAGTGAAAAACGATGCACCTAGTCGAATTCATTCAATCGTTAGTACGATTAATCACCCAAAAGAAAGGCAAAGAAAATGTTCGCTTTATGATTCACCTTTGCTGAACGAATAATGTGATTTTTATGCAAATATACCTTATTCGCATGTTCTATGCACGCACATGCACGCAAACTTCACACCCAGTGCCTATTTGTTAAATTATCATTACAAAATTTTAATTTATTTTAGAGTAAATTAAAATTATTAATTCCAAAATTTCTTGTTTAATCTTTTCATTGCATTTTTTAAAAAATTGTGTTTTCTTCAACTTTTTCTTTTTTGAATGTGAGTGTGTGATGAGAGAATTTATTACCCAACAAGTACTCAACAACAACACTCCATCTCATTGATGAGAGAATTAGGTCAGACGTAAGTGATCGATCAACATCTCATGCCATTACAATTGTACACAAAGCATTCAAGGGTTTGGCCGGTTGTTTCTTTTTTTAGATACGGAAAAACCAAAAAAAGTTTGTCCAATCAAGGAAAACAAATGATTCAGGGGGCTATGGAACAATGAATGGATCAAGATGTAGGGGTTCATATCCTGGCGTTTATGACAAGAGAGCTAGTACCTTCGCATCCCTCCTTTACATCGCATGTTGGTTCCTCGGTAGCTCCATTTCGTATCGATTGGGGTTTTCTCTCAGATGGAAGGTTGTTGTGCAGGATAATGTTTCTTCTTGGTGCGGAAAATTCATCGGCCATGGGTTCTTTGAGAAACGAGCACCTGCTTCCTTCTCTAATCCTATGCAAGTCTTGATGTTGGCACCAATGCCTCCTTTTTCGTAGCACTTGATGTTGGCACCAATGCCTCATTTTTCGTAGCACTTGATCTATGCTTCCCCATCATGATCTACAAAACATGACACGGTATTACCGCATTCCTTCGTTAGAACTGGACGATTAATCACCCAAAAGCAAGGCAAGGAAAATGCCCCGTCAAATGTTTGCTGTTGCGTTCATCCCACGTGCTCACATACATTTTAGGTTATTTATGACCCTTGAAAAGAAGAAGAAAAGATTATTGAACAAATACATATCCGTGAATATATAGAGCATGTTTGGTGCAAGTTTAGGCTTCACAGTGATACATGGCACAATCATGCACTGTGTTTGTTTTCAACCGTTAAAAGTAGTTAAATATGGATTTATGATTATTCTCAGTTGCACTCTCTTTAATATTTTTTTATGTCTTTGTGTGGATGTGCGAATAATATTATAATAAGATTTATACTTTTTGTCACAGAAGCCCAGCGATCTTCATCTTTTCAATTAAAACATCGTGGGCGCAACGTAGATGAAGGGTCGCCATCAGCGTCTGCAGCATCTGCGCCTCAAGGTTCAATCTCCTATTTCTAAATCTACTTAAATAAGATATATAATGAGAATGCATCATGTTAAGTTATTTGCATGTAACTAGGATTCATCACTTCATGCATTTGACTTTTCTCGTTGAACTAATCTGAATAGCATTGTCAACCAAATATCTTGCAGATGTATGATTCAGTATGATTTAGTTCCTTTTCATATCAAATTTTCTCAATTTGCTTCATAATAGTAGCCTAGGAGAGACCACCAAACATTGGTTATGTGATTTAAGCTAAGCTCACTAAACCTGAAAGAGTTGCGAGTATTTGAACCTTTTCTCCTCTTCCCCCTTTTCATGATCACATTGTAATAGATTATGAAACCATATAAGCACCATACCACTACTTATTTGATCCTACGCACCACTGCTGCACATTTTATGCACGAATATATGAACAATTATATGTATATAATTTGGAGAATGAGTTTCTGTACATTGAATTGTTTGTTTAAACGATTGCGATTTGGATGCCTTGCACAGAAAGGCACGTTTTAAGGTTGACAAATTAGGAAGATCATTTTGGATATTTTGAATACTAAAACAGCAAAAGGCACGTTTTAAGGTTGAGAAATAAAAGATTGGGAAATGCACTACTACAAATTAGAGATATCGTAACACTTTCATTGCAACACTTATTTAAAATGTTACAATAGCTTATAAAGTGTTACTTAAACTTTTGAAAATGGTTACAAAAGTGTTACCTAAATTGAACCGTACTTTGAGAATACAATGTAATTACAAACGTGTTACTTTAGGTGTTATTGTAACACTTTGAACTTAAAGTAACACTTTTACATGTATATGTTACATTATGCGAAGATCATTATGCGATGTTACATTACACTTTTGGGAAGATCATTATGCGATGTTACATTAGATCTAATATAACACTTTTTAAATTAAATTTAGGTAACACTTTTGTAAAACTTTTCAAAAGAAGTAACACTTTATAAGCTATTGTAACATTTTGAATCAGTGTTATAATGAAACGGTTACATTAAGTTTAGTTTGCGGTATTTATGAAAGATTAGAGGGGTCAACAGCTTACTAGGGTTTGTGGTTAATGGTTCGCAGTTGAGGTCAATGTCTGTTGAAATTGTAGGAACAAAATGGTGAAAATGATTTTCACGTTCAAGGTTTTTGGTATTTAATGTGCCTTTAAGCACACGGGGGCATGGAATGAAAGACGGATCCAAACCGTACGTTGAATAACAATAAAATTATATTTTTAAATCCAATAAATAAATTTGATTATATAAATTACATCTTTTGCATTTTATCAAAACATGTATATTGGCATGTATTAAAATATAAATTTATTACAGTTTCAGTTTGTGAAAAGAAAAAGAAAAACACTACTTTTTCCATCCCACAATAAACTTCTCACTTTTCATTTTAATCCATTCCACTAATAACTTTCTAAAGTAATTTTTCATATATAGTCAAATACACTATCAAGTTTACGCTCATTAAACCCCAAAAATTACTATTTATTACTCCTTTTTAACACTATTTATGAAACCACTCATACAAAAAACTACAATACCTTATTTACTACATCAAAAGATGTTGCCACGTTAGATTGAATAAAATATTAATTCAAATGAAATTATGAACTGAGATGAAGAGAATATTTACCAGTTCGCATAATTAAATGGAGAAATGCTTAAACGTGCACGTGCACCGGAGGTGTGTGTTTAGGTCAATTGATCAAAGGGAGCAGGATAATATTATCCCAAAGTTTCTTCAGCTTTCCTGATCTCTCCAGAAGTCTCTCTCTTAAAAGATTATTACAGAGTTTCCAAAATCTTCCCGAACAAGAAAGTTTCCTGATACCGACTTTGCACATTACGTGCACTTATCATAAGTGCCATTTACGTACACCATTCATGCAGATTCTATACACGCTCTCGCACATTGATCATTTTTTGTTTAAACGATTGCGATTCGGATGCATTGTAAGCATAGGTTTCACTTACTATAATGTTTTTTTTGGGAAGACCATAACATCCATTACAGAGCTTTCGGAGGAGATACTCTCTTTGAATGACACAGAAGTTTCACATTCAAGGATAACAACAAATCACAAATATTATTTGCTACATCAAATGATAGCGAATCACGAATGTTATAACCAAAGATAATTATTTTCGGAAACAGAAACCTGTTGATGAATCAGCTACAGAGAGATATATCACAGACTACAACAAGGTAAAACACGTCTACTTCATATGCAGCAAATGAATTCCTTCCCACTTGATTGCTAAGATGCTCTGAACTAGTTGAAGCGATAAACCGACTTTCATACGTTCTTCCTAGGCCTCCCTCTCTTCTTTTCTCCGTCCCACAATTTTACACAATCCCTAATACTCCCTCTTTACTAAGCTGCAATTTTACTATTTGACTAGTCAACACTGTCAAACTTTGACCACGTATTTGAATAGATATATAAACAGTAATATTATCATATGTGATACTGTTGGATTCGTCGTAACAAATAGTTTCTGAATACTAACTTTTTATTTGTTGTTATTGTATGTAGTTAAACATATTAGCGGTCAAACATGTTTTTTGAAAACCGTAAAAAACATGATTGTTATTGTTCTAGAATCTTGCACTAGAATCTTGATTGTATTTAGCACTAGAATCTTGTTGTCCCATGTATGCATGCTCTTGAGATATGATGAATAATTTGTTCACATTTGATGAGGTATGCATTACTATTGTTCTTGAAGTTATTGAGATGGTATCTTTAATTTTTGGGTTGATACTCTATGCTTTATATATTAGCAAGGATGAGAAAAAATAGGGTGAATATGTAAATTCTGGTACTGGAAAATATAATTTTTTTTTAAAAAAAAGGTGTTGTTTACCCAGAAAAAAAATTGAAAATGAAAATGAAAAAAATGAAAAGGCAAAAATTCCAGAAAAAAATCCAAAAAAATCATAACTAGATTTTGGATGTTTGACAGTCAAAATATTGCAATATTTATATTTTATGATGACGGGAAGTATTGTTTTGATGATATGAAAGAAGCGGGTAGATTTGAGATTGTGCATGTGTTTATATTAGATGATGATTAAGCCTAGGACCCCTAGGATCTATCCGTTCACATGGTCTCTAGTCCCGTTACAACCTTAATAAAGACCTTCTGATTTGCATAAATTTTTTAAATATTTTCAGGTGGATATTACATAAGAGTGACTGTCCTTTATCTTTGTGTGTGATTGAGTGAAATAGTGAGAAATATTCATAGTTCATCCGATTTTGACTAAGTTAATTGCTGAATTTATTTAATTTGAGAGAATTGTATTGAGTTATTGAAGAGGACCAAAAAATATGAGTTTGTTGATATGATATATACTTTCGGCAGTGAAAGATTTATCGATATGGATCAAGACAATAAAATTTTAGGCGCTGAATATTTTGTGTGTGAAGTGATGTTTAGAGTCAGTTGTGTCTTATTGTCTTGAGTCATTATATTTTACTTTTAGATTTTTATTTGGGGTCATAAGTTAGAGTCTTTGAAGGGAGATTGGTTGTTTTAAATAAACTTGGTTGAATTCTCATTTCATACTTGAGGGCAAGCATGACTCAAGTGTGAGGTTATTCAATTTGGTGAACGTCGTTTCACTCACCAAAATAATCTGTAAACTCTAAAAACGAGATTAGCATAATAGTAAGCTAAATCGATCCCACGAGGAATATAGCAATAACTATAGTAAAAATACCTACTAATATAACACTTTTGGTGTAGCCACCATGCCTTAATTTTAAATTTTTGTACAACTAAATATGCAACCAACAAATATCAAAATGAATTAAAATGCAAACTAGCAAATATAAAATAAATCTAAAAAATATATGATGAATGCAATCGGTTCGGAATAACTCACATTAATTAAACATCGATCATAGGTACAAAGATAAATCAATTTATATGCATCTATCAGTTATAGTACGACAAGTATTTGCTTAAACCCTCCCAATTCTTTCTTACCTTGTCCACAATTAACCAATTATAATTAACCAATTATACTTAACCAATTGTTTCTCTTACCAAAATGCCCCTGGAAACTATTCGCTGAACCAGATACACACCTCGATAGCATTAAAAATGAAAAGAATCCGATGTAGCAATTACCCAAGTATTCACAAATAGTAACGCACACTTAATTGTTCCACATCTTGTTGTTACAGTCTTAACTAGTTATCTGTATAACTTCCACAAGAACTCGCTACTTACTAACCACTTCCAACGATTACGTATTGGTAGAATTAGATAGCAATATCCCAATAATATTCAAGTTGATTAGGGTTAAACATATCAAAAATAAATTAAACCAAGAACACATAAGAATCAATTATAAAAAAAATAAATTTCAAACTAATGTTTATTATTCCATGTCGACATATAAATTACCTACTCTTGATAATTAAACTGATCAAATATATAATATAAGCACAAAACATAATTACTAATATAATATAATAACTAACGAAATTTGACTCAAATGTTAACAAACCCAAATCGGTGCCCTTATTCTATTAATATACATGTATATATACACATATATATACATACACATATATATACATACATACATATATACATACACATATATATATACATACACACATATATATACATATACACATATATATACATATATACACACATATATATACATATACATACATATATACATATACATACATATATACATATACATACATATATACATATACATATATACATATACATATATATATATATATACATATACATATATATATATATATATATATATATATATATATATATATGCGTGTGTGCGTGCGCGAATAGAGTGTGTTACATGAAAGTTTAGGGTTGACAATGATGCATGGCACAATCATGCAAAGTGTTTGTTTTCAGCCATTTAAGCCCTAAAAATCACTATTGATGACCCTTATCTATATAGGTGATCGTACTACTTAAACTGATTTTTTTTTTCATTTTTATCATACACAAAAGTTTAGTATTTTAACAAAAATTGAATGAAATAAAATAACAGAGGTAATAAAATTTTTATTTTATAATAAAATATCACCTTCATTAGTACATTTCAACATTATAAACATAAAATTTAGAGAAACTTGTACCATCCCATCTTTACAGTTTCTGAGTGACACCATGTTTAGAAGTTTTGGGTAAACATTGCAAGGATAAACCATTAAAATTATTAAATTATCAAGAAAAAATAGAAAATATTATCAATGATGGACAATAATCAACAATAGACATTAACAAAATTAAACAGTTTTATTTATTTTTTTGAGAAAAATATTTTTATAACCCTACCTAGTTGAAGTGTCAATATAACTTTTCCGTGTCCGAAAGTGTCAATATAACCCTAGATAATCAGTGAAAGTGCCAATATAACCCTCTCCAGAAACTTTTAGCAAAAATTTTATAAAAATACACTTTTGCCCTTCTGAAAAAATTAAATACTGAAAAATTTAGGAAATGACTTTATTACACTTAAAAGTCAATAATAGCCTAATATTGTCGCCTGACCACC
Source organism: Rubia yunnanensis (assembly GCA_037428765.1). Taxonomy (NCBI): domain Eukaryota; kingdom Viridiplantae; phylum Streptophyta; class Magnoliopsida; order Gentianales; family Rubiaceae; genus Rubia; species Rubia yunnanensis. Next base: position 69,342,138 of record CM075071.1, on the reverse strand, counting down.
ATCAAACCACCATCGGACCATTGTTGTACTGTCGCCGTAATATATAGGGTTATATTAGCACATTATGAAAACTGATAGGGTTAAATCAGCACATTCCTAAAACTTATAGGATTATATCGCACATTCATTAAAGGTATAAGGTTATCTTAGTACATACTAAAGAATATTTGGGTTTCAGTGATATTTTGTTGTCTTTAGTCTGGATTGATGATTGGATGACATTAGGTGTTGTGTGTGGTTGTTAGTTACCGTATTCTTCGACCTTAGGGTTTTTTTAAATGCTTATGAGTTTTGAAATGAGGCTACGATATGTGATAATGATGTTTAATATGAATGACGATGTTATGATATTAAATTTACGGTGTATAAAATATTGTTATAATATGATAATGATATACGTGATGACGTGGTCGCCTGTTAAGGCCACCCGATTACCACACACTTAATTTTTATAATATATGCTAATATAACCTTACACTATTTACAAATGTGGTGATATAACACTATAAGTTTTAGGAATGTACTGATATAACCCTATCAATTTTCATAATCTGTTGATATAACCCTGCCTGTTACGGCAACTTTGTAGTAGTGATTCGGCAGCGGTCCGATGGTGGTCTAATAATGGTCCAGTGGCAATCTAGTGAACTATAAGGGTAAAATTGTCTACTCAATTTCAAATTTTGCCCCAAATGGTATTTTGGTAAATTTATAGAGAGTTAATGCTGGAAATTCGAAGTCAATGTCGGACATGGGATTTGAGGGTTATATTAGTACTTTCATTAACTAGCCAGAATTATTTTTGCACTAAAAACTATCTAAGGGTTATATTGGCACTTGGTCAAGTAAGCAGGGTTATATTGCTATCTATCCCTCTCTTTTTTTACATAACACTTATTTATAATTTATTACCCAACAAGTACTCAACAACAACAGTCCATCACATTGATGAGAAAATTAGGTCAGATGCAACTGATAAACACCCCATGACAGTACAATTGTACACAAAGCATTCACGATTTTCATCAAGTATGACAACTACCTTGAAACGTGTTTAGATCGAGAGAATGGGAGGTATAATAAATCAAAGATAAATTTCACCGACATTCACATATAAATATATATATATATATATATATATATATTTACATTCATGCAAATAATTCTATGTACCCTGAATTTTTGAAGATTAAGAAAATATTTGCTTTATGCACGATACTATACGCCCAGTACATGCATGCATACTTTAATACAAACTCGCCCCTTCTTTTTCTTTCTTCTGCATAGTCTTCATGATTTTTCTTGGAGGACTTATTAATTTGAAGCTCTTTTTGGTAGTTATAAAGCTCATCTTCCCGTTCCTCATGAAATGTTTCCTTCAAATTAAGCTTTTTTTTTAACTTTTTCTTTTTGGATGTGAGTTTGTGCTGCAATTGCTCAAACATTTTTCCTTTACACTAACCTCATCCTTTGTCTTCAAAACTATTTCCTTTAGTTTTTTCAACTTCTGTAGTAGATTCCTCTTTTATTTTGCGGAAGTATTACTTCTCTCTGCTCCATAACTACGAGCGAATTCACTTTCTGAGAGATGAAGTCTGGTCTCTTCCGCAATATGAAAGAAGAATTTGTTGCAGAAGATGGAAGGTATGGTACAAATTTCTCTAATTAAGTTTATCCTCAAAAACTTTATTTACCAAGTCCTATCATTCACAGTCTTTACTCACTATTTACGATTGTTTACTTACTATTTACGATTATATATTAATGAACTTCTATGTGCAAATCTAGTGGACAGTGCATGACATTTCTCTAGAGGAGATATTTAGGGAAGTTCAAAAGACATGCTTAGAAAAGACAAGTATTTCTTCACGATTCACCACATGTATAATGATTTATTGAATAATATAACCCCCAGACCTCATTTCTGGCATTGACCTCAAATTTTCAACGTTGACTCTATGTAAATTGACCAAAATACCCTTTGGGCTAACTCTGAAATTGGGTGGACAATTTTACCCTCATAGTTAGCCGGAATGCCATAGTTCGTTGAAATTAGGTAGGGTTATATCAGCACATTATGCAATCTTATTGGGTTATATCGTCACATTCCTAATGTTTATAGGGTTATATCAGTATATTTCTAATGTTTGTTGGGTTTTATCAGCACATCCTTAAAACTTATAGGGTTATATTGGCACTTTCACTAACTATATAGGGTTATATTGGCACTTTCGAATATTGAAAGGTTATATTGGCACTTATGTCAATTAGGTAGGGTTATAAAAGTACTTTTTCACATATATATATATAGTAATTAGGTTGATTTTGCTGATTAGCACGCCCCTTGTGATCGAGATGCTAAGACGACTACTACCATAAATGAAGACATTCCACGATTTGATCAAACATTTAAAGGATATGTTCGGGATCCTCTATGTGACATGGCAGGACCTATGACTAGGTCAAAGACTAACTTTAGGGATGCTGCTTTAAATGCTTTGATTGATCGCCTTTATGATGAAGAATTGAAGAAGGAGTCACCATCGACAACTTGGATTGATTATTCAAGATTTTCAACGAACTGAAGACATGATGAAGAACATTGTACTCCTTTTCCCACTGGGGTTTTTAATGAGGTAGTGTGATCAATGTAAAATATTGTAAAATTATTTCATTTTTGGGTTTATTGGACTGATAGCTCAGCCATGTGGGCTTTGAAGAGCTGAATTTCGAAAATACAGTCCATTAGAGTTCAGTATATTCAGTTTTATTCTGATTAGAATTAGGTTTGGTAAGATTAGATAAGGTAATATTCTTCACGGTTACTTCTTGAAGAATTTAACTAGATTACCTTAGATTACCATTTATTTTAGGTATTTTAGTTAGATTTGGTTTTAGCTTATTAAAACTGCCATAAGTCAATTCAATTTCCAGTTGTGATTAGGGTTTGGGGCAAGATTGTAACCCTATAAATAGGGAGGCCTTATGGACGAATTTAACACCATTTTTATCAATCAAAATACAACCTTTTGAGTTCATACTCTTTGCTTGTGAGCTATTCCATTGTTGCTTAACCCCGAGGGCTAGTTAAGTATCAATAAACCTTGTAAACTCATCCTGAGGGCTAGTTAGAGAGCAAGTCGAAGCTAGGCGTACCCCGAGGGCTAGACTCCTGAATTTCGTGCGAGATAGTGCGGGTTTGCAGATCCCTTCACTAGATCAAAGATATTAATTTTTCAAATCGTGAGTCTTCGCAAGGAGATTCATATCAGTTGGTCAAGGACTAAGCTTAGGGATGCTGCTTTAAATGCTTTGATTGATCACCTTTATAATGAAGAATTGAAGGAGAAGTCACCATCGACATCTTGGATTACATGGCGGGACCTATGACTAGGTCAAGGACTAAGCTTAGGGATGCGGCTTTAAATGCTTTGATTGATCGCCTTTATGATGAAGAATTGAAGAAGGAGTCACCATCGACATCTTGGATTCATTATTCAAGATTATCGATGGTAACTCCTTCTTCAATTCTTCATCATAAAGGCGATCATTCAAAGCATTTAAAGCAGCATCCCTAAGCTTAGTCCTTGACCTAGTCATAGGTCCCGCCTTGTCATTTAGAGGATCCCGAACATATCATTTAAATGTTTGATCAAGTCGTGGAATGCCTTCATTTATGGTGGTAGCCGTCTTGGCATCTCCATCACCTTGCACATTCATTATACTAAGCAAAAAGGTGACTTAAAAAATACTAATTTTAGTTCCCAAATTCTCACAAGTCTAATGAGTTTTAGGAACTTTATACTTGTCTGTATTGATCTTAGAAAATCACCGTCTTGGAAACAGAGTCCGCAGATTCAAAAAACCAATAAAACGTGAATTAAACATTAATAGTGAATGGAAAAGAAATCACTAAGACGTGGTTTTTAATCAAGCAACATGGAGAATCCTCTGAACATGCTTCAGCCGTTTAATTTTATATATTTTTTAATCTGAACATTTAAAGATCAGTACTTCACACACACATCCTCCATATTAAGCTCAGAATCCCTCTGTCTATTGGAACTGCACAAAAATTGCACTTAAAATGCACATTAATTCAATAAAAGCACAATATTTTCCATCAAATAAACAACATAAATAATGAATATAAAATTGATTTCAAACTAATAAAAAAATTATCCAATATATACATGTATAAATTTGATTACATAGAGGAAACAATCCATATGAAACAAAGAACCATTTACAGCATTTCAAAAGGAATTTGGCACATTGGAGAAGCGGGTAGACGAGGAGAATGTGGTGCAGGAACAGAGACGGCGGAGTGAGAGTAGGTAGAGACGAAGAAGCAGATGACAATTAATTAGGGTTTGATAGCTTTTTCATATACTATTATGTTTTAATGGTTGAGATTCAATTTTTAAAAAGATAATAATGGTTCAAATCAAAACAGATTAACATATTTTTATTTTTATTTTTGTTTCAAATTTATTTTTAGATGGAAGAGTCATGTTTCATATCATCGTATGAACTTGGATATTCAATTAAAATTTTGATTTTATCACTTGAATCGATGCCATATTTCTGAGATTTGAAAAATGGTTTATTGGTTTGATTTAACCATTGTAAGTTATTTAAAATTACCACTGGTACTTTCATAACTTTGATTGAAGTGGGAGGAAATAAGTAATAATTTGTATAGGCACAAGATACACACACACATATATATACACCAAGGAAAGAACTCAATTAACTGTTTTATTCTAAATCAAATAATTAAATTAAATGAGTCACTGGATCACATTTAATATAATGGTTAAGATTTGTCCACCTTAAAACAGTCACATAAGAAGAGATATGGCAATTATATCCTTCTAGGGGGATTTGCACGGGATAGTCACGTATCAAAACACACTTGGAAAACAAGAAAGGCCTTAATGCTAACCTTTTGAATCAGTCGGCAACCATACATTTGGAGACTGAGAAGCAAAACATGACCACTGAGCTGATTTGCTAATTCTTTTGTTTGATTTTCTTTCCCATGTTCAAAGAGCTACAATAACATTTGAGTAACAATTACATCAACTACTTTCAAAATTTTCATTAGCATTACTTGATGACAAGAGATTACCTAAGGTACGACATAGTTGCAAAGACATCAGTCATTAAACCTCGTGTGTGCGCGACGTTCAACGGGAATATCTTATTCTTATCCTCAATGGAGGTAGTTTCCAACTTCTGCTGAATAAACCGACTTCCATACGGATCCATGCTATAAGACGACGAAAGAGATGAAACTTAGAGAAGAAAAAAACTCCTAGCTGAACAAGATAGAAAGAATTTACGTGTACCTAAGTTCAACAACATAATTGATAACTTTGAGAAACTCAGGAGGCCTGCCCTTATTGTTCTTCGGTTCTTCTAATAAAAATGATTAAATATATCTTTAATATTTTCTTGTGGAGACTAACAGACCCCAAAATTGTGCATGTATGCACAATTATGCCATGTGCAAATTTATTTAAAAATTTTATTTTACTAATTAATCATACTTAGATTTTTTGTGCGTATAGTTTTCAAAACGAAAACATGAAAGCATCATACCTCAAATGATTTGATCATATTATCCTATGTATGATAACGTACCAATCCTGCACATATTATGCACGTTGGAATTTGATGAAATGTTTCAAATTTATTAAAACAACGAAAGACTGGTTTTTTCCATGCTTTTAAACTAAAAAACAATGTCACGAAAATAAAGGTCTAGAGAATTACATAAATAACCTCGATCTTGACTCCTTTGCACAAAAGTGGCGGATCGCAAGAGTCTCAACTTTTCCGAGAGGTCTCTGCACAAAAGAGGAGATCGCTGACGTCCCAAATCAAGGCGGAGAAGTTGGTGGAAATTGAGACTATTAATTTTTCCAAAATATATGAACGCACATCGTTCATCGTGCATGTAATATGCAAGAGTGGTACAAATGATACTTCAATATTTTGAGTCAAAGTTTTGTCTTAACCACCAATTTCATTATCTAATCACTATTCCCGAGCCAAAATTTACAAACTTTTATTATAAATTTTGTTTTAATAAATTTTTGTTTTTGTTTTAATAAACTTTTATTTTTGTTTCCGGAGCCAAAATTTTTGTTTTCGGAGGATCATATTAAACTACTCACATGTACACACACATTGCAAGGAAAAGCCCGTGAATGACTTTTTGAACTCCCACCCGGTTCAATTCGAACTTGGGAAGATTTGGAGGAGAAATTTTTAAAAGTTTTTTCCCGAGTCTAGAGCTGCTAATTTGAGATCTGCAATAGGTGTTATTAGACAAAAGAAGGGAGAGAGTCCTGCGAGTTACTGGGATAGATTTAACCAATTGTGTCGCAAGTGACCTAACCATAGTTTTACTGAGTATCAGCTCATCATTAATTACTTTTATGGTGGAATGTATTCTATTGACAGGAAGATTTTTTATGCAGCTTGTGGAGGAAATGTGCTGAACAAAACCATGGATGAAGCAAAAGAGATCATCCTTGATATGGTCACTGATGAATATGATGAAGATGATGGTAGGTCTAGACCAGTCAAGGCAGTCGATACCTCATATTTGGATGAGAAGCTAGATACCCTCACTTCAATTGTAAAAGATCTAGCCATGAAGAGTGTCGTAGGAGTGAAATGCAAAATTTTCTCACACATGGGACACTACACTGATGCTTTCCCTACTCTTCAAGATCCTCAGGCTGAACAAGCTTTCTTTGGATTTGAAGATATCTCACAGAGGCTAAGATGGAACGACCCATTTTTGGATACATACAACCCGGGATGGAGGAATCATCCAAACTTCAGATAGAATCAGAAGGCCCCTGGAATGTATGCTCCAAATCAAGCACAAGTTGGTAGTGATGCAAATCTAGCACATGATGATCACAGAGTAACTATGAATGAAGTCCTTAAGACCATGGCCCAAAGCAGTTAAGTCGTGCAAATTTTAGCCAAAACACGAATGCTTTTCAGCAAGAGACAAGGGCTGCTATAGGGAATGTCGAGCAACAAGTGACTCAACTGGCTGCGGAGGTAAACAAGTTGAAGTTCAATGCTAGAAGGTTACCCTCCCAGACTGAACCAAATCCTAGAGAGAATATAAGTGCAGTTACCTTAAGGAGTGGGAAATAGTTGGTCAATCCTGAGCGTAAGGAAGTTGACATGGAGAATAGCCAGCATGAAGAAGCCAAGGAGAGTAAAAATGAGTCCTCAAAGGTAAACACTGAACCCATGATATCTATTTCTAACTCAAAGGTCTCACTACCTTTCCCATCCAGATTAGCTTGTAACAAGAAGGAAGATGAAGAGAAGGAGATCTTAGAGGTCATCAAGAAGGTAGAAATAAACTTGCCCTTGATAGAAGCTATAAAGTAGGTTCCCAGGTACGAAAAATTTCTTAAGGAACTTTATTCGAAAAAGATGAGATATGGAAAAGATGCAAAAATTAGGGTGGGAAAAAATGTTTTTTCCGTTATTCAATGTAAATTGCCACAGAAATGTAAGGATCCAAGAATGTTTTCTATTCCATGCATGATTGGCACAAAAACTTTTGAAAAAGACCATGTTAGATCCAGGTGCATCAATTAATGGCATGCCTCTCTCTGTTTATAATAACTTGCAATTAGGACCATTGAAAGAAACTCGTGTTACAATCCAATTAGCTGATAGGTATAATGCATACCCAGAGGGAATAATAGTAAAAGTAAATGATATGATATTTCCAGTGGATTTCTACATTGTTGATATGTATGATTCATTCTCCGCTAATAAGTCCCTAATTCTTCTAGGAAGACCATTCATGAAGACAGCAAAAACCAAGATTGATGTTGATAAGAGAACAATTAGTCTTGAGTTTGATGGAGATGTAGTTTTTTTCAATATTTTTGAAGCCATGATACATATGGATGATCCTGAATCTATGTTTACCCTTGAAGTGATTGACCCATTGTTTGATGATTTTATAGAAAGGTATTGTAGGGATGACAAGTTGGAATAGGTACTCTTCAATGGATGCAACAAGGATATGATGGATGTCTTGGATGAAAATTTTTGTGAAATCATCATGCAGCTTTACTCCACCAAAGAAATCATCTCCCAGTGGATTTTGGTCGGTATGCCCATACCGCCCCAATTATGTTCAGAAATTCAGGAAATCAGCTCTTAGCCACTCTTGGTCGGTATGTCATACCGCCCAAATTCTGCTCAGAAATTCAGGAAATCAGCTCCCAGCCACTTTCGGTCGGTATGCCAATACCACCCAGATCCAGATCAGAAGTGCAACATGTTTCTCAGTCGACATCAGTCGGGATGGTGATAGCGCCTATCCCTGAACGTACTTTTCCTCCTATTGAGAAAGAACCAAAGGTGGAGTTGAATAAATTAGCTGATCCTCTCAAATATGCATTCTTAGGGGAGAATCAGACCATACATGTCATGTATCCCAAGGGAATTGAGCTCTCCAAGGTCGAGGGAATGACATTTGCATTGCCTCCATATAGCTGATCTAAGCAAGCCAACTGAGTCTAGCATAAGACGCTAAATAAGGGTGCTGCTTGGGAGGGAACCCAAGATTTTTATTTTTTTTCGTTCTCTTCAAAAAAACAAAAAAAAACAAAAAACATTATTCATCCATTCAACTTTGATTTGTTTGGACATACAAGGTTCCAAGAAGATCTCCAAAAGATGAAGGGGGGATTTTGAAAGCAAACCAAATATGAAGCGAGTCATTCTACTTTTAGCCCAAAGTTGTCAGGATGCCCAATGCAAACAAGGATGCACTGGTTGACCTCAAGGCTAATTAGCCGCCTAGGGAGCATTTTCCTTTTTCTTTTTTCTTCCTTTTCTTTTCTAGTTGAATTTTAGTACATTTGTAGAGTAAGTGCATGACATCATATTTTCTACATCATTTGCATATGTTACCTCTCTCGTACACAATGAGGACATTGTGTCGTCTAAGTGTGGGGTAGAGGTGTAACATCATTAGTTTATTTTTCATGAAAAGATTTTTTTTCTTTCATAAAACAAAAAAAAATTTGAAAATTATGAGAAAAATATAAAAAGATTTTTAGTTTTTTTCCCATCATTTGAGTCAAAAAAAATAGCATTCTTGAATTGGAAATTTGAATGGTTAGAGTTGATTTTTTTTTTTGGTAAGATTGAATGTTGTTTCCCTTTGTGAAAGAAATCATGAATTCCTTATATGCGTTTTAGGATGATGAATGTGCAATAAGTCATTTTTCTCTAAAACTATATATGTTGTGAGAATTTGAGCCTTAGAAGAGAAAAAGCTGAAAAAAAATATAGGCATAAATGAAAAAATTATGATAATAAGTAGCTCTTTATCTCTTTGCTGAGTGATCATATTTTGATATATATTGCTTGGTTTGTGCTATGATTTCGAGACTGTTTTTGATACTTGAGTATGAAAATGATAGAGGCACTTAGGAATGAGTCATACTTAGCTTTCATTATATATTTCCTTCCTTGCATTGATGCCCTAGTTTGCCCCGTTGGAGTCAGAAAACTTTTTCTTTGGTATTTTCAGTCACTAAATATTTAGCCAAGAGCCGTAGTCTTTTCTTAACCCTCTAAGCTTGTGTAAGTGATTTATTATTGCTTAGGATATGGATTGGAATTGCTTGGTGGGTTAGATATGGTTGAGATTTTATGCTAATGCATGTTGAAGCATCGAGTGTTTTGGACTTATATTCATTGGGAATGTGCATGTATAGTTTTGGCATGATATTATTGATCTTGTATGCCCAGAAAATACTTGTAAATACTGCTGTCCAGAAAAAAAAGTTGAAAAAGTTGAGAAAAAAAAAGAAAAAATGGAAGAAAAAAATTTCTTTAAAAAAATATAATAAAACAAATCTGGTCAGTAGTATATTGGGCTGGAATTTTTGAGTGCAATATGGCCATGATTTAGTATTTGGTGGTGGTGTTTATACTTCGTTGTGTATTAATGTTGCATATTCATTCGAAGTATGAACATAGAGGAACATGATGTGATAATGAATTGCTTGCATATTCTCAGATTTTTAGCCTCGTATTCCCTTTATCCTACCTCTTTGACCCTAGCCCTGTTACAACCTTGATAAAGACCTCATTGATTTGTACTCAAGTGTTAAATTATTACGGTGGAGATAGTGGTATATACAAACCTGTTGTGATGAGTATTGAATATGATTTATGTGATTGACTAGATTTTGATTTGAGAGATATTGAGTGATCTTGGTGAGGTTGGACTTTATTGCATATTTTTTACTAGAATGTGAGGATGATGTGATTCTATAAGCAAAGGGGAATGTTTTGTGGTAAGATGGTTGATTGTGTTTTGACTCTACTGTGATGATTTTTTTATTTTAGGGCTGCTGTAGTTTTTTTAATTTGAGTCTCACATTTACATTTATGTTTTGCATTTGCATATGCTCGAGGGCTAGCATAATCAAAGTGTGGGGTATTTTGATGGGGTTGATTTTACCATATATTTTGTGTTGTTATTGAGTTGAATGGTTGATTAAATCCTTGGATATTTATGTTATTTGTAATGTTCTTGCATTTTAAAGATTTAGAGGTTGAATTGGCAAGATGTTGCAGTTTGTGGTCATTTGTACTTGGATATGGAAGAGGAGAAAAATATGGACATGCTGGAATAATTATGGAGAATTTTGGTGCTGAATTATGCTAATTACAAATGTAGTTGGAGAAGAATCAATATTGATTTGAAGACTCCTAAATGTAAGGAGAAAATATTGTGTTTATCTCTTTGAGCTCTAATTAGATAAGGAAAGACATATTTTATTCTTTATCTATCTTTTGACTGTAGTAATTTTCCATAGAGTGGAATTTCATTTATACGCATAAACTGTACGGGAAAGACAGAAACGCACGCATGCAGCGTTTCTCTGCGCAGAACAATATTTTTGTTTTGGGCTTCTCATCATTCTATTCAAACGATTTTCATCATTTTATTTTTATGCTTTTGCTTGTTAATTTAATTATGTATTCTAGCCAAATTCTTCCTTTCCGGTAAAGATCAAGGAAGTACTGGCATCGATTCTCATGAGATCTAATTAGCTTTTTATACTTTGATTGCATGCTAGCATTTGTTGTTCTTGATTATAATGTTTATGATTGCTTTCATGTTATTGAGTAGTGTGCAATATTTGATAGCATATTAGTTAATTTAATGCCAATTGAACCAATCATCCGTAATTGTGATTTCAGTTCAATCAGTGGTAGAGAACAATAGTTTTAATTTAACAATCCGACGCACGAGTTTGTTGGTTATGAATTGAGTCTTTCTCATTCTTAATGCTGCTAGCATATTAAATCTATAGAGCATCTCTTAGGTTATATGTTAGTTAGAGAAATAGTTGGTGAGACATCCTCCTGATTATCGACAAGGTGAGGAAAGATTGGTTGCTTGCAACTATAAGCAATTTGTGTGCACGCATTTAAAGTCATCTTTGCATCAAGGATCGAGATAGAAAGTCAGTACAGAATTGATAAAAATTGGAATCTTCTCATAATAGTTAAATTATTTTTGCAATCTGTAACAATTTCTCATTCTTCCTTTTACACGATTTTTAGTTTCTCTTATTTACTACCCTCATTTGGTTCTTTTGGTTATAAATCTGCAGATTAATGATTACGGAAAAATTCTCGCCAATCTCTTGAAAAACGAACTTGCTCGCAGCTATATTGATTGGTATGCCCATACCGATCGCATAATTTTAAACTGAAAATTCAGTTTAGAGTTTGATTTTTTTTTTTGGTGAAAAACGACACACCATATTGACACTATTGAAACATACAAATGGGTAGAAAAACATGATAAAACAAGTTTTTGAGGGACGATTTTTCAGGTTATCATCCACGTTTTCATCTCAGTCACGGGGGAAGATTTAGAAATTGCATCTCCAATCTGTCGTTTTATATTTTTAATTTACGTATTCATCTCCAATCTATACATGCAACTCGATGCACGTGCACAGTAATACATTTCACCAATTATTCATACGCGAGATTGTATACGGTCTTTGTTTTTTTCTTAGAATAACTAGATAATTAAAAAAATTGGATAAAACTAGTTTGACGTGGTGTTTATATCATTTTGTTTTAAAGATTTCACGAACGAAAATTGGATATGATTAATTTGTAAAACAAAAAATCCAAAACAAATTTACATAAGGCGTAATTTGTGCATGTTGTATGTGCAAGTAATGGGGACTGGCTGAAATTTTAGTATGCGAGCTGTTAGTTTTCATTTATATTGTCTAGATGTATATAGGTAAAGTGTTGCTAGATCAATATTTGTGTGGTTGACATATCTTTCAAGCAAACTTGCAATTTGCAAAAAAGAAATGTCAAATCTAATGTTTGTCACTGTGATCTATTCGGGATGAGATGTTGTCTTTAGTATAGGGACTCTGTTTGGCATGTTCAGGTAGAATTTGTTGGATGGATTCATAGTAGAGATGAATCTATTCATCACTTCAGATACCTCTCATTATGCATCATTACTATTATCTTCACTGTAATTGTGTAATTGAGATTATCCCAATCAAGCTGTAATAGTAAATCTTTGGGCAACTAATGTAAGCCATTTTTTGGTAACATATGAGCTTAATGGAAAGGGAAGGACACCCTTCAAACCCCGTCTATGACGATTTAAAAAAAAAAAGTATGTGCAAGTTATGAGTTAATAGCCTCGTGGGATTTGGTCATTTGTGTAGGAGGGAGAAGTTGACAAGTGTTTGGTTTGTAAGGATGGTGGAATTCTTCTACTATGCTTTCAAAATTCCATCTGTTTATTTATGTTTAATTTCTTTGACAATTTGTTTTGAAAGAAAATCATACTTAATTTTAAGCTTTCTTTGGTGTGTGGGTAGGAATTGTGAGAGCTTACCACTATGGTTGTGCTAGGGAAAGTAAAGACACATGAGACAAGTTTAGAAAACTTACAATGATATAAGTTATAATATACTTTGTTGGTATGCCTTGAATACTGTAATAGCCGCTTCTGCAACCCTGGCCTGGGGGTCCGGGGGGGCCGCAGTCGCCCCCGGGAAACAAACGGGGGTCTCGCTGTCTCTTTATTGGACTGCTGTTGATTTGGGCCGAATTGTGTTTTTGGCCCAGTTTGTTAGGGTTTAGTGGAGACAGCATATAAAGTGTCTCTCTTCTCTCTGTAAACCAACTCTAATTCTGTTCCGCACAAAATTAGTGAATTCGTCTCCCGTGGATGTAGCACATTGGTGAACCACGTAAATCTCGTGTCTTGTTATTTTCGTTCATATTTTCTGTTCTTTCTCCATTCCGCACAACAAACTGGTATCAGAGCGCACCCTGGCCTGGGGGTCCGGGGGGGCGGAGACGCCCCCGGTCCGACGGTATAGCTTGTCTCTTTATTGGACTGCTGTTGATTTGGGCCGAATTGTGTTTTTGGCCCAGTTTGTTAGGGTTTAGTGGAGACAGCATATAAAGTGTCTCTCTTCTCTCTGTAAACCTACTCTAATTCTGTTCCGCACAAAATTAGTGAATTCGTCTCCCGTGGATGTAGCCAAATTGGTGAACCACGTAAATCTTGTGTCTTCTTATTTTCGTTCATATTTTCTATTCTTTCTCCATTCCGCACAACATACTTCCTCCTCGATCTCATTATTTCGGTCTTCAACTAGACTAAAGAGACACTAAATGAATGTTTAATGAAAAGAATAAAAAGAAATAATAAAAGGATTTTATGTAAATAACTACTCCGCCAGTCCCAAGATTATTGGCATATATACTTTTTCAAAATCGGTAAACTTTGACCTTAAATATAAATTAATATATGAATAATAAAATATCATGTGAGATATCATTAGATTTATCTTAACATGTATTTTCTAAGTATCAATTTTGTAATAGACCAAGTGATGAAAGAAAGAACGACGAATGGTATCCCATTTTTTTACCTCCTCATCGTCCTCCTCATCGCTAGGAGGACCATCTAATTTTGTCTGGCTTGCGCTCACTTCAACCAATGCCTTTTCTATGAAAGACTTGGGATCATCCAGGCCAGGTGGTATTTGGACCCCTCCCACTGATGCGATCCCCTTGACGATCTCGGAAAGGTATGACACCATTGCCTTCACTATCGGTTGGTCCTTTGCTTTCTTCTGTTGGACTACTAAAGCCGGGGACGAACTGCTACTGCATTTTCTTTTGCATTTTCTTGACATATGGGTACGGGAACCTCTTTACGGAGGCTTGATGGAGCCGTTATCAGTATGTCCTGCCCCAGTTTGAGAACCAATGTGCCTTTAGCGGCCTCCACGTTCATTTTAATCTATGGGCAGGCGTAAAGTATAAACAATAAATTGAATTCGCAAAAATTTCAAGATCATTCAAAGTGAAATTACTAAACATTATAATGATCAATTAATGTGGAAAAACTTACAATGTTCTCTGCAATGGCTATGTCGGCCGGATCAGTGTATTTATCTTCATTTGCCAGCTTGATGGACTCGAGGTAGACTAGGGACTTGTCTACACTGAACTCCTTGGTCTTGAGCTCAACCTCAATGTCCTCCTCCATCAAGCCCTGAGCATCCAGTTTCACTCGCTCCTTTTCCTTCTTTTTCTCGATTATTTTTTCCTGCGTGACCCTGTGTCCGTTCCTTCCAGTATGATGTGTGTAAACCTTTTTCTTTGAGTGCTCGTTGTTAGTTTGAATTATTTTCTATCCATAGGAAACAAATGGAAGTTAAAATAATGAAATTTAGAAGTAAACCGAAATGACACACATGTTGACTTTAGTTGAATGTTGATATAAAGTTTACCTTAAACTCAGGTGTTGTTCTCATCTTCACAAACTTGTACCACTCCCCTTCGTCCATCCATTTGTACTTGTCCCAAGGTTCGTATGGTAACTTTTTATTGGTTTCTTCCACTTAATGAATGAATTTATTTTTCTTGGTTTCTGCCACTTTTGATTTCCGGTTACGGTCTGTTTCAACTTTTCAAGTTGTGATTTGGTCAAAATTTGCTTGAACCTAAAGCTCTTCTGTATTTTGGAAATTTAGCATAGAAACTGATGTTAGCTTGTATTCATGTAAAAAAAATGGGAATTTATCTTAGCTACTAAATTAAATTTAATAATGTCAACATTTATGAGCTGTGAAATTCTCTTACCAAAAAATGTCTTTCCAAGCCTTTTCCTTGGTGTCATCGGGGATTTTTTTTCCAATGCATGTGTGTCCCAAACTTTATTCGCCACTGGAATGCATAACGTGTGTAGGCTGTCCACGCTGTCCAATTCTTTGTGAAGGACATGTCAGAAAGTTTGAATCTGACTGGAACTAGGACATTATTCTCCTTGGCCAGCATTACCGACTAGCATGTGGCTACGTTTCTTGCACCACTCTTTTATTTCAAACTTGTCAATGGCTTTTCCATGCTTCTCTCCCCTCCCCCCTCCCCTGCCTTGGAAACATTATCTATCCCATCCTCATTCGAGGTCCCCGGTTCGGTGGACTCTTCATCAATAGTGGAGGCTGGGGGCTGTTCATTCTGGGGATGCTCTTCAACTGTGGCATCAGGCTCCCCAATCTGTAATAGTAGTGGAACAGTGGTCTTAGTGTTGTCTAAGTGGGGGCGTGGTTGTGTCTTTTTCATCCACAACCTTTCCCACTACAGCTTGTCCCCTCTTTCTCTTCCTCCCTCTTGTAACCATTTTGTTACCCTTGGGAGACATCTAATGCAGGCCAATGAAATTGAATGCTAGAGATTTAATGTTATGAAGAAAGAATCATAAACCAATATTCCAAAAAAAGAGTAACCACAGTTGGCGATATCCAATTCACAATCACAACTCAATAGAACAAATCAAACATCCCAATCACAATTAATAATCAGAATATAAGTGTCGAATGGGGAATCACAAAGCACAATCACAACTCAGCAACCACTACTCAACCATTCAAACCTCACAATAACTTTTTGCATTCACAATGTAAGTGTCGAATCAACAATCACAAGTCTCAGTCACATCTCAACAACCAGAACTCCAACAATTCAGACATTCCATTCACAATCTAAATGTCGAAAGGGGAATCACAAATGGAAGTCACAACTCAAGTACCACAAATCATCAACCACAACTCAAATAATCGAACATAGCAAATATAAATATAACTGTCGAACTGGGAATGACAAAGCACAATCACAACTAAATAACCACAACTAAACTGTTAAAACATATCAATCACATTAGATTGTTTGGGTACACAATGGAATTCTCAGTGACATTGTCAATAATCCAAAGTACACATCCATATCACATTTAACATAACAATCCATACAGAATGTCTTAACTTCATGACGGTGGTAACTAACCTTCATTTACTGGCGGAGGTGGCAGACCGACAAGGCGGTGAGGGTACGGAGGAACAGCCGGCGGTGGTGCGGAGAAATAGGGGGCAAAGGAGCAGTGGTGGTGGGGAGTGATGGCTAGTGTTGTTAATCGGTGGTAGGGATTTATGGCCGGTGGTGGTGGGGGTTTGGCCAGGTTGACGAGCATTGGTGGCGGGGTTTAAAAATGGAGCGGCGAAGGAGATAGTGGTGGACGAGTGAAGCTATGTTTGGAGATGGTGAAAGAGTGAGAGTGGAAGCATCCGCCTTTTATATGCTACCTGATAGCACCAGTACAAAACCGATACCGGTGCCTATAGCTACAATGTATTTATTTTTTACAATTCGCATTTGGGCAGAGAGCAAGTTGAGTAGAAATATTCTAAGTCTTGAGCACTGGTACATGAAATCGGTGCTAAAGCTTACAAAACGTAGCTGCGCATAGCTGCTTTGCCTGATTGTTTTATTCTTTGAACTGGACAGAGATCGATATGTACACAATTTGAGTAGAAATATTATAAGTATTGATCACCGGTTGAGGATACTGGTGCTCATATCCACATAACGCAGTTACGCGCAGCTGTTTTTCAATTGTTTCAATTCTTACAATTGGATAGAGGAGAAATGACCTGTACTTTTTCTAAGTGTGAAGCACCGGTATATCAAACTGGTGCCTATACATCCTTGCACATGTGCTTAATAAAAATCATTTTCCCTATCTAGTCAGTTTGAAATTTTCAAATTATTTTCATTTCCCTCAAAAACTTAAGCACCGGTAAGAAACATAACGTACCGGTTCTAACAATTCCTACAAACTTTGATTGATTAGGTTTTCTACCCCCAGTCTTTTTAGGATTAGTTTTAAAAAAAACAAGTGACTAAATATATGTTTAATTTTACATTTCAAAACCATGAGTGTGATGGTGTACATGTAAATTTGTCATTCCAATGATAGCTGATTATATACTATAGTAACATTACATTAGCGCCCAAAGATTTTTTTTGAAACGTACATGACCATGTAGTCCTCGTTGATGAGTATTAATTAGCTTTATGACATGCCTGGGAATAGGTACAGAAAATTAATTTTAACCGGTTGTAATGCTGAGGGTGAATTTTAATTTGTTTACAAAAAGGCCCTCCAACTAAACTCCTCAATCACGCTAACTTACCTGTGTAGTACACCCATGATATTTCATTTCATTAGATAAAAATGAATGATTCAAATAATTGTTACAGTGTTAGCACATGACGAAAAAAGCTAGTGTATGTTGTAGACTTAGGAAGAGGTGCTTAGCTAGTGTTAACTTTGAGCATTTGGAAAATTTTATTGAGACTTATTACAATCCTCTGAGTGACATGTAATTAGACTATAGATTGTAGAACAAATCAGGGAGTGTAAATGTATTATAATGTTCGAGCGGATTTCAATTTGGAGTTACGAGTAAACTTTTTACTTTTTGCATTTTAGTCCCCCTAAGAAAGTTGGAATTATCGAAATACAAAACTGGCGATGAAGAAACAAAATTCAATGTTGGGGAAATGTACTTTTGAAAATTGGAACTACCTGAGTGAACAGAAGGACGTCTTTTACGAGATGGGAATAGTCTTGAAAAATTATGAAATGACCCCAAATGTTGTTTGACGTGTTCCCACAACTCAAAAACATGTAAATCTTGGTATTCACAATTTTATATGGTTGTTTGTTATGTGAAAATTTTAGATTATTTTTTACGTTGACAGAAGATGGCATTGTAATACATTTTGTGAAAAGATGGTGCTCAAATCTTCCCTACCGATGACTTTAAGGTAATGTACTGTTGCTAAAGACTAATAAGGCAGCTGCGTACGACTGCATTGCACCGCCATAATTTTTACAACTCCTACTTTTGAAGAACTAACCGAAATAAATATAGAAATCATCATTATCCATGTGTCTATCAATCACAGTCTTATTACAACACCAAATGTAAATGTCAAGTTACGATATTTCTAAATAGGACATTTCATGAACAATATTGGGAGAATGGTTCAACTTCCTCGCTGCCAGCAGTATTGTCCCCATCAAATGATGGGAAAGGACCAATTTCCCTCACAGCTTTAGGAAACTGGTAGCTCATCACTTTCCCATGTGGTCACACCATCTACTCTGGAATCGGCAATCCACCCGTAGAGTTTCAACCTCACTCTCATTTACAGTGACCCAAGATTCAATCAACGTTGCGGAGGTAGGAGCAATATTCTTGCAGAATGATTCTACAACAATTTGTGTCGTAGGATGACCCTATGTATCGTTGTAATAGTTAGGCACAACTGCAAATCCACAAAGTGAAGAAATCATACTGCAAAAACCATATGAGCCAGACTTTTTCTTGTCCTCGGTAAAGGACTGATAAATTCCCTCTCCTACATTCCAACAAAGTTTCTTTTCATTGGCATACAACTTGATTGTCCTCATCTTATGCACTTCAGTGTTAACCGTGACTGGGTTGATATGGGAGGCCACAAAGTGATACCGCACGTTCATTTCTGGAGTTAGTGTTTTCTTCAAAATATTTGTCCACCTAGGAAACACGGGAGCATCCACATTGGTACCTTCAGTTGTGAACCAATCTCCTTGATACTTTTTCATTCATATCATTGTCCTCATTGATCAACGCCAACATATGATCATCATCATCTTCTACATTGGGCAATCCATACAGTTCATTGATGACTTGGGTGTGAGGGGGACATATTTTCCATGGTATAAAACTTTTTCCGTGCTCAATCCACACCTCAAATTTCCTTAGAACTCAACAACGATGGCCAATTTGAATGTAGGAAGGGTAGCACAAAGCTTTTCCCAACCCAATTTCTAAATAGTGTCTTGAAAGTGTGGATTTGCTTCAATTCCACGTTCTGGATAATGCTTCCTTGTTCTATAACTCCGGGCCAGCGATCTTGCCTTGTCAAACACAAATCTCTCCTCCGTCACCCTCAGGTACGAGCCTTTTGAGGGTGAAAAACACCCTTCTTTCCTAAGGCCTCTTTATTTTGGTTTTGGGGGCCATCCTATAAATTTTCATAAAGGCATTTTATCAAACACCTAGCTTGTACTGAAAATTTACCACAATTTCAACAATAATCTAATTACGGTGTTGTACATTTGTATATAAACAACAAGGATGGCATCTCATTGATTATAAAACACAAGTAATTGCGAAACAAGGTGCACATATAACAATCCAAAATGATCATGTTTTTGGAATTTCCACAATCTTGATATGAAACTTTGCTAAAATAAGGATTCATTCGCAGAAGTAATAGATTTCCTTTAAGGATCAACAATAATCTAAAGCTCTATCTCCTTTAAGGAAGGATATAGGGTTTGCTCTAAGAAGATGTGAAGAGGTGGTTATGAATGTTTGGTAAAATAACGACCGGATAGTTTGATTATAGCAGATTTTGTTAGCACTAGTACCTGAAAATACTGGTGCTATAAAATAAACACAGCCCCACGCAGCTTTCTGGGAATGTATGTTTCTTATTTAGAATGGGATCAGAGAGCAACTTGGGATATTTCTGACTAAGTGTTGAGCACTAGTACAATATCGGTGCTTTAAAAACATAAAATATCGGTGCTCCATATGAAGGCAGCCTTACGCAGCTTCTTGAACATCAATTTAATATGAAATAGAGAGAAACTCATATGTTTTCTACCTAAGTATTGAGCACCGGTACAACAACCAGTGCTCAAATAATTACCCAATACCGGTGCTTGTTATTAAAGCAGCCCAACACAACTGCTAAAGCATCATTTTATTTATTTCAGGATGGACCAGTAAGAAACTCTTATTAATTCTGTCTATTTATTGAGCACCGGTACATTATCCGGTGCTTAAAAACCGGTGCTCAAACTCTGTATTCAAGTACTCTGCCTAAAAATAGAGCATGCTCCTAAGTCAATAGCACCGGTATTAAAAAAATTTTCCAGTGATATTAATAACCATACATTTTGATTTTTGATAAACACTAGTTGAGGAACGTACAATTTTCAAACAGAGGTACATAATTCCACTAAAAATACTCTCTAGGCCAAACAAAACGGTCTGTAAGGGTACAAAAGAGATCAAAATACAAATGGAACACCCTATCTCTTCCTCTTCAAGAAAACATCACCACCCACAATATTTCCATTCTCCTCCACCCATAGTTAATCCCCATATGATCGATTAATTACAGATGGTCCACCGATGTCCTCCAAACTAGGGAAAGCAGACAGAAACTCTGCAATATCGGATTTGCATTAATTCCAATTTCATCATCAAAAAAGTATTTCATACCGTGGAGTACAACATGCCACTTCTCATTGCTTGGGTCTCTAATGAAAAACACCTGGCGAGCTTGAGCCACTAAGATGAACTTGTCATTCTTACTTCCCACACGATTCAAATCAACTAGTGTAAAACCCATGGACATCTCAGTACAGATCCCGACACCATTTTCAACCCAAAGGAACTTGTTTACTACCACTTTAAACTCCACATAATCCAACTCCCAAATCTCCTTGATGACCCCATAAAATGCCATTACAGAAATGATTGGTTTTTTGCCTCTCTTGCTCGACTGCCACATGGATTCATATTCCAAAAAACCCCCGCTATTCTGAGCTGTGCTTTTTCTAACATTGGAAATAGTTGAAAAACTGTATCCATTGATATTGTAGCCATGGTATCTCTTAACCATGCAACCCGGTGTTCTTGCAAATGCACGAAGTTTAGACGATATCCCCTCCACATTACAACGATTATAAAACCAATAAACAAATGTTACAAAATGCTCAAGTTGCAACTGGTTCGACGCCCATTCAGGATAGAGTTCTTTAAACATTAACATGTGCTCATCAGCATAAATAGTAGTCTCACTATTGTTACACAAAATATAAAGATGAACTTTCATCAACTCAGCATTAAATGGTGAGTATAGTGTACCTTTTGAACGTGGGATACCATTCTTCCTGCCACCGTGGACATGCTGGGGAACTCCAACTTCCTTTTTCCCAGGAAAATTTGAAGTGCAATACTCAATTATCTCTCCCGTGACATACCTCTGGACGCTAGCATCGGGTCGACTTCATTTGTGTACATAACCCTTGAAGACCCACATGTGACGCTCAAATAGGTACATCTAATACATCCCAATGGGACCACATATTCTAATTTCCTTGAAAACATGGACTACAAGATGGACCATAATGTCAAAAAATGTCGGGGGGGGGGGGGGAATACTTCTCAAACAAACAAAGCACAAGTATCTCCTCGCTCTCCAACTTACCTAGCTTTTTTCTACTAATATTCTTACGGAAAATGGAGTTAAAAAAAAAACACAAGCACATGATGCAGAATATCACCTCTTCCTCCACGACCCCACAGATAGCCATTGGCAAGATTTGTTGCATCAAGACGTACAATCATGGGATTTCAGTGCATTAAAATGCTATTCGTCATTCACAAACCAACTTACATTAGAAGAGTAGCCAGATGGTACCTTGAATCCCCCAATGCACTCATGGAATGACCTCCTCTCATTGATAGATATATTGTAATGGGCCGAAGGTAGGTACGTCCATTTACCTTTCACCTCAGGAGCTAAATCAACTCTTATACCAAGCTCAACTAGGTCGTTCCATGCATTCAAGTTGTCCTTCGTCTTACCTGGAATGTTTAGTAGATTACCAATTAAACTCTCACACACATTCTTCTCTATATGCATCACATCCAATCAATAGTGAACCTTCACAGTCTCCCAATACGGAAAATCGAAGAATATCGATATTTTCTTCCAAGGTCCGTCATTTAAGGCAACCACTCTTGATATCTTCTTTCCTAGAATAACATTGAGTTTTTTCTCCTTGTTGTGAATGGAAAACCCACTCAATATTCTTGGTGCCTTCCTCCTCTCCCTTCCCCCCAAAAAAATGAATCTAGTCTTCTCCTAACTTGTGCTTTGTTGGGAGGAATTTCCTATGACCGAGACAGATAGTCTTTCGACCATTTTCCAACTGCGTAAAATCACTTACTTTCTCACACACAGGACATGCCTTGTGACCCATAACAATGAAACCCAAAAGATTAACATATGCTGGAAAATCATTAATAGTGCAGAAAAACATCACCTTCAGAGTGAACTTTTTCCCACGATGACCATTGAACACCTCGACACCATCTGACCACAACAGCTTCAAATCTTCAATAGTGGGGATAGATAAGTATCAATGTCATTTCCAGGTTGCCTCCCACCAGAAATCATTAATGGCATCAAAACATATTTCCTCTTCATGCATATATAAAGAGGTAGATTGTAAATACAAATCATAACATGGCATGATCTATGTTTTGATGACATATTACTAAAGGGATTCATACCATCAGTACACAGAGCCATTCTTAAATTCATGGGTTCTTCAGCAAACTTAGGATTCCTATTGTCAAAATTCTTCCACTGATCCCCATCCGCAGGGTGACTAATGATATCATCAACACAACCCCTATCCTTGTACCATGTCATGTTTTTTACATCCACAGCATTCTTGAACAACCTCTTCAGCCTGGAGACAATAGGAAGGTACCACAAGCATTTCTCAGGGACCCGTTTCCTTACATTCACAACGACCTCTTCATCAACAACATCATTTCTTCTTTGCTTATAACGAGATACCTTGCATACAGGGCAAGCCAGTGCTTTTTCCAACGCATCCTTATACAAAACACAATCATTGGGGCATGAATGTATCTTATTATACTCCATTCCCATTGGGCACAAAATTATGTTTACATCTTATAGGTTGTCTGGTAAACCATTTCCAGGAGGGAGCTTCTCACTCAAAAACTTCAACAACTTATCCATGCTAGTATCGGTCCAGGAACCAACGCCTCTAAGGTTGAACAACTCCATCAAACATGACATTACCATTTCTTTCTCCTTGCAACCAGGATACAACGGTTTGTCCTTCTCATTAAGAAATTTTGACACAATCTTAAGACTCCCCCTAAATTAATACACCACCTTCTCACACGTGTCATCCAGTTTCAAATCCCCAAAATATTCCCCCTTGCTACCTATAACCACGTCCGGTAGTGGTTTCTCCCCATAAAAATTCCAAACCAAATAATCCTTCGAAAACCCTCTCATGGACAAATGAAGTTGCAACAAATCTCAATCATCAGTATGCTTACAATTCTTATAATCATGACATGGACATATGATGCACTTTTCATGACTAAAATCATAGTCCAAGAAGTCCCAGAAAAATGCAATAAATTCATCACTCAACAAGCTAACATTGTGATAAACATGCTTACGTCTCTCAATGGCACGGTGTATGTCTACAATGTAATCAATTTGCAACATTTATGCATCCAAAGCAATATACAATTACACCATAAACAATAAGCTCATTCATTACACACCCTATAAACATGCAACATGCATGATCACACAATACTACAATCCTACCACATTCTATACTTCAAATCAGATGCAATCAAAGTCATATATTACATCAACAACATTTCCAAACAAAACCTATTAATAAAGAGTGTCAAGGAACATTATGATGTTCAAACTCAAAAGATATTTATGGAAACATATCATTCCACACATATTCCACCTTAAATGGTGATTTCTTTTTTTAAAAATGAAGTACCTTAAAGGGAATTCATTGCTGAGCATTTAATGTCTTCTCCAACTGCAAATTTCCATTAATGACATCCAAAATCTCTTCCTTTCTTTTCAACCAGATCAAAATGGTGGTAGGTGAGCATTTAATGCATCAATAGCACCGGTCGAAATATATAATGCCAGTGCTATTGATGCAGCTGAAGCAATAGCACTGGTATTTATATCGGTGCTCAAAATTTTCCTATTTCCTGCATTTTTCTGATCTTCACTCAAACGCACCGGTACAAGTAACCGGTGCTTTAATATTTCCCACGTTTTATAAATTTTAGCAACGAGACAAACATACCAGTGCTATTCATTATACCGGTGCTCAAATATTTCTCTCCATTTCTTCCCAAAATGCACTGGTACAAGAACATTTACCAGTGCGATTGATACAAGTTTCCGCATAAATTTTAACAGCACCACTTTCCATCAACGGAATCAAATGTACTGGTGCTTAAAATTAGCCAAAATCATCCAAATCCTACTCATGAGCACCGGACCTGAGCAACAATATGTTTTTTACAGGTTCCATTACCTCTTAGGCACCAATTTTTTATACACGGGCTTTGATTCCTGTGAAATAGGTGTTCATTGGCATCGGTATATTAGAACCGGTACCTGTGTACCGGTGCCTATGTACCCAATTTCCAGCATTGGTTATTTATGTTCAAGAAGACGAAAAGAATATTTTTGAACATATACACATTTGTGCATATACAGTGTGTCACATGCATGTTTAAGTTTCACTGAACGACTCAATTATGCGTGATGTTTGTTTTTAGCAGTTAAAAGCACTAAAAATTACCATTGATGAGAGTGCATCACATATGAGGTGCAAATATATCTGACCCGATGCAATTGGGGTGAAAATCAAACCCGGTAACATATAGGGAGTTCTCTATTTTCCTTTTCTTTTTGAAAAACCCACGGAGAGGATTCATTTGACAAATGCATACTCTATTTTCATTACACATACACAATTGAAAGGCCCTAATATTGAAGAATGAGCAAAGGTTATACGAGTCTCTCTTCGAGCGAAGAAGAAGAACGGGATGTACAAATAGCCTACCGATGATTCAGACGAAATTGGGCATTGGTTGACTGTTAATTCAATGATCATCTCCTAGATCTTTACACAGTTGAGCCAAGTTTAAGATCTATGATTTCATACAGAGAAACAACTAAAGAGTTATGGGAAGATATCTAATAGATATTTTTCGTTCGCAATGACGCACGAATTAATCAATTGAAGGTGGAGGTTTCCAACTGTAAACAAAATGAAGATTCTATCATGGCATATTATGGAAGGATTAAAATTCTTTGGGATGATCTTAATGACAACAATCAAATTCCATCATGTACTTGTAGTGGCTGCAAGTGTGATCTAAAGGCAAAGTTGGAGAATAGAAGTGAAAATGAGAGAGTTCATCAATTTTTTATAGGGCTGGACGATACTCACTACGGTTTGATCAGGTCCAATATTATTGCTACGGATCCTCTTCCTAACATGAATAAAGTGTATTCTAGCATATCTGAGCAAGAGCAGGTGCAAAATATGACACGAGGAGAGCCTGAACGAACTGATCCCATAAATTTTGCAGTGAAAATGGCCAACCCTGGAGTACATAATGCATGGGTAGATCTTCATGATGGAGCACTCATTTGCTCGAACTGCAAACGAATTGGGCATACGGTAAAGATAGTGGTGGAACTACTGTTACGCGAGGTAGGGCTCCAGCCCAACTTGGGTTACCGACAGGCGCATAATAGTTATAGAATTGGAAGGCCAGATTAGGGTTCCGCTTCCCGATTAGGTCATTCTGCGTCCCGTCGGTGCTGGCCTTCTTGGAGAAGAAGGCTTTGGGCCCTTCTTTTTTTACCCAGATTGAACTCAAAGGGATGTCGTTTCCGTATAAGTGAAACGACATCATTTTACTTTACTAAAGGCAAAAAAGAGAAAAAAACAGACTTAATCACTTAAAGGCACAGCTCACTCAAGTGAAAATTAAAACTCAAAAAGCAAAGCTCACTCAAAGGCGCTGCCGCCCCTTCTTACGACTTCATTCGAATAGCTTCGCCAGTTCGCCTCCGTGCCGGACCACCATGGCCCACCACCGTCCTACCGATGCCAATGCCACAGCCCACCACCGTCCAGCCCTCCACTTTCCTCTAGTCCATTTTATGTTAAGGTAATTTAATTTTTGGGTTAATTGTCTATTTTATTTTTTTCTTCAAAAATTAAATTTATGTGAATATGATTTTTATATGTTTCTACGTTTGTTGAACTTCAATTGAATTGTATATGTATAAATTATAGTTTTTTAGATTTATTATGTATGTGAAATTGTCATAATCGAATTATGGAATTAGGGATATTTGTTAAATTTAATTTAAATGAATATGAGTTAAGAAATTATTTGTTATCTCAATTTGTTATTGTTTTGTGACTCTTTTAGATTTTATAAGAATGAACTCAATTTACATATGTTTCCTATTTTATATTTAATAGCTTATGGATAAATTTTTAATTCGAAGTAGAGGATCTCCATCTTTTAAGAGATCGAATGAACCTAATGAACAAAGGCACAATGAAGAGGGTAGAAGTAGAAAACTATCTCACGTAGAGTATGTTATGACATTGTATATTGAGAAAGATTGAGGATGAACAAATTATGCAATGTTATCAAGGCACTGAGTCTCACAGATATTTGTTGCCCCCACTTGTTCCTAGTTCTACTTTAATAATTTGAGCATTAGAAAGTAGTTATTTTAGTAGTTTAGTAAACTTGTAAAATCCTTATTGTATCGTACTCAATTTATTATATTACATAGTTTATTTAATCATTTTAAAGTTGAGTTTTTAAAATTTAAATTTGTGTAGTATTAATCAGCCTCCCCTAGAAAACATTTCAGGTTCCTCCACTAGGTAGAGACCTGCTACCGGGTTCGTGGCTATCCTCACACGTGGAAGGTGGTTGGACAACGAGGTAATCGTGGTCGAGGTAGAGGGGATCAAGCGGGTAGAGAAACAAATCAAATGAGAGTGAATGCAACATTCTCCATGGAATCAAATGCTCTTGATGACACGGACAAGGCTGGCTTGGAGATTTTGAGCACCGTAGATTGGGATAAACTCAAATCACTTTGGAACACCCACAAGTCATCGCCAAATACTCGACTTTCTGGTAAGGCAACTTTTTTGTGAATTATTGACACAGGAGCATCACGACGGGTGAAATTAATTCCCTAAGTGACTTGTGTGATATTGTGCCTAGTCCAGTATTGATGCCTAATGGTATAAAATTGATGGCAACCAAGAAAGGGACGGTGATATTGGGTCGATCAAGTCTGAAAGGTGTTCTATATGTGGCAAATTTAAACTGCAGCTTGATATCTGTGTCGCAGTTGGCTCGTGACAAGGTTTATATATTGAAGTTTACTGATCGTTTGTGTGTTGTACAGGACCGAAGTGTTTCGAGGATGCTGATTGAAGTGGGTGAAGAAAGAGACGAGTTGGATGTTGTGAAGGATGCGTTACTTGTTTGTGTGCATTCCATTGTTGGTAAGCTCTTTGTACATCCCAAGATTTGGATCTATGGCACAAGAGAATGGGACATCCATCTATGCAAGTGTTGCAATTGCTTTCCCGGCAGAATAATGGTACCTCTATTAGTACAGATAAAGACAAGCATCGTGATGTATGTTTTCAAACTAAACAAACTCGTGTTCCATTTTATTCTAGTGAAAATCATGCTTCAGATGTCTTTGAACTAATTCACTGTGATGTATGGAGTCCATATCGCGAACCTTCTTTTTGCGGTTCAAAATATTTTCTTACTATTGTCGATGATTTCTTGCGGGTTGCTTGGGTGTTTTTGCTGAAAGAAAAGAGTGAGGTTCCTCATATAATCAAGAATTTCTTGGCTATGACGGAGCTATCATATTGTGTCTATATTTTGGCACAGTTCATGCAACAACCAAAGGAAGAACATTGGGATGCAGCTTTGCGGATTGTTCGATATTTGAAGTCTCATCCGGGCCAAGGTATCTTCCTTAAATCCTCTTCGGCGTTGACTCTCAAAGCGTATTGTGATGCAGATTGGGCAAATTTTCCTTTGAGTTGTAGAACTTTGACGGCATATTTTGTTTTTCTTAGGAATTCCCCTATCTCTTAAAGAACAAAGAAGCAACACACAATTTCTCGTTCTTCCACAGAGGCTGAGTATCATTCTCTTGCTGCCACTACGTGTGAGTTTAAATGGTTTCAAGTTTTTTTGGGTGCCCTTGTAGTTCATTCTTCTCTTCCTGTGAGTATATATAGTGATAGCTAGTCAGCTTAGCATAGCTCACAATCCAGTCTTTCACGAGCGAAATAAACATGTTGAAATTGACGGATGAGATTTAGTTACCTAAATAAGTTCTGTGACAACACCAAATCATAGGAGAAATTGTAGGACTGAGTTTGTATATATGTAACCTTTCTGTCAATGAAATGGCAAGCAATTGATCTTCAAACAATTGTCATATTCTAACAACCTTCAATCTGGCGTAATAATAAATGTTTTGACTGCATGCCTCTTTTAGAAACCTTCTCCAATCCAACCTTCAAATGGATAATTATTATTTGACGTGTATATATCCAAACCAACAAACATAAACTCTTTCTCTACAAACATAATTTCTTTTCCGCGATATTTTTTACAATTATTTTTATTATAATTTTCTCAAATGATGCCTTTAGTTATGTTAATTTATCAAATTCTAGGTCTTTTTCCTGTTTTTCAGATGAAAAATGTCATTACGGAACTTGCGTTTTATTGAAATTGATTAGTATGTAGAGAGAAAAATGACTAGTTTATTATTGGTGTATGCATATACAATATTTTAATTGTATTTTAATATTATATTGATCCCAACAAATATTATATTCATACAATTAATTATATTTTAAATGCATCTAATTATTTGACAAAAGTAATGATAGTGGATAAAAAATTAAATTGGTTCAATAAATTAGTTTTACTGAGATCGAGTATAACACTAATCGACATTAACTTATTTTGAATTCATGTTTAAAATAAAATTGATTCTATTTTAGAAATGAATTTTTTATTTTAGTTATTAAATATATAATGAGTTAAGAAACTTTCTAATTTATGTCTCAATTTTATTTTTTTAAGAAATAGTAAAAAAACAAAATGAGCGAGTTCATTTGAATTGATATTAATTTTTATTTTTGCCAGTTATAATGGAAAACAACAAATCATTTTAGAAGGTTATATTTTATAATCTATAATATATGCAATATTATTATTTATATACTATTAAATATAAATGAGTTTATTTAGTGCTTAATGGTTTGTCATTATTATTAATGTTATTATTAAACGAGTAAATGACACCATTTCTTTTTAATTTTATTAATTCATTTATCATTAGCTGATGACTCATTCATAGGATGTGTCCTCTATTTTTTTCCCTACCCAATCACAATAAAAAAAACTGTGAATTGGAATAAAAAATAATAATAATAAGGACGCATTTGCTAAAATGCATCCTCTATTTTTCAGAAAATAAAAAAATGGAAAGTGCAGAAGATGCATTCAGCGAATGCACCCTCCCTATTTGCATCCACACCCGATTACTGTAGTGCCAGATATAGAAATTTCTCCCGTTGATGGCCCTTATCCAGATCATTGATTGTACTATTTAAATTAATTTTTAATAAATTTAAATGTGGGGAGAGATTAAAAACATTAATGAGTCCATCTCTTGAAATACGGTCTTTCCATAAGTTATGGAAAGACCAGGGAGTCAAGTCTAATTTTAAAACAAAAGGCTGAAAATTCACGGGTCGAAAGAAATTAAAATTCAGGTCGAAAGAAATTAAAATTCGGGTCAAATTTGAGTAATAAGGTATTTGGGCTAACTCACGAGTCTATTTAAGGTAAAACCTCAGCTTTCTTTCATTTTTCTAAAACCTTCCATCAGCTCAATTTCATTTCATTGTTTTATAATTAATGTCTATGTTTCAACCTAAAGTTATAATGCTTTATAATGAACAATTTCAGAAGATATTTAGATATTACAGAGCAGAGAAGATGAATTGCACAAAAAAAATAAGAAGTTAACCAAAAATACAAATAAGTAACATAAAACTTACTGTATATGTTTTACCTTAAATATGTAATGTTTAATATTTAACCAAAACTCAAATGTTTCACTTGCAGTTACTGCAGAGTATAAATCCCTAATTTCATATTCTTCTAATTAAATCTCATATTTCCATGTGCATATGGAAAGACGGTCATTCTCAATACCTTGTAATAAGTGGATGAAAACAATTCATTTTTGTCATATATAAAAGAGTGTTATTTAAAAAAAAAAAATACACTAAAATAAAATAACAGAGAGAATAATTTTGTAATTTAGACTAATCTTACCTTCATTAAATTATCAAGAAAAACCCTCTGACACAGTTATTAAATTATCAATAAAAAATAGATAATATAGATAATGATAAGCAATAATCAACAATAGACAATAATCAAATTGAACAATAATCTTCTTCTCTTTTTCTTACATAACACTTATTTGTAAGTTATAACCCAACAAGTACTCAAAAAAACAACCGTACATAACATTGATGAGAGAATTAGGCCAGATATACGTGATCAACAAGTCATGACAGTACAATTGTACACAAAACATTCAAAGGTTTTCATCAAGTTTGACAATAATCCTAAAACATGTTTGAATCGAGAGAATGAGAAGTATGATAAATCAAACACATTCTCTGACACACAAACATAATTGATACACACACATATATGTATAAGTTATATTTACATTCATGCAAATAATTATATGTGATTTTTATGCAAATTGACCTTATCCGCGTGTTCTATGCACATACACGCACGATACTAAACGTCCAAGACATGCACACATACTAGACACCAAAATTTCAACTTCTTTTTCTTACTTCTTCATATTTTTCTTAGGGGACTTATTAATTTGAAGCTCTTTCTGGTGGTCATAAACCTCATCTTCCCATTCCTCAAGAAATTTCTCTTTCGAATTAAACTATTCTTCAACATGTTCTTTTCGGATGTGTGTGTTGCATATTGTTCAAATTTTCTTCCTTTAAAACTAAGCTCAACATTTTTCTTCAAAACTATTTCCTTTAGCTTTCCATCTTCCGCAACAAATTCCTCTTTCATTTTGCAGAAGTATTACTTCTCTCTGCTCCATCACTACGAGCGAATTTACTATCTGAGAGTTGAAGTATGGTCTCCTTCATAAATAGGTGTGTGACAAATGTAGATTCAAAACTATTTCTTTCAAATAAATTCAATTTAACCTATTCCGCAAAAATTTACAGTCACACTAGTGCGCCAAAAAGGGGCAGTAATTTGCTGTTGGAACAAGGGCATAGAAAAAAATGATCCGGATTCAGTAAAATTCCCAAACCAAAATACATTTATGAATGAATTTGGGATCTTGAATTATTTAAAATTATAAACTCGGGGCAATATTTTTATAAAAAAAAGAATTAAACAAAAAGAACGTTGATTTTATAGAATATGCATAAGAGAGCAGCATACAAATATATTCAGATGCACCAAACACATATGCTTAACCGTGCACGTGCAGCAGAGGTGCACATTCTCTGTCTAATTTTTAAATATTAATATTTTATAATTTGTAGTTACAGAGGTAAAGACTGTAAATGAATGAAAGAAATTGGTAAATAAAGTTTTTGAGGGGGTAGATTTCTAGTTTACTATCCTCTTGCGCACATGCATGTTTACGCATTAGTCCATTTATTGATATGTGAGCTAGTATATCGTATTTCTCTTTTTCTTTTAAAAAAATATAGTGAATACTATCTTTTAATATATGTTAAACTAAAGGTTTGATAAAAATACAAAATATATAACTTAAATAATTAAATTTATAAAATATAATTTTATTGTTGTGCAATCAAATTAAGTTTAAAAAAATTACTGTGCAGGTGAGATGTTAACTTTGTATTCATTTCTTAAAGTGAAATACGGTCTTCTTTTTGTCTCTCTCTTCTCGGAGTAAATTTTTTTTTTTCATTTCCATACTTCAAACAAAAAATAAACCTTTTTTTAGATGTTGAAACTGACTCATGAACCTTAGCGAACATCAGCCACATTACATGTTCAACACCAGAATCCCCTCTAACGATCCTTTCGAGACTTCTCGCATCTTCTTTTTTCTATTAAGACAAAGTGGAGCGATAAAATTGTTACCACGTATACGAGGTCGGCTCACTACTTATGGTCTAAGCGAGAGCCGTTCTGCTGATTATGTCTCCCAGATTAAAGTCATCTGCCTTCAACAAAGTGCTACCAGATTAGTAAATAAATCATTTTATGTGTTTTTGTTTTGATTTTATATAGTTTCATAATTTAGTCAACTTTTGAAAAAGTGTTATGCTTCCTCTTAAGGCAAGAAATTGATTTTTTTTTTATCCTTGTATGATTTTTTATTCTCTAAATTGAATTTCTTCCACACACTTTCAATTGAATAAAAATTCTATTCAAATATTAATGTGTCTGTTATAAGAATATGCATATTCATACTACATTGCTAGATTGTGAGTATAAATTTGTTCATTGGAGTAGTTTTTAATTGGTACCGGACTCTCAATTCGTAAGCAATTGAAATCGAGATTAAAGCACGGTGAAACCTCGTACAACATACATCTGAGTTGATAGGTAGTGAGATGTTCCGAAACTATTCTTAGATCAATTAATTATGAAACATATACTTTGAAACGTAAACTTTAAAGAAACTAATAATGACTCATATGTTTGCATTTTGTGTTCGGCTCGATTGGCATCTCAAAGTGGGAGTTAGACTGGTTGAATATTGCATTATGAATGAAATCTGCACGTACAAGGCATCTAAATCACAATCATTCAAACAAAAAATTTATGGAAATTCATTTTTTCAAATTTATATATAAACGTGCATGAAATGTGCAAGAGTGGTACATACTACACTTATGATAACTAGATAAAATAGTTGGTATGGTGCTTATATGATTTTGTAATATATTACAATTTGATCATGAGTAATGACAAAAAGAGGAAAGTATAAATAGTGAGATTAAACCTCACGTCCAAGAATTAATGGAATACTTTTATTTTCTGAATCAAATCAACTTTACGAATCTCGTTCAAGAATCGCATGCTCAACATGAGAGCCACCAAAATGTCAATGAGGAAATCAACAACCATGAACAAGGTTCAATAGTTACAGCTCTTTCAGCCTTAAGTGAACTTCCTCCAGTTCACGCCAATCATGTTACTGATGTGTGTAACCATTACCCCAACGAAAGTGCCCTCTCAACAAAGAAATAGTTGTATCCGCTCTTGTTGGACTTTGAAAAATAAGGGTGATTCTTCTTCACTTTACACTTATTCTCCCGCTAACAGTAGCTGCTGATCTTGAGGTTAAATACCATAATAAATTAATAAATTTACAAATTGAAATTAAACAATTTCAATAACATAGTTATCAAAAATATGATGCATGGTTAAAGAGATTAGCTAACTAGTACAAACTACATACTCTGAAATAATGATTAATTAAAAGACGCGTATTGTAAAATAAATATTTTAAAAAATAAAATAAACCTCTAAAGATGCCATATTCGTGCACATTAGTTGCACAGTGCAGGTATTGAACCTTACCGAAGTCCAATAACTTACTGGAATCAATGTTGTTGACAAATTTTATCTGTGGGCTAAACTAAATTATAAATAATTAGAATAAGAAATGGATAAAAATGTAATAATATTAGATTGAGTAGGGCTCATGACAGGCGATTTGTCCATAAACTTATGGACAGACCACTTATTTCTTACCTTATATATTATATTTGTTAAATTACATACAAAATTTAGATTTTTTAAGAATACTTTTTTTATATCATATATTTTATATTTTCACCTTCAAATACATATTATTCCTTGTTTTAACTTATAAAATACAATATTTAAATTTTATAAAAAATTACAACATTTAAGGTAAAAAGCCCTTGTGGACTGTCCATAAATTTATGAAAATCTCTCATTTCCTGAAACTTTCTCTATTAGATTTTGTAATGATATCATTGTGAATGTGATATCCCATCTTAGTCTGTGTGGATGTGCGGATAATTTTTTGATAAGAAATATTTTTTTTGTCACATAAGTTTTGTGATATTCATCTTTTCAATCAAAGCATCTTGGGCCGCAACGTAGTTGGAGGATCGTCATCAGGTGGAAAAACCACTCCTAAGATGACCTGCAGGATCGGCGCATCAAGGTTCGACCTCCTGCTTTTAAATCTACTTAGATAAGACATATAATGAGAATGTATCATTTTAAGTCATTTTCTTATATATATATTAAAGTCTCCTTTTCCCGAGCTAAGTAACATTATCGTTTCTATAGATCATTAGGGCGGTATAATTTCTATCAGAACTGTAAAGTCAAGGACTTATTTAATTGGCAATTTTGTGTGAACAAAATCAGACCATGTTGGAACACTGCTGGAGCAGAGTTTACGAGCAGAATTTACGCCAAGGGTTTAACGGATTCAAGCCGAAAATATTGAAGAGTTTTAGAATTTATGGTAACTGTATATTTGG
The DNA here is from genome assembly GCA_037428765.1 of Rubia yunnanensis. Taxonomy (NCBI): domain Eukaryota; kingdom Viridiplantae; phylum Streptophyta; class Magnoliopsida; order Gentianales; family Rubiaceae; genus Rubia; species Rubia yunnanensis. Next base: position 69,307,304 of record CM075071.1, on the reverse strand, counting down.
CTATATATATTGGGCGTAAGAAGCATATTTGATGTATGGTAAAATCCCTACTTATAAGGAGGAGATTCATTCGAATATATGGGAGAGTTTGAGATAAGGTAAATCCCTTGATTAATGGGATTTGGATATGCTTCTGTAATCAGATTTGGAATAGGAATATTGTGGAGATAATCATGGATATTCAGATCTGATTCGTGGATATAAATATGGGACAAACACGGCTGCAAAACTAACGATTTTACAGAGCAAAATCTGCACCCAGATTTTGAGATCTTACGAAACTTGCTAGAGCCAATATACTGTGTTCCAACACTGTCCTGCTGCACAAGTTCAGAATCATATACCTTAATTCCTCGGGAGGAGGAGATCCAGCATCGACGGAGTTCGAGGTCAGAGGGAGTCTGATCAAGGCGGATCGGTAGCTAGGGGAGCTAGCAGAGTCCACACGTCATAGTTAGTTAAAGATAAGTATTTTGTATGCTGTACTCTGTACTATCTTTCTAATTAGTGGATTCATTCTGAACTGGGCCAGGCCCCGCAGATGTAGGTGATTTACACCGAACTGCGTAACCAAGTTGTGTGTCTTTTACGTTTCACGTTATTTTTACACTTGGTTAAACTAGGTATGTTGGAACACACTAGTAAGAACTAGGAAAATTGGTAAAACTAAATTTCAATTGGTATCAGAGCTGAGTCACTTACTGTTCCCTTGGTTGTTTCAAGGAAAGTGAGATCCGGTTTTACCATGACGACAAGAGAAGGAGCTTCAATCTCTCGACCACCACTGTTAGAAGGAAACAACTACAACTATTGGAAGGCTCGTATGAGGGTGTTTATTAATTCCCTGGACGAACTGGCGTGGTTTTATGTTGAGAATGAATGGAATCATCCTACAGAAGATGCTACCAGCTCTAAGGATGTGGAAGGGGAGTCATGTCAAAAACTCAAAGACAAGTCTAAATGGACTCCAGGTGATCTTAGAGAATCTCTAGCAAATTCAAAGGCTCTTAATGCAATATTCACGGCAGTTGATGAAAACCAGTTCAAGCTTATATCTACATGCCACCAAGCGAAGAGAGCATGGGACATCCTACAAACGGTTCATGAAGGAACCAGTCGAGTGAGGGAGTCCAAACTACAGATGTTGGCTACCAAGTTTGAAGAACTCAAAATGGAGGAGGACGACACCATTGCCACATTCAATGGAAAGCTTAGAGATATCTCCAACATGGCTTATCAACTTGGAAAAGTGTACAAAGAAACCAAGCTGGTAAAAAAGACCTTGCGATCTCTACCTAAAAGGTTTGCAATGAAAGTAGCAGCAATAGAGGAGGCAAGAGATGTATTCACAATGAGCCTAGATGAACTAATGGGGTCGCTGCAAACATATGAGATGACATTCCAGCAACCTACAAAAAAGGTATCCAAGGATTTGGCGTTTAAAGCTTCTTCAGCCAAAGGAAGTAATGAGTCTGACAGCGATGATGAGTTTGAAAAACTGGCACTTATTACAAAGAATTTCTCAAAGATGTTAAAGAAGGTGGTCAATAAGAAATCTCAGGAGAGGTTTGGCGGAAACAGACAAAAGCAACAAGATTCGAACAACAATCGTGGATTGAGGTTTGAACAAGGAAATATGCAGTATGGGAGAAATCAGTACAATGAATCAAAACAGGCTGGAAGAATTCAATGTAGAGAATGTGAAGGATTTGGTCATATTCAGGCCGAATGTGCTAACACCCGAAAGAAACAAGGAAGATCATATGTTACCTCTTGGAGTGATGATGAAGAGAATGAAAAAGATGAGGAAGAATTAACCAGTAATTATGTAGCCTTTGGAGCAAAGGTCCATGATACTTCAGAAAGTCAGTGTTCCAACACACTGAACAAAGGGAAAGGTGTAAGTTACGATATGAATCTGGACGAGGCTCGCAGTGATGAAGATGATCTTTCTGTAAGTGATGAAGAGATATATAGCACATACGAACAAATGTATGCCATGTGGGTTCAAGTAGCAGACAAAAACAAAGAACTGATTGAAGAAAAAAGGAAGCTGATTGACAGCGAAAAGGAGTTACGGTCCACGATTGCAGAACTTGGAAAACAAAATGAAGAACTGAGTCAGAAATTGATAGCAGCAGTCAAGAGGGCTGAGATGTCTGAAGCAACTATCTCAAAATTGAATTCCGGGAAAGCGAAACTGGATGACATACTGGATATGGGAAAGAACTTTGGTGATAGACATGGAATTGGATACAGGAAAGAACCAGAGGTTGAATTGCATGAAAAACCAGTAACTCTCAAAGCAAGGATTCGAGAAATAAAACGGAAGTATGGAAAACCGTTTCAAAGAAAGCCTCTAATCTGCGGATACTGCAGGTATCAAGGACATACTGAATATCAGTGTAAAAAGCTGATCAGAGATCAAATGACAGGAAGAGAACTGTGTTCCAACACAGTCGATACTCATACAAGAATCAGGAAGATATGGGTCATTAAAAGGTCCAGTACGTGTATGGTCGCACACACTTCTTTATCAGCATACTCCAGTGAATCATGGTACTTTGACAGTGGTTGCTCTCGCCACATGACTGGCAGTTCAAAATACCTTACAAATCTAACTCCATATGATGGCGGGTATGTAACTTTTGGAGATGGAAAAAGAAGCAGAGTAATTGGCAAGGGCGAATTAAAGATTGGAGGGTTTTCTGTCTTCACAAGTGTATTATTTGTTGAAGATCTAAAAGCAAATTTGCTAAGTATAAGCCAGCTGTGCGATGACAACATGATAGTTGAGTTTCAGAAGGACAAATGTGTAGTGAAGCATGGAGAAAACAAGGTTCTGTCTGGAATACGATCTTCAGACAATTGTTATCTTTTGGAACAAGAAGTTCGATGCATGCTTTCAAAGCAGGACGAGGGAATTCTATGGCACAGGAAACTCGGACACATCAACTATAAAACACTGGTGAAAATTTCTAACATGAAAGCTGTACGTGGAATGCCTACCTTGACCGGGAATGATGAAATCATGTGCGGACCATGTCAGCAAGGTAAACAAACTCGTGCTCCTCATTCTTCAGTTCAGTTTATTACTACTTCTAGAAATCTGGAATTATTACATATGGATTTAATGGGGCCAGTGCACACACCTAGCATAGGAGGAAAGAAATATATTTTTGTATGTGTTGATGACTTCTCCAGGTTTACATGGGTAGCCTTCTTGAAAGAGAAATCTGATACGATTGAGGTATTTCGTAGCCTTGTAGTAAAGCTACAAACTGAAAAGGGAAGTCCTGTAGGAAAGATAATTCGGATTCGAAGTGATCATGGCAGAAAGTTTGAAAATGAACAATTCAGTTCTTTCTGCAATGAACTGGGGATTCAACATGAGTTTTCGGCTCCTATCACTCCTCAACAGAATGGTATTGTCGAAAGAAAGAATAGAACTCTTCAGGAGATGGCTCGAGTTATGTTAGCAGAGAAGGATGTTCATAAGAAATGGTGGGCAGAGGCGATCAATACAGCGTGTTATACAATTAATCGAGTGTATCTTCGACCGTTCACTGATAAGACAGCCTATGAGATCTGGAAAGGCAGGAAGCCAAATGTTTCGTATTTTCATGTGTTCGGAAGCACCTGCTATATCCTCAGAGACAGAGAATAGTTGGCAAAATTTGATAATCGAAGTGATCCAGGAATTTTTCTAGGGTATTCTATCAACAGTCGTGCCTACCGAGTCTTCAATCATCGAACTAACACTCTCATGGAATCCATAAATGTCATTATAGATGATTCAGGAAAGGAGCAACTTCCAGAAGCAGTAGAGGAAGAATCCGCCAACACTCATGTTCCAACACAGTCTCAAACTCCGGACAGCGAAAAGCCGTCAGAACCAAATGAGCACCAGGATCCTCACTCTGCTGAAGCGGACCATGTTCCAACACATGACCATGTTCCAACACTGCTACCTCCTACTAATGACCGTGTTGCACCACACATTCAACCTGGCTCAAATTTGCGAAATACTCGATCAGTTCCTCGAGTTGATTATCGACGACTGGCTGGTCTACACTGTTTTGTGTCCCTAATTGAACCGAAGAACTATAAGGAAGCTTTACTTGATGAATATTGGATTGCTGCAATGCAAGATGAACTCGGACAGTTTACCAGGAATGATGTTTGGTACCTTACCCCTCGTCCCAAAGGCATCAATGTCATTGGTACAAAATGGATCTTCAAGAACAAGTCCGATGCAGATGGCCTAATCACCAGGAACAAAGCCAGACTTGTTGCTCAAGGATATACGCAAGTGGAAGGTGTTGACTTTGACGAAACCTTTGCACCAGTTGCCAGGTTAGAATCTATTCGTATTCTACTAGCTATTGCCTGCTTCTTGAACTTTACGTTGTATCAAATGGACGTTAAGAGTGCGTTTCTAAATGGAGTGGTGAATGAGGAAGTCTATGTGGAACAACCTAAAGGTTTTGAAGATCCTCATTATCCGCATCATGTATATCGCCTCAAGAAAGCCTTATATGGATTAACGCAGGCACCTCGAGCATGGTATGAACGACTTACTAACTTTTTGCTTCAGAAAGGTTATCGTCGAGGGGGAGTAGATCGCACTTTATTTGTGCTTGACAAGTCATCAAAGTTTCTAATTGCTCAAATATATGTTGATGACATAGTATTTGGCTCTACTTCACCATCTATGGTACAGGATTTCGTCATCACAATGCAGTCTGAATTTGAAATGAGCATGGTTGGAGAATTGACTTACTTTCTGGGGTTACAAGTCAAACAAGGACGGAATGGTCTATTCATCAATCAAAGTAAGTATGCCTTGAACTTGATTAAAAAATTCGGACTCAGTAGTGCTCGTGCGGTTCGAACTCCTATGGGGGTTTCTGATAAGTTGGTGAAAGATGAAAAGGGAGTGTCAGTCGATCAAAAGTTATATAGAGGCATGATCGGAAGTTTGTTATATCTCACGGCTAGCAGACCAGATATATGTTTCAGTGTTGGAATATGTGCTAGATTTCAGGCTGATCCTAAGGAATCTCATCTTACTGCAGTCAAGAGAATTATTAGATATGTGAGTGGAACGTCAGAATATGGTGTTTGGTATTCAAAGAATCAAGATTCAGAATTGATAGGATACAGTGATTCTGATTGGGCTGGTAATGCAGATGATCGAAAAAGTACTACCGGCGGATGTTTCTTTATTGGAACAAATTTGGTGTCTTGGTATAGCAAGAAACAGAACTCGATCTCTCTATCTACTGCAGAAGCAGAGTATCTTGCAGCAGGGAGTTGTTGTGCACAATTATTATGGATGAATCAAATGCTGAAAGATTATGGAATTCATCAAGGCCCCCTAAAGATTTTATGTGATAATACAAGTGCAATCGATATTTCGAAGAATCCAGTTCAACACTCAAGAACCAAACATATTGACATAAGGCATCATTTTATTCGAGATTTGGTGGAAAGAAAAGAAGTGGAAGTGGCCTATGTTCCAACACACGAGCAGCTTGCCGATATATTTACAAAGCCACTTGATGCTACCACTTTCGAGAGCCTTCGACAACACTTAGGTGTTTGTCAAATCTGAGGTAGTTTTTACCTTTGATTAATTTTTCGTGTAAATAATTTGTTTGTGTTTGTTATTTACATCAAAAATTAGGAAAAAAAAATGGAAGGAAGCAAAGGCTGACCAAAAATAGGAGAAGTTAAATAAGGTGTTGGAAGTTAAATGAGGAATAACTCATTGATGGGACAATAAGAGGAAAGGATATCATGACAACTTTTGGGAAATCTAAAAAGGATCTTCGCGGGAAAAGAGGTAAGCTTATGAAGAGTTGGAATTTGGTTTAAACTCTAACACTCTTTTCGAATTCCATCTCTCTCGACCCAAACCTCAAGAATATTGCCGAAATATCTTCTTGCTCTCCCTCTCTCTCACTCCCGCCACCAAAGAAAGAATGGCAACCTCAAGCACTCCAAGTTTTGTAGCACCGGCGCCAGACAGTGATGGAGGAAGAACAGAGAATGTGGAATCGGACGGCAATGTCCATGAGGAAATTCACGAATCTGAGAACAGAGGTCCGTTTGGAAAGGTATCCGGTCCTGATCCTCCTTTGATAAAAATTAATGGTATGAAATTCAGATCCTTTGATGAGATTTTTGAGTGGTTACAAGCAAATCGATTCTATGTTGATCTCAGTAAAATTAGAAGCATTGATAAAGAATTAGAAGTGTTGCATGTGAAGGTTAAAGAAATTGTGTCTGGACATTTTTCTGATGTATGGGATATTGAGTATAAAACTGTTAAGTACATGAGAGGGATGTATGGTCAGCTAAATGGTAGAGGGAAGGACAAGTTTCATGTTTTTTGTCGTATGACTCCTCATAGCTATGTGTGGATTAGAGAAGTCAATGAGGAACAGGCTGTTGGGTTGAAGAAAGTAAAATATGGAGATAAGTTACAGGTCGGATTTTATGATGGAGTGAATGCAATGAGGATGGATAAATTGAGAGAACCTGTGTTTATTGAACTATCTGATGATGAGGAGAGTGTTCCAACACACTCAGAAGAATCTGTGTATATGGAGGTCGAATCTGATGCTGATCTGGGGGGTACACAAGGTGATGAGGTTCAAGAAGAGTTGAATGATGAAGCCACTGATCAGTCTAATGAAGAAGGCTATCAGGAGATGGAAGGAGCTGATGAAGATCTACCAATTCAGGGCAGTGATTCAGAAGAAGAGCAGGTTGAAAGAGCTGACAGTGTTCCAACACAGGACACTCCAGATTTGACTTACTCCAGTGACGAGGTCCTGGATGAATTCGTTCAAAAGGCTAAAGGAAAAAGGAAGGCTAGCGCTCCCATGGATACCGAGGCAGGAAAGAGGAGAAAGAAAAGAAGTGATAACACTCAGAGGAAGGCCTTGCCACCACCATCTATCTCCCAGGCTTTCTCGACGGATTACTTTGATGAGAAGGGAGCTGAGATGGAAAATTTCTTCTCCGAGAAGAAATTTATTGCTGAACGACCAGTAGACTTGAAGGCCTATCAGGAGAGCGGATTCACCAGCTTTTTAAAGGCAATGGGGATGACGAAGGCCGCCACACTTCAAAGGCAATTCAATCGACAGGTGGTACTTGAGGTATATGCTAATCTCATGCCTGAAAATTTAGACATTTTATCTGAGTGGTTCGGGAGATTTTATGTTCGGGGGAAGGTTATTGAGTTGTCTGCTTCAAGGATAAATATGTTGTTTGGGCTCAAGACTCCGGACATAGGGGGAGTTTTTCCGGATGATTTAGAGTTGAATGATGATGAAATTTTGGCTGTGATTTCTGGAGGGTATAAGGAGAAGTGGCCGGCTGTGGGATATTCTCAGGCATCATGTTTGACATCCAGGTTCTTCGGACTGTATCAGATTGCAGTCCATTGCTGGTTGCCATCTAGCAACACCACGGCATTAACCAGAGAAATGGCCAAGTTGCTCTACTGTGTTGGAACACAGCAGGAAGTCAACCTTGGGTTATTAATTCAGCAGCATTTGGTGCGACAGGCCACAACCCCGAAGGTGAATGACGCAGTAATATACCCATGTTTGATCTCAGCACTAGCCAAAAGTGCAAAGGTGAAGGGAAAGGTCACAGATGTGATAGTTGACACGGAGTACTTGCGGCCGAACAAGAAGACATTACATGTGCATGATCTCCCGTGGAAGGCTTCAGGATCAGCATCCTCATCAGCAACTGCAGACAAGAAGATACGTTTGATGGCAATACAGGCTAGACTTGGAGCTGTAGGAATTCAGATTGCTGCCTTACAAGCAGAACAAGCAAGGTTGGAAGAAGAAAAATCAAAGCTGGAAGGATGATTCAGGGGGAGTTTTTTTTAAGAACTGATTTTATTTTGGTGTTTTGGGTCCCTTTGGCCTTTGTATGGTCCCAGGGGGAGAAATTTGGATTTTGGGTTTCTGGTTTTCATTCTGGGTTTTGAATATTTGGTTGTATGACTGGATTTCGGATTTCATTATTTCGGCTTTCATTAATTCATTCCGGTATCATGATCATTTTTCTGCTCTTTGAATGTTGTTGACTATGTGCTCGTAGTCCAAAATATTATGGGTCCACAAAAATGCCAAAGGGGGAGATTGTAAAGTCAAGGACTTATTTAATTGGCAATTTTGTGTGAACAAAATCAGACCATGTTGGAACACTGCTGGAGCAGAGTTTACGAGCAGAATTTACGCCAAGGGTTTAACGGATTCAAGCCGAAAATATTGAAGAGTTTTAGAATTTATGGTAACTGTATATTTGGCTATATATATTGGGCGTAAGAAGCATATTTGATGTATGGTAAAATCCCTACTTATAAGGAGGAGATTCATTCGAATATATGGGGGAGTTTGAGATAAGGTAAATCCCTTGATTAATGGGATTTGGATATGCTTCTGTAATCAGATTTGGAATAGGAATATTGTGGAGATAATCATGGATATTCAGATCTGATTCGTGGATATAAATATGGGACAAACACAGCTGCAAAACTAATGATTTTACAGAGCAAAATCTGCACCCAGATTTTGAGATCTTACGAAACTTGCTAGAGCCAATATACTGTGTTCCAACACTGTCCTGCTGCACAAGTTCAGAATCGTATACCTTAATTCCTCGGGAGGAGGAGATCCAGCGTCGACGGAGTTCGAGGTCAGAGGGAGTCTGATCAAGGCGGATCGGTAGCTAGGGGAGCTAGCAGAGTCCACACGTCATAGTTAGTTAAAGATAAGTATTTTGTATGCTGTACTCTGTACTATCTTTCTAATTAGTGGATTCATTCTGAACTGGGCCAGGCCCCGCAGATGTAGGTGATTTACACCGAACTGCGTAACCAAGTTGTGTGTCTTTTACGTTTCACGTTATTTTTACACTTGGTTAAACTAGGTATGTTGGAACACACTAGTAAGAACTAGGAAAATTGGTAAAACTAAATTTCAAGAACCAAATAAGATAAACACGTTATTTATAAGATCATTATGATGTTGATTCAAATATTTAGCATCAATAATTAATCCCAACCCCAAGCACCATATAATAGAAATTGTTTGGATGGTGCTGTCAACTGAGGATATTGAAGTCATTTTGACTAATTTAAACCAAAGTTTTCTAAAATAACATACTATTATTATAATATGTTACTATTTTAGTTTTCTACTATATATAATCAATCATAACTTGTTAACATAGTAATATTATAAACTGTTACTAAATTTAATTTTTATCTCAAACACTATATAATAGAAATTGTTTGGATGGTGCTATCAACAGGGGATATTGAAGTCGTTTTGTCTGACCTAAACTCAAGTTGTCTAAAATAATATACCAATATTATAATATATTACTGATTTTAGGCAAAGTCTTGGGAAAGACGGTATTTTAATAAGCTTATGGAAATACGTGGTTTAAATAGAATAATAAAAGGTAAAAGGTTTTAGTTGCAATATTAAAAATTTATTATGCAACGTGTAGTAGTTCTAAAATTTATAACCCGATTCATACAACCTGAAAATTTTATCTTCATTTCTTTTTATTCGCACTTTAAACCTTGGCATTTCCATGGCTTGTGGAAAGACGGTCGTTCAAAAGATGGACTCCTGATTTTAATTCTTTACTATATATAATCAATTATAACTTGCTAACATACTAATATTATAATTTGTTACTGACTTTAATTTTTTACAATATATAATCAATCATAACTTGTAAAAATATATAACTTATAAAGATATATTTAAAATCATAAATATCGCATTGTACACACACACACATATATATATATATATATATATATATATATATATATCACTGAAGAAAATCCAAAGAAACACATAATCTTAAATAACAAAATGTTAATATTTTTTTATACAATGATAGAGTACTTTTGATAGAAATATTTATACATATTATTTATTTATTAATGTATGACATAGTCTTGTTTTAGACTGAGTAATTATTAAAAGAGGACATTATAATGAGTGAGACTAATTATTTGATATTTACTTTTATTTATTCCAATGCGATACATATAATTATGATGACCTTATAAATTTAATTTCAACATATAAACAATTACTTTTTAAATAATTTGAATGAAATATTATAAAAAATATTTAATTTTTATTGTACTCAATATTTAACGATTTCTAATTAAATTAATTATTTCACTTCATAACTCATATAATTTTACTCAGATGACTAAACTTAAAATATTCTAATAAAACTTAATATTAATATTCTAATTAATGATTTCGCACAATGGCTATGATACTCCACTAGTTAACGTAATAGTTTTAAAATTTATTCACTCTCCACTATTTTAAGAGTTGGTTGTTCCTGAATTTTACAATATATATATTTAGTTATATCTTAATGACTTTGAGAATATCAAGCTTATCGAGTTTTAGGGTGGGATATAGGGCGTCTGGTGGAATTGTGTCACTTATTTTAGTTTTTTTTTAACTTGAAAGTGACTAGTTTAGCTCTTGCTCTATTTATGTCTTCTACTTTTAAAATATGTAATTCGTTTAGTAGTTTACCTAACACCAAAATTGTTTGATTTATAAGTAAAACATTTGTAAGTCACGCTAAACAAAACCATAATATCCCACTTATGTTAGTTATTTGGCGAAAGGATGTAATAAAGCAAAAAAAAAAATAATAAATGTCAATTATGTGAATGTACCAACACATTTCTATTTGGACCAACTAGACCTCTAAGTTATTTTATGGAACTACATACTCATTAATTAATTTATATATATATATATATATATATATATATATATATATATATATATATATATATACATTAAGAGTGGGTCTTATGATAGGCGACATGTTCACATGTTTATGGACAGTCTACTAAATTTTTTTTTTATTTGTGCACTGCATTTGTTAAACTTCATACCAAATTTAGAAATTTAAAATTACTTTTCCATTTTATGAGTTTTGATATTTTCACAATCAAATATACAATATTACTTATTTTAATTTTTAATATACAATATTTAAATTTTATAAATATGATGTGTGTTATATTGTGTTCATATTTTGTGGGATTATTATGATTTTATTGAGATATAATTTGCACTTTAAGGTGTTTTTGGTGCAGGAATTCATTGATTGCGGAGAATTGAGAGGGAGCTATACATTGTACTCTTTTTCCCTTAACCAACGGTTTTTTTCCCACTGGGTGTTCCAGGTTAAGGTTTTTAATGAGGCGATGTGCTCCAATGGAAAATGTTCTTATTTTATAAGACATTTTCCAGGGATGAAGGAAGAGAGGCAAAAGCAGAATTGTTGAAGTTATGGGGTGAAAAGTGAATTATTGAAGAGATGCAGATTTGAAGAAAATAAATATATTCACTGCCCATATTGATAAAGATAGTATTATCTCCTTCCATTTGAATTCCTTAATTGTAGGAATTAGTTATTTAGAATTAGAATAGATATTATTTTATTTCCTTATTTCTTCTATAAGAAGAAAAGTAATTAGAAGTTGATTTGGATTTGGTTTTGGTTTGGTGTATATAAATACACGGCCGGGAGGAGGAGAGAGATATTTATTTTTAGTTACGGAACAGAGGATGGATTGTTTTCTTTTGTGAGGAGAAACGGAAAGCAGAGGATTATTATTATAGAAAAGGGCAGATTGGTTTTTGCAGGCAAACATACGAATTCCCTGGTTTGTTTTATATTTTCGTTAGTTAGTATTTTAATTATGTTTGATTATTATTATATATTTGTTTAGTTTAATTATCATGAGTAGCTAATTTATATATTGGCGTGGAATAACAAGCATTAGTTTATGAATCGTGAGGCCTAATTGTTTTATAATTGATTCTTATGTGTTCTTGATTGTTCTTGGTTTATTTTATTCTTGATAGATTTAAACCTGATCAACTTGAATATTATTGGGATAGTGCTATCTAATTCCACCAATACGTAATCGTTGGAAAGGGTTAGTAAGTAGCGAGATCTTGTGAAAAACAGCTAACTAGCTAAGACTGTAATAGCAAGATTGGGAACAATTAAGTGTGCGTTACTACTTGCGAATACTTGGGTAATTGCTATGTCAGGTTCTTTTGATTCCTAATGCTATCGAGGTGTGTATCTGGTTCAGCGAATACTTTCCGGGACCATCTTGGTAAGAGAAACAATTAATTAATTATAATTGGTTAATTGTCGATAAAGTACGAAAGAATTGGGGAGGTTAAGCGTACCTACTTTCCTATAACTGATAGATGCATATGAATTGATTTATCTTTGCGCCTATGATCGATGTTTAACTAATGTGAGTTATTCCGAGCCGATTGCATTCATCACATATTTACTAGATTTTTATATCTGTTAGTTTGCATTATTATTTCATATTTTATATTAGTTAATTGCATTATTAGTTGTTAGATAAATCTAAAAATTAAGGCGTGGTGGCTACACCAAAAGTGCTCTATATTAGTAGGAATTTTATTATAGATTTTGCTCCGTTCCTCGTGGGATCGACTCTGCTTACTACTGTGCTAATCTCATCTATAGAGTTTGCAGATTATTTTGGTGAGTGAAATGACGTTCACCAAAATATTATAGCATTTAAAGGTAAAAAATACAAACTTATAGACAGACTACCTTTCCTGAGACTCTCTATCTATAGTACACTATTATTAAGAGGGTAATTGAGGGATCAACGGAAGGAGTAAAATACCCCCACAAACATTATAAATATTAGCATGCTTCCTTTACAAACATTTAAATCTATCATATTCGAGTAAATATTATCAAAATTATAAAATGGCATACTTATACACGAACCATGAATGTTACTCGTTCTAAAAATCAGGGGCAAACCTACTATTACGCATAGTAGGAATTCAGCCCTACCTTAGTTGCCGGCGTGAAGGTAGTAGAAAGACGACCACTGAAAATCCTAGTTTTGCCACCCCATTAAAAGTTGCTCCGCTCCTATTAATTTTGGGCATTTAGGAGAAGACGACATTGTACTCTTATTTTTAAATTTAACCCAATACTTAAAAAGACGTCGTTTAAGTATTGGGTCAAATGATTATTATTTTTTTCTGCCTTTAAGAATCAAAACAACGTCTTTTTGGTTTTAGTAGAACGATGTAGTTTAGCTTCTAAAGGCGGTAAAAAAAAGAAGAAGAGCATTTGGACTTTTTAATCCAATATTAGAAATACCCCAAAACCCAAAATCAGAAAAACTTAACTGGTGATCAGCTCTGGTTGAACCCTTAACCGGTGGTGCCCATCATTTGATTAGCGTCTCTGCTAGTACTGCTACCTTTGCTTCTTTTCTTTTTTCTTATCAAAACCTTTGCTTATTGATAGTCTTCTTCCCTTAACATACAGGTACTACAGTAGCAAATATTTTTTGTACACCTTTTTGTGTATTGTATCCGTATTCAGGTTACTTATGTTTGACTTCTTTTTTTAAAATTATATAGAGTATATATTATGTATATCATTAAATATAAATTGAGTATATATTAGGTAATAAATTAAAGAAAATATCAATTCTTAATTAGTTATATATATTTAACTTAAATTATTGTATCAAGTTATTAGGTATATATTGATTTTACTTATGTTGTTAATTTAAATTGATTGCATATATATATATATATATATATGTGTGTGTGGTTTTGATTAGGTATAAATTGATCTATGATGGTATATTTTTACAAAATTAATATTTACATTCTTCTTAATGTCTTAATTAACATGATATAATATGTAACTATAAAATTATTTTAATTTGAATGGTTATATATTGAATTAATAAGTGTTAGGAATTTTTTAAACTAAGTGTTCAGAAAAAAAATGTTTATTTAAATGTCGAATTAAGTGTTCGAAAATTTTTTTCTTGCACTGCAATTCAGAAAAAATTCAGCCCCTCTAAATTTGTGTCCTGATTCAACCACTACTAAAAATCTAACTAAAAGCGAAACCCTCGTGTCTCCCTAATTGTTGTTTGGTTACACCGAAATTGAATAACCAAAAATAAACACCAAACCATCCATTATCCATTCTTCACCATCATGTACCCTTCCTCCACACTGTTCCGCATTCTTTCGTCCAGTGGAGAATTAAAAAAAAAAGAAAATAAAGTTATAATTGTTTTGAATTTTATTCTGCATCTATTCTGTTTTTGGGATTTTGAGCAGTGGAATTGTTGGGTTTTCTCCTCATATGGAAAAATAGTTGATGAATGGTTGGTTATTCAAGAGTCTTTGGTTCATGAATCGGTAACTCAACGGATGGTTCATGAATTGAGAATCCCAAGAGTTAAGTTCATGAATTGAAAAACTCTATAATTGCAATTGAACTCTGATAACCAAAGGAGAGTTAGGGAATTGAGGCAAATTTTTTCAGACGTCGATTTTGGTATAAGATTTCTTCACTCTGAGTCGAGTAATCCTTGTAAAGTCCTCCGGAGTTGGACTTATGTATGGCATATTGTGAATAGTGGTAATCTGGTGTTTGAACACCACTGAGTGAATCCTGGTGATATGGTGTTTGAACACCACTGCTGTCCAGCAGTTTTCCAGCAGCTGTATTGTTGATGTCCACGATTTAAGGAGTATATTATGGGATATAATTGTGCGATCTGATCAGAATATTGTGAAGATAATTGATTGATTTCGTGGTCATCTAATTCTGGTAAACGAATATTCCTGTAATAGTTAGGAATTGGTTAAGTAGTTAATTATGGAACAAGTCCTATTGATAACAGGATTGTTCATTTAAATACCAGATTAGTATCAGATCTTTCCTTAGACTAGAAGTCTATTTGGGGTAGAAGTTCGACAAGGAAAGAAGTCTATTCAAGGCAGGATTGCGATGGGATAAAGTGAAGAAGATTACAACGCAATCATTGAGGCTTCCACGGTTATTCTCTACGTTGAGAACTTTGGAGCGATCTGCCGTGTTTGTTTGGAGGTTCGTAAATCAACCGACCAAGTTCTTAAAGATCAGAAACAAGGAAGTCTTAATTCCTCGGGAGGAGGAGATCCAGGGAGACGTGTTGATCGTGAGGGTTCAACGGCGTAGGATCGACAGTGAGGGGAGCTCACAACATTCACTCCGTAGGTTAGCAATGGATTAGTATTTAAGTTAAGCTTCTTGTACTAAAGACTGCTTTCTAGTGAATGGTTTCTGATCTGGGCAAGGCCCCGCAGACGTAGGTGTATTTGCACCGAACTGCGTAAACAAGTTGTGTGTGCACTGTGTGTTTAGTTTTGCGTTTAACACCAAACTAATCTTGGTGTTCCAACACCAAACTGTTAAACAACTTGGCATTAAGGTTCAGAATTTAGGTGAAACTGAAATTCAATTGGTATCAGAGCTTGGCACTTGCTGACCCCTATACAGGGAGAGTGAGATCAGGTTTCACCATGGCACCAAAGGAGGGGGCATCAGTCACGCGACCACCATTGCTGGAACAAGGAAATTATGCTTACTGGAAGGCTCGTATGAAAGTATTCATTGGAGCTCTAGATGATCAAGCTTGGAACTATGTCATAAATCAATACACTCCACCTGCTAGTGACACAACTGAAGGATCAAGCTCCACTGCCACTAAACCATTCTCTAGGTATTCCACCGAGGAGCATAAGGCGCACGTGTCCAACTCAAAAGCATTGAATGCCATCTTTACGGCTGTGGACGAAGATCAGTTTAAAATGATTTCGAACTGTGAGACTGCAAAGGAAGCATGGGATGTGTTACAAATTTACCATGAGGGAACAAGCTCTGTAAGAGAATCAAAGCTGCAGTATTACACGACCAAATTTGAAGAGTTGAAGATGCGTGAAGATGAAACTATCTCCGAGTTTAATGGACGAGTCCGAGATATTGCAAACAAGGCGTTTCAGTTTGGCAAAAAGTACAAAGATCAAAAACTTGTAAGGAAAGTGTTGAGGGCATTACCTCCACGGTTCAACATGAAGGTCACGGCAATAAATGAAAATGGAAGGATAGGAACAATGACACTTGATGAACTTATGGGATCTCTGGAATCGTATGAAATGGAGATGTTGCAAACTAAAACGGGGAAGAAAGAAATGGCGTTTTCAAGCACAAACACTGGAAAGGTTGATTATTCTACAGATAATGAAGAGACGGATGAAATTGCAAACATAACCAGGAATTTCTCCAGATTTATGAAGAAGATGAGCAGGAAACCACAAGAAAAGTCAAGTGGGAGCAAAAATCCGAATGCAAACTCCACTCCACGATTTGGTCAATCTACTGGTGTTGAAACACCAAAATTCAAATCAGTAAATCCGAACCTGAATAGAAGAATCCAGTGCAGAGAGTGTGAAGGTTTTGGACACATACAAGCTGAGTGTGCCAATACACTCAAAAGACAAGGAAAGTCATATGCCACAACCTGGAGTGATGATGATGGAGGAGATGATGTTAAGGATGAAGATGAGTATACAAATCATGTTGCTTTTGGGGTGTCAATGGTGGAGGTAGACAACTTCTGTAAAGAAAGTCTCAGTGTGCTGAACGAAGAAGAGATCTGTAGCTCAGATGAAGAAAATAGAAGCGTTAGTGATGAAGACATTCGTAAAGAAAGCATGGAGATGTACAAAATGTGGTTAAAAGTGGCAGATGAAAACAAAGAACTCAAGGCTGAAAACAAGAAGCTAAGTGAGAATGCTAAAGTATATGCATGCGAAAAGGAAGAGGCGACTCGAGATCTGGAAAAACTCAAGAAGGAATTTGCTGTAGTGGTGCAACGAGCAGAGGAGGCAGAACAATCCATTAGACGCCTCAATACTGGGAAAGCTAAACTCGAAGAATGTCTAAGGATGGGACAGACGAGCAAATTTGGCATTGGCTATGAAAGGACAGTGAAAGAAGGAAATCATCAGACAGATCAAAATGCATCAGCTCCGAGAATAATTGAGAAGCATGGTTCAACAAAAAGAGTCAGACGATGCGGATACTGTGGAGTTCAAGGTCATGTGACAAACAGATGTTTTAGACTGATGAGAACCCTGTCTGTCAACACAGAATATCGAGGCATGCACACCAACCCATATCGATGTTTCAACACCAGTCCAGTTCGAGGTTTCAACACCAACTTGGAACATAAAACGCACAAATTCAACACTGGAGGATACAAAACTGGATCTTTCAACGCACGGGTTAATCTGAATCCGCAACAAGTCATTCGACCAGTACGCCAGGTATGGGTTCCAAAATCTCGAAATGTTTGTTTTTCTAGTTTTGTATGTTTTGGAGCACATACAGGTACCTCGTGGTATTTTGATAGTGCGTGCTCAAGGCACATGACTGGAGTTCCTGAATTCTTGCAAAAATTCAAACCTGGATTTGGTGGACATGTTAAATTTGGTGATGGAAAACGGAGCAGAATAATTGGCAAGGGTGAGTTGGCGATTAAAGGACTCCCTGTGTTTCAAGATGTATTGCTTGTGGAAGGTCTGAAGGCTAATCTATTGAGCATCAGCCATCTATGTGACGATGATATGACAGTTAACTTTGACAAAGGAAAATGTATTGTTAACCATGGGACTGGAGTATTCACTGGAACAAGGTCAATAGATAATTGTTATTTGCTCGATCAAGATGTGACATGCTTGAGCTCGAAGAAGGAAGACAGCACTCTATGGCACAGAAAATTGGGACATATAAATTACAAATCTCTGGCACGTATTTCCAGACTGAATGCAGTCAGAGGTATTCCTGAAATCGGTGAAAGCAAGGAGGTTGTGTGTGGCTCATGTAAAGAAGGAAAGCAAATTCGGATCCCACATCACGCTGTTCATGATGTTTCAACGTCAAGACTGTTGGAGCTTCTACATATGGACTTAATGGGGCCGATCAATACACCCAGTGTTGCAGGGAAGAAGTACATTTTTGTGTGTGTGGACGACTTCTCGAGGTATACTTGGGTATCTTTTCTCAAAGAGAAGTCAGAGGCAGCTGAAGTTTTCGAAACCTTGGTGTACAAATTACACGTAGAAAAGGGATCTACTCAGGCAAGAATTGCCCGTATCAGAAGTGATCATGGAAAGGAGTTTGAAAACTCTAGGTTTAATGACATCTGTAAGACACTCGGTATACACCACGAGTTCTCTGCTCCCATCACACCGCAACAAAATGGTATAGTTGAAAGGAAGAATCGAACACTGCAGGAAATGGCCAGAGCAATGTTAGCCGAAAAGAAAATTCATTCTAAATACTGGGCTGAGGCGCTTCATACAGCATGCTACACCATCAACAGAGTATATTTGCGTCCATTTACTGAGAAGACACCGTATGAGATTTGGAAAGGGAAGCAACCTGATGTGTCGTATTTCCATGTTTTTGGTAGTAAGTGTTATATTCTAAAGGATCGTGAGCCGTTAGCTAAGTTTGAATCTAGAAGTGATGTCGGGATATTCTTGGGATATTCTCCCACCAGTCGAGCATACCGAGTGCTTAATCAACGTACTGGAACGGTCATGGAATCTATTAATGTGGTGGTAGATGATTCTGAGGATGACAGAGTTGGAGAAGGTGAAGTGCTGGAACCAGTGTTCCCTACCGGAGTTGAAACACCAACATCGTCAACTGGTGTTGAAACACCAGAAACCGAGACACCTGAATCGGAACAGCGTCCGTCCAGACAAATGCAACTTCGGGATCAACCTCGTGTAAATTACAGGGAATTGGCAGGCTTATCTTGTTTCATATCACTCACGGAGCTGAAGAATTATAAAGAGGCTTTGCTCGATGAATATTGGATCTCTGCTATGCAAGAAGAATTACAGCAATTCGAAAGAAACAATGTTTGGGTTCTTACTCAACGACCTGCAAATGTCAATGTGATCGGTACCAAGTGGATTTTCAAAAATAAATCTGATGCCGATGGTAATATCACAAGGAATAAAGCACGCCTAGTTGCTCAAGGATACACGCAAGTCGAAGGAATAGATTTTGATGAGACTTTCGCACCTGTAGCCAGATTGGAGTCAATCAGACTGTTGTTGGCTGTGTCGTGCATTCTGGACTTTACTCTTTTCCAGATGGATGTCAAGAGTGCATTCTTGAATGGGGTCGTGAAGGAGGAGGTGTATGTGGAGCAACCTAAAGGGTTTGAAGATCCACAGTTTCCTGATTTTGTCTATCGGTTGAATAAGGCACTATATGGCCTCAAGCAGGCCCCCCGAGCATGGTATGAGCGACTGACAACCTTTCTGATTAAAAAGGGCTATCGTCGAGGGGGAGTAGATCGGACTCTGTTCGTATTACACAGAGGTTCAAACATTCTGATTGCACAGATTTATGTAGATGATATTGTGTTTGGATCCACCTCTTCAGTCCTGTTAAAGGAGTTTGTTGATTTAATGACTAATGAA
The DNA here is from genome assembly GCA_037428765.1 of Rubia yunnanensis. Taxonomy (NCBI): domain Eukaryota; kingdom Viridiplantae; phylum Streptophyta; class Magnoliopsida; order Gentianales; family Rubiaceae; genus Rubia; species Rubia yunnanensis. The sequence goes on along the minus strand of CM075071.1, from coordinate 69,287,835 downwards.
TTCGAAATGAGTATGGTAGGGAAACTGTCATATTTTCTAGGATTGCAAGTTATTCAGGAGAAGAATGGTCTCTTCATCAATCAACAGAAGTATGCTGAAAACTTGATCAAGAGATTTGGACTTACAAGCGCAAAAGCAATACGCACTCCAATGGCTACTACTGATAAACTGACAAAAGATGAGCATGGACAAAGTGTTGATCAGAAAATGTACAGGAGTATGATTGGGAGCCTGTTGTACTTAACAGCAAGTAGACCAGACATTTGTTTAAGTGTTGGTATTTGTGCTCGCTATCAAGCAGATCCAAAGGAATCACATATGTCTGCAGTGAAGAGGATTATTCGGTATATAAGTGGAACAGTGGAGTATGGAGTATGGTTTTCTCGAAACAAGGATTCACAGTTAGTAGGATTCAGTGATTCAGACTGGGCTGGGAATGCTGATGATCGTAAGAGTACTACAGGTGGATGTTTCTTTGCTGGATCGAATCTAGTCAGCTGGTATAGCAAAAAGCAGAACTCCATATCTTTGTCTACGGCTGAAGCAGAGTATTTAGCTGCTGGGAGTTGTTGTGCACAACTATTGTGGATGAAGCAGATGATGAGAGATTATGGGTTTGATGATGTGAGTCTGACAGTGCTGTGTGATAATAAAAGCGCTATTGATATTTCCAGGAATCCTGTGCAACATTCGAGGACGAAGCACATTGATATTCGTCATCATTTTATTAGGGACTTGGTTGAAAAAGAAGAAGTTACAGTCCAGTATGTGCCAACAGCTGAACAACTGGCCGATATCTTTACAAAACCTCTGGATGGTGAGACGTTTGAAGTACTCAGACAACACTTGGGTGTCTGTCGAATGTGAGGTACTATGATCTGTACTTTCTATTGTATTATTTACTGTTGCTTTGTTTCTTAGTTAATATGGTGAAAAAGAAAAACAAAAAAATGAAAAACCGAAAATACCAAAAATTTGTGAAGTGGTGTTTAAACACCGAGGACTTCAGAGGGAGAAAAATCAGCTGGGCCGAAAGAAAACTTATTGGGCCTAGGCTTGGATTCAGAAGGAAAGGAAAATAGAAGGTCTTTTGGGTTTCGGAAAAAAGGGGGGAAAAAGGAGAAAGTGACAAATTGATTCCCACACAAACTCAAACACTCGACTGTTCATCTTCCTCATAGCTCACAGCTCCCTGTTCATCAGAAACAGTTGCCAAACCCTCAATTTTTGTAACCCACTCAAAACCCTGTAACAATGGCGAGCTCCAAGTTCAAGAAGATGGTCCGAGAATTTGTCAAGGTGCGGGTGCCGGAGAATCCGCGATTTGAAGAGCTCGATTTGGATGCGAATGTGGACGAGCTGTGTGGAGATCGAGTGCAGACACTAGCCAAGTGGGGTGGAAAAGTTCAGAGACGGAAAGCTAGGTTTGATCACTCTTTCGTCTATGATGGAATGTATTTTAGCTCTGTTCTTGATTTCATAGAGTGGATGGTGCAGAACAGGGGTTATGTAGACCTTAGAAAGTATGAAAATTTGCGTGGCAAGATTAACAAATTTAAGCTTGAGGAATTGTTGACTGGTGGTATAGGAGAAATTAAGGAGATTAGTGACTATAATGCCAAACTAGTTGGAGTAGATTTTGGTGAACAGTATAAAGTTGGAGATGAATTAGGCCAATATTTTACTATCTATACACGGATAGGGTCCTTGCACAGGCCTATTCTCAGACAATTGGGTGATGATGCTGTGATTCAGCCCTGGATAAAAGTGGTGAAATCCACTGATGTAGCTATGGAGATGGTTTGTGTTGATGAGTCCCTGAATCAGACTCAAGAGTCACTCAGAAATTTGCCTGTTCCGGTTTTGGAGATTAGTGACAGTGAAGAAGAAGATGGGTGTACTGAGAGAGTTGATACAGAGGAAACCCCGATAAATGAACCAGGAGATGCTTCTTCGCTGGATGAGGCTCTGGCAACATTCATGAGATCCGAGGAGGCTCTGGCAGCATTTCTTGGATCAGGTTCTGAGAAAGAAGGTGATGAAGATGTGGCTGAGGATAAAAGAGAAGATGCAGATATGCCAGAAAGTGAAAAATTACACTCTGCAACTGACAATGCAGAGTGTCTGGCTGTGGAAGAAGATACTGTAATGCAGGATACTGGTATTCCAACACCAGGAGAGGATCTGACTGAGGAGCAGAAAATTGCTGAGATGTTTGGGAGTGATGTTGAAACACCACTGAAGAAAAGTCCAGCTCAGGGACTTAAGAGGAGAAGGCAGCAAGATGGTGTTGAAACATCGTTTACATCTGAAGACAGATCTTTGCCTCAGATGCCTGAGATTGTTGAAGAGAGTGTGGTCTCGGCAAGTAAGAAAATTCGGAGATCAAAACGATGCAGAGACAGGGGTACAGCTGACAGTTATGATAGTGACGAACCTATTGGACAGAAGCTGAAGAGATTGAGGGCAGAACGGAAGAAGAACTCTGCGGAGAAAATAAAGCCCAAAGTATTGCCTGCACCTGAGGTCAGTAAGGCCATCAGCAACGAACTATACGATAATGAGTGCCAAGAAAAGTTGGACTTCATCAGTGTGAGACGAATTCTAGCAGAAAGACCGGCTGATGCTGAGAAGTATGAAGAGTGTGGATTTTCTGATTTTCTCAGATACCTCAAGGTGATTAAAGCTGCTACATGTTTTGCTGAATATAATAAACAAATGGTGGTGGAATTTTATTCGAACCTGAAAGAAGACTGTGAAGATGAAGACTCTCAGTGGTTTCATAGAGTCTATGTGAGAGGGAAGATAGTTGTATTCTCCCCTGAGGTAGTTAATAGATGCTTGCAGCATGGCACTCTCAAGAATACTCAATCGGTGTTCCAACACCAAATCCCAGAAAATTTTGATGAGGTGGCAATTGAGTTAACAGGAGGAGTGGAAAGCACTTGGCCACTGGCTGGGAGACAACAAATACCAGCATCCAATCTGACTTCCAGGTATTACTGTCTGTATACAGTAGCTGTTCATAATTGGATTCCTTCGGTAAACAACACGATTGTTACCAAGGAAATGGCAACTCTGCTTTATAGTCTGGGTGCGAGGCATCGAGTCAATCTGGGTAAGTTGATATTCAATGACATTATGGACTGTGCCCGTAAGACCCGGAAGGAAGCCTTGGTTCATCCTTGTATCATATCGATGGTACTGCTGAAAGGGGGAGTGGTTGCAAGGGAGAATGATGAAGTTATAACTACCCAAGCTTTAAGGCCAACCCTCAGGACTTTGAGTGGCCGTATAGTGAAGGATCTTCCATGGACACCTCCAGAAATGGGTTGCTCGAATGAAGGTGAAGCTCGGCTCAAAGCCATTGAGGCGAGAGCTACAGTGTGTCAAGAAATTCTTGAGCGTCATCAGGCAGCGATAGTCAAGATTCAGGGGGAGCTTGCAGATTTGGAGGCTGAGAGAGAAGCACTGTTGGCAGAAATTCCGAATGAAAATGGATCAGATGATGAAGATTCGGACAGTGATGAATCCGAGAGCACTGATGTTTTGGCCTGATTGATTTTTTTTTTGGTGTTCTTGTCATATTAATGAATTCAGGGGGAGAATATTAAGACTTTTATGGTGTTCTTGTCATATTAGTGGTCTATTGAATTGCTAGCTGATTTTATGGTAATTTGTGCTATCTGGTATTCTGGTATTCTACATTTATTATGCTGCTTGGTTTTCTGGGGTTCTATGGTGTTTATGCTAATGTGGTATGAATTCACCAATATGCCAAGGGGGAGATTGTAAAGTCCTCCGGAGTTGGACTTATGTATGGCATATTGTGAATAGTGGTAATCTGGTGTTTGAACACCACTGAGTGAATCCTGGTGATATGGTGTTTGAACACCACTGCTGTCCAGCAGTTTTCCAGCAGCTGTATTGTTGATGTCCACGATTTAAGGAGTATATTATGGGATATAATTGTGCGATCTGATCAGAATATTGTGAAGATAATTGATTGATTTCGTGGTCATCTAATTCTGGTAAACGAATATTCCTGTAATAGTTAGGAATTGGTTAAGTAGTTAATTATGGAACAAGTCCTATTGATAACAGGATTGTTCATTTAAATACCAGATTAGTATCAGATCTTTCCTTAGACTAGAAGTCTATTTGGGGTAGAAGTTCGACAAGGAAAGAAGTCTATTCAAGGCAGGATTGCGATGGGATAAAGTGAAGAAGATTACAACGCAATCATTGAGGCTTCCACGGTTATTCTCTACGTTGAGAACTTTGGAGCGATCTGCCGTGTTTGTTTGGAGGTTCGTAAATCAACCGACCAAGTTCTTAAAGATCAGAAACAAGGAAGTCTTAATTCCTCGGGAGGAGGAGATCCAGGGAGACGTGTTGATCGTGAGGGTTCAACGGCGTAGGATCGACAGTGAGGGGAGCTCACAACATTCACTCCGTAGGTTAGCAATGGATTAGTATTTAAGTTAAGCTTCTTGTACTAAAGACTGCTTTCTAGTGAATGGTTTCTGATCTGGGCAAGGCCCCGCAGACGTAGGTGTATTTGCACCGAACTGCGTAAACAAGTTGTGTGTGCACTGTGTGTTTAGTTTTGCGTTTAACACCAAACTAATCTTGGTGTTCCAACACCAAACTGTTAAACAACTTGGCATTAAGGTTCAGAATTTAGGTGAAACTGAAATTCAATCCTGCATAACGTAATTCCTAACATATGTAATCCGTTTGACCCATTTAAATAATAAGATTAATTTAAATTTGTTTGTGAGGGTAGTCAACATATTTGGTGAACCATGTTAAAATTCGTATTTTCATTTTCTTACTTTCTTTTCTATTATCTTCATTCCGGGCAAGGGGATTTATATCCCTAACATATAAACCTAATCTAACTCATTCGTTAATAGGGTTAGGGTTAATCTCCCCAAAAAGAGGCAAAGAAAATGTTCTGTCAAATGGCTGCACTTGCACGGGCTCTAATTCGATCCCATAAAACATGTCAAAGTATACCGCATTTTTTTGTCCGATAGCGAGTGAAAAACGATGCACCTAGTCGAGTTCATTCAATCGTTAGTACGATTAATCACCCAAAAGAAAGGCAAAGAAAATGTTTGCTTTATGATTCACCTTTGCTGAACGAATAATGTGATTTTTATGCAAATATACCTTATTCGCATGTTCTATGCACGCACATGCACGTAAAATTCACACCCAGTGCCTATTTGTTAAATTATCATTACAAAATTTTAATTTATTTTAGAGTAAATTAATAATATTAATTCCGAAATTTCTTGTTTAATCTTTTCAGTGCATTTTTAAAAAATTGTGTTTTCTTCAACTTTTTCTTTTTTGAATGTGAGTGTGTGATTAGAGAATTTATTACCCAACAAGTACTCAACAACAACACTCCATCTCATTGATGAGAGAATTAGGTCAGACGTAAGTGATCGATCAACATCTCATGCCATTACAATTGTACACAAAGCATTCAAGGGTTTGGCCGGTTGTTTCTTTTTTTAGATACGGAAAAACCAAAATAAGTTTGTCCAATCAAGGAAAACAAATGATTCAGGGGGCTATGGAACAATGAATGGATCAAGATGTAGGGGTTCATATCCTGGCGTTTATGACAAGAGAGCTGGTACCTTCGCATCCCTCCTTTACATCGCATGTTGGTTCCTCGGTAGCTCCATTTCATATCGATTGGGGTTTTCTCTCAGATGGAAGGTTGTTGTGCTGGATAATGTTTCTTCTTGGTGTGGAAAATTCATCGGCCATGGGTTCTTTGAGAAACGAGCACCTTCTTCCTTCTCTAACCCGATGCAAGTCTTAATGTTGGCACCAATGCCTCATTTTTCGTAGCACTTGATGTTGGCACCAATGCCTCATTTTTCGTAGCACTTGATGTTGGCACCAATGCCTCATTTTTCGTAGCACTTGGTCTATGCTTCCCCATCATGATCTACAAAACATGACACGGTATTACCGCATTCCTTCGTTAGAACTGGACGATTAATCACCCAAAAGAAAGGCAAGGAAAATGCCCCGTCAAATGTTTGCTGTTGCGTTCATCCCACATGCTCACGTGCATTTTAGGTTATTTATGACCCTTGAAAAGAAGAAGAAAAGATTATTGAACAAATACATATCCGTGAATATATAGAGCATGTTTGGTGCAAGTTTAGGCTTCACAGTGATACATGGCACAATCATGCACTGTGTTTGTTTTCAATCGTTAAAAGTCGTTAAATATGGATTTATGGATATTCTCAGTTGCACTCTCTTTAATATTTTTTTTATGTCTTTGTGTGGATGTGCGAATAATATTATAATAAGATTTATACTTTTTGTCACAGATGCTCAGCGATCTTCATCTTTTCAATTAAAACATCGTGGGCGCAACGTAGATGAAGGGTCGCCATCAGCGTCTGCAGCATCTGCGCCTCAAGGTTCAATCTCCTATTTCTAAATCTACTTAAATAAGACATATAATGAGAATGCATCAAGTCATTTGCATGTAACTGGGATTCATCACTTCATGCATTTGACTTTTCTAGTTGAACTAATCTGAATAGCATTGTCAACCAAATATCTTGCAGATGTATGATTCAGTATGATTTTAGTTCCTTTTCATATCAAATTTTCTTATGTGATTTAAGCTAAGCTCACTAAACCTGAAAGAGTTGCAAGTATTTGAGCCTTTTCTCTTCTCCCCCCTTTTCATGATCACATTGTAATAGATTATGAAACCATATAAGCACCATACCACTACTTATTTGATCCTACGCACCACTGCTGCACATTTTATGCACGAATATATGAACAATTATATGTATATAATTTGGAGAATGAGTTTCTGTACATTGAATTGTTTGTTTAAGCGATTGCGATTTGGATGCCTTGCACAGAAAGGCACGTTTTAAGGTTGACAAATTAGGAAGATCATTTTGGATATTTTGAATACTAAAACAGCAAGGCACGTTTTAAGGTTGAGAAATAAAAGATTGGGAAATGCACTACTACAAATTAGAGATATCGTAACACTTTCATTGCAACACTTATTTAAAATATTACAATAGCTTATAAAGTGTTACTTAAACTTTTGAAAATAGTTACAAAAGTGTTACCTAAATTGAACCGTACTTTGAGAATACAATGTAATTACAAACGTGTTACTTTAGGTGTTATTGTAACACTTTGAACCTAAAGTAACACTTTTACATGTAGATGTTACATTATGCGAAGATCATTATGCGATGTTACATTACACTTTTGGGAAGATCATTATGCGATGTTACATTAGATCTAATGTAACACTTTTTAAATTAAATTTAGGTAACACTTTTGTAAAACTTTTCAAAAGAAATAACACTTTATAAGCTATTGTAACATTTTGAATCAGTGTTATAATGAAACGGTTACATTAAGTTTAGTTTGCGGTATTTATGAAAGATTGGAGGGGTCAACAGCTTACTAGGGTTTGTGGTTAATGGTCCGCAGTTGAGGTCAATGTCTGTTGAAATTGTAGGAACAAAATGGTGAAAATGATTTTCACGTTGAAGGTTTTTGGTATTTAATGTGCCTTTAAGCACACGGGGGCATGGAATGAAAGACGGATCCAAACCGTACGTTTAATAACAATAAAATTATATTTTTAAATCCAATAAATAAATTTGATTATATAAATTACATCTTTTGCATTTTATCAAAACATGTATATTGGCATGTATTAAAATATAAATTTATCACAGTTTCAGTTTGTGAAAAGAAAAAGAAAAACACTACTTTTTCCATCCCACAATAAACTTCTCACTTTTCATTTTAATCCATTCCACTGATAACTTTCTAAAGTAATTTTTCATATATAGTCAAATACTCTATCAAGTTTACGCTCATTAAACCCCAAAAATTACTATTAATTACTACTTTTTAACACTATTTATGAAACCACTCATACAAAAAACTACAATACCTTATTTACTACATCAAAAGATGTTGCCACATTAGATTGAATAAAATATTAATTCAAATGAAATTATGAACTGAGATGAAGAGAATATTTACCAGTTCGCATAAATAAATGGAGAAATGCTTAAACGTGCACGTGCACCAGAGGTGTGTGTTTAGGTCAATTGATCAAAGGGAGCAGGATAATATTATCCCAAAGTTTCTTCAGCTTTCCTGATCTCTCCAGAAGTCTCTCTCTTAAAAGATTATTACAGAGTTTCCAAAATCTTCCCGAACAAGAAAGTTTCTTGATACCGACTTTGCACATTACGTGCACTTATCATAAGTGCCATTTACGTACACCATTCATGCAGATTCTATACACGCTCTCGCACATTGATCATTTTTTGTTTAAACGATTGCGATTCGGATGCATTGTAAGCATAGGTTTCATTTACTATAATGTTTTCTTTGGGAAGACCATAACATCCATTACAGAGCTTCCGGAGGAGATACTCTCTTTGAATGACACAGAAGTTTCACATTCAAGGATAACAACAAATCACAAATATTATTTGCTACATCAAATGATAGCGAATCACGAATGTTATAACAAAAGATAATTATTTTTGGAAACAGAAACCTGTTGATGAATCAGCTACATAGAGATATATCACAGACTACAACAAGGTAAAACACGTCTACTTCATATGCAGCAAATGAATTCCTTCCCACTTGATTGCTAAGATGCTCCGAACTAGTTGAAGCGATAAACCGACTTTCATACGTTCTTCCTAGGCCTCCCTCTCTTCTTTTCTCCGTCCCACAATTTTACACAATCCCTAATACTCCCTCTTTACTAAGCTGCAATTTTACTATTTGACAAGTCAACACTGTCAAACTTTGACCACATATTTGAATAGATATATAAACAGTAATATTATCATATGTGATACTGTTGGATTCGTCGTAACAAATAGTTTCTGAATACTAACTTTTTATTTGTTGTTATTGTATGTAGTTAAACACATTGGCGGTCAAACATGTTTTTTGAAAACCGTAAAAAACATGATTGTTATTGTTCTAGAATCTTGCACTAGAATCTTGATTGTATTTAGCACTAGAATTTTGATTGTTATTGTTCTTGAGATAGATTGACCTTGCTGGTTGTATATTTCTTGTTAATAAACTTTGTATTTGATGCACTCTAAAAGAAGTTGGTATGATGTTTCAAAAAATTGAATGAAATTGGTCAAAATGATATTTGGGATGACGAAAAAGGATGAGCTAAATGAACATACAACCTAGTAAATGAGGTTTTGAGCCAGAGTAGAGCAGTCTCTACATCAATCTTTATTCTGAGAGAACTTGGCAATACTTGATTATTTGTGTGAAAGTGATGAAGACGCTAGGTTATGAACCACCAAGCTTAAATTTGCCTACCATTTACATCAACCCCTAGTGAAACACTTTGAGTCTTGGCCTTTTCTTCGATATGAGTTACTACATAATTATGCCAAAACCTATTGTTTTTCCTCTCTTGTCCCATGTATGCATGCTCTTGAGATATGATGAATAATTTGTTCACATTTGATGAGGTGTGCATTACTATTGTTCTTGAAGTTATTGATATGGTATCTTTAATTTTTGGGTTGATACTCTATGCTTTATATATTAGCAAGGATGAGAAAAAATGGGGTGAATATGTAAATTTTGGTGCTGGAAAATATAAATTTTTTTTTAAAAAAAGGTGTTGTTTACCCAGAAAAAAATTGAAAATGAAAAAGCAAAAATTCCAAAAACAAATCCAAAAAAAATCATAACTAGATTTTCGATGTTTGACAGTCAAAATATTGCAATATTTATATTTTATGATGATGAGAAGTATTGTTTTGATGATATGAAAGAAGCGGGCAGATTTGAGATTGTGCATGTGTTTATATTTGATGATGATTAAGCCTAGGACCCCTAGGATCTATCCGTTCGCATGGTCCCTAGTCCCGTTACAACCTTAATAAAGACCTTCTGATTTGCATAAATTTTTTAAATATTTTCAGGTGGATATTACATAAGAGTGACTGTCCTTTATCTTTATGTGTGATTGAGTGAAATAGTGAGAAATATTCATAGTTCATCCGATTTTGACTAAGTTAATTGCTGAATTTATTTAATTTGAGAGAACTGTATTGAGTTATTGAAGGGGACCAAAAAATATCAGTTTGTTGATATGATATATACTTTCGGCAGTGAAAGATTTATCGATATGGATCAAGACAATAAAATTTTAGGAGCTGAATATTTTGTGTATGAAGTGATGTTTAGAGTCAGTTGTCTTATTATCTTGAGTCATTATATTTTACTTTTAGATTTTTATTTGGGGTCATAAGTTAGAGTCTTTGAAGGGAGATTGGTTGTTTTAAATAAACTTGGTTGAATTCTCATTTCATACTTGAGGGCAAGCATGACTCAAGTGTGAGGTTATTCAATTTGGTGAACGTCGTTTCACTCACCAAAATAATCTGCAAACTCTAAAAATGAGATTAGCATAATAGTAAGCTAAATCGATCCCACGAGGAATATAGCAATAACTATAGTAAAAATACCTACTAATATAACACTTTTGGTGTAGCCACTACGCCTTAATTTTAAATTTTTCTACAACTAAATATGCAACCAACAAATATCAAAATGAATTAAAATGCAAACTAGCAAATATAAAATAAATCTAAAAAATATATGATGAATGCAATCGGTTCGGAATAACTCACATTAATTAAACATCGATCATAGGTGCAAAGATAAATCAATTTATATGCATCTATTAGTTATAGTCCGACAAGTATTTGCGTAAACCCTCCCAATTCTTTCTTACCTTGTCCACAATTAACCAATTATAATTAATCAATTATAATTAACCAATTATACTTAACCAATAAAAAGTGAATTAAACATTAATAGTGAATGGAAAAGAAATCACTAAGACGTGGTTTTTAATCAAGCAACATGGAGAATCCTCTGAACATGCTCAGAATCCCTCTGTCTATCTGAACTGTACCAAAAAAGCACTTAAAATGCACATTGATTTAGTAAAAGCACAATAGTTTCCCTCAAATAAACAACATAAATAATGAATATCAAATTGATTGCAAACTAATAAAGTTGTTTTTTAATCCTATATATACATGTATAAATTTGATTACATATAGGAAACCATCCATATGAAACAGAGAACGATTTACAGCATTTCAAAAGGAATTTTGCACATTGGGTTGCAACCAAAAAATCTATCAAATAATACAAGAAGATAAAGATGATGATAGAACTACGAGAATCTCGAAGAAGATTAAAAATCCATATAGAAACTTACTTTATTTAGGTTCTATATATACTGAAATCTTTTGCTGACGGTGAAGACAACGGCAACTCATAATACTTTTATAAGCCAAAGGATCGGTCGTGTCAAATTGTCAAAGATAATCAAAAGAAATTATTGAAAGAATATCTTTTTTATTTATTAAATTAAAAACCATTAGATTGATCTAGGTTGTGAATTCACATATCTATTATTAAAGTTATTAAAATATAACACTACGAATTAGAAGATTTTGTGATTATTTGAAAAACTACACTTGAATGACGTAGGTATATCGACTTCAACTTTTACTGTTTAGGTGATCATCCAAATTTGACCTGACTCAACACAGTGACCAACATAAACCCTAGAAAATCACATGAACCCAAAAAAGAAAACAAAAATCGAAAAAACAACAACAAAATATGCATAAAAACTCTGGACAAGGACATTGCTTTCAAAGATAAACACGAAAGGAAGGTTGCATTGTGTTAGGCCACTGGAACCGAACTATAACTGGAAATTCACCGGAAATTTCACCGGAGAATGAAGCGAATCTTCCTTGGGTCACTGCGTTCTTCCTTGGGTCACTGCGTTCTTCCTTGTGCAAGAAACATGGAAGTAATTGGAGAAAATGAGCGGTTGAATTGAAGGAAAATGGAAGAGAAATTGAGAGGAGAGAGAAAAAAGAGGAGGTTGCACACTGGAGAAGAATGGGAGGAGAGAGAATGCGTGGAAAAAATGGTAGAAGAAGAGGAAATAGTGATATTTATACCTTGACTTAAATGTAAATTAATGAAAGTACACTTCCAACCTCTGAACTTTTAAAACTTCAATTTGAAATTCCATACTACATTCTTAACAGTTTGAATCCATGTTCTCATTGCGAGACAATGTCTTATTTATTACCCTCGAAAGAAGAAGAAAAGATTATTGAAAAGATATATATACACACATATATATATATATGTATATATATACGTATATATATAAATATCACATATATATACATATATATATATATCCATATATACGTATACACATATATATACATATATATACACATATATGTGCAAATATATATTCGAAAGCACTTTTTATATTAATATACATATATATATATATATGTATACATGTATATATACACACATATATATACATACACATATATATACATACATACATATATACATACACATATACATACATATATACATACACATATATATATATACATATACACACATATATATATATACATATACACACATATATATATATATACATATACACATATATATGTATATACACACACATATATATACATATATATACACATATATATACATATATATACACATATATATACATATATATACACATATATATACATATATACACACATATATATACATACATATATACATATATATACATATACATATACATATATATATACATATATATATATATGTGTGTGTGTGCGCGCGCGAATAGAGTGTGTTACATGAAAGTTTAGGTTTGACAATGATGCATGGCACAATCATGCAAAGTGTTTGTTTTCAGCCATTATAAGCCCTAAAAATCACTATTGATGACCCTTATCTATATAGGTGATCGTACTACTTAAACTAATTTTTTTTTCATTTTTATCATACACAAAAGGTTAGTATTTTAACAAAAATTGAATGAAATAAAATAACAGAGGAAATACAATTTTTATTTTATATTAAAATATCACCTTCATTAGTACATTTCAACATTATAAACATAAAATTTAGAGAAACTTGTACCATCCCATCTTTACGGTTTCTGAGTGACACCATGTTTAGAAGTTTTGGGTAAACATTGCAAGGATAAACCATTAAAATTATTAAATTATCAAGAAAAATAGAAAATATTATCAATGATGGATAATAATTAACAATAGACATTAATAAAATTTAACAGTTTTATTTATTTTTTTGAGAAAAATATTTTTATAACCCTACCTAGTTGAAGTGTCAATATAACTTTTCCGTGTCTGAAAGTGTCAATATAACCCTAGATAATCAGTGAAAGTGCCAATATAACCCTCTCCAGAAACTTTTAGCCACAATTTTATAAAAATACACTTTTGCCCTTCTGAAAAAATTAAATACAGAAAAATTTAGGAAATGACTTTATTACACTTAAGAGTCAATAATAGCCTAATATTGTCGCCTGACCACCATCAAACCACCATCGGACCATTGTTGCACTGCCGCCGTAATAGGTAGGGTTATATTAGCACATTATGAAAACTGATAGGGTTAAATCAGCACATTCCTAAAACTTATAGGATTATATCGCACATTCATAAAAGGTATAAGGTTATCTTAGTACATACTAAAGAATATTTGGGTTTAAGTGATATTTTGTTGTCTTTAGTCTGGATTGATGATTGGATGACATTAGGTGTTGTGTTTGGTTGTTAGTTACCGTATTCTTTGACCTTAGGGTTTTTTTAAATGCTGATGAGTTTTGAAATGAGGCTACAATATGTGATAATAATGTTTAATATGAATGACGATGTTATGATATTAAATTTACGGTGTATAAAATATTGTTATAATATGATAATGATATACGTGATGATGTGGTCGCCTGTTAAGGCCACCCGATTACCACACACTTAATTTTTATAATATATGCTAATATAACCTTACACTATTTACAAATGTGGTGATATAACCCTATAAGTTTTAGGAATGTACTGATATAACCCAATCAATTTTCATAATCTGTTGATATAACCCTGCCTGTTACGGCAACGTTGTAGTAGTGATTCGGCAGCGGTCCAGTGGTGGTCTAATAATGGTCCAGTGGCAATCTGGTGAACTATAAGGGTAAAATTGTCTACTCAATTTCAAATTTTGCCCCAAAGGGTATTTTGGTAAATTTATAGAGAGTTAACGCTGGAAATTCGAAGTCAATGTCGGACATGGGATTTGAGGGTTATATTATTACTTTCATTAACTAGCCAGAATTAGTTTTGCACTAAAAACTATCTAAGGGTTATATTGGCACTTGGTCAAGTAAGCAGGGTTATATTGCTATCTATCCCTCTTTTTTTTACATAACACTTATTTATAATTTATTACCCAACAAGTACTCAACAACAACATTCCATCACATTGATGAGAAAATTAGGTCAGATGCAACTGATAAACACCCCATGACAGTACAATTGTACACAAAGCATTCACGATTTTCATCAAGTATGGCAGCTACCTTGAAACGTGTTTAGATCGAGAGAATTGGAGGTTTAATAAATTAAAGATAAATTTCACCGACATTCACATATAATATATATATATATATATATATATTTACATTCATGCAAATAATTCTATGTACCCTGAATTTTTGAAGATTAAGAAAATATTTGCTTTATGCACGATACTATACGCCCAGTACATGCATGCATACTTTAATACAAACTCGCCCCTTCTTTTTCTTTCTTCTGCATAGTCTTCATGATTTTTCTTAGAGGACTTATTAATTTGAAGCTCTTTTTGGTAGTTATAAAGCTCATCTTCCCGTTCCTCAAGAAATGTTTCCTTCAAATTAAGCTTTTTTTTAACTTTTTCTTTTTGGATGTGAGTGTGTGCTGCAACTGCTCAAACATTTTTCCTTTACACTAACCTCATCCTTTGTCTTCAAAACTATTTCCTTTAGTTTTTCCAACTTCTGTAGTAGATTCCTCTTTTATTTTGCGGAAGTATTACTTCTCTCTGCTCCATAACTACGAGCAAATTCACTTTCTAAGAGATGAAGTCTGGTCTCTTCCGCAATATGAAAGAAGAATTTGTTGCTGAAGATGGAAGGTATGGTACAAATTTCTCTAATTAAGTTTACCCTCAAAAACTTTATTTACCAAGTCCTATCATTCACAGTCTTTACTCACTATTTACGATTATTTACTTACTATTTAGGATTATATATTTATGAACTTCTATGTGAAAATCTAGTGGACAGTGCATGACATTTCTCTGGAGGAGATATTTAGGGAAGTTCAAAAGACATGCTTAGAAAAGACAAGTATTTCTTCACGATTCACCACATGTATAATGATGTATTGAATAATATAACCCCCAGACCTCATTTCTGGCATTGACCTCAATTTTTCAACGTTAACTCTATGTAAATTGACCAAAATACCCTTTAGGCTAACTCTGAAATTGGGTGGACAATTTTACCCTCATAGTTAGCCGGAACGCCATAGTTCGTTGAAATTAGGTAGGGTTATATCAGCACATTATTCAATCTTATTGGGTTATATCAGCACATTCCTAATGTTTATAGGGTTATATTAGTATATTTCTAATGTTTGTTGGGTTTTATCAGCACATCCTTAAAACATATTGGGTTATATTGGCACTTTCACTAACTATATAGGGTTATATTGACACTTTCAAATATTGAAAGGTTATATTGGCACTTATGTCAATTAGGTAGGGTTATAAAAGTACTTTTTCATATATATATATATATATAGTAATTAGGTTGATTCTGCTTATTAGCACGCCCCTTGTGATGGAGATGTCAAGACGACTACTACCATAAATGAAGACATTCCACGATTTGATCAAACATTTAAAGGATATGTTCGGGATCCTCTAAGTGACATGGCAGGACCTATGACTAGGTCAAAGACTAAGTTTAGGGATGCTGCTTTAAATGCTTTGATTGATCGCCTTTATGATGAAGAATTGAAGAAGGAGTCACCATCGACAACTTGGATTGATTATTCAAGATTTTCGACGAACTGAAGACATGATGAAGAACACTGTACTCCTTTTCCCACTGGGGTTTTTAATGAGGTAGTGTGATCAATGTAAAATATTGTAAAATTATTTCATTTTTGGGTTTATTGGACTGATAGCTCAGCCATGTGGGCTTTGAAGAGCTGAATTTCGAAAATACAGTCCATTAGAGTTCAGTATATTCAGTTTTATTCTGATTAGAATTAGATTTGGTAAGATTAGATAAGGTAATATTCTTCACGGTTACTTCTTGAAGAATTTAACTAGATTACCTTAGATTACCATTTATTTTAGGTATTTTAGTTAGATTTGGTTTTAGCTTATTAAAACTGCCATAAGTCAATTCAATTTCCAGTTGTGATTAGGGTTTGGGGCAAGATTGTAACCCTATAAATAGGGAGGCCTTATGGACGAATTTAACACCATTTTTATCAATCAAAATACAACCTTTTGAGTTCATACTCTTTGCTTGTGAGCTATTCCATTGTTGCTTAACCCCGAGGGCTAGTTAAGTATCAATAAACCTTGTAAACTCATCCTGAGGGCTAGTTAGAGAGCAAGTCGAAGCTAGGCATACCCCGAGGGCTAGACTCCTGAATTTCGTGCGAGATAGTGCGGGTTTGCAGATCCCTTCACTAGATCAAAGATATTAATTTTGCAAATCGTGAGTCTTCGTAAGGAGATTCATATCAGTTGGTATCAGTTGGTCAAGGACTAAGCTTAGTGATGCTGCTTTAAATGCTTTGATTGATCACCTTTATGATGAAGAATTGAAGGAGAAGTTACCATCGACATCTTGGATTACATGGCGGGACCTATGACTAGGTCAAGGACTAAGCTTAGGGATGCAGCTTTAAATGCTTTGATAGATCGCCTTTATGATGAAGAATTGAAGAAGGAGTCACCATCGACATCTTGGATTCATTATCCAAGATTGTCGATGGTAACTCCTTCTTCAATTCTTCATCATAAAGGCGATCATTCAAAGCATTTAAAGCAGCATCCCTAAGCTTAGTCCTTGACCTAGTCATAGGTCCCGCCATGTCACTTAGAGGATCCCGAACATATCATTTAAATGTTTGATCAATTCGTGGAATGCTTTCATTTATGGTGGTAGCCGTCTTGGCATCTCCATCACCTTGCGCATTCATTATACTAAGCAAAAAGGTGACTAAAAAAATACTAATTTTAGTTCCCAAATTCTCACAAGTCTAATGAGTTTTAGGAACTTTATACTTGTCTGTATTGATCTTAGAAAATCACCGTCCTGGAAACAGAGTCCGCAGATTCAAAAAACCAATAAAACGTGAATTAAACATTAATAGTGAATGGAAACGAAATCACTAAGACGTGGTTTTTAATCAAGCAACATGGAGAATCCTCTGAACATGCTTCAGCCGTTTAATTGTATATATTTTTTAATCTGAACATTTAAAGATCAGTACTTCACACACACATCCTCCATATTAAGCTCAGAATCCCTCTGTCTATTGGAACTGCACAAAAATTGCACTTAAAATGCACATTAATTCAATAAAAGCACAATATTTTCCATCAAATAAACAACATAAATAATGAATATAAAATTGATTTCAAACTAATAAAAAAATTATCTATATGCATGTATAAATTTGATTACATAGAGGAAACAATCCATATGAAACAAAGAACCATTTACAGCATTTCAAAAGGAATTTGGCACATTGGAGAAGCGGGCAGACGAGGAGAATGTGGTGCAGGAACAGAGACGGCGGAGTGAGAGTAGGTAGAGACGAAGAAGCAGATGACAATTAACTACGGTTTGATAGCTTTTTCATATACTATTATGTTTTAATGGTTGAGATTCAATTTTTAAAAGGATAATTATGGTTCAAATTAAAACAGATTAACATATTTTTATTTTTATTTTTATTTTTGTTTCAAATTTATTTTTAGATGGAAGAGTCATGTTTCATATCATCGTATGAACTTGGATATTCAATTAAAATTTTGATTTTATCACTTGAATCGATGCCATATTTCTTAGATTTGAAAAATGGTTTATTGGTTTGATTTAACCATTGTAAGTTATTTAAAATTACCACTGGTACTTTCATAACTTTGATTGAAGTGGGAGGAAATAAGTAATAATTTGTATAGGCACAAGATACACACACACATATATATACACCAAGGAAAGAACTCAATTAACTATTTTATTCTAATTAAATGAGTCACTGGATCACATTTAATATAATGGTTAAGATTTGTCCACATTAAAACAGTCACATAAGAAGAGATATGGCAATTATATCCTTCTAGGGGGATTTGCACGGGATAGTCACGTATCAAAACACACTTGGAAAACAAGAAAGGCCTTAATGCTAACCTTTTGAATCAGTCGGCAACCATACATTTGGAGACTGAGAAGCAAAACATGACCACCGAGCTGATTTGCTAATTCTTTTGTTTGATTTTCTTTCCCATGTTCAAAGAGCTGCAATAACATTTGAGTAACAATTACATCAACTACTTTCAAAATTTTCCTTAGCATTACTTGATGACAAGAGATTACCTAAGGTACGACATAGTTGCAAAGACATCAGTCATTAAACCTCATGTGTGCGCGATGTTCAACGGGAATATCTTAATCTTATCCTCAATGGAGGTAGTTTCCAACTTCTGCTGAATAAACCGACTTCCATATGGATCCATGCTATAAGACAACGAAAGAGATGAAACTTAGAGAAGAAACAAACGCCTAGCTGAACAAGATAGAAATAATTTACGTGTACCTAAGTTCAACAACATAATTGATAACTTTGAGAAACTCAGGAGGCCTGCCCTTATTGTTCTTCGGTTCTTCTAATAAAAATGATTAAATATATCTTTAAGATTTTCTTATGGAGACTAACAAACCCCAAAATTGTGCATGTATGCACAATTATGTCATGTGCAAATTTATTTAAAAATTTTATTTTACTAATTAATCATACTTAGATTTTTTGTGTGTATGGTTTTCAAAACGAAAACATGAAAGCATCATACCTCAAATGATTTGATCATATTATCCTATGTATGATAACGTACCAATCCTGCACATATTATGCACGTTGGAATTTGATGAAATGTTTCAAATTTATTAAAACAACGAAAGACTGGTTTTTCCCATGCTTTTAAACTAAAAAACAATGTCACAAAAATAAAGGTCTAGAGAATTACATAAATAACCTCGATCTTGACTCCTTTGCACAAAAGTGGCGGATTGCAAGAGTCTCAACTTTTCCGCGAGGTCTCTGCACAAAAGAGGAGATCGCCGACGTCCCAAATCAAGGCGGAGAAGTTGTTGGAAATTGAGACTATTAATTTTTCCAAAATATATGAACGCACATCGTTCATCGTGCATGTAATATGCAAGAGTGGTACAAATGATACTTCAATATTTTGAGTCAAAGTTTTGTCTTAACCACCAATTTCATTATCTAATCACTATTCCCGAGCCAAAACTTACAAACTTTTATTATAAATTTGTTTTAATAAATTTTTGTTTTTGTTTTAATAAACATTTATTTTTGTTTCCAGCCAAAATTTTTGTTTTCGGAGGATCATATTAAACTACTCACATGTACACACACATTGCAGGGAAAAGCCTGTGAATGACTTTTTGAACTCCCACCCGGTTCAATTCGAACTTGGGAAGATTTGGAGGAGAAATTTTTAAAAGTTTTTTCCCGAGTCTAGAGCTGCTAATTTGAGATCTGCAATAGGTGTTATTAGACAAAAGAAGGGAGAGAGTCCTGCGAGTTACTGGGATAGATTTAACCAATTGTGTCGCAAGTGTCCTAACCATAGTTTTACTGAGTATCAGCTAATCATTAATTACTTTTATGGTGGAATGTATTCTATTGACAGGAAGATTTTTTATGCAGCTTGTGGAGGAAATGTGCTGAACAAAACCATGGATGAAGCAAAATAGATCATCCTTGATATGGTCACTGATGAATATGATGAAGATGATGGTAGGTCTAGACCAGTCAAGGCAGCCGATACCTCATATTTGGATGAGAAGCTAGATACCCTCACTTCAATTGTAAAAGATCTAGCCATGAAGAGTGTCGTAGGAGTGAAATGAAAAATTTTCTCACACATGGGACACTACACTGATGCTTGCCCTACTCTTCAAGATCCTCAGGCTGAACAAGCTTTCTTTGGATTTGAAGATATCTCACAGAGGCTAAGACGGAACGACCCATTTTTGGATACATACAACCCGGGATGGAGGAATCATCCAAACTTCAGATAGAATCATAAGGCCCCTTGAATGTATGCTCCAAATCAAGCACAAGTTGGTAGTGATGCAAATCTAGCACATAATGATCACAGAGTAACTATGAATGAAGTCCTTAAGACCATGGCCCAAAGTAGTGAAGTCGTGCAAAATTTAGCCAAAACACGAATGCTTTTCAGCAAGAGACAAGGGCTGCTATAGGGAATGTCGAGCAACCAGTGACTCAACTGGCTGCGGAGGTAAACAAGTTGAAGTTCAACGCTAGAAGGTTACCCTCCCAGACTGAACTTAATCCTAGAGAGAATGTAAGTGCAGTTACCTTAAGGAGTGGGAAATAGTTGGTCAATCCTGAGCGTAAGGAAGTTGACATAGAGAAAAGCCAGCATGAAGAAGCCAAGGAGAGTAAAAATGAGTCCTCAAAGGTAAACACTGAACCCATGATATCTATTTCTAACTCAAAGGTCTCGCTACCTTTCCCATCCAGATTAGCTTGTAACAAGAAGGAAGATGAAGAGAAGGAGATCTTAGAGGTCATCAAGAAGGTAGAAATAAACTTGCCCTTGATAGAAGCTATAAAGCAGGTTCCCAGGTACGAAAAATTTCTTAAGGAACTTTATTCGAAAAAGATGAGATATGGAAAAGATGCAAAAATTAGGGTGGGAAAAATGTTTCTGCCGTTATTCAATGTAAATTGCCACAGAAATGTAAGGATCCAAGAATGTTTTCTATTCCATGCATGATTGGCACAAAAACTTTTGAAAAAGACCATGTTAGATCCAGGTGCATCAATTAATGGCATGCCTCTCTCTGTTTATAATGACTTGCAATTAGGACCATTGAAAGAAACTCGTGTTACAATCCAATTAGCTGATAGGTATAATGCATACCCAGAGGGAATAATAGAGGATGTACTAGTAAAAGTAAATGATATGATATTTCCAGTGGATTTCTACATTGTTGATATGTATGATTCATTCTCTACTAATAAGTCCCTAATTCTTCTAGGAAGACCATTCATGAAGACAGCAAAAACCAAGATTGATGTTGATAAGAGAACAATTAGTCTTGAGTTTGATGGAGATGTAGTTTTTTTCAATATTTTTGAAGCCATGACACATATGGATGATCCTGAATCTATGTTTACCCTTGATGTGATTGACCCATTGTTTGATGATTTTATAGAAAGGTATTGTAGGGATGACAAGTTGGAATAGGTACTCTTCAATGGATGCGACAAGGATATGATGGATGTCTTGGATGAAAATGTTTGTGAAATCATCATGCAGCTTTACTCCACCAAAGAAATCATCTCCCAGTGGATTTTGGTCGGTATGCCCATACCGCCCAAATTATGTTCAGAAATTCAGGATATCAGCTCTTAGCCACTCTTGGTCGGTATGTCATACCGCCCAAATTCTGCTCAGAAATTCAGGAAATCAGCTCCCAGCCACTTTCGGTCGGTATGCCAATACCACCCAGATCCAGATCAGAAGTGCAACATGTTTCTCAGTCGACATCAGTCGGGATGGCGATCGCGCCTATCCCTGAACGCACTTTTCCTCCTATTGAGAAAGAACCAAAGGTGGAGTTGAATAAATTAGCTGATCCTCTCAAATATGCATTCTTAGGGGAGAATCAGACCATACATGTCATGTATCCCAAGGGAATTGAGCTCTCCAAGGTCGAGGGAATGACATTTGCATTGCCTCCATATGGATGATCTAAGCAAGCCAACTGAGTCTAGCATAAGACGCTAAATAAGGGTGCTGCTTGGGAGGGAACCCAAGATTTTTATTTTTTTTCGTTCTCTTCAAAAAAAACAAAAAAAACATTATTCATCCATTCGACTTTCATTTGTTTGGACATACAAGGTTCCAAGAAGATCTCCAAAAGATGAAGGGGGGATTTTGAAAGCAAACCAAATATGAAGCGAGTCATTCTACTTTTAGCCCAAAGTTGTCAGGATGCCCAATGCAAACAAGGATGCACTGGTTGACCTCAAGGCTAATTAGGCGCCTAGGGAGCATTTTCCTTTTTCTTTTTTCTTCCTTTTCTTTTCTAGTTGAATTTTAGTACATTTGTAGAGTAAGTGCATGACATCATATTTTCTAAATCATTTGCATATGTTACCTCTCTCATACACAATGAGGACATTGTGTCGTCTAAGTGTGGGGTAGAGGTGTAACAACATTAGTTTATTTTTCATGAAAAGTTTTTTTTCTTTCATAAAACAAAAAACAAATCAGAAAATTATGAGAAAAAATATAAAAAGATTTTTAGTTTTTTTCCCATCATTTGAGTAAAAAAAAATAGCATTCTTGAATTGGAAATTTGAATGGTTAGAGTTAATTTTTTTTTTGGTAAGATTGAATGTTGTTTCCCTTTGTGAAAGAAATCATGAATTCCTTATATGCGTTTTAGGATGATGAATGTGCAATAAGTCATTTTTCTCTAAAACTAGATATGTTGTGAGAATTTGAGCCTTAGAAGAGAAAAAGCTGAAAAAAAATATAGGCATAAATGAAAAAAATTATGATAATAAGTAGCTCTTTATCTCTTTGTTGAGTGATCATATTTTGATATATATTGCTTGGTTTGTGCTATGATTTCGAGACTTTTTTTGATACTTGAGTATGAAAATGATAGAGACACTTAGGAATGAGCCATACTTAGCTTTCATTATATATTTCCTTCCTTGCATTGATGCCCTAGTTTGCCCCGTTGGAGTCAGAAAACTTTCTCTTTGGTATTTTCAGTCACTAAATATTTAGCCAAGAGCCTTAGCCTTTTCTTAACCCTCTAAGCATGTGTAAGTGATTTATTATTGCTTAGGATATGGATTGGAATTGCTTGGTGGGTTAGATATGGTTGAGATTTTGTGCTAATGCATGTTGAAGCATCGAGTGTTTTGGACTTATATTCATTGGGAATGTGCATGTATAGTTTTGGCATGATATTATTGATCTTGTATGCCCAGAAAATACCTGTAAATGCTGTTGTCCAGAAAAAAAAGTTGAAAAAGTTGAGAAAAAAAAGAAAAAATGGAAGTAAAAAAATTTCTGAAAAAAATATAATAAAAAAAATCTGGTCAGTAGTGTATTGAGTGGGAAATTTTTGAGTGCAATATGGCCATGATTTAGTATTTGGTGGTGGTATTTATACTTCGTTGTGTATTAATGTTGCATATTCATTCGAAGTATGAACATAGAGGAACATGATGTGATAATGAATTGCTTGCATATTCTCAGATTTTTAGCCTCGTATTCCCTTTATTCTACCTCTTTGACCCTAGCACTGTTACAACCTTGATAAAGACCTCATTGATTTGTACTCAAGTGTTAAATTATTACGGTGGAGATAGTGGTATATACAAACCTGTTGTGATGAGTATTGAATATGATTTATGTGATTGACTATATTTTGATTTGAGAGATATTGAGTGATCTTGGTGAGGTTGTACTTTATTGCATATTTTTTACTAGAATGTGAGGATGATGTGATTCTATAAGCAAAGGGGAATGTTTTGTGGTAAGATGGTTGATTGTGTTTTGACTCTACTGTGATGATTTTTTTTATTTTAGGGTTGCTGTAGTTTTTTTAATTTGAGTCTCACATTTACATTTATGTTTTGCATTTGCATATGCATATGCTCGACGGCTAGCATAATCAAAGTGTGGGGTATTTTGATGGGGTTGATTTTACCATATATTTTGTGTTGTTATTGAGTTGAATGGTTGATTAAATCCTTGGATATTTATGTTATTTGTAATGTTCTTGCAGTTTGAAGATTTAGATTGAATTGGCAAGATGTTGCAGTTTGTGGTCGTTTGTACTTGGATATGGAAGAGGAGAAAATATGGACATGCTGGAATAATTATGGAGAATTTTGGTGCTGAATTATGCCAATTACAAATGTAGTTGGAGAAGAATCAGTATTGATTTGAAGACTCCTAAATGTAAGGAGAGAATATTGTGTTTATCTCTTTGAGCTCTAATTAGATAAGGAAAGACGTATTTTATTCTTTATCTATCTTTTGACTGTAGTAATTTTCCATAGAGTAGAATTTCATTTATACGCATAAACTGTACGGGAAAGAAAGAAACGCACGCATACAGTGTTTCTCTGCGCAGAACAATATTTTTGTTTTGGGCTTCTCATCATTCTATTCAGACGATTTTCATCATTTTATTTTTATGCTTTTGATTGTTAATTTAATTATGTATTCTAGCCAAATTCTTCCTTTCCGGTAAAGATCAAGGAAGTACTGGCATCGATTCTCATGAGATCTAATTAGCTTTTTATACTTTGATTGCATGCTAGCATTTGTTGTTCTTGATTATAATGTTTATGATTGCTTTCATGTTATTGAGTAGTGTGCAATATTTGATAGCATATTAGTTAATTTAATGCCAACTGAACCAATCATCCGTAATTGTGATTTCAGTTCAATCAGTGGTAGAGAACAATAGTTTTAATTTAACAATCCGACGCACGAGTTTGTTGGTTATGAATTGAGTCTTTCTCATTCTTAATGCTGCTAGCATATTAAATCTATAGAGCTTCTCTTAGGTTATATGTTAGTTAGAGAAATAGTTGGTGAAACGTCCTCCTGATTATCGATAAGGTGAGGAAAGATTAGTTGCTTGCAACTATAAGCAATTTGTGTGCACGCATTTAAAGTCATCTTTGCATAAAGGATCGAGATAGAAAGTCAGTACAGAATTGATCAAAACTGGAATCTTCTCATAATAGTTAAATTATTTTTGCAATCTGTAACAATTTGTCATTCTTCCTTTTACACGATTTTTAGTTTATCTTATTTACTACTCTCATCTGGTTCTGTTGTGCGGAATGGAAAAAGAACAGAAAAATATGAACGAAAATAACAAGACACAAGATTTACGTGGTTCACCAATTTGGCTACATCCACGGGAGACGGATTCACTATAATAGGTAGCAGGTTACAGACGCCAAGAAATTGGCCAGATTTCTACCTATCTAAGTGCAGAACAGAATTAATGTTTACAGAGAGAAGAGAGACACTTTATATATTGTCTCCACTAAACCCTAACAAACTGGGCCAAAACACAATTCGGCCCAAATTCAAGGCATACCAACAAATCTCCACCTTGACTTGAATCCTCAAAGCAGAAACTCCAGACGCACCATTACAGTGCCAGATGAGCAGACTTATCCCTCCACTCCCGGGACTGCCCATAGAGCACCTAATCAGCTCTGATGTTCAGCAAGTCCAAACAATGTTGAAACATGCTATGTGGAACAGGTTTGGTGAACATATCAGCGGGGTTGTCAGCAGTTCCCACTTTCTTCACCCTGATTCTCCTCTCACTCCTCAGGAAATGATATCTGACATCAATATGCTTGGTCCTCTCATGATGGACCTGATCCTTGGCTATGCAGATTGCACTCAAACTGTCACAATACACAGTAGCCTGATCATGATGTAGACCAAGATCACTAACCAGTCCTTTCAGCCATATTCCTTCCTTTGCAGCCTCTGTCAAAGCCATGTACTCTGCTTCCGTAGTAGACAACGTCACTGTAGGTTGCAAAGTCGCCTTCCAACTAACCACAGAACCTCCCAAAGTGAATACATAACCAGTCATCGATCTCCTCGTGTCAACATCACCAGCATAATCAGAATCCGAGTAGCCTGTAACTAAGCACTCGGTATCACCTCCATAAATGAGACCCACATCAGACGTACCTCTAAGATACCTGAAGATCCTCTTCACAGCTTGCCAATGTTCCTTTCCCGGTTGCCCCATGAACCTGCTCACAACACTGACTGCCTGTGCTAAATCTGGCCTCGTGCAAACCATAGCATACATCAAGCTCCCCACCGCGCTGGCATAAGGAACCCGAGACATATACTCCTTCTCCTTGTCTGACTGAGGAGCAAACATAGTGGTGAGATGAATATTTGCAGCACTAGGAGTGTCTATAGGTTTGGCTGTAGACATGCCAAACCTAGCCAACACTTTCTGAATGTAGCCTTTCTGTGACAAGAAAAGCTTCTGCTGACTTCGATCCCTAAGAATCTCCATTCCTAGTATCTTCCGAGCTGCACCCAGATCCTTCATCTCAAACTCAGCACTAAGAAGTCCTTTCAACTTCTGAACCTCGTGCTTACTCTTTGCGGCTACCAGCATGTCATCTACATAAAGCACCAGATAGATGAATGACCCATCTCTCAACCTGCTGTAGTAGACACAACAGTCATAAGCACACCTCGTATATACCAGCTGAAGCATGTAACTGTCAAACTTCTTGTACCACTGCCTCGAAGACTGCTTAAGTCCATACAAAGACTTCTTCAACTTGCAAACATACTTTTCCTTGCCAGGAACCTGGAAACCATCTGGCTGAGTCATGTACAACTCTTCCTCCAACTCTCCATGTAGAAAAGCGGTCTTCACATCAAGTTGCTCGAGCTCCAAATCCTGATGTGTTACCAAGGCTAGCAACACTCTGATGGAAGTGTGTCTGACCACTGGTGAGAAAATCTCATTATAGTCTACCCCCTCCCTTTGACTGAAACCTCTTGCAACAACTCTTGCCTTGTACTTGACT
This sequence comes from Rubia yunnanensis, assembly GCA_037428765.1. Taxonomy (NCBI): domain Eukaryota; kingdom Viridiplantae; phylum Streptophyta; class Magnoliopsida; order Gentianales; family Rubiaceae; genus Rubia; species Rubia yunnanensis. The sequence goes on along the minus strand of CM075071.1, from coordinate 69,260,875 downwards.
CCCTCTGCAGGTGATATTCCTTCCTTCTTCTTGAAAACCCATTTGCAACTGATTACCTTTCTCCCTTGAAGCTGTTTGACCAATTCCCATGTCTGATTCTTCTGAAGAGACTCCATCTCATCTCCCATTGCAGCAAGCCATTTATCAGCATCAGTACAAGAAGTAGCCTCTCTGAAGGTTGATGGCTCTTGAGTATCCACTTCCTCGGTAACTGACAGTGAATAACCCACCATATCCTCAAACCCATACGTCTTTGGCGCCCCAACTCCAACCCTCCTGGGTCGGTCCTGAGCTAAACTGCGGACTGTAGCTCCTGATGGTTGAGGATCTGGTGGTGGAGATTCCGGTATCTCAGATTCTGTCTGTGGCTCTTGATCCACCTCAAATTGTTCCAATCTATTTTCACCTTGAGTGACTTCAAGCTCCACCTGTTTATCAACTCCACTATTTTCTGGCACAACTGTGGGCTTCACCATAGATCTAAGCAAAGAATTTTCATCAAAGACAACGTCCCTGCTCAGAATAACCCTCTTCTCAGATGGAGACCATATCCTGGAGCCTTTAACTCCATCTCCATAACCCACAAAGACACCCTTCTTGGCTCGGGGCTCCAACTTACCATCACTAACATGATAATAAGATGTACAACCAAAAACTTTTAACTTGGAGTAATCAACAACTTTACCTGACCACAACTCCATAGGTATTTTGCACTCTATGCCTGTGTGAGGCCCGCGGTTGATCAAGTAACAAGTTGTACTCACCGCCTCTGCCCAGAATCTCCTTTCCAAACCAGCATTAGAGAGCATGCACCTCGCTCTCGCCAGCAATGTCTGATTCATTCGCTCAGCTACGCCATTCTACTGTGGCGTATTCCTGACTTTATGATGACGAGAAATCCCTTCATCCCTACAAAACTGATCAAACTCAGACGAGCAGAATTCCAGCCCATTATCAGTTCGAAGCCTCTTGATCTTCTTCCCGGTCTGATTCTCCACCAAAGCTTTCCACTCCTTGAACTTCGAGAAAGCTTCACTCTTATGTTTCATCATGATAACCCAAGTCATCCTTGGGTAATCATCAATCAGAGAAACAAAGTACCTGTGACCTCCCAGTGACTCAACTCGGGAAGGTCCCCAACAATCAGAATGGATGTAATCCAATGTGCCCTTTGTTCTATGAATCGCCTTAGGAAACTTGCTGCGATGATGCTTCCCAAAAACGCAATGCTCACAGAAGTCCAAGCTCTTGATCTTGTGGCCACCAAGAAGATCATACTTCGACAGAATCTGCATCCCTCTTTCACCCATGTGACCAAGCCTCATATGCCATAACTTAGTCATATCATCCTGGTGAACCTCCGAAGATGCAACATTAACAGAATCCATAACCGTGGAACCTTGTAGAAAATACAAGGTACCATGCAGAACACCTTTCAGAACCAGCCTAGAACCTTTGCAGACACACAGAACTCCATCACTCCCTGAGTAGACGAAACCCTTTCTATCCAACGTAGGAAGAGAAATCAGATTCTTTGTCATCGATGGAACATGCCTGACATCGTTCAAAGTACAGAAACTACCATTATGCGTCCTGATCTTGATTGAACCAGTCCCAACTACCTTGTACGCAACACCATTTGCCGTAGTAATGATGCCCTCAGCTTGCTCATAAGTTGAGAAATAATCTCTCCTTGGGCATATATGGTAGGATGCCCCAGAATCAAGAAACCACACATTAGAATGATTATTTTGCCCAGTAACAGCTAGAGCAAAATCATCTTCAGAACTGAAATCCCCTTCAGCCACAGCAGCAGTACCAGATGTACTTCAGATTTACTAGCCTTCTTCGGACACTCCTTTTTCCAATGCCCCTTCTTCTTACAGTAGTTACAAACATCATTGGCCTTAGGACCCTTTGAAGATGACTTCTTGCCCTTCTTCTTATTGAAGATGACAAGCCAGTGGCCTGACTTTCTGTACCTGTATTGTTTGCCTTATGTCGCAACTCTCTACTATGGAGAGAGGATCTTACTTCCTCCAGAGACACAGAATCTTTGCCAACAATAAATGACTGAACAAAATTCTCATACGAAAGTGGTAAAGAAACTAGCAAAATCAAAGCAGCATCTTCATCTTCAATTTTCACATCTATATTTCGCAATTCTAATAACAAAGTATTCAATTGCTCTAGATGGTCTCTGAGTTGTGTACCTTCCTGCATTCGGAGACCGAAGAGGCGTTGTTTCAGAAGCAGCTTGTTGGTTAGAGATTTCGTCATATACAAACTCTCCAACTTCAGCCACAGTTGTGCAGCAGTCTCCTGATCTGAGACCTCGGTGATGATTTCGTCCGCGAGACACAACATAATCGTCGAGTGTGCCTTTTCTTCCAGACTCACAACATCGCCAGAACTGCTCGCGAAATCCTTCGTCAGCGGAGTCCACAAACCTTGCTGTTTCAGCAAAGCTCGCATCTTGATCTGCCATAAACTGAAACTGTTTCTCCCAGTAAACTTGTCGATCTTCACGTTCAACCTAGACATCTTTCTCCCCGATCAGCCCCGATCTGATGAGCCCAGAATCCGATATACCCACTACGGATATCGCCGGAAAAAGAAACTGCTCTGATACCAGTTTGTTGTGCGGAATGGAGAAAGAACAGAAAATATGAACGAAAATAACAAGACACAAGATTTACGTGGTTCACCAATTTGGCTACATCCACGGGAGACGGATTCACTATAATAGGTAGCAGGTTACAGACGCCAAGAAATTGGCCAGATTTCTACCTATCTAAGTGCAGAACGGAATTAATGTTTACAGAGAGAAGAGAGACACTTTATATATTGTCTCCACTAAACCCTAACAAACTGGGCCAAAACACAATTCGGCCCAAATTCAAGGCATACCAACAGGTTCTTTTGGTTATAAATCTGCAGATTAATGATTACGAAAAAATTCTCGCCAATCTCTTGAAAAACGAACTTGCTCGCAGCTATATTGATCGGTATGCCCATACCGACCGCATAATTTTGAACTGAAAATTCAGTTTAGAGTTTGTTTTTTTTTTGTGAAAAACGACACACCATAGTGACACTATTGAAATATGCAAATGGGTAGAAAAACATGATAAAACAAGTTTTTGAGGGACGATTTTTCAGGTTATCATCCACGTTTTCATCTCAGTCACGGGGGAAGATTTAGAAATTGCATCTCCAATCTGTCATTTTATATTTTTAATTTATGTATTCATTGCTAGACATAATCAAATCTATACATGCAACTCGATGCACGTGCACAGTAATACATTTCACCAATTATTCATACGCGAGCTTGTATACGGTCTTTGTTTTTTTCTTAGAATAACTAGATAATTAAAAAAATTGGATAAAACTAGTTTGACGTGGTGTTTATATCATTTTGTTTTGAAGATTTCACGAACGAAAATTGGATATGATTAATTTGTAAAACAAAAAATCCAAAACAAATTTACATAAGGCGTAATTTGTGCATGTTGTATGTGCAAGTACTGGGGACTGGCTGAAATTTTAGTATGCGAGCTGTTAGTTTTCATTTAGATTGTCTAGATGTATATATGTAAAGTGTTGCTAGATCAATATTTGTGTGGTTGACATATCTTTCAAGCAAACTTGCAATTTGCGAAAAAGAAATGTCAAATCTAATGTTTGTCACTGTGATCTATTCGGGATGGGACGCTGTCTTTAGTATAGGGACTCTGTTTGGCATGTTCAGGTCGAATTTGTTGGACGGATTCATAGTAGAGAAGAATCTATTCATCACTTCAGATACCTCTCATTATGCATCATTACTATTATCTTCACTGTAATTGTGTAATTGAGATTATCCCAATCAAGCTGTAATAGTAAGTCTTTGGGCAACTAATGTAAGCCATTTTTTGGAAACATATGAGCTTAATGGAAAGGGAAGGACACCCTTCAAATCCCGTCTATGACGATTTAAACAAAAAAAAAAGCATGTGCAAGTTATGAGTTAATAGCCTCGTGGGATTTGGTCATTTGTGTAGGAGGGAGAAGTTGACAAGTGTTTGGTTTGTAAGGATGGTGGAATTCTTAGCATATTTACTTTTTCAAAATCGGTAAACTTTGACCTTAAATATAAATTAATATATGAATAATAAAATATCATGTGAGATATCATTAGATTTATCTTAACATGTATTTTCTAAATATCAATTTTGTAATAGACCAAGTGATGAAAGAAAGAACGACCAATGGTATCCCATTTTTTTACCTCCTCATCGTCCTCCTCATCGCTAGGAGGACCATCTAATTTTGTCTGGCTTGCGATCACTTCAACCAATGCCTTTTCTATGAAAGACTTGGGATCATCCAGGCCAGGTGGTATTTGGACCCCTCCCACTGATTCGATCTCCTTGACGATCTCGGAAAGGTATGACACCATTGCCTTCACTATCGGTTGGTCCTTTGCTTTCTTCTGTTGGACTACTAGAGTCGGGGACTAGCTGCTACTGCATTTTCTTTTGCATTTTCTTGACATATGGGTACGGGAACCTCTTTACGGAGGCTTGATGGAGCCGCTATCGGTATGTCCTGCCCCGTTTTGAGAACCAATGTGCCTTTAGCGGCCTCCTCATTCATTTTAATCTATGGGCAGGCGTAAAGTATAAACAATAAATTGAATTCGCAAAAATGTCAAGATCATTCAAAGTGAAATTACTAAACATTATAATGATCAATTAATGTGGAAAAACTTACAATGTTCTCTGCAATGGCTATGTCGGCCGGATCAGTGTATTTATCTTCATTTGCCAGCTTGATGGACTCGAGGTAGACTAGGGACCTGTCTACATTGAACTCCTTGGTCTTGAACTCAACCTCAATGTCCTCCTCCGTCAAGCCCTGAGCATCCAGTTTCACTCGCTCTTCTTCCTTCTTTTTCTCGATTATTTTTTCCTGCGTGACCCTGTGTCCATTCCTTCCAGTATGATGTGTGTAAACCTTTTTCTTTGAGTGCTCGTTGTTAGTCTGAATTATTTTCTATCCATAGGAAACAAATGGAAGTTAAAATAATGAAATTTAGAAGTAAACCGAAATGACACACATGTTGACTTTAGTTGAATGTTGATATAAAGTTTACCTTAAACCCAGGTGTTGTTCTCATCTTCACAAACTTGTACCACTCCCCTTCGTCCATCCATTTGTACTTGTCCTAAGGTTCGTATGGTAACTTTTTCTTGGTTTCTTCCACTTAATGAATGAATTTATTTTTCTTGGTTTCTGCCACTTTTGATTTCCGGTTACGGTCTGTTTCAACTTTTCAAGTTGTGATTCGGTCAAAATTTGCTTGAACCTAAAGCTTTTCTGTATTTTCGTAATTTAGCATAGAAACTGATGTTAGCTTGTATTCATGTAAAAAAATGGGAATTTATCTTAGCTACTAAATTAAATTTAAAAATGTCAACATTTATGAGCTGTGAAATTCTCTTACCAAAAAATGTCTTTCCAAGCCTTTTCCTTGGTGTCATCGGGGAATATTTTTCCAATGCATGTGTGTCCCAAACTTTATTCGCCACTGGAATGCATAACGTATGTAGGCTGTCTACGCTGTCCAATTCTTTGTGAAGGACATGTCAGAAAGTTTGAATATGACTGGAACTAGGACATTATTCTCCTTGGCCAGCATTACCGACTAGCATGTGGCTACGTTTCTTGCACCACTCTTTTATTTCAAACTTGTCAATGGCTTTTCCATGCTTCTCTCCCCTCCCCCCTCCCCTGCCTTGGAAACATTATCTATCCCATCCTCATTCGAGGTCCCCGGTTCGGTGGACTCTTCATCAATAGTGGAGGCTGGGGGCTGTTCATTCTGGGGATGCTCTTCAACTGTGGCATCAGGCTCCCCGATCTGTAATAGTAGTGGAACAGTGGTCTTAGTGTCATCTAAGTGGGGGCGTGGTTGTGTCTTTTTCATCCACAACCTTTCCCACTACAGCTTGTCCCCTCTTTCTCTTCCTCCCTCTTATAACCTTTTTGTTACCCTTGGGAGACATCTAATGCAGGCCAATGAAATTGAATGCTAGAGATTTAATGTTATGAAGAAAGAATCATAAACCAATATTCCAAAAAAAGAGTAACCACAGTTGGCAATATCCAATTCACAATCACAACTCAATAGAACAAATCAAACATCCCAATCACAATTGATAATCAGAATATAAGTGTCGAATGGGGAATCACAAAGCACAATCACAACTCAGCAACCACTACTCAACCATTCAAACCTCACAATCACTTTTCACATTCACAATGTAAGTGTCGAATCAACAATCAGAAGCCTCAGTCACATCTCAACAACCAGAACTCCAACAATTCAGACATTCCATTCACAATCTAAATGTCGAAAGGGGAATCACAAATGGAAGTCACGACTCAAGTACCACAAATCATCAACCACAACTCAAATAATTGAACATAGAAAATATAAATATAACTGTCGAACTGGGAATGACAAAGCACAATCACAACTAAATAACCACAACTAAACTGTTAAAACATATCAATCACATTAGATTGTTTGGGTACACAACGGAATTCTCAATGACATTGTCAATAATCCAAAATACACATCCATATCACATTTAACATAACAATCCATACAGAATGCCTTAACTTCATGACGGTGGTAACTAACCTTCATTTACTGGCGGAGGTGGCAGACCGACAAGGCGGTGAAGGTACGGAGGAACAGCCGGCGGTGGTGTGGAGATATAGGGGGCAAAGGAGCAGTGGTGGTGGGGAGTGATGGCCACTGTGGTTAACCGGTGGTAGGGATTTATGGCCGGTGGTGGTGGATATTTATGGCCGGTAGTGGTGGGTATTTATGGCCGGTGGTGGTGGGGGTTTGGCCAGGTTGACGAGCAGTGGTGGTGGGGTTTAAAAATGGAGCGGCGAGGGAGATAGTGGTGGACGAGTGAAGCTATGTTTGGAGATGGTGAAAGAGTGAGAGTGGAAGCATCCGCCTTTTATATGCTATCTGATAGCACAAGTACAAAACCGATACCGGTGCCTATAGCTACAATGTATTTATTTTTTACAATTCGCATTTGGGCAGAGAGCAAGTTGAGTAGAAATATTCTAAGTCTTGAGCACTGGTACATGAAATCGGTGCTAAAGCTTACAAAACGTAGTTGCGCACAGCTGCTTTGCCTGATTGTTTTATTCTTTGAACTGGACAGAGATCGATATGTACACAATTTGAGTAGAAATATTATAAGTATTGATCACCGGTTGAGGATATTGCTGCTCATATCCACATAACGCAGTTACGCACAGCTGTTTTTCAATTGTTTCAATTCTTACAGTTGGATAGAGGAGAAATGACCTGTACTTTTTCTAAGTGTGAAGCACCGGTATATCAAACTGGTGCCTATACATCCTCGCACATGTGCTTAATAAAAATCAATTTCCCTACCTAGTCAGTTTGAAATTTTCAAATTATTTTCATTTCCCTCAAAAACTTAAGCACCGGTAAGAAACATAACGTACCGGTTCTAACAATTCCTACAAACTTTGATTTATTAGGTTTTCTACCCCCGGCCTTTTTAGGATTAGTTTTAAAAAAAAAAGTGACTGAATATATGTTTAATTTTACATTTCAAAACCATGAGTGTGATGGTGTACATGTAAATTTGTCATTCCAATGATAGTTGATTATATACTATAGTAACATTACATTAGCGCCCAAAGATTTTTTTTGAAACGTATATGACCATGTAGTCCTCGTTGATGATTATTAATTAGCTTTATGACATGCCTGGGAATAGGTACAGAAAATTAATTTTAACCGATTGTAATGCCGAGGGTGAATTTTAATTTGTTTACAAAAAGGCCCTCCAACTAAACTCCTCAATCACGCTAACTTACCTGTGCAGTACACCCATGATATTTCATTTCATTAGATAAAAATGAATGATTCAAATAATTGTTACAGTGCTAGCACATGGCGAAAAAAGCTAGTGAATGTTGTAGACTTAGCAAGAGGTGCTTAGCTAGTGTTAACTTTGAGCATTTGGAAAATTTTATTGAGACTTATTACAATTCTCTGAGTGACATGTAATTAGATTATAGATTGTAGAACAAATCAGGGAGTGTAAATGTATTATAATGTTCGAGCGGATTTCAATTTGGAGTTACGAGTAAACTTTTTACTTTTTACATTTTAGTCCCCCCAAGAAAGTTGGAATTATCGAAATACAAAACTGGCGATGAAGAAACAAAATTCAATGTTGGGGAAATGTACTTTTGAAAATTGGAACTACCTGAGTTAACAGAAGGACGTCTTTTATGAGATGGGAATAGTCTAGAAAAATTATGAAATGACCCCAAATGTTGTTTGACGTGTTCCCACAACTCAAAAACATGTAAATCTTGGTATTCACAATTTTATATGGTTGTTTGTTATGTGAAAATTTTAGATTATTTTTTACGTTGACAGAAGATGGCATTGTAATACATTTTGTGAAAAGATGGTGCTCAAATCTTCCCTACCGATGACTTTAAGGTAATGTACTGTTGCTAAAGACTAATAAGGCAGCGTACGACTGCATTGCACCGCCATAATTTTTACAACTCCTACTTTTGAAGAACTAACCGAAATAAATATAGAAATCATGATTATCCATGTGTCTATCAATCACAGTCTTATTACAACACCAAATGTAAATGTCAAGTTACGATATTTCTAAATAGGACATTTCACGAACAATATTGGGAGAATGGTTCCACTTCCTCGCTGCCAGCAGTATTGTCGCCATCAAATGATGGGAAAGGACCAATTTCCTTCACAGCTTTAGGAAACTGGTAGCTCATCACTTTCCCATGTGGTCACACCATCTACTCTGGAATCGACAATCCACCCGTAGAGTTTCAACCTCACTCTCATTTACAGTGACCCAAGATTCAATCAACGTTGCTGAGGTATGAGCAATATTCTTGCAGAATGATTCTACAACAATTTGTGTCGTAGGATGACCCTATGTATCGTTGTAATAGTTAGGCACAACTGCAAATCCACAAAGTGAAGAAATCAGACTGCAAAAACCATATGAGCCAGACTTTTTCTTGTCCTCGGTAAAGGCCTGATAAATTCCCTCTCCTACATTCCAACAAAGTTTCTTTTCATTGGCATACAACTTGATTGTTCTCATCTTATGCACTTCAGTGTTAACCGTGACTGGGTTGATATGGGAGGCCACAAAGTGATACCGCACGTTCATTTCTGGAGTTAGTGTTTTCTTCAAAATATTTGTCCACCTAGGAAACACGGGAGCATCCACATTGGTACCTTCAGTTGTGAACCAATCTCCTTGATACTTTTTCATTCATATCATTATCCTCATTGATCAACGCCAACATATGATCATCATCATCTTCTACATTGGGCAATCCATACAGTTCATTGATGACTTGGGGGTGAGGGGGACATATTTTCCATGGTATAAAACTTTTTCCGTGCTCAATCCACACCTCAAATTTCCTTAGAACTCAACAACGATGGCTAATTTGAATGTAGGAAGGGTAGCACAAAGCTTTTCCCAACCCAATTTCTAAATAGTGTCTTGAAAGGGTGGATTTGCTTCAATTCCACGTTCCGGATAATGGTTCCTTGTTCTATAACTCTGGGCCAGCGATCTTGCCTTGTCAAACACAAATCTCTCCTCCGTCACCCTCAGGTACGAGCCTTTTGAGGTTGAAGAACACCCTTCTTTCCTAAGGCCTCTTTATTTTGGTTTTGGGGGCCATCCTATAAATTTTCATAGAGGCATTTTATCAAACACCTAGCTTGTACTGAAAATTTACCACAATTTCAACAATAATCTAATTACGGTGTTGTACATTTGTATATAAACAACAAGGATAGCATCTCATTGATTATAAAACACAAGTAATTGCGAAACAAGGTGCACATATAACAATCCAAAATGATCATGTTTTTGGAATTTCCACAATCTTGATATGAAACTTTGCTAAAATAAGGATTCATTCGCAGAAGTAATAGATTTCCTTTAAGGTTCAACAATAATCTAAAGCTCTATCTCCTTTAAGGAAGGATATAGGGTTTGCTCTAAGAAGATGTGAAGAGGTGGTTATGAATGTTTGGTAAAATAACGACCGGATAGTTTGATTATAGCAGATTTTGTTAGCACTAGTACCTGAAAATACTGGTGCTATAAAATAAACACAGCCCCACGCAGCTTTCTGGGAATGTATGTTTCTTATTTAGAATGGGATCAGAGAGCAACTTGGGATATTTCTGACTAAGTGTTGAGCACTAGTACAATATCGGTGCTTTAAAAACATAAAATATCGGTGCTCCATACGAAGGCAGCCTTACGCAGCTTCTTGAACATCAATTTAAATGAAATAGAGAGAAACTCATATGTTTTCTACCTAAGTATTGAGCACCGGTACAACAACCAGTGCTCAAATAATTACCCAATACCGGTGCTTGTTATTAAAGTAGCCCAACACAACTGCTAAAGCATCATTTTATTTATTTCAGGATAGACCAGTAAGAAACTCTTATTAATTCAGTCTATTTATTGAGCACTGGTACATTATCCGGTGCTTTAAAATCGGTGCTCAAACTCTGTATTCAAGTACTCTGCCTAAAAATAGAGCATGCTCCTAAGTCAATATCACCGGTATTAAAAAAAATTTCCAGTGATATTAATAACCATACATTTTGATTTTTGATAAACATTAGTTGAGGAACCTATAATTTTCAAACAGAGGTACATAATTCCACTAAAAATACTCTCTAGGCCAAACAAAACGGTCTGTAAGGGTACAAAAGAGATCAAAATACAAATGGAACACCTTATCTCTTCCTCTTCAAGAAAACATCACCACCCACAATATTTCCATTCTCCTCCACCCACAGTTCATCCCCATGTGATCGATTAATTACAGATGGTCCACCGATGTCCTCCAAACTAGGGAAAGCAGACAGAAACTCTGCAATATCGGATTTACATTAATTCCAATTTCATCATCAAAAAAGTATTTCTTACCGTGGAGTACAACATGCCACTTCTCATTGCTTGGGTCTCTAATGAAAAACACCTGGCGAGCTTGAGCCGCTAAGATGAACTTGTCATTCTTACTTCCCACACGATTCAAATCAACTAGTGTAAAACCCATGGGCATCTCAGTACAGAGCCCGACACCATTTTCAACCCAAAGGAACTTGAACACTACCACTTTAAACTCCACATAATCCAACTCCCAAATCTCCTTGATGACCCCATAAAATGCCATTACGGAAATGATTGGTTTTTTGTCTCTCTTGCTCGACTACCACATGGATTCATATTCCAAAAAACCTCGCTATTCTGAGCTGTGCTTTTTCTAACATTGGAAATAGTTGAAAAACTGTATCCATTGATATCGTAGCCATGGTATCTCTTAACCATGCAACCCGGTGTTCTTGCAAATGCACGAAGTTTAGACGACATCCCCTCCACATTACAACGATTATAAAACCAATAAACAAATGTTACAAAATGATAAAGTTGCAACTGGTTCGACGCCCATTCAGGATAGAGTTCTTTAAACATTGACATGTGCTCATCAGCATAAATAGCAGTCTCACTATTGTTACACAAAATATAAAGATGGACTTTCATCAACTCAGCATTAAATGGTGAGTATAGTGTACCTTTTGAACGTGGGATACCATTCTTCCTGCCACCGTGGACATGCTGGGGAACTCCAACTTCCTTTTTCCCAGGAAAATTTGAAGTGCAATACTCAATTATCTCTCCCGTGACATACCTCTGGACGCTAGCATCGGGTCGGCTTCATTTGTGTACATAACCCTTGAAGACCCACATGTGACGCTCAAATAGGTACATCTAATACATCCCAATGGGACCACATATTCTAATTTCCTTGAAAACATGGACTACAAGATGGACCATAATGTCAAAAAATGTCGGGGGGGGGGGGGGAATACTTCTCAAACAAATAAAGCACAAGTATCTCCTCGCTCTCCAACTTATCTAGCTTTTTTCTACTAATATTCTTATAGAAAATGGAGTTAAAAAAGAAACACAAGCACATGATGCAGAATATCACCTCTTCCTCCACGACCCCACGGATAGCCATTGGCAAGATTTGTTGCATCAATACGTACAATCATGGGATTTCAGTGCATTAAAATGCTATTCGCCATTCACAAACCAACTTACATTAGAAGAGTAGCCAGATGGTACCTTGAATCACCCAATGCACTCATGGAATGATCTCCTCTTGTTGATAGATATATTGTAATGGGCCAGAGGTAGGTACGTCCATTTACCTTTCACCTCAGGAGCTAAATTAACTCTTATACCAAGCTCAACTAGGTCGTTCCATGCATTCAAGTTGTCCTTCGTCTTAACTGGAATGTTTAGTAGATTACCAATTAAACTCTCACACACATTCTTCTCTATATGCATCACATCCAATCAATAGTGAACCTTCACAGTCTCCCAATATGGAAAATCGAAGAATATCGATATTTTCTTCCAAGGTCCGTCATTTAAGGCAACCACTCTTGATATCTTCTTTCCTAGAATAACATTGAGTTTTTTCTCCTTGTTGTGGATGGAAAACCCACTCAATATTCTTGGTGCCTTCCTCCTCTCCCCCCCCCCAAAAAAATGAATCTAGTCTTCTCATAACTTGTGCTTTGTTGGGAGGAATTTCCTATGACCGAGACAGATAGTCTTTCGACCATTTTCCAACTGTGTAAAATCAGTTACTTTCTCACACACAGGACATGCCTTGTGACCCTTAACAATGAAACCCAAAAGATTAACATATGCTGGAAAATCATTAATAATGCAGAACAACATCACCTTCAGAGTGAACTTTTTCCCACGATGACCATTGAACACCTCGACACCATCTGACCACAACAGCTTCAAATCTTCAATAGTGGGGATAGATAAGTATCAATGTCATTTCCAGGGTGCCTCCCACCAGAAATCATTAATGGCATCAAAACATATTTCCTCTTCATGCATATATAAAGAGGTAGATTGTAAATACAAATCATAACATGGCATTATCTATGTTTTGATGACATATTACTAAAGGGATTCATACCATTAGTACACAGAGCCATTCTTAAATTCATGGGTTCTTCAGCAAACTTAGGATACCTATTGTCAAAATTATTCCACTGATCCCCATCCGCAGGGTGACTAATGATATCATCAACACAACCCCTATCCTTGTACCATGTCATGTTTTTTGCATCCACAGCATTCTTAAACAACCTCTTCAGCCTGGAGACAATAGGAGGTACCACAAGCATTTCTCAGGGACCCGTTTCCTTACATTCACAACGACTTCTTCATCAACAACATCATTTCTTCTTTGCTTATAACGAGATACCTTGCATACAGGGCAAGCCAGTGCTTTTTCCAACGCATCCTTATACAAAACACAATCATTGGGGCATGAATGTATCTTCTTATACTCCATTCCTATTGGGCACAAAATTATGTTTACATCTTATAGGTTGTCTAGTAAACCATTTCCAGGAGGGAGCTTCTCACTGAAAAACTTCAACAACTTATCCATGCTAGTATCGGTCCAGGAACCAACGCCTCTAAGGTTGAACAACTCCATCAAACATGACATTACCATTTCTTTCTCCTTGCAACCAGGATACAACGGTTTGTCCTTCTCATTAAGAAATTTTGACACAACCTTAAGCCTCCCCCTAAATTAATACACCACCTTCTCACACGTGTCATCCAGTTTCAAATCCCCAAAATATTCCCCCTTGCTACCTATAACCACGTCCGGTAGTGGTTTCTCCCCATGAAAAGTCCAAACCAAATAATCCTTCGAAAACCCTCTCATGGACAAATGAAGTTGCAAAAAATCTCAATCATCAGTATGCTTACAATTCTTATAATCATGACATGGACATATGATGCACTTTTCATGACTGTAATCATTGTCCAAGAAGTCCCAGAAAAAAAAGCAATAAATTCATCACTCAACAAGCTAACATTGTGATAAACATGCTTACGTCTCTCAATGGCACGGTGTATGTCTACAATATAATCAATTTGCAACATTTAAGCATCCAAAGCAATATACAATTACACCATAAACAATGAGCTCATTCATTACACACCCTATAAACATGCAACATGCATGATCACACAATACTACAATCCTACCATATTCTATACTTAAAATCAGATGCAATCAAAGTCATATATTACATCAACAACATTTCCAAACAAAACCTATTAATAAAGAGTGGCAAGGAACATTATGATGTTCAAACTCAAAAGATATTTATGGAAACATATCATTCCACACATATTCCACCTTAAATGGTGATTTCTTTTTTTAAAAATGAAGTACCTTAAAGGAAATTCATTGCTGAGCATTCAATGTCTTCTCCAACTGCAAATTTCCATTAATGACATCCAAAATCTCTTCCTTTCTTTTTCAACCAGATCAAAATGGTGGTAGGTGAGCATTTAATGCATCAATAGCACCGGTCGAAATATATAATGCCAGTGCTATTGATGCAGCTGAAGCAATAGCACTGGTATTTATATCGGTGCTCAAAATTTTCCTATTTCCCGCATTTTTCTGATCTTCACTCAAACGCACCGGTACAAGTAACTGGTGCTTTAATATTTCCCACGTTTTATAAATTTTAGCAACGAGACAAACATACCAGTGCTGTTCATTATACCGGTGCTCAAATATTTCTCTCCATTTTTTCCCAAAATGCACTGGTACAAGAACATTTATCAGTGCGATTGATACAAGTTTCCGCATAAATTTTAACAGCACCACTTTCCATCACCGGCATCAAACGTACTGGTGCTTAAAATTAGCCAAAATCATCCAAATCCTACTCATGAGCACCGGACCTGAGCAACAATATGTTTTTTACAGGTTCCATTACCTCTTAGGCACCAATTTTTTATACACAGGCTTTGATTCCGGTGAAATAGGTGTTTATTGGCATCGGTATATTAGCACCGGTACCTGTGTACCGGTGCCTATGTACCCAATTTCCAGCAATGGTTATTTATGTTCACGAAGACGAAAAGAATATTTTTGAACAAATACACATTTGTGCATATACAGTGTGTCACATGCATGTTTAAGTTTCACTGAACGACTCAATTATGTGTGATGTTTGTTTTTAGCAGTTAAAAGCACTAAAAATTACCATTGATGAGAGTGCATCACATATGGGGTGCAAATATATCTGACCCGATGCAATTGGGGTGAAAATCAAACCCGGTAACATAAAGGGAGTTCTCTATTTTCCTTTTCTTTTTGAAAAACCCACGGAGAGAATGCATTTGACAAATGCATACTCTATTTTCATTACACATACACAATTGAAAGGCCCTAATATTGAAGAATGTGCAAAGGTTATACGAGTCTCTCTTCGAGCGAAGAAGAAGAACGGGATGTACAAATAGCCTACCGATGATTCAGACGAAATTGAGCATTGGTGGACTGTTAATTCAATGATCATCTCCTAGATCTTTAACACAGTTGAGCCAAGTTTAAGATCTATGATTTCATACAGAGAAACAACTAAAGAGTTATGGGAAGATATCTAGTAGATATTTTCCGTTCGCAATGGCGCACGAATTAATCAATTGAAGGTGGAGGTTTCCAACTGTAAACAAAATGAAGATTCTATCATGGCATATTATGGAAGGATTAAAATGCTTTGGGATGATCTTAACGACAACGATCAAATTCCATCATGTACTTGTAGTGGCTGCAAGTGTGATCTAAAGGCAAAGTTGGAGAATAGAAGTGAAGATGAGAGAGTTCATCAATTTTTTATAGGGCTGGACGATACTCACTACGGTTTGATTAGGTTCAATATTATTGCTACGGATCCTCTTCCTAACATGAATAAAGTGTATTCTAGCATATCTGAGCAAGAGCAGGTGCAAAATATGACACGAGGAGAGCCTGAACGAACTGATCCCATAAATTTTGCAGTGTAAATGGCCAACCCTGGAGTACGTAATGCATGGGTAGATCTTCATGATGGAGCACTCATTTGCTCGCACTGCAAACGAATTGGGCATACGGTAAAGACAGTGGTGGAACTACTGTTATGCGAGGTAGGGCTCCAGCCCAACCTGGGTTGCCGACAGGCGCATAATAGTTATAGAATTGGAAGGCCAGATTAGGGTTCCGCTTCTCGATTAGGTCTTTCTGCGTCCCGTCGGTGCTGGCCTTCTTGGAGAAGAAGGCTTTGGGCCCTTCTTTTTTTACCCAGATTGAACTCAAAGGGATGTTGTTTCCGTATAAGTGAAACGACATCAATTTACATTACTGAAGGCAAAAAAGAGAAAAAAGCAGACTTAATCACTTAAAGGCACAACTCACTCAAGCGAAAATTAAAACTCAAAAAGCAAAGCTCACTCAAAGGCGCTGCCGCCCCTTCTCACGACCTCATTCAAATAGCTTCGCCAGTTCGCCTCCGTGCCGGGCCACCATGGCCCACCACCGTCCTACCGACGCCAATGCCACAGCCCACCACTGTCCAGCCCTCCACTTTCCTCTAGTCCATTTTATGTTAAGGTAATTTAATTTTTGGGTTTATTGTCTATTTTATTTTTTTCTTCAAAAATTAAATTTATGTGAATATGATTTTTATATGTTTCTACATTTGTTGAACTTCAATTGAATTGTATATGTATAAATTATAGTTTTTTAGATTTATTATGTATGTGAAATTGTCATAATCGAATTATGGAATTAGGGATATTTGTTAAATTTAATTTAAATGAATATGAGTTAAGAAATTATTTGTTATCTCAATTTGTTATTGTTTTGTGACTCTTTTAGATTTTATAAGAATGAATTTAATTTACATATGTTTCCTATTTGACATTTAATAGCTTATGGATAAATTTTTAATTCGAAGTAGAGGATCTCCATCTTTTAAGAGATCGAATGAACCTAATGAACAAAGGCACAATGAAGAGGGTAGAAGTAGAAAACTATCTCGCGTAGAGTATGTTATGACGTTGTATATTGAGAAATATTGAGGATGAACCAATTATGCAACGTTATCAAGGCACTGAGTCTCACAGATATTTGTTGCCCCCACTTGTTCCTAGTTCTACTTTAATAATTTGAGCATTAGAAAGTAGTTATTTTAGTAGTTTAGTGAACTTGTAAAATCCTTATTGTATCGTACTCAATTTATTATATTACATAGTTTATTTAATCATTTTAAAGTTGAGTTTTTAAAATTTAAATTTGAGTAGTATTAATCAGCCTCCCCTAGAAAACATTTCAGGTTCCTCCACTAGGTAGAGACCTGCTACCGGGTTCGTGGCTATCCTCACACATGGAAGGTGGTTGGACAACGAGGTAATCGTGGTCGAGGTAGAGGGGATCAAGCGGGTAGAGAAACAAATCAAATGAGAGTGAATGCAACATTCTCCATGGAATCAAATGCTCTTGATGACACGGACAAGGCTGGCTTGGAGATTTTGAGCACCGTAGATTGGGAAAAACTCAAATCACTTTGGAACACCCACAAGTCATCGCCAAATACTCGACTTTCTGGTAAGGCAACGTTTTTGTGAATTATTGACACAGGAGCATCACATCATATGACGGTTGAAATTAATTCCCTAAGTGACTTGTGTGATATTGTGCCTAGTCCAGTATTGGGACGGTGATATTGGGTCGATTAAGTCTGAAAGGTGTTCTATATGTGGCAAATTTAAACTGCAGCTTGATATCTATGTCGCAGTTGGCTCGTGACAAGGTTTATATATTGAAGTTTACTGATCATTTGTGTGTTGTACAAGACCGAAGTGTTTCGAGGATGCTAATTGAAGTGGGTGAAGAAAGAGGCGAGTTGGATGTTGTGAAGGATGCGTTACTTGCTTGTGTGCATTCCATTATTTGTAAGCTGTTTGTACATCCCAAGATTTGGATCTATGGCACAAGAGAATGGGACATCCATCTATGCAAGTGTTGCAATTGCTTTCCCGGCAGAATAATGGTACCTCTATTAGTACAGATAAAGACAAGCATCGTGATGTATGTTTTCAAACTAAACAAACTCGTGTTCCATTTTATTTTAGTGAAAATCATGCTTCAGATGTCTTTGAACTAATTCACTGTGATGTATGGGGTCCATATCGCGAACCTTCTTTTTGCGGTTCAAAATATTTTCTTACTATTGTCGATGATTTCTTGCGGGTTGCTTGGGTGTTTTTGCTGAAAGAAAAGAGTGAGGTCCCTCATATAATCAAGAATTTCTTGGCTATGACGGAACGACAATTTAGCAAACAAGTAAAAACATTAAGTAGTGACAATGGGAAAGAGTTTACTTGTTTGAAAACATATTTAAAAGAGCTTGATGTCTTACATCAAACGTCTATGGTTAACACGCTACAACAGAATGTTTGTATTGAACATAAGCATAGACACATTTTGAATGTTGCTAGAGCATTAAGATTTCAAGCTAATTTTCAGGTGAATTTTTGGGGTGAATGTGTTTTGACAGTAGTGTACTTGATTAATAGAACTCCTTCGTCAGTCTTGAAAGGAAAGACTCCATACGAAATGTTGTTGGTCATCCTCCCACGTTAGATAACATCCGCATCTTTGGGTGCCTTTGCTATGCCAAGAGTTTAAATCTTGACGGAGATAAGTTTGCTATTCGAAGTTGTCAGAGTATATTTATAGGTTATCCTTATGGAAAAAAGAGCTGGAAGTCGTATGATGTAGACACTAAAATAATTTTTTGTAAAGTCTAGAGATTTGCAGGAGAATATTTTATTGGCAATTTTGTGTGAATTAATTTTGAACAGAAATTCTGACCATGTTGGAACATGCTGGTGCAGAATATTTACGCCAAGGTTTTATGGAAATCAAAGTCAGAATATTGCAGTAGTTTGGTATAAATGGAATTCGTATATCTGACTATATGTATCAGGCGTGTGAAGCATAATTGGTTTATGGAAAATTCCTACTTATATGGAGAATATTTATTCGAATATATGAGATAGAATGATATAAGGTAAATCCCTTTATTTATGGGATTTAGATATGCTTCAAGAATAAGATTTGGAATAGGAATATTGTGGAGATAATCAAGGAGTATTCAGATCTGATTCGTAGATATAAATTGGGGACAAACACGGCTGCATACTCACGGATTTAATAGAGCAAAAATCTGCACTCAGATTTTTGAGACTTTCGAGAAGTTGCAAAGAGTCAGAACACTGTGTTCCAACACACCTGACCTGCCGCACTAAGTTCAGAATCGTAAACCTTAATTCCTCGGGAGGAGGAGATCCTGCGTCGATGGAGTTCGAGATCAGAGGGAGTCTAATTAAGGCGGATCGGTAGCTAGGGGAGCTAGCAGAGTCCACACGTCATAGTTAGTAAAGATAAGTGTTTTGTAAACTGTATTCTGTACTGTATCTTTCTAATTAGTGGATTCATTCTGAACTGGGCCAGGCCCCGCAGATGTAGGTGGATTACACCGAACTGCGTAACCAAGTCGTGTGTCTTTTACGTATTACGTTATTATGCACTTGGTTAAATTAGTCATGTTGGAACACACTAGTAAAAACTAGAAAAATTGGTAAAACTAAATTTCATTTTTGAATCTCGAGATTTAGTATTTATTGAAAAAGAAATTCCCTTTTCTAAACCATTGGAGAGCAAGGATGCTGCTGTAGATTCATCATTGGGCTTGATTGGGGAAATGATCGGGGATTCCCATTGGATAACTACATCACCAAACCATAGAGATGATGAAACTCCACCTCTACTGTGTGAAAGAGAATTGGATGGCTCGGATAGAAGTGTTGTACAGGAGGATGCTACTGAACCTAATGAGGATCAGAATGCTAGAAATGATGTTGGGTCTGAACTAGTTGATGAACATATTGAGCTCGAAAGGGGACAAAGGAAAAAATATCCCTCGGTTCGACTCAAAGATGTCGTCGCACATATAGCCCACCTCGATCCTTCAGAAAGTCAACCCATTTCATCATCATCATCAGGTACTCCTTATCCCATCCCTGATTATGTCACTTGTAATTTTTCTCTATCGCATCGCCATTTCTTGGTGGCAGTTACTGTAGGTGTCGAACCTTCAAGTTTCCGAGATGATATGCATCATGAATGGTCGCGTGCAGCCATGAAAAAGGAGATACTAGCATTGGAAAATAATTGTACATAGCATGTTGCGACTTTGCCATTGGGAAACAAGGCTCTTGGAAGCAAATGAGTTTATAAAATTAAGTATAACTTAGATGGGTCTATATATCGACAAAAAGCACGCTTGGTAATGTTTGGAAATCATCAAGTGGAAGGCCTCGATTACTCTGAAACATTTTCTCCTACGGAAAAATTGGTCACGGTCCACACTTTTCTTCTTGTTACAGCTGTCAAACAATGTGAGTTACATCAAATGGATGTTCACAACACTTTCCTTCATGGTGATCTTGAAGAAGAGGTATATATGAAGTTTCCTCCTGATTTTCAAACACCCAGGGTGTTGTGCGGAATGGAGAGAACAGAAAATATGAACGAAAATAACAAGAGACAAGATTTACGTGGTTCACCAAATTTGGCTACATCCACGGGAGACAGATTCTGTTGGACATATATTGATTATATCATACGGAAAATCAAATAACAAAATTGAACGAGCAATTAATATATGCAAGAATAATAGACTTTATTAATTATTCAAGCATACAATCGAAAAGCTTAAATTATAAATAATCAAAGCATAAATTATGTTTCAAGTAATGATGGAGTCACGAGTAACACTCGCTGCCCTTGAAACGAATGAGTCTCGTCGTGGACATCGTTCCCTAGGATAAAACCATCGAAGGTAACAATTAACATGTAAGAGTTACCTCGGATTCACGCAAGGCCCGAAGGACTATCACCTTGACAGAACATCAACTGGAAACTTCGAGAAAGACAGACAGACTCAAGTTTAGAATATGGAGGAACTTGAGAAATGGAGTGAGTTTTCTTACTGACTTAGAAGCTCTATTTATACTACTCTAAGAGACCCTAATCATGGAAACATGATATTCTGATTTTTCTGTAATTAGAGAAGAATATTCTCCAATCACCAACTCATCAAATCCGAGACATTCCATGAATACTCGAATCAAATCTGCTGGAAAAGGAAGAAATATTTGTACTAATATTCTTCATCATATTAAACATGGTAAACCGCATATTTATTTAAGACAAGATATCTCACAAAATATGGAAATATTTTGTTCTTATCTCTTAAGAATTACACACAAGTAATTCCATATATACTATGCGGTTGGGCCTTCCAGAGACTTCCATGCGGTCCATACGCATTTTGGACAGTCCAGAGAAAATTACCTGAGCCAATTTTCGCCCATTTTTTCCTCTTTCAAGAGTGATATTTAAAACATTTATATCTCATTCACCCTTGATCCGTTTTGAGAGTTTAAATAGTCGATTTTATAGTACTCGCGGAGGAGAACCCAAAAATGACATCCATTGACCCAAAATCCAATCGGGTCCTACTCAAAACGAAGCCCAAAAAGTTGACAAATTTCAACCTTTTAACCATCATTTTCCAACAATCCCCCACATGAATAGATATTGATGTAGGAATCAGAACAATCACGTCAGACACAGAGTTTAACTTGGTGATAGATTCATTTCGACGGCATAGATGCTGCATAGGATAAGTAGGTGTCACCCTTTGAACTTTCCCTTGAGAGAGTACACTTAGCCCACTGGTTAGGAAGTAGACGCGATGTCCTTGAACTTCCCCAACCGCTTGTGTGAACGACAATGCACTTCCCTCAGACATCTTTCCTAGCCCTTGCGCTTTCCTCGGTTGTGTCCATTAATCAGGCCATGGCACACGCCTAGTTCTGTAAGGTTTCTAAAGAATTGCGTCCCAACAATTCCCTTTCGAAGCGGCCACACTTCTCGCTTACATAGGTGATTCTTGGCGTAAGAGCAGTTCCAGAAACTATGCGCTTTTTCAAGTACTACACACTTGATGCCATGAACCATTAAAAGCAACCTAATGCTTAACCTCCATTCACATCACTGTTTCTTCATCATAGGAATAAGACAGGAGGTATGAAACCCCACAGTGATCGCGATGGGTCTTTGCAGTTTAGTTGTCCCTTTGAACCTAGATCTTGGGATCTCCAGTCACATAGGTTGGGTGTCCACGTACGTAACCCACCATTTATTGGACTTCGTCATATTCCTTTCGATGAGTTCTCAACTAACTCTCGATTCAATTTCTTCGTCAAGAAATTAATTCAATCCTTCCGTCAAAGAATCGCAACTCTTATCATATTGACCTTACGTAGTCAACATCGATAATTCTCGTAGAGAGTAGTCGTCCAATGGTAAAGTGTCTATGTCGAGACACACCATCATCGATATGGCTTTAAGCTACAAGTTTTACGCTACACCAATACGCATAAAAATGCTTTGGTCATCCTAGGGTATATCTTTCCCAATTTTTGTCCAACACAATGGACTTAGATTCCTCTATGAATCTAGCAAGAGAGAACCATTTCTCTACACAACTCAAGCCATATCCACGAGTCTCACACACAGCTTGTTTCCAGTGATCTTTTCTAGATTACTCGTGTATCATCTTACTATCCATTGTAAGAATTGTCTAATGTGCACTTTAATAAGTACAACAGACTATCAATGACTCTTGAGTTCTCTTCTTAAGAGACACCTCACTTTTACAAAAAAAAGTAACTCATAATGTTTAGAGTCATTCCATTGAATACGACATATCTCCAAGAGACTCAATCATCGTATCAATTTTTCTATCAATGAGAAAACCATCAATTCAAAGACATAAATGACATGGTCATTTTCCGTGTCCCTTAGCATATCCACCTTCATCAAACTCATTGATTTAATATCACTGGCTAAACAACAATTAGTTTGGTCACATGATGGGTCATTTAGGAGCATTGAGCTTATCATTTTTCTCCATTCAGATTTTAATATCTAAATCTCCAAATAACCATTTAGGTCCATTAGATGTACTTCTAGCTTTCACAAAGCTTTGATAGCAAATACCATCACCCCTGGACTCATTCTCACGCCTAGAGAACACCCATCAAGTACACAAATATACTTACTAATTGTTCAAATCTACTAGTACTCTAGTGATTTGCACTCATGGTAGATCAATCTCTCTATTGATCACCACTTTCCACAAAAATTATTTCATGGAATATCGTTTCCTTCGTTGGTTTATTCCTGATCCTTAATGATTTCATCTATTGACTCTTAAGTCCATTTAAGATAAATCAGGATCTTTAACAGAAACTTCCACAAAATACACTTTCCATCAAGATATATTTCTAGTTTCTGCATAATATTTCTTGTGAATTTCAAGAAATTGATAGCACTTCAACATTGTGCATATCTAGTAAAGATATTGTTTAAGTATTCCTTTTACTACATTCGCAATATGCCAACCCACACATTCGAAAGAACTTTTAGGATGGCTCTATGAGGAGCTTTATTTTCCTCCTTCTTGGGGTATCTTATTTAAAAAATCGCCAGCCAACTTAAAGGCTCCCCCACATCACTTGATCATTTCTAGCAATTTCCTTGCAAATGTCTACATTGTGAATCACATTCCCCAAAGGATTCTATGTATTCACATCATGGTCACAGATAACCTCATATGTTTTCTGTGCATCACGTAAGGGGTTTCGTTAATATACAAACCCAACTTACTAAAGGTCCGTGTGTTCAATAATGAATCAAACACTAGGTTGTTACCCATAAAATTTCTTTTAGGGCTTGATCCTTTCAACCATCAAAACACCTTCATGTATTGATCTTTTATCGTGAAAGTCTCTCTTATTCCTTCAACACCCTTGGAATTAGAGATAACTCAACTTTCTGATCTCAATTAATCGTTCTTCCTCGCATGACCAATACCACAATCGATGTAGTATCAATCAATCAAGGATTCGATTAACTCTCACTAGGGCGCAGTGTGAGTTTACCAACTCCACACAATTTCATGCCCATTTTAAAGCCAAGTTTCAGTACAACTGAACTTTACTTTCAGACTACTCAAATCAAACTTGAGTGTCTTTATGCTCGAAACACATTCAAGTCTATTGCTCGACTCAAGTTTGAGTGCATTGCTAGACTCAATTTCGAGTTTACCCTTTTGGTTCGAGTTAAAGTCCTCCCGACTTGATCAACTTGATTCAAATCTCTCGTGGCGACTTTTTCACTTCAAGTACCTATCAAAATTCATATCGTCGTTGAATTTTTAGGTTTCGTCTACCCCCCACATTGGGCTGGTTTTATTAAACATCCCCACACATGTTAAGTTTCTCAAAAACTCGTGTCTTGGGGTTCCTAGATCAAATGTCTTAGGATTACTCATCTCAGAATTCTAAGGCTTTCCAACCAAAAATCTAGAGAATTGACCAAATGTCTTGGGATTCCATATCTCATGATTCTTAGATTTTTCAACCATAAATCAAGAGATTTGACCAAAAGTCTTGGGATTCCCATTCTCAGGATTCTTAGTTTTCACAACCAAATTCTTGAGATTTTTCCATCAATTCTTTGATTACAAATAATCAAAGGTTTTTAGCATAGTCATGATAACTCATGCTTTAGGGTTTATACCATGGTTCACAAGAACCAATACCCTAGACATAGTTGTAAACTAATGTCTCCACGTTCACATTTATCAGGTCATACAAAATAACCAGAATATGTCGAACTTCGAGCTCATATGCTCTATCTGTGCAATCTAACAATTGTCACTCGTGAGCCATATGCTCGTAAGCGATCAATCAAGATAGCCAATTATCGGGACAAGCCTTGTCAAACCTTTCATTGCATCAAAAGGGCACTTTCCCAAACAATTAATATAATTATAGCATATAAAGCATAACACAATTTTAGACACAACATAGATCTAAAATTTTTGTATATGCAGCTAAATCAAGTCCCTAAATGAACGAGAATACATCATGGATCAAATAACCCAATGTCACATACTTCATTCATGCACGAATATATTTCACTCTTGCCGAGAGATGTCATGTTTAAGTGCAAATGAAGTTTACCATTTTTTCGCATGCGATTCTCAGACCAAGCATATAAAAGTCGTGAATCACTAGCAGCACATTTGCACACAAATATGGTTTAAATCTTTAACCAATATGAGCAGCCCACATCACCAAATTATTATACCATGCAAAATAGGTATTTCAACATTTGATTAAGTATTTAAGCAAATACTCTAACATTTCAAGGGCTTCGGAAATTAAACATGTCTCATAATTTCCAAACATATGTACTGCTTTCATGTAATTGAATAATAATGTCTGATCCCATATTCTAAACTCATGGCATTTTTTTCCCCGTAAATTTAATTCAATCTTTCATGCAAAGAATCAAATATGATTTCTTACCATATCAACATTTAATCTCATAAGCATGAATATCATGGAATTAGCATATTTCCATAATTGCACCATGTAGTTTAACATACATGCTCAAGTTATTTTCCCACATAATTAAGGGATTAATATAACCAAATTCATTTACTATCAAATTCGATAGCCTTAGTGTACTGGACATATATGTACAAATATTATTCACATAACACTCTTTGTAACAAAGTCTTGTTCACATCCAGATTCACGCAAATGGTTATCAAATACAATCCAAGCAATATATGTATATATAGCATATGCCATGATTCACATTAATTAACGTGTATACGTACCATAGTTTGCAAAACCGTGGTTACACTCTTGATTCTTTCATGTTGCCAAGCAAATCCTGTTGTATCTTCATGCCTAGTTTCCCTTCCATAAGAGATATACAACCGTGTATACTCGGATTCACCAATGCGTACATACAAAAGATTTCCATCGTTAAATATATGTACAAATCGTAGTATAATATTTTAAATAATTATACATAACAAATTGCTCAATATGATTTTGTTGTAAATAACCAAAACCATTAGCATGCATAATTTCCAAGATTTGCCCAGAATTACAAATCGTAAGCATAATTTTTCAAACAGATCGGATAGATATGGTATGCCAATTAATAAGTATATCAGGCAAGTTTACGGAACAAATTTTCGTAACTATGCACATACCAATTATGCACATACCAATTATGTACATACTATTTCAACATGTTTCATTCTAATCGCCCATATTTAAATATGGCATGCCGATTAAATATGGTATACTAATACCAGCATGATTATTTTGACTATGACTCATGCATATTTTCCAGAATCTTCACGCATGCATCTTTAAAAACCAAATCAATATAAATCAACAAAAATCATTCGTTTCAAGACTGTTGGACATATATTGATTATATCATACGGAAAATCAAATAACAAAATTGAACGAGCAATTAATATATGCAAGAATAATAGACTTTATTAATTATTCAAGCATACAATCGAAAAGCTTAAATTATAAATAATCAAAGCATAAATTATGTTTCAAGTAATGATGGAGTCACGAGTAACACTCGCTGCCCTTGAAACGAATGAGTCCCGTCGTGGACATCGTTCCCTAGGATTAAACCATCGAAGGTAACAATTAACATGTAAGAGTTACCTCGGATTCACGCAAGGCCCGAAGGACTATCACCTTGACAGAACATCAACTGGAAACTTCGAGAAAGACAGACAGACTCAAGTTTAGAATATGGAGGAACTTGAGAAATGGAGTGAGTTTTCTGACTGACTTAGAAGCTCTATTTATACTACTCTAAGAGACCCTAATCATGGAAACATGATATTCTGATTTTTCTGTAATTAGAGAAGAATATTCTCCAATCACCAACTCATCAAATCCGAGACATTCCATGAATACTCGAATCAAATCTGCTGGAAAAGGAAGAAATATTTGTACTAATATTCTTCATCATATTAAACATGGTAAACCGCATATTTATTTAAGACAAGATATCTCACAAAATATGGAAATATTTTGTTCTTATCTCTTAAGAATTACACACAAGTAATTCCATATATACTATGCGGTTGGGCCTTCCAGAGACTTCCATGCGGTCCATACGCATTTTGGACAGTCCAGAGAAAATTACCTGAGCCAATTTTCGCCCATTTTTTCCTCTTTCAAGAGTGATATTTAAAACATTTATATCTCATTCACCCTTGATCCGTTTTGAGAGTTTAAATAGTCGATTTTATAGTACTCGCGGAGGAGAACCCAAAAATGACATCCATTGACCCAAAATCCAATCGGGTCCTACTCAAAACGAAGCCCAAAAAGTTGACAAATTTCAACCTTTTAACCATCATTTTCCAACAGATTCACTATATCAGAATTAATGTTTACAGAGAGAAGAGAGACACTTTATATGCTGTCTCCACTAAACCCTAACAAACTGGGCCAAAAACACAATTCGGCCCAAATCAACAGCAGTCCAATAAAGAGACAAGCTATACTGTCGGGGGCGTCTGCCGCCCCCCGGACCCCCAGGCTAGGATCGCAGAAGCGGCTATTACAGTATTCAAGGCATTCCAACAAATCTCCACCTTGACTTGAATCCTCAAAGTAGAAAACTCCAGATGCACCATTACAGTGCCAGATGAGTAGACTTCGCCCTCCACTCCCCGGGACTGCCCATAGAGCACCTAATCAGCTCTGATGTTCAGCAAGTCCAAACAATGTTGAAACTTGCTATGTGGAACAGATTTGGTGAACATATAGCGAGGTTGTCAGCAGTTCCCACTTTCTTCACTCTGATTCTCCTCTCACTCCTCAAGAAATGATATCTGACATCAATATGCTTGGTCCTCTCATGATGGACCTGATCCTTGGCTAGGCAGATTGCACTCAAGCTGTCACAGTACACAGTAGCCTGATCATGATGTAGACCAAGATCACTAACTAGCCCTTTCATCCATATTCCCTCCTTTGCAGCCTCTGTCAGAGCCATGTACTCTGCTTCCGTAGTAGAAAATGTCACTGTAGGTTGCAAAGTTGCCTTCCAGCTAACCACAGAACCTCCCAAAGTGAATACATAACCAGTCATCGATCTCCTCGTGTCAACATCACCAGCATAATCAGAATCAGAGTAGCCTGTAACTAAGCACTCTGTATCACCTCCATAAATGATACCCACATCAGACGTACCTCTAAGATACCTGAAGATCCTCTTCACAGCTTGCCAATGTTCCTTTCCCGGTTGCCCCATGAACCTGCTCACAACACTGACTGCCTGTGCTAAATCTGGCCTCGTGCAAACCATAGCATACATCAAGCTCCCCACCGCACTGGCATAAGGAACCCAAGACATATACTCCTTCTCCTCGTCTGACTGAGGAGCAAACATAGTGGTGAGATGAATATTTGCAGCACTAGGAGTGTCTATAGGCTTGGCTGTAGACATGTCAAACCTAGCCAACACTTTCTGAATGTAGCCTTTCTGTGACAAGAAAAGCTTCCGCTGACTTCGATCCCTAAGAATCTCCATTCCTAGTATCTTCCGAGCTGCACCCAGATCCTTCATCTCAAACTCAGCACTAAGAAGTCCTTTCAACTTCTGAACCTCGTGCTTACTCTTTGCGGCTACCAGCATGTCATCTACATAAAGCACCAGATAGATGAATGACCTATCTCTCAACCTGCTGTAGTAGACACAACAGTCATAAGCACACCTCGTGTATCCCAACTGAAGCATGTAACTGTCAAACTTCTTGTACCACTGCCTCGGAGACTGCTTAAGCCCATATAAGGACTTCTTCAACTTGCAAACATATTTCTCCTTTCCAGGAACTTGGAAACCATCTGGCTGAGTCATGTATATCTCTTCCTCCAACTCTCCATGTAGAAAAGCGGTCTTCACATCAAGTTGTTCAAGCTCCAAATCCTGATGTGTCACTATAACTAGCAACACCCTGATGGAAGTGTGTCTGACCACTGGTGAGAAAATCTCATTGTAATCTACTCCCTCTCTCTGACTGAAACCTCTAGCAATAACTCTAGCCTTGTACTTGACTCCCTCTGTAGGTGATATCCCTTCCTTTTTCTTGAAAACCCATTTGCAAGTGATAACCTTTCTCCCTTGAGGCTGTTGAACCAAATCCCATGTCTGATTCTTCTGAAGAGACTCCATCTCGTCTCCCATTGCAGCAAGCCAATTGTCAGCATCAGTACCTGAAACAGCTTCTCTGTAGGTGGATGGCTCATGAGTATCCACCTCCTCAGCAACCTGTAGTGCATAACCCACCATATCCTCAAACCCATATCTCTTGGGCGCCCCAACTCCAACCCTCCTGGGTCGGTCCTGAGCTAAACTGCGGACTGTAGCTCCTGATGGTTGGGGATCTTGTGGTGGAGATTCCGGTATCTCAAATTCTGTCTGTGGCTCTTGATTCACCTCAAATTGTTCCAATCTATTTTCACCTTGAGTGACTTCAAGCTCCACCTGTTTATCAACTCCACTAGTTTCTGGCACAACTGTGGGCTTCACCATAGATCTAAGCAAAGAATTTTCATCAAAGACAGCGTCCCTGCTCAGAATAACCTTCTTCTCAGATGGATACCATATCCTGGAGCCTTTAACTCCATCTCCATAACCCACAAAGACACCCTTCTTGGCTCGGGGCTCCAACTTACCATCACTAACATGATAATAAGATGTACAACCAAAAACTTTTAACTTGGAGTAATTAACAACTTTACCTGACCACAACTCCATAGGTATTTTGCACTCTATGCCCGTGTGAGGCCCACGGTTGATCAAGTAACAAGCTGTACTCACCGCCTCTGCCCAGAATCTCCTTTCCAAA
The DNA here is from genome assembly GCA_037428765.1 of Rubia yunnanensis. NCBI lineage: Eukaryota > Viridiplantae > Streptophyta > Magnoliopsida > Gentianales > Rubiaceae > Rubia > Rubia yunnanensis. Next base: position 69,230,943 of record CM075071.1, on the reverse strand, counting down.
CCAGCATTAGAGAGCATGCACCTCGCTCTCGCCAGCAATGTCTGATTCATCCGCTCAGCTACGCCATTTTGCTGTGGCGTATTCCTGACTGTATGATGACGAGCAATCCCTTCATCCCTACAAAACTGATCAAACTCAGACGAGCAGAATTCCAGCCCATTATCAGTTCGAAGCCTCTTGATCTTCTTCCCGGTCTGATTCTCCACCAAAGCTTTCCACTCCTTGAACTTTGAGAAAGCTTCACTCTTATGTTTCATCATGATAACCCAAGTCATCCTTGAGTAATCATCAATCAGAGAAAAAAAGTACCTGTGACCTCCCAGTGACTCAACTCGGGAAGGTCCCCAACAATCAGAATGGATGTAATCCAATGTGCCCTTTGTTCTATGAATCGCCTTAGGAAACTTGCTGCGGTGATGCTTCCCAAAAATGCAATGCTCACAGAAGTCCAAGCTCTTAACCTTGTGGCCACCAAGAAGATCATATTTTGACAGAATCTGCATCCCTCTTTCACCCATGTGACCAAGCCTCATATGCCATAACTTAGTCATATCATCCTGGTGAACCTCCGAAGATGCAACATTAACAGAATCCATAACCGTGGAACCTTGTAGAAAATACAAAGTACCATGCAGAACACCTTTCAGAACCAGCCTAGAACCTTTGCAGACACACAGAACTCCATCACTCCCTGAGTAGACGAAACCCTTTCTATCCAACGTAGGAAGAGAAATCAAATTCTTTGTCATCGATGGAACATGCCTGACATCGTTCAAAGTACAGAAACTACCATCATGCGTCCTGATCTTGATTGAACCAATCCCAACTACCTTGCACGCAACACCATTTTCCGTAGTAATGATGCCCTCAGCTTGCTCATAAGTTGAGAAATAATCTCTCCTTGGGCATATATGGTAAGATGCCCCAGAATCAAGAAACCACGCATTAGAATGATTATTTTGCCCAGTAACAGCTAGAGCAAAATCATCTTCAGAACTGAAATCCCCTTCAGCCACAGCAGCAGTACCAGATGTACTCCCAGATTTACTAGCCTTCTTCGGACACTCCTTTTTCCAATGCCCCTTCTCCTTACAGTAGTTACAAACATCATTGGCCTTGGGACCCTTTGAAGATGACTTCTTGCCCTTCTTCTTATTGCCGGTTTCCTTGCCTTTTGTGTTTCCGTCACTAGCAAACAAGCCAGTGGCCTGACTTTCTGTACCTGTACTGTTTTCCTTATGTCGCAACTCTCTACTATGGAGAGAGGATCTTACTTCCTCCAGAGACACGGAATCTTTACCAACAATAAATGACTGAACAAAATTCTCATACGAAAGTGGTAAAGAAACTAGCAAAATCAAAGCAGCATCTTCATCTTCAATTTTCACATCTATATTTCGCAATTCTAATAACAAAGTATTCAATTGCTCTAGATGGTCTCTGAGTTGCGTACCTTCCTGCATTCGGAGACCGAAGAGGCGTTGTTTCAGAAGCAACTTGTTGGTTAGAGATTTCGTCATATACAAACTCTCCAACTTCAGCCACAGTTGTGCAGCTGTCTCCTGATCTGAGACCTCAGTGGTGATTTCGTCCGCGAGACACAGCATAATCGTCGAGTGTGCCTTTTCTTCCAGACTCACAACATCGCCAGAACTGCTCGCGAAATCCTTCGTCAGCGGAGTCCACAAACCTTGCTGTTTCAGCAAAGCTCGCATCTTGATCTGCCATAAACTGAAACTGTTTCTCCCAGTAAACTTGTCGATCTTCACGTTCAACCCAGACATCTTTCTCCCCGATCAGCCCCGATCTAATGAGCCCAGAATCCGATATACCCACTACGGATATCGCCGGAAAAAGAAACCACTCTGATACCAGTTTGTTGTGCGGAATGGAGAGAACAGAAAATATGAACGAAAATAACAAGAGACAAGATTTACGTGGTTCACCATATTTGGCTACATCCACGGGAGACGGATTCACTATATCAGAATTAATGTTTACAGAGAGAAGAGAGACACTTTATATGCTGTCTCCACTAAACCCTAACAAACTGGGCCAAAAACACAATTCAACCCAAATCAACAGCAGTCCAATAAAGAGACAAGCTATACTGTCGGGGGCATCTGCCGCCCCCCGGACCCCCAGGCTAGGTTCGCAGAAGCGGCTATTATAGTATTCAAGGCATTCCAACACAGAGCTAATCAGGTATGCCGATTACGAAAGTCATTGTATGGTTTGAAGCAAGCTCCACGTTGTTGGTTTGCCAAACATGGAGCTGCACTCTTGCAATATGGATTTGTTCAATCCGCTTCCAACTATTCGTTATTCACATACATCAAAGGAGCACTGCACTTAACAATTTTGATTCGTCTGGATGACTTCATTACTGGAGGTAATAGTGAGGAAGATATTCGTCATTTAAAATCCTACTTGTGTAGTTGTTTTCACATGAAGTATCTCGGGAAACTCAAATATTTTTAGGCATTGAAGTTGCTCGCAACCAGTCAAAGATATTTATGAGTCAAAGTAAATAAGCAATTAATATCATTTTTTAGACTAGTTTGCTTGGAGTGAAACCCGCAAGAACTCCAATGGACCAAAACCATTAGTTGGCTTTGGCGAAAGGTGCATACTTGGAGTTGCCTGAAGGATATCGTTGTTTGGTTGGTCGTCTTATTTATTTGACAATAACACATCCGGAGCTATCATATTGTGTCCATATTTTGGCACAGTTCATGCAACAACCAAAGGAAGAACATTGGGATGCAGCTTTGCGGATTGTTCGATATTAGAAGTCTCGTCCGGGCCAAGGTATCTTCCTTAAATACTCTTCGGCGTTGACTCTCAAAGCGTATTGTGATGCTGATTGGGAAAATTTTCCTTTGAGTCGTAGATCATTGACGGCATATTTTTTTTTTCTTAGGAATTCCCCTATCTCTTAGAGAACAAAGAAGCAACACACAATTTCTCGTTCTTCCACAGAGGCTGAGTATCATTCCCTTGCTGCCACTACGCGTGAGTTTAAATGGTTTCAAGTTTTTTTGGGTGCCCTTGGAGTTCATTCTTCTCTTCCTGTGAGTATATATAGTGATAGCTAGTCAGCTTAGCATAGCTCATAATCCAGTCTTTCACGAGCGAAATAAACATGTTGAAATTGACGGATGAGATTCGTCATGGATTCATTCTACCATCTTATATCTCAACCACTCATCAAGTTGTTGATATTCTTACCAAAGCTCTCGGGAAACATCAGTTTGACACATTGATGGTCAAATTGGGCATTTCGCAGCTACATGCGCCAACTTCGGGGTATTAGAATGGAGTGGCTGTAGATTTAGTTACCTAAATTAAGTTCTGTGACAACACCAAATCATAGGAGAAATTGTAGAACTGAGTTTGTATATATGTAACATTTATGTGAATGAAATGGCAAGCAATTGATCTTCAAACAATTGTCATATTCTAACAACCTTCAATCCGACGTAATAATAAATGTTTTGACTGCATGCCTCTTTTAGAAACCTTCTCCAATCTAACCTTCAAATGGATAATTATTATGTGACGAGTATATATCCAAACCCCCAAACATAAACTCTTTCTTTACAAATATAATTTCTTTTCTGCGATATTTTTTACAATTATTTTTATTATGATTTTCTCAAATGATGCCTTTAGTTCTATTAATTTATCAAATTCTAGGTCTTTTTCCTGTTTTTCAGATGAAAAATGTCATTACCTAACTTGTGTTTTATTGAAATTGATTAGTATGTAGAGAGAAAAATGACTAGTTTATTATTGGTGTATACATATACAATATTTTAATTGTATTTTAATATTATATTGATCTCAACAAATATTATATTCATACAATTAATTATATTTTAAATGCATCTAATTATTTGACAAAAGTAATGATAGTGGATAAAAAATTAAATTGGTTCAATAAATTAGTTTTAATGAGCTCGAGTATAACACTAATCGACATTAACTTATTTTGAATTCATGTTTAAAATAAAATTGATTCTATTTTAGAAATGAATTTTTTATTTTAATTATTCAATATATAATGAGTTAAGAAACTTTCTAATTTATGTCTCAATTTTATTTTTTTAAGAAATAGTAAAAAAACAAAATGAGTGAGTTCATTTGAATTGATATTAATTTTTATTTTTGCCCGTTATAATGGAAAACAACAAATCATTTTAGAAGGTTATGTTTTATAATCTATGCAATATTATTATTTATATACTATTAAATATAAATGAGTATATTTAGTACTTAACATATTGGTTTGTCATTATTATTAATGTTATTATTAAACGAGTAAATGACACCATTTCTTTTTAATTTTATTAATTCATTTATCATTTACTGATGACTCATTCATAGGATGTGTCCTCAGAAAGAAAAAGAAAAATTTTGGAAACAAAAGGCAAAAATGAAATGGCATAAATTAGGTGATAATAATACACAATTTTTTCATAAGGTTGTACAAGAGAAAAATTGTAGATTGAGGATTCTAAAAATTAAAAACAGGGCAGGCCAGTGGTTAAACTCTCAAACTGCAATTCAAACTGAGGCCATTGCTTACTATTCAGATCTGTTATCTGAATCTGATCAAGATCCCAATCATACATATTATGCTCATTTCCTGAGTCAAATCCCTACTATAATTACTGCTCAAGATAACTTAGATTTAGCAAAACCAACCTCCGAATCAGAGGTTGAGGCAGTAATGAAGGGATTAAGCAATAATAGTAGTCCAGGACCTGATGGATTTACCAAAAAGTTTTTTTCTAAGTGCTGGTGTATAATAAAAAAGGACCTGGTAGATGCGGTTAATGATTTCATTCAGGGCTCACCTATTCCTAGAGGTATATCTAGCACATGGATTACATTGATTCCAAAAAAACCTACACCGAGCACATTTGATGATTTCAGGCCAATTAGTCTTTCTAACACAATTAATAAAATATGCTCTAAGGTATTAATGGAAAGACTAAGACCCTATATGGCTAACCTAATCTCCCAAAACCAATTGGCTTTTATGAAAAACAGGGATATCTCGGATAATATTCTCGACCTACAGGAATTGGTGAGATTTTTAGATAAAAAGGCTAGAACTCCAAACTGTATCCTTAAACTAGACTTACAAAAGGCTTTTGATAGGGTTAGTTGGGATTTTCTTAGAGGTATCCTTAGGAAATTTGGCTTTGATGGATCTTTTCTGAATGCTATTTTTTCAAATCTTTCTCAAGCTTTTTTCTCAGTCCTAATAAATGGGAATCCTGTGGGTTTCTTTCCAGCTACTAGAGGAATCAAGCAAGGTGATCCACTCTCCCCTTTTCTCTTTAACATTTTCTCAGAGGCATTTTCCAGAAGTTTGTCATTTATTTTTAATACTGGGAAGATTTCTCATTTTCAAATGCCATCAGCAATTCCTCCAATTTCACATCTCATGTATGCTGATGATACAATTATTTTCATGCAAGCCTCTAAACCTAATTTGATTAAAATCAAGGCTTTCTTAGACATTTTTGAACTCACCTCTGGCCAAAAATTCAATTTCCACAAATTTGATTTTTATTTAAGCAAGAGAGCCACTAGTGTTAAATTAATTCAGATGAGATCTATACTGAAGATGAAACAGGGAACCTTTCCTTTTCAATATCTTGGCTGTCTAATCTTTAAGGGTCGTACCTTAAATAGATATTTTCACCCTTTAATGGAAAGAGTTGATAACAAACTGAAAAATTGGAAAAATAAGTGGCTAAGTTCAGGGGGAAAGTTAATCTTGATTAAAAGTTGTTTATACTCTATACCTCAGCATCTTTGGGCAGTGACTTACCCCACAAAATATATTATCAGATTGTTTGAAAAAAAATTGGCTAGGTTTTTTTGGGGAGAAACTGATGGGAAGAGAAACAAAACATGGAAAAAATGGTCTGAGCTTGCTAAGCCAACATCACTAAACGGCCTAGGCTTTAGATCTATCAGTGGCATAATAGATGCTTGTTCCCTTAAGCTTTGGTGGAAAAGCTAGTTAGGTCTAACCCTATGGTTAAAACTGCTTTGGTCTCTACCTGATTCATACAGAACCTCTACTACATGGAAAAGAATTTGCAAAATCAACTCCATTGCTGAAGAAAATTCTTTAATCATTCATGGTAAAGGTGCTTGTAATGCTTGGACATCTAACTGGTGTCCCTCGGGACCACTGATTAATATGATCCTAAGCAATTTACTACAGACCTTTATGCATTACTCAATATCTGATTTCATTAGAGATAAACCTAATATTCTAGGGCAATTTTTACCATATTTGGACAATGATTCTGCATTATTTTTGCAGGATGCTGTACTGGTAGAAGATAGGGAGGACAGGATCATTTGGAAACCTAATACCACGGGGGCATTTTCCTTTAAATCAGCTTACTTCACCATCATGAACTATACAGGTAACTTCCCGGTCTCCAAAAATGTGTGGAATATAATGCTGCAAAAAAAGGTCTCAATTTTTACTTGGAAGCTGCTACATTCTTTCCTTCCTTTTGATAATGTTCTGATAACCTGTGGATATAGCTTGGCTTCAAAATGCCCTGTGTGTTGCCACTCTGATTCTGTTGATCACTTCTTTATTTCCTGTACACTGGCAAAATCGATATGGAGTAAAATGACTTCTCTAATAGACCTTGATTTCTCTGAGCACCAATCTCTGTCTCAAAGATTTTACTCCTGTTGGTACTGCCCAGATTTAACCAAGAGCATGCAACTGATCTGTAAAATGCTTCCCTCTCTTATTTGTTGGGGGCTTTGGAAGGCTAGGAATAGATATTTATTTGACCAGGTTCCATTCTCTGCTGATCTAATATGTAAAGAGATATCTGAGCTAGTCAAACTCTCATTATACTCTTATCCTGCTAAGATGAACCATTCTACTGTAATCCCTTTGACCCTTAGATATATTTTTCCTCCTCTCAGACCTCCTCCCAAGCCAAACCTGTGCTCAGTCTGGTGGGAAAAGCCTATGGTTAATTCCATAAAAATGAATACTGATGCATCTTGGTTTCCTCATACGTCTGCTGCTGGGATTATTGTTAGGGATAGTACGGGAAGCCCTCTCCTAGTTAAGTCCGTCTCTATTGAGGCAGAGTCCCCTCTCCATGCTGAGCTTCAAGCCATTCTGGTTGCTTGCCATGCTTTTCCACACAGACACAACCCCTTAACAATTGAATCAGACTCACTCTCTGCCATTAAAATGATTCTAAATCCATACTCAGCAAACTGGAACTATTTCAATTTGGCTTACAAGATCAATAAGTTACTACAGGGAGCTGATCTAAGACATATATACAGAGAGTGTAACTCTGTGGCGAATGCAATTGCGAAACATCATTCTTCTCATAACCAGCCTCTTAACCTGCATAATTTGCCACCACGGATTAGGGGACTCATTTCCTTGGATATGCAGCAGGTTCCTCATATTAGAAGTATAAAATAGGGCTTTCAAAGGACATGATACTGCTGATTGTTATTACATTTTTATGCAGATCTGTACACCACATGAACTGTACTCTTGCGGAACCAGTTTACATCGAAGTGGATGCTCACAGCCTCGCAGCAAACCTGTACAAGAACTTCATCACATTTTGTGACTTTTACACCACAGCCTAGATGCTGCTAGTACTATTCAGCTCTAAGTTCTCTTTTTCTCTGATCTCCGAAAGATTCAAGTTCTCTTTTGGAATTCCTTGTGGTTGCCTGGCCAAAGGAGAGAATTAACACGAGGGGTGGAGATTCTCCCCTTTGGATCGCAACTACAAAACAGTTAGGATCTTCGTTGTATAGTCATCCGTAATTATAGTTAGTTCTTAGGACTTTTGGAGGCAACGATGCTGCCTCAATGGACACGAATCAAACTCTGGATGTAAAAATTGCTTTTGCGGTTGTTCAAAAGGCCTGGGGAACCTAATATAAATCCCCCACCTTAGGGTGCTCATTATTTAAAAAAAAAGGATGTGTCCTCTATTTTTTTTTTCTATCCAATCACAATAAAAAAAATTGTGAATTGGAATAAAAAATAATAATAATAAGGACGCATTTGCTAAAATGCATCCTCTATTTTTAAGAAAATAAAAAAAATGGAAAGTGCAGAAGATGCATTCAGCGAATGCATCCTCCATATTTTCATCCACACCCAATTACTGTAGTGCTAGATATAAAAATTTCTAGGCCCTTATCCAGATCATTGATTGTACTGTTTAAATTAATTTTTAATAAATTTAAATGTGGGGAGAGATTAAAAACATTAATGAGTCTATCCCTTGAAATACAGTCTTTCCATAAGTTATGGAAAGACCAGGGAGTCAATTCTAATTTTAAAACAAAAGGCTGAAAATTCACGGGTCGAAAGAAATTAAAATTCAGGTCGAAAGAAATTAAAATTCGGGTCGAATTTGAGTAATAAGGTATTTGGGCTAACTCACGAGTCTATTTAAGGTAAAACCTCAGCTTTCTTTCATTTTTCTGAAACCTTCCATCAGCTCAATTTCATTTCATTGTTTTATAATTAATGTCTATGTTTCAACCTAAAGTTATAATGTTTTATAATGAACAATTTCAGAAGATATTTAGATATTACAGAGCAGAGAAGATGAATTGCACAAAAAAATAAGAAATTAACCGAAAACACAAATAAGTAACATAAAACTTACTGTATATGTTTTACCTTAAATATGTAATGTTTAATTTCTAACCAAAACTCAAATGTTTCACTTGCAGTTACTACAGAGTATAAATCCCTAATTTCATATTCTTCTAATTAAATCTCATATTTCCATGTGCCTATGGAAAGACGGTCATTCTCAATACCTTGTAATAAGTGGATGAAAACAATTCATTTTTTTCATATATAAAAGAGTGTTATTTTAAAAAAATACACTAAAATAAAATAACAGAGAGTATAATTTTGTAATTTAGACTAATCTTACCTTCTTCATTAAATTATCAAGAAAAACCCTTTGACACAGTTATGAAATTATCAATAAAATATAGAAAATATAGATAATGATAAGCAATAATCAATAATAGACAATAATCAAATTGAACAATAATCTTCTTCTCTTTTTCTTACATAACACTTATTTGTAAGTTATTACCCAACAAGTACTCAAAAAAACAACCGTACATAACATTGATGAGAGAATTAGGCCAGATATACGTGATCAACAACCCATGACAGTACAATTGTACACAAAACATTCAAAAGTTTTCATCAAGTTTGACAATAATCCTAAAACATGTTTGAATCGAGAGAATGAGAAGTATGATAAATCAAACACAAATTTCTCTGACACAAACATAATTGATACACACACATATATGTATAAGTTATATTTACATTCATGCAAATAATTATATGTGGTTTTTATGGAAATTGACCTTATCCGCGTGTTCTATGCACATACACGCACGATACTAAACGTCCAAGACATGCACACATACTAGACACCAAAATTTCAACTTCTTTTTCTTACTTCTTCATATTTTTCTTAGGGGACTTATTAATTTGAAGCACTTTCTGGTGGTCATAAACCTCATCTTCCCACTCCTCAAGAAATTTCTCTTTCGAATTAAACTATTCTTCAACATGTTCTTTTTGGATGTGTGTGTGTTGCATATTGTTCAAATTTTCTTCCTTTAAAACTAAGCTCAACATTTTTCTTCAAAACTATTTCCTTTAGCTTTCCATCTTCCGCAACAAATTCCTCATTCATTTTGCAGAAGTATTACTTCTCTCTGCTCCATCACTACGAGCGAATTTACTATCTGAGAGTTGAAGTATGGTCTCCTTCATAAATAGGTGTGTGACAAATGTAGATTCAAAATTATTTCTTTCAAATAAATTCTATTTAACCTATTCCGCAAAAATTTACAGTCACACTAGTGCGCCAAAAAGGGGCAGTAATTTGCTGTTGGAACAAGGGCATAGAAAAAAATGATCCGGATTCAGTAAAATACCCAAACCAAAATACATTTATGAATGAATTTGGGATCTTGAATCATTTAAAATTATAAACTCGGGGCAATATTTTTATAAAAAAAAGAATTAAACAAAAAGAACGTTGATTTTATAGAATATGCATAAGAGAGCAGCATACAAATATATTCAGATGCACCAAACACATATGCTTAACCGTGCACGTGCAGCAGAGGTGCACATTCTCTGTCTAATTTTTAAATATTAATATTTTATAATTTGTAGTTACACAGGTAAAGACTGTAAATGAATGAAAGAAATTGGTAAATAAAGTTTTTGAGGGGGTAGATTTCTAGTTTACTATCCTCTTGTGCACATGCATGTTTACGCATTAGTCCATTTATTGATATGTGAGCTAGTATATAGTATTTCTCTTTTTCTTTTAAAAAAATATAGTGAATACTATCTTTTAATATATGTTAAACTAAAGGTTTGATAAAAATACAAAATATATAATTTAAATAATTAAATTTATAAAATATAATTTTATTGTTGTGCAATCAAATTAAGTTTAAAAAAATTACTGTGTTAACTTTGTATTCATTTCTTAAAGTGAAATACGGTCTTCTTTTTGTCTCTCTCTTCTCGGAGTAAATTTTTTTTTCCATTTCCATACTTCAAACCAAAAATAAACCTTTTTTTAGATGTTGAAACTGACTCATGAACCTTAGCGAACATCAGCCACATTACATGTTTAACACCAGAATCCCCTCTAACGATCCATTCGAGACTTCTCGCATCTTCCTTTTTCTATTAAGACAAAGTGGAGCGATAAAATTGTTACCACGTATACGAGGTCGGCTCAGTGCTTATGGTCTAAGCGAGAGCCGTTCTGATGATTATGTCTCCCAGATTAAAGTCATCTGCCATCAACAAAGTCCTACCAGATTAGTAAATAAATCATTTTATGTGTTTTTGTTTTAATTTTATATAGTTTCATAATTTAGTCAACTTTTGAAAAAGTGTTATGCTTCCTCTTAAGGCAAGAAATTGAATTTTTTTATCCTTGTATGATTTTTTATTCTCTAAATTGAATTTCTTCCACACACTTTCAATTGAATAAAAATTCTATTCAAATATTAATGTGTCTGTTATAGGAATATGCATATTCATACTACATTGCTAGATTGTGAGTATAAATTTGTTCATTGGAGTAGTTTTTAATTGGTACCGGACTCCCAATTCGTAAGCAATTGAAATCGAGATTAAAGCACGGTGAAACCTCGTACAATAAGCAATTGAAATCGAGATTAAAGCACGGTGAAACCTCGTACAACATACATCTGAGTTGACAGGTAGTGAGATGTTTCGAAACTTTTCTTTTTTTTTTTTAATATAAAACCATCCTTAGATGGGGGTATATATTGGCTCCCCAGACCAATAAATCAGACCAAAAATCAGCCTGTAATTCGTAAAGTGCAACAAAATTACAAAAGGTCGTTCTGTAAGATGAATCCGAGACTAAGTATATCCCCCATAGCAAATCAGATTGCTTCCAAAAGCTAGTGATCAACCATCCAGAGTTCCAATGTATCTTAATCAATAACCTCTAACCGAACGCATCGCGAACAGGGCGAAGAAACGTAAATACGAGACTTCTATTTGTCAACGATGTGTCCGTAGATGTTCCGAAACTTTTCAGATCAATTAATTATGAAACATATACTTTGAAACGTAAACTTTAAAGAAACTAATAATGACTCATATGTTTGCATTTTGTGTTCGGCTCGATTGGCATCTCAAAGTGGGAGTTAGACTGGTTGAATATTGCAGTATGAATGAAATCTGCACGTACAAGGCATCCAAATCACAATCATTCAAACAAAAATTTTATGGAAATTCATTTTTTCAAATTTATATATGAACGTGCATGAAATGTGCAAGAGTAGTACATACTACACTTATGATAATTAGATAAAACAGTTGGTATGGTGCTTATATGATTTTGTAATATATTACAATTTGATCATGAGTAATGACAAAAAGAGGGAAGTATAAACAGTGAGATTAAACCTCACATCCAAGAATTAATGGAATACTTTTATTTTCTGAATCAAATCAACTTTACGAATCTCGTTCAAGAATCGCATGCTCAACATGAGAGCCTCCAAAATGTCAATGAGGAAATCAACAACCATGAACAAGGTTCAATAGTTACAGCTCTTTCAGCCTTAAGTGAACTTCCTCCAGTTCACGCCAATCATGTTACTGATGTGTGTAACCATTACCCCAATGAAAGTGCCCTCTCAACAAAAAAATAGTTGTATCCGCTCTTGTTGGACTTTGAAAAATAAGGGTGATTCTTCTTCACTTTACAATTATTCTCCTGCTAACACTGGCTGCTGATCTTGAGGTTAAATACCATAATAAATTTATAAATTTACAAATTGAAATTAAACAATTTCAATAACATAGTTATCAAAAATATGATGCATGGTTAAAGAGATTAGCTAACTAGTACAAACTACATACTCTGAAATAATGATTAATTAAAAGACGCGTATTGTAAAATAATATTTTAAAAAATAAAATAAACCTCTAAAGATGCCATATTCGTGCACATTAGTTGCACAGTGCAGGTATTGAACCTTACCGAAGTCCAATAACTTACTGGAATCAATGTTGTTGACAAATTTTATCTGTGGGCTAAACTAAATTATAAATAATATGAATAAGAAATGGATAAAAATGTAAAAATATTAGATTGAGTAGGGCTCATGACAGGCGATTTGTCCATAAAGTTATGGACAGACCACTTATTTCTTACCTTATATATTACATTTGTTATACATACAAAATTTAGATTTTTTAAGAATACTTTTTTTATATCATATATTTTTATATTTTCACCTTCAAACACATATTATTCCTTGTTTTAACTTATAAAATACAATATTTAAATTTTATAAAAAAATACAACATTTAAGGTAAAAAGCCCTTGTGGACTGTCAATAAATTTATGAAAATCTCTCCTTTCCTGAAACTTTCTCTGTTAGATTTGTAATGATATAATTGTGAATGTGATATCCCATCTTAGTCTATGTGGATGTGCAGATAATTTTTTGATAAGAAATATTTTTTTTGTCACATAAATTTTGTGATCTTCATCTTTTCAATCAAAGCATCTTGGGCCACAACGTAGTTGGAGGATCGTCATCAGGTGGAAAAACCACTCCTAAGATGACCTGCAGTATCGGCGCATCAAGGTTCGAACTCCTGTTTTTAAATCTACTTAGATAAGACATATAATGAGAATGTATCATGTTAAGTCATTTTCTTATATATATATATATATATATATATATATATATATATATATATATATATATATATATATATATATATATATATATATATATATATTAAAGTCTCCTTTTCCGGAGCTAAGTAACATTATCGTTCTATAGATCATTAGGGCGGTATAATTTCTATCAGAACCAAATAAGATAAACACGTTATTTATAAGATCATTATGATGTTGATTCAAATATTTAGCATCAATAATTAATCCCAACCCCAATCACCATATAATAGAAATTGTTTGGATGGTGCTGTCAACTGAGGATATTGAAGTCATTTTGACTAATTTAAACCAAAGTTTTCTAAAATAACATACTAATATTATAATATGTTACTGATTTTAGTTTTCTACTATATATAATCAATCATAACTTGTTAACATAGTAATATTATAAACTGTTACTAACTTTAATATTTATCCCAAACACCATATAATAGAAATTGTTTGGATGGTGCTATCAACAGGGGATATTGAAGTCATTTTATCTAACCTAAACTCAAGTTGTCTAAAATAACATACCAATATTATAATATATTACTGATTTTAGGCAAAGTCTTGGGAAAGGCGGTATTTTAATAGGCTTATGGAAAGACGTGATTTAAATAGAATAATAAAAGGTAAAAGGTTTTAGTTGCAATATTAACAATTTATTATGCAACGTGTAGTAGTTCTAAAGTTTATAACCCGAAAATTTTATCTTCATTTCTTTTTATGCGCACTTTAAACCTTGGCATTTCCATGACTTATGGAAAGATGGTCATTCAAAAGATGGACTCCTGATTTTAATTCTTTACGATATATAATCAATCATAACTTGCTAACATACTAATATTATAATTTGTTACTGACTTTAATTTTTCACAATATATAATCAATCATAACTTGTAAAAATATATAACTTATAAAGATATATTTAAAACCATAAATATCGCATTGTACACACACACACACATATATATATATATATATCACTGAAGAAAATCCAAAGAAACACATAATCTGAAATAACAAAATGTTCATATTTTTTTATACAATGATAGAGTACTTTTGATAGAAATATTTATACATATTATTTATTTATTAATGTATGACATAGTCTTGTTTTAGACTGAGTAATTGTTAAAAGAGGACATTTTATAATGAGTGAGACTAATCATTTGATATTTACTTTTATTTATTGCAATGTGATACAAATAATTATGATGACCTTATAAATTGAATTTCAACATATAAACAATTACTTTTTAAATAATTTGAATGAAATATTATAAAATTATTCAATTTTTATTGTATTCAATATTTAACGGTTTCTAATTAAATTAATTATTTCACTTCATAACTCATATAATTATACTCAGATGACTAAACTTAAAATTTTCTATTAATATTAATATTTTAATTAATGATTTCGCACAATGGTCTATGATACTCCACTAGTTAACGTAATAGTTTTAAAATTTATTCACTCTCCACTATTTTAAGAGTTGGTTGTTCCTGAATTTTACAATATATATATTTAGTTATATCTTAATGACTTTGAGAATATCAAGCTTATCGAGTTTTAGGGTGGGATATAGGGCGTGTGGTGGAATTGTGTCACTTATTTTAGTTTTTTTTTTTTTAACTTGAAAGTGACTAGTTTAGCTCTTGCTCTATTTATGTCTTCTACTTTTAAAATATGTAATTCGTTTAGTAGTTTACCAAACACCAAAATTGTTTGATTTATAAGTAAAACATTTGTAAGTCACGCTAAACAAAACCATAATATCCCACTTATGTTAGTTATTTGGCGAAAGGATGTAATAAAGCAAAAAAAATAATAATAATAAATGTCAATTATGTGAATGTACCAACACATTTCTATTTGGACCAACAAGACCGCTAAGTTATTTTATGGAACTATATACTGATTAATTAATATATATATATATATATATATATATATATATATTAAGAGTGGGTCTTATGACAGGCGACATGTTCACATGTTTATGGACAGTCTACTAAATTTTTTTATTTTTTTATTTGTGCACTGCATTTGTTAAACTTCATACCAAATTTAGAAATTTAAAATTACTTTTCCATTTTATGAGTTTTGATATTTTCACAATCAAATATACAATATTACTTATTTTAATTTTTAATATACAATATTTAAATTTTATAAATATTATAACATTTAAAGGTAAAAATACAGTAAATTGTACATAAACTTATAGACAACTTTCTCTATCCATAGTACACTATTATTAAGAGGGTAATTGAGGGATCAACGGAAGGAGTAAAATATCCCCACAAACATTATAAATATTAGCATGCTTCCTTTACAAACATTTAAATCTATCATATTCGTGTTAAAATTATCAAAATTATAAAATGGCATACTTATACACGAACCATGAATGTTACTCGTTCTAAAAATCAGGGGCAAACCTACTATTACGCATAGTAGCAATTCAGCCCTACCTAAGTTGCCGGCGTGAAGGTAGTAGAAAGACGACCACTGAAAATCCTAGTTCTACCACCCCATTCAAAGTTGCTCCACTCCTATTAATTTTGGGCATCTAGGAGAAGACGACATTGTACTCTTATTTTTTAAATTTAACCCAATACTTAAAAAGACGTCGTTTAAGTATTGGGTCAAATGATTATTATTTTTTTCTGCCTTCAAGAATCAAAACAACGTCGGTTTGGTTTTAGTAGAACGATGTTGTTTAGTTTCTAAAGGCGGTAAAAAGAAGAAGAAGAGCATTTGGACTTTTTAATCCAATATTAGAAATACCCCAATACCCAAAATCAGAAAAACTTAACTGGTGATCAGCTGGTGATCAGCTCTGGTTGAACCCTTAACCGGTGGTGCCCATCATTTGATTAGCGTCTCTGCTAGTACTGCTACCTTTGCTTCTTTTCTTTTTTCTTATCAAAACCTTTGCTTATTGATAGTCTTCTTCCCTTAACATACAGGTAATACAATAGCAAATATTTTTTGTACACCTTTTTGTGTATTGTATCCGTATTCAGGTTACTTATGTTTGACTTCTTTTTTTTAAATTATATAGAGTATATATTATGTATATCATTAAATATAAATTGAGTATATATTAGGTAATAAATTAAAGAAAATATCAATTCTTAATTAGTTATATATATTTAACTTAAATTATTGTATCAAGTTATTAGGTATATATTGATTTTAAGTATGTTGTTAATTTAAATTGATTGCATATATATATATATATATATATATATATATATATATATATATATATGTGTGTGTGTGTGTGGGGTTTTGATTAGGTATAAATTGATCTATGATGGTATATTTTTACAAAATTAATATTTACATTCTTCTTAATGTCTTAATTAACATGATATAATATGTAATTATAAAATTATTTTAATTTGAATGATTATATATTGAATTAATAAGTGTTAGGAATTTTTTAAACTAAGTGTTCAGAAAAAAATTATTTATTTAAATGTCGAATTAAGTGTTCGAAATTTTTTTTCTTGCAGTGCAATTCAGAAAAAAATCAGCCCCTCTGAAATTGTGTCCTGATTCGACCACTACTAAAAATCTAACTAAAAGCGAAACCCTCGTGTCTCCCTAATTGTTGTTTGGTTACACCGAAATTGAATAACCAAAAATAAACACCAAACCATCCATTATCCATTCTTCACCATCATGTACCCTTCCTCCACACTGTTCCGCATTCTTTCGTCCAGTGGAGAATTAAAAAAAAGAAAGAAAATAAAGTTATAATTGTTTTGAATTTTATTCTGCATCTATTCTGTTTTTGGGATTTTGAGCACTGGAATTGTTGGGTTTTCTCCTCATATGGAAAAATAGTTGATGAATGGTTGGTTATTCAAGAGTCTTTGGTTCATGAATCGGTAACTCAACGGATGGTTCATGAATTGAGAATCCCAAGAGTTAAGTTCATGAATTGAAAAACTCTATAATTGCAATTGAACTCTGATAACCAAAGGAGAGTTAGGGAATTAAGGCAAATTTTTTCAAACGTCGATTTTGGTATAAGATTTCTTCACTCTGAGTCGAGTGATCCTGCCTGACGTAATTCCTAACATATGTAATCCGTTTGACCCATTTAAATAATAAGATTAATTTAATTTTTTTTGTGAGGGTAGTCAACATATTTGGTGAACCATGTTAAAATTCGTATTTTCATTTTCTTACTTTCTTTTCTATTATCTTCATTCCGGGCAAGGGGATTTACATCCCTAACATATAAACCTAATCTAACTCATTCGTTAATAGGGTTAGGGTTAATCTCCCCAAAAAGAGGCAAAGAAAATGTTCTGTCAAATGGCTGCACTTGCACGGGCTCTAATCCGATAGCGAGTGAAAAACGATGCACCTAGTCGAGTTCATTCAATCGTTAGTACGATTAATCACCCAAAAGAAAGGCAAAGAAAATGTTTGCTTTATGATTCACCCTTGCTGAACGAATAATGTGATTTTTATGCAAATATACCTTATTCGCATGTTCTATGCACGCACATGCACGCAAACTTCACACCCAGTGCCTATTTGTTAAATTATCATTACAAAATTTTAATTTATTTTAGAGTAAATTAATAATATTAATTCCGAAATTTCTTGTTTAATCTTTTTAGTGCATTTTTTTAAAAATTGTGTTTTCTTCAACTTTTTCTTTTTTGAATTTGAGTTGTGATGAGAGAATTTATTTCCCAACAAGTACTCAACAACAACACTCCATCTCATTGATGAGAGAATTAGGTCAGACGTAAGTGATCGATCAACATCTCATGCCATTACAATTGTACACAAAGCATTCAAGGGTTTGGCCGGTAGTTTCTTTTTTTAGATACGGAAAACCAAAAAAGGTTTGTCCAATCAAGGAAAACAAATGATTCAGGGGGCTATGGAACAATGAATGGATCAAGATGTAGGGGTTCATATCCTGCCGTTTATGACAAGAGAGCTGGTACCTTCGCATCCCTCCTTTGCATATCATGTTGGTTCCTCGGTAGCTCCATTTCGTATCGATTGGGGTTTTCTTTCAGATGGAAGGTTGTTGTGCTGGATAATGTTTCTTCTTGGTGTGGACAATTCATCGGCCATGGGTTCTTTGAGAAACGAGCACCTGCTTCCTTCTCTAACCCGATGCAAGTCTTGATGTTGGCACCAATGCCTTATTTTTCGTAGCACTTGATGTTGGCACCAATGCCTCATTTTTCGTAGCACTTGATCTATGCTTCCCCATCATGATCTACAAAAAATGACACGGTATTACCGCATTCCTTCGTTAGAACTGGACGATTAATCACCCAAAAGCAAGGCAAGGAAAATGCCCCGTCAAACGTTTGCTGTTGCGTTCATCCCACGTGCTCACGTGCATTTTAGGTTGTTTATTACCCTTGAAAAGAAGAAGAAAATATTATTGAAAAAATACATATCCGTGAATATATAGAGCATGTTTGGTGCAAGTATAGGCTTCACAGTGATACACGGCACAATCATGCATTGTGTTTGTTTTCAACCGTTAAAAGTCGTTAAATATGGATTTATGGATATTCTCAGTTGCACTCTCTTCAATAATTTTTTTATGTCTCTGTGTGGATGTGCAAATAATATTATAATAAGATTTGTACTTGTTGTCATAGAAGCTCAGCGATCTTCATCTTTTCAATTAAAACATCGTGGGCGCAACGTAGATGAAGGGTCGCCATCAGCGTCTGCAGCGTCTGCGCCTCAAGGTTCAATCTCCTATTTCTAAATCTACTTAAATAAGACATATAATGAGAATGCATCATGTTAAGTCATTTGCATGTAACTAGGATTCATCACTTCATGCATTTGACTTTTCTCGTTGAACTAATCTGATTAGCATTGTCAACCAAATATCTTGCGATGTATGATTCAATATGATTTTAGTTCCTTTTCATATCAAATTTTCTCAATTTGCTTCATAATAGTAGCCTAGGAGAGACCACCAAACATTGGAATGTGATTTAAGCTAAGCTCACTAAACCTGAAAGAGTTGCAAGTATTTGAACCTTTTCTCTTCTCCCCCCTTTTCATGATCACATTGTAATAGAATATGAAACCATATAAGCACCATACCACTACTTATTTGATCCTACGCACCACTGCTGCACATTTTATGCACGAATATATGAACAATTATATGTATATAATTTGGAAAATGAGTTTCTGTACATTGAATTGTTCTTTTAAGCGATTGCGATTTGGACGCCTTGCACAGAAAGGCACGTTTTAAGGTTGACAAATTAGGAAGATCATTTTGGATATTTTGATTACTAAAACAGCAAGGCACGTTTTAAGGTTGAGAAATAAAAGATTGGGAAATGCACTTCTACAAATTAGAGATATCGTAACACTTTCATTACAACACTTATTTAAAATGTTACAATAGCTTATAAAGTGTTACTTAAACTTTTGAAAATGGTTACAAAAGTGTTACCTAAGTTGAACCGTACTTTGAGAATACAATGTAATTACAAACGTGTTACTTTAGGTGTTATTGTAACACTTTGAACCTAAAGTAACACTTTTACATGTAGATGTTACATTATGCGAAGATCATTATGCGATGTTATATTGCACTTTTGGGAAGATCATTATACGATGTTACATTAGATCTAATGTAACACTTTTTAAACTAAATTTAGGTAACACGTTTGTAAAATTTTTCAAAAGAAGTAACACTTTATAAGCTATTGTAACATTTTGAATAAGTGTTATAATGAAACGGTTACATTAAGTTTAGTTTGCGGTATTTATGAAAGATTGGAGGGGTCAACAGCTTACTAGGGTTTGTGGTTAATGGTCCGCAGTTGAGGTCAATGTCTGTTGAAATTGTAGGAACAAAATGGTGAAAATGATTTTCACGTTGAAGGTTTTTGGTATTTAATGTGCCTTTAAGCACACAGGGGCATGGACTGAAAGACGGATCCAAACCGTACGTTGAATAATAATAAAATTATATTTTTAAATCCAATAAATAAATTTGATTATATAAATTACGTCTTTTGTATTTTATCAAAACATGTATATTGCCATATATTAAAATATAAATTTATTACAGTTTCAGTTTGTGAAAAGAAAAAGAAAAACACTACTTTTTCCATCCCACAATAAACTTCTCACTTTTTATTTTAATCCATTCCACTAATAACTTTCTAAAGTAATTTTTCATATATAGCCAAATACTCTATCAAGTTTACGCTCATTAAACCCCAAAAATTACTATTAATTGCTACTTTTTAACACTATTCACGACACACTCATACAAAAAATTACAAAAGCTTATTTATTACATCAAAAGATGTTGCCACGTCAGATTGCATAAAATATTAATTCAAATGAAATTATGAACTGAGATGAAGAGAATATTTACCAGTTCGCATAAATAAATGGAGAAATGCTTAAACGTGCATGTGCACCGGAGGTGTGTGTTTAGGTCAATTGATCAAAGGGAGCTGGATAATATTATCCCAAAGTTTCTTCAACTTTCCTGATCTCTCTCTCTCTTCAAAGATTATTACAGAGTTTCCAAAATCTTCCCGAACAAGAAAGTTTCCTGATACCGACTTTGCACATTACGTGCACTTATCATAAGTGCCATTTACGTACACCATTCATGCAGATTCTATATACGCTCTCGCACATTGATCATTTTTTGTTTAAACGATTGCGATTCGGATGCATTGTAAGCATAGGTTTCATTTACTATAATGTTTTTCTTGGGAAGACCATAACATCCATTACAGAGCTTTCAGAGGAGATACTCTCTTTGAATGACACAGAAGTTTCACATTCAAGGACATATTAAATGATAACAAATCACGAATGTTATAACCAAAGATAATTATTTTCGGAAACAGAAACCTGTAGATGAATCAGCTACAGAGAGATAAATCACAGATTACAACAAGGTAAAACTCGCCTACTTCATATGCAGCAAATGAATTCCTCCCCACTTGATTGCTAAGATGCTCCGAACTGGTTTAAGCGATAAACCGACTTTCATACGTTCTTCCTAGGCCTCCCTTTCTTCTTTTCTCCGTTCCACAATTTTACACAATCCCTAATACTCCCTCTTTACTAAGCTGCAATTTTACTATTTGACAAGTCAACACTGTCAAACTTTGACCACGTATTTGAATAGATATATAAACAGTAATATTATCATATGTGATACTGTTGGATTCGTCGTAACAAATAGTTTCTGAATACTAACTTTTTATTTGTTGTTATTGTATGTAGTTAAACATATTAGCGGTCAAACATGTTTTTTGAAAACTATAAAAAACATGATTGTTATTGTTCTAGAATCTTGCACTAGAATCTTGATTGTATTTAGCACTAGAATCTTGATTGTTATTGTTCTTGAGATAGATTGACCTTGCTGGTTGTATATTTCTGTTAATAAACTTTGTATTTAAAGCACTCTGAAAGAAGTTGGTATGATGTTTCAAAAAATTGAATGAAATTGGTCAAAATGATATTTGGGATGACGAAAAAGGATGAGCTAAATTAACATACAACCTAGTAAATGAGGTTTTGAGCCAGAGTAGAGCAGTCTCTACATCAATCTTTATTCTGAGAGAACTTGGCAATACTTGATTATTTGTGTGAAAGTGATGAAGACGCTAGGTTATGAACCACCAAGCTTAAATTTGCCTACCATTTACATCAACCCCTAGTGAAACACTTTGAGTCTTGGCCTTTTCTTCGATATGAGTTACTACATAATTATGCCAAAACCTATTGTTTTTCCTCTCTTGTCCCATGTATGCATGCTCTTGAGATATGATGAATAAATTGTTCACAATTGATGAGGTGTGCATTACTATTGTTCTTGAAGTTATTGAGATGGTATCTTTAATTTTTGGGTTGATACTCTATGCTTTATATATTAGCAAGGATGAGAAAAAATGGGGTGAATATGAAAATTCTGGTGCTGGAAAATATAATTTTTTTTAAAAAAAAAGGTGTTGTTTACCCAGAAAAAAAAATTGAAAATGAAAATGAAAAAAATGAAAAAGCAAAAATTCCAGAAAAAAATCCAAAAAAATCATAACTAAATTTTGGATGTTTGATAGTCAAAATATTGCAATATTTATATTTTATGATGAAGGGAAGTATTGTTTTGATGATATGAACGAAGCGGGCAGATTTGAGATTGTGCATGTGTTTATATTTGATGATGATTAAGCCTAGGACCCCTAGGATCTATCCGTTCGCATGGTCCCTAGTCCCGTTACAACCTTAATAAAGACATTTTGATTTGCATAAATTTTTAAAATATTTTCAGGTGGATATTACATAAGAGTGACTGTCCTTTATCTTTGTGTGTGATTGAGTGAAATCGTGAGAAATATTAATAGTTCATCCGATTTTGACTAAGTTAATTGCTGAATTTATTTAATTTGAGAGAATTGTATTGAGTTATTGAAGGGGACCAAAAAATATGAGTTCGTTGATATGATATATACTTTCGGCAGTGAAAGATATATCGATATGGATCAAGACAATAAAATTTTAGGAGCTGAATATTTTGTGTGTGAAGTGATGTTTAGAGTCAGTTGTGTCTTATTGTCTTGAGTCATTATATTTTACTTTTAGATTTTTATTTGGGGTCATAAGTTAGAGTCTTTGAAGGGAGATTGGTTGTTTTAAATAAACTTGGTTGAATTCTCATTTCATATTTGAGGGCAAGCATGACTCAAGTATGAGGTTATTCAATTTGGTGAACGTCGTTTCACTCACCAAAATAATCTGCAAACTCTAAAAATGAGATTAGCATAATAGTAAGCTAAATCGATCCCACGAGGAATATAACAATAACTATAGTAAAAATACCTACTAATATAACACTTTTGGTGTAGCCACCACGCCTTAATTTTAAATTTTAAATTTTTCTACAACTAAATATGCAACCAACAAATATCAAAATGAATTAAAATGCAAACTAGCAAATATAAAATAAATCTAAAAAATATATGATGAATGCAATTGGTTCGGAATAACTCACATTAATTAAACATCGATCATAGGTGCAAAGATAAATCAATTTATATGCATCTATCAGTTATAGTACGACAAGTATTTGCTTAAACCCTCCCAATTCTTTCTTACCTTGTCCACAATTAACCAATTATAATTAACCAATGACACTTAACCAATTGTTTCTCTTACCAAAATGCCCCTGGAAACTGGACCGCCGCCCCCCCACAAGGTACATCTCGCACCTATGGGCCGCTATAACTATCCAAGAAGACACTCGAAACTGGAAGGATAGAACCAGATACACACCCCGATAGCATTAAAAATGAAAAGAATCTGATCTACCAATTACCCAAGTATTCACAAATAGTAACGCACACTTAATTATTCCACATCTTGTTGTTACAGTCTTAACTAGTTATCTGTATAACTTCCACAAGAACTCGCTACCTACTAACCACTTCCAACGATTACGTATTGGTAGAATTAGATAGCAATATCTCAATAATATTCAAGTTGATTAGGGTTAAACATATCAAAAATAAATTAAACCAAGAACACATAAGAATCAATTATAAAAAAAAATAAATTTCATACTAATATTTATTATTCCATATCGACATATAAATTACCTACTCTTGATAATTAAACTGATCAAATATATAATATAAGCACAAAACATAAGTACTAATATAAGCACAAAACATAATTACTAATATAATATAATAACTAACGAAATTTGACTCAAATGTTAACAAACCCAAATCGGTGCCCTGTATCAAATTAACATACCCTGCGCACAAGTTTCAAGAAAGAATTATGCACAAATATGCATAAACTCAAGTCAAACCTGCGGCTGCTACCTACGAATTAATCAGAACGAGACTAAACCGTGAATGTTCACAATAAAAGGCTCGTCGCCCCTGACGTGTGAGCGCTTTTATATGTCTTCAAATCCTTATTTTCTAATCTTTTATAGGAATTGAAAAGTAAATAAAATTTTATGGAAATTAAAATTATTAATATGTCTAATCAAATAATAATAAGAAAAATAAATATTTTTTTTCTTAAAATTATACAATTTACAAATGTCAAAATTAAGAAACAATATTGTCTCCATTAATTCTTTAATTTTTCACTTTCTTCTTTATTGCTTGCTTCCTTTCTTCTTGTCTTCAAATGCTAGAATAATGAAATTTCATTATCCATTGAAACAAACTACCTCAATAAAAATCACGTGGGAAAAAAAGTGTAGTGTTAAGTTTCCATTTAAACTCCAAAATTGTTAAGGAATATAAATATTACTTGTAATTGTAATTAGAGTATATTTCCTCTTCCTAGCTTGAATAGGTATTCTGAACTACTATATAATGTACCCTGAGGTTACAAATACAGACACACATTTATTACCCTTATTTTTTACATGGTATCAGAGCCTAAAATCCTGAAACCTAAGACCTTAAAATTCCGTTCAAAATTTTTCACCGTCATCCGTGCGTGACCTCCACGCGTCGGCGATCTGAATTGGCTTTCTGCTGCTATTAAAAAAATATTCTTCCTCTTCAGCCTGCCGCCGGCCCTGTTCAGCCCGCCTCCGGCCCTATCCTGCCTCTTCGCCAAGTCTCAGCTCAGATGCTCCCCGATCTAGTTTTGCTTAGACCGGCGATACTTTGCTCAACTTCGTTCAAGTTTTCACTGCCGACATCAGTTCCCAGATTCGACTCCTCCAGCTTCTGCTGCCGCCGGTGCTCCAGCTCTGTCATCCCTGCGTTCCAGAATCTACCGCCTAACTCCCTCCAGGTTTTGCCTTCCAGAAGTGCATGGCTACACACGCGTCTTGACAGAAACGAGCCTCCCCCTTCCTGGAGCGCATGGTTTTCACACGCGGTACTGAGCTGCGTCATCCACTCATCTAGAGCGTAGCTGCATGCTCCCTATCTCCTTGTTGTGGTTCATTCACCGTTTGGTTGCCCTCTTTTCTGCAGAATATTTTTCTTTATTTTATTTATTACAGAAAAAATAAATTGTGCTATGCCTCTTTTTGCCGGTGCAGTAACGTAGCCGCAGGGGTTTGTGGCGGTAGCCTCCTCTGGCACCCCTACTTGATCTGATTTTGGCCCTGCTCTGCCTGACAACCAATGGAGTACAACCATACATTTATTCAATCAATTTAATTCTTTATCTGACCATGGGTCAGGTAAGTCTACTTTACCCTGGATTCTTGATTTGGGAGCCTCATAGCACATGACTGGTGACAATGGTTCTCTTACTGATATTACTACTGCTACCAATTCTATGAATGTTATGCTGCCTGATGGATCTGTGTCGTCTGCTACACAATATGGTTCTATTTTCTTTGGTCATGTCACCCTTACTCATGTGCTCTACATACCTACTCTGCGATGCCATTTATTATCAAGCTCTATATTGTTATATGCCTTAAAATTTCTAGCTTTGTTTACTGAAAATTATTGCATTTTACAGAAAATCAGTACGAGAACTGTGATTGGCGTGGGTGAACAGCAGGGGGGTTTATTGGCTTCGTCTGTTGGATACTCGTGTTCGTCCTCATATCCTGTAGTCTATTCCGACAGTTGCCTCATATAGAGAGATTGAGAGGTATAATAGACTAAATATAAATTTCTTTGACATTGACATATCTAATATATTTATTTATATATTTACATTCATGAAAATAATTCTATGTACACTGAATTTTTGAAGATTCGGAAAATGTTTGCTTCATGCACGTACATGCACGATATGAGGCAACCAATACATGCACGCATACTTTAATACAAACTCGCCGCTTCTTTTTCTAACTTCTGCATAGTCTTCATGATTTTTCTTAGGGGACTTATTAATTTGAAGCTCTTTCTGGTGGTTATAAAGCTCATCTTCCCTTGCCTCAAGAAATTTCTCCTTCGAATTAAGCTTTTCTTCAACTTTTTTTTTGGATGTGAGTGTGTGCTGCAATCGCTCAAACATTTTTCCTTTACACTAAGCTCATCCTTTGTCTTCAAAACTATTTCCTTTAGTTTTTCCATCTTGAGCAGTAAATTCCTCTTTCATTTTGCAGAAGTATTACTTCTCTCTGCTCCATCACTACGAGCAAATTTACTTTCTGAAAGCTGAAGTCTGGTATCCTAACAAATAAGTGTTTGATATGGTGCAGAGAGAAGCAATACTTCCGGAACATGAAAGAAGAATTTGTTGTAGAAGATGGAAGGTATGGTACAAATTTCTCCAATTAAGTTTACCCTCAAAAACTTTATTTACCAAGTTCTATCATTCATTTACAGTCTTTACTTATTATTTACGATTATATATTAATGAAATTTTGTGTGCAAATCTAGTAGACAGTGCATGACATTTCGCTAGAGGATATATTTAGGGAAGTTCAAAAGAAGGGCTCTGAAAAGAACAAGTATTTCTTCATGATTCACCACATGTATAGTGATGTATTGAATGAAAAGGTCCATGGATATATATATACATATATATATAGTAATTAGGTTGATTCTGCTGATTCGCACGTCCCTTTCACATTCATAACACTAAGCAAAAGGTAACAAAAAGATACTAAGTTTTGTTCCTGAATTCTCATAAGTCTAGTGAGTTTTAGGAACTTTATACATGTCTGCATTGATCTCAGAAAATCACAGACCTGGAAACAGAGTCCGCAAATTCAAAAAACCAATAAAAAGTGAATTAAACATTAATTGTGAATGGAAAAGAAATCACTAAGACGTGGTTTTTAATCAAGCAACATGGAGAATCCTCTGAACATGCTCAGAATCCCTCTGTCTATCTGAACTGTACCAAAATTGCACTTAAAATGCACATTGATTTAGTAAAAGCACAATAGTTTCCCTCAAATAAACAACATAAATAATGAATATCAAATTGATTGCAAACTAATAAAGTTGTTTTTTAATCCAATATATACATGTATAAATTTGATTACATATAGGAAACCATCCATATGAAACAGAGAACGATTTACAGCATTTCAAAAGGAATTTTGCACATTGGGTTGCAACCAAAAAATCTATCAAATAATACAAGAAGATAAAGATGATGATAGAACTACGAGAATCTCGAAGAAGATTAAAAATCCATATAGAAACTTACTTTATTTAGGTTCTATATATACTGAAATCTTTTGCTGACGGTGAAGACAACGGCAACTCATAATACTTTTATAAGCCAAAGGATCGGTCGTGTCAAATTGTCAAAGATAATCAAAATAAATTATTGAAAGAATATCTTTTTTATTTATTAAATTTAAAACCATTAGATTGATCTAGGTTGTGAATTCACATATCTATTATTAAAGTTATTAAAATATAACACTACAAATTAGAAGATTTTGTGATTATTTGAAAAACTACACTTGAATTACGTAGGTATATCGACTTCAACTTTTACTGTTCAGGTGATCATCCAAATTTGACCTGACTCAACACAGTGACCAACATAAACCCTAGAAAATCACATGAACCCAAAAAAGAAAACAAAAATCGAAAAAACAACAACAAAATATGCATAAAAACTCTGGACAAGGACATTACTTTCAAAGATAAACACGAAAGGAAGGTTTCATTGTGTTAGGCCACTGGAACCGAAGCTATAACTGGAAATTCACCGGAAATTTCACTGGAGAATGAAGCAAATCTTCCTTGGGTCACTGCGTTCTTCCCTGTGCAAGAAACATGGAAGAAAATGGAGAAAATGAGCAGTTGAATTGAAGGAAAATGGAAGAGAAATTGAGAGGAGAGAGAAAAAAGAGGAGGTTGCACACTGGAGAAGAATGAGAGGAGAGAGAATGCGTGGAAAAAAATGGTAGAAGAAGAGGAAATAGTGATATTTATACCTTGACTTAAATGTAAATTAATGAAAGTACACATCCAACCTCTGAACTTTTAAAATATCAATTTGAAATTCCATGCTACATTCTTAACAGTTTGAATCCATGTTCTCGTTGCGAGATAATGTCTTATTTATTACCCTTGAAAGAAGAAGAAAAGATTATTGAAAAGATATATATATACACACATATATATATATATATACGTATATATATACATGTATATATATACGTATATATACGTATATATAAATAGGGTGTTGCTATATCCCGCCCTGTATTTTACTATCCTCGCCCTAATACGTATAAATACACGTATTTTGAATTAAAAAAAATAATTTTGAATTTTAAAAAAACAGAAAAAAGAAAAAAAAAGAAAAAAAATATAAAAAATACTATAAATACCCCCCTCCCCTCTCTCCATTTCCCTCTCTCCTTCCCTCTCCCCTTCCCTCTCCCCTTCCCTCTCCCCCTGCCCTCTCCCCCTTCCCTCTCCCCCTTGCCTCTCCATTTCCGACCGCCGCCCGCCGCCCGGCGCCGCCGTCCGCCGCCGCCCGCCGCCGCCGGAATCCCGCCGGAATCCCGCCGGAAAATGTAAGTTTTTGAGAAATTTTTTTTTTTCGTGGGAATCGTTGCCCGATCTATTCGAATTTTGTTGAACTTGTCGGAATTGTTAGAATTTTGTTGAGCTTGTCGGAATTGTTAGGATTTTAGTTATGTGACATAATAGAAGTTATTGAGAAACGATTTTTTAGAAATTGTGCTTCTTTGGAAATTGTTTAGCTATGTGACATATGTGGAATTAATGACATAATGACATAATTGGACGTGATGACATAATTGGAAGCTTATTGTGTTTTTTAGTAATTATTTAGTTTAAATTTGGCCATAATATTTTAGAAATTGTATTTTTTAGAAGTTGGGTTTTTTAGAAATTATGTAGTTATGTGACATAATAGAAATTACTTAGGAATTATTTGTTTAGAATTTGTGTTGTTCTGGAAATTATGTAGGTATGTGACATAGTTGGAATTAAAACGAAGAAATTGTGTTCTGTATAAATTACTTAGTTTAAATTTGGACATAATATTTTAGAAATTGTATTTTTTTAGAAATTGGGTTATTTAGAAATTATTTAGTTATGTGACATAATAGAAATTATGTAGAAATTATTTTTTAGAATTTGTGTTGTTTTGGAAATTATTAAGTTATGTGACATAATGGGAATTAAAACGAAGAAATTGTGTTTTGTAGAAATTACTTAGTTTGAATTTGGACATAATATTTTAGAAATTGTATTTTTTAGATATTGGGTTATGTAGAAATTATTTAGTTATGTGGCATAATTGAAATTAAAACGAAGAAATTGTGTTTTGTAGAAATTACTTAGTTTAAATTTGGACATAATGTTTTAGAAATTGTATTTTTTAGAAGTTGGTTTATTTAGAAATTATTTAGTTATGTGACGTAATAGAAATTTCTCAGAAGTAATTCTTTAGGAATTGTGTTTTTTGGAAATTATTTAGTTATGTGACATAATAGAATATAGTTCTATTTAAACAAACTTTAGTAATCCGATGTAAACAATTGTGTAGTAAACTGTTACGATATGTTTTAACTATTGTTTCCTTGAATGTTAATAATAGTGTGATGTGGCTAGAAAATAAGATTATTTAGTAATGTAATCGCCAATTTGTAACAAAAAAAAATGTTCCAGCTGGTTGCATGATTGTACGATTATAAATTTGCTGTTTGTGGAGGGGTTTTTTTATGTTACATCCACTTTTTCCTATGCATTATATAATATGTAGTCTCCATAAGGAAAC
Organism: Rubia yunnanensis; assembly: GCA_037428765.1. Classification (NCBI taxonomy): domain Eukaryota; kingdom Viridiplantae; phylum Streptophyta; class Magnoliopsida; order Gentianales; family Rubiaceae; genus Rubia; species Rubia yunnanensis. The sequence goes on along the minus strand of CM075071.1, from coordinate 69,200,889 downwards.
TGAAATGATGCACTGTTCGAAAATATTAGTTCACACGTTGTTGAAATGTATGTTAATTTATCTTATCATATCAGTTTGATTCACTTGTTGTTATACTAATTACGTATCTTGTGTCGTAGATGAGCACTGCTGGTCAACCTGACGGTCATGGTCGTTCCATACGACGAAGAGGTGTTAGTGCCTCGGCGAGACAGGCTAGAGGCCGCGTGGTCGAGGATGAATCGTCGCCTCGCCCGCGGGAGTGTGATGTAGGAGCGGAGCAGCCTTCTCCACCGAGCGTTCGTGCATTCGATCCCATGCCAACATGGGACGGTCCGGAGATTAACATTATCGCGTCTGGTGGAATCCGTCGTGATAGTGATTGGCAGATGAATTATGACCTGCCGGCAGATGTCCCCCCGATGGGCCAACCTGGTTCGAGTGTTCCATTGGATGCCGGGATCGAACGTTATGCTGCAGCTGGAGCCAGGCACACCGTGAGGAACAGAGCTGGTCAATTCGCACAGTCTTCTGGTGGATCGTGCAATGCCGGTGAGCCTAGCACCGGAATGGCACCGAGGAATAGGAGGAAGCGACCCGCCGATGAGACGTGGCTAGTGCGGGGACCGATGGCTGGTGGCCCGCAGGATGACCTCGTCATACCAAGCTTCGGAGGACACGTCGCGCTTGACGTTTGGAATGGTATAGAGCGAGGTGTGTTGAGATGCCATGCTCGGTCGCCGCTATGCAAGCAGCTAGTCGCCACGCTCCCCGAACTGAGCGATGTTGCACAGGCCCGGATACATGCGACCGGGTTGGCCCACCTGCCTGCGATTATGTTCCAGTTCCTTGACATGGCACTGATATCCGCTTTTGTCGAGAGGTGGCAGCCGGACACGAACACGTTTCACATGCCTTTCGGGGAGATGACCATCTTGATGCATGACGTTGAGATGATTCTTGGCATTCCCATCGATGGTGGCGCTGTTGCGAGTACCGTTACGGCGGAGACTATTGAGGAAGCGTGCGCTGAACTGTTTGGGAAAGACGTGGAGTCCTTTGTCGCGGAAGACTGGAACGGGGGTAACATAGATGCCCAATCGTTGATGGCGAGGTGTGTAGCGGCGGGGCAGAGCCAGAACTTCCAATTTATGTGCTACATGCTGACCCTGTTTTCATCCACGCTTTTTGTGGATAAAACTGGGAATAAGGTTAGAGCCAACCTTCTACCCCTGCTTGATTCGCAGTTGTCGTGGGGCTCGGCGACGTTGGCCAGTTTGTATCTGTAGTTGGGAATTGCGTCCCGGTCCCAGGCGCGCGGCGTATGCGGATGTTGCACGCTGCTTCAAGCATGGATATACGAGTACTTTCCGATGTTTCGGCCGGGACCGAGTACGTTGCCAGCTCTTCCGGGTCGCGCCAGTCGGTGGCACACAGGGGATAGATCGGGGAGGGGTATGGCGAGGCTCGGAGCCATCAGGCGACAGTTGGATGCCTTACAGGCCGACTAGGTATGAATTCCATGCTTTTACTCTTATTCTGACAGTAGTAGATAGATCGGATTCCGTAGAAACGTGACATGTCTGTGGAACTTTTTTGCAGGTGGATTGGTTGCCGTATGGAGTGGACGTGGTTAGGGCTGCGAGGGGGAGGACTCACTACCGCGGCGTGATTCGATACCTCGACGCAATGGAGGCGTACATGCCAGATCGCGTTGTGCGCCAGTTCGGTCTCGTACAGGGTATACCGCGGGGTCTTGCAATTACGCCCGAGCCTTGTTCCCGCCCGGCTGATCCAGCCGGCTATTCAGTGACCTACCCAGGGAGGCTGCAGTTGACCCTGTGGGAGATGGCACACACTTGGCACGACGGTCAGCTTGCGGCGTTCCCGATAGCCACGAGCCAATCAGAGTGTACCATGGATTACGAGGGCTGGTACGCGACCCATTCGCACCCATTGATCGCAAATCCTGAACATGCTGCCGCGAGTGGACCGGACAGGATACATCATCAGTTATCGGTAAGTTTTCCCGTACTGTTTGCTTCGAGTATTTATATTACATTTTACTGTTTCGTTATTGTAAACTCTGTTTCCTGTGCAACAGATGCTGAGTGACATGATGGGCGACCTGGATCCGTTTGACTCGGCGACCGTTGGTGGACTCGCCGCCGACCCCCGCGTGAGGTAGTTGATGACGACTTGGGTCAGTCGTCGCGATGAGTACCGCAGGCTCGGTTATGGCCCCATTCCTTAGTCGGACGTTTGCTTATGTATGAACCCACAGTTTTGCCATAGTTTGCTCATTTATGTAATCGGTAACTGTTTGTGCATATCAAATACAAAAGTCATCGATTTTTGCAACAGTAATGCTATCAAAATAATTACTCCATGCTTCGATAGTAACTGTACCGGTTGCGTGCATGCCAAAATGTTTATGGCGATTTACAACAGTTAATTACTCTCAGAGTATGCTCTTCTCCAAGCCCGTAGCCTCCTACGAAAGGGTAACTCCCAACCTACGACATCAGCCTTCCTCAACGTGGTCCACATATTAACCACGGGGGGCATGGGACAGTTTTCCTTCACGTGTACCCGGACGAAATGGCTTGCACTGCGAACGTATACAATGTGTAGCTCCTTACTTGTTCCATCCTCGCCCCCGCCTGCCCTCAGTGGAAGGACTGTACAGCAATGGTCCGCCGACCCATTCTCTAAAATGTAATATAGAACTACAACCGCGTTGTAGTAGGTGGCCACAGGAAACATGTCTGCAATGACCGTAAACCAATGCTCCAGACCACATGGACCGCTGGTGTGGTGTATACGGGCTCTGGCGTGTTCAACGTCATTCCGCGAACCGTATATGGGAACATAGTCAGGCCAATGAGTTGATATCTCGTTAAATACCGCCCGACGCGCTGTAGACCATTCACTTTCACCGTCTACGTGGAACACATCAGCAACGCATCTGAAGCCACAGATTCCATCACTCGCGACATCGTTCCAGCCTTCGATGTAGCGCCGGACAATGTGAGGGACACTTTCGAGGAACGGGAATGTCGCTGCAGGAGAACACATTAAGATAAATATCTTGCGCAGGAGGCGTTCATTAGGAAGAATGGTGCTTGTACTCACCGTGCCGGCGACCGCTCCCTGAACCGCACCCCGGGGACCGTGAACTACTCCCGTATCGCCTGTTCACGTGCTCGTGGTAGCTCGGTGAACGTCGGGTTGATCTTGATCGGGGACCTGCTCGCTTGGTCTCCTACGTGCACTGGTGCAATTGTCCGGCTCGCCAATGCCGCTCTCCTCCGGACGCAACTGCGCATCTATGTAGGATGAAACTCGTCGGCGGACCGAAGGGTCGCTGCGTGCCAGCTCCTCCAACAGAGTGTTGAACCGCGACTGATCTTGTTCGGCCCTCGCAATGTTGTCCGTGCTCCACACGTGATCACCCAATGCCAGACTCTTGAACAGTGGATGAATGTCGTCCAAGTACAAGGGGATTCCTTCAGCAACTGCCCCTGCCATGATGCATGCACACGGTATTCCGTGTGTCGAGCGCAGCACACATCCACAGTAAGCATATACCTGTGCTCCGAGTGCATCAATCCTCCCGGACTCGACCGTCAATTTATCCAGACAGTATTTGGACACATTGTTGATCAAGTTGCTGAAAAGGGCCCTACGGTGCAATCTTCCAACGACAGTTCTTGATTTCTCCAGGCCGGTCTTGATCATAGTAATCTGCTGGGCTATCTGCAGGTCGACACGCCTCCATACCGTGTCCAGCGAACCAGTCGACGTATGTAACCACCCTTTCAATGACGAGTGTGCACTTTCGACCCTGCATGTAGTTGTGTTCCCGAAATGCAGAAATCTGTTCGTCCATGCCCTCACAAATTTCTCCTTATGGGGGGTGAGCCACGTCGTCTCAACGTAACTAACAACAGCCTCGCTCCAAGACCATCCAGTCCTCATATCCTCCAAGGCGGTTTCGTAAAGAGGAACGGTGGACGCATTGCAAACTCGGAACCATGCACCATTCTTGAACGCTGCCCCATTCCTCTTATTCCCTGTCAGCACAGTAACACGTGCCTCCACATCCTTGTTAATATGCCAGGTGCAGAGCAAATGGTTCGATTCCGGAAACACAGCCCGAAGTGGCCTAATCAGTCCCATCTCCCGATCGGTGACCACAACCTCAGGGAACGGTCCATCCACAAGCAAGTTCTTCAGCGCGTTCAGCACCCACTCATAGGTATCTGCCGTTTCGTCAACGACAATTGCATAGGCAATCAGGAAGTTTGTGTTGCAAGGGGACATCCCAACCATCTCAATGAATGGCATGCCGTAGCGATTGGTCTTGTACGTTGAGTCGATGGCCACCACCCACGGAAACGTGCGAAATGCCACAACAGCATCGGGATTGGCCATGAATAAATGAGTCAAAGTACCATCACCTGCTGAGCGGTGACTAGTGATATACCCTTTCGCGGTGGCCAAATGCAAACAATTCTCCGCTGTGTTGCGCCCGCCTCGCCTTTCTGTTGCATATGCTGACCTCTCATTGTACACCTGCCTAATGTTCTGATGCAGGTCCGGAAACGAATTACTGAGGCTGGCATTGATATGCCTTGGGGCAGTTTCTGAATCTGTCAAGTCTCTGATCATTTGCTTCGCGTCCGCATGGAGCTTGCTGCTCTGTCTATGACCCTCGGGGTACACTGAGAAAGAGTGGTTGTGCATCCCTCGTCTGGGATCCTTGCACGGCACTACATTCCAACCATTCCCCGTGATGCTCTGTTTCAAGACAATCGCGAACGGGCAGCCACAACTGCTGGTCGAGCTGCTACTCCGTCGGACTACATCAGATTCGCTCGTATCTACATCCTTATCCTTTCGGCCCCGATTGCAAATGCAATATAACCTCAGGGGACCATTCCTATTCTGTTTGTAGGACCCCGTCACAAGTTCAAATCCCACCTGCAGAGCAATCCGTTGCAGGTAGGAGTAAGCCTCGGCAACGTCTGGGAACACAGCTGAGGTGGCAAATGGAGAGTATCCGTTCCGCCCTGCAGCAGCTTCACATGACTGATTGTCATCCTTAAACAGCAATAAACATCAAGTAATTAGTTACACTCAACTGCTATACCAATTACAATATCAAAATTAACGTAAAAAAATGTAAATTAACGTTACAATAATTAACAAAATAACAAAATTAACAAAACAACAACATTAACGTCACAATAATTAACAAAATAACAAAATTAACAAAACAACAACATTAACGTTACAATAATTACAATTAACGTTACAATAAATAAAATTAACGTTACAATAATTTTTACGTTACGATTAATAAATTAAAATACTAAGATGAGCATAAATTAAAAAACTAAGATGAGCATAAATTTCTTTCTCATTAACAGCTAAAACATACATGTAGTGGGAAAAAAATGCAATAACATCGTGGCTAGAATTAATATAACATTCTTACAGTTCAACAAATTAAAATATCAAAATAACGTAAAAATACGTAACTTAACGGTACAATAATTAACAAAATCACAAAATTAACAAAACAACAAAAATATCTGCTTCAATAATTAATAGGACATACATTAACGTTACTGCATTAACGTTACTGCTATTAACAGGAGATAAATTCATAGGACATAAATGTGCAATAATTTCATCGTAACAGTTAATAAATTAAAACACAAAGACGAGCATAAATTTGTACGGCAAAAATTATTAAATTTAACAACTACTTACGGACAGAAAGCTAATTAGTAAAATTACCTCCGAAGACATGGAATTTCTAACACCCTTTTCGGGGTAATTTTTGCTCGTCTTGGATAGCAATATTTTTCGAGTGCCCTTCGAATGAGTAAGAATTCGAGTGCCCTTTGAATGAGTAAAAATTCGAGCTCATTTATAGCAGTTTGATTTTTGGAAGCAGGCTGGCACGGCTCGCGCCCAGCCCACGGCGAGCCGAGGCGCGTCCGGCTCGCGCCCCAGCCCTGGCGAACGGACCGCGCGCGGCTCGCACCCACCGCACGGCGAGCCACGGCTCGCGCCCACACGCCGGCGAGCGGCCCGGCGATGGCTCGCGCCCTGTCGGTGGCGACCGGCCCGCCGGCGGCTCGCGGTCCACCGGTGGCGAGCGGACCGGCGGCGGCGCGCGGCCTGTCGGTGGCGACCGGCCCGGCGGCGGCTCGCGCCCAGGCCGCGGCGACCGGACCGGTGCCGGCTCGTGCCCAGGCCATGGCGAGCCGACCGGCGGCGCCTCGCGCCCAGGCCGTGGCGAGCCGGGTCCGGCGGCGGCGGGCGGCGGTCCGGCGGCGGCGGGCGGCGGTGGCGGCGGCAGCGGGCGGCGGTGGCTGCGGCGCAAATTAGATTAATTAACTAAATTCGTTCCGCTAATATTAACTAACTACAATTATCTCAATTGATTTTAAATAATACGATAAGAAATACTGTATACGTATTAGGGCGAGAATAGTAAAATACAGGGCGAGATATAGCGATCCACTATAAATATCACATATATATACATATATATATCCATATTTATACGTGTACACATATATATACATATATATATACACATATATGTGCAAATATATATTCGAAAGCACTTTTTCTATTAATATACATACATATATATACATATATATATACATATATATACACATATATATATACATACACATATATATACATACACACACATACATATATACATACACACATATATATACACATATACACACACATATATATACATATACACACACATATATATATACATATACACACACATATATTGGTGAACGTCGTTTTACTCACCAAAATAATCTGCAAACTCTAATGATGAAATTAGTATAGTAGCAAGCAGAGTCGATCCCACGAGGAATGGAGCAAAATCTATAATAAAATACCTACTAATATAGAACACTTTTGGTGTAGCCACCACGCCTTAATTTTCAGATTTATTTAACAACTAATAATGCAACTATAAAATATGAAATAATAATGCAAACTAAAATATATAATTGTCTATAAAATATATGAATAAGGTAATCGGCTCGGAATAACTCACATTAGTTAAACATCGATCATAGGCGCAAAGATATATCAATTCATATGCATCTATCAGTTATAGGAAAGTAGGTACGCTTAACCTCCCCAATTCTTTCGTACTTTATCGACAATTAACCAATAATAATTAATTAATTGTTTCTCTTACCAAGATTCCCCCAGAAAGTATTCGCTGAACCAGATACACACCTCGATAGCATTAAGAATGAAAAGAACCCGACATAGCAATTACCCAAGTATTCGCAAGTAGTAACGCACACTTAATTGTTCCCCATCTTGCTATTACAGTCTTAGCTAGTTAGCTGTTTTTCACAAGAACTCGCTACTTACTAACCCTTTCCAACGATTACGTATTGGTGGAATTAGATAGCATTATCCCAATAATATTCAAGTTGATCAGGCTTAAACACATCAGAAATAAATTTAACCAAGAACAATCAAGAACACATAAGAATCAATTATAAAACAATTAGGCCTCACGATTCATAAATTAATGCTTGTTATTCCATGCCGATATATAAATTAGCTACTCATAATAATTAAACTAAACAAATATATAATATAATAATAATACATAATCAAAATAATAAAATACTAACTAACAAAAACAAAACAATCAAACCAGGGAATATGTTGTTTCATGCAAAACCAAAACTGCTTCAAGTCTGCGTACTAATAAGTATCTCCCTTCCTCTGTTCCGTCTCCGTATTCCTCTGTCTCCCCTCTATTACAAATCTGCAGTGTATATATATTTATATACACCAATCCAAAACTAAATCCAAATCAACTTCTAATTACTTTTCTTCTTATGGAAGAAATAAGGAAATAAGATAATATCTATTCTAATTCTAAATAACTAATTCCTACAATTAAGGAATTTCAAATGGAAGGAGATAATACAATCTTTATCAATATGGGCAGTGAATATATTTATTTCCTTCAAATCCACATCTCTTCAATAATTCACTTTTCACCCCATAACTTCAGCAATTCTGCTTTTGCCTCTCTTCCTTCATCCCTGGAAAAATGTCTTATAAAATAAGAACATTTTCCATTGGAGCACATCGCCTCATTAAAAACCTTAACCTGGAAAATCCAGTGGGAAAAAACCATTGGTTAAGGGAAAAAGAGTACAATGTATAGCTCCCTCTCAATTCTTCGCAATCAATGAATTCCTGCACCAAAAACACCTTAAAGTGCAAATTATATCTCAATAAAATCATAATAATCCCACAAAATATGAACACAATATAACACACATCAAATATCCTCACACTTGAATCATGCTTGCCCTCAATTATGAAGTGAAGAATATAAGAGTAATCAACAATCCACAACGTTCATAAATTCTCATTCCCTCATATGACTCTATCTAAAATGACCCTAAAAAGAAAAGGTAAGATAGAAACACAAATCACACAACTAAACAGATAAAAATTCAACATTTAAAAACTCTAGCTTCTACTCTTATAACGATAAATTTTCCCCCGCTAAAGAGTAAAGGATCACATTAACGCACCTGGAAATCATCAACCCTTAAAGTAATTTAAATGAAAATTTTTAAGATCAGGAAATCTAATCATCAATTTAGTCAAAATTGGACAAGCAATGAATATTTCCTCACAGTTTCACTCAATCGCTCTCAATATATGAAGGACAATCACTCACATAATTCACAAGTTATAACATAGAGAAGTTACTATGCAAATCATGAAGGTCTTTCTCGAGGGTTGTAACGGGGCTAGGGACCATTCAGATTGGTGAGATCCTAAGGGTTCTAAGCTCAAACAGTATCGATCAAAATATTATGCATGTTTTTTTCCAACCATCATCCATGTATAGTAGACATTCACCAACAATCTTCATCTTATGACTATTAAGAGAAAGCCAAGTAATATCACATCAAAGTAGGTGCTATTTTTTTTCTTTTTTCTTTTTTTTTTATTTTTTTTCCAGCACCATTCTTCTTCAATACAGTCCAAAACTGGTACTTTTTGAGAGAAAATCGCAACATAAAAATAGGATTTTTTTTCACAGTTACGCCCCTCCAGTTTGGCCAAACGGAACCCCAGTGTCACTGTTCATAATAAAATTCAGTCTTCAATTTTCAAAACCGTTCAGTCTGGGCAATCTGGACACATACTCAGTAATGTCATCAACTCAAGAGAACACAATGGATGAATTCATCAACATTAACTCCAAGAACATGCATAATAGGGCCAAGAGAAAGGATAAAACAAGACTTTGGCTAAATATATAGTAACTCATATCAAAGAACATAGTCAAAGCTTCAAAGTGTTTCACTAGGGGTTAATGTAATTGGTAGGAAATTTAAGCTGTGTGGTTCATCCTAGTGCCTTCCATCACTTTCACACATAACAACTCCAATTATAACAATGTGATCTCTCAGAACAAAGATTGATGTAGATGCTCTACTCTAGCTCAAACCTCACTTTAGTGGGCTAAAATATTCAATTAAACTTGTCCTTTTTCGTCATCCCAAAAATCATATCAATCAAATTTCACAAATCATAGAAATCTCATTCAATAACTTCAAGGCATATTAGATTTACCAAGTTTGTTACAATGAAGTTTACAACCGGCAGGGTACTTTTATCAAGAGCCACTAGAATTTTCTCATGTCCAATTATCGACTCAAACAACACAAAAAACACATGTTTGACTGTAAAAAAAACCGAAATAAATAAAAGTATTTATTTATTTTTTAAAAAAAAAATAATAAAACACACAAGAAACCTCCTCACACTTAAACTTTGCTTGCCCTCAAGCAAATAATGCAAAGCTCTTATGAGAAAAGGTTTAACACAGAGACAACATCATAAAAAATAAAAGGGAAAGATGGAACTTATAGTGGTGGGTTTCGGAGAAATTTCCTGATCAAGCAGAAAGCATTGGATCAAAATCAGGTTCTACCGCTAGTCTCCCGTTTGGCCAAACGGAACCCTGCGAGTCCAGCTTTCCAAATGTGTGAATTCTCCATGGTGCAAATTCAAGTACTTCAAATCTGTAGATCAAGAATTGAGATCAGATGAGACATTGAAATTCCTAAAATATTTTTAAAAAAACTTAAAAGAAAAAAGAAAAAAAACTAAGAAAATTGGGTTGCCTCCCAACTAGCACTTTTGTTTATAATCTTTGGCTAGACTTCCAGATGCCGTTAATTATCCATCGTATGACACAATGGAATTTCTTCCATTCTGCTATTTGTCGGACAAAATTCAGCTTCTGCTGCTGTGACAGGTCTTGTTTGGCCAAACAGGAGGCCCACGACAGAACCATGTTCCAACACCGCCTTGTTACACTTGGTTGTCTTTTCCATCTCCGGATCAAATATCGAATCCGGCTGATCTGATCTGGTCTTATAACAAGCAGTAACACACATACTAGTAGGTAAAAATATATAGAAATTAACAAACCGTTCCCCGGCACCAGCGCCAATTTGGTGAACATCGTTTCACTCACCAAAATAATCTGCAAACTCTAATGATGAAATTAGTATGGTAGCAAGCAGAGTCTATCCCACGAGGAATGGAGCAAAATCTATAATAAAATACCTACTAATATAGAACACTTTTGGTGTAGCCACCACGCCTTAATTTTCAGATTTATTTAACAACTAATAATGCAACTATAAAATATGAAATAATAATGCAAACTAAAATATATAATTGTCTATAAAATATATGAATAAGGTAATCGGCTCGGAATAACTCACATTATTTAACATTGATCATAGGCGCAAAGATATATCAATTCATATGCATCTATCAGTTATAGGAAAGTAGGTACGCTTAACCTCCCCAATTCTTTCGTACTTTATCGACAATTAACCAATAATAATTAATTAATTGTTTCTCTTACCAAGATTCCCCCGGAAAGTATTCGCTGAACCAAATACACACCTCGATAGCATTAAGAATGAAAAGAACCCGACATAGCAATTACCCAAGTATTCGCAAGTAGTAACGCACACTTAATTGTTCCCCATCTTGCTATTACAGTCTTAGCTGGTTAGCTATTTTTCACAAGAACTCGCTACTTACTAACCCTTTCCAACGATTACGTATTGGTGGAATTAGATAGCATTATCCCAATAATATTCAAGTTGATCAGGCTTAAACACATCAGAAATAAATTTAACCAAGAACAATCAAGAACACATAAGAATCAATTATAAAACAATTAGGCCTCACGATTCATAAACTAATGCTTGTTATTCCATGTCGATATATAAATTAGCTACTCATAATAATTAAACTAAACAAATATATAATATAATAATAATACATAATCAAAATAATAAAATACTAACTAACAAAAACAAAACAATCAAACCAGGGAATATGTTGTTTCATGCAAAACCAAAACTGCTTCAAGTCTGCGTACTAATAAGTATCTCCCTTCCTCTGTTCCGTCTCCGTATTCCTCTGTCTCCCCTTTATTACAAATCTGCCATGTATATACACTAATCCAAAACCAAAACCAAATCCAATTCTAATTACTTTTCTTCTTATGGAAGAAATAAGGAAATAAGATAATATCTATTCTAATTCTAAATAACTAATTCCTACAATTAAGGAATTTCAAATGGAAGGAGATAATACAATCTTTATCAATATGGGCAGTGAATATATTTATTTCCTTCAAATCCACATCTCTTCAATAATTCACTTTTCACCCCATAACTTCAGCAATTCTGCTTTTGCCTCTCTTCCTTCATCCCTGGAAAAATGTCTTATAAAATAAGAACATTTTCCATTGGAGCACATCGCCTCATTAAAAACCTTAACCTGGAAAATCCAGTGGGAAAAAACCATTGGTTAAGGGAAAAAGAGTACAATGTATAGCTCCCTCTCAATTCTTCGCAATCAATGAATTCCTGCACCAAAAACACCTTAAAGTGCAAATTATATCTCAATAAAATCATAATAATCCCACAAAATATGAACACAATATAACACACATCATATATATACATATAACACACATCATATATATACATATAACACACATCATATATATACATATATACACACATATATATACATATATACACACATATATATACATATATATACATATACATATACATATATATATATATACATAGATATGTGTGTGTGCGCGCGCGAATAGAGTGTGTTACATGAAAGTTTAGGTTTGACAATGATGCATGGCACAATCATGCAAAGTGTTTGTTTTCAGCCATTATAAGCCCTAAAAATCACTATTGATGACCCTTATCTATATAGGTGATCGTACTACTTAAAATAATTTTTTTTCATTTTTATCATACACAAAAGTTTAGTATTTTAACAAAAATTGAAAGAAATAAAATAACAGAGATAATACAATTTTTATTTTATATTAAAATATCACCTTCATTAGTACATTTCAACATTATAAACATAAAATTTAGAGAAACTTGTACCATCCCATCTTTACGGTTTCTGAGTGACACCATGTTTAGAAGTTTTGGGTAAACATTGCAAGGATAAACCATTAAAATTATTGAATTATAAAGAAAAAATAGAAAATATTATCAATGATGGACAATAATCAACAATAGACATTAATAAAATTTAACAGTTTTATTTATTTTTTTGAGAAAAATATTTTGATAACCCTACCTAGTTGAAGTGTCAATATAACTTTTCCGTGTCCGAAAGTGTCAATATAACCCTAGATAATCAGTGAAAGTGCCAATATAACCCTCTCCAGAAACTTTTAGCCAAAATTTTGTAAAAATACACTTTTGCCCTTCTGAAAAAATTAAATACTGAAAAATTTAGGAAATGACTTTATTACACTTAAGAGTCAATAATAGCCTAATATTGTCGCCTGACCACCATCAAACCACCATCGGATCATTGCTGCACTGCCGCCGTAATAGGTAGGGTTATATTAGCACATTATGAAAACTGATAGAGTTAAATCAGCACATTCCTAAAACTTATAGGATTATATCGCACATTCATAAAAGGTATAAGGTTATCTTAGTACATACTAAAGAATATTTGGGTTTCAGTGATATTTTGTTGTCTTTAGTCTGGATTGATGATTGGATGACATTAGGTGTTGTGTGTGGTTGTTAGTTACCGTATTCTTCGACCTTAGGGTTTTTTTAAATGCTGATGAGTTTTGAAATGAGGCTACGATATGTGATAATGATGTTTAATATGATGATATTAAATTTACGGTGTATAAAATATTGTTATAATATGATAATCATATACGTGATGATGTGGTCGCCTGTTAAGGCCACCCGATTACCAAACACTTAATTTTTATAATATATGCTAATATAACCTTACACTATTTACAAATGTGGTGATATAACCCTATAAGTTTTAGGAATGTACTGATATAACCCTATCAATTTTCATAATTTGTTGATATAACCCTGTCTGTTACGGCAACGTTGTAGTAGTGATTCGGTAGTGGTCCGGTGGTGGTCTAATAATGGTCCAGTGGCAATCTGGTGAACTATAAGGGTAAAATTGTCTACTCAATTTCAAATTTTGCCCCAAGGGGAATTTTGGTAAATTTATAGAGAGTTAACGCTGGAAATTCGAAGTCAATGTCGGACATGGGATTTGAGGGTTATATTAGTACTTTCATTAACTAGCCAAAATTAGTTTTGCACTAAAAACTATATAAGGGTTATATTGGCTCTTAGTCAAGTAAGTAGGGTTATATTGCTATCTATCCCTCTTTTTTTACATAACACTTATTTATAATTTATTACCCAACAAGTACTCAACAACAACAGTCCATCACATTGATGAGAAAATTAGGTCAGATGCAACTGATAAACACCCCATGGCAGTACAATTGTCCACAAAGCATTCACGATTTTCATCAAGTATGACAGCTACCTTGAAACGTGTTTAGATCGAGAGAATGAGAGGTATAATAAATTAAAGATAAATTTCACCGATATGCACATATAAAAAATATATATATATTTACATTCATACAAATAATTCTATGTACCCTGAATTTTTGAAGATTAAGAAAATATTTGCTTTATGCACGATACTATACGCCAAGTACATGCATGCATACTTTAATACAAACTCGCCCCTTCTTTTTCTTTCTTCTGCATAGTCTTCATGATTTTTCTTAGAGGACTTATTAATTTGAAGCTCTTTTTGGTAGTTATAAAGCTCATCTTCCCGTTCCTCAAGAAATGCTTCCTTCAAATTAAGCTTTTTTTAACTTTTTCTTTTTGGATGTGAGTGTGTGCTGCAACTGCTCAAACATTTTTCCTTTACACTAACCTCATCCTTTGTCTTCAAAACTATTTCCTTTAGTTTTTCCAGCTTCTGTAGTAGATTTCTCTTTTATTTTGTGGAAGTATTACTTCTCTCTGCTCCATAACTACGAGCGAATTCACTTTCTGAGAGATGAAGTCTGGTCTCTTCCGCAATATGAAAGAAGAATTTGTTGCAGAAGATGGATGGTATGGTACAAATTTCTCTAATTAAGTTTACCCTCAAAAACTTTATTTACCAAGTCCTATCATTCACAGTCTTTACTCACTATTTACGATTATTTACTTACTATTTACGATTATATATTAATGAACTTCTATGTGCAAATCTAGTGGACAGTGCATGACATTTCTCTGGAGGAGATATTTAGGGAAGTTCAAAAGACATGCTTAGAAAAGACAAGTATTTCTTCACGATTCACCACATGTATAATGATGTATTGAATAATATAACCCCCAGACCTCATTTCTGGCATTGACCTCAATTTTTCAACGTTAACTCTATGTAAATTGACCAAAATACTCTTTGGGCTAACTCTGAAATTGGGTGGACAATTTTACCCTCATAGTTAGCTGGGATGCCATAGTTCGTTGAAATTAGGTAGGGTTATATCAGCACATTATGCAATCTCATTGGGTTATATCAGCACATTCCTAATGTTTATAGGGTTATATCAGTATATTTCAAGTGTTTTTTGGGTTTTATCAGCACATCCTTAAAACTTATAGGGTTATATTGGCACTTTCACTAATTATATAGGGTTATATTGGCACTTTCAAATATTGAAAGGTTATATTGGCACTTATGTCAATTAGGTAGGGTTATAAAAGTACTTTTTCATATATATATATATAGTAATTAGGTTGATTCTGCTGATTAGCACGCCCCTTGTGATGGAGATGTCAAGACGACTACTACCATAAATGAAGACATTTAACGATTTGATCAAACATTTAAAGGATATGTTCGGGGTCCTCTAAGTGACATGGCGGGACCTATGACTAGGTCAAATACTAAGCTTAGGGATGCTTCTTTAAATGCTTTGATTGATCGCCTTTATGATGAAGAATTGAAGAAGGAGTCACCATCGACAACTTGGATTGATTATTCAAGATTGTCGACGAACTGAAGACATGATGAAGAACACTGCACTCTTTTTCCCACTGGGTTTTTTAATGAGGTAGTGTGATCAATGTAAAATATTGTAAAATTATTTCATTTTTTTATTTGTTGGGCTGATAGCTCAGCCATCTGGGCTTTGAAGAGCTGAATTTTGAAAATACAGTCCATTAGACATCTTGGATTCATTATTCAAGATTGTCGATGGTAACTCCTTCTTCAATTCTTCATCATAAAGGCGATCATTCAAAGCATTTAAAGCAGCATCCCTAAGCTTAGTCCTTGACCTAGTCATAGGTCCCGCCATGTCACTTAGAGGATCCCGAACATATCATTTAAATGTTTGATCAAGTCGTGGAATGCCTTCATTTATGGTGGCAGCCGTCTTGGCATCTCCATCACCTTGCGCATTCATTATACTAAGTAAAAGGTGACTAAAAAAATACTAATTTTAGTTCCCAAATTCTCACAAGTCTAATAAGTTTTAGGAACTTTATACTTGTCTGTATTGATCTTAGAAAATCACCGTCCTGGAAACAGAGTCCGCAGATTCAAAAAACCAATAAAACGTGAATTAAACATTAATAGTGAATGGAAAAGAAATCACTAAGACGTGGTTTTTAATCAAGCAACATGGAGAATCCTCTGAACGTGCTTCAGCCGTTTAATTGTATATATTTTTTAATCTGAACATTTAAAGATCAGTACTTCACACACACATCCTCCATATTAAGCTCAGAATCCCTCTGTCTATTGGAATTGCACAAAAATTGCACTTAAAATGCACATTAATTCAATAAAAGCACAATATTTTCCATCAAATAAACAACATAAATAATGAGTATAAAATTGATTTCAAACTAATAAAAAAAATTATCCAATATATACATGTATAAATTTGATTACATAGAGGAAACAATCCATATGAAACAAATAACCATTTACAGCATTTCAAAAGGAATTTGGCACATTGGAGAAGCGGGCAGACGAGGAGAATGTGGTGCAGGAACAGAGACAGCGGAGTGAGAGTTGGTTGAGACGAAGAAGCAGATGACAATTAATTAGGGTTTGATAGCTTTTTCATATACTATTATGTTTTAATGGTTGAGATTCAATTTTTAAAAAGATAATAATGGTTCAAATCAAAACAGATTAACATATTTTTATTTTTATTTTTAGATGGAAGAGTCATGTTTCATATCATCGTATGAACTTGGATATTCAATTAAAATTTTGATTTTATCACTTGAATCGATGCCATATTTCTGATATTTGAAAAATGATTTATTGGTTTGATTTCACCATTGTAAGTTATTTAAAATTACCACTGGTACTTTCATAACTTTGATTGAAGTGGGAGGAAATAAGTAATAATTTGTATAGGCACAAGATACACACACACACATATATATACACCAATGAAAGAACTCAATTAACTGTTTTATTCTAAATCAAATAATTAAATTAAATGAGTTACTGGATCACATTTAATATAATGGTTAATATTTGTCCACCTTAAAACAGTCACATAAGAAGAGATATGGCAATTATATCCTTCTAGGGGGATTTGCACGGGATAGTCACGTATCAAAACACACTTGGAAAACAAGAAAGGCCTTAATGCTAACCTTTTGAATCAGTTGGCAACCATACATTTGGAGACTGAGAAGCAAAACATGACCACCGAGCTGATTTGCTAATTCTTTTGTTTAATTTTCTTTCCCATGTTCAAAGAGCTGCAATAACATTTGAGTAACAATTACATCAACTACTTTCAAAATTTCCATTAGCATTACTTGATGACAAGAGATTACCTAAGGTATGACATAGTTGCAAAGACATCAGTCATTAAACCTCATGCGTGCGCGATGTTCAACGGGAATATCTTAATCTTATCCTCAATGGAGGTAGTTTCCAACTTCTGCTGAATAAACCGACTTCCATACAGATCCATGCTATAAGACGACGAAAGAGATGAAACTTAGAGAAGAAACAAACGCCTAGCTGAAAAAGATAGAAAGAATTTACGTGTATCTAAGTTCAACAACATAATTGATAACTTTGAGAAACTCAGGAGGCCTGCCCTTATTGTTCTTCGGTTCTTCTAATAAAAATGATTAAATATATCTTTAAGATTTTCTTGTGGAGACTAACAAACCCCAAAATTGTGCATGTATGCACAATTATGTCATGTGCAAATTTATTTAAAATTTTTATTTTACTAATTAATCATACTTAGATTTTTTGTGTGTATAGTTTTCAAAACGAAAACATGAAAGCATCATAGCTCAAATGATTTGATCATATTATCCTATGTATGATAACGTACCAATCCTGCACATATTATGCACGTTGGAATTTGATGAAATGTTTCAAATTTATTAAAACAACGAAAGACTGATTTTTCCCATGCTTTTAAACTAAAAAACAATGCCACAAAAATAAAGGTCTAGAGAATTACGTAAATAACCTCGATCTTGACTCCTTTGCACAAAAGTGGCGGATTGCAAGAGTCTCAACTTTTCTGCGAGGTCTCTGCACAAAAGAGGAGATCGCTGACGTCCCAAATCATGGCGGAGAAGTTGGTGGAAATTGAGACTATTAATTTTTCCAAAATATATGAACGCACATCGTTCATCGTGCATGTAATATGCAAGAGTGGTACAAATGATACTTCAATATTTTGAGTCAAAGTTTTGTCTTAACCAACAATTTCATTATCTAATCACTATTCCCGAGCCAAAATTTACAAACTTTTATTATAAATTTTGTTTTAATAAATTTTTGTTTTTGTTTTAATAAACTTTTATTTTTGTTTCCCGAGCCAAAATTTTTGTTTTCGGAGGATCATATTAAACTACTCACATGTACACACACATTGCAGGGAAAAGCCCGTGAATGACTTTTTAAACTCCCACCCGGTTCAATTCGAACTTGGGAAGATTTGGAGGAGAAATTTTTAAAAGTTTTTTCCCGAGTCTAGAGCTGCTAATTTGAGATCTGCAATAGGTGGTATTAGACAAAAGAAGGGAGAGAGTCCTGCGAGTTACTGGGATAGATTTAACCAATTGTGTCGCAAGTGTCCTAACCATAGTTTTACTGAGTATCAGCTCATCATTAATTACTTTTATGGTGGTATGTATTCTATTGACAGGAAGATTTTTTATGCAGCTTGTGGAGGAAATGTGCTGAACAAAACCATGGATGAAGCAAAAGAGATCATCCTTGATATGGTCACTGATGAATATGATGAAGATGATGGTAGGTCTAGACCAGTCAAGGCAGCCGATACCTCATATTTGGATGAGAAGATAGATATTCAATTGTAAAAGATCTAGCCATGAAGAGTGTCGTAGGAGTGAAATGCAAAATTTTCTCACACATGGGACACTACACTGATGCTTGCCCTACTCTTCAAGATCCTCAGGCCGAACAAGCTTTCTTTGGATTTGAAGATATCTCGCAGAGGCTAAGACGGAACGACCCATTTTTGGATACATACAACCCGGGATGGAGGAATCATCCAAACTTCAGATGGAATCAGAAGGCCCCTGGAATGTATGCTCCAAATCAAGCACAACTTGGTAGTGATGCAAATCTAGCACATGATGATCACAGAGTAACTATGAATGAAGTACTTAAGACTATGGCCCAAAGCAGTGAAGTCGTGCAAAATTTAGCCAAAACACGAATGCTTTTCAGCAAGAGACAAGGGCTGCTATAGGGAATGTCGAGCAACAAGTGACTCAACTGGCTGCGGAGGTAAACAAGTTGAAGTTCAATGCTGGAAGGTTACCCTCCCAGACTGAACCAAATCCCAGAGAGAATGTAAGTACTGTTACCTTAAGGAGTGGGAAATAGTTGGTCAATCCTGAGCGTAAGGAAGTTGACATGGAGAAAAGCCAGCATGAAGAAGCCAAGGAGAGTAAAAATGAGTCCTCAAAGGTAAACACTGAACCCATGATATCTATTTCTAACTCAAAGGTCTCTCTACCTTTCCCATCTAGATTAGCTTGTAACAAGAAGGAAGATGAAGAGAAGGAGATCTTAGAGGTCATTAAGAAGGTAGAAATAAACTTGCCCTTGATAGAAGCTATAAAGCAGGTTCCCAGGTATGAAAAATTTCTTAAGGAACTTTATTCGAAAAAGATGAGATATGGAAAAGATGCAAAAATTAGGGTGGGAAAAATGTTTCTGCCGTTATTCAATGTAAATTGCCACAGAAATGTAAGGATCCAAGAATGTTTTCTATTCCATGCATGATTGGCACAAAAACTTTTGAAAAAGACCATGTTAACGGCATGCCTCTCTCTGTTTATAATGACTTGCAATTAGGACCATTGAAAGAAACTCGTGTTACAATCCAATTAGCTGATAGGTCTAATGCATACCCAGAGGGAATAATAGAGGATGTACTAGTAAAAGTAAATGATATGATATTTCCAGTGGATTTCTACATTGTTGATATGGGTGATTCATTCTCTGCTAATAAGTCCCTAATTCTTCCAGGAAGACCACTTATGAAGACAGCAAAAACCAAGATTGATGTTGATAAGATAACAATTAGTCTTGAGTTTGATGGAGATGTAGTTTTTTTTTCAATATTTTTGAAGCCATGACACATGTGGATGATCCTGAATCTATGTTTACCCATGATGTGATTGACCCATTGTTTGATGATTTTATAGAAAGGTATTGTAGGGATGGCAAGTTGGAATAGGTACTCTTCAATGGATGCGACAAGGATATGATGGATGTCTTGGATGAAAATTTTTGTGAAATCATCATGCAGCTTTACTCCACCAAAGAAATCAGCTCCCAGTGGCTTTTGGTCGGTATGCCCATACCGCCCTAATTATGTTCAGAAATTCAGGAAATCAGCTCTTAGCCACTCTTGGTCGGTATGTCCATACCGCCCAAATTCTGCTCAGAAATTCAGGAAATCAGCTCCCAGCCACTTTCGATCAGTATGCCAATACCACCCAGATCCAGATCAGAAGTGCAACATGTTTCTCAGTCGACATCAGTCGGGATGGTGATCGCGCCTATCCCTGAACGCACTTTTCCTCCTATTGAAAAAGAACCAAAGGTGGAGTTGAATAAATTAGCTGATCCTCTCAAATATGCATTCTTAGGGGAGAATCAGACCATACATGTCATGTATCCCAAGGGAATTGGGCTCTCCAAGGTCAAGGGAATGACACTTGCATTGCCTCCATATGGCTGATCTAAGCAAGCCAACTGAGTCTAGCATAAGACGCTAAATAAGGGCGCTGCTTGGGATGGAACCCAAGATTTTTATTTTTTTTCGTTCTCTTCAAAAAAAACAAAAAAAACAGTATTCATCCATTCGACTTTGATTTGTTTAGACATACAAGATTCCAAGAAGATCTCTAAAAGATGAAGGGGGGATTTTGAAAGCAAACCAAATATGAAGCGAATCATTCTACTTTTAGCCCAAAGTTGTCAGGATGCCCAATGCAAACACGGATGCACTGGTTGACCTCAAGGCTAATTAGCCGCCTAGGGAGAATTTTCCTTTTTCTTTTTTCTTCCTTTTCTTTTCTAGTTGAATTTTAGTACATTTGTAGAGTAAGTGCATGACATCATATTTTCTACATCATTTGCATATGTTACCTCTCTCATACACAATGAGGACATTGTGTCGTCTAAGTGTGGGGTAGAGGTGTAACATCATTAGTTTATTTTTCATGAAAAGTTTTTTTTTCTTTCATAAAACAAAAAAAAAATCAGAAAATTATGAGAAAAAATATAAAAAGATTTTTAGTTTTTTTCCCATCATTTGAGTAAAAAAAATAGCATTCTTGAATTGGAAATTTGAATGGTTAGAGTTGAATGTGCAATAAGTCATTTTTCTATAAAACTAGATATGTTGTGAGAATTTGAGCCTTAGAAGAGAAAAAGCCGAAAAACAATATAGGCATAAATGAAAAAAATTATGATAATAAGTAGCTCTTTATCTCTTTGTTGAGTGATCATATTTTGATATATATTGCTTGGTTTGTGCTATGATTTCGAGACTGTTTTTGATACTTGAGTATGAAAATGATAGAGGCACTTAGGAATGAGCCATACTTAGCTTTCATTATATATTTCCTTCCTTGCATTGATCCCCTAGTTTGCCCCCGTTGGAGTCAGAAAACTTTTTCTTTGGTATTTTCAGTCACTAAATATTTAGCCAAGAGCCTTAGCCTTTTCTTAACCCTCTAAGCATGTGTAAGTGATTTATTATTGCTTAGGATATGGATTGGAATTGCTTGGTGGGTTAGATATGGTTGAGATTTTGTGCTAATGCATGTTGAAGCATAGAGTGTTTTGGACTTATATTCATTGGGAATGTGCATGTATAGTTTTGGCATGATATTATTGATCTTGTATGCCCAGGAAATACTTGTAGATGCTGCTGTCCAGAAAAAAAAAGTTGAGAAAAAAAAAGAAAAAATGGAAGTAAAAATATTTCTGAAAAAAATATAATAAAAAAAATTTGGTCAGTAGTATATTGGGCTGGAAATTTTTGAGTGCAATATGGCCATGATTTAGTATTTGGTGGTGGTGTTTATACTTCGTTGTGTATTAATGTTGCATATTCATTCGAAGTATGAACATAGAGGAACATGAGGTGATAATGAATT
This sequence comes from Rubia yunnanensis, assembly GCA_037428765.1. Taxonomy (NCBI): domain Eukaryota; kingdom Viridiplantae; phylum Streptophyta; class Magnoliopsida; order Gentianales; family Rubiaceae; genus Rubia; species Rubia yunnanensis. The sequence goes on along the minus strand of CM075071.1, from coordinate 69,178,729 downwards.
GCTTGCATATTCTCAGATTTTTAGCCTCGTATTCCCTTTATCCTACCTCTTTGACCCTAGCCCTGTTACAACCTTGATAAAGACCTCATTGATTTGTACTCAAGTGTTAAATTATTACGGTGGAGATAGTGGTATATACAAATCTGTTGTGATGAGTATTGAATATGATTTGTGTGATTGACTAGATTTTGATTTGAGAGATATTGAGTGATCTTGGTGAGGTTGGACTTTATTGCATATTTTTTACTAGAATGTGAGGATGATGTGATTCTATAAGCAAAGGGGAATGTTTTGTGGTAAGATGGTTGATTGTGTTTTGACTCTACTGTGATGATTTTTTTTATTTTAGGGCTGCTGTAGTTTTTTTAATTTGAGTCTCACATTTACATTTATGTTTTGCATTTGCATTTGCATATGCTCGAGGGCTAGCATAATCAAAGTGTGGGGTATTTTGATGGGGTTGATTTTACCATATATTTTGTGTTGTTATTGAGTTGAATGGTTGATTAAATCCTTGGATATTTATGTTATTTGTAATGTTCTTGCAGTTTAAAGATTTAGAGGTTGAATTGGCAAGATGTTGCAGTTGTGGTCATTTGTACTTGGATATGGAAGAGGAGAAAAATATGGACATGCTGGAATAATTATGGAGAATTTTAGTGCTGAATTATGCCAATTACAAATGTAGTTGGAGAAGAATCAGTATTGATTTGAAGACTCCTAAATGTAAGGAGAGAATATTGTGTTTATCTCTTTGAGCTCTAATTAGATAAGGAAAGACATATTTTATTCTTTATCTATCTTTTGACTGTAGTAATTTTCCATAGAGTGGAATTTCATTTATACGCATAAACTGTATGGGAAAGACAGAAACGCACGCATACAGTGTTTCTCTGCGCAGAACAATATTTTTGTTTTAGGCTTCTCATCATTCTATTCAGACGATTTTCATCATTTTATTTTTATGCTTTTGATTGTTAATTTAATTATGTATTCTAGCCAAATTCTTCCTTTCCGGTAAAGATCAAGGAAGTACTGGCATCGATTCTCATGAGATCTAATTAGCTTTTTATACTTTGATTGCATGCTAGCATTTGTTGTTCTTGATTATAATGTTTATGATTGCTTTCATGTTATTGAGTAATGTGCAATATTTGATAGCATATTAGTTAATTTAATGCCAATTGAACCAATCATCCGTAATTGTGATTTCAGTTCAATCAGTGGTAGAGAACAATAGTTTTAATTTAACAATCCGACGCACGAGTTTGTTGGTTATGAATTTGGTCTTTCTCATTCTTAATGCTGCTAGCATATTAAATCTATAGAGCATCTCTTAGGTTATATGTTAGTTAGAGAAATAGTTGGTGAGACGTCCTCCTGATTATCGACAAGGTAAGGAAAGATTGGTTGCTTGCAACTATAAGCAATTTGTGTGCATGCATTTAAAGTCATATTTGCATCAAGGATCGAGATAGAAAGTCAGTACAGAATTGATCAAAACTGGAATCTTCCCATAATAGTTGAATTATTTTTGCATTCTGTAACAATTTCTCATTCTTCCTTTTACTCAATTTTTAGTTTCTCTTATTTACTACTCTCATCTGGTTCTTTTGGTTATAAATCTGCAGATTAACGATTACGGAAAAATTCTCGCCAATCTCTTGAAAAACGAACTTGCTCACAGCTATATTGATCGGTATGCCCATACCGACCGCATAATTTTAAACTGAAAATTCAGTTTAGAGTTTGATTTTTTTTGTTGAAAAACGACACACCATAGTGACACTATTGAAACATGCAAATGGGTAGTAAAACATGATAAAACAAGTTTTTGAGGGACGATTTTTCAGGTTATCATCCACGTTTTCATCTCAGTCACGGGGGAAGATTTAAAAATTGCATCTCCAATCTGTCATTTTATATTTTTAATTTATGTATTCTATACATGCAACTCGATGCACGTGCACAGTAATACATTTCACCAATTATTCATACGCGAGCTTGTATACGGTCTTTGTTTTTTTCTTAGAATAACTAGATAATTAAAAAATTGGATAAAACTAGTTTGACGTGGTGTTTATATCATTTTGTTTTAAAGATTTTACGAACGAAAATTGGATATGATTAATTTGTAAAACAAAAAATCCAAAACAAATTTACATAAGGCGTAATTTGTGCATGTTGTATGTGCAAGTAATGGGGACTGGCTGAAATTTTAGTATGCGAGCTGTTAGTTTTACTTTAGATTGTCTAGATGTATATATGTAAAGTGTTGCTAGATCAATATTTGTGTGGTTGACATATCTTTCAAGCAAACTTACAATTTGCGAAAAAGAAATGTCAAATCTAATGTTTGTCACTGTGATCTATTTGGGATGGGACGCTGTCTTTAGTATAGGGACTCTGTTTGGCATGTTCAGGTCGAATTTTTTGGACGGATTCATAGTAAAGAAGAATCTATTCATCACTTCAGATACCTCTCATTATACATTATTACTATTATCTTCACTGTAATTGTGTAATTGAGATTATCCCAATCAAGCTGTAATTGTAAGTCTTTGGGAAACTAATGTAAGCTATTTTTTGGCAACATATGAGTTTAATGGAAAGGGAAGGACACCGTTCAAACCCCATCTATGACGATTTAAACAAAAAAAAAGTATGTGCAGTTATGAGTTAATAGCCTCGTGGGATTTGGTCATTTGTGTAGGAGGGAGAAGTTGACAAGTGTTTGGTTTGTAAGGATGGTGGAATTCTTCAACTATGCTTTCAAAATTCCATCTGTTTATTTATGTTTAATTTCTTTGACAATTTGTTTTGAAAGAAAATCATACTTAATTTTAAGCTTTCTTTGGTGTGTGGGTAGGAATTATGAGAGCTTACCACTACGGTTGTGCTAGGGAAAGTAAAGACACTTGAGACAAGTTTAGAAAACTTACAATGATATAAGTTATAATATACTTCCTCCTCGATCTCATTATTTCGGTCTTCAACTAGACTAAAGAGACACTAAATGAATGTTTAATGAAAAGAATAAAAAGAAATAATAAAAGGATTTTATGTAAGTAACTACTCCGTCAGTCCCAAGATTATTGGCATATTTACTTTTTCAAAATCGGTAAACTTTGACCTTAAATATAAATTAATATATGAATAATAAAATATCATGTGCGATATTATTAGATTCATCTTAACATGTATTTTCTAAATATCAATTTTGTAATAGACCAAGTGATGAAAGAAAGAACGACGAATGGTATCCCATTTTTTTACCTCCTCATCGTCCTCCTCATTGCTAGGAGGACCATCTAATTTTGTCTGGGCTACGCTTACTTCAACCAATGCCTTTTCTATGAAAGACTTGGGATCATCCAGGCCAGGTGGTATTTGGACCCCTCCCACTGATGCGATCCCCTTGACAATCTCGGAAAGGTATGACACCATTGCCTTCACTATCGGTTGGTCCTTTGGTTTCTTCTGTTGGACTACTAGAGCCGGGGACAAGTTGCTACTGCATTTTCTTTTGCATTTTCTTGACATATGGGTACGGGAACCTCTTTACGGAGGCTTGATGGAGCCGCTATCGGTATGTCCTGCCCCGGTTTGAGAACCAATGTGCCTTTAGCGGCCTCCTCATTCATTTTAATCTATGGGCAGGCGTAAAGTATAAACAATAAATTGAATTCGCAAAATGTCAAGATCACACAAAGTGAAATTACTAAACATTATAATGATCAATTAATGTGGAAAAACTTACAATGTTCTCTGCAATGGCTATGTCGGCCGGATCAGTGTATTTATCTTCATTTGCCAGCTTGATGGACTCGAGGTAGACTAGGGACCTGTCCACACTGAACTCCTTAGTCTTGAGCTCAACCTCAATGTCCTCCTCCGTCAAACCCTGAGCATCCAGTTTCACTCGCTCCTCTTCCTTCTTTTTCTCGATTATTTTTTCCTGCGTGACCCTGTGTCCGTTCCTTCCAGTATGATGTGTGTAAACCTTTTTCTTTGAGTGCTCGTTGTTAGTCTGAATTATTTTCTATCCATAGGAAACAAATGGAAGTTAAAATAATGAAATTTAGAAGTAAACCGAAATGACACACATGTTGACTTTAGTTGAATGTTGATATAAAGTTTACTTTAAACTCAGGTGTTGTTCTCATCTTCACAAACTTGTACCACTCCCCTTCTTCCATCCATTTGTACTTGTCCCAAGGTTCGTATGGTAACTTTTTCTTGGTTTCTTCCACTTAATGAATGAATTTATTTTTCTTGGTTTCTGCCACTTTTGATTTCCGGTTACGGTCTGTTTCAACTTTTCAAGTTGTGATTTGGTCAAAATTTGCTTGAACCTAAAGCTCTTCTGTATTTTGGAAATTTAGCATAGAAACTGATGTTAGCTTGTATTCATGTAAAAAAAATGGGAATTTATCTTAGCTACTAAATTAAATTTAATAATGTCAACATTTATGAGCTGTGAAATTCTCTTACCAAGCCTTTTCCTTGGTGTCATCGGGGATTTTTTTTCCAATGCATGTGTGTCCCAAACTTTATTCGCCACTGGAATGCATAATGTATGTAGGCTGTCCACGCTGTCCAATTCTTTGTGAAGGACATGTCAGAAAGTTTGAATCTGACTGGAACTAGGACATTATTCTCCTTGGCCAGCATTACCGACTAGCATGTGGCTACGTTTCTTGCACCACTCTTTTATTTCAAACTTGTAAATGGCTTTTCCATGCTTCTCTCCCCTCCCTCCTCCCCTGCCTTGGAAACATTATCTGTCCCATCCTCATTCGAGGTCCCCGGTTTGGTGGACTCTTCATCAATAGTGGAGGCTGGGGGCTGTTCATTGTGGGGATGCTCTTCAACTGTGGCATTAGGCTCCTCGATCTGTAATAGTAGTGGAACAGTGGTCGTCGTCTAAGTGGGGGCGTGGTTGTGTTTTTTTCATCCACAACCTTTCCCACTACAGCTTGTCCCCTCTTTCTCTTCCTCCCTCTTATAACCATTTTGTTACCCTTGGGAGACATCTAATGAAGGCCAATGAAATTGAATGCTAGAGATTTAATGTTATGAAGAACGAATCATAAACCAATATTCCAAAAAAAGAGTAACCACAGTTGGCGATATCCAATTCACAATCACAACTCAATAGAACAAATTAAACATCCCAATCACAATTGATAATCAGAATATAAGTGTCGAATGGGGAATCACAAAGCCCAATCACAACTCAGCAACCACTACTCAACCATTCAAACCTCGCAATCACTTTTCACATTCACAATGTAAGTGTAGAATCAACAATCACAAGTCTCAGTCACATCTCAACAACCAGAACTCCAACAATTCAGACATTCCATTCACAATCTAAATGTCGAAAGGGGAATCACAAATGGAAGTCACAACTCAAGTACCACAAATCATCAACCACAACTCAAATAATCGAACATAGAAAATATAAATAAAACTGTCTAACTGGGAATGACAAAGCACAATCACAACTAAATAACTACAACTAAACTGTTAAAACATATCAATCACATTAGATTGTTTGGGTACACAACGGAATTCTCAATGACATTGTCAATAATCCAAAATACACATCCATATCACATTTAACATAACAATCCATACAGAATGCCTTAACTTCATGACGGTGGTAACCTTCATTTACTGGCGGAGGTGGCAGACCGACAAGGCGGTGAAGGTATGGAGGAACAGCCGGCGGTGGTGCGGAGAAATAGGGGGCAAAAGAGCAGTGGTGGTGGGGAGTGATGGCCAGTGTGGTTAACCGGTGGTAGGGATTTATGGCCGGTGGTGGTGGGTATTTATGGCCGGTGGTGGGGGTTTTGGCCGGTGGTGGTGGGGGTTTTGGCCAGGTTGACGAGCAGTGGTGGTGGGGTTTAAAAATGGAGCGGCGAGGGAGATAGTGGTGGACGAGTGAAGCTAAGTTTGGAGATGGTGAAAGAGTGAGAGTGGAAGCATCCGCCTCTTATATGCTATCTGATAGCACCAGTACAAAACCAATACCGGTGCCTATAGCTACAATGTATTTATTTTTTACAATTCGCATTTGGGCAGAGAGCAAGTTGAGTAGAAATATTCTAAGTCTTGAGCACTGGTACATAAAATCGGTGCTAAAGCTTACAAAACGTAGCTGCGCACAGCTGCTTTGCCTGATTGTTTTATTCTTTGAGCTGGACAGAGATCGATATGTACACAATTTGAGTAGAAATATTATAAGTATTGATCATCGGTTGAGGATACTGGTGCTCATATCCACATAACGCAGTTACGCGCATCTGCTTTTCAATTGTTTCAATTCTCACAGTTGGATAGAGGAGAAATGACCTGTACTTTTTCTAAGTGTTAAGCACCGGTATATCAAAATGGTGCCTATACATCCTTGCACATGTGCTTAATAAAAATCAATTTCCCTACCTAGTCAGTTTGGAATTTTCAAATTATTTTCATTTCCTTCAAAAACTTAAGCACCGGTAAGAAACATAACGTACCGGTTCTAACAATTCCTACAAACTTTGATTTATTAGGTTTCCTACCCCCAGCCTTTTTAAGATTAGTTTTAAAAAAAACAAGTGACTGAATATATTTTTAATTTTACATTTCAAAACCATGAGTGTGATGGTGTACATGTAAATTTGAGCATTTGGAAAATTTTATTGAGACTTATTACAATCCTCTGAGTGACATGTAATTAGATTATAGATTGTAGAACAAATCAGGGAGTGTAAATGTATAATAATGTTCGAGCGGATTTCAATTTGGAATTACGAGTAAACTTTTTACTTTTTGCATTTTAGTCCCCCAAGAAAGTTGGAATTATCGAAATACAAAACTGGCGATGAAGAAACAAAATTCAATGTTGGGGAAATGTACTTTTGAAAATTGGAACTACCTGAGTGAACAGAAGGACTTCTTTTGCGAGATTGGAATAGTCTAATGACCCCAAATGTTGTTCGACGTGTTCCCACAACTCAAAAACATGTAAATCTTGGTATTCACAATTTTATATGGTTGTTTGTTATGTGAAAATTTTAGATTATTTTTTACGTTGACAGAAGATGGCATTGTAATACATTTTGTGAAAAGATGGTGCTCAAATCTTCCCTACCAATGACTTTAAGGTAATGTACTGTTGCTAAAGACTAATAAGGCAGCTGCGTACGACTGCATTGCACCGCCATAATTTTTACAACTCCTACTTTTGAAGAACTAACCAAAATAAATATAGAAATCATCATTATCCATGTGTCTATCAATCACAGTCTTATTACAACACCAAATGTAAATGTCAAGTTACGATATTTCTAAATAGGACATTTCACGAACAATATTGGGAGAATGGTTCCACTTCCTCACTGCCAGCAGTATTGTCCCCATCAAATGATAGGAAAGGACCAATTTCCTTCACAGCTTTAGGAAACTGGTAGCTCATCATTTTCCCATGTGGTCACACCATCTACTCTGGAATCGGCAATCCACCCGTAGAGTTTCAACCTCACTCTCATTTACAGTGACCCAAGATTCAATCAACGTAGCGGAGGTAGGAGAAATATTCTTACAGAATGATTCTACAACAATTTGTGTCGTAGGATGACCCTATGTATCGTTGTAATAGTTAGGCACAACTGCAAATCAACAAAGTGAAGAAATCAGACTGCAAAAACCATATGAGCCAGATTTTTTCTTGTCCTCGGTAAAGGCCTGATAAATTCCCTCTCCTACATTCCAACAAAGTTTCTTTTCATTGGCATACAACTTGATTGTCCTCATCTTATGCACTTCAGTGTTAACTGTGACTGGGTTAATATGGGAGGCCACAAAGTGATACCGCACGTTCATTTCTGGAGTTAGTGTTTTCTTCAAAATATTTGTCCACCTAGGAAACTCGGGAGCATCCACATTGGTACCTTCAGTTGTGAACCAATCTCCTTGATACTTTTTCATTCATATCATTATCCTCATTGATTAGCGCCAACATATGATCATCATCATCTTCTACATTGGGCAATCCATACAGTTCATTGATGACTTGGGGGTGAGGGGGACATATTTTCCATGGTATAAAACTTTCTTCATGCTCAATCCACACCTCAAATTTCCTTAGAACTCAACAACGATGGCCAAGTTGAATGTAGGAAGGGTAGCACAAAGCTTTTCCCAACCCAATTTCTAAATATTGTCTTGAAAGGGTGGATTTGCTTCAATTCCACGTTCCGGATAATGCTTCCTTGTTCTATAACTCTGGGCCAGTGATCTTGCCTTGTCAAACACAAATCTCTCCTCCGTCACCCTCAGGTACGAGCCATTTGAGGGTGAAGAACACCCTTCTTTCCTAAGGCCTCTTTATTTTGGTTTTGGGGGCCATCCTATAAATTTTCATAGAGGCATTTTATCAAACACCTAGCTTGTACTGAAAATTTACCACAATTTCAACAATAATCTAATTACGGTGTTGTACATTTGTATATAAACAACAAGGATAACATCTCATTGATTATAAAACACAAGTAATTGCTAAACAAGGTGCACATATAACAATCCAAAATGATCATGTTTTTGGAATTTCCACAATCTTGATATGAAACTTTGCTAAAATAAGGATTCATTCGCAGAAGTAATAGATTTCCTTTAAGGATCAACAATAATCTAAAGCTCTATCTCCTTTAAGGAAGGATATAGGGTTTGCTCTAAGAAGATGTGAAGAGGTGGTTATGAATGTTTGGTAAAATAACGACCGGATAGTTTGATTATAGCAGATTTTGTTAGCACTAGTACCTGAAAATACTGGTGCTATAAAATAAACACAGCCCCACGCAGCTTTCTGGGAATGTATGTTTCTTATTCAGAATGGGATCAGAGAGCAACTTGGGATATTTCTGACTAAGTGTTGAGCACTAGTACAATATCGGTGCTTTAAAAATATAAAATATCGGTGCTCCATACGAAGGCAACCTTACACAGCTTCTTGAACATCAATTTAATATGAAATAGAGAGAAACTCATATGTTTTCTACCTAAGTATTGAGCACCGGTACAACAACCAATGCTCAAATAATTACCCAATACCGGTGCTTGCTATTAAAGCAGCCCAACACAACTGCTAAAACATCATTTTATTTTTTCAGGATGGACCAGTAAGAAACTCTTATTAATTCTGTCTATTTATTGAGCACCGGTACATTATCCGGTGCTTAAAAACCAGTGCTCAAACTCTGTATTCAAGTACTCTGCCTAAAAATAGAGCATGCTCCTAAGTCAATAGCACAGGTATTAAACATTTTTTCCAGTGATATTAATAACCATACATTTTGATTTTTGATAAACATTAGTTGAGGAACCTACAATTTTCAAATAGAGGTACATAATTCCACTAAAAATACTCTCTAGGCCAAATAAAACGGTCTGTAAGGGTACAAAAGAGATCAAAATACAAATGGAACACCCTATCTCTTCCTCTTCAAGAAAACATCACCACCCACAATATTTCCATTCTCCTCCACCCACAGTTCATCCCCATGTGATCGATTAATTACAGATGGTCCACCGATGTCCTCCAAACTAGGGAAAGCAGACAGAAACTCTGCAATATTGGATTTGCATTAATTCCAATTTCATCATCAAAAAAGTATTTCTTACCGTGGAGTACAACATGCTACTTCTCATTGCTTGGGTCTCTAATGAAAAACACCTGGCGAGCTTGAGCCGCTAAGATGAACTTGTCATTCTTACTTCCCACACAATTCAAATCAACTAGTTTAAAACCCATGGGCATCTCAGTACAGACCCCGACACCATTTTCAACCCAAAGGAACTTGAACACTACCACTTTAAACTCCACATAATGCAACTCCCAAATCTCCTTGATGACCCCATAAAATGCCATTACGGAAATGATTGGTTTTTTGTCTCTCTTGCTCGACTGCCACATGGATTCATATTCCAAGAAAAACCTCGCTATTCCGAGTTGTGCTTTTTCTAACATTGGAAATAGTTGAAAAACTTTATCCATTGATATTGTAGCCATGCTATCTCTTAACCATGCAACCCGGTGTTCTTGCAAATGCACGAAGTTTAGACGACATCCCCTCCACATTACAACGATTATAAAACCAATAAACAAATGTTACAAAATGCTCAAGTTGTAACTAGTTTGACTCCCATTCGGGATAGAGTTCTTTAAACATTGACATGTGCTCATCAGCATAAATAGCAGTCTCACTATTGTTACACAAAATATAAAGATGGACTTTCATCAACTCAGCATTAAATGGTGAGTATAGTGTACCTTTTGAACGTGGGATACCATTCTTCCTGCCACCGTGGACATGCTGGGGAACTCCAACTTCCTTTTTCCCAGGAAAATTTGAAGTGCAATACTCAATTTTCTCCCCCGTGACATACCTCTGGACGCTAGCATCGGGTCGGCTTCATTTGTGTACATAACCCTTGAAGACCCACATGTGACGCTCAAATAGGTACATCTAATACATCCCAATGGGACCACATATTCTAATTTCCTTGAAAACATGGACTACAAGATGGACCATAATGTCAAAAAATGTCGGGGGGGGGGGATACTTCTCAAACAAACAAAGCACAAGTATCTCCTCGCTCTCCAACTTATCTAGCTTTTTTCTACTAATATTCTTACGGAAAATGGAGTTAAAAAAGAAACACAAGCACATGATGCAGAATATCACCTCTTCCTCCACGACCCACGGATAGCCATTGGCAAGATTTGTTGCATCAACACGTACAATCATGGGATTTCAGTGCATTAAAATGCTATTCGCCATTCACAAACCAACTTACATTAGAAGAGTAGCCAGATGGTACCTTGAATCCCCCAATGCACTCATGGAATGACCTCCTCTTGTTGATAGATATATTGTAATAGGCCGGAGGTAGGTACGTCCATTTACCTTTCACCTCAGGAGCTAAATCAACTCTTATACCAAGCTCAACTAGGTCGTTCCATGCATTCAAGTTGTCCTTCGTCTTACCTGGAATGTTTATTAGATTACCAATTAAACTCTCACACACATTCTTCTGTATATGCATCACATCCAATCAATAGTGAACCTTCACAGTCTCCCAATATGGAAAATCGAAGAATATCGATATTTTCTTCCAAGGTCCATCATTTAAGGCAACCATTCTTGATATCTTCTTTCCTAGAATAACATTGAGTTTTTTCTCCTTGTTGTGGATAGAAAACCCACTCAATATTCTTGGTGCCTTCCTCCTCTCCCTCCCCCCCAAAAAAATTAATCTAGTCTTCTTGTAACTTGTGCATTGTTGGGAGGAATTTCCTATAACCCAGACAGATAGTCTTTCGACCATTTTCCAACTGCGTAAAATCACTTACTTTCTCACACACAGGACATGCCTTGTGACCCTTAACAATGAAACCCAAAAGATTAACATATGCTAGAAAATCATTAATAGTGCAGAACAACATCACCTTCAGAGTGAACTTTTTCCCATGATGACCATTGAACACCTCGACACCATCTGACCACAACAGCTTCAAATCTTCATTAGTGGGGATAGATAAGTATCAATGTCATTTCCAGGTTGCCTCCCACCAGAAATCATTAATGGCATCAAAACATATTTCCTCTTCATACATATATAAAGAGGTAGATTGTAAATACAAATCATAACATGGAATGATCTATGTTTTGATGACATATTACTAAAGGGATTCATACCATCAGTGCACAGAGCCATTCTTAAATTCATGGGTTCTTCAGCAAACTTAGGATACCTATTGTCAAAATTCTTCCACTGATCCCCATCCGTAGGGTGACTAATGATATCATCAACACAACCCCTATCCTTGTACCATGTCATGTTTTTTGCATCCACAACATTCTTGAACAACCTCTTTAGCCTGGAGACAATAGGAAGGTACCACAAGCATTTCTCAGGGACCCATTTCCTTACATTCACAACGACCTCTTCATTAACAACATCAATTCTTCTTTGCTTATAACGAGATACCTTGCATACAGGGCAAGCCAGTGCTTTTTCCAACGCATCCTTATACAAAACACAATCATTGGGGCATGAATGTATCTTATTATACTCCATTCCCATTGGGCACAAGTTTATGTTTACATCTTATAGGTTGTCTGGTAAACCATTTCCAGGAGGGAGCTTCTCACTCAAAAACTTCAACAACTTATCCATGCTAGTATCGGTCCAGGAACCAACGCCTCTAAGAACAACTCCATCAAACATGAAATTACCGTTTCTTTCTCCTTGCAACCAGGATACAACGGTTTGTCCTTCTCATTAAGAAATTTTGACACAACCTTAAGCCTCCCCCTAAATTCATACACCACCTTCTCACACGTGTCATCCAGTTTCAAATCCCCAAAATATTCCCCCTTGCTACCTATAACCATGTCCGGCAGTGGTTTCTCCCCATGAAAAGTCCAAACCAAATAATCCTTCGAAAACACTCTCATGGACAAATGAAGTTGCAACAAATCTCAATTATCAGTATGCTTACAATTCTTATAATTATGACATGGACATATGATGCATTTTTCATGACTAAAATCATAGTCTAAGAAGTCCCGGAAAAATGCAATAAATTCATCACTCAACAAGCTAACATTGTGATAAACATGCTTACGTCTCTCAATGGCACGGTGTATGTCTACAATGTAATCAATTTGCAACATTTAAACATCCAAAGCAATATACAATTACACCATAAACAATAAGCTCATTCATTACACACCCTATAAACATGCAACATGCATGATCACACAATACTACAATCCTACCACATTCTATACTTCAAATCAGATGCAATCAAAGTCATATATTACATCAACAACATTTCCAAACAAAACCTATTAATAAAGAGTGTCAAGGAACATTACGATGTTCAAACTCAAAAGATATTTATGGAAACATATCATTCCACACATATTCCACCTTAAATGGTGATTTCTGTTTTTAAAAATGAAGTACCTTAAAGGGAATTCATTGCTGAGCATTCAATGTTTTCTCCAACTGCAAATTTCCATTAATGACATCCAAAATCTCTTCCTTTCTTTTTCAACCAGATCAAAATGGTGGTAGGTGAGCATTTAATGCATCAATAGCACCGGTCGAAATATATAATGCCAGTGCTATTGATGCAGCTGAAGCAATAGCACTGGTATTTATATCGGTGCTCAAAATTTTCCTATTTCCCGCATTTTTCTGATCTTCACTCAAACGCACCGGTACAAGTCACTGGTGCTTTAATATTTCCCACGTTTTATAAATTTTAGCAACGAGACAAACATACCAGTGCTGTTCATTATACCGGTGCTCAAATATTTCTCTTCATTTCTTCCCAAAATGCACTGGTACAAGAACATTTACCAGTGCGATTGATACAAGTTTCCGCATAAATTTTAACAGCACCACTTTCCATCACCAGCATCAAACGTACTGGTGCTTAAAATTAGCCAAAATCATCCAAATCCTACTCATGAGCACCGGGCCTGAGCAACAATATGTTTTTTACAGGTTCCATTACCTCTTAGGCACCAATTTTTTATACATGGGCTTTGATTCCGGTGAAATAGGTGTTTATTGGCATCGGTATATTAGCACCGGTACCTGTGTACCGGTGCCTATGTACCCGATTTCAAGCAGTGGTTATTTATGTTCAAGAAGACGAAATAATATTTTTGAACAAATACACATTTGTGCATATACAGTGTGTCACATGCATGTTTAAGTTTCACTGAACGACTCAATTATGCGTGATGTTTGTTTTTAGCAGTTAAAAGCACTAAAAATTACCATTGATGAGAGTGCATCACATATGGGGTGCAAATATATCTGACCCGATGCAATTGGGGTGAAAATCAAACCTGGTAACATATAGGGAGTTCTCTATTTTCCTTTTCTTTTTGAAAAACCCACGGAGAGGATGCATTTGACAAATGCATACTCTATTTTCATTACACATACACAATTGAAAGGCCCTACTATTGAAGAATGAGCAAAGGTTATACGAGTCTCTCTTCGAGCGAAGAAGAAGAACGGGAAGTACAAATAGCCTACCGATAATTCAGACGAAATGAGCATTGGTGGACTGTTAATTCAATGATCATCTCCTAGATCTTTAACACAGTTGAGCCAAGTTTAAGATCTATGATTTCATACAGAGAAACAACTAAAGAGTTATGGGAAGATATCTAGTAGATATTTTCCGTTCTCAATGGCGCACGAATTAATCAATTGAAGGTGGAGGTTTCCAACTGTAAACAAAATGAAGATTCTATCATGGCATATTATAGAAGGATTAAAAAGCTTTGGGATGATCTTAATGACAACGATCAAATTCCATCATGTACTTGTAGTGACTGCAAGTGTGATCTAAAGGCAAAGTTGGAGAATAGAAGTGAAGATGAGAGAGTTCATCAATTTTTTATAGGGCTGGACGATACTCACTACGGTTTGATCAGGTCCAATATTATTGCTACGGATCCTCTTCCTAACATGAATAAAGTGTATTCTAGCATATCTGAGCAAGAGCATGTGCAAAATATGACACGAGGAGAGCCTGAACGAACTGATCCCATAAATTTTGTAGTGAAAATGTCCAACCCTGGAGTATGTAATGCATGGGTAGATCTTCATGATGGAGCACTCATTTGCTCGCACTGCAAACGAATTGGGCATACGGTAAAAACAGTGGTGGAACTACTGTTACGCGAGGTAGGGCTCCAGCCCAACCTGGGTTGCCGACAGGCGCATAATAGTTATAGAATTGGAAGGCCGGATTAGGGTTCCGCTTCCCGATTAGGTCTTTCTGCATCTCGTCGGTGCTGGCCTTCTTGGAGAAGAAGGCTTTGGGCCCTTCTTTTTTTACCCAGATTGAACTCAAAGGGATGTCGTTTCCGTATAAGTGAAACGACATCATTTCACTTTACTAAAGGCAAAAAAGAGAAAAAAGCAGACTTAATCACTTAAAGGCACAGCTCACTCAAGCGAAAATTAAAACTCAAAAAGCAAAGCTCACTCAAAGGCGTTGCCGCCCCTTCTCACGACCTCATTCGAATAGCTTCGCCAGCTCGCCTCCGTGCCGGACCACCACGGCCCACCGCCGTCCTACCGATGCCAATGCCACAGCCCACCACCGTCCAGCCCTCCACTTTCCTCTAGTCCATTTTATGTTAAGGTAATTTAATTTTTGGGTTTATTGTCTATTTTTTTCTTCTTCAAAAATTAAATTTATGTGAATATGATTTTTATATGTTTCTACGTTTGTTGAACTTCAATTGAATTGTATATGTATAAATTATAGTTTTTTAGATTTATCATGTATGTGAAATTGTCATTATTGAATTATGGAATTAGGGATATTTGTTAAATTTAATTTAAATGAATACAAGTTAAGAAATTATTTGTTATCTCAATTTGTTATTGTTTTGTGACTCTTTTAGATTTTATAAAAACGAATTCAATTTACATATGTTTCCTATTTGATATTTAATAGCTTATGGATAAATTTTTAATTCGAAGTAGAGGATCTCCATCTTTTAAGAGATCGAATGAACCTAATGAACAAAGGCACAATGAAGAGGGTAGAAGTAGAAAACTATCTCGCGTAGAGTATGTTATGACGTTGTATATTGAGAAAGATTGAGGATGAACCAATTATGCAACGTTATCAAGGCACTGAGTCTCACAGATATTTGTTGCCCCCACTTGTTCCTAGTTCTACTTTAATAATGTGAGTATTAGAAAGTAGTTATTTTAGTAATTTAGTGAACTTGTAAAATCCTTATTGTATCGTACTCAATTTATTATATTACATAGTTTATTTAATCATTTTAAAGTTGAGTTTTTAAAATTTAAATTTGAGTAGTATTAATCAGCCTCCCCTAAAAAACATTTCAGGTTCCTCCACTAGGTAGAAACCTGCTACCGGGTTCGTGGCTATCCTCACACATGGAAGGTGGTTGGACAACGAGGTAATCGTGGTTGAGGTAGAGGGGATCAAGCGGGTAGAGAAAAAAATCAAATGAGAGTGAATGCAACATTCTCCATGGAATCAAATGCTCTTGATGACACGGACAAGGCTGGCTTGGAGATTTTGAGCACCGTAGATTGGGAAAAACTCAAATCACTTTGGAACACCCACAAGTCATCGCCAAATACTCGACTTTCTGGTAAGGCAACGTTTTTGTGAATTATTGACACAGGAGCATCACATCATATGACGGTTGAAATTAATTCCCTAAGTGACTTGTGTGATATTGTGCCTAGTCCAGTATTGGGACGGTGATATTGGGTCGATTAAGTCTGAAAGGTGTTCTATATGTGGCAAATTTAAACTGTAGCTTGATATCTATGTCGCAGTTGGCTCGTGACAAGGTTTATATATTGAAGTTTACTGATCATTTGTGTGTTGTACAAGACCGAAGTGTTTCGAGGATGCTAATTGAAGTGGGTGAAGAAAGAGGCGAGTTGGATGTTGTGAAGGATGCGTTACTTGCTTGTGTGCATTCCATTGTTGGTAAGCTGTTTGTACATCCCAAGATTTGGATCTATGGCACAAGAGAATGGGACATCCATCTATGCAAGTGTTGCAATTGCTTTCCCGGCAGAATAATGGTACCTCTATTAGTACAGATAAAGACAAGCATCGTGATGTATGTTTTCAAACTAAACAAACTTGTGTTCCATTTTCTTCTAGTGAAAATCATGCTTCAGATGTCTTTGAACTAATTCACTGTGATGTATGGAGTCCATATCGCGAACCTTCTTTTTGCGGTTCAAAATATTTTCTTACTATTGTCGATGATTTCTTGCGGGTTGCTTGGGTGATGTTGCTGAAAGAAAAGAGTGAGGTTCCTCATATAATCAAGAAATTCTTGGCTATGACGGAACGACAATTTAGCAAACAAGTAAAAACATTATGTAGTGACACGCTACAACAGAATGTTTGTATTGAACATAAGCATAGACACATTTTGAATGTTGCTAGAGCATTAAGATTTCAAGCTAATTTTCCGGTGGATTTTTGGGGTGAATGTGTTTTGACAGCATTGTACTTGATTAATAGAACTCCTTCGTCAGTCTTGAAAGGAAAGACTCCATGCGAAATGTTTTTTGGTCATCCTCCCACGTTAGATAACACCCGCATCTTTGGGTGTCTTTGCTATGCCAAGAGTTCAAATCGTGACGGAGATAAGTTTACTAGTCGAAGTTTACTGATGGGAAAAGGGCTGTGTTGTGCGGAATGGAGAAAGAACAGAAAATATGAACGAAAATAACAAGACACAAGATTTACGTGGTTCACCAATTTGGCTACATCCACGGGAGACGGATTCACTATAATAGGTAGCAGGTTACAGACGCCAAGAAATTGGCCAGATTTCTACCTATCTAAGTGCAGAACAGAATTAATGTTTACAGAGAGAAGAGAGACACTTTATATATTGTCTCCACTAAACCCTAACAAACTGGGATTGGAACAAAACACAATTCGGCCCAAATCAACATCAGTCCAAATTGGAATTGGAATTATATTCTTATCATAATTGTATATGTAGTTGTATTCCAGACCAGGGTCGCAGAAGCGGCTATTACAGTATTCAAGGCATACCAACAGGCTGGAAGTTCTATGATGTGGACACTAAAAAAATTTTAGAATCTTGAGATTTAATATTTATTGAAAAAATAAATTCCCTTTTCTAAACCATTGGAGAGCAAGGATGCTGCTGTAGATTCATCATTAAGCTTGATTGGGGAAATGATCGAGGATTCCCATTGGATAACTACATCACCAAACCATAGAGATGATGAAACTCCACCTCTACTGTGTGAAAGAGAATCGGATAGCTCAGATAGAAGTGTTGTACAGGAGGATGCTACTGAACCTAATGAGGATCAGAATGCTAGAAATGATGTTGGG
Source organism: Rubia yunnanensis (assembly GCA_037428765.1). Taxonomy (NCBI): domain Eukaryota; kingdom Viridiplantae; phylum Streptophyta; class Magnoliopsida; order Gentianales; family Rubiaceae; genus Rubia; species Rubia yunnanensis. Next base: position 69,160,755 of record CM075071.1, on the reverse strand, counting down.
TCTGAACTAGTTGATGAACATATTGAGCTCGGAAGGGGACAAAGGAAAAAATATCCCTCGGTTTGACTCAAAGATTTCATCGCACATATAGGCCACCGCGATCCTTCAGAAAGTCAACCCACTTCATCATCATCATCAGGTACTCCTTATCCCATTCCTGATTATGTCACTTGTAATTTTTCTCTATCGCATCGCCATTTCTTGGTGGCAGTTACTGTAGGTGTCGAACCTTCAAGTTTCCGAGAGGCTATGCATCATGAATGGTCGTGTGCAGCCATGAAAAAGGAGATACTAGCGTTGGAAAATAATTTTACATGGCCTGTTGCGACTTTGCCATTGGGAAACAAGGCTCTTGGAAGCAATTGGGTTTATAAAATCAAGTATAACTTAGATGGGTCTATAGAGCGACATAAAGCATGCTTGGTAATGTTTGGAAATCATCAAGTGGAAAGCCTCGATTACTCTAAAACATTTTCTCCTACGAAAAAATTGGTCATGGTCCACACTTTCCTTGTTGTTGCAGTTGTCAAACAATGGGAGTTACATCAAATGGATGTTCACAACACTTTCCTTCATGGTGATTTTGAAGAAGAGGTATATATGAAGTTTCCTCCTGATTTTCAAGCACCCAGAGCTAATCAGGTATGTCGATTCGAAAGTCATTGTATGGTTTGTAGCAAGCTCCACGTTAATGGTTTGCCAAACATAGAGCTGCACTCTTGAAATATGGATTTGTTCAATCCGCTTCCAACTATTCGTTATTCACATACATCAAAGGAGCACTGCACTTGACAATTTTGATCATGTGGATGACTTGATTATTGGAGGTGAGAGTGAGGATGATATTCGTCATTTAAAATCCTACTCGTGTAGTTGTTTTCACATGAAGGATCTTGGGAAACTCAAATTTTTTTAGGCATTGAAGTTGCTCACAACCAGTCAGGGATATTTATGAGTCAAAGTAAATAAGCACTTAATATCATTTTTTAGACTGGTTTGCTTGGAGCGAAACCTGCAGGAACTCCAATGGACCAAAACCATCAGTTGGCTTTAGCGAAAGGTGCATACTTGGAGTCGCCTAAAGGATATCGTTGTTTGGTTGTTAGTCTTATTTATTTGACAACAACACATCCGGAGCTATCATATTGTGTCCATATTTTGGCACAGTTCATGCAACAACCAAAGGAAGAACATTGGGATGCAGCTTTGCGGATTGTTCAATATTTGAAGTCTCATCCGGGCCAAGGTATCTTCCTTAAATCCTCTTCGGCGTTGACTCTCAAAGCGTATTGTGATGCAGATTGGCAAATTGTCCTCTGAGTCGTAGATCTTTGACGGCATATTTTGTTTTTCTTGGGAATTCCCCTATCTTTTAGAGAACAAAGAAGCAACACACAGTTTCTCGTCTTCCACAGAGGCTGAGTATCATTCCCTTGCTGCCACTACACGTGAGTTAAAATGGTTTCAAGGTTTGTTGGGTGCCCTGGGAGTTCATTCTTCTCTTCATGTGAGTATATATAGTGATAGCTAGTCAGCTTAACATAGCTCACAATCCAGTCTTTCACGAGCGAAATAAACATATTGAAATTGACGGATGAGATTCATCATGGATTCATTCTACCATCTTATATCTCAACCACTCATCAAGTTGTTGATATTCTTACCAAAGCTCTCAGGAAACATCAGTTTGACACATTGATGGCATTTCACAGCTACATGCGCCAACTTGGGGGTATTAGAATGTACTGGCTGTAGATTTAGTTGCCTAAATAAACCAAATCATAGGAGAAATGGTAGGACTGAGTTTGTATATATGTAGCCTTTCTGTGAATGAAATGGGAAGCAATTGATCTTCAAACAATTGCCATATTCTAACAACATTTAATCTGACGTAATAATAAACGTTTTGACTACATGCCTCTTTTAGAAACCTTCTCCAATCCAACCTTATAATTATTGTGTGACATGTATATATCCAAACCCCCAAACATAAACTCTTTCTCTACAAATATAATTTCTTTTTCGCAATATTTTTTACAATTATTTTTATTATAATTTTCTCAAATGATGCCTTTAGTTCTGTTGATTTATCAAATTCTAGGTGTTTTTCCTATTTTTAAGATGAAAAATGTCATTACATAACTTGTGTTTTATTGAAATTGATCAGTATGTAGAGAGCAAAATGACTAGATTATTATTGATTTATACGAATACAATATTTTAATTGTATTTTGATATTATATTGATCTCAACAAATATTATATTCATACAATTAATTATATTTTAAATGCATCTAATTATTTGACAAAAGTAATGATAGTGGATAAAAAATTAAATTGGTTCAATAAATTAGTTTAAATGAACTCGAGTATAACACTAATCGACATTAACTTATTTTGAATTCATGTTTAAAATAAAATTGATTCTATTTTAGAAATTAATTTTTTATTTTAATTATTAAACATATAATGAGTTAAGAAACTTTCTAATTTATGTCTCAATTTTATTTTTTAAAGAAATAGTAAAAAAACAAAATGAGCGAGTTCATTTGAATTGATATTAATTTTTATTTTTGCTAGTTATGATGGAAAACAACAAATCATTTTAGAAGGTTATATTTTATAATCTATAATATATGCAATATTATTATTTATATACTATTAAATATAAACGAGTATATTTAGTCCTTAACATATTAGTTTGTCATTATTGTTAATGTTATTATTAAACGAGTAAATTAAACCATTTCTTTTTAATTTTATTAATTCATTTATCATTTACTGATGACTCATTCATAGGATGTGTCCTCTATTTTTTTTTCTGCCCAATCACAATAAAAATATTTTGTGAATTGGAATAAAAAATAATAATAATAAGGATGCATTTGCTAAAATGCGTCCTCTATTTTTCAGAAAAAAAAGAAGTGCAGAAGATGCATTCAATGAATGCATTCTCCATATTTGCATTCACACCCAATTACTGTAGTGCCAGACATAGAAATTTCTCCCATTGATGGCCCTTACCTAGATCATTGATTGTACTGTTTAAATTAATTTTTAATAAATTTAAATGTGGGGAGAGATTAAAAACATTAATGAGTCCATCCCTTGAAAGACGGTCTTTTCATAAGTTATGGAAAGACCAAGGAGTCAAGTCTAATTTTAAAACAAAAGGCTGAAAATTCACAGGTCGAAAGAAATTAAAATTTGGGTCGAATTTGAGTAATAAGGTATTTGGGCTAACTCTCGAGTCTATTTAAGGTAAGAGTGTATCTCCTGACAGACGGTCTGTCCATAAGCTTATGGACATGCCACTTATTTCTTACCTTATACACTGCATTTCTTAAATTACATACAAAATTTTGAAAATATTTTTTTATATCATATATTTTTATATTTTCTCATTCAAATACAGATTATTACTTGTTTTAACTTAAAAATGCAATATTTAAATTTTATAAAAAATTACAACATTTAAGTCAAATGCCCTTGAGGACGTCCATAAGTTTATGGAAAGACTGCCTTTCCTGAGACTTTCCCTTAAGGTAAAACCTCAGCTTTCTTTCATTTTTCCGAAACCTTCCATCAACTCAATTTCGTTTCATTCTTTTATAATTAATGTCTATGTTTCAACCTAAAGTTATAATGTTTAATAACGAACAATTTCAGAAGATATTTAGATATTACAGAGCAGAGAAGATGAATTGCACCAAAAAAGAAGAAGTTAACAGAAAACACAAATAAGTAACATATAACTTACTATATATTTTCACTTGCAGTTACTACAGAGTATAAATCCTCAATTTCATATTCTTCTAATTAAATCTCATATTTTCATATGCCTATGGAAAGACGGTCATTCTCAATACCTTGTAATAAGTGGATGAAAACAATTCATTTTTGTCATATATAAAAGTGTGTTATTTTAAAAAAACACTAAAATAAAATAACAGAGAGTATAATTTTGTAATTTAGACTAATCTTACCTTCGTTAAATTATCAAGAAAAATCCTTTGATACAATTATTAAATTATCAAGAAAAAATAGAAAATATAGATAATGATAAGCAATAATCAATAATAGACAATAATCAAATTTAACAATAATCTTCTTCTTTTTTTTCTTACATAACACTTATTTGTAAGTTATTACCCAACAAGTACTCAACAAAACAACCATACATAATATTGATGAGAGAATTAGGCCAGATATAAGTGATCAACAACCATGACAGTACAATTGTACACAAAAACATTCAAAGGTTTTCATCAAGTTTGACAATAATCCTAAAACATGTTTGGATTGAGAGATTGAGAAGTATGATAAATCAAACACAAATTTCTCTGACATTCACAAACATAATTTATACACGCACATATATGTATAAATTATATTTACATTCATGCAAATAATTATATGTGGTTTTAAAGCAAATTGACCTTATCCGCATGTTCTATGCACGTACAAGCACGATACTAAACATCCAAGACATGCACACATACTAGACACCAAAATTTCAACTTCTTTTTCTTACTTCTTCATATTTTTCTTAGGGGACTTATTAATTTGAAACTCTTTCTTAATTTTTGTTCTGTTTAGATCCATCTTAATCTTGAAGTGATAGTATGTAGTTGCCTGGCCAAGGGAAAGAATTAACACATGGGGTGGAGATTCTTTCTTTTGGAATCGCAACTACCGTATCAAAGTTGCTGTTCAAATTACTTGATCAAACATCCTCATTAGACGCTAGGTACTCTTTTGGAGGCAACTATGTTGCCTCAATATCGATCATGTACTAACTATGTTTTTTACACAGGCTTGGGGAACCTTATATAATCCCTCACCTCAGGGTGTTTAATTTTAAAAAAAAATTTGAAGCTCTTTCTGGTGGTCATAAACCTCATCTTCCCATTCCTCAAGAAATTTTGCTTTCGAATTAAACTATTCTTCAACATGTTCTTTTTGGATGTGTGTGTGTTGCATATTGTTCAAATTTTCTTCCTTTAAAACTAAGCTCATCGTTTTTCTTCAAAACTATTTCCTTTAGCTTTCCATCTTTCGCAACAAATTCCTCTTTCATTTTGCAGAAGTATTACTTCTCTTTGTTCCATCACTACGAGCGAATTTACTATGTGAGAGTTGAAGTATGGTCTCCTTCATAAATAGGTGTGAGACAAATGTAGATTCAAAACTATTTCTTTCAAATCAATTCTATTTAACCTATTCCGCAAAACTCTACAGTCACACTAGTGCGCAAAAAAGGGGCAATAATTTGCTGTTGGAACAAGGGCATAGAAAAAAATGATCTGGATTCGGTAAAATACACAAACCAAAATACCTTTATGAATGAATTTGGGGTCTTGAATTATTTAAAATTATAAACTCGGGGCAACCTTTTTATTAAAAAAAGAATTAAACAAAAAGAACATTAATTTTATAGGTTATGCATAAGAGAGCATCATACAAATATATTCAGATGTACCAAACACATATGCTTAACCGCGCACGTGCAGCAGAGGTGCACATTTTCTGTCTAATTTTTAAATATTAATATTTTTATAATTTGTAGTTACACAGGTAAAGACTATAAATGAATGAAAGAAATTGGTAAATAAAGTTTTTGAGGGGTAGATTTCTAGTTTACTAGCACATGCATGTTTAAGCATTAGTCCATTTATTTATATGTGAGCTAGTATATAGTATTTATCGTTTTCTTTTTAAAAAATATAGTGAATACTATCTTTTAATATATGTTAAACTAAAGGTTTGATAAAAATACAAAATATATAATTTAAATAATTAAATTTATAAAATATAATTTTATTGTTGTGCAATAAAATTAAGTTTTAAAAAATTACTATGCAGGTGAGATGTTAACTTTGTAGTCATTTCTAAAAGTGAAATACGGTCTTCTTTTTGTCTCTCTCTTCTTGGAGTACTTTTTTTTTTTCATTTCCATACTTCAAACAAAAAATAAAACTTTTTTTAGATGTTGAAACTGACTCATGAACCTTAGCGAACATCAGCCACATTACATGTTCATCACCAGAATCCCCTCTAACGACCCCTTCGAGACTTCCCATGTCTTCTTTTTTCTATTAAGACAAAGTGGAGCGATAAAATTGTTACCACGTATACGAGGTCGCCTCACTGCTTATGGTCTAAGTGAGAGTCGTTCTGCTGATTATGTCTCTCAGATTAAAGTCATCTGCCATCAACAAATTGCTCGAGATTAGTAAATAAATCCTTTTATGTGTTTTTGTCTGATTTTATATAGTTTCATAATTTGGTCAACTTTTGAAAAAGTGTTATGCTTCCTCTTAGGGCAAGAAATTGATTTTTTTTTTCAACCTTGTATGATTTTTTATTCTCTAAATTGAATTTCTTCCACATACTTTCAATTGAATAAAAATTCTATTCAAATATTAATGTGTCTGTTATAAGAATATGCATATTCATACTATATTGCTAGATTGTGAGTATAAATTTGTTCATTGGAGTAGTTTTAAATTGGCACCGGACTCCCAATTCTTAAGCAAGTGAAATCGAGATTAAAGCACAGTGAAACCTCGTACAACATACAACATCTGAGTTGACAGGTTGTGAGATGTTCCGAAACTTTTCTTAGACTTTGAAACGTAAACTTTGAAACGAAAACTTTAAAGAAACTAATAATGACTCATATGTTTGCATTCTGTGTTCGGCTCGATTGGCATCTCAATGTGGGAGTTAGACTTGTTGAATATTGCATTATGAATGAAATCTGCACGTACAAGGCATCCAAATCACAATCATTCAAACAAAAAATTCATGGAAATTCATTTTTTCAAATTTATTTATAAACGTGCATGAAATGTGCAAGAGTGGTACATACTACACTTGTGATAATTAGACAAAACAGTTGGTATGGTGCGTATATGATTTTGTAATATATTATAATTTGATCATGAGTAATGACAAAAAGAGGGAAGTATAAACAGTGAGATTAAACCTCACATCCAAGAATTAATGGAATACTTTTATTTTCTGAATCAAATCAACTTTACGAATCTCGTTCAAGAATCGCATGCTTAACATGAGAGCCTCCATAATGTCTGTTGTGCGGAATGGAGAAAGAACAGAAAATATGAACGAAAATAACAAGACACAAGATTTACGTGGTTCACCAATTTGGCTACATCCACGGGAGACGAATTCACTAATTTTGTGCGGAACAGAATTAGAGTTGGTTTACAGAGAGAAGAGAGACACTTTATATGCTGTCTCCACTAAACCCTAACAAACTGGGCCAAAAACACAATTCGGCCCAAATCAACAGCAGTCCAATAAAGAGACCCCGGTTTGTTTCCTGGGGGCGACTGCCGCCCCCCCGGACCCCCAGGCCAGGGTCGCAGAAGCGGCTATTACAGTATTCAAGGCATACCAACAAATCTCCACCTTGACTTGAATCCTCAAAGTAGAAAACTCCAGATGCACCATTACAGTGCCAGATGAGTAGACTTCGCCCTCCACTCCCGGGACTGCCCATAGAGCACCTAATCAGCTCTGATGTTCAGCAAGTCCAAACAATGTTGAAATTTGCTATGTGGAACAGATTTGGTGAACATATCAGCGGGGTTATCTGCAGTTCCCACTTTCTTCACCCTGATTCTCCTCTCACTCCTCAAGAAATGATATCTGACATCAATATGCTTGGTCCTCTCATGATGGACCTGATCCTTGGCTAGGCAGATTGCACTCAAGCTGTCACAATACACAGTAGCCTGATCATGATGTAGACCAAGATCACTAACTAGCCCTTTCATCCATATTCCCTCCTTTGCAGCCTCTGTCAGAGTCGTGTACTCTGCTTCCGTAGTAGACAATGTCACTGTAGGTTGCAAAGTCGCCTTCCAGCTAACCACAGAACCTCCCAAAGTGAATACATAACCAGTCATCGATCTCCTCGTGTCAACATCACCAGCATAATCAGAATCAGAGTAGCCTGTAACTAAGCACTCCGTATCACCTCCATAAATGAGACCCACATCAGACGTACCTCTAAGATACCTGAAGATCCTCTTCACAACTTGCCAATGTTCCTTTCCCGGTTGCCCCATGTACCTGCTCACAACACTGACTGCCTGTGCTAAATCTGGCCTCGTGCAAACCATAGCATACATCAAGCTCCCCACCGCGCTGGCATAAGGAACCCGAGACATATACTCCTTCTCCTCGTCTGACTGAGGAGCAAACATAGTGGTGAGATGAATATTTGCAGCACTAGGAGTGTCTATAGGCTTGGCTGTAGACATGCCAAACCTAGCCAACACTTTCTGAATGTAGCCTTTCTGTGACAAGAAAAGCTTCCGCTGACTTCGATCCCTAAGAATCTCCATTCCTAGTATCTTCCGAGCTGCACCCAGATCCTTCATCTCAAACTCAGCACTAAGAAGTCCTTTCAACTTCTGAACCTCGTGCTTACTCTTTGCGGCTACCAGCATGTCATCTACATAAAGCACCAGATAGATGAATGACCCATCTCTCAACCTGATGTAGTAGACACAACAGTCATAAGCACACCTCGTATATCCCAGCTGAAGCATGTAACTGTCAAACTTCTTGTACCACTGCCTCGGAGACTGCTTAAGTCCATACAAAGACTTCTTCAACTTGCAAACATACTTTTCCTTGCCAGGAACCTGGAAACCATCTGGCTGAGTCATGTACAACTCTTCCTCCAACTCTCTATGTAGAAAAGCGGTCTTCACATCAAGTTGCTCGAGCTCCAAATCCTGATGTGTCACCAAGGCTAGCAACACTCTGATGGAAGTGTGTCTGACCACTGGTAAGAAAATCTCATTATAGTCTACCCCCTCCCTTTGACTGAAACCTCTTGTAACAACTCTTGCCTTGTACTTGACTCCCTCTGCAGGTGATATTCCTTCTTTTTTCTTGAAAACCCATTTGCAACTGATTAACTTTCTCCCTTGAGGCTGTTTGACCAATTTCAATGTCTGATTCTTCTGAAGAGACTCCATCTCATCTCCCATTGCAGCAAGCCATTTATCAGCATCAGTACATGAAGTAGCCTCTCTGAAAGTTGATGGCTCTTGAGTATCCACTTCCTCGGCAACTAACAGTGCATAACCCACCATATCCTCAAACCCATATCTCTTTGGCGCCCCAACTCCAACCCTCCTGGGTCGGTCCTGAGCTAAACTGCGGACTGTAGCTCCTGATGGTTGAGGATCTGGTGGTGGAGATTCCGGTATCTCAGATTCTGTCTGTGGCTCTTGATCCACCTCAAATTGTTCCAATCTATTTTCACCTTGAGTGACTTCAAGCTCCACCTGTTTATCAACTCCACTAGTTTCTGGCAAACTGTGGGTTTCACCATAGATCTAAGCAAAGAATTTTCATCAAAGACAACGTCCCCGCTCAGAATAACCCTCTTCTCAGATGGAGACCATATCCTGGAGCCTTTAACTCCATCTCCATAACCCACAAAGACACCCTTCTTGGCTCGGGGCTCTAACTTGCCATCACTAACATGATAATAAGATGTACAACCAAAAACTTCCAACTTGGAGTAATCAACAACTTTACCTGACCACAACTCCATAGGTATTTTGCACTCTATACCCGTGTGAGGCCCGCGGTTGATCAGGTAACAAGCTGTACTCACCGCCTCTGCCCAGAATCTCGTTTCCAAACCAACATTAGAGAGCATGCATCTCGCTCTCGCCAGCAATGTCTGATTCATCCGCTCAGCTACGCCATTCTGCTGTGGCGTATTCCTGACTGTATGATGACGAGCAATCCCTTCATCCCTACAAAACTGATCAAACTCAGACGAGCAGAATTCTAGCCCATTATCAGTTCGAAGCCTCTTGATCTTCTTCTCGGTCTGATTCTCCACCAAAGCTTTCCACTCCTTGAACTTCGAGAAAGCTTCACTCTTATGTTTCATCATGATAACCCAAGTCATCCTTGAGTAATCATCAATCAGAGAAACAAAGTACCTGTGACCTCCCAGTGACTCAACTCGGGAAGGTCCCCAACAATCAGAATGGATGTAATCCAATGTGCCCTTTGTTCTATGAATCGCTTTAGGAAACTTGCTGCGGTGATGCTTCCCAAAAACACAATGCTCACAGAAGTCCAAGCTCTTGACCTTGTGGCCACCAAGAAGATCATACTTCGACAGAATCTGCATCCCTCTTTCACCCATGTGACCAAGCCTCATATGCCATAACTTAGTCATATCATCCTGGTGAACCTCCGAAGATGCAACATTAACAGAATCCATAACCGTGGAACCTTGTAGAAAATACAAAGTACCATGCAGAACACCTTTCAGAACCAGCCTAGAACCTTTGCAGACACACAGAACTCCATCACTCCCTGAGTAGACAAAACCCTTTCTATCCAACGTAGGAAGAGAAATCAGATTCTTTGTCATCGATGGAACATGCCTGACATCGTTCAAAGTACAGAAACTGCCATCATGCATCCTGATCTTGATTGAACCAATCCCAACTACCTTGTACGCAACACCATTTGCCGTAGTAATGATGCCCTCAGCTTGCTCATAAGTTGAGAAATAATCTCTCCTTGGGCATATATGGTAAGATGCCCCAGAATCAAGAAACCACGCATTAGAATGATTATTTTTCCCAGTAACAGCTAGAGCAAAATCATCTTCAGAACTGAATTCCCCTTCAGCCACAGCAGCAGTACCAGATGTACTCCCAGATTTACTAGTCTTCTTCGGACACTCCTTTTTCCAATGCCCCTTCTCCTTACAGTAGTTACAAACATCATTGGCCTTAGGACCCTTTAAAGATGACTTCTTGCCCTTCTTCTTTTTGCCGGTTTCCTTGCCTTTTGTGTTTCCGTCACTAGCAAACAAGCCAGTGGCCTGACTTTCTGTACCTGTACTGTTTGCCTTATGTCGCAACTCTCTACTATGGAGAGAGGATCTTACTTCCTCTAGAGACACAGAATCTTTACCAACAATAAATGACTGAACAAAATTCTCATACGAAAGTGGTAAAGAAACTAGCAAAATCAAAGCAGCATCTTCATCTTCAATTTTCACATCTATATTTCGCAATTCTAATAACAAAGTATTCAGTTGCTCTAGATGGTCTCTGAGTTGCGTACCTTCCTGCATTCGGAGACCGAAGCGGCGTTGTTTCAGAAGCAACTTGTTGGTTAGAGATTTCGTCATATACAAACTCTCCAACTTCAGCCACAGTTGTACAGCAGTCTCCTGATCTGAGACCTCAGTGATAATTTCGTCCGCGAGACACAGCATAATCGTCGAGTGTGCCTTTTCTTCCAGACTCACAACATCGCCATAACTGCTCGCGAAATCCTTCGTCAGCGGAGTCCACAAACCTTGCTGTTTCAGCAAAGCTCGCATCTTTATCTGCAATAAACTGAAACTGTTTCTACCAGTAAACTTGTCGATCTTCACGTTCAGCCCAGACATCTTTCTCTCCGATCAGCCCCGATCTGATGAGCCCAGAATCCGATATACCCACTACGGATATCGCCGGAAAAAGAAACCGCTCTGATACCAGTTTGTTGTGCGGAATGGAGAAAGAACAGAAAATATGAACGAAAATAACAAGACACAAGATTTACGTGGTTCACCAATTTGGCTACATCCACGGGAGACGAATTCACTAATTTTGTACGGAACAGAATTAGAGTTGGTTTACAGAGAGAAGAGAGACACTTTATATGCTGTCTCCACTAAACCCTAACAAACTGGGCCAAAAACACAATTCGGCCCAAATCAACAGCAGTCCAATAAAGAGACCCCCGTTTGTTTCCCGGGGGCGACTGCCGCCCCCCAGACCCCCAGGCCAGGGTCGCAGAAGCGGCTATTACAGTCTTCAAGGCATACCAACAATGTCAATGAGGTAATCAACAACCATGAACAAGGTTAAATAGTTACAGCTCTTTCAGCCTTAAGTGAACTTCCTCCAGTTCACGCCAATCATGTTACTGATGTGTGTGCCCATTACCCCAACGAAAGTGCCCTCTCAGCGAAGAAATAGTTGTATCCGCTCTTGTTGCACTTTGAAAATTAAGGATGACTCTTCTTCACTTTACACTTATTCTCCCGCTAACACTAGTTGCTGATCTTGAGGTTATATACCATAATAAATTAATAAATTTGCAAATTTACAAATTGAAATTAAACAACTTCAATAACATAGTTATCAAAAATATGATGCATGGTTAAAGAGATTAGCTAACTAGTACAAACTACATACTCTGAACTAATGATTAATTAAAAGACGCATATTGAAAAATAAATATTTTAAAAAATAAAATAAACCTCTAAAGATGCCATATACGTGCACATTAGTTGCACAATGCAGGTATTGAACCGTACCGAAGTCCAATAACTTACTGGAATCAATGTTGATGACAAATTTTATCTGTGGGCTAAACTAAATTATAATTAATATGAATAAGAAATGGATAAAAATGTAATAATATTAGATTGAGTGGGTCTCATGACAGGCGCCTTGTCCATAAATTTATGGACAGACTACTTATTTCTTACCTTATATATTGCATTTGTTAAATACATACAAAATTTAGATTTTTTAAAAATACTTTTTTTATATCTTATATTTTTATATTTTCACGTTCAAATACATATTATTCTTTGTTTTAATTTATAAAATACAATATTTAAATTTTATAAAAAATTACAACATTTAAGGTAAAAGCCCTTGTGGACTGTCCATAAATTTATGAAAATCTCTCCTTTCCTGAAACTTTCTCTATTAGATTTTGTAATGATATCATTGTGAATGTGATATCCCATCTTAGTTTGTGTGGATGTGTGGATAATTTTTTGATAAGAAATATTTTTTTTGTCACATAAGTTTTGTGATCTTCATCTTTTCAGTCAAAGCATCGTGGGCCGCAACGTAGTTGGAGGATCGTCATCAAATGGAAAAACCACTCCTAAGATGACCTACAATATTGTTGTATCAAGGTTCGACCTCCTGTTTTTAAATCTACTTAGATAAGACATATAATGAGAATGCATCATGTTAAGTCATTATATATATATATATATATATATATATATATATATATATATATATATATATATATATATATATATATATATTAAAGTCTCCTTTTCCAGAGCTGAGTAAAATTATCGTTTCTATAGATCATTAGGGCAGCATAATTTCTATCGGTACCAAATAAGATTAACACGTTATTTATAAGATCATTATGGTGTTGATTCAAATATTTAGCATCAATAATTAATCCCAACCCAAGAACCATATAATAGAAATTGTTTGGATGGTACTGTCAACTGATGATATTGAAGTCATTTTGACTAATTTAAACCAAAGTTCTCTAAAATAACATACTAATATTATAATATGTTACTGATTTTAGTTTTCTACTATATATAATCAATCATAACTTGTTAACATAGTAATATTATAAACTGTTACTAACTTCAATTTTTATCTCAAACACCATATAATAGAAATTGTTTGGATGGTGCTATCAACCGGGGATATTGAAGTCATTTTTTCTGACCTAGACTCAAGTTGTCTAAAATAACATACCAATATTATAATATGTTACTGATTTTAGGTAAAGTCTTGGGAAAGATGGTATTTTAATAAGCTTATGGAAAGACGGGGTTTAAATAGAATAATAAAAGGTAAAAGGTTTTAGTTGCAATATTAAAAATTTATTATGCAACGTGTAGTAGTTATAAAGTTTATAACCTGATTCATGCAACCCGAAAGTTTTATCTTCATTTCTTTTTATTTACACTTTAAACCTTGACATTTCCATGACTTATGGAAAGACCGTCGTTCAAAAGATGGACTCCTGATTTTAATTCTTTACTATATATAATCAATCATAACTTGCTAACATACTAATATTATAATTTGTTACTAACTTTAATTTTTTACTATATATAATCAATCATAACTTGTAAAAATATATAACTTATAAAGATATATTTAAAACCACAAATATCGCATTGCGCACACACACACACACATATATATATATATATCACTGAAGAAAATCCAAAGAAACACATAATCTGAAATAAGAAAATGTTCATATTTTTTATACAATGATAGAGTACTTTTGATAGAAATATTTATACATATTATTTATTTATTAAAGTATGACATACTCTTGTTTTAGACTAACTAATTGTTAAATGAGGACATTTTATAATGATGAGACTAATCATTTGATATTTACTTTTATTTATTGCAATGTGATACATATAATTATGATGACCTTATAAATTGAATTTCAACATATAAACAATTACTTTTTAAATAATTGAATGAAATATTATAAAAATATTCAATTTTTATTATATTCAATATTTAACGGTTTCTAATTAAATTAATTATTTCATTTCATAACTCATATAATTTTACTTAGATGACTAAACTTAAATTTTTCTAATAAAACTTAATATTAATATTTTAATTAATGATTTCGCACAATAGACTATAATACTCCACTAGTTAACGTAACAGTTTTAAAATTTATTCACTCTCCACTATTTTAAGAGTTGGTTGTTCCTGAATTTTACAATATATATATTTAGTTATATCTTAATGACTTTGAGAATATCAAGCTTATCGAGTTTTAGGGTGGGATATAGGGCGTGTGGTGGAATTGTGTCACTTATTTTAGTTTTTTTTTTTTAACTTGAAAGTGACTAGTTTAGCTCTTGCTCTATTTATGTCCTCTACTTTTAAAATATGTAATTCTTTTTAGTAGTTTACCAAACACCAAAATTGTTTGATTTATAAGTAAAACACTTGTAAGTCACGCTAAACAAAATCATAATATCCCACTTATGTTAGTTATTTGGCGAAAGGATGTAATAAAGCAAAAAAAAAATGTCAATTATGTGAATGTACCAACACATTTTTATTTGGACCAACTAGAAGTTATTTTATGGAACTATATACTCATTAATTAATTTATATATATATATATATATATATATATATATATATATATATATATATATATATATATTAAGAGCGAGTCTTATGACAGGCGACATGTTCAATTAGTCAGTCTAAAACACCCGTCACTTAACAATTAGTAAAATAAGACTAAAACACCCGTAACTTATACATATTATACGACATGTTGAATATGTCAGTCTATATATATATTAAGAGTGAGTCACTGACTAATTGAACAATTAGTAAAATAAGACTCACTCTTAATTTTACTCACTCTTAATAATTGTTAAGTGACAGGAGACATGTTGAGGGATCAACGGAAGGAGTAAAGTACCCCCACAAACATTTATAAATATTAGCATGCTTCCTTTACAAACATTTAAATCTATCATATTCGTGTAAAAAATATCAAAATTATAAAATGGCATACTTATACACGAACCATGAATGTTACTCGTTCTAAAAATCAGGGGCAGACCTATTATTACGCATAGTAGGAATTCAGCCCTACTTAAGTTGCTGGCGTGAAGGTAGTAGGAAGACGACCACTGAAAATCCTAGTTCTGCCACCCCATTAAAAGTTGCTCCGCTCCTATTAATTTTGGGCATCTAGGAGAAGACGACATTGTACTCTTATTTTTTAAATTTAACCAAATACTTACAAAGACATCGTTTAAGTATTGGGTCAAATGATTATTATTTTTTTCTGCCTTTAAGAATCAAAACAACGTCGTTTTGGTTTTAGTAGAACGATGTCGTTTAGTTTCTAAAGGCGGTAAAAAAACAGAAGAAGAGCATTTGAACTTTTTAATCCAATCTTAGAAATACCCCAATACCCAAAATCAGAAAAACTTAATTGGTGACCAGCTCTGGTTGAACCCTTAACCGGTGGTGCCCATCATTCGATTAGCGTCTCTGCTAGTACTGCCACCTTTGCTTCTTTTCTTTTTTCTTATCAAAACCTTTGCTTATTGATAGTCTTCTTCCCTTAACATACAGGTACTACATTAGCACATATTTTTTGTACACCTTTTTGTGTATTGTATCCGTATTCAGGTTACTTATGTTTGACTTCTTTTTTTAAAATTATATAGAGTATATATTATGTATATCATTAAATATAAATTGAGTGTATATTAGGTAATAAATAAAAGAAAATATCAATTCTTAATTAGTTATATATATTTAACTTAAATTATTGTATCAAGTTATTAGGTATATATTGATTTTAATTATGTTGTTAATTTAAATTGATTGCATATATATATATATATATATATATGTGGCTTTGATTAGGTATAAATTGATCTATGATGGTATATTTTTACAAAATTAATATTTACATTCTTCTTAATGTCTTAATTAACATGATATAATATGTAATTATAAATTTATTTTAATTTGAATGATTATATATTGAATTAATAAGTGTTAGGAATTTTTTAAACTAAGTGTTCAAAACAAATTATTTATTTAAATATCGAATTAAGTGTTCAATTTTTTTTTTCTTGTAGTGCAATTCAGCCCTCTGAAATTGTGTCCTGATTCGACGAATGCTAAATATCTAACTAAAAACGAAACCCTCGTGTCTCCCTAATTGTTGTTTGGTCACACCGAAATTCAATAACCAAAAATAAACACCAAACCATCCATTATCCATTCTTCACCATCATGTACCCTTCCTCCACACTGCTCCGCATTCTTTCGTCCAGTGGAGAATTAAAAAAAAAAGAAAATAAAGTTATAATTGTTTTGAATTTTATTCTGCATCTATTCTGTTTTTGGGATTTTGAGCCGTGGAATTGTTGGGTTTCTCCTCATATGGAAAAATAGTTGATGAATGGTTGGTTATTCAAGAGTCTTTGGTTCATGAATCGGTAACTCAACGGATGGTTCATGAATTGAGAATCCCAAGAGTTAAATTCATGAATTGAAAACCTCTATAATTCCAATTGAACTCTGATAACCAAAGGAGAGTTAGGGAATTGAGGCAAATTTTTTCAGACGTCGATTTTGGTATAAGATTTCTTCACTCTGAGTAGAGTGATCCTGCATGACGTAACTCCTAACATCTGTAATCTGTTTGACCCATTTAAATAATAAGATTAATTTAAATTTGTTTGTGAGGGTAGTCAGCATATTTGGTGAATCATGTTAAAATTCGTATTTTCATTTTCTTACTTTCTTTTCTATTATCTTCATTCCGGGCAGGGGGATTTATATCACTAGCATATAAACCTAATCTAACTCATTCGTTAATAGGGTTAGGGTTAATCACCCCAAAAAGAGGCAAAGAAACTGTTCTGTCAAATGGCTGCACTTGCACGGGCTCCAATTCGATCCTATAAAATATGTCAAAGTATACTGCATTCTTTTGTCCAGTGGAGAGTGAAAAAAGACGCACCTAGTCGAATTCATTCAATCATTAGTACGATTAATCACCCAAAAGAAAGGCAAAGAAAATGTTTGCTTTATGATTCACCTTTGCTGAACGAATAATGTGATTTTTATGCAAATATACCTTATTCGCATGTTCTATGCACGCACATGCACGCAAACTTCACACCCAGTGCCTATTTGTTAAATTATCATTACAAATTTTTAATTTATTTTAGAGTAAATTAATAATATTAATTCCAAAATTTCTTGTTTAAGCTTTTCAGTCCTTTTTTTAAAAAATTGTGTTTTCTTCAACTTTTTCTTTTTTGAATGTGAGTGTGTGATGAGAGAATTTATTAACCAACAAGTACTCAACAACAACACTCCATCTCATTGATGAGAGAATTAGGTCAGACGTAAGTGATCGATCAACATCTCATGCCATTACAATTGTACACAAAGCATTCAAGGGTTTGGCCGGTTGTTTCTTTTTTTAGATACGGACAAACCAAAAAAAGTTTGTCCAATCAAGGAAAACAAATGATTCAGGGGGCTATGGAACAATGAATGGATCAAGATGTAGGGGTTCATATCCTGGCATTTATGACAAGAGAGCTGGTACCTTCGCATCCCTCCTTTGCATCGCATGTTGGTTCCTCGGTAGCTCCATTTCGTATCGATTGGGGTTTTCTCTCAGATGGAAGCTTGTTGTGCTGGATAATGTTTCTTCTTGGTGTGGACAATTCATCGGCCATGGGTTCTTTAAGAAACGAGCACCTGCTTCCTTCTCTAACCCGATGCAAGTCTTGATACTGGCACCAATGCCTCATTTTTCGTAGCGCTTGATGTTAGTAGATTAGCAATTGAGCATGCAGCAGTAAACTAACTCAAGCTAAAAAGAAGGTGATCAATCTCAAAAGATGGCCATGCAACAGATCATCCCTGGAGTTTGGCCATGTAGCTTAATCCCTCAAACTCAAAGGAAAGGGATCATTCTCTAAGATTTCAGGTTCAACAGCTCACATCACAAGCTTCCAAGCTTCAAATTGCTAGATTATTTCTTCTTGGAAGTTTTCTTTCTTCTTGGAGAGTAGTAGATGCCCGGCCAAAGATATATAGTAATTAACACATGGGGTGGATATTACTACTTTTGGAAACGCATACCCTAATCCTTTTGTAGCATATATGTATCAAACCAAACTTTAGATTTAGGATTAATCTAGCTTCTTTTGGAGGCAACTATGTTGCCTCAGCCATTTGTGGCTTCAAACTGAATTTATTTTTCTTTTTAAGGGTTGGGGCCATAATAATATCCCCCATCTCCGGGTGTTTTAACTTTTGAAAAAAAAAGACATTCAAAGGTTTTCATCTAGTTTGACGGTAATAATGAAACATGTTTGGGTAGAGAGAATGAGAATTATAATAAATTAAACATAAATTTTTCGACATTCACATACCAAATATATATATATATATATATATATATATATATATATATATATATAAGTTCATTCATGCAAATAATTCTATGCACACTAGGTTTTTGAAGATTAAGAAAATGTTTGCTTTTAACACTAAGAAAATGTTTGCTTTATGCACGTACATGCACGATACTAGACGCCCAATAGATGCACACATACTAGACACAAATTTCTCTGCTTTTTTCTCTTGAAGATTCTTCTTGATTTTGCTTAGGGAACTAGAGCCCATCTTTCCATTCCTCAAGAAATTTCTCATTCGAATCAAGCTTTTCTTCAACCATTTCTTTTTGGATGTGAGTGTGTGCTGCAAATCGCTCATTCTTCTTTACACTAAGCTCATCGTTTGTCTTCAAAACTATTTCCTTTTGCTTTCCATCTTCTGCAACAAATTCCTCTTTTACTTTGCAAAAGTATTACTTCTCTCTGATCCATCACTACAAGCAAATTTACTATCTAAGAGATGTAGTCTGATCTCCTTCGAAATTAGGTGTGTGACAAGCGTGGATTCATAGATCTCCTCAGCTGCTCTTTCTCTTTTATGATTTTATATGTCTTTGTGTGGACGTGCGAATAGTTTTTTGATAATATTTATATCTTTTTTTTACAGAAGCTTTGCGATCTTCATCTTTTTAATTCAAACATCATGGGTGTAACATAGCTGGAGGCTCGTCATCAGCTGGAAAAGCCACCCCCAAAGAGACCTGCAGTATCTGCACGTCAAGGTTTGACCTCCTGTTTCTCAAGCTACTTAGATAAGACATATAATTAGAACGCACGATAATATTATCCCAAAGCATCTGTAACTTTCCCGATCTTTCCAGAAGTCTCTCTTCAAAGATTATTACAGAGTTTCCAAAGTTTTCCCGAACAAGAAAGTTCATGGTTGATACCGACTTTGCACATAACATGCACTTAATTATCATAATTGTCATGTACGTACCTGATGTGGTACCAGGGTTGGTATTTATATATGGATAAACGAGATTGGTGTTGATGACATTTTATTTATTTCATTTAATTAAAGTATATCGTTTCCTTCTCTCAATTTGGTAATCT
Source organism: Rubia yunnanensis (assembly GCA_037428765.1). Classification (NCBI taxonomy): domain Eukaryota; kingdom Viridiplantae; phylum Streptophyta; class Magnoliopsida; order Gentianales; family Rubiaceae; genus Rubia; species Rubia yunnanensis. The sequence continues at coordinate 69,140,844 of CM075071.1, read as the reverse complement.
AGTTTGTTTTCTTTAATTAAGGTATTTTCTTTTTCCCTAGAAGTTTTAGTATCCTTTTCCCCTCTTCATTAGGAGATTTAATTTTTGTCTCCTCTTTTCATTAGGAGATTCAGTTCCCTTTCCACCTTTTCATTAGGATATTTAGTTCCCTATAAATGTTGGAGACATTGTTATGTAGTTTTCATTTTTGTTTTGATTAAAAAAAATTAATCGACCTTTGATTTTAAACCCTAGTGTTTCTTCTTTCCTAGATTACGTTCTACATCAGTACCATTCATGCACATTCCATACACGCTTGTACATTGATTTTTTTTTGTTTAAACGATTGCAATTCAGAAGCATTGTACACATAGGTTTTTTCATTCAAAAAGGTACAAAAAACCAAATACCAAAGACAACTAGTGCTAAAGAAAATGCATAATTTATAATTTTTAAGAGGGAATTATTTTATTTAAACGGTGCTCTCCTCTTTTTAATCATATAAGAAGTATAAATGATTAATAAAATTGTTATAATTTTTCCATGTATAACTTAGATAAATATTAAAAGTAAGGTTGGATGGAAAAGAAATTCTATTTCTTGTTTGACTCTACACTAAAAACAAAAAATCCTTTCACTATAAGCTACATTTACGCGTTTGTTTATTTTTTGGGGTTGACCACAACCTTTTTTTCACCCTTAAAAATAAATAAAATACTAAATAAATATATAATACCTATAGTGAAAAAATAATTGGTGGGGACCAGAGATCCACTGTTTTCCCCAATGTTCCGCTCATGAAATTTCCCCAACTAAAGATCCGATCGATCTCCATTCAATTCGTTCCGATATTTCAATCTTAAGATGGATCGGAGCGGTGAGCTAATGATTTGGTTGATGAGTTAAGATGGAGTGGGGAGGTTTTCCGCGGAAATGGGCGGATTTAAATAAAATGGTGATCTTGTAAGTTGTAAAGCATAAAGTGGAGTAGCAAATTAGGAAGACCGGTAGGGAAAAAGACACGGGAATTCATGTCATTCTGTTTCTTGTGCTCACTGGATATTCAAGAACCAAAAACTATCGCCAAACCATTCATCATGATCTACAAAACATGACACGGTATTACCGCATTCATTCGTTAGAACGGTACGATTAATCACCCAAAAGCAACGCAAGGAAAATGCCCCGTCAAATGTTTGCTGTTGCCTCATCACACGTGCTCACGTGCATTTTAGGTTATTTATGACCCTTGAAAAGAAGAAGAAAAGATTATTGAACAAATACATATCCGTGCATATATAGAGCATGTTTTGTGCAAGTTTAGGCTTCACAGTGATGTACGACACAATCATGCATTGTGTTTGTTTTCAACCGTTAAAAGCCGTAAAATATGGATTTATGGATATTCTCAGTTGTACTTTCTCTTTAATAATTTTTTAATGTCTTTGTGTGTAATAATTTTTTTATGTCTTTGTGTGGATGTGCGAATAATATTATAATAAGATTTATACTTTTTGTCACAGAAGCTCAAAGATCTGCATCTTTTCAATGAAAACATCGTGGGCGCAACGTTGATGAAGGGTCGCCATCAGCGTCTGCAGCATCTGTGCCTCAAGGTTCGACCACCTATTTCTAAATCTACTTAAATAAGACATATAATGAGAATGCATCACGTTAAGTCATTTGCATGTAACTAAGATTCATCACTTTATGCATTCGACTTTTCTCGTTGAACTAATCTGAATCGCATTGTCAACCAAATATCTTGCAGATGTATGAATCAGTATGATTTTAGTTCCTTTTCATATCAAATTTCCTCAATTTGCTTCATAATAGTAGCCTAGGAGAGACCACCAAACATTGGTTATGTGATTTAAGCTAAGCTCACTAAACCTGAAAGAGTTGCAAGTATTTGAACCTTTTCTCTTCTTTCCCCTTTTCATGATCACATTGTAATAGATTATGAAACCATATAAGCACCATACCACTACTTATTTGATCCAACGCACCACTGCTGCACATTTTATGCACGAATATATAAACAATTATATATATATATATATATATAATTTGGAAAATGAGTTTTTGTACATTGAATTTTTTGTTTAAACGATTGCGATTTGGATGCCTTGCACAGAAAGACACGTTTTAAGGTTGAGAAAAAAAAGATTGGGAAATGCACTACTACAAATTAGAGATATTGTAACACTTTCATTGCAACACTTATTTAAAATGTTACAATAGCTTATGAAGTGTTACTTAAACTTTTGAAAATGTTTACAAAAGTGTTACCTAAATTGAACCGTACTTTGAGAATACAGTGTAATTACAAACGTGTTACTTTAGGTGTTATTGTAACACTTTGAACATAAAGTAACACTTTTACATGTATTAAATAACTTTAGTTGAACCACACGTGAATCAAATAAAATATTTGATTCACACGGTTCGTGCTTATTGCCCCTACGGGATTAAATTAACTTTTTAAAACTTTACTTACAAATTGACGAGTGTTACATTGGATCTAATGTAACACTTTTTTAAATTAAATTTAGATAACACTTTTGTAAAAATTTTCAAAATAAGTAACACTTTATAAGATATTGTAACATTTTTAATAAGTGTTATAATGAAACTGTTACATTAAGTTTAGTTTGCGGTATTTATGAAAGATTGGAGGGGTCAACAGCCTACTAGGGTTTGTGGTTAAAGGTCCGCAGTTGAGGTCAATGTCTGTTGAAATTGTAGGAACAAAATGGTGAAAATGATTTTCACGTTGAAGGTTTTTGGTATTTAATGTGCCTTTAAGCACACGGGGGCATGGAATGAAAGACAGATCCAAACCGTACGTTAAATAACAATAAAATTATATTTTTAAATCCAATAAATAAATTCGATTATATAAATTACATCTTTTTCATTTTATCAAAACATGTATATTGCCATGTATTAAAAGATAAATTTATTACAGTTTCAGTTTGTGAAAAGAAAAAGAAAAACACTACTTTTTCCATTCCACAATAAACTTCTCACTTTTCATTTTAATCCATTCCACTAATAACTTTCTAAAGTAATTTTTCATATATAGTCAAATACTCTATCAAGTTTACGCTCATTAAACCCCAAAAATTACTATTAATTACTACTTTTTAACACTATTTATGACACCACTCATACAAAAAACTACAAAACCTTATTTACTACATCAAAAGATGTTGCCACGTTAGATTGAATAAAATATTAATTCAAATGATATTATGAACTGAGATGAAGAGAATATTTACCAGTTCGCATAAATAAATGGAGAAATGCTTAGACGTGCACGTGCACCGGAGGTATGTGTTTAGGTCAATTGATCAAAGGGAGCAGGATAATATTATCCCATAGTTTCTTCAACTTTCCTGATCTCTCCAGAAGTCTCTCTCTTCAAAGATTGTTACAAAGTTTCCAAAATCTCCCCGAACAAGAAAGTTTCCTGATACCGACTTTGCACATTACGTGCACTTATCATAAGTGCCATTTACGTACACCATTCATGCAGATTCTATACACGCTCTTGCACATTACGTATAGGTTTCATTTACTATAATGTTTTTTTTGGGAAGACCATAACATCCATTACAGAGCTTTCGGAGGAGATACTCTCTTTGAATGACACAGAAGTTTCACATTCAAGGACATATCAAATGATAACAAATCACAATTGTTATAACCAAAGATAATTATTTTCGGAAACAGTAACCTGTAGATGAATCAGCTTCAGAGACATCAATCACAGACTAAAACTCGTCTACTTCATATGCAGCAAATGAATTCCTTCCCACTTGATTGCTAAGATGCTCCGAACTGGTTGAAGCGATAAACCAACTTTCATACGTTCTTCTTAGGCCTCCCTCTCTCTTTCTCTGTCCCACAATTTTACACAATCCCTAATACTCCCTCTTTACTAAGCTGCAATTTTACTATTTGACAAGTCAACACTGTCAAACTTTGACCACATATTTGAATAGATATATAAACAATAATATTATCAAATGTGATATTGTTGGATTCGTCGTAACAAATAGTTTATGAATACTAACTTTTTATTTGTTGTTATTATATCTAGTTAAACATATTAGCGGTCAAACATGTTTTTTGAAGATCGTAAAAAAAGATTCTATGTAGCTTGGTCTGGGACAGAGGGAGTACATTTTTAAACACAATATAGAGACTGCAAATGTCCAAAGGAAGGGTATAAATGAAAACTGAGTGGTCTCCAATGTGTATCTGTCTAGTACTTTACCGACCCAAAATCACCAAACAAATTATATCAACTTAAGATAGTGTTCCCACTCAAGTCCACCACAGTAATAAGAATCAGATTAAACGCACAAAAAGAACCCATTCTAGCTTCCAATCAACTTCAAGACAATCAAAAGTGAAGAAAATGAATCTCCCCAACTAAATATTTGGTCGGCCTCCATTCAACCCATTCTGATCTTTTCAATTTTAAAATGGAGCGGATATCTAATGATATGGTGGATGAGTTAAGATGGAGGGTGAGATTATTGGAGGAAATGGGCGGGTTTAAAAAAATGGTGGCCGGCCCTGTAACGTACAAAGTGGAGGATGAATACCAAAAACCAAGGCGAGTTCATTCACTAGTAAGATTAATCACCCAAAAACAAGGCGAACAAAATGGCCCGCCAAATGGTTGCGGTTGCATTCATCATAAACATTTGTGCATGTTGGTTAATTTAGTTGTTATTTACTATTTTACTATAGTTTGAATTATTCTTAGCAAGTTAAATTTGTTGCTCAGTCAAAGCAATGTTTACGTGTATAGGAGAGTTGGTATTGGTTGTTGTTAAATTGTATGAATAGTGGCTAGAATGTAAGAATTGTTGTTAGTTTTTTCATTTAAATAGAACATGTACTCAACGTGGAGAGTTAGCATAAAAGTAAGAATGTAGTTTTCTTATGGGATTAGTTATGCAATATTATGGAATAATTTCAGCACAAAATTATCGTTTTAATGGTCATACATATCCTCTTTCCCATGAACCGTATGTGATTTTGTGTGTTTTTTTCTAGTGATCAATTTGTGAATATTTGAAAGGGGGCATGTTCCAACAATTGGTAACAGAGCTAGCGTTAGAGATGTGGAAGACTGGAAGCCGTAGCCTTATCAAGAGGGGTGGAGACGAGGCTACTTCCAAAGTACAAGTATAAGAGATCAGTGTAATTTTCTAGTACCCGATGTTGAATAAACACAACTACAACACATGGGCAATACGTACGAAGGCGTGTCTGAAAGTCCAAGGTGTTCGGGTTGTGTCTGAGAGTCCAACGAAATGCTCTATCTTCACGGTGTAATGGAGACAAAAGTGTCTGAGAAATAATCTTTCTGCTAAGAGAAAAGGAGATCGAAAATCATGGAGTGTCTGACGAATCACTCATTCTCCTCCGTGATAAGGAGACCATCAAACACGGAGTGTCTGAAAACACTCTATCTTCTTAGTGAAAAGGAGACTAAAAAAGAAGTGTGGGAGTGTCCATAAACACTCTGTCTTCTCAGTGAAAAGGAGATGGTAATAGAAGCTTTGAGTGTCCGTGAAATGCTCATTCTCCTTGGTGATAAGGAGATGGCTTTAACTTGGTGCTTGAGGCATTTGTATGAATACCAATTAGATTAAGGGAGTGAATGTTGGTTAATCTAGTTATTATTTATTGTTTTACTGTAGTTTGAATTATTCTTAGTTAAAGTTAAATTTGTTGCTCAATCAAAGCAACATTTTGTACTTGTATAGGAGTAGTGGCTAGAATGTAAGGATTGTTGTTATTTTTTCCATTTAAATAGAACTTGTACTCAACATGGAGAGTTAGAATAGCGGTAAAAATATAGTTTTCTTACATGATTAGTTATGCAATATCAGCACAAAATTATCTTTCTAATGTTCATACATGTCCTCTTTCCATGAACCGTATGTGATTTTGTGTGTTTTTTTTGTGTGATCAATCTATGAATATTTCAAAGGGGGGTTGTTCCAACAGTCCATATATAGTGTTTGTGAGTTTAAATGTAGTTTTCGTTTTAAAGATGCAATTCCACATTTATGAATTTTGTGTGTTTTTGTGATCAATTTAGGAGTGTTTGTGAGTTTTACATGTGTATCAAAATTATGCAGCAAACATATTTTTGTTTAAGGGTCCTATTCCAACAATTGGTATCAGAGCAAGGTAGAAGGTGAATGTGAGAGATCGGCGTAGTTCTCGCATGCTCGATGAATGCTCAGTAATCACAATAACAACACCAAGGCAACGTGTGGGAAGGCGTGTCTGAGAGCTCAAGGTGTCCGAGATAGAGTTTTGTATGAGAGCTCCGACGTTAGGATAGATCAAGTGAGTAGAGCATCCATAATTCAGGGAGTGTCCAAAATCACTCAATCTCCTCAGTAAAAAGGAGCTGACGAAACATGGAGTGTCCATAGAATCACTCATTCTCGTTGGTGATAAGGAGACCATCAAACATGGAGTGTCCGAAAACACTCTATCTCTTCAGTAAAAAGGAGATCAAAAAGGAAGTGTGGGAGTGTCTGTAAATACTCTATCTTCTCAGTGAAAAGGAGACGACAATAGAAGTTTGGAGTGTCCGATGAAATGCTCATTCTTCTCGGTGATAAGGAGACGGCTTCAACTTAGTGCTTGAGGCGTTTGTATGAATACCAACTAAATTAAGGGAGTGAATGTTGGTAAATCTAGTTGTTATTTACTGGTTTACTTCAGTTTGAATTAGTCCTAAATTGAGTTAAGTAAATTGCTAAGTCAAAAGCTATGAATTCAACCATATGTTATTAGTTGTGGCTAGAATTCTAGATTATAGGAGTTAGTGTTAGTCTAGTGGCAAGAATATAGGTATAGTTAGTTGGAGAGTTTCTATTTAAGTAAGAGTTCTTCTTTTAGTAAATGCAACATGAAAAAAAAGATCAGTAAAATGTAGTTTTGATTTTAAAGATGCAATTCCATATTTATGAATATTGTGTGTTTTTGTGATAATTCAGAAGTGTTTGTGTGTTTTACGTGTGTTTCAAAATTATGCAGCAAACATTTTTTTAAGGAACCTGTTCAATCATGTGCGAAGCTGATTGATTTTAGCCGTTAAAAACCCTAAAAATACCCTTTTCTATATCAGTGATCGTACTATTTCGTTTAATTTTTCTTTCCTTTTCCCTAAACCTTCCATCAGTTCAAATTTCATTTAATTTCATTGTTTTATGATTTAATGTCTATGTTTTAATATATATTTATAACGTTTTATAGTGAACAGTATCAAAAGATATTTAGATACTACAGATTAGAGAAGAAGAATTGCAAGGAATAAAATGTTAACTGAAAACACAAATAAGTAAAATACAATTTATATGTTTTACTCTCAATAAGCAGTTTTCTAACCAAAACTCAAATGTTTCACTTGCAGTTACTGCAGAGTATAAACCCCTAATTTCATATTATTATAATAAAATCTCGTCTTCCCATATGCATGTGGAAAGACAGTCTTTTCGAAAATATTGTCAACATTAGTAAGTGGATGAAAATAATTCATTTTTTGTCATATATAAAAGTGTAATCTTTTAATCAAAATAGGCTAAACAAAATGAACGGAGAGAGTATAATCTGTATTTCAGGGTAATCACACCTTCATTAGTACATTGCAACATTATAAACATAAAATTTAGACAAACTTGTACCATCCCTTCTTCATGGTTTCTGAGTGACATCATGTTTCAGAAACTTCGCAAGGATAAATCCCCTGATATAATATTTAAATCATCGATTTTTTAAAATAAAGTATAGATAATGATAAACATTCATTAACAGTATTCTTTATTTGTATAACACTTATTTGTAATTTATTACCCAACAAGTACTCACCAGCAACTGTCCATAACATAGATGAGAGAACTAGGTCAAATATAAGTGATCAACACCCCATGCATGACAGTACAGTTGTACACAAAGCATTCAAAGCTTTATATCAAGTTTGACGATAATCATGAAACATATTTGGATCGAGAGAATGAGAAGTATAATAAATCAAACACAAATTTCTCCGACTTATACAAACCTAATATATATATATATATATTTGTGTGTGTATATATATGTATATATATATATTTTTTTAAAAAAAAATATAAAAATCATGCAAATAATGTTAAGTGATTTTTATGCAAATTGGCCTTATATGCATGTTCTATGCACGTACATGCACTTAACTAGATGCCCAATACATGCACGCATACTAGACACCAAAATCTTTGTTTCTTTTTCTTACTTTTGCATATTCCTCATGATTTTCCTTAAGGGACTTATTAATTTGAAGCTCTTACTGGTGGTCATAAAGATCATCTTACCAATTCTCAAGAAATTTCTCCTTTGAATTAAGATTTTCTTAAACTTTTTCTTTTTGGATGTGAGCGTGTGCCGCAAACCGCTCAAACTTTCTTCCTTTAAACTAAGTTCATCATCTATCTTCATAACTATTTCCTTTAACTTTCCATCTTCTGCAACAAATTCCTCTTTCATTTTGTGGAAGTATTACTACTCTCTACTTCATCACTACATGCGAATTTACTATCTGAAAACTGAAGTTCGATCTTGTTTAGAAATAGGTGTGTGGAAAACGTGGATTCATGGATATCCTCAACTTCTCTTTCTCTTTAATGATTTTATATGTCTTTGTGTGAATTTCACTGACACGATTATTGTGTGGATTGTGAGGGTAGAAATTTATCTTATTTATTATGAAACAACCATAGTTTAAACGGATGGTAATTAAATTGTATTCTCAAAGTACGGTTCAATGTTATATCCCCGGGAATTAAATTAGTTGTGTAAGTAATGTAATTCTTTATAAATATATGCCTAAATAATAGGAGAGTGTGTATTAATTTATGCTAAAAATATATTTAGTTCTTGGAATATAATGTGGTGTGTATTCTCACAGCGAAGAAACAGTTATATCTGCTCTTGTTGGACTTTGGAAAATAAAGGTGACTCTTCTTCACTTTACACTTCTTCCTCTGCTTACGCTCGCTGCTGATCTTGAGGTTATATATTACCATAATAAATTAATATGGTAACAACTTGAAATTTAAAATTTTCAATACACTATTGAGAAACAGTTACATAGGCACTAGTACGAACGTACCGGTGCCGGAATACCGGTGCCGGAATACCGGTGCTAAAAATATCATTAGCACTAGTATAAACATCTGAACAAAGAAGTACCAGTGCCTTTATACTTTCCCGCGCTGGTAACCAACATACCAATGCACAATTTTGGTGTGTATGTGAATAAAACTTACAAATGAGATAATTTTGAGCATTTGTAATGCACGTACCCATGCATAAAACCTGTAATATGAAAAAAACTCATGCGGGAATAAAGGAAAAACCTGCATCGGTATGATATTTTCGTTGTAACACCAGTAAATGTACCAGTGCTATACTTACATAACTCAAATCTGGGCAATAGTGCAATTACAACATTCTGTTTACAAGATTTCTCTTTCAATTTTGGGGATGTTCCATTTATCTAATCATGTCCAAATCACATAATTGTGAACTTGAATTATGAAATTTCAATATGGAATTGTGAATTTTGGTTTTCAACAATTCCAAGATTCTTGGAGAGACCTAAGTGAGAAAAACAAAAAGTTCACTCGGACGTCCAAATTAAAATCCTCTCGAATGTAATGCTACATTATGAATCCGTAAAGCATATGGAAAGACCTAATAAAAACAGTATTAATATTTCTTGGTAAAAAATTTACCAGCAATCCTCCCGTTAGGGCTTCCTAACTTCTTAGTATCTTTAGTAAGATACTATAATGCATGTACTAGCGCTTTATTAAATGTCACGAAAAATTAATTATCTATTTCAAAACTTCAATTAACCCAAGAATACCTAATATGAAATAAATTTTTTTAAATGAAGGTTTAATTCAAATTTGAGCAATCGTGCAATTTTATCAAAGTTACGTACGGATCCATTTCGGGGACCACAATTTTCGAACACTGGAAAGCACAATGTATAATTGACTTTTTATCAATCCAATTAAATAAATACATTAACCAAAAAAGCTATCCAACATTTCTGGTCAGTGGATAGAAAGTGTGAGGTGAAATTTTAAAATATTGAAAGTTTCAAACCGGTGCTACAAACTTGGGAAAATTTTTCTCTGCTTTCCTCCCTGCTTCAAAAAATGCTCTAAAGCAGCCTCAGGTAGCTGCTTTAACTGGTTTAAGAACTCGTTAAGATCGGAAATTGTACCGGTGCTAGTGGCTAAGAACGATTATTTTGGTTTTACTCTCAGGTTAAAAAAATTACCAAAAAAATCAATTTCAAAAAGCACAGAGCAGTTGTGTCTCACATATAGGCACCGGTATTATCCATTCAATACCGGTGCTAACTTAATGAGTACATCTGGACCATTAATCTCTCTCTTTCATTTAATCTAAACCATTAATTTATTTCCTATCTATATAAACCCTAAAACCCTAATTTTTCCCCACCTCGTCACCTCTCCCACACTTCATTTATAACCCTCACTGATTCCTCTCAAATTTCATCACTATGTTTGTCCATTTTTTCAAACCTTAAAATTATCGATGCCGATGTCGTCCTGTGGGTAGAGCTAAATATCGACTCCGTCCGGTGGGGAGAGAACCAAATATCGACTCCACCCGGTGGGGAGAGCCAAAAGCCAGCGAGCACACCAAGGGCAAGAGATGTAGGGAAACTAGTCTGCCACCCGGTCGGAAGAGCCAAAAACTGGCGAGCACTCCAAGGGCCGGAGATGGAGAAAACTAGTCTGTCGTCCAGTCGGGAAAGCCAAAAACTAGGGAACAAACCGGAGAGCATCCGATGCCTGAAGGTGTTCCTTTCATTCCATGTTTATTTCCTTTCCAATCGATTTACTTTTTCTTAGACCTACAAATAGATTTGTAGTTTTCATTTTGTTAAAAACAATGTCCCAATACGTTAACAATGTATGGTTTGATGTTTAGATTTTTTTTTACCTGAAATAAATTTTAGAGCACCTATGATATATAGATGATTAAGGTTTAAAGGTCTTTTTCTGTGTTTTGATGCTTTTTAAACTATTGAGATATTGTACTCTACCGGGGCCAAGGAAACTTGGAGTGTTTGGTATGGTTTGTTTATACACTCCTTGCTTCTCTGGCCCTGCAAAATTGCTTCATTTAGATATTTTATATGTCGAAATATGCATTAGTTAAACGGCACTGCATGGGTTGCCCTCAATTCATATACCGCCCTGCAACTATGTAATGCTTCTTCCATTACGAAAAGTGTAGTAACATTTTGTACAACTTCAAAATTTAAATTGTGGAGAATTTTTAGTGTGTGAGCACTGAAAATTACAGTGTGTTTATTGTTTTTGCACAATAGGTATAAACAAGAAAAGCCTTGGTACTTAAATGCTGCAACATTTGACATTTTAAATCTAATTTTTATATCACAAACTGTACTTAGCGAAAGAATTATTAGTTAAGGTTAACATGTCTTTTTGCTTGTTTTGATAATTTCAAGTTCATTTAATGGAAACTGCGGTAACATTTACTTAACTCTAAAATTTAAATTTTTAAGATTTTGCAGTATATGAGCGTTGAGAAGACATGGTGTGTTAGTATTTAACATGGTGTGTTTAACATTACCACATAGTTATTGTTAAATACATAGTTAAAACATAGCAATACACACCAAGTTTCCTTAGTGCTAAAACGCTGCATAATTTCAATATTTTAAATAGTTTTATGCTTAAACTTATTGCACTTACTTAATGGAAACTGCCGTAACATTTGCAAAACTCTTAAATTTAAAATGTAGTGATTTTGTAGTGTGTGACTGTCGAGGGAACATGACGTGTTAGTGTTTAACATGGTGTGCTTAACATTAACACTTAGTTAGTGTCAAATACATAGTTAAAACACAGTTATACACACCATGTTTCCTCGATGCTTAAATGATGCATAATTTTGACATTTTGAATAGTTTTATGCTTAAATGCTGCATAATAGTTTTATTCGACAAATTGCGCATACATAATGGAAACTATCGTAACATTTGCAGAAATCTAAAATTTAAATTATGGAAATTTTACAGTATATGAGAACCAAGTAAACATTATGTGTTTAGATTAATTGTTTAACATCGTGCAATTTTATCAAAGTTACGTATGGATCCATTTCGGGGACCCGTTATACATAATTTCCGAACACTGGAAAGATAGAATGTATAATTGATTTTTTATCAATCCAATTAAATAAATACATTAATCGAAAAAACTATCCAACATTTATGGTCAGTGGATAGAAAGTGTGGTGTGAAATTTTAAAATATTGAAAGTTTCAAACCGGTGCTACAAACTTGGGAAAATGTTTCTCTGCTTTCCTCCCTGCTTCTGAAAAAATGCTCTAAAACAACCTCAGGCAGTTGCTTTAACTGGTTTGAGCACTTGTTAAGATTAGAAATTGTACCGGTGCTAGTGGCTAAGAAAGATTATTTTGGTTTTACTCTCGGGTTGAAAAAATTACCAAAAAAATCCATTTCAAAAAGCACAGAGTAGTTGCGTCTCACATATAGGCACCGATATTATCCATTCAATACCGGTGCTAGTTTAATGAGTACATCTGGACCATTAATTTCTCTCTTTCATTTAATCTAAACCGTTAATTTTTTAGCCTATCTATATAAACCCTAAAACCCTAATTTTTCCCCACCCCATCACCTCTCCCACACTTCACTTGTAACCCTCACCGATTCCTCTCAAATTTCATCACAATGTTTTTCCATTTTTTCAAACCTTCAAATTACCTATGTCGATGGCGTCCTGTGGGGAGAGCCAAATATCGACCCCGTCCGGCGGGGAGAGAACCAAATATCGACTCCGCCCGGTGAGGAGAGCTAAAAGCTAGCGAGCACACCAAGGGCAAGAGATGTAGGGAAACTAGTCTGCCACCCGGTTGGGAGAGCCAAAAACCAGCGAGCACTCCAAGGGTCGAAGATGGGGAAAACTAGTCTGCCTCCCGGTCGATAAAGCCAAAAACCAGGGAACAACTCTGAGAGCATCCGATGCCTGAAGGTATTCCTTTAATTCCATGTTTATTTTCTTTCCAATCGATTTACTTTTTCTTAGACCTACAAATAGATTTGTAGTTTTCATTTTGTTAAAAAAATGTTCAAATACGTTAACAATGTATGGTTTCATGTTTAGATTTTTTTTACCTGAAATAAATTTTGGAGCACCTGTGATATATAGATGATTAAGGTTTAAACGTCTTTTTCTGTGTTTTGATGATTTCTAGTTGATGTTTAAACTATTGAGATATTGTACTCTACCGGGGCCAAGGAAACTTGGAGTGTTTGATATGGTTTGTGTATACACTCCTTGCTTCTGTGGCCCTGCAGAATTGCTTCATTTCGATATTTTATATGTCGAAATATGCATTAGTTAAACGGCACTGCATTGGTTGCCTTCAATTCATATACTGCCCTGCGACTATGTAATGCGTCTTCCATTACGAAAAGTATAGTAACATTTGTACAACTTCGAAATTCAAATTGTGGAGAATTTTTAGTGTATGAGCACCGAGGATTTCGGTGTGTTTATTTTTTTTCACAATAGGTATACACACCAAAAGCCTTGGTACTTAAATGCTGCAACATTTGACATTTTAAATCTAATTTTTATATCACAAATTGTACTTAGCGGAAGAATCATTAGTTAAGGTTAACATGTATTTTTGCTTGTTTTGATGGTTTCAAGTACATTTAATGGAAACTGCGGTAATATTTGCTTAACTCTAAAATTTAAATTGTGAAAATTTTGCAGTATATGAGCGTTGAGAAAACATGGTGTGTTAGTATTTAACATTGTGTGTTTAACATTACCACATAGTTATTGTTAAATACATAGTTAAAACATAGTAATACACACCAAGTTTCCTCAGTGCTAAAACACTGCATAATTTTGATATTTTAAATAGTTTTATGCTTAAACTTATTGCACATACTTAATGGAAACTTCCGTAACATTTGCAAAACTCTTAAATTTAAATTGTAGAGATTTTGCAGTGTATGAGCGTCGAGGAAACATGACGTGTTAGTGTTTAACATAGTGTGTTTAACATTAACACATAGTTAGTGTCAAATACATAGTTAACATACAGTTATACACACCATGTTTCCTCGATGCTTAAATGATGCATAATTTTGACATTTTAAATAGTTTTATTCGATAAATTGCGAATACCTAATGGAAACTATCGTAACATTTGCAGAACTCTAAAATTTAAATTATGGAAATTTTGTAGTATATGAGAACCAAGTAAACATTATGTGTTTAGATTAATTTTTTAACATGGTGTGTTCAATATTAACACATAGTAAATGTTAAATACATAGTTGAAACATAGTTATACACACTGTGTTTCCTTGGTGGTTAAACACTACATAATTTTGACATTTTAAATAGTTTTCCTCAACATAATGTATTGTGCACAAACTTAATAAAAGAAGCAATAGTTAGAGCATCCTAACCCTACTACAAAACCAAAAATGCAGGTAACACCTCAGATCAGCCGCTCCTCAGCTCTCACTGAAATTGGCCACCGCATTCGACCATGCCTTAGCATTCTGTCTAACCTCACCTTCACGGATCTAGGTCTTTGATAGGGGTTATGAAGATTACGTTATAGTTTTTATGATAACTGTTGTTGTTTATCTAGGTTTAGGTCTAGTTTGATTCATGAATGTAGGGTTTTGTTTTTTCGAATGAATGTAATGAACTTCTTGGCTGTGGTTATAAACTTTCCAGTTTTTGACATGAACTTACATTTCCTTTTTTTTTGTACAGCTTCATAATGAATCTCTAGGTTTAATAATCTGTCCAGTGGGTTTATAATCACTGGTTGAAATTTTTTTATTTATTGCCTATTTACTAGCACCGCTATGTACCATATAGGCACCGGTATTTTAAACATTTTCAAACCAGTGCCAATGGATGGGGGTTGTAACATAGGCACCGGTAAGTGGTACCCGGTGCTGGATTAATTTTCTAGCACAGGTAAGTCTTACCGGTACCTATGTAACTAAATTTCTTGCACCAGATTGCTTAGGCACCGGTATGAAAATGCTAAAAATATCGGTGCCTATTGGATGATAATATTTGTACATATGGGGGTCCTCCCAGTAGTATAACATCGTTTTTTTAAATAAAAGCAACACGGTTAAAGAGATTAGCTAACTAGTACAACTACATACCGTGAACTAAATTGTAAATGATTAATTAAAAGACACTTATTGTAATGTCACTTGACAATAAATAAGAAGTAAAATAAACCCCTAAAGATGCACATATACGTGCACGTTAGTTACACAATGTATGTATTGAACCTTACCAAAGTCCACTAGCTTATTGGAAACAATGTTGATGAGACATTGTATTTGTGAACTAAAGTATATTATAAATAATACGAATGAAAAATAGATAAAAATGTAATAATATTAGAATTTTGTAATAATATCACTGTGAATGTGATATCCCATCTCAATTTGTGTGGATGTGCAGATAATTTTCTGATAAGATTTTTTTTAATCTCCGCGATCTTCATTTTTTCAATCAAAACATCGTGGGTGCAACATAGCAAGCAGTCAATCATTCTTGTAACATATAAAGTGGAGGAGCAAATTAGGAAGGTCGGTAGGGAAAAATATACAGAATTCATGTCATTCCTGTGCTTACTAGACATTGAAATCAATGTGCTTTAGAAAGTTGAAGGAATGAGTTTACATCACATGTTTTTCATTCTCTTCAATTTAACCTTGTTCGAAGAGATACATCTAATCTAATAGTTAAAACAAAAATAAATTTTGAACCTACCTTTTTGAAACTGATAAAAAAAACAGTAATTCATGAAAGAAAAGAAGAGAGAAAACACGTCCACAAAATTAAAATCCACTAGAGGGACTAACATACAAAAGGTAAAAAGGGAAAAGAAAACAAAAAGGAAAGAAATACAAACTCTCATAATTCTTAATTGAGCAAAGTGATTGGAGACTATTGAAACTCGGCAGTGCGCGAATTGCTTGGGTTGGGCATGGTTGGCCACGGCAGCGCATGGCTACAACGATCCGCGCATGATCATTGTCGGTGGCGCGTGGATGCCCCTCTATGCCTCGACTGAGATTTCTTGAGCCAAATTCGCTGGATTTGTAAATATAAACCTCCTAAATTGCATAATGCCTTTTTCGGGTCTAACCTTGAAATCACCGGAACCACCATCCTTGATGCCATGACGGTTGTTGGCCACGATATTCAAGAACAAAAATAAATGCCAAACCATTCTTCATAATCTACTCTTCCCCATCATGTTCTACAGAAACATGACATTGTATACCACATTCTTTAGTCCAATGGAGAGTGAAAAAAAATGCACCATGTCGAGTTCATTTGTTAGTACTGTAAATCGCCCAGAAGAAAGGCAAAGAAAATGCGCCATCAAATGGTTGCAGTAGCATTCATCATGATGGAAAATCCCATGTCCGAAGTGGTTAAGTTATTAACAATTCGGGCAAATTATACGGTTAACATGCACCTAGTTTGTCAAAAATACTTTTGGAAGGAGCTGAATATCAATGTGAATGATATGAAAATAGTTGAACATTCCACTTATTCAAAACTCAAGTAAACACCAGTTAAATACTATATATTAAGAGTTAATTATTGAAAATGGAGTTATAGTGAATGCCTCCTCGATCCCTCCGTCAATGAACGCAGAATCAAAGTCTCGAACACCAAAATCTAAACTACCTAGAGCATAAATTTTCATCTTTTACTGCGTAAATCATACAATCATAATTCTATTTTTATTGTACTATATATATAATGTCGATTACTGTACTCCTTCCTTTTCACTGATAGTGGCACCATAGATTTAGATGCTTGGATTTAGGTGAAGGAAATGAGTGGATAAAATTGAATGTAGAAAGTAAAATGTAGAATGAGTGGATGGAATTGAAGGAATCTTGTCAAAGATGGAAAGTGTGACAATATAAAAGAAACATCCCAAAATGAAAAGTGTACCACTAATAGAGAAATAGAGGGAGTATATAAATTACATGCCTCATATATAATTGTTATATATTCATTGTATTCAAATGAGATTTATTTATGGAGTCTGTCTCCTGCGAGACCATCTTACCATAAGACCAGGAACTAGAGAGAAAATAGCAAGAGGGGAAACTAAATTTGGGGGTTAATTTATAAATATTTATGGCTTGGGGTATATATATTATAATAAGTCCTGAAACTTGGGGACTAATATGCAATTTTAGTAAATAGAACATTTTCCCCCTCTTGCAAACCCTAACCTCCACCCTCGGCCTCTCTCTTCCGCCTCCACTATCTGCCTCTCTCCTTCCCACTTTCTCCGGCAGCTGTGGACGAGTTTCAAGTCGCGCCTCCTCCGGAAGCTCAAATTTTGCTCTGGCAAACCAGTGCCATTCTCGTATTCATCAATTTCCTTCTCTCCTCGTCCGCGGGATTATGCTATAGTTTCCGCCTTAGAGCTTCTCCTTCGCGTCTTCGATACCTTCCTCATTATCTCCAACTCCGTCCCATCGTCGCCATCCTCACGACGAAACTGCTTCAACAATGATGACACCAGACAATTCCACTTCCCGACGATTCACGTTGCTCCATTTGACAATCTCTGGTAAAGCTGCAGTCAACGTAGGTAGAGTTCGCATCCTCGATAGCGCTGGAGAATAACGATGTATGCACATTGATTTAAACGGAGTTCATCGGAGTTCATCAATTTTCCGATGACTGGGAATTTTGACCCAGTGAAATTCAGGTTAAACTCAGATCTAGTGAGACTTGGTGATTGGGTTGAATTTACATTTGGGTCTGATTTCTAAAAGCTCAAATTTAAATAAAAAATCATCATATTAAAATGGGTAAAAATCAAATAAAAATACTAAAAGAGCAAATAACAAATGTCAAACTTCAAAATGAAAATATGAAATATGCAATAAAATTAAGATATTCAAACATCAAATATAAAGCATCAAATTAAATTATTTAAATATCATGCAAAAATACTAAAAAATTGAATAATTAAAATTAATTGAAAATCACATAAATGTTTAATAAAAAAAGTTCAATATCAAATAAAAATTTTAAACATCGAATATAAAGCATCAAATTAAATCATTTGAATATCATACAAAAATACTAAAAAAAAGCAAACTAATGTTGAAAATATACATTCCGCTGTTGTAACATTTGAAAAAACTATTTTGACGTTTCACTTTTATCCATTGATCTTATTATTTGTTTACATGATAATTTATAGATGTAAAATGATGTGTATCACTTTATGTATATTACAAATGAACAAGACATAAAACATCATACATCGACAACTCAAAATCAAAGGAATTCATTGAATCATCACTGGCTCTACAAAAACATATAAAATTAGCATATAAAACTGTCAATCGCCATAACTATGAAACCATTAAATATCATTTTGTATATAAGGGTTGAAATTCCCTAAAAACCACTAACATACAAATTGGAAAAAAAAATCCAAAACAACCTAAAACATCAACAACAATCTAGGGTTTTGGCTCCAACAATTAAACCAATATTTATAAAACATCATTCTTGCACAATACAACCCAAATAACCAAATTCTATTTTCCCCCTACTTGTTTTCCTTCGTTGCTCGCTTATTCGCGGACTTGATTTCTCTCCTGGTGGTTTCGAAGAGGATGACTCTTCTACTCCATCAACGCAATGATCAAAGGTCGATTTCCTATCCTCTGTTCAAGGGAACACCTTTGGGAGCATGATTCCTCATAGCATTTTTTTAATATCTCATTAATGATATCATAGAGCTCTGTCTGGGAAAGTATTTCTGTGAAATAATATAAAACATCACATATGATAATTAAAACATCAAATATGTAATTAAAACATCACAATATCCACATAACATCACTGACAACTACATTGAGAAAAATCACATGTAGTATTTAAAAAATCAATCTCAAAATTGAAAGCATCAACAACACACACTAAAATTATCAAAACAACAAAACAGAACATCAGTTGCATAGTTAAATATGAAAACACCACAAGCATCAAACACTGAAATTAAAAACATTACACCAACACACATAACAATACTTAGAGCTTAAACATGAAAACTCTAAGATAGAACCTGAAATATCAACAACAGTATCTAAAACATCACAGCTAAAAAAAAAGAAAACTTACAGCTCATACTTCATTTTCAAATGCAGCAACAGTGGGCAAGTTCTTTTAGACATCTAAGAAACAATGACAACAAAACAAAAATTAGCACAAATAGTAGCAAACCCCTAAGATGTCACACACACAATCAAAACAAAAAAATTGAACATGAATTGCACACTTAAAACAATACAAGCATCAAATACTGAAATTTAATCATCACACCAACACAGATAACAGTACTTAAAATCTAAACATGAAAGATCAAACATAAAACTTGAAACATTAACAACAGTATTTAACACATCACGTATGCAAAATAACAAAATTTGGAAATCCTCTTTCCTTCTCAATTGTAGCAACAATGGGCATGCATTCTTACACATCTAAGAAACAACAACAACAACACAAAAATTAGCACAAATCGTAACAAAATCCTAAGATATCACAAACACAATAAAAAACACAAAACTGAACATCAATTGCACACTTAAAACACTACAAGCATCAAATACTAAAATTAAATCATCACACCAACACAGATAACAATACTTAAAACCTAAACATGAAAGATCAAACATAAAACCTGAAAGATCAATAACAGTATTTAAAAAGTTACATCTCAAAATAACAAAATTTAATGATTCTCTTTCCTTGTCGATTGCAGTAGCTATGGGCAAGTATTCTTAGACATCTAAGAAACAACAATAACAACAACAAAATTAGCATAAATCGTAACCAAACCCTAAGATATCACACATAATCAAAACTCAACATCAATTATACACTTAAACATGAAAACACCATAAGTATCAAACGTTAAAATCAAAACATCACACCAACACAGAATACAATACTTAAAGTCTAAAATCAAAACATCACACCAACACAGAATACAATACTTAAAGTCTAAAATCTAAAACATCACACTGAAAATGAGTTTGCTGTTACATGTATTTTATTGAATCTGAATTTTGTGAAAAAACATTTTAAAAAATTGAATTTGAAGTCAAGTTTAGTATTTAGCACTAGAATCTTGATTGTTATTGTTCTTGAGATAGATTGACCTTGCTGGTTGTATATTTCTGTTAATAAACTTTGTATTTGATGCACTCTGAAAGAAGTTGGTATGATGTTTCAAAAAATTGAATGAAATTGGTCAAAATGATACTTGGGATGACGAAAAATGATGAGCTAAATGAACATACAACCTAGTAAATGAGGTTTTGAGCCAGAGTAGAGCAGTCTCTACATCAATCTTTATTCTGAGAGAACTTGGCAATACTTGATTATTTGTGTGAAAGTGATGAAGACACTAGGTTATGAACCACCGAGCTTAAATTTTCCAACCATTTACATCAACCCCTAGTGAAACACTTTGAGTCTTGGCCTTTTCTTCTATATGAGTTACTACATAATTGTGCCAAAACCTATTATTTTTCCTCTCTTGTCCCATGTATGCATGCTTTTGAGATATGATGAATAAATTGTTCACATTTGATGAGGTGTGCATTACTATTGTTCTTGAAGTTATTGAGATGGTATCTTTAATTTTTGGGTTGATACTCTATTCTTTATATATTAGCAAGGATGAGAAAAAATGGGGTAAATATGAAAATTCTGGTGCTGGAAAATATAATTTTGTTTATACAAAAAGGTGTTGTTTGCCCAGAAAAAAAATTTAAAATGAAAAGGAAAAAAATGAAAAGGCAAAAATTCCAGAAAAAATCATAACTAGATTTTTGATGTTTGAAAGTCAAAATATTGCAATATTTATATTTTATGATGATGGAAAGTATTGTTTTGATGATATGAAAGAAGCGGGCAGATTTGAGATTGTGCATGTGTTTATATTTGATGATGATTAATCCTAGGACCCCTGGGATCTATCTGTTCGCATGGTCCCTAGTCCCGTTACAACCTTAATAAAGACCTTCTGATTTGCATAATTTTTTTAAAAATATTTCCAGGTGGATATTACATAAGAGTGACTGTCTTTTATCTTTGTGTGTGATTGAGTGAAATCGTGAGAAATATTCATAGTTCATCCGATTTTGACTAAGTTAATTGCTGAATTTATTTAATTTGAGAGAATTGTATTGAGTTATTGAAGGGGGCAAAAAAATATGAGTTCGTTGATATGATATATACTTTCGGCAGAGAAAGGTTTATCGATATGGATCAAGACATTAAAATTTTAGGAGTTGAATATTTTGTGTGTGAAGTGATGTTTGGAGTCAGTTGTGTCTTACTGCCTTGAGTCATTATATTTTACTTTAAGATTTTTATTTGGAGTCATAAGTTAGAGTCTTTGAAGGGAGGTTGGTTGTTTTAAATAAACTTGGTTGAATTCTCATTTCATACTTGAGGGCAAGCATGACTCAAGTGTGAGGTTATTCAATTTGGTGAACGTCGATTCACTCACTAAAATAATCTGCAAACTCTAAAAATGAGATTAGCACAATAGTAAGCTAAATCAATCCCACGAGGAATATAGCAATAACTATAGTAAAAATACCTACTGATATAACACTTTTGGTGTAGCCACCACGCCTTAATTTTAAATTTTTCTACAACTAAATATGCAACCAGCAAATATCAAATATGAATTAAAATGCAAACTAGCAAATATAAAATAAATCTAGAAAATGTATGATGAATGCAATCGGTTTAGAATAACTCGCATTAATTAAACATCGATCATAGGTGCAAAGATAAATCAGTTTATATGCATCTATCAGTTATAGTACGACAAGTATTTTCTTAAACCCTCCCAATTCTTTCTTACCTTGTCCACAATTAACCAATTATAATTAACCAATTATGCTTAACCAATTGTTTCTCTTACCAAAATGCCCCTGGAAACTATTCGCTGAACCAGATACACACCTCGATAGGATTAAGAATGAAAAGAATCTGATATAGCAATTACCCAAGTATTCACAAATAGTAACGCACACTTAATTGTTCCACATCTTGTTGTTACAGTCTTAACTAGTTGGTGAGCATCGTTTCACTCACCAAGTAACCTGCAAATTCAGATTAATACTAATTAATACAATGATAAGCAGGGTCGATGCCACAGGGAGCAAAAGCAATAATCAATAATTATTATTTCCTACTAATTTTGAAAACCTTTTTGGTGATGCCACCACGCCTTAAATATAGTGATTTTACTAACTCTAAAAATGCAAATGACGACTTTAAAAATATGAGAAATAAATATATAAATGAATGATATCGGTTAAGAATAACTCATGCTAGTTACTATCGATCATATGCGCAATAAGGAATCAATTCCTACACATCTACCGGTTATAGGGAAGTAGGTACGCTTAACCCCCCCCCCCCAATTCTTTTTTACTTTATCGACAGTCAACTAATTATGATTAATTAACTGTTTCCCTTACCAAAATGTGTTCCCAGAAAGTATTCGCTAAACCAGAACACATTTTGATAGCATTAAGTATTAAAAGAACCCGATATAGCAATTACCAAAGTAAAAGCAAATAGTAACGCACACTCAATTGTTCCCTATCTTGCTATTACAGTCTTAGCTAGTTAGTAATTTTTCACAAGACTGTGCTACTTACTAATCCCATCTAACAATTACGTATTGGTAGAAATTAGATTGCAGTATTCAAAAAATATTTAAGTTGATCAGGCTTAAACATATTAGAAATAAATTCAACCAAGAACAATCAAGAACATGCAAGAATAAATTATAATGCAATTAGGCCTCACGATTTATAAACTAACCTTTGTTATTCTCTGCCGATATATGAATTAGCTACTCATAATGATTATACTAAACACATAGATAATATAATAACAAAACATAAATACTAAACCTAAAATACGAAATCACTGCATAATTATTCAAACCAAACCAAATAATTCAAGTCAAATAATTCATTGCATATTGAAAATCTGCGATGAAGAACAGAGGAAAATCCCGATAAAAAGCAGAGGAAAAAAATCCACCATAAACCGATGTCTCCGTATTAATATGTGTCTCACTACCATGCGAAGACACCTCTAGCACCGGTTGTTTTGGTTCCTAGCACCGGTTTTTTAGTGGCTTAAAAACCAGTGCCTAAGTAAGCGATGCTCCATTATCACCGGTTGAAGCAAAACTGGTGCTAAATTTCTTTTCTTAGCACCAGTTATTTTTTGCACCGGTTAAAGTTACCAGTGCTATAATGTACCAAATTAGCACCGGTTTTTTGTAACCGGTGCTAGAAAAAACCGGTGTAAATTTTGTCATTCTTGCACCGGTTATAACACCGGTGATAAATAAAATTTTGTCGCACCGGATTTGTTAGCACCGGTTATGGAACCGGTGTTAAATCTTTCTATCTAACACCGGTATGTAGGTAGCACCGGTTTTTAAACCAGTGACAGAAAAGTAAATTGCACCGGTTATAGTTTAGCAACGGTTTGGGAACCGGTGATAAAAAATAGTTTTATTGCACCGGTTATATGTTAGCACCGGTAAAAAAACTGGCGCTAGAGTTGTTTATTTGTTGCACCGGTTAAATTTTGCACCCGTTTGAAAATCGGTGCAATGAAGTAAATATAGCACCGGTTATGATCGCACCTTTTTTTAAGCAGCGGTTTTGAAAGCAGTGCTACAAGCATTAATTTTGCACCGTTTAATATTAGCACCGCTTCTCTAATCGAAAGAAACTAGTGTTAAAAGCGTGAGTAACTATTGTGGTCACTGTAAGCTGCGGCGTGCTGCAGTTTCCAGCGTTCATCTTCTCACAGCCAGTTCCTTTTTTTTTCCAGGCATGGTACCCAATATTTGTTGTGCGTAGTAACAGAATGGTGCACGAAGACAAATTGAACAAATTGCGAGCCACAATGATGCATAGACAAGAAAGTAGGTTGAAGAAAGCATTGAATCCGATGAAGTATAATTTATGACTAGCAAAAGAAGAGCATGAAGTGTTTCGTAGTGTCCTAAGATACTGCAACCCCCCTCAGCGTCGAATTTGACGAGTATCAGAAGAGATGGTCAATTACCTTTCTTGTAACAACGAGTATCAGAAGAGATGGTCAATTACCTTTCTTGTAACAGATAATACTAACCACTATCCGGCGATTTGTGCAAGTCCTTGTATGATATTCAATTGAGCTATGCATTTTGGCAGAGTATTTTTTGCAAAAATAAAAACCCATTTCAAAGCAATACTCCGCATTTCATCGCTCCCCAGTGGAGTGTAATCTTCTGGGAATTACTGAAACAATGCATTAAATGACATGTTAAGAGAAGGAGGTATATGTGAGAATAACAAATACATAGAAGAATTGTAGGAAAACGTACCGAAATAATGTCAATGTCGTGTACTCGCCTAACAATTTTTTCCATGTAATACATACAATGGTATCCGCACTCCCAAGTACTACTTTGTATCTTGTGCTGATGATGAAAAGACAATTTGTTGAACCGATTACAAAGATGAAAATGACACGTGAAATATGAAGGTA
Organism: Rubia yunnanensis; assembly: GCA_037428765.1. NCBI lineage: Eukaryota > Viridiplantae > Streptophyta > Magnoliopsida > Gentianales > Rubiaceae > Rubia > Rubia yunnanensis. The sequence goes on along the minus strand of CM075071.1, from coordinate 69,116,041 downwards.
TGAGATGATACGTACACTGATGTTTATGACATCCGAAGTGTAGTTGGAAGGGTAGGACCTATTTTGTTTGGAATTGGACCGTCGATATTTTGTTGCAATCCTACAATAGATGGAAACCTATTTTTGTCAACATGAGGAATATTATTTTCAGAAATTGGGGTTCACACAATATATGATAACATACTGAGTAACAGTAATTGTAAATAATTGAGCCAGGAGAGTGCGAAACGTACAAGAACACAATTACGGGAACAACCATTTTTGAAAAACATCGAAGCTGAAGGAAACAAACGAATGTGTTCCACTTACAAATGAATCATTTTAAGGCATGATCTATTTCGTTTGGAAATTCCCCCAGCCATTGAGTCGATGCAATATACTCGATCGATTTCTGGTACGAAGACAAGCAAAAACCAATGGTCCCTATGGGAAGAAGGAAAAAACAAAAGTACTTAAGATATATTCGTAAAATAAAATCACAATACACGGTTGCTTTCGCTTCCATGTGGGCGGGTCTAGCTACTCGGAAAATGAATGGAACATACTCTCGATTGTATGGGAAGATGTACATCCTCGCTTCAGTGCGGCACATGACAGCCGAAACCTTGTCCGCAGTCAATTCCCTCCTTTGATTTGCCTTCTGAGCCATTGAGTTCGAAAAGGAAGGAATAAACTGGACGTGGCCTCCACGTACCACCCCATCGCAGAGTTATCTTGCAAATTAATATGGTTAGTGAAGAAAATATAATGATACTTTTATCTATGAATAATGAAAGCATGCACTTCTTACGATGTCCAAATATCAAGTTGGCACCCACTGATCCACTCAATTTAATCAGCTGCGTCCAAGCTGTTCATGAACAGTCGTATCCTGTCAGTAAATATGGTTGTGTAGACTTCTTCTGATCCGAACACCTTTGCACTGAAATTGATGTGGAATACTTTGTCTGGTCCACATATTTGTGAAGATAGCCGTAAAGCATCAGTAATCTGGTGAACAGCAGCGATGCATTCTTGGTTTTCCGTGGCTCCCTAATCATTACATTCAGAATCTAATAATGTTAGTTGAACAGTATTTGTATGTAATTCAGTCGTGGATGATAATGTAAAGGCTGAAATGAGTTCTCACAAATATGTATTGGGGAGAAATCGATGAGGTAGGATTTGGTTGCCCATTCTCTGGGGATGTAGTTTTTTCTTTTGGTAGTTGCTAATGGGTAAAATGTTAGTGATGCGTAGGAGAAAATTAGTCGGAATGAAATAGTATGGGGGTATGTACCTCTCCTTTTACCGATCGAGCGGCCACCTCTCCATGAGGAGTATCTTCCTTAGCCACTGGTGTGAGGTTTGTTTGAGGACTTCCAATTTCGTCGACCACCATTTCTTGCGGAGGCGGTTACTGCTCGTTCTCCTATGTTATTGTATTAGTAAGAAAGATATATATAAGCACCGATGAGAAGAAGAATACAATTATCACACCTCATCATCCTGTTGCTCTATGACACTTATCAGCTTCCCCAGCCATAGAATGTTATATCCAATGGCCTGAGTGACAAACTCAAATTCTTCGTGTTCAATCAGCAAAGGTGCCTTTGGTATGATCACAGGTCCTTTTAGATTTACTCGCTCCCACTTGATGGGTAAGTCAGTTTCTTCTTCCTTTGGTAAGAATATACCGAATGCAGCTACCTCCCTTTCTCCATGATGGTTCAAAACATATAGGCAGCATTTTTTTCCACTCTGAGAGATGAACTTAGAGATTGGGTAAATACATCGGTTGGGCAATAACTAAGTATTCTATATTGAAGGAAAACAGATAAATTCGGAAGTGCAAGCGATAGATGATAATAAGTAATGAATTGTACATGTAGCTACTGAAGGCTGCAGCGCGCTGCAGCTTTCAGTGCCCAGCAGAGACTGAGAGCTACAGCGCGCTGCAACTTCCAGCGTTCATCAGCAACGAACTGTATCCCCACAACATCAATCCAAATCAGGAAATGGAAATCCATATACTACAAATCACATAGCAAGAAAGGAACAAATACGATTGCAGTTCACGGTTTGGACTACCTTGTCATCTACTACAGTTCCTTGTGGGTCACTACATCCCGATGCTGAAGGAATGAATACCCGGTTGTCCTTGTTCATGGGGGTGGAAGATGTAGCAAGGAAATTATGGGCATCCAAGTGTGGGGGGATTGCTTTATCCAATTGCCCAGCTAGCCAATTTGTTTGGGCCTCAAGTAAAGCAACAAATGTTTCCCTGAGCTCGATGACATCTGTGGTTGTTTGTTTGAATTTGAAATTTCCTCAGATGGTTCGTGTTTGTGCTACCACATCGATTAGATGCGTAACGGGTGACAGTCATATGTGGTAGGGCCTCGTTCACCTTAGAGGTTGCGGAGCAACCTCTCCAACAACCCCCGTGATCCTTCCTACCCGTTGCTTGAACTAGAATATCTTCTTTTCCATGAATAACTAAATCTCCCTTTTGCTTCTTATCCAAAAGGTTTTTCTGAGAAACAAAGCAAATATAAGCCATTTGATTGAGATTCAATTATGAATTATGCTCACAATAGTGGGGGCTGCTCTTCGGACGGAGTCGTTGGTGTAGGTTGATAATTTATTGTCCCAGTTAGCGGCAAGGAACACTTCCGAGTGGTCCGGTTTGAAATCCATGCATTGAACTAAAGCCTCTGCTTCTTCTACACTCTGCCCTTCATCCAGAAGTGCCTAAATTTTAGCGTTTCTTTTCCTCTTCTCGAGTTCTACTGCAACCCTACGGTTCCCTCCACTCCCCGTGTGATGGATGTAGTCCTTCTATGAGGCGCTTAATTTTGCTGCGTCACTTACCGCCTGTTTGGACATCAGTTTGTAAACTGCTCTCATCGTAAAGACTAGAGAAAAATAATATTGAAGGAAATACCTTGAATTCAGACCTGTGTTTCACAAACAGCTCCCACTCATTTTTGTCCATCCAGCGATAGTCTCTCCATGCACAAGAGCCCGATTTTTTTTGCACAATGTACTTGTTCGCCACCTTAGTCTTCCAATTCCTCCACTTTTCTCCTGCATAAATTGTCCATTTATTTCGGAACTTATTCATCTCATTGAAAGTCATTTTCATTTGTATATCCCAGCTAATTTGGAGGATAAGGACACATGTTGTTAGTGCGACATGTAACGAAGTTGACATGAACAATGGAGGATTAGAAGACACTTACGAGAATGTTTTCCCATGCATCCTTCTTCACATGGTCTGGGACTGATCTCCAATTATGCCACGTCCCGAAGCGGATTCTTCGCAGGAAGGCATAGCCAACATACATCGACCATCGGCTGCGCATAACTAGGGGTTCGAAGTCATCATCGAAGAATATTTTCAGAGGCTTCTTTTGTTTCGCAAGCAACACGGACTTGCACGTGGTTGTACCTTTTTGCTTGCAATACTCTCCAATCTCAAACTTGTCGAAGCTCCTACTCATGTCTTCTTTTACCATAGTTTCTTCTTCTTCTCCCAACTTCTCTGATCCCGAGCAATATTTTCGGGCATCAGGCCCTTCCTCGCTATTGTCATCACAGTTGGCATCCTGCGGAGGGGTAAAACATTTATCGACAACAGTTTGTCTACCACCGGAGTCAAACAATTTCTTTCTCGACGGCGCCATTGGATCTCTTCTATGAGTAAATGAAAGAGAAGCAAAACATTATTCCAACACAGCCATTTGCAGATTTTCACGAAAATCCAACCGAGTTCAACAAATTTGTATAGGGGCCACGCGAGTAGGCAAAAACTATGACATAACAAGCACGCATATCATGTATGAGCATGAAACAATACCCACAATAGTATAACAAGAAATGTCAACACAAACACACACGCAAAGAGACCGACCTAATTATAGCTACTCATTAAACCGGGAAAGATGGAAACTACCAATGGGTGTTACCTTATTCCGTCAACAGCCGGCCGTATTGGTTACCCCCTCCACTGTGAAGATTCCGACCTGGGTACGAAATTTGTGGAGTTGAATGTCGACAAAATTGGTGTATTTGGTTGGCGACCAGGATTGGGAGGTGGAAGCTCGACATAAATGGTGAAGGGAGGGACACTGTTTTTGGGGGAAATCTGCATGGGGTCATGGTGGGAAGAGGGGGAACTTGGGATTAGGGATGTGGTGGGTGGAAAGAACTCGGTGCAGTGTGGTGGGGAGGGAAAGGTACGGAAACCGAGGGTTAAGGATATGGAGGGAAAAGGGAAACATTTTGAGGGAATGAAAATGAAGCTTTGTTGGCACATTTTGGTGTCTTATAATTTCAAATGCTTTAATTTAAAAAAAATAATCCATACGAATGGGAGGGATATGTATTATATTCCCCAGCACCTGGAAAAGATCGTAAAATCTTTAAAATCTTATACTCCCTCCGTCCCAAAATAAATGGTGTGCGAGAGACTTCCACGTTCATAAAGAAACCTGTCTAACTGCTAATGCGTTGAAACCATTGAGCAAGGAAGTTACAGATACTCTCTACCTTTCCATTACCTCCTCCCCCTATTTCCCAACTATATTTCCTAACCTAAGTTTTCAGTTCCCTTCTCTGATGTTTCCCCCCAGACCACCACCAAAGCCATCTATTTCCACAGTATACTGGGAATCTCCAGATCACAGTGTCATCAAGGTTAACGTGGATGCATCTTGGTCTAATTCCTCTGTTTCAATTGGCTTAATTGCTCGCAATCACCAAGGTTTACCAATCCTTATTAGATCAGAGACCATAACAGTCACATCTCCACTGGAAGCTGAAGTTAAAGCAATTCTTATGGCCTGTCAGATCTGTCTGGACAGATATCCCAACCTCATTATTGAATCTGACTTGTTACAGGCAGTAAATATGATTAATGATCCTTCAGTTTCCGAATAGACCCTATACCCTCTAGTTTTTCGAGTTCACACTCTTTTATCCCATGCTACCCTCAAACACACATACATATAATGTAACTAAGTTGCGGATGTCATTGCAAAATATCAAGCATCCTCTGCGAGGGTTTCTCCTTTGCATGTGACCAACATTCCGGCACATATTAAAGGCTTAATCTATATGGATAGTATTCATACACCTTATATTAGAATCCATAGGCAAGCCTTTAAATAAGATTGATACTGCTGATCTTTCCTCTATTCTGTCTCAGGTTATGGACTACTTCCCTTCATGGATTTGGATTTTTTTCCCCACTCTTTCATGATAATGCCTCATTGTGTCAATGCCCTCATTGTGCTCTTATTTTCGGCATTGGTGAATAATTTTGTGCATAACCTGATTGTTCATGATATGTGATTCTGGATGGCATAACCCGTGCTCCGATATGATATGATAATGTTGTGCATAACCTGATTGTTCATGAAATTTAGTCTTACTCAAGGGTTGATTTCATGATAATGCCTCATCGTGTCAATGCCCTCACTGTGCTCTTGTTTTCGGCATTGGTGAATAATTTTGTGCATACCCTGATTGTTCATGACATGTGATTCTGGGTGGCCCATTGATTCGTCCCAGTATTTATAGAATGTGCATCTAGTTTAATTATTTTACTTCTGTTAATATTATCTGAAATTGGGATTCACTGTGAATAAACATTATTCCATATTCAGCCTATGAGAAAAAATGCTTAATTTAGAATAAGTTGATTCTATATTATTTACCTTTCGGACCTGTGTATTATTTACCGTTTTGCATTCTGGCTTCTGTTAACACATTTAGTTTAACAGACACGGCCCCAAAAAAAGTTGCTACCAAGAAAAAGAACAACACCAAAAACCCAGCCAAAAAGGCTAGAATGGTGGAGGGTGAGAATGTCGGGCACGGGACTCAGATTGTTCCGTCGACTGAGCCCATACCAGCCACAGAGGCGGACTGTACTGAGAAAATTACTGTGTACAAGGGCTTCATCTCGAGGGGCCTCATCCTTGAGGGAGGGTTGAGGCTGGAAACGCCCTTCAAGAACTATGTGAAGGAGCACGGCTGGGAAGGCTTCATCGCACAACTGACGCATGCAAACCAAACCATGGCGTGTGAATTCCTGTCGCTCATGAAGTACAAGAATTCTGCAACTGTTTTCCTCTGGGGTCATTTGGTCGAGTTGTCTTCGGATTTGATCAACAAGTTCTACAAGATCTCACCAAAGCCCTCGAGCTTGTATGAAGCCGCTGACACCGCAGTTGGACAAGCTTCATGGGAAGACATCATCACTGCAATATGTGATGACAACAACGCACTAACTCGGAATCTACCACAAGAATGGTCCAGCATAGAGAAAAAGTGCTTGAATGAAGACATGAACGTGTGGTACAGTTTCATAGTTGCCCGGCTACTCCCCGTGAAATTGAATAGCGATGTTCATCGGTCCTGTATGCTGCTGCTCTACAAGATAAAGAAGAAAATGAGCATAGATGTTGGGAGTACAATAATGGCATACATCTGGGATTGTGTCAATGCCCATAACTGCATAGGCTTGTCCTCACTCATCACTGCAATATGCGTGGAAGCAGGTTGCAGATACAAAGATGATGATGTCACAATGATGCCAAAGTTCCCCATAAACCCTCTCATATTCTCAAAGAAGAAGAACATTGCTGAGTCATCTAGGGCGGCAACAAGTAAATCATCGAATGAGAACTCGGATGGGGACTTGGCAGCATTGCAACTGAAGGTGGATCATTTGGTGCGCTGGACATCGCAGGTTGGGAAGATCCTCACAGCCATGTGTGGCAAGAGAATCAATGAATTGGGACCAATCCCTACCTTTGATTCGCCAAGGCCCAACACGGTGGAGAAGAGGGCACGAAGGAAATGACTGCCCACATTGAGCTCACATCTTCGTATTATCAGGTTCTTTCATTTGCTAGTTCAATTTGGATGTCCGGCCTCGTACATTTTTGGCTTTCGAAACATACATTGCTCCTTTGTTGGTACTTTTTGGATGTGATATTGGAATGTTAGCTTTCAAGCCACATAACATCTTTGTGCTGTTGTCTTAAACGAACTGCATGAGCAATTTGTTTCAGGTTCATGTGTGTGTAAAATTGTTGCAGCGCGCTGAACCAGTAGAGCTGCAGCGCGCTGCAGCTGCCAGAACCTACCATAGGAATAGAAAGCCAATTTTTTTACCAGTCTTTACCAAAAGCGCTGGAGTACGCTGCAGCGGACAGAACTGCTCGAAATGGAAACAAATTGGGAGATAGTTGTACAATAGTTGCCAGGGGCAACAAAACACAACAAAGTACAAACAGTAAATAAATTTTAACTTCAACATCAATGTTCGACCCCCCTAGTCTACAACTAACTTCATCTTCTTGGATTGGCTGTCTCGAATTTCTCGGCCATCGTCATCTATCCAATGCCATCTTTGTGTTTCCTACGTATGACTTCCGCTTCAATCTCGTTGTCACTAGGTAGAGGGGAAATAGAGGGGAACTCTAACCTTCCACTTGTAACCTCAAAATCAATTTCATCGCGGAAAGAGAATTTCCTACCTTGTACCACAACAGACCAACCTACATTGCACGGGTCATTTACGTAGAAAACTTGTCTTTCTTGTTCGGCCAAAATAAACTGATCATTTTCATATACCACACGAGTCGGGTCAACAAGGGTAAATCCCATTGGATCATCATTTCGAACCCCAGTTGTGTTAGCAAACCATTGGCACTTGAATACCGGAATCTTTAATTCTCCATAGTCAAGCTCCCAAATCTCATCAATAATACCATAGAACGACATCACAGCTAGGACTGGTTTTTTGTCTTTCTTACTTGCCACATAGTCTCCGACTCAATGTATACCCCACTATTTTGTGTCGTGCTATTCAAATCTTGGTCCATAGTAGCGAAAGAAAAACGTTGATGTCATATCCGGAATACCTCAAAACCGTGCAGTTAGGCTTCCTCGCAAATGCCCTAATTTTTGGGTCGTAATCAGCAATATTGCATCGATCATATAACCAATTCACAAACTTGTCATTGTGCTCCAACTGAACTTTATTAGGGAGCCACGTGGGATGACACTCTGTTATCGAATTAAGGTGCTCGGTCACATAAGCAGTAGTCCAAACAATTCCTCAACACATACAAATGAACTGACATCAGATCACTATTTAATGGAGTAAATAATGTTCCCCTCGACCTCGGCTTGCCCCCCTTCCTCCCAACATGTCAATTCAGGGGCACCCCAAATTTTCTGTGTCCCTACAAATAGCAAGAGAAAAATTCAATCACTTCTTCGGTAACATACCTCTCAACAATATTAGCTTCCAACCGACTCATACATTTCACGTACCCCTTAAATACTTTCATGTGATGCTCAAATGGATACATCCAAAGCATGCAAACTGGACCGCATATCTTTACCTCCCAGACTAGATGGATGACCAAGTGAACCATTATATCAAAAAAGGATGGAGGGAAATACATTTCCAACTTGCAGAGCACAACAACAACATTTTTTTGTAGGACATCCAGATGGTCCCGGTCAATAGACTTCCGGCCTATGGAGGCAAAAAATATACAAAGTCTAGTGATTGAGTGCCTTACGTCGGCCTCCATTACCCCACGAATAGCAATAGGTAGAAGTTGTTGCATCAAAACGTGACAGTCGTGAGATTTCAACCCCATCATCCGACAATCCTTCGTAACTAGCCAACTCACGTTCGATGAATAACCAATGGGGACCTTCACTGATTTCAAACTATCACAAACTGAGATTCTCTCCTCCTTAGACAAGGTACAAGGTGCAGGGGGCAAGTACGTCCTCTTACCTTTCACTTCTGGGGCGAGGTAATTTCTGATTCCCAAATCAACCAAGTCCAACTGGGCATTCAAACAATCTTTCATCTTCCAAGGAATATTCAAGAGGGTGCCTATCAAACTTTCACAAACATTTTTCTCGATATGCATCACGTCTAGGCAATGCCTAACCTCAAGATGCTCCCAATATGGTAGATCAAAAAATATTGACCTTTTCTTCCATGGCCCACCACAATGTATTTTGTCCTTGCCTTTGTACCTTCCCAACACCACTCTCAATTTCTTAACCTTACTGTGAATCTGCACACCAATTAGTGGTGTAGGGGATTTCCTTCGTTCTTTCCCGCCAACAAAATTGACCACATCATCTCGGTATTTATGGTTTCCGTGGAGCCATTTTCTATGGCCAAGATACACTGTCTTTCTTCCATGTCTTAGCTGTTTGAATTCAGTCTTCTCCTCACAAATGGGACATGCTTTGTGCCCCTTCACAACGTACCTCGAAAAATTTCCATAGGCTGGAAAATCATTGATTGTGCAAAAAAGCATGGCACGAAGTTGAAACTCCTTATTCATATGGCCATCAAATACCAACACCCCTTTATCTTCTCACAGTATCTTTAAATCATCAATCAATGGTCTCAAATACATATCAACCTCATTCCCAGGTTGTCTAGGACCTGAGATTAACGTAGGCATCATAACATATTTACGTTTCATGCACAAATATGGGGACAAATTGTATATAACCAACATCACGGGCCACGAACTATGCTTCGATGACATATTACCAAATGGATTCATCCCATCAGTACACAATGCAAGGTGGAGATTTCTAACCTCCGAAGAAAAGGAAGGATATCGCTTGTCAAAATTTCTCCATTGTTCACCGTCCGCCGGATGTCTTATCTTATTGTCATGTAGTCTTTCCCGCTCTCCATGCCGTCACAAGTTCTTCGCATCTTCTGAATTCGCGAATAACCTCTTTAACCTAGGAATTATAGGAAGATACCACATACACTTCAATGGGACCTTCTTCTTCTTCTTAGCCAAACACCCATCATCATCATTCGTCACACCCTTATATCTTGCATTGGCACACGGGACATTCAACAGCATCTATCAAATCACCGTCATACAAAACACAATCATTTGGACATGAGTGTATTTTCTTGTATTCAAAACCAAGTGGACACAATATTTTCTTGGCCTCGTAATAGTTTTTCGGAATTCCATTCCCTTCCAAAAACTTATCCTTCAGAATCTTTAGTAGTGAATTCACACTTGCATCACTCCAAGATCATGTAGCTTTCAAATTGAAAACCTCCATCAAATAAGAGATTACGATATCCTTACTTTTACATCCCGGATACAATGGCTTCTCTTTCTCGTCGAGCAAAGCAGTCAACATTGTAGGCTTCCCCTCAAAATCTCTCACAATGTCATCGAAGATACCATCAACTGTACATTTGTCTCCATCTACCTTGTCAAACCCACCACCATGTCCTTGCTCAGCCTCTCCATGAAATGTCCAAACAATGTAACCTCCGTCAAATCCGTTCTTCAACAAGTGAAATCTAACAACCCCACGATCATCAAACCGTTCACGACACAAGCATCTTTTGCATGGACAAAGTATCCTCTCCTCCAGACCAAAGGCATAATCTAGAAACAAATCAATAAATGCAATATGTTCACCACTCCCTTTAGCTACACTTGGACAGTTAACCATTTTTTTCCCTCCACGCAAACATTGATTCTTGGTCCGTTGTATCTAAACAAGACAAAACACACCAATATTACACATATTTTCATTGGTCAAAACTACGAAAAATGAACACGATCTTTTTGCTACACAATACTAAACGTGTCATGTCCGTGTATAAATATGTGAACCGATCAACTGCATGTTCTCGTGAAACATATAAATATATATACCATCTACCAAAAGAAACACAAAAATGTTCACATCAACACTCATTAATTTACACTCCCACAACATGATCGATACTCAACCAACATAAGCTAGGCATAGAGAAACCAATAATAAATACGGAAAAACTACCTCCAATCATGCATTTATGGTTCTAGTTGATTGAAATTTCAAAAAACTAATGAATAATTACTTCCACGAGTCTTCATTTGTTTGAGTTATTGCACACCTTCCCAAGAAATCTACCATCTAATAATGGATGTTCAAGTTTAGAACTAATTTAAGAGGGCAAGTTCGGAGCATTAAATGCTCGATTTAGCACCGGTTTTTGTCAATAGTACACAAAACCGATGCCAGTTTTCCCGCATTTTTCCGCGAATTCATTCAGCACCGGTTTCTAAATTTCCATAATACCGGTTCCTATAACCGGTCCCAAAAACATACATCACGCCAGTTTTCTAGGATTCTTTGCACCGGTCTTAAAACCGGTACGAATATAACACCGGTTATCATTATTCTTAGCACCGGTTTCTTGACCGGTGCTAAACTCTCAACGGTTTCGACAAATTATAGCAGCGGTTTCCCGACTGGTGTAAAAATAACACCGGTTTTTATTTAAATAACCGGTGCAAAAATATTTTTAACCGTTGCAACAATAACACCGGTTTTACAACCGGTGCTAACACAAAAAAAACCGTTGCTAAAACATGATTTTCATCGGTTTTCATAACCGGTGTTAAAAAATCGGTGCCAGAGAGGGGTCTCTGTGGTAGTGTCTCCCTCAGAAACAAATAAATGACCTAATATAATATCAAACTCAACTCAACTAACTATTCTCTCTGTGAAGTAACGTCCAAAATATCTTCCCAAAAAAAAAGAGACACCCCAATGTTTTCATGCGTGCGTAATATATATACGCAACAATTACCAAAAATCAAGTCCATATTGGACTCTTCCAAATAAAATTCTTTCCAAATTTGAATTATGATTTGAAGAGATAAAATCAAATCTCCAAATTATCTCCAAATATCTTCAAATGTCTTCAAGGCTATCTCCACAAATATCAGTCCAATCTGCTCCAAAATAACTGCTACAATTCTGCTCTGCTTTAACTGTTTCATTCGCCATAATTTCTCAATACTCCTTACTCTCCTTTAAATTCTTCTTTAGCCCAAAACTGTGATCTATTACAAATAAAACATTTAAAGTGCACATTAATCACGTAAAATCACAGTTAATCCCAATAAAATAAACAATAAAATTAATACACATCAAATATCCTCACACTTAAGTCATGCTTGCCCTCAAGTATGAAATAAGTATGAAATCCTGTTATTTATCAAAAAGTTCTCAGTATCCCCAACTGACACAAAGAAAGACTCAAAAGAAAAATAACAAAAAGAAAACACTAACTACAACCCAACAAACAATCAAACTAAGCATACCAATCCTTAATTTCTTGATTCATAGACAAACTATACCTTACTAATAAGAAATGCTCATGTATAACACGCTTGACACTCTCACACCCTTCAAATGACATTAGTAATCTCATCCTCAAATTAATGCAAACCAGCCCTCAATTTAGTCAAAATCAGACAAGCATCTAACATTTCACACATTCACTCTAGATGTAAGGGACAGTCACTCAATATATGAATTTCACATGGCAATACTCAAATCATTCAATGCAAATCAGAAAGGTCTTTATTCAAGGTTGTAACGGGGCTAGGGGGAATAAAAACGAGGTAAGGTCCTAAGGGTTCTAAGTTTAAAAATATAAATATACATGCATGCTCTTTCCAGCCCAAAAAATTCTCAATCAAAACGATAATTTTCAGCCATCATAAAGTGGAAATATCTGCCCAGAACTGGCTGTAATTACTAAGTGTCGGTGTTGGATTTATTTTTTATTTTTTTCATTTTTCTCTTCTTTTTTTCATTTTTTTCTGATTTTTTCCCTTATTTTTCTGGGCACATCAGCCCCCCTTTTTTTGAATTTTCAGCACCAAATCACTCATTTTATTATCATTTTACTGCACTTTTGAATTTAGTACCGCATGGTCACTTCATACATCAAAATCAAGGTACTCACTGATAAATCAGCAGCAAATAATCTGAGAAATCTATCATAATCACAAGCATGCATATATAAGAGGCACAAAAGAGGGGAATAAAAATAGGCTTTTGTTTCAGTTTTTCTGTGGCTCAAACAAAGAAAAAGGTCAAGGCTTCAAAGGGTTTACTAAGGGTGATGTATGATAAGCCATATAAGCTGTGGGGTTAAATCCTAATGCCTTTCATCATTTTCACACCAAATAATTCAAGTAATGCCATGACTCTCAGAAAAAAAAAATTGATGTTGAGACTGCTCTACTCTAGCTCAAACCTCACATTTACTGGGCTAAAATGTTCAATTACTTGTCTTTTTTCAACATCCCAAGTATCATCTAGGCCAATTTACACCAATTATATTAGACTCATTTACCAAGTAATTTTAGAGGTGCATCAAGTAACCAAATATGTCACACAGGAGCTTTCTCACAAGCAAGTTCAGTCCGTCAAGAAACAAATATATCAAGAATAGTATGCTGAAGTTGACTCGACTAAAAAAAATCAAAAATATTTTTGTATTTTTTTAACACATGATTAGACAAACATATAATCCTCCTCACACTTAAACCTTGCTTGCCCTCAAGTAAGTTCAGTAAAAATGTAAGAAAGAACAAAACCACCTAAAAAAACTAGACTCAACAAATACAATGAAAATAATAATAAAAAATTAGGAATGGGGGAACTTATTGGGAGGGGCCAGCCACATTCCGAAGGGCTAGGGGGATCAGCTCATTCTGCTCCATGATTCTATCCACCTTATGTCGGAGACTTTTGAGGTCCTCATTGATGGAGACAAGAGAGATGTGACCTGCATGAGTAGAAGAGCTCAGGCTAGGATTGCCAGGCGGAGGAAATTGGGGGCACTTATTAGCATCCAAATAGATCAAATTTGATTCAACCAAAGCATTCAAATTAAGAAGAGAAGGAGCTTTCACTAATTCCAACTGAGGTAAGCCATCAAAAATTACATTGTTCTCAAGAAACATGGCAAGAATATGGCACAAAGTGATATGGCGAGTAGTATGTGTAGAAATGTCAAGCAAAGCTTCAGCTAACCAGTACCCTACGTTCAGTGTTTTGTTGGTGTGCATACACCACAAAATGAAAAGGGCTGGTTGGCTCACCTTAGCCCAAGAAGTGGTACGACCAATCATGTTTCGTATAAGTATAAGATGGCAAAGATGCAAAGCAGGATCAGAAATCCAATGCACAGTAGACATAGTGGGATCATAAACATCAGAGCATGTGGGAGCAAGTAATTTCCAAGCAGCATTGGGATTGAATCTCGGATAAGTCACATAAGGACCACAAAATGCAGACTCATACTCTTCAGAAAATAATTGCTCCCTAGAAGCTAGACCCAAGGATAAATGACAATTCACTCATCTACAGATAAATGAACCATATTCAGACCAATACGAAAAAATAAGCTAGGCTCAGATGATGTCATGTCATTGGATTTCTCAAAATGAAAGCTCGTAATAAATTCTTCAGCAAGTTCTTCATACATAGGCAGAACACGACAATTCAGCAAAGTAGACCAATCGATTGCAGTAAAATAATGGGAAACTCTATCAGCAATATTGGCAACTCTTAAAGTTGTAATACTCACCTCCCAACCAGCTTCGTATTTTTTACCTTTGCGCTTCTGTAAGGCTTCCCTTAGCTTTGGTTCCTGGAACTCTCCAAATTCTGCTGGATCATCGACTCACACATGAAGGGGAAAGTCATTGTAGGTCTTAACTCCGGACCGTGATGTGGAAGCAGTATCCACCCCAGAACTAGCAACAGCTGATTTTGCCCTCTTGGTGGTTGAGGGTGGGCAATCTGAAACTGCTGTGCTTCTCTTGGAATGCTTGTTCTTCTGTTTGCCTAAATTTTTTGGTTGATGTTCTGTCTCCTTACGTTGAACCTCATAAGGAACCCCATCAGCAGGAGCAGGAGAGCACACTAGTTTATGGACTCGCTTGTTGGCCATAGATTTCTGGCACATCGGATGACCGGAGTTCGATGTCACTGGAGCTGGTACGGTAGTTGGGGAAGGTTCAGTTGAATTTCTATCTGCAAGTAGAGCGACTAGTTCTGGCGGCGCGTGGCGGTGCGTGGGTGGCTCATGGGTAGCTCGTGGGTGCCGCGTAGAAGCGCTTGAAAGCAGCGGCTCTGCTTGTGGTGGTGAGTCAGCCTCTTTTGATGACGGATCTGCAACTTCTATGCCTGGGGACTTCGATTCCAGCATCGGCACCACCGATTGAGCGTGTTCCATCAAAGAGGATATCACCGGTGTGACCGGTCATGCTGGTGGACGACCGCGGGTACTCCGGTGAGGCTTCTTGGTTGGCGAAGAGGCAAAAAGTGGGGACGAGAGCTCAGCTGGAGTTGAAGAAGCGATGGAACAAGGGGGCTCCACCTCGGCCACGTTGCCCGTAGGTGGTTACAATTTCGGTGGTGAGGATTTTACTTCAAAGGATGGTGGCAGAGCTCCTCATCTTTGGCGGCCCATGGCGGATCCGGTGAGGATGGGTGAACGGTGGTGTGGCGGTAGAATGTGCTGGAGTTGGTAAGGCGGCGTGTGGTGGTGGCTTAAGGTGATGGAGAAGGAGAAAGAATGGTAAGTGAAAAAGTAGGGCGTAAGGAGGAAGAAGAGTTGTGCAGCCAACTCAATATAGCACATAAGTCCCTAAAACCTTGGTTGTCTCCTTTGAGCCCCCATGACTTCTCATGCTCACCTTTAGTTGAAAATGGGCCTTTTCCTGAGCCCAAAAGCCTTTTTATTCAACCCATTAACCTCCCTTCATGAAGAACTTGCTCATATTTTTCCTCCAACTACAAGAAAGTATGAAAAACAAAACTTAGAACCAAAAATGCACACAAAGAAACCATAATAATATATGTATATAATTTTTAATTTTTAATTTTCAAGTTAGGAGAAAAGAAGAAAGAAAAAATCAAATTAAGAGAAAGAAACAACTGGGCTGCCTCCCAGTAGAGCCGTCATTTATAGTCTTTGGCCAGACTGTAGAATCCATCAATTTGGCTGGGTGGTGTTTAGTGGAATTTCATCCACTGTTTCCACCTGAGAGGAATCATGATACAGCTTGAGGCGATGACCATTGACCAGGAAAACTTTATCTGTCTCCAAACTTTTAATCTCGACTGTTCCATTTGGCCAAACTGAAGACACCACGAACGGGCCTATCCATTTTGATTTAAGTTTTCTGGGTATTAACCGAAGCTTGGACTGAAAAAGTAGGACTCTCTGCCCAACCATGAACTCCTTGGTTCTCCGATTCTTGTCATGCCACATTTTTGTCCAATCCTTGTACCACATAGCATGATCAAATGCCTCTAAACGGAGTTCCTCTAGTTCCTAAAGTTGGAATATTCTCTCCTCCTCACACTTGAGGGTTTCCATATTCACTTGCTTCACAGCCCAAAATGCCCTATGCTCAAGCTCGACTGGTAGGTGTCACATTTTTCCGAACACAAGGCGATATGGAGACATCCCTATAGGTGTCTTGAACGCAGTACGGTATGCCTAAAGCGCATCCTCCAACCGCTTGCTCCAATTCTTCCTGGAAGGATTTACTGTCTTCTCTAGGATTTTCTTAATTTCTCTGTTTGACACCTCTGCCTGGCCATTGGATTGAGGGTGGTAGGTAGTGGCGAATCAATGGTGAACTCCATACTTCTTCATAAGAGCTTCGATGGTCTAATTCTTGAAGTAAGTTCCCTGATCACTAATGATTGCTCGTGGTACTCCAAACCTGCAGAATATAGTTGATTTCAAGAACCCTACAACAACTTGAGTATCATTAGTACGGGTGGCTTTAGCTTCCAACCATTTCGACACATAATCAAATGCTAATAAGATGTAAACATTCCCGAAAGAACTTGGAAAAGGACCCATAAATTCCATGCCCCACACATCAAATATTTCACAAACAAGCACAGGCATTTGTGGCATTTCATCATGTTGAGAAATATTTCCAGTCACTTGGCATCTATCACAATTCTTACAAAATGTACAAGCATTTTTATGAAAGGTCAACCAAAAGAAACCACAATCAAGCACTTTACGAGTAGTACGTTTGGGCCTCAAATGTCCACCACATGCATATGAGTGACAATGTAAAAGAATATTACCTTGCTCGTCATCAGGAATATAGCATCGAATAATCTGGTCAGAACCAATCCTCCAAAGATACGGTTCATCCCAATGTAATGCTTGCAATCACTTTTTAATTTTAATTTTTGGGCACGACTCGGTGTATGTGAAATATCTCCAGTGGTCATAAAATTTATGATTTCTGTATACCAAGGATCCATGTCCAACTTACATGAATTCAGTACTGGCAGGGAGTTCCGTTTGGCCAAACGGAACCTTGTCGCAGTGTACAAGTGTTCTTCGGGAAATGCCTCGGGAATGGGAATATCATCCTCAGGCCTTATTAAATGGCTCAAATGATCAGGAACATGATTTTCTGCACCCTTCTTGTCTCTGATCTCAAAATCAAATTCCTGCAACAATAGAACCCAACGGATTAATCGAGGCTTAGAATCCTTCTTAGTAAACAAGTATTTCAGTGCAGAATGATTAGTATAAATAATAATTTTAGAGCCAAGTAAACAAGATCTAAATTTATCCAAAGCAAAAACAATGGCCACCAACTTCTTCTCAGTGGTGGTGTAATTGCTTTGTGCGGGATTCAAAGTCTTTGATGTGTGATGAATCACATGGCTCTCCTCCCCTGCTTTCTGTCCCAAGACTGCACCAACCGCATAATCGCTTGCGTCGCACATCAACTCAAATGGAAGATCCCAATTGGGTGGGTGCATGATTGGTGCCGAGATCAACTTATTCTTCAATCAATCATAAGAAGTCTTGCCCTCTTCATTCATCTCAAAAGGGACATTATCTTGGAGAAGTTTCGTCAAAGGTTGCGCAATCTTTGCCAAATCTTTGATGAATCTCCGATAAAATCCCGCATGACCCAAGAAACCACGAACCTCACAAACATTAGAAGGATATGGGAGCTGTTCTATGGTCTCCACCTTGGCCTTGTCCACTTGAATCCCCTTCTCAGAGATCACATGTCCCAAGACTATGCCATCCTTCACCATGAATTGACATTTTTCAAAATTAAGAACAAGGTTCCTCTTCACACAACGAATTAAGACTTGTTCCAGGTGACTTAAACACACGTCATATGAGTCACCATAGATGCTAAAATCATCCATAAACTCCTCGATGCTCGTCTCAATCAAGTCAGAGAAGATACTCATCATACAACACTGGAATGTGCCTGGAGCGTTGCATAAACCAAAGGGCATTCTTCTGTAAGCATAAGTGCCGAAGGGACAAGTAAATGTGGTCTTCTCCTGGTCCTCGGGGTTCACACGAATCTGTACCCATCCAAAAAATAGAAGAAACTGTTTCCCGCAAGTCTTTCCAACATATGATCGATGAAAGGAAACAGAAAGTGATCCTTGCGAGTGGCGGCATTTAACTTCCTGTAGTCGATACACATTCTCTATCCAGTAACCAGCCTTGTAGTCATCATCTCTCCCTTGTCATTTTTCACCACTTGCAAACCCTACTTTTTAGGTACCACATGAACAGGACTCGCCCACTTGCTGTCAGAAATGGGGTCCCAATTGAGAGTAATTTTAATATTTCCTTGAAGACCGCCTCTCTCATGTTTGGATTTAGCTTCCTCTGAACTTCCCTAGTTGGTTTAGCCTCGTCCTCCAATAGGATGTGGTGCATACAAATGTCTGGACTGATTCTCGTAATGTCTGCCAGTGTCCATCCTATGGCCTTCTTGTATCTTTTTAGCAAGGCAATTAATCTCTCCTCTTGAGATGTGGATAAATCCGTGCTAACTATTACTGGGAGAGTATCATTGTCACCGTGATATATATACTTCAGATTAGGGGGCAAGGGCTTTAACTCCAAAATTGGGGCTTTTACGTCTGATGGTACTGGTCTGCCGGATGGGTTCGGTTTGGCCAAACGGGACCCTCCCTGCACTTCAGAATTTTTTCGAACTTCCATACTTGACCCTGATGAGCTGACGTTTTTGGGGTCTATATCAGTACTAAACACCCCTTCCTAAGAGTATATTGAGTACAGCAACTCACTGATCTCCTTGTCACTTAATCCTTGAATATCTATTTTTTTCGAACTTGATGAGAATTGAATTCCCATCCATTCCAACAAAATTTCAGTATCAAGATGTTCTTGGACAAGGGGTTCAATGAGATCAATATAAAATACATTCTCAGCATCAATTGGCTTTTTCATGGCCTTATCAATACTAAAAGTATACTTTTCACCATAATAATCCAGACAAATCGTACCATTTCCCACATTGATGATAGTATTAGTAGTTCTCAAGAAAGGACGACCCGACAAAACTCCCGTTGTTCCTTGATCACTAGAATGATTCATTTTACCATATAAAAATCTGCAGGGTACACAAAATTATTGACTCTCACAAGTACATTCTCCAACAACCCCTCTGGAAATATACAAGATCTATCGGCCAACTGAATCACTACTCTGGTGTTAACCATTTCCGCTCCATTTAAAGTTTGATATACAGACAATGGCATCACATTTATAGAGGCTCCTAAATCGCACATTTCAGCATCAATCTTCTTATCTCCAATATAACAAGGTAAGGAAAACATGCATGGGTCATTGCACTTGGGTGGCAATTTCTTTTGAATTACTGCAGACACCGATTCACCCATTATTATTTTGCTCGAATCCTTTGGCTTCCCTGCAATGAAATCTTTCAAGAATTTGCTAACTGGTGGTAACTTAATGGCCTGCAAGAAAGGAAGATTAATATCCATTTTTCCAAAGATCGATATAAAATCCAAAGGCTCTTCCTTTTTCTTTTCTAATCTACGAGGGAAATGAGGCAAAATTTTAATTGAAGGATCATGAAAACTCAACCTCTTACCTACCTCAGCTATTACCTTGGATTTACCTTTATCTCAGGTCTCAGCATGCTCAGGATTGTCAGAGTTTGTGGTGGTTTTGTCACCTTTTTCCTCCGCTACTTGATTCTAAATTTCTGCCGCAGGGTTCTGTTTGGCCAAACCGAACCCTCTGTCAGGATTCTGGTTTGCTTCTTTGTTCGCGGATTTCGACGACGGTGCACCAACTATCTTTCCACTTCTGAGTGTGGCCTGATTTTCCATCTCATGAGGGTTCACTTGGACATGCGAGGGCAATCCTCCGGGTTGCTTCATCCTGAGTTCATTCAGAGAATTTGATAGCTGGGTGATTTGCCGAGTATGCTCTTCCAATGTTGATTCGGTCTTCTTGGATTGCTTCACCATTATGTCCATCAACATATCCATCTTTTCATTCAGAGATTTCTCTTGACCTCCTTGATGGGGCTGGGGGAAAACTGGAGCTTCTCGTTGCATTGGTGGAACATAGGGTCGTTGGTAATGCTGGGGCTGCTACCTCTCCACTGGAAGTTAGGGTGATCCCTATACCTTGGATTGAAATTTTGGGGGTATGGTCCTTTTTTAGTCTCTCATTGAAATTTCCCATAGCATTTGCTTGAACATGTATCTCTCCTATAGTAAGAATGCATTGCGACGTCGTATGGTTGTCTGCCCCACACGTATCACAAGGCCCTTCCTGTACAGACGCAACCTTGTCAACGGCCTTGGATATAATTTTCTCCATTCTTTCCATCCTTTCCTTGAGCTCATCTTCTTCGGGAGTGGATGTCTGTGCCACCTTCTTCAAGATTCGTACTTCTTGCTGATCATACTCCTTCTTAGAGTCCACCAACCTCTTGATAATCTCTCTAGCTTCATTCACTCAAAGGTGAGAAAATTCACCACTACTGGAAGAATTCACCAACTCTTTGTTGCTATATGTCATCCCTTGATAGAAGCATTGAAGCAACTAGCCTTCCGTCATTCGGTGATTAGGGCAACTGTCTACCAACTCCCTGAACCTCAGCCAAAACATACTCAATGGCTCATCATATTCTTGATTGATGCTTGTGATCTCCTTTTTCAAGGCATCTGTCCTTGTGGCTGGAAAGTAGTTCTCCAAGTACAATATCTTCAATTATGCCCATGTCGCAATGGAGTTGGAGAGTAAACTAGAGAACCACTGGTTTGCTGCTCCTGTCAAACTGAATGGGAATGCCACCAATTTGAATTGATCTTCCGTCACGGTGGATGACCTCTTCTGAACCTTACAAATCTTGATAAATTCGCTCAGAAAATTATAAGGGTCTTCAATGCTTCTCCCGTGGAACTTGGGAAGTATGTTCAGGAACACCAGCTTGATTTCAGTAGGATTTTAGGTCTCTGGTAGCTGAATAGGAGTGGATGGATCATCTTCACTATGACCAGTTAGTTCCCACATCTATGAGTTGTTTAGTTTCTGCCCAGGATTCAGATTTCGGTCAGCTCCGTACATCTCGATGCCAGTTCCTAAATCAGAGGTAGTTGCTGAAATCGCGATGGGTTCGGTTTGGCCAAACCGAAGGGTCTCGGTAGAAATTCCTTTCTGCGCCTTTGTTCGCTTTCTATTCTGCTTGGCTGTCTTCTTAACTTCCGGGTCCAATATTAAATTTGGCCTAGATGATCTGCTCATAAACCAAGCACACTAACACACAGATTAGTAGAAAAAATTAAAAATAATTGACTTACTAATCCCCGGCAGCGGCACCAATTTGGTGAGCGTCGTTTCACTCATCAAGTAACCTGCAAATTCAGATTAATACTGATTAGTACAATGAAAAGCAGGGTCGATCCCACAGGGAGCAAAAATAATAATCAATAATTATTTTTTCCTACTAATTTTGAAAACCTTTTTTGTGATGCCACCACGCCTTAAATATAGTGATTTTACTAACTCTAAAAATGCAAATGACGACTTTAAAAATATGAGAAATAAATAAATATATATATATATAAATGAATGATATCGGCTAAGAATAACTCATGCTAGTTATTATCGATCATAGGCGCAATAATGAATCAATTCCTACACATCTACCAGTTATAGGGAAGTAGGTACGCTTAACTCCCCCTCCCCCAATTCTTTCTTACTTTATCGACAGTCAACTGATTATGATTGATTAACTGTTTCCCTTACCAAAACGTTCCCAGAAAGTATTCGCTAAATCAGAACATATTTTGATAGCATTAAGTATTAAAAGAACCTGATATAGCAATTACCAAAGTAAAAGTAAATAGTAACGCACACTCAATTATTCCCTATCTTGCTATTACAGTCTTAGCTAGTTAGCTGTTTTTCACAAAACTGTGCTACTTACTAATCTCATCCAACAATTACGTATTGGCGGAAATTAGATAGCAGTATTCGAAAAACATTTAAGTTGATCAGGCTTAAACATATCAGAAATAAATTCAACCAAGAACAATCAAGAACATGCAAGAATCAATTATAATGCAATTAGGCCTCACGATTTATAAACTAACATTTGTTATTCTCTGCCGATATATGAATTAGCTACTTATAATGATTATACTAAACAAATATATAATATAATAACAAAACATAAATACTAAACCTAAACTACGAAATCACTGCATCATTATTCAAACCAAACCAAATAATTCACTGCATATTGAAAATCTGCGATGAAGAACAGAGGAAAATCCCGATGAAAAGCAGAGGAAAAAAATCCACCATAAACCGATGTCTCCGTATTAATACGTGTGTCTCCCTCATAAACAAATAAATGACCTAATATAATATCAAACTCAACTCAACTAACTATTCTCTCTGTGAAGTAGCGTCCAAAATATCTTCCCAAAAGAAAAAGAGACACCCCAATGTTTTCATGTGTGCGTAATATATATACGCAGCAATTACCAAAAATCATGTCCATATTGGACTCTTCCAAATAAAATTCTTTCCAAATTTGAATTATGATTTGAAGAGATAAAATCAAATATCCAAATTATCTCCAAATATCTTCAAATATCTTCAAGGCTATCTCCACAAATATTAGTCCAATCTTCTCCAAAATAACTGCTACAATTCTGCTCTACTTTAACTGCTTTATTCATCATAATTGCTCAATACTCCTTACTCTCCTCTAAATTCTTCTTGAACCCGAAACTGTGATCTGTTACAAATAAAACATTTAAAGTGCACATTAATCACGTAAAATCACAGTTAATCCCAATAAAATAAACAACAAAATTAACACACATCACTAGTTATCTGTATAACTTCCACAAGAACTCGCTACTTACTAACAACTTCCAACGATTACGTATTGGTAGAATTAGATAGAAAATCCTAATAATATTCAAGTTGATCAGGGTTAAACATATCAAAAATAAATTAAACCAAGAACACATAAAAATAAATTATAAAAAAATTAGGTTTCAAACTAATATTTATTATTTCATGTCGACATATAAGTTACCTACCCTTAATAATTAAACTGATCAAATATATAATATAAGCACAAAACATAATTACTAATATAATATAATAACTAACGAAATTTGACTCAAATGTTAACAAACCCAAATCGGTGCCCTGTATCAAATTAACATACCCTGTGCACAAGTTTCAAGAAAGAATTATGCACAATTATGCATAAACTCAAGTCAAACCTGCGGCTGCTACCTACGAATTAATCAGAATGAGACTAAACCGTGAATGTCGACAATAAAAGGCTCGTCGCCCCTAACGTGTGAGTGCTATGTCTCCAAATCCTTATTTTCTAATCTCTCTATAGGAATTGAAAAGTAAATAAAATTTTATGAAAATTAAAATTGTTAATATGTCTAATTAAATAATAATAAGAAAAATAAATATTTTTTTCTTAGAATTATACAATTTACAAATGTCAAAATTAAGAAACAATATTGTCTCCCTTATTTCTTTAATTTTTCACTTTCTTCTTTATTGCTTGCTTCCTTTCTTCTTGTCTTCAAATGCTAGAATAATGAAATTCATTATCCATTGAAACACACTACCTCAATAAAAATTATGTGGGAAAAAAGAGTGTAGTGTTAAGTTTCCATTTAAACTCCAAAATTGTTAAGGAATATAAATATTACTTGTAATTGTAATTAGATTATATTTCTTCTTCCTAGCTTGAACAGGTATTCTGAACTACTATATAATGTACCATGAGGTTACAAATACAGACACACCTTATTTTCTACATGGTATCAGAGCCTAAAATCCTGAAACCTAAGACCTTAAAATTCCGTTCTAAATTTTTCACCGTCGTCCGTGCGTGACCTCCACGCGTCAGCGATCCGAACTGGCTTTCTACTGCTATTAAAAAAAATATTCTTCCTTTTCAGCCTGCCGCTAGCCCTGTTCAGCCCGCCTCCGGCCCTATCTTGCCTCTTCGCCAAGTCTTAGCTCAGATGCTTGCCGATCTAGTTCTGCTTAGACCGGCAATACTTTGCTCAACTTCGTTCAAGTTTTCACTGCCGACATCAGTTCCCAGATTCGACTCCTCCAGCTTCTGCCGCTATCGGTGCTCCAGCTCTGCCGTCCCTGCGTTCCAGAATCTACCGCTGCCGGCGATCTCGCCTGACTCCATCCAGGTTTTGCCTTCCAGAAGGGCATGGCTACACGCGCGTCTTGACAGAAACGAGCCTCCCTCTTCCTGGAGCATATGGTTTCCACATGCGGTATTGAGCTGCGTCATCCACTCATCTAGCGTGTAGCTGCATGCTCCCTATCTCCTTGTTGTGGTTCATTCACCGTTTGGTTGCCCTCTCTTCTGCAGAATATTTTTTTTTATTTTGTTTATTACAGAAAAAATAAATTGTGCTATGACTCTTTTTGCCGGTGCAGTGACGTCGCTGCAAGGGTTTGTGGCGGTAGACTCCTCTGGCACCCCTACTTGATATGATTTTGGCCCTGCTCTGTCTGACAACCAATGGAGTACAATCATACATTTATTCAATAAATTTGATTCTTTATCTGACCATGGGTCAGGTAAGTCTACTTTACCCTGAATTCTTGATTCGGGAGCCTCATAGCACATGACTTGTGACAATGGTTCTCTTACTGATATTACTACTGCTACCAATTCTGTGAATGTTATGCTGCCTGATGGATCTGTGTCGTCTGCTACACAATATGGTTCTATTTGCTTTGGTGATGTCACCCTTACACATGTGCTCTACATACCTACTCTGCGATGCCATTTATTATCAAGCTCTATATTGTTATATGCCTTAAAATTTGTAGCTTTGTTTACTGAACATTATTGCATTTTACAGAAAATCAGCACTTGAATTGTGATTGGCGTGGGTGAACAGTAGGGGGGTTTATTGGCTTCGTCTGTTGGATACTCACGTTCGTCCTCATATCATGTAGTCTATTCCGACAGTTCCCTCATATCGAGAGATTGAGAGGTATAATAGACTAAATATAAATTTCTTCGACATTGACATCTAATATATTTATTTATTTATTTACATTCATCAAAATGATTCTATGTACATTGAATTTTTTAAGATTAGGAAAATGTTTGCTTCATGCACGTAGATGCACGATATGAGGCAATCAATACATGCACGCATACTTTAATACAAACTCGCCGCTTCTTTTTCTAACTTCTGCATATCCTTCATGATTTTTCTTAGGGACTTATTAATTTGAAGCTCTTTCTGGTGGTTATAAGCTCATCTTCCCCTGCCTCAAGAAATTTCTCCTTAAAATTAAGCTTTTCTTCAACTTTGTTTTTGGATGTGAGTGTGTGTTGCAACCGCTCAAACATTTTTCCTTTACACTAAGCTCATCCTTTGTCTTCAAAACTATTTCCTTTGATTTTCCATCTTGTGCAGTAAATTCCTCTTTCATTTTGCGGAAGTATTACTTCTCTCTGTTCCATCACTACGAGCAAATTTACTTTCTGAAAGCTGAAGTCTGATCTCCTAACAAATAAGTGTTTGATATGGTTCAGAGAGAAGCAATACTTCCGGAACATGAAAGAAGAATTTGTTGCAGAAGATGGAGGGTATGGTACAAATTTCTCTAATTAAGTTTACCCTCAAAAACTTTATTCACTAAGTTCTATCATTCATTTACAGTCTTTACTTATTATTTACGATTATATATTAATGAACTTTTGTGTGCAAATCTAGTAGACAGTGCATGACATTTCGCTGGAGGATATATTTAGGGAAGTTCAAAAGACGGGCTTAGAAAAGAACAAGTATTTCTTCACGATTCACCACATGTATAATGATGTATTGAATGAAAAGGTCCATGGATATATATAGTAATTAGGTTGATTCTGCTGATTCGCACGTCCCTTTCGCATTCATAACACTAAGCAAAAGGTAACTAAAAGATGCTAAGTTTTGTTCCCGAATTCTCATAAGTCTAGTGAGTTTTAGGAACTTTATACATGTCTGCATTGATCTCAGAAAATCACATACCTGGAAACAGAGTCCGCAAATTCAAAAAACCAATAAAACGTGAATTAAACATTAATAGTGAATGGAAAAAAAGTCAATAAGACGTGGTTTTTAATCAAGCAACATGGAGAATCCTCTGAACATGCTAAGTATCCCTCTATCTATCTGAACTGCACCAAAATTGCACTTAAAATGCGATTTAATAAAAGCACAATAGTTTCCCTCAAATAAACAACATAAATAATGAATATCAAATTCATTGCAAACTATTAAAATTGTTTTTTAATCCAATATATGCATGTATAAATTTGATTACATATAGGAAACCATCCATATGAAACAGAGAACCATTTACAGCCTTTCAAAAGGAATTTTGCACATTGGGTTGCAACCAAAAAATGTATCAAATAACACAAGAAGATAAAGATGATGATAGAACTACGAGAATCTCGAAGAAGATTAAAAATCCATATAGAAACTTACTTTATTTAGGTTCTATATATACTGAAATCTTTTGCTAACGGTGAAGACAATGACAACTCATAATACTTTTATAAGCCACAGGATCGGTCGTGTCAAATTGTCAAAGATAATCAAAATAAATTATTGAAAGAATAACTTTTTCATTATTTAAATTTAAAACCATAAGATTGATCCAGGTTGTGAATTCACATATCAATTATTAAAGTTATTAAAATATAACACTACAAATTAGAAAATTTTGTGATTATTTGAAAAACTACACTTGAATTACGTAGGTATATCGACTTCAACTTTTACTGTTCAGGTGATCATCCAAATTTGACCTAACTCAACACAGTGAACAACATAAACCCTAGAAAATCACATGAACCCAAAAAGGCAAACAAAAATCGAAAAAAAAACAAAATATGCATAAAAACTCTGAGCAAGGACATTACTTTCAAAGATAAACACGAAAGGAATGTTGCATTGTGTTAGGCCACTAGAATCGAAGCTATAACTGGAAATTCACCGGAAATTTTGCTGGAGAATGAAGTGAAACTTCCTTGGGTCACTGTATTCTTCCCTGTGCAAGAAACATGGAAGAAAACAGAGAAAATGAGCGGTTGAATTGGAGGAAAATGGAAGAGAAATTGAGAGGAGAGAGAAAAAGGAGGAGGTTGCACGCTGGAGAAGAATGGGAGGAGAGAGAATGTGTGAGAAAAAATGGTAGAAGAAGAGGAAAGAGTGATATTTATACCTGGACTTAAATATAAATTAATGAAATTACACATCCAACCTCTGAACTTTTAAAACTTCAATTTTAAATTCCATTCAACATTCTTAACAGTTTGAATCCCTGTTCTCGCTGCGAGACAGTGTCTTATTTATGACCCTTGAAAGAAGAAGAAAATATTATTGAAAAGATATATATATATATATATACACATATATATACATATATATACGTATATATATATGTATCACTACCACGCGAAGACACCTCTAGCACCGGTTGTTTTGGTTCCTAGCACCGGTTGTTTTGGTTCCTAGCACCGGTTTTTTGGTGGCTAAAATACCGGTGCCTAAGTAAGCGATGCTACGTTATCACCGGTTGAAACAAAACTGGTGCTAAATTTATTTTATTAGCACCGGTTATATATTGCACCGGTTTAAGTAACCGGTGCTCTAATGTACCATATTAGCACCGGTTTTTTGTAACCGGTGCTAGAGAAAACCGGTGCAATACCGGATTTGTCGCACCGGAATTGTTAGCACCGGTAATGGAACCGTTGTTAAATCTTTATATCTCACACCGTTTTGTGGGTAGGTAGCACCGGTTTTTAAACCAGTTACAGAAAAATAAATTGCACTGGTTATAGTTTAGCAACGGTTTGGGAACCATCTTTATTTCTAACACCGATTTGTAGGTATATAGCACCGATTTTTAAACCGGTGACAGAAAAATTAATTGCACCGGTTATAGTTAGCAACGGTTTGGGAACCGGTGATAAGAAAATAGTTTTATTGCACCGGTTATATGTTAGCACCGGTAAAAAAACCGGTGCTAGAGTTGTTTATTTGTTGCACCGGTTAAATTTAGCACCGGTTAAATTTAGCACCGGTTTGAAAACCGGTGCAATGAAGTAAATATAGCACCGGTTATGATCGCACCTTTTTTGTAGTAGCGGTTTTGAAAGCGGTGCTACCAGCGTTAATTTTGCACCATTTAATTAGCACCGGTTATCTAATCGAAAAAAACCAGTGTTAAAAGCGTGAGTAATTTATGTGGTCACTGTAAGCTGCGGCATACTGCAACGTTCATCTTCTCACAGCCAGCTCCTTTTTTTCAAGGCATGGTACCCAGTATTTGTTGTGCGTAGTAACAGAATGGTGCATGAAGACAAATTGAACAAATTCGAAGCCACAGTATGCATAGACAACAAAGTAGGTTGAAGAACGGATTGAATCCGATGAAGTAATAATATATGGCTAGCAAAAGAAGAGCAGGAAGTGTTCCGTAGTGTCGTAAGATACTGAAACCCCCTGCAGCGTCAAATTTGACGAGTATTAGATAAGATGGCCAAGTACCTTTCTTGTAACAGATAAGACTAACCACTATCCGACGATTTGTGCAAGTCCTTGTATGATATTCAATTGAGCTATGCATTTTGGCAGAGTATTTTTTGCAAAAATACAAACCCACTTCACAGCAATACTCCGCAGTTCATCCCTCCCCAGTGGAGTGTAATCTTCCGGGAATTGCTGAAACAATGCATTAAATGACATGTTAAGAGAAGGATGTAAATGTCAGGATAACGAATAAATAGAAGAAATGTAGGAAAACGTACCGGAATAATGTCAATGTCATGTACGTGCCTGACAATTTTTTCCATGTAATACATGCAATGGTACCCGCACTCCCAAGTACTACTTTGTATCTTGTGCTGATGATGGAAAAGACAGCTTGTTGAACCGATTACGAAGATGAAAATGACACGTGAAATATGAAGGTATGAGATGATACGTACACTGATGTTTATGACATCCCAAGTGTAGCTGGAAGGGTAGGACCTATTTTGTTTGGAACTGGACCGTCGATATTTTGTTGCAATCCTACAGTATAGATGGAAACCTATTTTTGTCAACATGAGGAATATTATTTTCAGAAATTGGGGTTCACACAATATATGATCACGGGAAGAGTAACAGTAATTGTAAATAATTGAGCCAAGAGAGTGCGAAACGTACAAGAACACAATTACGGGAACAACCATTTTTGGAAAACATCGAAGCTGAAGGAAAGAAACGAATGTGTTCCACTTACAAATGAATCATTTTAAGGCATGATCTATTTGGTTTGGACATTCCCCCAATCATTGAGTCGATGCAATAGACTCGATCGATTTCTGGTACGAAGACAAGCAAAAACCAATGGTCCCTATGGGAAAAAGGGTAAAACAAAAGTACTTAAGATTCAAACAAATAAAATCGCAGCACACGGTTGCTTTCACTTCCATGTGGCCGGGTCTAGCTACTCGGAAAACAAATGGAACTTACTCTCGATTGTATGGGAAGATGTACATCCTCGCTTCAGTGCGGCACATGACAGCCGAAACCTCGTCCGCAGTCAATTCCACCCTTTGATTTGCCTTCTGAGCCATTAAGTTCGGAGAGGCAGGAATAAACTGGACGTGGCCTCCACGTACCACCCCATCGCAGAGGTATCTTGCAAATTAATATGGTTAGTGAAGCAAATATAATGATACTTGTATCTATGAATAATGAAAGCATGCACTTCTTACGATGCCCATATATCCAGTTGGCACCCACTGATCCACTCCATTTCATCATCCGCGTCCAAGCTATTCATGAACAGTCGTATCTTGTCAGTGAATATGGCTGCGTAGACTTCTTCTGATTCGAACACCTTTGCGCTGAAATTGATGCGGAATATTTTGTCCGGTCCACATATTTGTGCAGATAGCCGTAAAGCCTCACTAATCTAGTGAACAGCAGCGATGCTTTCTTGGTTTTCCATGGCTCCCTAATCATTACATTCAGGATATAATAATATTAGTTGAACAGTATTTTTATGTAATTCAGTAGTGGATGGTAATGTAAAGGCTGAAATGAGTTCTCACAAATATGTATTTGGGAGAAATCGATGAGGGAGGTTTTCGTTGCCCATTCTCCGGTGATGTAGTTTTTCTTTCGGTAGTTTCTAATGGGTAAAATGTTAGTGATGCGTAGATAGAAAATCATTTGGAATGAAATAGTATGGGGGTATGTACCTCTCCTTTTACCGATTGAGCGGCCACCTCTCCCAAAGGAGTATCTTCCTTAGGCACTGGTGTGAGGTTTGTTTGAGGACATCCATTTTCGTCGACCACTTTCATGTCATTGTATTAGCACCTAAGATATGTATGAGCACCGATGAGAAGAAGAATGCAACTATCACACCTCATCATCCTGTTGCTCTATGACACTTATCAGCTTTCCCGGCCATAGAATGTTATACCCGATGGCCTGAATGACGAACTTAAATTCTTCGTGTTCAATTGGCAAAGGTGCCTTTGGTATGATCACAGGTCCTTTTAGATTTACCCACTCCCACTTGATGGGTAAGCCAGTTTCCACTTCCTTCGGAAAGAATATACCGAATGCGGCTACCTCCCTCTCTCCATTCTGGTTCAAAACATATAGGCAGCATATTTTTCCCCTTTGAGAGATGAACTTAGAGATTGGGTAAATACATGGGTTGGGCAATAACTAATAAGAAGTAATGAACTGTACATGTAGCTGCTGAAGGCTGCCGTGCGCTGCAGCTTTCAGTGCCCAGCTGAGCTGAGAGCTACAGCGCGCTGCAGCTTTCAGCGTTCATCAGCAACGAACTGTATACCCACACAACATCAATAAAAATCAGGAAATGGAAATCCATATACTACAAATCACATAGCCAGAAAGGAATAAATACGATTGCAGTTCACGGTTTGGACTACCTTGTTATCCGCTGCAGTTCCTTATGGGTCACTACATCCCGATGTTGAAGGAATGAATACCCAGTTGTCCTTGGTCATTGGGGTGAAAGATGCAGCGTGGAAATTACGGGCACCCAAGTGTGGGGGAATAGCTTTACCCAATTGCCTAGCTAGCCAATTTGTTTGGGCCTCAAGTAAAGCAACAAATGTTTCCCTGAGCTCGATGACATCTGTTGGTTGTTTGGTTGAATTTGAAATTTCCTCAGATGGTTTTGTGTTTGTGCTCCCACATCGACTAGATGCATAACAGGTGACAGCCATATGCGGCAGGGCCTCGTTGACCTTGGAGGTTGCGGAGCAACCCCTCCAACGACCCCCGTGATCCTTCCTACCCGTTCCTTGAACTAGAATATCTTCTTTGCCATGTATAATCAAATCTCCCTTCTACTACTTATCCAAAAGGTTTTGCTAAGAAACAAAGCAAATATTAGCAATTTGATCAGGATAACATGAAAGAATATCAATGGAGATAGATTCATTTATGAATTATGCTCACAATAGTGGGGGCTGCTCTTCGCACAGAGTCGTTAGTGTAGGTTGATAATTTCTTGTCCCAGTTTGCTGCAAGGAACACTTCCGAGTGGTCCGGTTTGAAATCTATGCTCTGAACTAAAGCCTCTGCTTCTTCCACACTCTGACCTTCACCCAGAAGCGCCTTAATGGTAGTGTTTCTTTTCCCCTTCTTGAGTTCTACTGCAACCCTACAGTTCCCTCCACTCCCCGTGTGATGGATGGAGTCATTCTGTGAGGCGCTTAATTTTGCTGCGTCACTTACCGCCTGTGTGGACATCAGTATGTAAACTGCCGGCATGGAAGTGACAAGGGGAAAAAAATATTGGAGGAATTACCTTGAATTCAGGGGTTGACCTGTGTTTCACAAACAGCTCCCACTCATTTTTGTCCATCCACCTATAGTCTCTCCATGCGCAAGAGCCCGGTTTTTTAAGCACAATGTACTTGTTCGCCACCTTAGTCTTCCAATTCCTCCACTTTTCTCCTGCATAAATTGTCCATTTATTGTGGAACTTATTCATCTCATTGAAAGTCATTTTCGTTTGTATATCCCAGCTGATCTGGAGGATAAGGAGACATGTTGTTAGTGCGACATGTAACGAACTTGACATGAACAATGGAGGATTAGAACACACTTACAAGAATGTCTTCCCATGCATCCTTCTTCACATGGTCTGGAACTGATCTCCAATTATGCCATGTCCCAAGGCGGATTCTTCGGCAGAAGGCATAGCCAACATACATCGACCATCGACTGCGCATAACTAGGGGTTCGAAGTCATCATCGAAGAATATTTTAAGAGGCTTCTTTTGTTTTGCAAGAAACACGGACTTGCACGTGGCTGTACCTCTGCGCTTGTAATACTCTCCAATCTCAAACTTGTCGAAGCTCCCACTCATGTCTTCTTTTACCGTATTTTTTTGCATCTCCAGACTTCTCTGATCCCGAGCAATATTTCTGTGCTCCAGCCCCTTCCTCGCCATTGTCGTCACAGTTGGCATCCTTTGGAGGGGTAAAAAATTCATGGGCAACAGTTTGTCTACCACCGGAGACAAACAATTTCTTCCTCGGCGGCGCCATTGAAGCTCTTCTATCAGTAAATGAAACACAAGCAAAACATTAATCCAACACTACCCTTTGCGGATTTTCATGAAAATCCAACCGACTTCAACAAATTTGTGTAGGGGGCACGTGGGTAGGCAAAAACTATGACATTACAAGCAAGCATATCATGTATGAGCATGAAACAACACCCCCAATAGTTTAACCAGAAAAGTCAACACAAACTCACACGCAAGGAGACCAACCAAAATATAGCTACTCATTAAACCCGGGAAATCATTGAAAACTACCAATGGGTGTTACCTTTTATGCTCAACAGCCGGCCGTCTTGGCTACCCCCTCCCATGTGAACATTGCGAGCCAGGTACGAGCAAGGTACGAAATTTGTGGAGTAGATTGTCGATAAAATTGGGGTATCTGGTTGGCGACCTGGATTGGGAGGTTGAAGCCCGACATAAATGGTGAAGGGAGGGACATTGTTTTTGGGGGAAATCTGCACGGGGTTATGGAGGGAAGAGGGGGAACTTGGGATCAGAGATGTGGTGGGTGGAAAGAAATTGGTTTGATGTGGTGGGGAGGGAAGGGTACGGAAACAGAGGGTTAAGGATATGGAGGGAAAAGGGCAACTTTTGGAGGGAATTAAAATGCAGCTTTGTTGGCACATTTTGGTGTCTTTTAATTTTTGTTACTTTAATTTAAAAACAATAAGCTCATGTGACATTATGGATTGGGTAATTTCACAGTTACTAAGCTCATATGGAATATAATCTTACCTAAGAAGATTTCTACCACTCCCCTGCAAACTGCTTAACTCCTGCTTACCATTTGATGATATCCTCGTAAAATGTGGTTATAGCTTGGCCTCTAAATGTCCTCTGTGCAATCAATCTGACTCCATGGAATATTTCTTTACTAATTGTCAACTATGTAAATTCATTTGGTTTCAGATTACTGCTTTCAATTAGTGGAATGTGCATAATACAGTGGAAACTTTTTCCAATTTCTGGAACTGTAGTGACCTGACTGGAATAGCAGAGACTGCTATGTCATCTGATTCATACTGTGATCTGCTGGGCTTTATGGAAGGCTAGGAATGTTTATTTTTTCTATGGCACACCTTTTCCCATCTCCCATATTAGCAAGGAAGTCACAGATACACTCTACCTTTCCATTACCACCTCTCCCTGAAGGTTTCATGTTCCCTTCTTTGTTGTTTCCCCCCAATCCCCCACCGAAGCCAACTATTTCCACAGTATACTAGGAATATTCAGGTCACAGTTTCATCAGGGTTACAGTGGATACATCTTGGTTTAATTCCTCTATTTCAATTAGCTTAGTTGCTCGCAATCGCCAAGGTTTACCAATCCTTAATAGATCCTATACCATAACAGCCATATATCCACTAGAAGCTGAAGTTAAGGCAATTCTTATGGCCTGGCAGATCTGTCTGGACGGATATCCCAACCTCAACATTGAATCTGACTCGCTACAGGCAGTTTATATGATTAATAAGCCTTAACTTTCCAAATGGACCCTATACCCTCTACTTTTCCGAGTTCACACTCTTTTGTCCCATGCTACCCTGAAGCACACATATAGAGATTGTAACTCAGTTGCGGATGCCATGGCGAAATATGAAGCATCCTCTGTGGTGGTTTCAACTTTGCATATGACCCGCATTCCGGCACATTATAACGGCTTAATCTATATGGATATTATTCATACACCTTAATTATATTAGAATCCACAGGCAAGCCTTCAAATAAGATTGATACTGCTGATCTTTCCTCTATTTTTGTTGCTCTTCCGCGATGGCTACCATTTTTCCCAGTCTCAAGAGTGGTTTCACATGGCGGATTCCCAGTTTCTAGCATCGAGCACTTGAGCCTGGAGCCCTCGAGCCCTGGAGTCCGATAGGACTCAAGCCTTGGAGCCCTCGAGCATTTGATGCCCTCGAGCACTGAATCCCCTCGAGCCCGGATGCCCTCGAGCCGAGAATACCCACGAGCCGAGAATACCCTCGAGCCCAGAATGCCCTCGAGCATTGGATGCCCTCCAGCACTGGATCCCCTCGAGCCTGGATGCCCTCGAGCCAAGAATGCCCTCGAGCCCATAATACCCTCGAGCCCAGAATGCCCTCGAGCAATGGATGGCCCCGAGCACTGGATCCCCTCGAGCCTGGATGCCCTTGAGCCGAGAATGGCCTCGACCCCTGGATGTCCTCGATCCCCGAATGCCCTCGAGCAATGGATGGCCCTGAGCACTGGATGGCCCTGAGCACTGGATGCCCTCGAGCCTGGATGCCCTCGAGCGTGGATGCCCTCGAGGCTGGATGCCAGCGAGCCCTGGAGGCCCTCGAGCCTGTATACCCTCGAGCACTGGATACCCTCGACCCTGCAAGCACTTGACCATCAACCCCTCGAGTTAAAAACTTAATATTCTACTGGCCTAACATTCAGCCCAAAACAAATGTAAACTGCAGCCCAATCAGTATAAGGTGTGTGTGTGTTAGTATTTCGCCCACAACCTCTCCACTTCCATCACCTCCATCCGCAGTTCCCAAGGCCATTCCTCCGCCATGCCCAAGGCCATTCCTCCGCTCCTTCCTCCGCCGACCCCTGCTCCCTCCGCCTTCCTCTACTCTCACAGCGCCATCCTCTTCCACCTCTGCCATGCCCTACTCCCTCCACCGTGCCCTGCTCCCTCCTCCTTGCCAGCTCCCTCCGCCGTCCACTTCTCCAGACGCGCCCCTTGATCGGAGCTGTGTCCAACCATCTTAGACTGTACACCAAACACCAGTCGTCAACAACCCGTACTCCCAATTAGGTAAGGAGATTATTTTCCTGAGGTTTAGTCAGCCGAAATGTTTTCTTCCTCATGGATTGATTTCATGATAATGCCTCATTGTTTCAATGCCCTCAATGTGCTCATGTTTTCGGCATTGGTGAACAATTTTTTACGTAACCTGATTGTTCATGATATGTGATTCTGGAAGGCACAACCCGTGCTCGCATATAATATGATAATTTTATGCATCACCTGATTGTTCATGATATTTTTCTTGCTCACGGGTTGATTTCATCATAATGCCTCATACCATCAATGCCCTCATTCTGCTCTCGTTTTCAACATTGGTGAGTACTTTTAAGCATACCCTGATTGTTGTTCATGACATGTGATTCTGGAAGCATGGCCCATCGATTCGCCAAGGATTTATAGAATGTCCATCTTGTTCAATTCTTTTGCTTCTGTTAATATTATCAAAAATTGGGATTAAGTGTGAGTAAACATTATTCCACATTCAGCCTATGAGAAGGAATGCTTAATTTAGAAGAAGTTGAGTCTGTATTATTTACCTTTGTGACTGTGTCTTATTTACCGTGTTCCGTTCTGGCTGTCGTTAACACATTTAGTTTAACAGACATGGCCCCCCAAAAAGGTTCAACTAAGCAAAAGAACAACACCCAACAGCCCAGGAAAAAGCCAAGAGTGGTGGAGGGGGAGGACGTCGAGCATGGGACTCAGATTGTTCCGTCGACTGAGCCCATACCGACCGCAGAGGCGGACTCCACTCAGCATACAACTGTCTACAAGGACTTCATCTTGAGGGGCCTCATCCTTGAGAGAGGGCTGAGGCTGGAAAAGCCCTTCAGGAACTATGTGAAGGAGCACGCCTGGGAAGGGCTCATCGCACAACCGTCGCAGGCAAACCAGACCATGGCGTGTGAATTCTTGTCGATGATGAAGTACAAGAATTCAGCAACTATTTTCCTCTGTGGTCAGTTGGTCGAGTTATCTTCGGATTTGATCAACACGTTCTACAGGATCCCACCGAAGCCCGCGAGCTTGTACAAAGCCGTTGACACCGCATTTGAACAAGCTTCATAGGAAGACATCATCACAGCAATCTGTGATGACAGCGCAGCAGTAATTTAGAATCTACCCCAAGAATGGTCCAGCATAGAGAAAAAGTACTTGACTGAGGAAATAAATGTGTGGTATAGTTTCATAGCTGCCCGGCTACTCCCCGTGAAATTGAATAGCGAGGTCCATCGGTCCCGTATGCTGCTGCTGTACAAGATAAAGAAGAACATGAGCCTGGATGTTGGGAGTACAATAATGGCATACATCTGGGATTGTGTCAATGCTCATAACTGCATAGGCTTGTCCTCACTCATCACTGCAATATGTGTGGAAGCAGGTTGCGGATACAAAGATGATGACGTCACAATGATGCCAAAGATCCCTATAAACCCTCTCATATTCTCCAAGAAGAAGAATGTTGCTGAGTCATCGAGGGCGGCAACAAGTAAATCATCGAATGAGAACTCTGATGGGGACTTGGCTGCATTGCAAATGAAGGTGGATCATTTGGTGCGCTGGACATCGCATGTTGGGAAGATCCTCACAGCCATGTGTGGCGAGAGAATCAATGAATTGGGTCCAATCCCTACCTTTGATTCGCTAAGGCCCAACACGGTAGAGAAGAGGGCGCGCAGGAAATGACTACCCACAGTGACCTCACATCTGCGTATTATCACATTTTTTCAGTTGCTGGTTTAATTTGGATGTGGGGATCTAACATTTGTTGCTTTCGAAACATACATTGCTACTTTGTCCTAACTGTTTTTGCTTTGGATTTTGGAATGTTAGCTTTCAGGACACATAACATATTTGTGTTGTTGTCTTAAACAACCTGCATGACCAATTCGTATCAGGTTCCTATTTGAGTAAAATTGCTGCAACGCACCAAACCAGTAGAGCTGCAGCGCGCTGCAGCTGGCAGAACCTATCATAGGAATAATTGTCCACTTTTTTACCAGCCTTTACCAAAACCGCTGTAGTACGCTGCAGCGGACAGAACTGCACCACTTGGCAACAAATTGGAAGATAGTTGTAAAACAGTTGCCAGAGGCAACAAAACCCAACAAAGTACAAGAAGTAAATTAAATTTTAACTTCGACATCGATGCTAGACCCCCCTAGTCTTCAACCAACTTCATCTTCTTGGATTGACTGTCTTGAAGTTCTCGGCCATCGTCATCTATCCAAATGCCATCTTTGTGTTTCCTCCGTATAGCTCCCGCCTCAGTCCCGTTGTCACTAGGTAGAGGGGAAATAGAGGGGAACTCTAACCTTTCACTTGTAACCTCAAAATCAATTTCATCGTGGAAAGACAATTTTCTACCTTGCACCACAACAGACCAACCTACATGGGACGGGTCATTTACGTGGAAAACTTGTCTTGCTTGTTCGGCCAAAATAAACTGATCATTTTCATATGCCACACGAGTCGGGTCAACAAGGGTAAATCCCATTGGATCATCAGTTCGAACCCCAGTTGTGTTATCAAACCATTGGCACTTGAAACCAGAATCTTAAATTCTCCATAGTCAACCTCCCAAATCTCATCAATAACACCATAGAACGACATCACAGCTACGACTGGTTTTTTGTCTTTCTTACTTGCTTGCCACATAGTCTCCGACTCAATGTATACCCCACTATTTTGTGTCGTGCTCTTCAAATCTTGGTCCCTAGTAGCGAAAGAAAAACCGTTGATGTCATACCCGGAATACCTCAAAACCGTGCAGTTAGGCTTCCTCGCAAATGCCCTAATTTTTGGGTCGTAATCAGCAACATTGCATCGGTCATATAACCAATTCACAAACTTGTTAATGTGCTTCAACTGGACTTTATTAGGGGGCCACGTGGGATGACATTCTGTTATCGGATGAAAGTGCTCAGTCACATAAGCAGAAGTCTCCAAACAATTCCTCAACACATACAAATGAACTGACATCAGATCACTATTCAATGGAGTAAATAACATTCCCCTCGACCTCGGCTTGCCCCCTTCCTCTCAACATGTTGATTCAGAGGCACCCCAAATTTTTTGTGTCCCTCCAAATAGGAAGAGAAAAATTCAATCACTTCTTCGGTAACATACCTCTCAACAATACTAGCTTCCGGCCGACTCATACATTTCACGTACCCCTTAAAGACTTTCATGTGACGCTCGAATGGATACATCCAACGCATGCCAACTGGACCGCATATCTTCACCTCCCGCACTAGATGGACGACCAAGTGAACCATTATATCAAAAAAGGATGGAGGGAAATACATTTTCACCTTGCAGAGCACAACAACAACATCTTTTTGTAGAACATCCAGATGGTCCCGGTCAATAGACTTTCGGCATATGGAGGAAAAAAATATACAAAGTCTAGTGATTGAGTGCCTTATGTCGGCCTCCATTACCCCACGAATAACAACAGGTAAAAGTTGTTGCATCAAAACATGACAATCATGAGATTTCATCCCCGCCATCCGACAATCCTTCGTAACTACCCGACTCACGTTCGATGAATAACCAATGGGGACCTTCACTAATTTCAAACTATCACAAATTGAGATTCTCTCCTCCTTAGACAAGGTACAAGGTGCAGGGGGCAAGTACGTCCTCTTACCCTTCACTTCTGGGGCGAGGTCATTTCTGATTCCCATATCAACCAAGTCCAACTGGGCATTCAAACAATCTTTCGTCTTCCAAGGAATATTCAAGAGGGTGCCTATCAAACTTTCACAAACATTTTTCTCAATATGCATCACGTCTAGGCAATGCCTAACCTCAAGATGCTCCCAGTATGGTAGATCAAAAAATATTGACCTTTTCTTCCATGGCCCACCACAATTTATTTTGTCCTTGCCTTTGTACTTTCCCAACACCACTCGTAATTTCTTAACCTTGTTGTGAATCTGCACACCAGTTAGTGGTGTAGGGGATTTCCTTCGTTCATTCCCGCCAACAAAATTAACCACATCATCCCGGTATTTATGGTTTCCGTTGAGCCATTTTCTATTGCCAAGATACACTGTCTTTCTTCCATGTCTTAGCTGTTTGAATTCAGTCTTCTCCTCACAAATGGGACATGCATTATGCCCCTTCACAGCGTACCCAGACAAATTTCCGTAGGCCGGAAAATCATTGATAGTGCAAATTAGCATGGCCCGCAGTTGAAACTCCTCATTCATATGGCCATCAAATACCAACACCCCTTTATCTTCCCACAATATCTTCAAATCTTCTATCAATGGTCTCAAATACACATCAACCTCATTCCCAGGTTGTCTAGGACCTGAGATTAACATAGGCATCATAACATATTTACGTTTCATGCACAAATATGGGGCCAAATTATATATAACCAACATCACGGGCCACGAACTATGCTTCGATGAAATATTACCAAATGGATTCATCCCATCAGTACACAATGCAAGGCGGAGATTTCTAACCTCCGAAGCAAAGGAAGGATATCGCTTGTCAAAATTTCTCAATTGTTCACCGTCCGCCGGATGTCTTATCTTGTCGTCATGTAGTTTTTCCCGCTCTCCATGCCATCGCAATTTTTTTGCATCTTCTGAATTCGCAATTTTTTTGCAATTTTTTTGGACATGAGTGTATTTTCTTGTATTCCAAACCAAGTGGACACAATATTTTCTTGGCCTCGTAATAGTTTTTCAGAATTCCATTCCCTTCCGGGAACTTATCCTTCAAAATCTTCAGTAGTGAATTCACACTTGCATCACTCCAAGAACTGGTAGCTTTCAAATTGAAAACCTCCATAAAAAATGATATTACGGTATCCTTACTTTTACATCCCGGATACAATGGCTTCTCTTTCTCGTCCAGCAAAGCACTCAACATTGTAGGTTTCCCCTCAAAATCTCTCACAATGTCATCGAACATACCATCAACTGTACATTTGTCTCCATCCACCTTGTCAAACCCACCGTCATGTCCTTGCTCAACCTCTCCATGAAATGTCCATACAATGTAACCTCCATCAAATCCGTTCTTCAAAAAGTGAAATCTAACAACCCCACGATCGTCAAACCGTTCACGACACAAGCATCTTTTGCATGGACAAAGTATCCTCTCCTCCCGACCAAAGGCACAATCTAGAAAGAAATCAATAAATGCAATATGTTCACCACTCCCTCTAGCTACACTTGGACAGTTAACCATTTTTCCCCTCCACGCAAACACGGATTCTCGGTCCGCTGTATCTAAACAAGACGAAACACACCATTACACATATTTTCATTGGTCAAAAATACGAACAATGAACACGATCTTTTTGCTACACAATACTAAACGTGTCATGCATGTCCGTGTATAAGTATGCGAATCGATCAACTGCATGTTCTTGGGAAACATATAAATATATATACCACCTACCTATCGTTGCCCAAAAATGTTCACATCAACACTCATTAATTTACACTCCCACAACATGATCGATACTCAACCAACATAAGCTAGGCATAGAGAAACAAATAATAAATACAAAAAAACCACCCCCAATCATGCATTTATGGTTCTGGTTGATTGAAATTCCAAAACATTAATGAATACTTACTTCCATGAGTCTTCATTTGTTTGAGTTATTTCACACCTTCCCAAGAAATCTACCATCTAATAATGGATGTTCAAGTTCAGAACTAATTTCAGAGGGTAAGTTCGGAGCATTAAATGCTCGATTTAGCACCGGTTTTTGTCAATAAGACACCAAACCGGTGCCAGTTTTCCTGCATTTTTTCACGAATGCATTCAGCACCGGTTTCTACATCCCATAACACCGGTTTCTATAACCGGTGCCAAAAATATATATCACGCCGATTTTCTAGGATTCTTTGCACCGGTATTCAAACCGGTGCGAATATAACACCGGTGATCGTTGTTTTTAGCATCGGTTTTTTGACCGGTGTTAAACTCTCAACGGTTTCCACAAATTCTAGCACCGGTTTCCCGACCGGTGTAAAAATAACACCGATTTTTATTTAAATAACCGGTGCAAAAAAATTTTTAACCGGTGCCAGAATAACACCGGTTATACACCCGGTGCTAACACTAAAAAAACCGTTGCTAAAACAAGATTTACGCCGGTTTCCGTAACCGGTGTTAAAAAACCGGTGGCAGAGGGGGGTTTCTGTAGTAGTGTATACACATATATATATACGTATATACACACACATATATATACGTATATACACAAATATATATACGCATATACACATATATATATATACGTATACACACACATATATATATACGTATATACACATATATATACGTATATACACATATATATACATATATACATACATATATATACACATATATATACATATATACATACATATATATACATATATATGTATATGTATATACATACATATATATACACATATATATACATACATATCTATATACACACATATATACACACATATATACACACACATATATATACACATGTATATATATATGTATATATATGTGTATATGTATATATGTATATATATATGTGTGTATATGCATATATGTATATGTATATATGTATATGTATATATGTATATGTATATATGTATATGTATATATGTATATGTATATGTATATATGTATATATATGTGTGTGTGTGTGCGCGCGCATAGAGTGTGTTACATGAAAGTTTATGTTTGACAATGATGCATGGCACAATCATGCAAAGTGTTTGTTTTCAGCCGTTTGAAGCCCTAAAAATCACTATTGATGACCCTTATCTATCTAGGTGATCGTACTACTTAAACTGATTTTTTTTTCATTTTTATCATACACAAAAGTTTAGTATTTTAACAAAAATTGAATGAAAGAAAATAACTGAGGAAATACAATTATTATTTTATATTAAAATATCACCTTCATTAGGACATTTCTATATTATAAACATAAAATTTAGAGAAACTTGTACAATCCCATCTTTACGGTTTCTGAGTAACACCATGTTCAAAAGTTTTGGGTAAACATTGCAAGGATAAACCATTAAAATTATTAAATTATCAAGAAAAAATGAAAATATTATCAATGATGGACAATAATCAACAATAGACATTAATAAAATTTAACAGTTTTATTTATTTTTTTGAAAAAAAATGTTTTTATAACCCTACCTAGTTGAAGTGTCAATATAACTTTTCAGTGTCCGAAAGTGTCAATATAACCCTAGATAATCAGTGAAAATACCAATATAACCCTCTCCAGAAACTTTTAGCCAAAATTTTGTAAAAATACACTTTTGCCCTTCTGAAAAAATTAAATACTAAAAAATATAGGAAATGACTTTATTACCCTTAAGAGTCAATAATAGCCTAATATTGTCGCCTGACCACCATCGGACCATTGCTGCACTGCCGCCGTAATAGGTAGGGTTATATCAGCACATTATGAAAACTGATAGGGTTAAATCAGCACATTCCTAAAACTTATAGGATTATATCAGCACATTCATAAAAGGTATAAGGTTATCTTAGAACATACTAAAGAATATTTGGGTTTCAGTGATATTTTGTTGTCTTTAGTCTGGATTGATGATTGGATGACATTAGGTGTTGAGTGTGGTTGTTATTTTACCGTATTCTTTGACCTTAGGGTTTTTTAAAATGTTGATGAGTTTTGAAATGAGGCTACGATATGTGATAATGGTTTTTAATATGAATGACGATGTTATGATATTAAATTTATGGTGTATAAAATATTGTTATAATATGATAATGATATATGTGATGATGTGGTCGCCTGTTAAGGCCACCCGATTACCACACACGTAATTTTTATAATATATGCTAATATGACCTTACACTATTTACAAATGTGGTGATATAACCCTATAAGTTTAGGAATGTACTGATATAACCCTATCAATTTTCATAATCTGTTGACATAACCTTGCCTGTTACGGCAACGTTGTAGTAGTGATTTGGCAGCGGTCCAATAATGGCCCAGTGGCAATCTGGTGAACTATAAGGGTAAAATTATCTACTCAATTTCAGATTTTGCCCCAAAGGGTATTTTGGTAAATTTACAGAGAGTCAACGCTAGAAATTCGAAGTCAATGTCGGACATGGGATTTGAGGGTTATATTAGTACTTTCATTAACTAGCCAGGGTTATTTTTACACTAAAAACTATCTAAGGGTTATATTGGCACTTAGTCAAGTAAGCAGGGTTATATTGCTATCTATCCCTCTCTTTTTTTACATAACACTTATTTATAATTTATTACCCAACAAGTACTCAACAACAACAATCCATCACATTGATGAGAAAATTAGGTCAGATGCAACTGATAAATACCCATGACAGTACAATTGTATACAAAGCATTCACCAATGGAGTACAATCATACATTTATTCAATAAATTTGATTCTTTATCTGACCAGGTAAGTCTACTTTACCCTGGATTCTTGATTCGGGAGCCTCATAGCACATGACTTGTGACAATGGTTCTCTTACTGATATTACTACTGCTACCAATTCTGTGAA
The DNA here is from genome assembly GCA_037428765.1 of Rubia yunnanensis. NCBI lineage: Eukaryota > Viridiplantae > Streptophyta > Magnoliopsida > Gentianales > Rubiaceae > Rubia > Rubia yunnanensis. The sequence goes on along the minus strand of CM075071.1, from coordinate 69,071,823 downwards.
TGTTATGCTGCCTGATGGATCTGTGTCGTCTGCTACACAATATGGTTCTATTTGCTTTGGTGATGTCACCCTTACACATGTGCTCTACATACCTACTCTGCGATGCCATTTATTATCAAGCTCTATATTGTTATATGCCTTAAAATTTCTAGCTTTGTTTACTGAACATTATTGCATTTTACAGAAAATCAGCACGAGAACTGTGATTGGCGTGGGTGAACAGTAGGGGGGTTTATTGGCTTCGTCTGTTGGATACTCACATTCGTCCTCATATCATGTAGTCTATTCCGACAGTTCCCTCATATCGAGAGATTGAGAGGTATAATAGACTAAATATAAATTTCTTCGACATTGACATCTAATATATTTATTTATTTATTTACATTCATGAAAATGATTCTATGTACATTGAATTTTTTAAGATTAGGAAAATGGTTGCTTCATGCACGTAGATGCACGATATGAGGCAATCAATACATGCACGCATACTTTAATACAAACTCGCCGCTTCTTTTTCTAACTTCTGGATATCCTTCATGATTTTTCTTAGAGACTTATTAATTTGAAGCTCTTTCTGGTGGTTATAAGCTCATCTTCCCTTGCCTCAAGAAATTTCTCCTTCAAATTAAGCTTTTCTTCAACTTTGTTTTTGGATGTGAGTGTGTGTTGCAACCGCTCAAACATTTTTCCTTTACACTAAGCTCATCCTTTGTCTTCAAAACTATTTCCTTTGATTTTCCATCTTGTGCAGTAAATTCCTCTTTCATTTTGCGGAAGTATTACTTCTCTCTGTTCCATCACTACGAGCAAATTTACTTTCTGAAAGCTGAAGTCTGATCTCCTAACAAATAAGTGTTTGATATGGTTCAGAGAGAAGCAATACTTCCGGAACATGAAAGAAGAATTTGTTGCAGAAGATGGAGGGTATGGTACAAATTTCTCTAATTAAGTTTACCCTCAAAAACTTTATTCACTAAGTTCTATCATTCATTTACAGTCTTTACTTATTATTTATAATTATATATTAATGAACTTTTGTGTGCAAATCTAGTAGACAGTGCATGACATTTCACTGGAGGATATATTTAGGGAAGTTCAAAAGACGGGCTTAGAAAAGAACAAGTATTTCTTCACGATTCACCACATGTATAATGATGTATTGAATGAAAAGGTCCATGGATATATATATAGTAATTAGGTTGATTCTGCTGATTCGCACGTCCCTTTCGCATTCATAACACTAAGCAAAAGGTAACTAAAAGATGCTAAGTTTTGTTCCCGAATTCTCATAAGTCTAGTGAGTTTTAGGAACTTTATACATGTCTGCATTGATCTCAGAAAATGACATACCTGGAAACAGAGTCCGCAAATTCAAAAAACCAATAAAACGTGAATTAAACATTAATAGTGAATGGAAAAAAAAGTCAATAAGACGTGGTTTTTAATCAAGCAACATGGAGAATCATCTGAACATGCTAAGTATCCCTCTATCTATCTGAACTGCACCAAAATTGCACTTAAAATGCGATTTAATAAAAGCACAATAGTTTCCCTCAAATAAACAACATAAATAATGAATATCAAATTTATTGGAAACTATTAAAATTGTTTTTTAATCCAATATATGCATGTATAAATTTGATTACATATAGGAAACCATCCATATGAAACAGAGAACCATTTACAGCATTTCAAAAGGAATTTTGCACATTGGGTTGCAACCAAAAAATCTATCAAATAACACAAGAAGATAAAGATGATGATAGAACTACGAGAATCTCGAAGAAGATTAAAAATCCATATAGAAACTTACTTTATTTAGGTTCTATATATACTGAAATCTTTTGCTAACGGTGAAGACAATGACAACTCATAATACTTTTATAAGCCACAGGATCGGTCGTGTCAAATTGTCAAAGATAATCAAAATAAATTATTGAAAGAATAACTTTTTCATTTATTAAATTTAAAACCATAAGATTGATCCAGGTTGTGAATTCACATATCAATTATTAAAGTTATCAAAATATAACACTACAAATTAGAAAATTTTGTGATTATTTGAAAAACTACACTTGAATTACGTAGGTATATCGACTTCAACTTTTACTGTTCAGGTGATCATCCAAATTTGACCTGACTCAACACAGTGAACAACATAAACTCTAGAAAATCACATGAACCCAAAAAGGCAAACAAAAATCAAAACAAAAACAAAATATGCATAAAAACTCTGAGCAAGGACATTACTTTCAAAGATAAACACGAAAGGAATGTTGCATTGTGTTAGGCCTCTAGAATCGAAGCTATAACTGGAAATTCACCGGAAATTTTGCCGGAGAATGAAGTGAAACTTCCTTGGGTCACTGCGTTCTTCCCTGTGCAAGAAACATGGAAGAAAACAGAGAAAATGAGCGGTTGAATTGGAGGAAAATGGAAGAGAAATTGAGAGGAGAGAGAAAAAGGAGGAGGTTGCACGCTGGAGAAGAATGGGAGGAGAGAGAATGTGTGAGAAAAAATGGTAGAAGAAGAGGAAAGAGTGATATTTATACCTGGACTTAAATATAAATTAATGAAATTACACATCCAACCTCTGAACTTTTAAAACTTCAATTTGAAATTCCATTCTACATTCTTAACAGTTTGAATCCCTGTTCTCGCTGCGAGACAGTGTCTTATTTATGACCCTTGAAAGAAGAAGAAAAGATTATTGAAAAGATATATATATATATACACATATATATACATATATATATATACATATATATATATGTATCACTACCACGCGAAGACACCTCTAGCACCTGTTGTTTCGGTTCCTAGCACCGGTTTTTTGGTGGCTAAAATACCGGTGCCTAAGTAAGCGATGCTACGTTATCACCGGTTGAAACAAAACCGGTGCTAAATTTATTTTATTAGCACCGGTTATATATTGCACCGGTTTAAGTTACCGGTGCTCTAATGTACCATATTAGCACCGGTTTTTTGTAACTGGTGCTAGAAAAAACTGGTGCAATACCGGATTTGTCGCACCGGAATTGTTAGCACCGGTAATGGAACCGTTGTTAAATCTTTATATCTCACACCGGTTTGTGGGTAGGTAGCACCGGTTTTTAAACCGGTTACAGAAAAATAAATTGCACTGGTTATAGTTTAGCAACGGTTTGGGAACCATCTTTATTTCTAACACCGATTTGTAGGTATATAGCACCGATTTTTAAACCGGTGACAGAAAAATTAATTGCACCGGTTATAGTTAGCAACGGTTTGGGAACCGGTGATAAGAAAATAGTTTTATTGCACCGGTTATATGTTAGCACCGGTAAAAAAAACCGGTGCTAGAGTTGTTTATTTGTTGCACCGGTTAAATTTAGCACCGGTTTGAAAACCGGTGCAATGAAGTAAATATAGCACCGGTTATGATCGCACCTTTTTTGTAGTAGCGGTTTTGAAAGCTGTGCTACCAGCGTTAATTTTGCACCATTTAATTAGCACCGGTTATCTAATCGAAAAAAACTGGTGTTAAAAGCGTGAGTAATTTAGGTCACTGTAAGCTGCGGTGTACTGCAACGTTCATCTTCTCACAGCCAGCTCCTTTTTTTCAAGGCATGGTACCCAGTATTTGTTGTGCGTAGTAACAGAATGGTGCATGAAGAAAAATTGAACAAATTCGAAGCCACAGTATGCATAGACAACAAAGTAGGTTGAAGAACGGATTGAATCCGATGAAGTATAATATATGGCTAGCAAAAGAAGAGCAGGAAGTGTTCCGTAGTGTCGTAAGATACTGAAACCCCCTGCAGCGTCAAATTTGACGAGTATTAGATAAGATGGCCAAGTACCTTTCTTGTAACAGATAAGACTAACCACTATCCGACGATTTGTGCAAGTCCTTGTATGATATTCAATTGAGCTATGCATTTTGGCAGAGTATTTTTTGCAAAAATACAAACCCACTTCACAGCAATACTCCGCAGTTCATCCCTCCCCAGTGGAGTGTAATCTTCCGGGAATTGCTGAAACAATGCATTAAATGACATGTTAAGAGCAGGATGTAAATGTCAGGATAACGAATAAATAGAAGAAATGTAGGAAAACGTACCGGAATAATGTCAATGTCATGTACGTGCCTGACAATTTTTTCCATGTAATACATGCAATGGTACCCGCACTCCCAAGTACTACTTTGTATCTTGTGCTGATTATGGAAAAGACAGTTTGTTGAACCGATTACGAAGATGAAAATGACACGTGAAATATGAAGGTATGAGATGATACGTACACTGATGTTTATGACATCCCAAGTGTAGTTGGAAGGGTAGGACCTATTTTGTTTGGAACTGGACCGTCGATATTTTGTTGCAATCCTACAGTATAGATGGAAACCTATTTTTGTCAACATGAGGAATATTATTTTCAGAAATTGGGGTTCACACAATATATGATCATGGGAAGAGTAACAGTAATTGTAAATAATTGAGCCAAGAGAGTGCGAAACATACAAGAACACAATTACGGGAACAACCATTTTTGGAAAACATCGAAGCTGAAGGAAAGAAACGAATGTGTTCCACTTACAAATGAATCATTTTAAGGCATGATCTATTTCGTTTGGAAATTCCCCCAATCATTGAGTCGATGCAATAGACTCGATCGATTTCTGGTACGAAGACAAGCAAAAACCAATGGTCCCTATGGGAAAAAGGGTAAAACAAAAGTACTTAAGATTCAAACAAATAAAATCACAGCACACGGTTGCTTTCACTTCCATGTGGCCGGGTCTAGCTACTCGAAAAACAAATGGAACTTACTCTCGATTGTATGGGAAGATGTACATCCTCGCTTCAGTGTGGCACATGACAGCCGAAACCTCGTCCGCAGTCAATTCCACCCTTTGATTTGCCTTCTGAGCCATTGAGTTCGGAGAGGCAGGAATAAACTGGACGTGGCCTCCACGTACCACCCCATTGCAGAGGTATCTTGCAAATTAATATGGTTAGTGAAGCAAATATAATGATACTTGTATCTATGAATAATGAAAGCATGAACTTCTTACGATGCCCATATATCCAGTTGGCACCCACTGATCCACTCCATTTCATCATCCGCGTCCAAGCTATTCATGAACAGTCGTATCTTGTCAGTGAATATGGCTGCGTAGACTTCTTCTGATCCGAACACCTTTGCGCTGAAATTGATGCGGAATATTTTGTCCGGTCCACATATTTGTGCAGATAGCCGTAAAGCCTCACTAATCTGGTGAACAGCAGCGATGCTTTCTTGGTTTTCCATGGCTCCCTAATCATTACATTCAGGATATAATAATATTAGTTGAACAGTATTTTTATGTAATTCAGTAGTGGATGGTAATGTAAAGGCTGAAATGAGTTCTCACAAATATGTATTTGGGAGAAATCGATGAGGGAGGATTTCGTTGCCCATTCTCCGGTGATGTAGTTTTTCTTTCGGTAGTTTCTAATGGGTAAAATGTTAGTGATGCGTAGATAGAAAATCATTTGGAATGAAATAGTATGGGGGTATGTACCTCTCCTTTTACCGATTGAGCGGCCACCTCTCCCAAAGGAGTATCTTCCTTAGGCACTGGTGTGAGGTTTGTTTGAGGACTTCCATTTTCGTCGACCACTTTCATGTCATTGTATTAGCACCTAAGATATGTATGAGCACCGATGAGAAGAATAATGCAACTATCACACCTCATCATCTTGTTGCTCTATGACACTTACCAGCTTTCCCGGCCATAGAATGTTATACCCGATGGCATGAATGACGAACTTAAATTCTTCATGTTCAATTGGCAAAGGTGCCTTTGGTATGATCACAGGTCCTTTTAGATTTACCCGCTCCCACTTGATGGGTAAGTCAGTTTCCGCTTCCTTCGGAAAGAATATACCGAATGCGGCTACCTCCCTCTCTCCATTATGGTTCAAAACATATAGGCAGCATATTTTTCCTCTTTGAGAGATGAACTTAGAGATTGGGTAAATACATGGGTTGGGCAATAACTAATAAGAAGTAATGAACTGTACATGTAGCTGCTGAAGGCTGCCGCGCGCTGCAGCTTTCAGTGCCCAGCTGAGACTGAGAGCTACAGTGCGCTGCAGCTTTCAGTGTTCATCAGCAACGAACTGTATCCCCACACAACATCAATAAAAATCAGGAAATGGAAATCTATATAATACAAATCACATAGCCAGAAAGGAATAAATACGATTGCAGTTCACGGTTTGGACTACCTTGTTATCCGCTGCAGTTCCTTATGGGTCACTACATCCCGATGTTGAAGGAATGAATACCCGGTTGTCCTTGGTCGTGGGGGTGAAAGATGCAGCGAGGAAATTACGGGCACCCAAGTGTGGGGGAATAGCTTTACCCAATTGCCTAGCTAGCCAATTTGTTTGGGCCTCAAGTAAAGCAACAAATGTTTCCCTGAGCTCGATGACATCTGTTGGTTGTTTGGTTGAATTTGAAATTTCCTCAGATGGTTTTGTGTTTGTGCTCCCACATCGACTAGATGCATAACGGGTGACAGTCATATGTGGCAGGGCCTCGTTGACCTTGCAGGTTGCGGGGCAACCCCTCCAACGACCCCCGTGATCCTTCCTACCCGTTGTTTGAACTAGAATATCTTCTTTGCCATGTATAACCAAATCTCCCTTCTGCTTCTTATCCAAAAGGTTTTGTTAAGAAACAAAGCAAATATTAGCAATTTGATCAAGATAATATGAAAGAATATCAATGGAGATAGGTTCGCCACCTTAGTCTTCCAATTCCTCCACTTTTCTCCTGCATAAATTGTCCATTTATTGTGGAACTTATTCATCTCATTGAAAGTCATTTTCGTTTGTATATCCCAGCTGATCTGGAGGATAAGGAGACATGTTGTTAGTGCGACATGTAACGAACTTGACATGAACAATGGAGGATTAGAACACACTTACAAGAATGTCTTCCCATGCATCCTTCTTCACATGGCCTGGAACTGATCTCCAATTATGCCATGTCCCAAGGCGGATTCTTCGGCAGAAGGCATAGCCAACATACATCGACCATCGACTGTGCATAACTAGGGGTTCGAAGTCATCATCAAAGAATATTTTAAGAGGCTTCTTTTGTTTTGCAAGAAACACGGACTTGCACGTGGCTGTACCTCTGCGCTTGTATTACTCTCCAATCTCAAACTTGTCGAAGCTCCCACTCATGTCTTCTTTTACCGTATTTTTTTGCATCTCCAGACTTCTCTAATCCCGAGCAATATTTCTGTGCTCCAGCCCCTTCCTCACCATTGTCGTCACAGTTGGCATCCTTTGGAGGGGTAAAACATTCATGGGCAATAGTTTGTCTACCACCGGAGACAAACAATTTCTTCCTCGGCGGCGCCATTGAAGCTCTTCTATCAGTAAATGAAACACAAGCAAAACATTAATCCAACACTACCCTTTGCGGATTTTCATGAAAATCCAACCGACTTCAACAAATTCGTGTAGGGGGCACGTGGGTAGGCAAAAACTATGACATTACAAGAAAGCATATCATGTATGAGCATGAAACAACACCCCCAATAGTTTAACCAGAAAAGTCAACAAAAACTCACACGCAAGGAGACCAACCAAAATATAGCTACTCATTAAACCCGGGAAATCATTGAAAACTACCAATGGGTGTTACCTTTTATGCTCAACAGCCGGCCATCTTTGCTACCCCCTCCCATGTGAACATTACGAGCCGGGTACGAGCAAGGTACGAAATTTGTGGAGTAGATTGTCGATAAAATTGGGGTATCTGGTTGGCGACCTGGATTGGGAGGTTGAAGCCCAACATAAATGGTGAAGGGAGGGACATTGTTTTTGGGGGAAATCTGCACGAGGTTATGGAGGGAAGAGGGGGAACTTGGGATCAGAGATGTGGTGGGTGGAAAGAAATCGGTTCAATGTGGTGGGGAGGGAAGGGTACGGAAACAGAGGGTTAAGGATATGGAGGGAAAAGGGCAACTTTTGGAGGGAATGAAAATGCAGCTTTGTTGGCACATTTTGGTGTCTTTTAATTTTTGTTACTTTAATTTAAAAACAATAAGCTCATGTGACATTATGGATTGGGTAATTTCACAGTTACTAAGCTCATATGGAATATAATCTTACCTAAGAAGATTTCTACCACTCCCCTGCAAAATGCTTAACTCCTGCTTACCATTTGATGATATCCTCGTAAAATGTGGTTAGAGCTTGGCCTCTAAATGTCCTCTGTGCAATCAATCTGACTCCATGGAACATTTCTTTACTAATTGTCAACTATGTAAATTCATTTGGTTTCAGATTACTGCTTTCAATTAGTGGAATGTGCATAATACAGTGGAAACCTTTTCCAATTTCTGGAACTGTAGTGACCTGACTGGAATAGCAGAGACTGCTATGTCATCTGATTCATACTGTGATCTGCTAGGCTTTATGGAAGGCTAGGAATGCTTATTTTTTCTATGGCACACCTTTTCCCATCTCCCATATTAGCAAGGAAGTCACAGATACACTCTACCTTTCCATTACCACCTCTCCCCGAAGGTTTCATGTTCCCTTCTTTGTTGTTTCCCCCTAATCCCCCACCGAAGCCAACTATTTCCACAGTATACTAGGAATATTCAGGTCATAGTTTCATCAGGGTTACAGTGGATGCATCTTGGTCTAATTCCTCTATTTCAATTGGCTTAGTTGCTCGCAATCGCCAAGGTTTACCAATCCTTAATAGATCCTATACCATAACAGCCATATATCCACTAGAAGCTGAAGTTAAGGCAATTCTTATGGCCTGGCAGATCTGTCTGGACGGATATCCCAACCTCAACATTGAATCTGACTCGCTACAGGCAGTTTATATGATTAATAAGCCTTCACTTTCCAAATGGACCCTATACCCTCTACTTTTCCGAGTTCACACTCTTTTGTCCCATGCTACCCTGAAGCACACATATAGAGATTGTAACTCAGTTGCGGATGCCATGGCGAAATATGAAGCATCCTCTGCGGTGGTTTCAACTTTGCATATGACCCGCATTCCGGCACATTATAACGGCTTAATCTATATGGATATTATTCATACACCTTAATTATATTAGAATCCACAGGCAAGCCTTCAAATAAGATTGATACTGCTGATCTTTCCTCTATTTTTGTTGCTCTTCCGCGATGGCTACCATTTTTCCCAGTCTTAAGAGTGGTTTCACATGGCGGATTCCCAGTTTCTAGCATCGAGCACTTGAGCCTGGAGCCCTCGAGCCCTGGAGTCCGATAGGACTCAAGCCTTGGAGCCCTCGAGCATTGGATGCCCTCGAGCACTGGATCCCCTCGAGCCCGGATGCCCTCGAGCTGAGAATACCCACGAGCCGAGAATACCCTCGAGCCCAGAATGCCCTCGAGCATTGGATGCCGTCCAGCACTGGATCCCCTCGAGCCTGGATGCCCTCGAGCCAAGAATGCCCTCGAGCCCATAATACCCTCGAGCCCAGAATGCCCTCGAGCAATGGATGGCCCCGAGCACTGGATCCCCTCGAGCCTGGATGCCCTCGAGCCGAGAATGGCCTCGACCCCTGGATGTCCTCGATCCCCGAATGCCCTCGAGCAATGGATGGCCCTGAGCACTGGATGGCTCTGAGCACTGGATGCCCTCGAGCCTGGATGCCCTCGAGCGTGGATGCCCTCGAGCGTGGATGCCCTCGAGGCTGGATGCCTGCGAGCACTGGAGGCCCTCGAGCCTGTATACCCTCGAGCACTGGATACCCTCGACCCTGCAAGCACTTGACCATCAACCCCTCGAGTTAAAAACTTAATATTCTACTGGCCTAACATTCAGCCCAAAACAAATGTAAACTGCAGCCCAATCAGTAAAAGGTGTGTGTGTGATAGTATTTAGCCCACAACCTCTCCTCTTCCATCACCTCCGTCCGCAGTTCCCAAGGCCATTCCTCTGCCGTGCCCAAGGCCATTCCTCCGCTCCTTCCTCCGCCGACCCCTACTCCCTCCACCTTCCTCTACTCTCACAACGCCGTCCTCTTCCACCTCTGCCATGCCCTGCTCCCTCCACCGTGCCCTGCTCCCTCCGCCTTGCCAGCTCCCTCCGCCGTCCACTTCTCCAGACGCGCCCCTTGATCGGAGCTGTGTCCAACCATCTTAGACTGTACACCAAACACCAGTCGTCAACAACCCGTACTCCCAATTAGGTAAGGAGATTATTTTCCTGAGGTTTAGTCAGCCGAAATTTTTTCTTCCTCATGGATTGATTTCATGATAATGCCTCATTGTTTCAATGCCCTCAATGTGCTCATGTTTTCGGCATTGGTGAACAATTTTTTGCGTAACCTGATTGTTCATGATATGTGATTCTGGATGGCACAACCCGTGCTCGCATATAATATGATAATTTTATGCATCACCTGATTGTTCATGATATTTTTTCTTGCTCACGGGTTGATTTCATCATAATGCCTCATACCATCAATGCCCTCATTCTGCTCTCGTTTTCAACATTGGTGAGTACTTTTGAGCATACCCTGATTGTTGTTCATGACATGTGATTCTGGAAGCATGGCCCATCGATTCGCCAAGGATTTATAGAATGTCCATCTTGTTCAATTCTTTTGCTTCTGTTAATATTATCAAAAATTGGGATTAAGTGTGAGTAAACATTATTCCACATTCAGCCTATGAGAAGGAATGCTTAATTTAGAAGAAGTTGAGTCTGTATTATTTACCTTTGTGACTGTGTCTTATTTACCGTGTTCCATTCTGGCTGTCGTTAACACACTTAGTTTAACAGACATGGCCCCCAAAAAAGGTTCAACCAAGCAAAAGAACAACACCCAACAGCCCAGGAAAAAGCCAAGAGTGGTGGAGGGGGAGGACGTCGAGCATGGGACTCAGATTGTTCTGTCGACTGAGCCCATACCGACCGCAGAGGCGGACTCCACTCAGCATACAACTGTCTACAAGGACTTCATCTTGAGGGGCCTCATCCTTGAGAGAGGGCTGAGGCTGGAAAAGCCCTTCAGGAACTATGTGAAGGAGCACGGCTGGGAAGGGCTCATCGCACAACCGTCGCAGGCAAACCAGACCATGGCGTGTGAATTCTTGTCGATGATGAAGTACAAGAATTCAGCAACTATTTTCCTCTGTGGTCAGTTGGTCGAGTTGTCTTCGGATTTGATCAACACGTTCTACAGGATCCCACCGAAGCCCGCGAGCTTGTACAAAGCCGTTGACACCGCAGTTGAACAAGCTTCATGGGAAGACATCATCACAGCAATCTGTGATGACAGCGCAGCAGTAATTTAGAATCTACCCCAAGAATGGTCCAGCATAGAGAAAAAGTACTTGACTGAGGAAATAAATGTGTGGTATAGTTTCATAGCTGCCCGGCTACTCCCCGTGAAATTGAATAGCGAGGTCCATCGGTCCCGTATGCTGCTGCTGTACAAGATAAAGAAGAACATGAGCCTGGATGTTGGGAGAACAATAATGGCATACATCTGGGATTGTGTCAATGCCCATAACTACATAGGCTTGTCCTCACTCATCACTGCAATATGTGTGGAAGCAGGTTGCGGATACAAAGATGATGACGTCACAATGATGCCCAAGATCCCTATAAACCCTCTCATATTCTCCAAGAAGAAGAATGTTGCTGAGTCATCGAGGGCGGCAACAAGTAAATCATCGAATGAGAACTCTGATGGGGACTTGGCTGCATTGCAAATGAAGGTGGATCATTTGGTGCGCTGGACATCGCATGTTGGGAAGATCCTCACAGCCATGTGTGGCGAGAGAATCAATGAATTGGGTCCAATCCCTACCTTTGATTCGCCAAGGCCCAACACGGTAGAGAAGAGGGCGCACAGGAAATGACTACCCACAGTGACCTCACATCTGCGTATTATCACATTTTTTCAGTTGCTAGTTTAATTTGGATGTGGGGATCTAACATTTGTTGCTTTCGAAACATACATTGCTACTTTGTCCTGACTGTTTTTGCTTTGGATTTTGGAATGTTAGCTTTCAGGACACATAACATAATTGTGTTGTTGTCTTAAACGACCTGCATGACCAATTCGTATCAGGTTCCCATTAGAGCTGCAGCGCGCTGCAGCTGGCAGAACATATCATAGGAATAATTGTCCACTTTTTTTACCAGCCTTTACCAAAACCGTTGTAGTACGCTGCAGCGGACAGAACTGCACCACTTGGTAACAAATTGAAAGATAGTTGTAAAACAGTTGCCAGAGGAAACAAAACCCAACAAAGTACAAGAAGTAAATTAAATTTTAACTTCGACATCGATGCTAGACCCCCCTAGTCTACAACCAACTTCATCTTCTTGGATTGACTGTCTTGAAGTTCTCGGCCATCGTCATCTATCCAAATGCCATCTTTGTGTTTCCTCCGTATGGCTCCCGCCTCAGTCCCGTTGTCACTAGGTAGAGGGGAAATAGAGGGGAACTCTAAACTTTCACTTGTAACCTCAAAATCAATTTCATCGTGGAAAGACAATTTTCTACCTTGCACCACAACAGACCAACCTACATTGGACGGGTCATTTACGTAGAAAACTTGTCTTGCTTGTTCGGCCAAAATAAACTGATCATTTTCATATGCCACACGAGTCGGGTCAACAAGGGTAAATCCCATTGGATCATCAGTTCGAACCCCAGTTGTGTTATCAAACCATTGGCACTTGAAACCAGAATCTTAAATTCTCCATAGTCAACCTCCCAAATCTCATCAATAACACCATAGAACGACATCACAGCTACGACTGGTTTTTTGTCTTTCTTACTTGCTTGCCACATAGTCTCCGACTCAATGTATACCCCACTATTTTGTGGCGTGCTCTTCAAATCTTGGTCCCTAGTAGCGAAAGAAAAACCGTTGATGTCATACCCGGAATACCTCAAAATCGTGCAGTTAGGCTTCCTCGCAAATGCCCTAATTTTTGGGTCGTAATCAGCAACATTGCATCGGTCATATAACCAATTCACAAACTTGTTAATGTGCTTCAACTGGACTTTATTAGGGGGCCACGTGGGATGACATTCTGTTATCGGATGAAGGTGCTCAGTCACATAAGCAGAAGTCTCCAAACAATTCCTCAACACATACAAATGAACTGACATCAGATCACTATTCAATGGAGTAAATAACATTCCCCTCGACCTCGGCTTGCCCCCTTCCTCTCAACATGTCGATTCAGAGGCACCCCAAATTTTTTGTGTCCCTCCAAATAGGAAGAGAAAAATTCAATCACTTCTTCGGTAACATACCTCTCAACAATACTAGCTTCCGGCCGACTCATACATTTCACGTACCCCTTAAAGACTTTCATGTGACGCTCGAATGGATACATCCAACGCATGCCAACTGGACCGCATATCTTCACCTCCCGCACTAGATGGACGACCAAGTGAACCATTATATCAAAAAAGGATGGAGGGAAATACATTTTCAACTTGCAGAGCACAACAACAACATCTTTTTGTAGAACATCCAGATGGTCCCGGTCAATAGACTTCCGGCATATGGAGGAAAAAATATACAAAGTCTAGTGATTGAGTGCCTTATGTCGGCCTCCATTACCCCACGAATAGCAACAGGTAAAAGTTGTTGCATCAAAACATGACAATCATGAGATTTCAACCCCGCCATCCGAAGTTGAAACTCCTCATTCATATGGCCATCAAATACCAACACCCCTTTATCTTCCCACAATATCTTCAAATCTTCTATCAATGGTCTCAAATACACATCAACCTCATTCCCAGGTTGTCTAGGACCTGAGATTAACATAGGCATCATAACATATTTACGTTTCATGCACAAATATAGGGCCAAATTATATATAACCAACATCACGGGCCACGAACTATGCTTCGATGAAATATTACCAAATGGATTCATCCCATCAGTACACAATGCAAGGCGGAGATTTCTAACCTCCGAAGCAAAGGAAGGATATCGCTTGTCAAAATTTCTCAATTGTTCACCGTCCGCCGGATGTCTTATCTTGTCGTCATGTAGTCTTTCCCGCTCTCCATGCCATCACAATTTTTTTGCATCTTCTGAATTCGCAATTGTCTTGCAATTTTTTTGGACATGAGTGTATTTTCTTGTATTCCAAACCAAGTGGACACAATATTTTCTTGGCCTCGTAATAGTTTATCATAATTCCATTCCCTTCCGGGAACTTATCCTTCAAAATCTTCAGTAGTGAATTCACACTTGCATCACTCCAAGAACTGGTAGCTTTCAAATTGAAAACCTCCATAAAAAATGATATTACGGTATCCTTACTTTTACATCCCGGATACAATGGCTTCTCTTTCTCGTCCAGCAAAGCACTCAACATTGTAGGTTTCCCCTCAAAATCTCTCACAATGTCATCGAACATACCATCAACTGTACATTTGTCTCCATCCACCTTGTCAAACCCACCGTCATGTCCTTGCTCAACCTCTCCATGAAATGTCCATACAATGTAACCTCCATCAAATCCGTTCTTCAAAAAGTGAAATCTAACAACCCCACGATCGTCAAACCGTTCACGACACAAGCATCTTTTGCATGGACAAAGTATCCTCTCCTCCCGACCAAAGGCACAATCTAGAAAGAAATCAATAAATGCAATATGTTCACCACTCCCTCTAGCTACACTTGGACAGTTAACCATTTTTCCCCTCCACGCAAACACGGATTCTCGGTCCGCTGTATCTAAACAAGACGAAACACACCATTACACATATTTTCATTGGTCAAAAATACGAACAATGAACATGATCTTTTTGCTATACAATACTAAACGTGTCATGCATGTCCGTGTATAAGTATGCGAATCGATCAACTGCATGTTCTTGGGAAACATATAAATATATATACCACCTACCTATCGTTGCCCAAAAATGTTCACATTAACACTCATTAATTTACACTCCCACAACATGATCGATACTCAACCAACATAAGCTAGGCATAGAGAAACAAATAATAAATACAAAAAAACTACCCCCAATCATGCATTTATGGTTCTGGTTGATTGAAATTCCAAAACATTAATGAATACTTACTTCCATGAGTCTTCATTTTTTTGAGTTATTGCACACCTTCCCAAAAAATCTACCATCTAATAATGGATGTTCAAGTTCAGAACTAATTTAAGAGGGTAAGTTCGGAGCATTAAATGCTCGATTTAGCACCGGTTTTTGTCAATAAGACACCAAACCGGTGCCAGTTTTCCTGCATTTTTTCACGAATGCATTCAGCACCGGTTTCTACATCCCATAACACCGGTTTCTATAACCGGTGCCAAAAATATATATCACGCCGATTTTCTAGGATTCTTTGCACCGGTATTCAAACCGGTGCGAATATAACACCAGTGATCGTTGTTTTTAGCATCGGTTTTTTGACCGGTGTAAAACTCTCAACGGTTTCCACAAATTCTAGCACCGGTTTCCCGACCGGTGTAAAAATAACACCGATTTTTATTTAAATAACCGGTGCAAAAAAAATTTTAACCGGTGCCAGAATAACACCGGTTTTACACCCGGTGCTAACACTAAAAAAACCGTTGCTAAAACAAGATTTACGCCGGTTTCCGTAACCGGTGTTAAAAAACCGGTGGCAGAGGAGGGTCTCTGTGGTAGTGTATACACATATATATATACGTATATACACACACATATATATACGTATATACACATATATATGCGTATATACACACATATATATACGTATATACACATATATATACGTATATACAAATATATATACGTATATACAAATATATATATATACATATATACATACATATATATACACATATATACATATATACATACATATATATACATATATATGTATATGTATATACATACATATATATATACACATATATATACATACATATCTATATACACACATATATACACACATATATATACACATGTATATATATATGTATATATATGTGTATATGTATATATGTATATATATATATATGTGTATATGCATATATGTATATGTATATATGTATATGTATATGTATATATGTATATATATGTGTGTGTGTGCGCGCGCGCATAGAGTGTGTTACATGAAAGTTTATGTTTGACAATGATGCATGGCACAATCATGCAAAGTGTTTGTTTTCAGCCGTTTGAAGCCCTAAAAATCACTATTGATGACCCTTATCTATCTAGGTGATCGTACTACTTAAACTAATTTTTTTTTCATTTTTATCATACACAAAAGTTTAGTATTTTAACAAAAATTGAATGAAAGAAAATAACTGAGGAAATACAATTATTATTTTATATTAAAATATCACCTTCATTAGGACATTTCTATATTATAAACATAAAATTTAGAGAAACTTGTACAATCCCATCTTTACGGTTTCTGAGTAACACCATGTTCAAAAGTTTTGGGTAAACATTGCAAGGATAAACCATTAAAATTATTAAATTATCAAGAAAAAATAGAAAATATTATCAATGATGGACAATAATCAACAATAGACATTAATAAAATTTAATAGTTTTATTTATTTTTTTGAAAAAAAATGTTTTTATAACCCTACCTAGTTGAAGTGTCAATATAACTTTTCAGTGTCCGAAAGTGTCAATATAACCCTAGATAATCAGTGAAAGTGCCAATATAACCCTCTCCAGAAACTTTTAGCCAAAATTTTGTAAAAATACACTTTTTCCCTTCTGAAAATATTAAATACTATAAAATATAGGAAATGACTTTATTACCCTTAAGAGTCAATAATAGCCTAATATTGTCGCCTGACCACCATCGGACCATTGCTGCACTGCCGCCGTAATAGGTATTGTTATATCAGCACATTATGAAAACTGATAGGGTTAAATCAGCACATTCCTAAAACTTATAGGATTATATCAGCACATTCATAAAAGGTATAAGGTTATCTTAGAACATACTAAAGAATATTTGGGTTTCAGTGATATTTTGTTGTCTTTAGTCTGGATTGATGATTGGATGACATTAGGTGTTGTGTGTGGTTGTTATTTTACCGTATTCTTCGACCTTAGGGTTTTTTTAAATGTTGATGAGTTTTGAAATGAGGCTATGATATGTGATAATGGTGTTTAATATGAATGACGATGTTATGATATTAAATTTATGGTGTATAAAATATTGTTATAATATGATAATGATATATGTGATAATGTGGTCGCCTGTTAAGGCCACCCGATTACCACACACGTAATTTTTATAATATATGCTAATATGACCTTACACTATTTACAAATGTGGTGATATAACCCTATAAGTTTAGGAATGTACTGATATAACCCTATCAATTTTCATAATCTGTTGACATAACCTTGCCTGTTACGGCAACGTTGTAGTAGTGATTTGGCAGCGGTCCAATAATGGCCCAGTGGCAATCTGGTGAACTATAAGGGTAAAATTATCTACTCAATTTCAGATTTTGCCCCAAAGGGTATTTTGGTAAATTTACAGAGAGTCAATGCTGGAAATTCGAAGTCAATGTCGGACATGGGATTTGAGGGTTATATTAGTACTTTCATTAACTAGCCAGGGTTATTTTTACACTAAAAACTATCTAAGGGTTATATTGGCACTTAGTCAAGTAAGCAGGGTTATATTGCTATTTATCCCTCTCTTTTTTTACATAACACTTATTTATAATTTATTACCCAACAAGTACTCAACAACAACAGTCCATCACATTGATGAGAAAATTAGGTCAGATGCAACTGATAAATACCCATGACAGTACAATTGTATACAAAGCATTCACGATTTTTCATCAAGTATGTCAGCTACCTTGAAACGTGTTTAGATCGAGAGAATGGGAGGTATAATAAATTAAAGATAAATTTGACCGACATTCACATATAAAATATATATATATATATTTACATTCATGGAAATAATTCTATGTACACTGAATTTTTGAAGATTAAGAAAATATTTGCTTTATGCACGATACTATACGCCCAGTACATGCATGCATACTTTAATACAAACTCGCCCCTTCTTTTTCTTACTTCTACATAGTCTTTATGATTTTTCTTAGAGGACTTATTAATTTGAAGCTCTTTCTGGTAGTTATAAAGCTCATCTTCCCTTTCCTCAAGAAATGTTTCCTTCAAATTAAGCTTTTTTTCCAACTTTTTCTTTTTGGATGTGAGTGTGTGTGCTGCAACCGCTCAAACATTTTTCCTTTACACTGATGTGTGTTATACTGTGTTCATATTTTGTGGGATTATTATGACTTGATTGGGATATAATTTACACTTTAAGGTATTTTTGGTGCAGGAATTCATTGATTGCGGAGAATTGAGAGGGAGCTATACACTGTACTCTTTTTCCCTTAACCAACGGTTTTTTCCCACTGGGTTTTCCAGGTTAAGGTTTTTAATGAGGCGATGTGCTCCAATGGAAAATGTTATTATTTTATAAGACATTTTCCAGGGATGAAGGAAGAGAGGCAAAAGAAGAATTGCAGAAGTTATGGGGTGAAAAGTGAATTAGTGAAGAGATGTGGATTTGAAGAAAATAAATATATTCACTTCCCATATTGATAAGGATTGTATTATCTCCTTCCATTTGAAATTCCTTAATTTTAGAAATTAGTTAATTAAAATAGAATAGATTTTGATTGATTTTCGGAAGAAGAATCCGAATCAGCTTTGTATTGTAATTGATGCGTATATATTCCTATACGCAGACTTGGAGAGACACACGTATACAGAGACGGCAGACATTAGACAGCATGAAAAATATTATTGGTTTCGTAATACACTAGTTTAATTTCTCTCATGTTTTAGTCGGAGCCGCATAACATTGCTTGGTGAATAATTATTTTCGCATGATCAAAGTATCACTGGGAGCTTAATTATATGCATTGGACATTGTCCGCATGTTTTGTATTACACATTACGATTTGATTTTCTTGTTTTATTATTTTACTAAGTACATCATATTTATTATTTATATTATTTGTTTGTTTAGTTTAATCATCATGAGTAGCTAATTTATATATCGGCATGGAATAACAAGCATTAGTTATGAATCGTGAGGCCTAATTGTTTTATAATTGATTCTTATGTGTTCTTGATTGTTCTTGGGTTATTTTATTCTTGATATATTTGAGCCTGATAAACTTGAATATTATTGGGATAATTATATCTAATTCCACCAATACGTAATCATTGGAAATGGTTAGTAAGTAGCGAGTTCTTGTGAAAAACAGCTAACTAGCTAAGACTGTAATAGCAAGATGGGAACAAGTAAGTGTGCATTACTATTTGCTTTTACTTTGGTAATTGCTATATCAGGTTCTTTTCATTCTTAATGCTATCAAGGTGTGTATCTGGTTCAAAGAATACTTTCCGGAGGCATCTTGGTGAGAGAAACAATTAGTTAATTATAATTGGTTAATTGTCGATAAAGTATGAAAGAATTGGGGAGGTTAAGCGTACCTACTTTCCTATAACTGATAGATGCATATGAATTGATTTATCTTTGTGCCTATGATCGATGTTTAACTAATGTGAGTTATTCCGAGCCGATTGCATTCATCATATATTTACTAGATTTTTATATCTGTTAGTTGCATTATTATTTTATATTAGTTAGTTGCATTATTAGTTGTCAGATAAATCTGAAAATTAAGGTGTGGTAACTACACCAAAAGTGTTCTATATTAGTAGGTATTTTATTATAGTTTTTGCTCCATTCCTCGTGGGATCGACTCTGCTTGCTACTGTACTAATTTCATCATTAGAGTTTGCAGATTATTTTAGTGAGTGAAACGACGTTCACCAAATTGGCGCCACTGCCGGGGAACGGTAAGTCAATTTCTATAATTTTTTCCCTACTAATATTTGTGTGATTGTGCTTAATTTATGAGCAGATCATCCAAGCCGAATTTAATATTTGACTCGGAAGTTGAGAAGACAGCCAAGCAGAACAGAAAGCGAATAAAGGTGCGGAAATCAATTTCTGCCGAGACCCTTTGGTTTGGCCAAACCAAACCCATCGCAATTTCAGCAACTACCTCTGATTCGGGAACTGACATCGAGATGGACGGAGGTGACCAATATCTGAATCCTGGGCAGAACCCAAACAATCCATACATGTGGGAACTCACTGGTCATAGTGAAGATGATCCCCCCACTCCTATTTAGTTGCCATAGACCAAAAATCCTATTGAAATCAAGCTGGCGTTCCTGAACGTACTCCCCAAGTTCCACGGGAGAAGCACTGAAGACCCTTACAATTTTCTGAGCGAATTTATCAAGATTTGTAAGGTTCAGAAGAGGACATCTACCGTGACGGAAGATTAATTCAAATTGTTGGCATTCCCATTCAGTTTGACAGGAGCAGCAAATCAGTGGTTTTCGAGCTTGCCCCCCAACTCCATTGCGACATGGGCAGAATGGAAGATATTGTTCTTGAAGTACTACTTTCTAGCCACAAGAACATATGTCTTAAAGAAGGAGATCACAAGCATCAAGCAAGAATATGAAGAACCATTGAGTATGTATTGGCTGAGGTTCAGAAAGTTGGTAGACAGTTGCCCTAATCACCGAATGACGGAAGGTTAGTTGCTTCAATGCTTCTATCAAGGGATGACATCCAGCAACAAGGACTTGGTGAACTCTTCCAGTAGTGGTGGATTTTCTCACCTTCGAGTGAATGAATCTAGAGAGATCATCAAGAGGTTGGTGGACTCTAAGAAGGAGTATGATCAGCAGGAAGTACGAATCTTGAAGAAGGTGGCACAAACATCCACTCCCGAAAAAGATGAGATCAAGGAAAGGATGGAAAGAATGGAGAAAATGCTATCCAAGGTCGTTGACAAGGTTGCATCTGTACAAGAAGGGTCTTGTGATACGTGTGAAGCAGTTAACCATACGACGTCACAATGCATTCTTACCATGGGAGAGGTACCTGTCCAAGCAAATGCTATGGGAAATTTCAATGAGAGGTAACAAAAAGGTGGACCATATCCCCAAAATTTCAATCCAAGGTATAGGGATCACCCTAACTTCCAGTGGAGAGAACAAGGTCCCCCTCCGCAGCAGCCTCAGCATTACCAACGACCCTATATACTTAACGTCGTTTCACTCACCAAAATAATCTGCAAACTCTAATGATGAAATTAGTACAGTAGCAAGCAGAGTCGATCCCACGAGGAACAGAGCAAAAACTATAATAAAATACCTACTAATATAGAACACTTTTGGTGTAGCCACCACACCTTAATTTTCATATTTATCTAACAACTAATAATGCAACTAACTAATATAAAATAATAATGCAACTAACAGATATAAAAATCTAGTAAACATATAGTATAGTATAGTGCCAATATAACCCTATAATGTACTATTCCATTGTTGCTTAACCCCGAGGGCTAGTTAAGTATAAATAAACCTTGTAATCTGATCATGAGGGCTAGTTAGAGAGCAAATCGAAGCTAGGCGTACCCCGAGGGCTAGACTCCTGAATTTCGTGCGAGATAGTGCGGGTTTGCAGATCCCTTCACTAGATCAAAGATATTAATTCCGCAAATCATGAGTCTTCGCAAGGATATTCATATCAGTTGGTATCAGCTGGTCAAGGACTAAGCTTAGAGATGCTGCTTTAAATGCTTTGATTGATCACCTTTATGATGAAGAATTGAAGGAGGAGTCACCATCGACATCTTGGATTACATGGCGGGACCTATGACTAGGTCAAGGACTAAGCTTAGGGATGCGACAATCTTGAATAATGAATCCAAGATGTCGATGGTGACTCCTTCTTCAATTCCTCATCATAAAGGCGATCTTCAAAGCATTTAAAGCAGCATTCCTAAACTTAGTCCTTGACCTAGTTATAGGTCCCGTCATGTCACTTAGAGGATGCCGAACATATCATTTAAATGTTTGATCAAGTCGTGGAATGCCTTCGTTCATGGTGGTAGCCGTCTTGGCATCTCCATCACCTCCCGCATTCATTATACTAAGCAAAAGGTTACTAAAAAATACTAATTTTGGTTCCCGAATTCTCACAAGTGTAATGAGTTTTAGGAACTTTATACTTGTCTGTATTGATCTTAGAAAATCACCGACCTGGAAACAGAGTTCGCAAATTCAAAAAACCAATAAAACGTGAATTAAACATTAATAGTGAATGGAAAAGAAATCACTAAGACATGGTTTTTAATCAAGAAACATAGAGAATCCTCTGAACATGCTTCAGCCGTTTAATTTTATTTTTTTTAAATCTGAACAATTAAAGATCAGTACTTCACACACACATCCTGCATATTAAGCTCAGAATCCCTCTGTCTATCGGAACTGCACAAAAATTGCACTTAAAATGCACATTAATTCAATAAAAGCACAATATTTTCCATCAAATAAACAACATAAATAATGAATATAAAATTGATTGCAAACTAATAAAAAAACTTTATCCAATATATACATGTATAAATTTGATTACATAGAGGAAACAATCCATATGAAACAAAGAACCATTTACAGCATTTCAAAAGGAATTTAGCACATTGGAGAAGCGGGCAGACGAGGAGAATGTGGTGCAGTAACAGAGACGACGGAGTGAGAGTAGGTAGAGATGAAGAAGCAGATGCCAATTAATTATGGTTTGATAGCTTTTTCATATACTATTATGTTTTAATGGTTGAGATTCAATTTTTAAAAAGATAATAATGGTTCAAATCAAAACAGATTAACATATTTTTATTATTTTTTTGTTTCAAATTTATTTTTAGATGGAAGAGTCGTGTTTCATATCATCGTATGAACTTGGATAGTCAATTAAAATTTTGATTTTATCACTTGAATCGATGCCATATTTCTGAGATTTGAAAAATGGTTTATTGGTTTGATTTAACCACTGTAAGTTATTTAAAATTACCACTGGTACTTTCATAACTTTGATTGAAGTGGGGGGAAATAAGTAATAATTTGTATAGGCACAAGATATGCGCGCGCACACACACGCATATATATATATATATATATATATATATATACACCAAGGAAAGAACTCAATTAACGGTTATATTCTAAATCAAATAATTGAATTAAATTTGAGTCACTGGATCACATTTAATATAATGGTTAAGATTTTTGTCCACCTTAAAACAGTCACATAAGAAGAGATGGCAATTATATCCTTCTAGGGGGATTTGCATGGGATAGTCACGTATCAAAACACACTTGGAAAACAAGAAAGGCCTTAATGCTAACCTTTTGAATCAGTCGGAAACCATACATTTGGAGACTGAGAAGCAAAACATGACCACCGAGCTGATTTGCTAATTCTTTTGTTTGATTTTCTTTCCCATGTTCAAAGAGCTGCAATAACATTTGAGTAACAATTACATCAACTACTTTCAAAATTTTCATTAGCATTACTTGATGTCAAGAGATTACCTAAGGTATGACATAGTTGCAAAGACATCAGTCATTAAACCTCGTGTGTGCGCGATGTTCAGCGGGAATATCTTAATCTTATCCTCAATGGAGGTAGTTTCCAAATTCTGCTGAATAAACTGACTTCCATACGGATCCATGCTATGAGACAATGAAAGAGATGAAACTTAGAGAAGAAACAAACGCCTAGCTGAACAAGATAGAAAGAATTTACGTGTACCTATTTCAATAACATAATTGATAACTTTGAGAAACTCAGGAGGCCTGCCCTTATTGTTCTTCGGTTCTTCTAATAAAAATGATTAAATATATCTTTAAGATTACCTTGTGGAGACGAACAAACCCCAAAATTGTGCATGTATGCACAATTATGTCATGTGGAAATTTATTTTAAAAAATTATTTTACTAATTAATCATACTTAGATTTTTTATGTGTATAGTTTTCAAAACGAAAACATGAAAGCATCCCAAAAAATGATTTGATCTAATTATTTCATGTATTATAACGTACCAATCCTGCACATATTATGCACATTGGAATTCGATGAAATGTTTCAAATTTATTAAAACAACGAAAGACTGGTTTTTTCCCATGCTTTTAAACTAAAAAACAATCTCACAAAAATAAAGGTCTAGATAATTATGTAAATAACCTCGCCTTTGCACAAAAGTGGCGGTGAAGGCCATTTAAAGAGTCTCGACTTTTCCGCCCCTCTGGAGGACCTCATCCTTTGCGAGGTCTCAGCACAAAAGAGGAGATCGCTGACGTCCCAAATCAAGGCGGAGAAGTTGGTGGAGATTGAACGCACATCGTTCGTCGTGCATGTAATATGCAAGAGTGGTACAAATGATACTTCAATATTTTGGGTCAGAGTTTTGTCTTAACCACCAATTTCATTATCTAATCATCTCACTATTCCCGAGCCAAAATTTACAAACTTTTATTATAAATTTTGTTTTAATAAATTTTTTTTAATAAACTTTTATTTTTGTTTCCCGAGCCAATATTTTTGTTTTTGGAGATCATATTAAACTACTCACATTTACACACACATTGCAGGGAAAAGCCCGTGAATGGCTTTTTGAACTCCCACCCGGTTCAATTCGAACTTGGGAAGATTTGGAAGAGAAATTTTTTAAAAGTTTTTTCCTGAGTCTAGAGCAGCTAATTTGAGATATGCAATAAGTGGTATTAGACAAAAGAAGGGGGGAGTCTTGCGAGTTATTGGGATAGATTTAACCAATTGTGTTGCAAGTGTCCTAACCATAGTTATACTGAGTATCAGCTCATCACTAATTACTTTTATGGTGGTATGTGTTATATTGACAGGAAGATTTTTTATGCAGCTTGTGGAGGAAATGTGCTGAACAAAACCATGGATGAAGCAAAAGAGATCATCCTTGATATGGTCACTCATGAATATGATGAAGATGATGATAGGTCTAGACTAGTCAAGGCAGCCGGTACCTCATATTTGGATGAGAAGCTAGATGCCCTCACTTCAATTGTAAAAGATCTAACCATGAAGATTGCCGGAGGAGTGAAATTTTGCTTACACATGGAACACTACACTGATGTTTGCCCTACTCTTCAAGATCCTCAGACCGACAAGCTTTCTTTAGATTTGAAGATATCTCGCAGAGGCCTAGATAGAATGACCCATTTTCGTATACATACAATCCGGAATGGAGGAATCATTCAAACTTCAAATGGAATCAGAAGACCCCAAAATAAATTTACATAAGGCGTAATTTGTGCATGTCTGTACGTGCAAGTTTTGAGTTAATAGCCTCATGGTCATTTGGTCATTTGTGTAGGAGGGAGAAGTTGACAAGTGTTTGGTTTGTAAGGTTGGTGGAATTCTTCTACTATGCTTTCAAAGTTCCATCTGTTTATTTATGTTTAATTTCTTTGACAATTTGTTTTGAAAGAAAACCATACTTAATTTTAAGCTTTCTTTGGTGTGTGGGTAGGAAATGTGAGAGCTTACCACCCCGGTTGTGCTAGGGAAAGTAAAGACATTTGAGACAAGTTTAGAAAACATACAACAATATAAGTTATATTATACTTCCTTGATCTCATTATTTCGGTCTTCAACTAGACTAAAGAGACACTAAATGAATGTTTAGTGAAAAGAATAAAAAGAAATAATGAAAGGATTTTTTTCAAATAACTACTCCCTCCTTCCCAAGATGGCATATTTACCTTTTCAAAATCAAACTGGTAAACTTTGACCTTAAATATAAATTAATATATGAATAAAAAAATATCATGTGAGATATTATTAGATTCATCTTAACATCTATTTCTAAATATCAATTTTATATGCGAAAATATTATATGTAACTAGAGATATTAATGGTCAAACATAATCATTGAAGACTGTGAAAAAATAAATAGGCCAATAATTATGAGATGGAGGGAGTAGATGGCAATGAATTATTTAACATATTGATATATAAACAATTGTACATGTGACATTTTTGTTTCATTTTTTCTCCATATCCCGACAGCCGACGAGGGCTGTCCTCGTATGGCAAGCGGTGACGGTGTTGGCCAGCGTCCTTTTCGTGGCATAGGTGCTGGTGATAAGAAGCGATATAGCTGGTGGTGATGCGATCCAACTGCCCTGTTTTGCATCCAAAGATAATGAGACAGTTGCACTACAACAAACCACTCTAGTTGCTACATTTTTTGGGTCAAAATAATGACATCAACAAGTGTAATTATTTGTGGTAGCTCCATCGATGGGGAAACTGAAGAGAGTGGCAGCGCGTGGGGTACATGAAGGAATGTCGGCAAAATTGTCCAGCCATCTGCTAAAAGGAGGGAACTCAATTCCATGGACCAACAGAATGCTGGCCTGACAAAGAACGTACAACCATTTTCAGCCTGTGAAGAATTGGATGAATGGTATGGTCAAATCTTGTTTTATTTTCAGCTTACATTTTTATTGCATGTAGATATTCTTAACCAAGCAACAGTACATGTGCAAGTATGTAAAGAATTCATTTTTTTAATGAAAATAAACCACCTAAGTGGGGGACATATATTGGTTTCCCATGCCATTATAGGAAGACGTCAATGTTAAAAAACTTTAAGAGAATGTCTTCAACACGCATCAAAATTATCTAAGGTAGTTGCAAGAAAAAAAGTTCATCTGTGTTGTGCGGAATGGAGAAAGAACAGAAAATATGAACGAAAATAACAAGACACAAGATTTACGTGGTTCACCAAATTTATGGGACATTGAGAATTATGAAGTTAAATTTCTAAGGGGGAAATATGGAGTGTACAGAGGGAAGGATAAATTTCATGTCTACTCATCTATTCCTTTCCAGAGCTATGTTAGCTTTAGGGAGATAAGTGATGCTGAGGCAACATGATTGGAAGTTATTGAGTCTACGGATAGAATGCCTATAGGATTTTTTTTAATTCTAAGGCTGCTCAGAGAATGGAGGAACTGAGAAAACCGATGATAGTTGAAGTTTCTGACAGCGAAGAAGAAGACAATGTTGGCTATTTTCTAACACAGAATGTAGAGGCTGAAAATATTGAGGAGATGGAGATTGACGATGAAGATATGGGAGGAGAAGACCAGGTTGAGGTAACTGGTGATTCTGATGTTGATGGATACCAGACTGGAGGGCTTATTCCTCGACAAGGTGAACTAGATGAAGACCAGCATGTAGGAACACAGACTGCTGAAGAAGAAGGAGATAGAGATACTAAGTATGCTCCAACACAGGAACAACCTGAGTTGAAGTACTCTAATGATGAGGTGTTAGATGAGTTCTTACAAACTGCTAGGGTGAGAGAAAGGTGGCTGCTACTGAGGATTCCCCACCAAACAAAAAGGCCAAGAAAACTCAGACAGCTCCGAAGAAGAAAGTGGAGTCACCTCTGCCAGTAAGTGAAGCACTGTCATTCTCTTATTTTGATATAAACTGTGAAGAAATGGGAGACGTATTTGCAGAGAAGAAGGTGATCTCTGAGAGACCCGTAGACCTAGAAGCATACATTACTAGTGGGTTTTCTAATTTTTTGAAATTAATAGGAATGAAAAAAGCTGCTATTGTACAGCTTCAGTACAATAGACATGTAGTCATTGAAGTGTACGCCAATTTGATGGCTGGAAATTTAGAGGCTGATTCCCCCAGGTTTGAAAGAGTGTATGTACGGGGGAAGATTATTGACTTCTTAGCTGCCAAGATAAATAGGATTTTGGGGCTGCATATTCCATAATTTGAGGGAGTGTTTCCAGATGATCTAGGAGTGTCGGATGATCTGATTCTGGAGGTAATATCAGGAGAATACAAGACCAAATGGCCTGAAACTGGTTATTCGCAAGCTTCCTATCTGTCATCGAGATTCTTTGGTCTGTACCAGGTAGCGGTAAACTGCTGGATACCATTCTCAAACACTACGGCCTTGACTAGAGAAATGGCTAAACTGATGTACTGTGTTGGAACACAGAAATCAGTAAACCTTGGGTTGTTCATATAGAAGAATCTAGTGAGGCAAGCTACAACCCCAAAGGCAAAACATGCTATTGTGTATCCCTGCTTAATTTCTGCGATGGCTAAGAGTGCCAAGGTAAAGGGGAAGGCAAAAGATGTGATTATAGATATGGAATTCCTATGGCCTAATAAGAAAACCTTTGGTATAAGGCACGTCAATGATCTTCCTTGGAATCCTAAAGTCTCTACGTCTGCAACAGCTTAAAAGACAGCCAAATTGGTGGTACTAAATGCCAGGTTAGGAGAAATAGCAATTCAAATGGCAGAAATGGAAGTAGAGAAAGCTAAACTCGAGGTGGACAAAGCTTAGCTGGAGGCCTAGACTGCTGCTCTTGAACGAGAAGGATTTTTTGATGTATCTATGTTCCAACATAGATCTAGTGTCACAATCATCAGGGAGATCTTGCATTCAGTTTATGTCAATTTGTTTTGCCTTTGGCATCTTCATGTCCCCAGGGAGAGAATATTTTGGTTGTAATATGATTAGTATTATTTTGATGGTAGATGGTATTCTGGAATTCTGGAATTCGGTTGGTATTCTTTTATATTGGATTCAGTATTTTGTATATGTTCCAACATAGGTGAAGTTTCCGAAGACCTATGTGTTCGTCGTGATATTAATGACTGTTGTGCGGAATGGAGAAAGAACAGAAAATATGAACGAAAATAACAAAACACAAGATTTACGTGGTTCACCAAATTTTGGCTACATCCACAGGAGACGGATTCACTATATCAGAATTAATGTTTACAGAGAGAAGAGAGACACTTTATATGATGTCTCCACTAAACCCTAACAAACTGGGCCAAAACAGAATTCGGCCCAAATCAACAGCAGTCCAATAAAGAGACAAGCTATACCGTCGCACCGGGGGCAACTCCACCCCCCCGGACCCCCCGACTCGCTGACTGGGCAGCGAGACCCCCCGGACCAACCTGTCGAAGCGGCTAATACATATTCAAGGCATACCAGCAAATCTCCACCTTGACTTGAATCCTCAAAGCAGAAACTCCAGACGCACCATTACAGTTCCAGATGAGCAGACTTATCCCTCCACTCCTGGGACTATCCATAGAGCACCTAATCAGCTATGATGTTCAGTAAGTCCAAACAATGTTGAAACTTGCTATGTGGAACAGGTTTGGTGAACATATCAGCGGGGTTGTCAGCATTTCCCACTTTCTTCACCCTGATTCTCCTCTCACTCCTCAGGAAATGATATCTGACATCAATATGCTTGGTCCTCTCATGATGGACCTGATCCTTGGCTAGGCAGATTGCACTCAAGCTGTCACAATACACAGTAGCCTGATCATGATGTAGACCAAGATTACTAACCAGCCCTTTCAGCCATATTCCCTCCTTTGCAGCCTCTGTCAGAGCCATGTACTCTGCTTCCGTAGTAGACAACGTCATTGTAGGTTGCAAAGTCGCCTTCCAACTAACCACAGAACCTCCCAAAGTGAATACATAACCAGTCATCGATCTCCTCGTGTCAACATCACCAGCATAATCAGAATCAGAGTAGCCTGTAACTAAGCACTCGGTATCACCTCCATAAATGAGACCCACATCAGACGTACCTTTAAGATACCTGAAAATCCTCTTCACAGCTTGCCAATGTTCCTTTCCCGGTTGCCCCATGAACCTGCTCACAACACTGACTGCCTGTACTAAATCTGGCCTCGTGCAAACCATAGCATACATCAAACTCCCCACCACGCTGGCATAAGGAACCCGAGACAGATATTCCTTCTCCTCGTCTGACTGAGGAGCAAACATGGTAGTGAGATGGATATTTGCAGCACTAGGAGTGTCTATAGGCTTCGCTGTAGACATGCCAAACCTAGCCAACACTTTCTGAATGTAGCCTTTCTGTGACAAGAAAAGCTTCCACTGACTTCGATCCCTAAGAATCTCCATTCCTAGTATCTTCCGAGCTGCACCCAGATCCTTCATCTCAAACTCATCACTAAGAAGTCATTTCAACTTCTGAACCTCATGCTTACTCTTTGAGGCTATCAACATGTCATCTACATAAAGTACCAGATAAATGAATGACTCATCTCTCAACTTGTTGTAGTAGACACAACAATCATATGAACTCCTTGTGTAGCCCAACTCAAGCATGTAGCTGTGAAATCTCTTGTACCATTGCCTTGGAGACTGCTTAAGCCCATATAAGGACTTCTTCAACTTGCAAACATATTTTTCCTTGCCAAGAACTTGGAAACCATCTGGCTGAGTCATGTATATCTCTTCCTCTAACTCTCCATGTAGAAAAGCGGTCTTCAGATCAAGTTGTTCAAGCTCCAAATCCTGATGTGTCACTATAACTAGCAACACCCTGATGGAAGTGTGTCTGACCACTGGTGAGAAAATCTCATTGTAATCTACTCCCTCTCTCTGACTGAAACCTCTAGCAACAACTCTAGCCTTGTACTTGACTCTCTCTGTAGGTGATATCCCTTCCTTTTTCTTGAAAACCCATTTGCAAGTGATAACCTTTCTCCCTTAAGGTTGTTGAACCAAATCCCATGTCTGATTCTTCTGGAGGGACTCCATCTCATCTCCCATTGCTACAAACCATTTGTCAGCATCAGTACCTAAAACAGCTTCTCTGTAGGTGGATGGCTCATAAGTAGTCACCTCCTCAGCAACCCGTAGTGCATAACCCACCATATCCTCAAACCCATATCTCTTGGGCGCCCCAACTCCAACCCTCCTGGGTCTGTCCCGAGCTAAACTGCGGACTGTATCTCCTGATGGTTGAGCATCTGGTGGTGGAGATTCCGGTATCTCAGATTCTGTCTGTGGCTCTTGATCCACCTCAAATTGTTCCAATCTATTTTCACCTTGAGTGACTTCAAGCTCCACCTGTTTATCAACTCCACTAGTTTCTGGCACAACTGTAGGCTTCACCATAGATCTAAGCAAAGAATTTTCATCAAAGACAACGTCCCTGCTCAGAATAACCCTCTTCTCAGATGGAGACCATATCCTGGAGCCTTTAACTCGATCTCCATAACCCACAAAGACACCCTTCTTGGCTCGGGGCTCTAACTTACCATCACTAACATGATAATAAGATGTACAACAAAAAACTTTTAACTTGGAGTAATCAACAAATTTACCTGACCACAACTCCATAGGTATTTTGCATTCTATACCCGTGTGAGGCCCGCGGTTGATCAAGTAACAAGTTGTACTCACCGCCTCTGCCCAGAATCTCCTTTCCAAACCAGCATTAGAGAGCATGCACCTCGCTCTCGCCAGCAATGTCTTATTCATCCGCTCAGCTACGCCATTTTGCTGTGGCGTATTCCTAACTGTGTGATGATGAGCAATCCCTTCATCCCTACAAAATTGATCAAACTCAGACGAGCAAAATTCCAGCCCATTATCAGTTCGAAGCCTCTTGATCTTCTTCCCAATCTGATTCTCCACCAAAGCTTTCCACTCCTTGAACTTCGAGAAAGCTTCACTCTTATGTTTCATCATGATAACCCAAGTCATCCTTGAGTAATCATCAATCAGAAAAATAAAGTACCTGTGACCTCCCAGTGACTCAACTCGGGAAGGTCCCCAACAATCAGAATGGATGTAATCCAATGTGCCCTTTGTTCTATGAATTGCCTTAGGAAACTTGTTGCGGTGATGCTTCCCAAAAATGCAATGCTCATAGAAGTCCAAGCTCTTGACCTTGTGTCCACCAAGAAGATCATATTTCGACAGAATCTGCATCCCTCTTTCACCCATGTGACCAAGCCTCATATGCCATAACTTAGTCATATCATCCTGGTGAACCTCCGAAGATGCAACATTAACTGAATCCATAACCGTGGAACCTTGTAGAAAATACAAAGTACCATGCAGAACACCTTTCAGAGCTAGCCTAGAACCTTTGCAGACACACAGAACTCCATCACTCCCTGAGTAGACGAAACCCTTTCTATCCAACGTAGGAAGAGAAATCAGATTCTTTGTAATCGATGGAACATGCCTGACATCGTTCAAAGTACAGAAACTACCATCATGCGTCTTGATCTTGATTGAACCAATCCCAACTACCATTTTCCATAGTAATAATGCCCTCAGCTTGCTCATAAGTTGAGAAATAATCTCTCCTTGGGCATATATGGTAAGATGCCCCAGAATCAAGAAACCACGCATTAGGATGATTATTTTGCCCAGTAGTAGCTAGAGCAAAATCATCTTCAGAACTGAAATCCCCTTCAGCCACAGCAGCAGTACCAGATGTACTCCCAGATTTACTAGCCTTCTTCGAACACTCCTTTTTCCAATGCCCCTTCTCCTTATAGTAGTTACAAACATCATTGGCCTTGGGACCCTTTGAAGATTACTTCTTGCCCTTCTTCTTACTGCTGGTTCCCTTGCCCTTTGTGTTTCCATCACTAGCAAACAAGCCAGAGGCCTGACTTTCTGTACCTGTACTGTTTGCCTTATGTCGCAACTCTCTACTATGGAGAGAGGATCTAACTTCCTCCAGAGACACGGAATCTTTACCAACAATAAATGACTGAACAAAATTATCATACGAAAGCGGTAAAGACACTAGCAAAATCAAAGCAGCATCTTCATCTTCAATTTTCACATCTATATTTTGCAATTCTAATAACAAAGTATTCAATTGCTCTAGATGGTCTCTGAGTTTCGTACCTTCCTGCATTCAGAGACCGAAGAGGCGTTGTTTCAGAAGCAGCTTGTTGGTTAGAGATTTCGTCATATACAAACTCTCCAACTTCAGCCACAGTTGTGCAGCAGTCTCCTAATCTGAGACCTCAGTGATGATTTCGTCTGCGAGACACAGCATAATCGTCGAGTGTGCCTTTTCTTCCAGACCCACCACATCGCTAGAACTGCTCGCGAAATCCTTCATCAGCGGAGTCCACAAACCTTGTTGTTTCAGCAAAGCTCGCATCTTGATCTGCCATAAACTGAAACTGTTTCTCCCAGTAAACTTGCCGATCTTCACGTTCAACCCAGACATCTTTCTCCCCGATCAGCCCCGATCTGATGAGCCCAGAATTCGATACACCCACTATGGATCTCACCGGAAAAAGAAACCGCTCTGATACCAGTTTGTTGTGCGGAATGGAGAAAGAATAGAAAATATGAACGAAAATAACAAAATACAAGATTTACGTGGTTCACCAAATTTTGGCTACATCCACGGGAGACAGATTCACTATATCATAATTAATGTTTACAGAGAGAAGAGAGACACTTTATATGCTGTCTCCACTAAACCCTAACAAACTGGGCCAAAACACAATTCGGCCCAAATCAACAGCAGTCCAATAAAACGACAAGCGAGACCCCCGTACCAACCTGTCGAAGCGGCTAATACATATTCAAGGCATACCAACAATCTGCTTAAGGCTCACAAACTGCTTTTGAAAATTTTAATGAGTTTGATTTGTTGGATTTTGCTGGATTTGTTGGATTTGTTGGAATTGTTGAATTGTGTGGTGATGCTTCTTATGTGTTACAAAAACACCATTTAGGTCTCATTGATTTAGGTTCTCATTGGATGCAACGAATCTAGAGCTTCCTCCCTGTGATAAGATTTTAAAATTTAATTTCTATCTAAATATTAAATTTAATTTGAGTTTTTCGTTGTGTTGATTAATATCAAAATATTCAGACAAACTATCTTAACACCATGAAAAAATAAAGATAGGATTATTAGTAGAGATAGGCTGTTTGTCAAAGCTGTGCTTATAAGCAAAACAAGCTTATTTTGAAAGCATGGGGAGACCACCATGTGCTTTTCCTCCAAAAATAAGTTTTACTTTTAAAATAAGCTTTTTTTTAACTGTTTACCAAACACCAAAAAGCAATTTGCTTATAAGCAAAACAACTTATAAGCTCTGCCAAACAGAGCCATAGTATTGAAGGTAGTAGTTCAGATAACTTTTTGTAATATTACACAGTGCATTTTTGTGCAAACTTGGTGCATTACGGGTTTGTGTCATTCTAACTTTGAATCTTGTAACTTCCAAGATTTGAATGCTTCAAGCATTGCTCTTGTTGCCTATGCGTTCAATACTTTTTTCTACCTAATTGTTGTCTATGTGTGATGATTGTTGTATTTATTAGGAATTGTTGTTGGGAATTTATGTTGTTTAATTGGTGCACCGATTTAAGTAATCTAAGCACAAATGAAAACCGGTGCCATATATGAAAAAGATAGCACCGATTTGAAAAACAAACGTAAATAAAAAACTGACTGCGTGAAGATGAACTGAAAGAGCGGCAGCGCGCGCCGCAGCTGTTAGCGACCAAATTAGTCACAAAGTTTACAGCGGGTTTTAAATCGGTGCTAGCGGGTCACACATTTACCACCGGTTCCTGTGATAGTGTACCCTCCACATTGAATTCACATTCTAGAATATAAAATATTTTTGAAAATGGAATAGTATTGATCCCCTATATTGTGATAATGGTATTGATTCTTTATGTTACAAAAAATATTATATACTAATAATTGAAGGTATGGTGAGTATCACACCACAAAGAATACTATGCACTAACTGCAAGGCCTATTCTAAAGTGATCTTTACATGCTAGTAAATAATAAATTGTCCATAACATTATAATCGGAATCTTTCAGTTTCCTCCTCTTGTACACATACATGCTTGCGGTTTCATCTTCATCTCTAGCAAAACAACCGGTCGGGCATGTCAATTATGCGCACCTTTAGGTGGTTTCGGCACAGGTACCCTGAGAAACTTGAAAGAAATAAATGAACAAAATATACACATGAGGCCAGAAAACCCTCTAATTTTCTTATATAGTTTCAGCATCTATAAGTTGTACAAAATGAATTGAAGGAAAACTAAAAACTGTATTAAGAAACTGAAAAGGGTATCTGAGTCTAGACTATATATATTCCAAAATGAATTATAATTTTTGGAGGAAGGAAATAATGCATGTATATTGGTAAATGATTTAAAGAAAACCAATGATTTTAACTCAGCAAGCTCTGCTAACTTGGGGAGATGACTCCATTAAAAATACAAGAATGGTAATCCACAACAATTGCACGCAGAAAACCCAGAATTTAGATAATCGTCGAACCATTTTCAGAATTGTACGACAATTAAAATCACTGTTAATGGTTTTGAGAATAGTGTGCATGCATTACTAAGTTCTTCATGCCTTCTTTTATGTTAGGTAGCTATATAAAAGAAATCCTCCCAAATCAAATGGTTGACACAACCGTCGTCGGGGCCATTATGGTCATTTTGCAGGGCTGCCTAACATGTACCTCTACAGGTGCTCTGAAGTGGCTGCCCAAAACGACGTCGTTTTGGCCATCATTTTTGTCGTTTTGTGTATCCCCTTTTTCAAAAGTTGTGGCGCTGCCATATGCGTCTACAGGTGTTGTCAGGTGGCTGCCCAAAACGACGTCGTTTTGGGTACCCATTCGAGAGGTACCCATTCGAGGTTCGAGAGGTGAAGGTTCCAGTGGAGATTCGAGAGGTAAGAGTTCGAGTGGGGGGTTCAATAGGTAATGGTTCGAGAGTTACCACTTCGAGAGTTACCGATTCGATAGGTAAAGGTCCAGGAGGAGAGGTTCGAGAGGTAACCATTTGAGAGGTGAAGGTTTAGTTGAAGAGGTTCAAGAGGTAACCATTTGAGAGGTGAATGTTCAGTTGAAGAGGTTCAAGTGGAGGGGTTCCATTGGAGGGGCTCGAAAGGTACCCATTCGAGAGGTGAAGGTTCAGGTGGAGAGGGTTCAATTGGAGGGGTTCGAGAGGTAGAGATTCGAGAGGTGAAGGTTCCGGTGGAGAGGGTTCCATTCGAGGGGTTCGAGAGGAAAGGATTCGAGATGTGAAGGTTCCATTGGAGGTTCGAGAGGTGAAGGTTCTAGTGGAGATTCGAGAGGTGAGAATTCGAGTGAGGGGGGGGGTTCAAGAGGTAATGTTTTGAGAGTTACCGATTCGATAGGTGAAGGTTCAGGTGGAGAGGTTCGAGAGGTGACCATTCGAGAGGTGAAGGTTCAGTTGAAGAGGTTCAAGTGGAGGGGTTCCATTAAAGGGGCTCGAAAGGTACCCATTCGAGAGGTGAAGGTTCAGGTGGAGATGGTTCAAGAGGTAGATATTCGATAGGTGAAGGTTCAAGTGGAGAGGATTCCATTAGAGGGGTTCGAGAGAAAAGGATTCTAGATGTGAAGGTTCTAGTGAAGATTCGAGAGGTGAGAGTTTGAGTGGGGGAGTTCGAGAGGTAATGGTTTGAGAGTTACTGATTCGATAGGTGAAGGTTCAGGTGGAGAGGTTCGAGAGGTAACCATTCGAGAGGTGAAGGTTCATCTGAAGAGGTTCAAGTGGAGGGGTTCCATTGGAGGGGCTCGAAAGGTACCCATTCGAGAGGTGAAGGTTAAGGTGGAGGGGTTCAAGTATAGGGGTTCGAGAGGTAGCGATTCGAGAGGTGAAGGTTAAGGTTCAGAAGGTGTTCAGGTGTAGGGATTCGAGAGGTAAGGATTCAAGATGTGAAGGTTCCAGTGGAGATTCAAGAGGTAAGAGTTCGAGCGGGGGGACGGGGGTTCGAGAGTTACCGATTTGATAGGTGAAGGTTCAGGTGGAGAGGTTCGATAGGGTCCTATTGGAGGGGTTCGAGAGGTAATCATTCGGGAGGTGAAGGTTTAGTTAGAGAGGGTTCAAGTGGAGTGGTTCCATTCGAGAGGTGACGGTTCTGGTGGAGAGGGTTCCATTGGAGGGGTTCGAGAGGTAAGGATTCGAGATGTGAAGGTTCCATTGGAGGTTCGAGATATGAAGGTTCCAGTGAAGATTTGAGAGGTGAGAGTTTGAGTCGGGGGGTGGGGGGGTTCAAGAGTTATCAATTCTATAGGTGAAGGTTCATGTGGAGAGGTTCGACAGAGATTCATTGGAGGGGTTTGAGAGGTAACCATTCGAGAGGTGAAGGTTCAGTTGGAGAGAGTTCAAGTAGAGGCGTGCCATTTGAGGGGCTCAAGAGGTTCCCATTCGAGAGGTGAAGGTTCAGTTGGAGAGGGTTTAAGTGGGGGGGTTCCAGTAGAGGGGTTCGAGAGGTGTACCCATTTGAGAGGTGAAGGTTGAGGTCAGAGAGTTCAGGTGGAGGGGTTCGAGAGGTAAGGATTCGAGATGTGAAGGTTTTAGTGGTGATTCGAGAGGTAAGAGTTTGAGCAGGGGGGGGGGTTCGAGAGGTAATGGTTCGAGAATTACCGATTCAATAAGTGAAGGTTCAGGTGGAGAGGTTTGATAGGGTTCCATTGGAAGGGTTTGAGAGGTAACCATTTGAGAGGTGATGGTTCAGTTGGAGAGGGTTCAAGTGGAGGCGTTCCATTAGAGGGCCTCTAAATGTACTCATTCGAGAGGTGATGGTTTAGTTTGAGAGGGTTCAAGTGGAGGTGTTCCATTCGAGAGATGAAGGTTCAGGTGGAGAGGGTTCCATTGGAGGGGTTCAAGAGGTAAGGATTCAAGATGTGAAGGTTCCAGTGGAGATTCGAGAGGTAAGAGTTCGAGCAGGGGGGGTTCAAGAGTTACCGATTCGATGGGTGAAGGTTTATGTGGAGAGGTTCGAAAGGGTTCTATAGGAGGGGTTCGAGAGGTAACCATTCGAGAGGTGAAGATTCAGTTGGAGAGGGTTCAAGTGGAGGCATGCCATTGGAGGGGCTTGAGAGGTGAAGGTTCAGGTGGAGAGGGTTCAAGTGGAGGGGTTATAGAGGGGTTCGAGAAGTATCGATTCAAGAGGTGAAGGTTGAGGTCAGAGAGTTCGGGTGGAGGGGTTCAAGAGGTAAGGATTCAAGATGTGAAAGTTCCAGTGGAGATTTGAGAGGTAAAAGTTCAAGCGTGGGGGGGGGGGGGGGGTTTCGAGCGGTAATGGTTCGAGAGGTGCCGATTCGATAGGTGAAGGTTCAGGTGGAGAGGTTCGATAGGGTTCCATTTGGGGGGTTCGAGAGGTAACCATTCGAGAGGTGAAGGTTGAGTTGGAAAAGGTTCGAGTGAAGGCGTTCCATAGGAGGGCTTCGAGAGGTACCCATTCGAGAGGTGAAGGTTTAGTTGGAGAGGGTTCAAGTGGAGGGGTTCCATTCGAGACGTGAAGGTTCAGGTGGAGAGGGTTCTATTGGAGGGGTTCGAGTGGTAAGGATTCGAAATGTAAAGGTTCTAGTGGAGATTCGAGAGGTGAGAGTTCGAGTGGGGGGGTTCGAGAGTTAATGGTTCAAGAGTTACCGATTCGATAGGTGAAGGTTCAGGTGGAGAGGTTCGATAGGATTCCATTGGAGGGGTTCAAGAGGTAACCATTCGAGAGGTGAAAGTTCAGTTGGAAAGGGTTCAAGTTGAGGCATTCAATTGGAGGGGCTCGAAAGGTACCCATTCGAGAGGTGAAGGTTCAGGTGGAGAGGGTTCAAGTGGAGGGGTTCGAGAGATATCGATTCGAGAAGTGAAGGTTGAGGCAGAGAGTTCGGGTGGAGAGGTTTGAGAGGTAAGGATTCGAGATGTGAAGGTTCCATTGGAGATTCGAGAGGTGAGAGTTCGAGCGGTAGGGTTCGAGAGGTAATGGTTGGAGAGGTGCCGATTTGATAGGTGAAGGTTCAGGTGGAGTGGTTTGATAGGGTTCCGTTGGAGGGGTTCGAGAGGTAACCATTTGAGAGGTGAAGGTTTAGTTGGAGAGGGTTCCATTGGAGGGGTTCGAGAGGTAAGGATTCGAGATGTGAAGGTTCCAGTGGACATTCGAGAGGTAAGAGTTCGTGGGGGGGGGTTCGAGAGGTAATGGTTCGAGAGTTACCGATTAGTTATGTGAAGGTTCGGGTGGAGAGGTTCGATAGGGTTCCATTGGAGGGGTTCGAGAGGTAACCATTCGAGAGGTGAAGGTTTAGTTGGAGAGGGTTCAAGTGGAGGGGTTCCATTCGAGAGGTGAAGGTTCAGGTGGAGAGGGTTCCATTGGAGGGGTTCGAGAGGTAAGGATTTGAGATGTGAAGGTTCCATTGGAGGTTCGAGAGGTGAAGGTTCCACTGGAGATTCGAGAGGTGAGAGTTCAAGTGGGGGGGGGGTTTCGAGAAGGTACCTTTCACCTGGACCTTCTCCACCTGAACCGTCACCTATCAAATGGGTACCAATGGAACCCCTCCACTTGAACCTCTTCAACTGAACCTTTACCTCTCGAATGGTTACCTCTCGAACCTCTCCAGTTGAACATTCACCTATCAAATCGGTAACTCTCGAATCCTTACCTCTCAAACCCGCCCACTCGAACTCTCACCTCTTGAATCTCCACTGGAACCTTCACCTCTCGATCCTCCAATGGAACATTCACATCTCTAGTCCTTACCTCTCGACCCCTCCAATGGAACCCTCTCCACCTGAACCTTCACCTCTCAAATGGAACCCCTCCACTTGAACCCTCTCCAACTAAACCTTCACCTCTCGAATGGTTACCTCTCAAACCCCTCCAATGGAACCCTATTGAACCTTTCCTCCTGAACCTTCACCCATTGAATCGGTAACTCTTGAACCATTACCTCTCGAACCCCCCCCCTCGAACTCTCACCTCTCGAATGTCCACTAAAACTTTCACATCTCAAATTCTTACCTCTCGAACCATAACCTCTCAAACCCCCCCCCCCCCACTCGAACTCTCACCTCTCGAATATCCACTGAAACCTTCACATCTCAAATTCTTACCTCTTGAACCCTTCCAATGGAACCCTCTCCACCTGAACTTTCACCTCTCAAATGGAACCCCTCCACTTGAACCCTTTCCAACTAATCCTTCACCTCTCGAACCCCTCCAATGGAACCCTATCGAACCTCTCCACCTGAACCTTCACCTATCGAATTGGTAACTCTCGAAATATTACCTCTCCAACCCCCCCCCCCCCCCGGCTCGAACTCTTAGCTCTAGAATCTCCACTAGAACCTTCACAAACCCCTCCACCTGAACTCTCTGACCTTAACCTTCATCTCTCGAATCGATACCTCTCGAACCCCTCCACTCTAAACCCTCCACCTGGACCTCTTCACCTAAACCTCCACCTCGCAAATTTGTACCTCTCGAATCATCCTCTTCAACCTCACCACCGCCTCACCATCTCCATGCTTCAATTACATATAAAATTGGTACATTTGTAGCTTCAATTACAGCTTTTTTTAACATTTCTTTGAAATTTCTATAATTTGTTATCAAGCTCACCGCGCAATGTGCGGTGTTACCTTAATAGTAAGTAAGTAAACTATGTATGAAAGCAGTTTTTTCATGCCTTCTTCTAGGAAACCACCACACGGTTGAAAGTTCCAGTCAAGCAGCTTGACCACCAACCTTATTCAACACAATGTTAGTTTCGTTTGGTAGAATTTTATGAGGCTGAAAACTATGATTCTAAAGTAGAATTATGTAAGTATAGAACTAGTTGTACTATATATATGATTCCATGATGAAACTATAGTTGACTTGTAAGAAATAAGTCGTGTAAGTGATAATATTTTCACACGGATCATCTCTTCTTTAGAGAGTAGATCTACAAATCTACTCACTTTCAATCTTATAATTGAAACTCACAAGTACCTTGATTTTAAATCTTTCATTCAAAGGATTTTGATTATATCCAGGAAATGTGTTTTTTAACTGAAACTGGATATGATTTTAATAACATTTTTATCGATATCCAATTATTTTTTATTAAAATTTATATTTTAATAATATAAATTTAAAAAATGATACTTTTAAAAGACAAATTGAGAAATTCAATTAAAAATTGGTACCATTTTGAATATCTGCTCATGCGTTATACTTAAAATATCTAATAGAATTTCTTCTTCTCTCTTAGAGTTTTTCACGTAATCTTAGTTTATGGTGTTTAAGAGCTTGTGTGATAACTGATTTGTGTGATCGATATGTCACCAGTGGAAGAAGATGGCACTAAGGGCGGTTAGACGGCGGTTGTAACCCGCCGTCTCTAGCCGAGCCGTCTATCAGACCCTTGGTTGGATGAAGGTTTTGAAATTGTTGTTGAAGCAGTTCTATCATAATGGTTTTAGATATTGTATTTGTTAAACCATTTAGAATTTGATCATCAACACCACTATTGATCACCACTACTATTGATCACCACTGCCATTTATCATTCAACACCTCAAACATATAAATCAACAACACCAACAATCTGAGTTCAAAGCCCTAAGAGAATTCAAAATTAACCTTTTCGTGCCCATTTCTTCTTGTCGGCCTCGTGTCCATCTAGCCAAGGCTCCAATCAATTTTGCCTCCATCGTTCTCCTTCACTACTTCCTCCCCTGCATAGCCTGACGCATCCTTTGCCTCGTCCATCAATTCAGCCCTTCATCGTTCGTAGTTTTCGACTCCGGTTCTCCGCTATCCGTCAATCGTATTTCCATTGATTCAAATTCTCCATTATCATCAGCGACACCATATTCTGGGCTGAACCATTGGATGGAGCAAAAGAGACTCGATCCAAAAAATTTTGGAATTCTATGAGCGGAGTATTCGTTCGATTGGAAAGTAAGAAGAAATATGAAAATTTGGAATTCGGTAGAGGAATTCGAGATACAGAAGTGATACGAAGAGAAGTAATTGGGATACAAAAGGGAACTTGATGTAGATGTGCAAATAAGGAAATTATATGTGGGAACTAGGTGCAGAGAAGGAAATTAATTAGGTGCAGAAGGAAATTAGAATCAACTGTTGTACTTTTAAAGTAAAAGGCGAATTACCTGATAATCTACAAGAAACTCTGTTACAAGAAGAAATTCTCACAGTGACAATGTCGGGATTCGATGCCTTGATTATTAAAGTACTTAACCATATATTTAATCAATTAACCAATCACTTGAATGCTTTTGTCCTATAAACCGACCAAATTATAGATAGTAAAATTGTTATTAAATGCATCTGTATTTTTTATCCTTGTATACATACATAAAATCTCCCATGGTAAATTGCATTCGTTTTTTCATCTATCCTAACGCCTCTCAACAGAATAGTATATATATATATATATATATATATATATATATATATATATATATATATATATATATATATATATATATATATAAACTAATGTTTAATAAAGTGGAATAAATCCTCCAAGACCAAACACTTAAAACAAAATTAAGCAACACCAAAAGGTGCCATTTATCGATTGAGTAACAACGCTGGGAAAAAAAGGCAGCATCACCTTTAACCTTCATTCTCATTCAATAAATCAATTTTAATATAAACAAATTACAAGAAGCTCGAGCTATTTAGAAAATTACTATTGATCTTCTTCCTATTGAAACACACAAACTAACTACAAAGACAAAAATAATTCTTAATTAAACACTTTTAATTCTTCCTTTGCCCAAATGAAAATAAAGCTGTATCAATGATTATTGTGTCCAGCTGAAGACAAGTTGTGCCAAGTTTGGAGCTCGAGCTGCGCTATGAGGGGCTTCCGGGGAGCGGGGAACAGGTACTCTGATTTACCAACAAAACAAGAAAAGGTATAAGTATTTGTAATATTTAAACAAGAAAAAGAATAAGCATTGGTTATATGAAGGGAAATGCATATGTACTACCTCTATTTCTTTAATAGTGGCACATCACTTTTGGTGTTAGAATTTAGGAGATGCTTAATGAGTGGATGAAATTGAATTGAAAAAAGAAAAAGTAAAATGAGTAGATGTAATAACCTTAAACTTGTCATAAATAGAAAGTGTCAATATAAAAGAAACATTCAAAATTAGAAAGTGTGCCACTATTAAAGAAACGGAGGGAGTACTATCGAGATTTAAATTTGCTATGTATATGAAAAATTGATGCTCGCCTAAACAAAAATTTAATCTAACAAATTTAAATTTTCTATGTATATGAAAAATTGATGATCCAATTCTCACTCTTCTCATAAAGAGAAAATGCAATAAAGATTTTAATGACAGAACACCAATAGCCGGTCAAAAAATTATTACTCCCTCTGTTTTGTTTTTATTGGCACCATAGGCTTATATGCTTGAATTTAGGTGAAGAAAATGAGTTGATAAAATTGAATGTAGAGAGTAAAAAGTAGAATGAATAGATGAAATTGAAGGATTCTTGCCAAAAAAAGAGAGTGCCGAATAAAAAAAACATCCATTTATATTAATTGTGTCATAAATATCAAAACAGATGGAGTATGAGTATGTAACTATAATATA
Organism: Rubia yunnanensis; assembly: GCA_037428765.1. Classification (NCBI taxonomy): domain Eukaryota; kingdom Viridiplantae; phylum Streptophyta; class Magnoliopsida; order Gentianales; family Rubiaceae; genus Rubia; species Rubia yunnanensis. The sequence continues at coordinate 69,028,596 of CM075071.1, read as the reverse complement.
ATTTAAACCTGAAAATTAAAATATCTAACTAGTTTGGGTGTCAACCCAGATTCATTAAATTTTGAACTATATTCTCAGAAGATTTCATATTAATGGAGGTGCACTATGTTTGAGTTCATGCACAAATATTTCTCTAAATAAACAATATTTTGGTTTAATTTAAAGAGAAATTAGTATGAAAACATGAGCCCAAATGCTTTGACTATTTTGATTGGTAAAATGACTTCCCCAAAAAGTAAAGTACCCGCTTTGTTTTTTTCTATTCAGAATCAATAAAGTATGTACGTACTGCAATCCGCCCCTAAATTGGTCCTTTTATGCTATTAATTAATGTATTTCTTCAATAACTTTATTCTAGTCAAAGAAAACGTTTCATTTCATTTCTTCCTCTTGTGTGTATTCTTGTCGTTTAATCTTTTCTTCATCTTTTGCTGGATGGTAAAATATAAATATGTATTTTTATTAATTATACAAAAGTACAACATATAAATAATATTTATGAAGTTAAGTAAGAAAAACATTTATTTAAAAATATATAATATTACAGAATATATTCACGCAATGCCTCCCGATTCCCCCCACGGGTACCATGCATGCAAATTGAAGTAAGAAAATGGACAAGTGTCATTTCAAGATTTTTTAAAGTCAACTTGTCTTTTGACTAAATCAACTTTTCTTTCTTTCTTTTGAAGAAGACCCCTGTGTCTCGACTAGAAAGCCCAATTACGATACTCCCCGGATTAAATTGCATAGAATTTTTTTATAGATATCAAGAAATATGTTTGATCGTTAATATATTTAATTAAGTATAATATCGATAAATAAAAAGTTACCTTTTAAAAATTACTAGTTATGACGAATTCAACAATATCACGATAATATTATTGCGTATATATTTATTCAAATATGCGATCAAAGTTTGATAGTGAATAATGTCTAAGAGTAAAGTGTACAATTTAATCAGGGATGGAGGGAGTACTAACTTTGCCACAATGAAAATATCATTTTTTCACATTTTAAAATTAACTGAATCAATTTTTAATTTTTAATATTTATGTTGGTAAGAAAATTTTAAAAATAATATTTAAAAAATATATATTATAATAAATTCAACAGCATATAATATAATAATAATTTTACCTGTAAAATAATATAATTTAATGATTAAAATTGACTCAGACTTCTAAAATCAAATAATGAATCATTTTTAATTATTGGGACGGGGTGATGCTATTTTCCAGTAGTAATATACTCCCTCTGGTCCACTGTTTATATCCCATTTTTTCTTATATTTTTTCAAAGCATGTTTGGCCATCAATAACTTTTGTTACGTACGATAATAGTTTATAAAATTTTATTTTTCAAAAATTACACGGAAAATCTAAAAATATCTCACATAAGGTCCATTACTATATATAACAAAAGTTATCGATGGTCAAATATGCCATAAAAAATTTGCTGGTCAAAGGTGCATAAATAGTGTACAAGAGGGAGTAGATATATACATACTATGGTCTTTGAACGACATGAATGACACTCGCTTTGCTTTCGAATAAGTATACTGTATTATTTTGTAAATATATTGATCTGGCTTAAACATTTTTTTAGACATTCAATAAAAAATAAATCAAAATTTCCATTCTTAAATATGGATAGTTCACATCTCCCGAAACTATAATATGAGCGAAGCAGTAGTACCCATGTTTGTTGTACACAAACAATCATGTTTCTAATAAAGAAATATTTTTATGGAAGCTTCTCGTTTTTTACGATACTTTATTTTAAAAGTTATAGTTATATTTAAAAGCAAAAGTATCAGGTGATCTATTCATAAGTTTATTGATAAATCTCCTGACCTTTTACCTTAAAAGTTATAATTATTTTTAAAAAAATATTGTATTGTATAAGTTAAAAAAGTGATAATGTATATTTGAATGTGAAAATTGAATATACATATATATAATATAATATAAAAAAATACATTTTAAAAATGATGAAATTTAGTATGTAATTTAGTAATACAAAGACTTGGGTGAGATGATCTCACATATATAATTTTATTGTGAGACGGGGGTCTAAATACAATTATTTAAATATAGGAGATAACATGTGGTACATTTTTTTATAATTTTTAAAACTTTACTTTGCACCTTGTCTCACCATAAATTATAATGATGCCTCATACGAGTCTTTAAGTTAAAAAATACAGTATCCTGTCCATAATTTCTGAATAGACCACATGGGTCAGAAAACTCACTCTATCAAAAAAAATAAGTCAATGTAACTTATATAACATCATACACACGTACATGAACATTAATATATTTACTCACCCTCCCCTAAATTTCTGCAACGTCGGAGATGATAACTGACGAGCTGAAGATGACTCAAATGCATGAAATAGAACCATAATCCACAACAATAGCATGCAGAAAACTCCGAATGTAGATGATATCCGACCCATTTGTTCAATCTTAAGAGAGTTAATTAGTAGCAAGCAATTTATCAAGAAAATTATGGGAATTGTGTCTATTGCTAGTTCGTGATGGCTTCTTTTATAGGTATGCAAAATCATGAATCCAGTACGAATTTTCTGCCCACGTTTTCTTGGATTATGACGTTTGTTTATAGATTAATCGTCCACACTGTTCTAATAAGGTTGAAGTCATGATGTCTTTTGGATTAATAATAATACACTAGCTGCTATCAAACAGTTACTCAAATTACTATGTACTGATTCAATTTGTCAAAATTTATTAGGGAATAAGAAGTGGTGGTCTCTTAAAATTAAAAGATTGCTCTAGAGACCGAAAAATAATATTGTAGTGGTTTCTTAATAAGAGACCATTCAAGAGTCTTTTGCTAAGAGGCCGCATGTGGGGTAAAAAATCTGACCAAACCACATGCAAGGAACTGCTGAACAGTGGCCCATTTTTCTGCAGTGAATCGGGACACGTGTCACCCTCTCAGTGGGCCACGTGTCCCACTTAATTACTGTAATTTTTTTAAATAAAATTCTTATACGGACACGTGTCACCTAGGGATTAGGACACGTGTCCGAAAAGACTTTTTTTTAGAATGAGTCTTTGAAATTCAAATCAAGGACACGTGGACCAATAAGAAGGCAACACGTGTCCCATGCAACAACTTTTTAATGGACAGTTTTTTAAATGGGACATGATATGAATTTCCTTACGAAGACTCACGTATTGCAGAATTAATATCTTTGATCTAGTGAAGGGATCTGCAAACCCGCACTATCTCGCACAAAATTCAGGAGTCTGGCCCTCGGAGTACGCCTAACTTCGACTTGCTCTCTAACTAGCCCTCGGGATCAGATTACAAAGTTTATTGGTACTTAACTAGCCCTCAGGATTAAGGAACAATGTAATAGCTCGCAAGCAAAGAGTATGAACTCAAAATGTTGTATATTTGATTGATGAAAAGTTGTTAGCTAAAAATAATGTTGAATATCACCCCTATTAATAGTACATATGTATGGTCTTAAAAAAATACAAATAAGAAACTAAAAAGGATTATGGTAGCTTTAAGAAACTAAAACCATATTTAACTAGACTACCTAAAATAAATAACTATATTCTTCAAAATAAATCATGAATGAATATTACCTTATCTAATCTTACCAAATCTAATTCTAATCAAATCAGAACTAAATATTCTAACATCTAAAATAAATGCATGACCGAAACATTAATTCTTCCAAGCCCAACATGGCTGAATTAATTGGCCTTATTCTAAAATAAAATAAATGATCACACTACCTCATTAAAAAATCCAATGGGAAAAAGAGTATAGTGTTATCATTTAAAAATTCTAATAAATAAAAATAAATAAAGAAGCGTAATTCGGACACGTGTCCCCACCACAATTTTTCAAAGTTTAAATTTTTTATTTTTTTCAGAATTTTAATATTTTGTAATAATTGGTCAGATTAGATCAATATTTTTATTTTGAAATTATAATAATTGGTCGGACTAGATCAATATTTTATTATTTTAGTATTTATTTAATTTTTATAGTTATTATAATTAGTTTTTGCAATTTTAATATTTTTTATATAATTAAAAAAATGAAATTCTCTAATTATTTTTTAATTTCGTTTTAATAATTTGTTTAAAATAATGAAATTAATTTTATTTTTTACACCGAAGCATGATATTGACATGGACGGGAAAAACAAATTATTTAACATATTTTGAAAAAAAATGAAATTATATTATAAATATTAAAACATATTATTAAATTTCATATTCAACTTATTTTGGGTGAAAATTTTTATTTAAAATAAAATTTAATGGTAAAATTAATGAATATGCAAGAGAAAATCACGTGAGGTCCATGAATAGTAAAAAGTGGCCTCTTGCTATTGTGAAGAAAAAAATGATTGTCTCTTAAGTGGTCTCATAAAGTGAGATGAGAGATAGAGAGAAATAAAAATAATATATTTAATTCTTAAGATACCACTAGCAATTTCTATCATTGCCCATGACCTTAGCATGACTTATTATTGGGTTTCTTTTACACCTAGACTAGGTGCAATGTGAACAAACATATACTTAAAAATAATTAACTATACTAAAGTACTCCTATGTAAAGAATTTTAACAAGACTAAGTTTCAAAACTAATTTTAGTATTCCATCTATAGATTATTTCAACAAGACTTTCTTTCTATTAGAGTGTTGAAAAAGTAGAAAACAGGTGTGGAAACGTTCCAAACGCATAAAAGCACAATTTTGAATACCAGTACTGGTCAATTCATTCATGCTAACGGGAATACTATAAAATTATCACAGCTAGATTATTAAGTCCCGGTATTTTTATTATTATTATTTTATTTTTTTTAAAGATAAAACATCCACTAACAAAGGACGGGGGTATTTATTGGGCTCTCCAAACCCAATTTTTTTTTAAAAGATTCAGTTGAATGTTTCAAAGAGAACTATGAAGTTCTACTTATATGCTAAAGTTGTAATTTTGCTAAGGAGCCTGCAAAAGAGGAGTGCCTCTATCCATAACCTCCACCCCTTGTTAGCGAAATATAGGACAAATATCCAATGAAACACAAAATCCTAATCCTATGCAAGAGCTGTAAAAGATGGTACAAAATGGTAAATAAAAATGGCATCCTTCGTGGAGTTGTGATTGTTGCAAAATTCCTTCTACAACATAGAGTAATGATGGAATCATCTTAGTGCATTGAGTCGCTTGTTGCTACATTGCTTGCTTGTAGAGTGCCTTGTGTGTTTGGACGTGCAAAAATCATAAACCAACAACAGTAGCTATTTCTAAGGAGGATAATCATGAATTCTAACTGATGGCATGCCAATTTTATCAAGGTAAAGTAATCCCCTAAGTTCAAGAGGAAGTGCATCCAGTTGGTATTCTACAACATTGAGATTCATTTGGGATGATAATTTGGCCAATTTATCTGCAACCTTATTGCCCTCTCTTTTAGTATATGTCACAGTAAGTCCCATAGCAGAAATGGATACTTGATAAGCCAAATTATAAGACTTCCATGGTGCAGTTGAGGGATTGAGGTAGTAAGTTTTCGCATTAATGCAATCTGTCTCTAATTCGAACTGTTGAGAGGTGATTGACTTGCCTATTAAAGCTCCATGATGTAGGGCTAGCAATGCTAAATCCAAAGCTAAATCAGAAGTTGTCTTGATACCTATGGCCTTAATTAGATTACCTACGGAGTCCCTAATAATGATTCCAAGCCCTGCAATATTAGAAGCTAAGTCCCATGCAGCATCAACATTAATTTTAAAAGGTAATTGGGGCCTAATCCATCCAATATTGGTATTAAAGGTTTGGGCTTGGGTTTAATTATAGGTGTAAGGCCATAAGTATGCCAATCTTTGTCAAAAGGGTTGTTAGAGAAAACTGGGTGGTTTAGGAAAGTTAAGAAAAAATCTTCTCTAATCCAATGGATTATGACATTGGTGCTAATTGAGTTCCCTTCGATTATCAAGGTGTTCCTAACTTTCCATAAATTCCAGCAGACGAAAGATGGCATAATATGGACCAGCTGCGTGTGAATGTGAGAAAAGCCTTGAAATGTCCAGTAAGTCAATAATCTATCCCAAATGTTGTGAAAGTGTTGTTGTGGAATAGCTAACATGTGATGGAATATGTTCCAAACATACAAAGATGTGGTGAAACAATTAAAATAATGATCCAAAGAGTCACTGCAGATATGGCATGTGTAACACCTCAATGCTATATTGAATTTGCAGAACTAAAGACATCATCGAAAGGTAAAAGTGAAATAAGAAATTTCCACATGAATATAGATACCTTTTTTGGTAGCCTTTTGTGCCATATTTTATCCAGTTACCGAATTCTTCTGTTCTTCATTCTGAATAGGTCATGTGCTGATTTGAAAGTAAAAGTTCCTTTCCATCTCGGTGTCTAGATTATACGATCTTCACGTGAGGATAATTCTGAATTGAACAATAAAGACAAGACCTCCTGGGAGATATGGTCAGAAATAGTAGGAATGTAAAGATCCTTGGATCGAATAAAATCAGAAATTGATAGTAGTCTTGGTATGTTTGTTAGATCTGGGTTGCAAATATCAATCAGAGGGCCTTGAAAGGTCCAGTTTGATTCCCAGAATCTAGCCTTACCATTACCATGTATAACCGCAGTGTGGTTTTGAGCTAGTGAATCAACAAGCATGATTCTTTTGTAATTTCTAGATTTTCTCGAAGAGAGGGGCAAAGACCATATGAATTGAGACCATGGTGTGATTCCTTGTTGGAATTTCCACCATAGTATGAGAAAAAGCTAAAAATAGGCCCGAGAGATTCCTGATATCAATACCCTTCTCAATGGTTGGGAAATTAAGGCGGTTCCAAGACCTCCACACCTTCTTTGGTGCCTGATTCTGATTATCCAAAAAAATTTAGAAAAATTTTTCGTGAGCCATTTTATGACATTTTTAGGTGGATTAAGAACAGCCCATATGTGTTGAGGAACTGAGAATAAGCAAGTTTGAATTAGTGTCAACCTACCCGCTGCACTAAGCCATTTATTCTTCCAATTCAATAGCTTAGAGTCCCAGATTTTAAAATTGGTTGGAAATGGACCTTTTTTGCTTTACCTGTAAAGATGGGGACTCCTAAGTACCTAAAAGGGTATTGGCCTTGGGTCATTTTCAAATTGTTGCGAATCAGGTTAATATCAGATGATGTTGCATTTTTGGAGATGAAAAAATTACTTTTATGGTAAATTATCATCTGACCAGTAGCGATTTCAAATTTCTTCAAAAAAGCCTTGATTCGAATTATGTTCAGTTTGGTAACCTTCAAGAAAACAATTGTGTCATCTGCATAACTAAGATGTGAGATAGGGAGAGCTTGAAGAGGTAGATGAAAGTACTCAAGTTTTCCTGCTTGAAATAGGAAAGATAAACTTCTTGAGAATGATTCGGTGAAGATATTGAAGAGAAAAGGAGAAAGAGGGTCGCCTTGCTTGATTCCTCTAGAGGGATTAAAAAATCCGGTTGGTTTTCCATTTATGAGAATCGAAAACCACGATTGAGAGATGTTATTGAGGATATTTCTTACAAAAGAGCCATGAAAACCGAATCTCAGAAGGATGGAATTAAGAAAAGGCCAACTTACTCGATCAAAAGCCTTGGCAAGATCAAGCTTGATGACATGATTTGATTTTTTTTTCTTTTCAGGTTGATGAATTTCATCATTTTTTGAAGATAAATCACGTTGTCTGCAATTTCTCTATTTTCCATGAAAGCAGATTGTTGTGGAGAAATGATTTTGGGCATTAAAGGTTTTAGCCTCTCCATTAGTTGGAAAGGCTAATGGGTCGAAAATCACCAAAGTTGGAAGGAGTTGTTTTCTTGGGTATGAGAGTAGCCCAAGTGCTAGAGATACCCTTTGGGGATGGGTTTACCTGCGAGGAATTCATTTGTGGATGCTAATAAGTCTATGCTTATTAAGTCCCACATTTGAGTGAAGAAGGTTGGGGAGAAGCTATCAGGCCCGGGTGCACTAGAAGAGTTTAGGTTGAAAACTGTAAACTTAACCTCTTCAAGTGTGGCATCTTTGATAAGTTCAGAGTTATCCGAATTAGAAATGAGAGAAGGAATTTGGCTGAGAAATGGCTTGAAATATGATCCGGATGTGGGATGTTGGTCATCGGAGAGAAGGTTTTGAAAGTGGCGTATTGCTTCAGTTTTGATCTGGGACTGATCCTGAAGCCATATGCCTTGAGAGTTTTTTTTTATTTTGGTAATGAGTAGCTTTGTTCTAGCTCCTGAACTAATTTATGAAAAAATTTTGTGTTAGCATCACCTTCTTTGAGCCATTTAGCTTTGCACTTTTGTTTCCAAAATAGCTCCTTTTCTTTTAAAGCTCTAAGAAGATTTTCTTTGGCTCTATTCAGATTAATCAGTTCAGTTTCACTTATTAGATTTTGGAAAGTAATCTCCTGAGCATGTAGCTTAGATTCAACTTTGATGATGTTATCATCAATATTACCAAAATTTTCCTTATTTCAAGTCTTAAGAATAGGATTGAGTCTCTTCGGTTTGAGAAACAGGTTGAGCATAGGGGTTGCATTAACTAGTATAACCCAGTTGTCTGCTATGATTTGTTTGAAGTCCGGCCTAGAAAACCAAACATTTAGAAATCTGAAAGGTTTGGGAGAGGAGTGGAGTTGGCTATCTATTTGTAACACCATTGGGAGTGATCAGAGGTATATCTATTGAGGATTTGAATCTTGCTAGCAGGAAATAACTGTTTCCAGGCAAGGTTAGCTGAACCCCTATCCAATCTTTTGGATGTGGGGTTGTGTAATCTCTAATTAGATCAGGTAAAGAGATTACAATCTGTTTGAATTAATTCCCGGTAGGATTGGCCATGGAAAAACCCTACTTGACGAGAATTTATCACGACAAAGTCATGGGAAACAAAAAAAAGAGGATTGATATTTGCGGTCCTTATTTTATTTCATGCACTTCTAAAAAGTACAAATATGTTTATGACACTCCTATTGTCCCATCAAATTCTGCACAAGTTGGCTTTCGTCAGTTGACTCAAAAAATGTTTGATCATTGACATCTATAATTGTGTATAAATACAAGTTATAAAAAATTGATATTTTAAAAATTCATGCTATTACGAATCTAACTAGATCATATATGACAATATCCTAACTTATTTATCGATTCAAATTTGAGGTCAAAATTAAGTAATTTTGACTAAATGAATAGTTAAATTGCAGAAATGGCTGGGACAGAGGGAGTAGTATTTTGTGATAAAATGTGGAAGTCCAATCATAATTTTCTTACCTTCAAATAAACCCCCAACATTTATTATCTTCTCAAATAAAAACTCCACCCACATTCTGAACAAAAATTATACAAAAAATTCACATTTGTATATTGAAGCAATTAAAATATGGAACAAGTAAGAATCTATTTTAGTTTTTAGATTTTTTAAAATTAGTTTATTGAGTTATTATGTATTTTCAAATTTAAAATTTCCAAATTTTTCTTAAAAAATTTGTCCAAAAAGTGGCAGGACGCATCATACGTGTGTTCGTTCTTTGTGCTCGGACACACATGTAGTGTGTTCAAGCCTCTTGGCGGACGCAAGTTTGGTGTATCTGAACTTCTTGACAGACACACATAATGTGTGTCCGGACATCTTGATGGACACATATATTGTGTGCCTGAAACTCTTGGCAGACACACGTTTTGTGTGTCCGTGCCCCTTGGTGGATTTGCATTTTTTGTGTCCGGTGTTTCGGGCGGACACACTATATTTGTGGCCATAAAGTTTTGTCTTTTGTGCCCGAAGAGTTTTGATTCCCAATTGCTCTAAAACAATATCGTTGTAAGTAATAATGATACAAACAATAGTTCATTCATCTGATTTAAGTGATCAAATCAAAGCACAACCAACTTTTACAGAAATTATTCAAATATATTAAAGCACATTACTTGTACTTATTACTTCCAGAATTATTCCATACAGCTAGCTCAAACGAGTTTGGATGGCCATATGCAACAAATCTGAATACCTCATGGCTATTGGTTAAGCTCATTTTTCTTTTTACTGCACCATTACTGTAGCATTGTGTTAGTTTCATATTTTTAGGTTCTAAATTTAGCAAATTATTGCAGGTTTCATTTTATAACTTAGTTAGGAGTTTGTTAGTTACTTGCATGTATTTAGGAGGAAGAAAAGTAGCATATTTAACTAGTGGGATAGTGGCATGCAGATAGGAGTTTTACATGGTTATGTTTTTAGTTTTTTGTAGGCTTCTTTGGTTATAAATAATGGCATCAGAAAATGCAGGATAACTGCACCAAAACAAAAACTCTTGGCATTCAAAGTTTCCTTGCGTAAGACTTTTCTTCCCTGTGTCTGCATACCAAATCATTTGCTTTCTTTTGTTTCTTTTTTTCTGTCTGAAACTACAAGTGGTATCAGAGCGTGTGGTGTTTGATCCAAACCTCTGTAGTTGTTCGGTGTTCGATTCGCTTGGACAAAATGACAGGACAAGGAACAGGAGGAGCAGTAGGCGACAAGAACAAAGGGGCAGCTTTAACTTCATCATCGCAATGGCCGAAACTCGGCGGAGGGAGTGAGATACGCATAGTGGAGCAGGTTATAAGGGAGAGTGACGGAGCAGTGCACTACCCAACTCTCACTTGAACCAACTATGCAGATTGGGTGATCCCGATGAAGGTGCATCTTCAAGCACAAGGCTTGTGGGAGGTGATCGAAGATGGTCAAGGAGATCAACGTGATAATTGGCGGGCAATGTCGGAACTCCTTCGAGCAGTCCCGCCAGAGTTGGTGCGTACCCTTGGGGTCAAGAAAACTGCCAAAGAGGCATAGGATGCACTCAAAGTCATGCGAGTAGGTGTCAAACGTGTCTAGGAGGCCAAGGCACAAACTCATCGGACAGAGTTTGAGAATCTTGCATTTAAGGATGGCGAGGAAGTGGAGTCTTTTGGGATCCGACTCACAGGAATTGTGAATGATCTTGAGGTGCTAGGCGATCCGGTGGACTAGCATAAGGATGTGCTCAAATTCCTTTGGAGTGTCCCACAATAATACAAGCAGATGGGCATGGAAATTGAGTCACTCGTGGATCTCAAGATCTTGTCCATCGAAGAGCTCACAGGCCGACTACTAGTCATGGAGGAGCGTGGAGAACTTGATGACCCTGCTTCTGGAGGAGGTTATTTACTCCTCACGGAGGAGGAGTGGTAAGCACGACAGCAACAATGTGGACATGGCTCGTTCGGCACCGGCAACAAGCAAGCCAAGGCTCTAGCAAAAGCAAAGTCTTCATCCGGGGATAAGGAAAAGTTAAGCAATAGTGGAAAAAGTGAATGCAAGAAAGGAAAGTGTAACTACTGTGGTATTCCTGAACATTGGGCTAAGGAGTGTTGCAAGAAAAGGCTTGATCGGGACCAGCAAGAGCAGGCCAATCTCACTCAAACTGAGGTGGAGGGTGATGATAAACCAGCCTTGCTCATTGTGCAGATTGGGATGTTGGATGATGCGGCTCAGAAAGTATACTTGAATGAGGAGAAGGTGGTACCCGTGGATGAAGGTAATGGCATATGATATCTCAACACCGGCGCCAGCAGCCACATGACCGGAGACAAGAAGGCTTTCAGGACCCTTGATGAAACAGTGCATGGGACGTTACGATTCGATGATGGTTCAGTGGTAAATATTTGTGGAAAGAACTCAGTGATGTTCCAGTGTCTCATCGGAGACCATCGCATTCTTTCGGACGTATACTACATTCCAAGCTTGCGGATCAACATCATTTCACTTGGGAAACTTGATGAAAATTGATGCAAGATTGTTATAGAAGGTGGGGTGCTTTGTATCCTTGATCGAACACGCAAGGTGCTCACACGGGTATCACGCACGCAACCGGCTCTACACTTTGAGCCTAAAACCTGCGATGCCGGTGATTTTGATGATGCAAAAGGATGACATTGCTTGGCTGTGGTATGCTCGCTTTGGGCATCTACATTTTCGTGCTCAACACAACCTTTCACGGAAGGAGATAGTACAGGGCATTCCATACATAGAGAATGGAAGGAACTTTGTGATGAATGTGCACTTGAGAAGCAGCACAAAATGCCATTTCCACAAGCCTCGACATTTCATGTACAAGCTCCTTTGGAGTTGGTGCACAACGACTTGTGTGGCCCAATCATGTCGATGGCCGCAGGAGGTAAAAGGTACTTTCTACTCATTGTCGATAACTTTAGTTGATTTATGTGGATTGAGGTAAAAGGTACTTTCTAATCGATGGTCAAACCTTACTTGACTTTCTATATATAAATACTAGTGACAGAGTTGGCTTTAACTAATCAACGGTCAAACTTTACTTGACTCTCTCTCTCTCTCTCTGTATAAAAACACTAGTGACTAAGCTGACTTTAACTAATCAATGGTCAAACTTTACTCAATTTTCAATATTTAAACACTAATAAATAAGTTGACTTTAACTAATTCATGGTCAAACTTAATTTGAATTAGTATATATAAATAAAAATAAAAAAGGTGGGAAATAAGTGAAATGACTATTATACCCTTGTGAAAAGAAGGAAACCCTACCCTCATTTCTTCATTTTCTTTCTTCCCAGAATTCATCCTTTGCGTTTTCCTTACCACTGCATAACTAATCAACGATTGGTGGAGCTAGAGCGGAGCTAGAGCAGAGCTAGGAGGTGGCGGAGCTAGGGCGGAGGTAGGGGCACGGTTCTTTCTGGTGACTGGTGGCATGGGTTTCTGGCGGAGCTATGGCAGAGCTAGGAGGTGACGGAGCTAGGGAGGAGGCATGAATAATGCCTTCAAACAAGCTGAAGAAGCATGCCATCTTACATTCAGCTACATGCGCCGATGAATCCCTTTATGCCCGGCAAGTTCACCCACCGTCATTAGCTTCAGTTCCGCTGCCTCTATTTTCCCCACCGTCGAGCGCCTTCTGGAACACCAGCAACGTCCGCGAGACCCTTAAAAACTTGCACGGAACCTTCAGCCTCGCTAAAGCACTGTAAGAAACTGCTCAAAATAGCAAAATGTGTTCAATCAAATTAGATTTCTCAAATTCCAGGGTTAATTTCGATCAGTCTGTAGGGAGAAAGAGATAGAGATGTTAAACATGGTGAAAAATGGTGAAATTTATTGGAGTACTGCAATTTCTTAGTTTTGTAATTAAGATATTACTGCCACTTCTTGTTCCTGGGAGGAAACCTTAATGTGCCTTAGGATCTGTATATGAACATTTAAAGGAGCAGCGTGCTAGTTCTTATGCGTTGTCAATTGGATGGAACTCACTGTACTCATATAATCTATTATGCATTATTTGATTTACTATTGCACCAATCTTCTAGTCTTTAAGAACTGATGTAGCATAGGGTGAATTGACTTGTCTTTTAACCAGTCACAAATGTTATTGTATAGCTTATACGAGCTTCTAACTTATCTATGCCAAGAGGTGTAACTTTTATTTTATTCCTTGTCACTTGGAATTGTTTCCCATACAGTTGGGAATTGAATATAGCTTCTGGCTAATCGGTTGGTTTGTGCATTCAGATGGAAGAAATGAAGCGAATATCAAAACACAAGGCCAAAGAGGAGAAGAAAATATTATGATCTGATGTAAGCAGTATTTATTTGTGCTCATGTTGTAAATTGCATGTCCCTAGCTTGTAATGATCATTTGATTTAACATGCAGCTTGAGGTAATGCTGATTGTGGAAAAATTGCAAGAACTACGAAAGCTTCGGTAGAGCAAGATGGCTAAGATTTTTCCAGTTGATCACTGACTTTTGGCATTTGTATGCAGGTTCGAAGAGCATGAGTTGCATACATTAGACTTGATAGAAGGTTAGCATTCTATTTCATTGGTAAATTGGATGTCACTGCAAAATTTGAACCCTTCTTAGTCTTGAGTAAAACAATAAGGGCATTAGTAAAGTCAATGATACTGAATGAACCTTTCCCCTTTTCCCCTTGTGATTGTTCATGCATGGTACTGTATTTGTTAGTAAAATGGACAATCGATATAACTAAAGACTTGCTTGAACAACTCCGGCATTTGTTCAGAGCGTCTATATAGAAGCTTATTCTTTCTAACTTATAACAATAGTGCTAGTAGACCAAACATGATACGTGTGTCACTTTTAACGCATCAGAGAAGCTTTGATTTTAAACCTATGCTTATATTTTGTATTCATATCATGTTTCTGCTAAATAGTTCATGGTACTGTTAATTCTCGGTTTCATTGTGAACTATGTAGTTGCTCAACAAAACGAAGAAATTAGAAAGTTGATGGAGGAGGCACAAATGAATAAAGATCACATGCTTCAGATACCGAATGACTCTGTCGTTATAGCATGAATCAAGCATATGCTAATTTTTCCTATTTATTATGTCAGTATAAAAGTATTGCTCACGCAAATGAAGAAGCCCTTAAATAGCTTGAAACTGCATATGAGAAATCAAAGGCAGAGGTATCGCACCTTCATTGTTTTGTTATTGTTGAACACATTGAGTTTTCTTGCTAAACATTTGGGTATTGCTAAACGTAGGCTGAATTGACTTGGCGGAGCTAGTCAGTAGGCATTCACTAAATCTTTTCTTATTTATATAGGCTGCTTGTGACATTATTTTCAAATCGTAAGGTAAAACATAATGAGATAGACTTGTGTGCTGAGTGAAGTTTTGATTACTCATTTTTTTCTCCAGGTTTATTTAGATCTAAACTACGTAGCCCCTTTGTGTGTCTGTTTGATTCCTTTGTCTGTTTGAATATACAAATGATTTCCAATTTGTCTTAAGTATGTTCTAGGCATTAGCTTTTGAACATACAATGAGCCTTTCAAGGTAAGATTTACTGATTTAGTTACATTTACCTTTACCCCCTACCTTTAATGCAAACTAAATTGAAGTTTGTAGTTGTATGGTCTTCTAGATACATATGGAACGGTATATCTTAGCATTTTTAAGGATAATAGATTGAAGATTAGTTGTGTGGCTTAGCCTTGTGATTTGATGTGTATACGCCACATGATTCAATTACTAGTTCAAGCTAAAGTTATGTTTAGTCCCGTAGATAGTTATGTTTAGTCTCATTGATTATTAATTTTGTATCATAACTTTTTTCGGTTTTATTTCTATATTATTAATTTTGTGAAGTTGATTTTATTATTAAATTAATGTGGAAATAAATTGTTAATTTTGGGCCTTTTTCCTTACCTCTGAATGTAGACAACGGTGGTTGAACCACCCATCGAAGGAGAAACGAATTTTGAAGTTTATTTGCATTCAGAGTGCGCTAAAATAACTAATTGTAAAATATTTCCACATTTATTATGGCCTTCCTTCTCACCAACAATCGCTTTTCTTTTCCTTCATTATTTCCCGCTCTTTCTTTTCTTCCTTCCTTCCTTCCTTCCTTCCTTTCTTCCTTCCTTCCTTCTTCTCCCCCTTTTACTCCAAATCTAACATTTCCTCCATTTCCTTTTAAATTTGACTTTGGAGGGATGATTTGAAGAATGTACGATGATAAACTTCATATTATATTTTTTTTCTCCATTATGAATTTACTATTCATAACTACACCTACAAATTTTGATGCATGTTTTTATTCAGACTGGTTTGACTTTTCTAAGTTTAATGGAAAATACATCACTTTTTTCCGGCTATTTATACGCGCACCAGCGTCAAATTAACTGGTCATGACCAAAATGAACTTGACTTCGCAGATTAATTAGGTCAACGTCTTCAACGTTTACTTCGTGAAATTTTCCGAATTTATAGATCATTTGATGGGAACCTAATAAGTCGCTTGAAATTACCATATTAGGTTTGATTAATTTCAA
Organism: Rubia yunnanensis; assembly: GCA_037428765.1. Lineage (NCBI taxonomy): Eukaryota > Viridiplantae > Streptophyta > Magnoliopsida > Gentianales > Rubiaceae > Rubia > Rubia yunnanensis. Next base: position 69,012,672 of record CM075071.1, on the reverse strand, counting down.
TATTTCCTTCATTTTCTAATTTCTTATGAATATAAATGCCATGACAAGGTTTAATTCGACCTTCATAAAGTCTTTATACACTTTCTTTTGGTAACAAAGTAGGTTCTCTGACAGACGGTCTATCCATAAGGTTACAGACATGCAACTTATTTTTTATCTTATACTCTGCATTTGTTAAATTACATAGTACAAAATTTAAAATTTTAAAAATATTTTTTACATCATATATTTTTATATTTTCACCTTCAAATACATATTCGTAGTTGTTTTAACTTATAAAATACAATATTTAAATTTTACAAAAATTACAGCATTAAAGGTAAAAGCCCCTATGAACTGTATATAAATTTATGAAAATACTGGCTTTCCTGATACTTTCTCTTGGTAATATATCAATTCATTATTCTCCTTGGCCGTAGTCAGGGTATTCAGGCACATCTACCCTGCGGGAAAAAAAACAGAAATATAGGCCTACTCTTTACCTCTGACACTGCAATAAAACATCTTATGTTCTAAGGACGGGGGTTTGCGGATGGCCGTCCTCCGGGGATGTACCCACAGGTACCCTGAGAAATTTTATACAATAAGAAGAATGAAGTACTTATAGTAGTTAATATATAAAAATCTCACTGCAAAAAAATACTTCCAATTGTGACGCATTTTTGGAGCATCTGTGACACTCCAAGGCGTCGCTAAAATTATTAGTGACGTCTTGTGAAATGTCTATATTCAGCGTGTCACTAAAATTATGACGCATTGAAGCATTGTTATAATTTTTGTGACGCTTTAAGATGCAGTTAGAAGTGTCACTAAAGTTTGTGACATGGATTAATGTAGTAATTAAGTTTAGTAACATGTGTATATGTCACAAAACATTTAGTGCCACCTAAAGGTTGAAACTGGAGTACAATTTATAATTTTTCCTACAACGAAAAAGTTTCTATTTCCTTAATATCCTAATTAAGTTGAAAAGTATATATTCGTTCACAACTTATGAAAATGCCGCATCCTTATAAAAATGCCGCATCTCTCAAGGCCAAGCCGTACAATAAATATAGTGTCAAAATTAAAGCAAGACACAATTTAGGGACAAAAATGGGGAAAAACAAACTGGAAAAGTGAAATTGTTAGATTATGGTGATGAAAAAATAAGATTGATATTAATCACTTACCCCCCGAGACTCCTGAAAACTAACTGCCGAGCATTCGACGACTGAAATAAATGAAATAGGATGATAATCCACATCGATAGCATTGCCAAGGTTAACAATGACCTTGCCATTTTGATGCTTCTAAGTTCTCGGTGCCTTCTTTTATTGATTGCTAGGAATGAATGCATTCTTATATAATATGGTTTCTATGTTTGGGTTAGATAACTTGCGACTAGGTGGTTTCATTGAACGGGTCAGACCAGAAATATCCACGTTCAAAGTCTAAGTTAATAAAAATTTAGACACGGCTTTCATGATTTCATCACGCTAACAGAATTGCCAAAGCAGAAGATGATACGGTCAAGAGTCTTACATCAGCGATTGATAAAATTAATGGGCCAATTTTATATAGTATCAATTTATTTTATCATAAATGTTCATGATTCTAATATGCTATCAGAGCTAAACATTGGTAAGATCGGTCAACAGAATTGTAATCCCTTTTTATCCGCATACACTTGTGCAATGAATAGTATTCTTGCACGAGAGAATGGGCAAAAAGAATCCAGCATTGATAGTTTACAAAGCTAATGCACACAAAGAGATGTGTTAAGAGTTTACATTGATGATTGACTTTAATAATGACCTAGCCATTTTTTAAATCGTCAGTACGTCTTTATCTATGTAAAGTCCTCTGGAGTTGGACTTAGTTGTGGCATACTGTGCGAACTTATGTTGTGGTGTCTAGTTTTACCTGACAGCAGCTTTCTAGCCACGATTTATGGAGCAAATTATGGAAGATAATCATGTGATCAGAACAGAATATTGTGAAGATTAATATGTGGCAATCTATTTCTGGTAACCGAATATTCATGTAATATTAAGTAGTTTATTTATGGTACAACTCCTATTGATAAAGGATTGTCCATTTAAATACCAGATTAGAATTAGATCTTTCCTTAGTCTAGAAATCTATTCTTGGTAGAGTTCGACAAGGAAAGAGTTGTGTACAAGGCAGGATTGCGAAGATGATAAAAGGAAGAAGATACAACGCAATCAGTAAGCGACCAAGAATTCATCTCTACGTGAGAAGTGTTGGAGCGATCTGCCTGTGGTGTTTGGAGGAGTGTTGATTCATCCGAACAAGTTAGTAAAGATTAGAAACAAGGAAGCCTTAATTCCTCGGGAGGAGGAGATCCAGGGAGACGTGTTGTTCGTAGGGGTTCAACGACGTAGGATCAGCAGTGAGGGGATCTCACGACATTCACTCATAGGTTAGCAATGGATTAGTATTCAAGTTAAGCTTCTTGTACTAGAGACTGCTTTCTAGTGGATGGTTTCTGATCTGGGCAAGGCCCCGCAGACGTAGGTGTAATTGCACCGAACTGCGTAACCAAGTTGTGTGTGCACTGCTTATTTTATTTCATGTTTTAACACCAAACGTTAAACAACTTGGCATAAAAGTATAGACTATAGGTGAAACAGAATTTCAATTGGTATCAGAGCTCGGCACTTGCTGACCCCTATACAGGGAGAGTGAGATCAGGTTTCACCATGGCACCAAAGGAGGGGGCTTCGGTCATGCGACCACCGTTGCTGGAACAAGGAAACTATGCCTATTGGAAGGCACGTATGAAAGTGTTCATTGGAGCACTAGATGATCAAGCCTAGAACTATGTCATAAATCAGTACTCTCCACCTTCAAGTGACAAAACTGAGGGATCAAGCTCATCGACGGCTAAACCATTTTCTAAATATTCTACCGAGGAGCACAAAGCACACGTGTCCAACTCAAAGGCATTAAATGCCATCTTCACGGCAGTAGATGAAGATCAATTTAAGATGATTTCAAATTGTGAGACTGCGAAGGAAGCGTGGGATGTGTTGCAAACGTATCATGAGGGGACAAGTTCTATCAGAGAATCTAAGTTGCAGTATTACACGTCAAAATTCGAAGAACTAAAGATGCGCGAAGATGAGACTATTTTCGAGTTCAATGGACGAGTCCGAGATATTGCAAACAAAGCGTTTCAATTTGGCAAAAAGTACAAAGATCAAAAGCTTGTCAGGAAGGTGCTGAGGGCGTTACCTCCACGTTTCAATATGAAGGTCACATCGATTAATGAAAATGGAAGAATAGGGACAATGACTCTTGATGAGCTTATGGGATCTCTGAAATCTTATGAGATGGAAATGCTGCAAAACAAAACAGGAAAGAAAGAGATGGCTTTTTCAAGCATAAATTCTGGAAAGTCAGAAGATCACACAGATAATGAAGATTCTGATGAAATTGCAAACATAACCAGGAACTTCTCCAGACTTATGAAGAAGATGGGCAGGAAACCACAAGATAAGTCAAGCGGGAGCAAAAATCTTAACCCAAACTCCACTCCAAGATTTGGTCAAGCAACTGGTGTTGAAACACCAAAGTTTAAATCGACAAATCCCAACCTGAACAGGAAAATCCAGTGCAGATAATGTGAAGGTTTTGGACACATACAAGCTGAGTGTGCCAATATGCTTAAAAGACAAGGAAAATCGTATGCCACAACCTGGAGTGATGATGACGTAGGAGATGATGTTAAGGATGGAGAGGAGTATACAAATCATGTTGCTTTCGGTGTGTCAATGGTGGAGTTGTAAGACACTTTTGAGGAAGGTCTCGGTGCGCTGAATGAAGATGAGAGTGGTAGCTCAGATGAAGAGGCTAGGAGCATTAGTGATGATGACATTCGCAAGGAAAGTATGGAGATGTACAAGATGTGGTTAAAGGTGGCGGATGAGAACAAAGAGCTCGAGTTCGAGAACAAGAGTTTAAGTGAAAAAGCTAAAGTGAACGAACTTGAAAAAGAAAAGGCAATTGGTGAACTGGAAAAAATCAAGAAGGAATTTGCTGAAGTGGCGCAACGAGCAGAGGCAGCGGAACAAGCTATCAGACGTCACATGCTTCAACTCGAAAAAGGAAATCAGTACTCTGTGGCACAGAAAATTGGGACACATAAATTATAAATCCTTAGCTCGTATTTCCAGACTGAATGCAGTCAGAGGTATTCCCGAAATTAGTGACAACAAGGAGGTAGTCTGCGGATCGTGTAAAGAAGGAAAGCAAACTCGGATACCACACCATGCTGTAAATGATGTTTCAACGTCAAGACTTTTGGAGCTACTACATATGGACTTGATGGGGCCAGTCAATACCCCAAGTGTGGCAGGAAAGAAGTATATTTTCGTCTGTGTAGATGACTTCTCGAGGTATACGTGGGTATCATTTCTCAAAGAGAAGTCAGAGGCTACTGATATTTTCAAGAACTTGGCACACAAGCTACATGTAGAAAAAGGAACCACTCAGGTAAGAATTGCACGTATCAGGAGTGACCATGGAAAAGAATTTGAAAATTCTAAGTTTCATGACATCTGCGAGACACTTAGTATACACCACGAGTTCTCTGCCCCCATAACTCCTCAACAAAATGGTATAGTAGAAAGAAAGAATCGAACACTACAGGAAATGGCACGAGCAATGTTAGCCGAGAAGAAAATTAATGCTAGATACTGGGCTGAGGCTGTACACACTGCATGCTACACCATCAACAGAGTATATCTGCGTCCGTTTACTGAGAAGACACCATATGAGATCTGGAAAGGGAAGAAACCAGATGTGTCGTATTTTCATGTCTTTGGGAGTAAGTGCTATATTCTGAAAGACCGAGAGCCTTTAGCTAAATTCGAATATAGAAGTGATATCGGTGTATTCTTGGGTTATTCTCCTACCAGTCGAGCTTACCGAGTGCTTAATCAACACTCTGGAACAGTCATAGAGTCTATTAATGTGGTTGTTGATGATTCAGAAGAAGACACTGTTGGTGAAAGTGATATCCTCGAACCAGTGAACTCTACTGGTGTTGAAACACCAGCATCGTCAACTGGTGTTGAAACTCCGAAAACTGGAACAGGTGAATCTGAACAAAATCCAGCTAGACATATGCACTTAAGGGATCAACCACGGGTGAATTACAGAGAATTGGCAGGACTATCATGTTTCATCTCTCTTACTGAGCCAAAAAATTACAAAGAAGCTCTGCTCGATGAGTATTGGATTTCAGCAATGCAAGAAGAATTGCAGCAATTCGAGAGAAACAATGTTTGGTATCTTACCCCACGGCCTGCTAATGTGAATGTGATTGGAACCAAGTGGATTTTTAAGAACAAATCTGATGCGGATGGTAATATCACAAGAAATAAAGCGCGACTAGTTGCTCAAGGGTACACTCAAGTAGAAGGGGTTGATTTTGATGAAACTTTTGCACCTGTAGCCAGATTGGAGTCGATCAGACTGATGTTGGCAGTGTCCTGCATTCTGGACTTTACTCTTTATCAGATGGATGTCAAGAGTGCATTCCTGAATGGCCTAGTAAAGGAGGAAGTTTACGTGGAGCAACCTCAGGGGTTTGAAGACCCACATTTTCCTAATCATGTCTACCGGTTGAATAAAGCATTGTATGGACTCAAGCAGGCACCTCGTGCATGGTATGAGCAACTGACAACCTTTCTGATTCAAAAGGGATATCGTCGAGGGGGAGTGGACCGTACACTGTTCGTGCTGCATAAGGGGACAAACATTCTGATCGCACAGATTTATGTGGATGATATTGTTTTTGGATCTACCTCTTCAGTATTGGTAAAGGAGTTTGTTGACTTAATGACCAAGGAGTTCGAAATGAGTATGGTAGGCAAATTGTCATATTTTCTGGGATTACAGGTTACTCAGGAGAAGAATGGTCTTTTCATCAACCAACAGAAATATGCTGAAAACTTGATCAAAAGATTCGGACTTACAAGTGCAAAGACAGTACGCACTCCAATGGCTACCACCGACAAGCTTACAAAAGATGAACTGGGTCAGAGTGTTGACCAAAAATTGTACAGGAGTATGATTGGCAGCCTGTTGTATTTAACTGCAAGTAGGCCAGACATCTGTTTGAGTGTTGGTATCTGTGCCCGCTACCAAGCTAATCCAAAGGAATCACATATGTCAGCTGTGAAAAGGATTATTCGGTATATAAGTGGAACGGTGGAGTATGGAGTATGGAGTATGGTTTTCTCGGAACAAGGATTCGCAGTTGGTAGGGTTCAGTGACTCTGATTGGGCCGGGAATGCTGATGATCGTAAGAGTACCACTGGTGGGTGCTTCTTTGCTGGATCAAATCTGGTTAGCTGGTACAGTAAAAAACAGAATTCTATATCATTGTCTACGGCTGAAGCAGAATACTTAGCTGCTGGGAGTTGTTGTGCACAACTATTATGGATGAAGCAGATGATGCGAGACTATGGATTCAATGATGTGAGTTTGACAGTCCTATGCGATAATAAAAGTGCCATTGATATTTCCAGGAATCCTGTGCAACACTCTAGGATAAAGCACATCGATATCCGACACCATTTTATTAGGGACTTAGTTGAAAAAGGAGAAGTCACAGTCCAGTATGTACCGACATCAGAACAACTGGCTGATATCTTTACAAAGCCTCTGGATGGCGAGACGTTTGAAGGCCTCAGACAGCACTTGGGCGTGTGTCGAATGTAAGGTACCCAGATCTGTCCATTATGTTGTATTATTTACTGTTCCGTTTTGTTTTTCTTCTAAATATAGTTGAAAAGGAAAAAAATTTAGAAAAATCAAAAATCTCAAAAATATGAGAAGCCGTGTTTAAACACCGAGGGCTGGTGGTATTGAAAAATTTCCTGATTGAGAAGTAGATCAGACGGGCTAACCTTGTGCCAGTAAGTTATGATGATGGGCTTAAGTGTTCGCATGATGGTATACTGAAAGAAGATAAAGTAGAGTGGCTTTTTGGTTTACGAAAAAGGAAAGTGAAAGTGACAAGTGGTTGATTCCCACACAAATTCAAGTTCTTCAACTGTTCATCTTCCTAAACAAAGCTCCCGCACTTGTCTTCCTAGCAAACCTGAAATTTTCAAAAACCCAGAAACCGCACATCCCACACAAAACCCCGTCGAAAATGGTGAACTTTACCTTCAAGAAATGGTGTGGGGGTTTCTCGAGTGTGCGAGTTCCAGAGAATCCGCATTTTGAAGAGCTTGAACCCGATGTAGATGTGGGAGAATGCCCTGGAGGTCGAGAACAGAGGGTAACTAAGTGGAATGGAGTAAATCGCCGACGCCCTAAGGCCAGGTTTGACCATTCTTTTGTCCATGACGGGATTTACTTTTACTCTGTTCTGGAATTTATTACGTGGATGGTTCAGAATAGAGATTATGTTGATCTTCGGAAATTCAAGAGTTTGCATGGAAAGATAAATGGATTCGATTTGAAAGAACTGTTAACTGGTGGCATTGGAGAAATCTGTGAAATTAGTGAATTTTATGCCACATTAGTTGGAGTAGATTTTGGTGAACAGTACAAAGTAGGGGAGGAAATAGATCAGTTTTTTACAATCTATATGAGAATAGGTTCACTGCACAGGCCTGTTATTAGAAGCCTAGGGGATGATGTGGTTGTGCAACCCTGGGTTAAAGTGGTTAAATCCACTGATTTTTCTGGAGCAAGTGGCAAAGAAATAGAGTGCTTTAATGGGTCTATGTTCCTGCTTCAAGAATTGTTGAGACGATTGCCCATCCCAGTGGTGGAGATCAGTGATAGTGAAGAGGAGGCAGGGTGTGCAGGGGGAGCTGATAAAGCTGAGACATTTTCGATGATGAATGAACCAGAGAATGCTTCTGTGCTGAGTGAAGCTCTTTCAGAGTGTTTGAAGTCCGATTCAGAGAAGGAAAATGATGAAAGTATTGCTGTGGAGAGTGTAGATGGTGCTGATATGCCTGGTACTGGTACTCAAAAACCAGTTGTGAACCTGTCTGAGAGGGGGAAAACTCCTGATGGCTCTGATGTTGGTGTTGAAACACCATCAGAGACAAGACAGACACGTGGACTTAAGAGGAAGAGTAAGGAAGTGGGTGTTGAAACACCAACAGAATCTGGGGAAATGCATGTCACTCAGATGTCAAAGAAGGCTAGGGATAGTGTGGCCTCTGCTTCCAAGGGTGCTCGAAGGTCGAAGAGGTGCAGAGATAAGAGTATGGCCACAAGTGAGGACAGTGATGAGCTGATTGGGCTGAAACTGAAGAAGTTATGTGCAGACCGGCAGCAGAGATCAGTTGAGCCTCAGGCACTACCTGCACCTGAGGTTTGTAATGCTATTAGCACTGAATTTTATGACGAAGCAAGCCAAGAAAAATGGGAATTTATTTGTGGAAGGAAGATACTGGCGGAAAGGCCAGCTGATTCTGAGAAATACCGAGACTGTGGGTTCACAGATTATTTACACTATCTAAAGGTGTTTAGGGCTGCTACATGCTTTGGTGAGTATAACAAGCAGATAGTGTTGGAATTTTATTCCAACCTGAAGGAGGAATGTGAAGATGAGGAATCTCCTTGGTTCCATAGGGTGTATGTGCGAGGGGAAGTTTTTGAGTTCTCCCCAGAGGCAGTGAATCAATGTCTGCAGCGTGGAAATTCCAGGAATGACAAATCGGTGTTCAAACACCAGTTGCCAGAAAATTTTGATGAAGTGGCAGTGGAGCTTACCGGGGGCGTGGAGAGTACATGGCCAGTGACTGGTAGACAGCAGATACCTGCATCCAACCTTACCTCCAGGTATTACTGCCTGTATATGGTGGCAGTACACAATTGGATTCCTTCGGTCAATAATACAAGTGTCACCAAAGAAATGGCTACACTCCTATATAGTCTAGGAGCACGGTATAAGGTAAATATGGGAAGAATGGTGTTTAATGATATCATGGATTGTGCTCGCAAGACTAGGAAGAAAGCATTGGTACATCCGTGCGTCATCACTTTAGTGTTACAAAAAGGTGGAGCAGTAACAAGGGATTCTGATGAATTGATTTCTACCCAAGCTTTAAGGCCGACCCTAAGAAAATTAAGTGGCAGAATTGTAAAGGATTTACCCTGGACACCTCCAGAAACAGCGTGCTCAAATGCTGGTGCGGCTCGGTTGAGAGCTATTGAGGCAAGAGCAGCAGTGTGTCAGGAATTGCTTGAACGCCATCAGGCTGCTGTAGTGAAGATTCAGGAGGAGTTGGCTGCATTGGAGGCTGAAAGAGAAGGTTTGTTGGCGGCAGCGACTCAGGATGCTGTTGGTTCAGAGGATGATTCGAATGGGTATGATGTATAAATCATGTCTTGACATATTCATGAATTCAGGGGGAGAAATTTGGAGATTTTGAGTAGATGATTTTGAGTAGATGTTGACTGCTTTAACTTGGACGGATTATGATGATTGATTTTGTCTTCGATTTGGATGTTCTGAATATTCGTTGTTGTTTATTGAATTCACTAATATGCCAAGGGGGAGATTGTAAAGTCCTCTGGAGTTGGACTTAGTTGTGGCATATTGTGCGAACTTATGTTGTGGTGTTTTAACACCACTGCTATCTAGTTTTACCTGACAGCAGCTTTCTAGCCACGATTTATGGAGCAAATTATGGAAGATAATCATGTGATCAGAACAGAATATTGTGAAGATTAATATGTGGCAATCTATTTCTGGTAACCGAATATTCATGTAATATTAAGTAGTTTATTTATGGTACAACTCCTATTGATAAAGGATTGTCCATTTAAATATCAGATTAGAATTAGATCTTTCCTTAGTCTAGAAGTCTATTCTTGGTAGAGTTCGACAAGGAAAGAGTTGTATACAAGGCAGGATTGCGAAGATGATAAAAGGAAGAAGATACAACGCAATCAGTAAGCGACCAAGAATTCATCTCTACGTAAGAAGTGTTGGAGCGATCTGCCTGTGGTGTTTGGAGGAGTGTTGATTCATCCGACCGAGTTCGTAAAGATCAGAAACAAGGAAGCCTTAATTCCTCGGGAGGAGGAGATCCAGGGAGACATGTTGTTCGTGGGGGTTCAACGACGTAGGATCGGCAGTGAGGGGATCTCACGACATTCACTCATAGGTTAGCAATGGATTAGTATTCAAGTTAAGCTTCTTGAACTAAAGACTGCTTTCTAGTGGATGGTTTCTGATCTGGGCAAGGCCCCGCAGACGTAGGTGTAATTGCACCGAACTGCGTAACCAAGTTGTGTGTGCACTGCTCATTTTATTTCGTGTTTTAACACCAAACGTTAAACAACTTGGCATAAAAGTATAGACTATAGGTGAAACAGAATTTCACTCTAAATTCTTGGTACTTTGATGATGCATTTTCAGTAAAGTGAGTCTCTTGATAGGCGATTTGTCCATAAGCTTATGGACAGTCAACGTATTGTTTTACCTTATACACTGCATTTGTAAAATTAAATACCAAATTTAAAATTTTAATAATATTTTTTTATATTATATATTTTTATATTTTCACATTCAAATGCATATTATTATTTATTTTAACTTTTAAAATATAATATTTTAATTTTATAAAAAAATTATAATATTTAAAGTAAAAAATATACTGAACTGTGTATAAATTTATAGATAGACCGTCTTTTCTGAGCGTGAGTTTTTTCCTAGGTGGTCTATTTTTATTATTAAATCATGAAAGTCGTGTTAAAAGTTTTGGCTAGACTTGATCAAATTAGAATATGCATCACTATAGCGAAAATTTCATTATTCGCGACGGTGTCATAAGAATATGCGTCACTATATGTTCACACTTTCTTTTTTGGTTTCATCTTTTGAATCACCAGATAGATCTTGGATAATAGTCAAGTACGCTACTTCTATATATCTTGACTACTTCTATCCAAATATGCCAGAAGTAGTCCATTAACTAGTGGAGGCTGTCTCATTAAAGACAACAATAAAAGGCGTCCTTCTAAAAGAGCTTTCGAGCTCGGAACCACTGTGAATCAGACTGGCTATCTTATTAAAGGCGGTAATTGCATTTTTAAAGGTATTTTTATATAACCGCATTTGATTGTAGGTGATGGAAGATGGTTTTGGAGAAGTGACTTTGACCGTGACTAGTTCCGAGTTCGGAACAACGATCCGAGTGTAGTTCCGGATCTGAAATTGATCGCTCTGCGTCAAAATTAAAGGTACGATTTTAGTTCCAAATTCGTAAGATCTGTCAGATTTATGTTACGTATTTGGAACACAATCTGACTACCTTTGACATGATTTTATGTAGGTCAGATGGTAGTTACGATTAAAGTTCCAAAATTGGAACTTCTTAAAACTAGCAATAAATGCACTTAGCCAATCCCATTTTTAAATGGAGAAATTGTTGAAAATTTAGGGCACTCTTTGGACGGAAAATGTAAAGGTAATTCTACATATACAAATATTGTTACATATTTGGACTAATGATTTTATTACTGTGTTAAGTGTTGTATTGTTTTGAATTAGGGTTTTGATTTGAATTCTCATTTATAGGAATTGTGTTGCATATATGATTGAATGTTTGTCGATGTAATTTTCATGTAGTTAATGGATATAATTGGACTCATCGAGAGCGATCTTAGGACATTCGTTTACTGGATTCTTTTATTGTGGTGGCTTTTCAACGTGCCGCCAAAAATTGGGTCGTGCGTGCACGGTGCCGTGCAAGGATTGCAAGAACAATGCTTATTTAGGGAGGAAGAAGTTGCGTGAACATCTCATAATTCGAGGTTTCCAAAGAAGTTACACATGTTGGATATGGCACGGAGAGGTACCGGCGATTATAGGTGGAGATATTGTTGGAATCAAGGAATGGGTTGAATTAGATTGTGACGATCAACTTGATGAGATGGTGGAGGATGTTGCTAGAGAATTTCTGAGACTTTCCCTTTTCAAAATATCAACTTTTCACAAGTTTTAATTATCCTTAGTGAAAGGTATGAAGGATGAAACATTTTTTAAGTTAACTGTCAAAAGTCAAAGTGTGCAGATTGAAATGGGACATGGGGAGTAGTAAATCCTACTGGCACCCCTAGCGGAGAGGCAGCTGCCATTGTGGGTTGAAGTTAGCTGGCATCGTCTCTCTCATCAGAATATGTGTTTAGAGTGTATTAAAGTAAACAACGGTTGAACTGCCGTCTAAGGAGCCATACAAAAAATATTTACGATAAACTTCTAATTTAAGGCAGTTCCGAAAGAGGCATGTGTCTGAAGAACACTTTTGTTGGCACTTTCGACGTTGGAATATGTGTTTGGAGTGCACTAATGTAGACAACGGTGGTTGAACCGCCCATCGACGGAGGAACGAATTTTGAAGTTTATTTATGAAAGAGGAATTGGCATTTGGAGTGCGCTAATTGTAAAATATTTTCACCTTTATTATGCCCTTCATTCTCACCAGCAATCGCTTTTCTTTTCCTTCATTTTTTTCCCGCTCTTTCTTTTATTTCTTCCTTCCTTCTTCTTCCCCTTTTACTCCAAATTTAACACTTCCCTCATTTCCTCTTAAATTTGACTCGGGGGGGGGGGGGGGGGGGGGATGATTTCAAATTTGAAGAATGCGCGATGATAAACTTCATATTATCATAATTTAAATTTTTTTCTCCATTATGAATTTACTTTTCGTATTTACACCTACACATTTTGATGCATGTTATTATTTAGACTGGTTTGACTTTTATAAGTTTACTGGAAAATACATCACTTTTTTCCGGCTAATTTATACGCGCACCAGCGTCCAAGGATCAGGTCATGGCCAAAATGAACTTGACTTCGCAGATTAATTAGGTCAACGTCTTCAACGTTTACTTCGTCAAATTTTCCGAATTTATAGGTCATTTGATTGGAACCTAATAAGTCGCTTGAATTACAAAATTGGGTTTGATTAGTTTCAATATTTCCTTCATTTTCTAATTTCTTATGATTATAAATGCCACGATGAGGCTTAATTTGACCTTCATTAAAGTCTTTATACACTTTCTTTTGGTAGCAGAGTGGATCTCCTGACATGCATGTCCATAATCTTATGAGAATGCCATTTGTTTTTTTACCTTATAAACTTCATTTGTTAAATTACATAGTACAAAATTTAGAAATTTTTAAAATATTTTTTTATATTATATATTTTTATATTTTCACCTTCAAATTCATATTATTAATTATTTTAACTTATAAAATACAATATATATATTTTATATAAAATTACAACGCTGAAGGTAAAAGCTATGGACAGTCTATAAATTCATGGAAATACCGCCTGATACTTTCTTTTGGTAATATATCAATTCATTATTCTCCTTGGCTGTCATCAGGGTATTCAGGCAAATCTACCCTGCGGGAAAATAAAACAGAAAATACATAATAATCCAGAGAAAACTTTAAATTCTTTTAATGGGTTCTATATTTCTCAATTAATTATCCAGATAGATTTTTTTACGTAATTCCTCGCTTCAATTTTTTTTAAATATTAATTAACAAAACATGCATGCTATAACCCTGAAACAGTCTGTAAAGTGGAAAGTTCATATTAACTCATGTATACAAAATTTTAATCAATTCGCATTCTAATAATTTAAATAGCACTTATATTTCCTCATCGTGTGAACGAAAAATGTGGCCTACTGGTTACCTCTGACACTGCAATAAAACATCTTATGTTCTAAGGATGGGGGTTCGCGGGTGGCTGTCCTCCGGGGATGTACCCCCAGATACCCTGAGAAATTTTATACAATAAGAAGAATAAAGTACATATAGTAGTTCATATATAAAAATCTCACTACAAAAAAATACTTCCAGTTGTAGTTGGCTAAGCTTGCATGTTCAATTTACTGTTTTTAGTAAATTCTATTTTCAGCAAATAAGGTAGTCCAAGACCTAGTCTTGAGGAGTTAGAACGTTGCACGTTTTCCCTATTCTTAGTCTTTTCTGTATGCTTTAGCATTATTAATAACAAGCAAGGCCAAGAGAAAATGCAGTACCTTTTACTGCACAAAATCTTCAGTTTCCTTTTGTTCTTCTTGTCTGCGAAGTCTTTTTGTACCTGCTGCAACAACAAGTGGTATCAGAGTGTGTGGTCTTCGATCCAACCTCTGAAGTCGTTCGGTGTTTGATCCGCTTCGACACAATGGCAGGACGAGGAGCAGGAGCGACTGGGGACAAGAACAAAGGAGGAGCTGCCTCAACTCCGCCAGTTTCTGAATGGCCTAAACTAGGTGGTGGCAATGAGCTGGGCGGAAGCAGCAACGATACTCATGAAACTCGCGTCGTGGAGAGAGTCATCCGGGAAAGCGACGGTGCAGTAAGCTTCCCAACCCTCACGCGAACAAACTACGTGGACTGGGTCATCCTAATGAAGGTGCAACTTCAGGCGCAAGGCTTGTGGGACGTCGTTGCGGACGGACCAGGAACATGAGACCAACGTGAGGATCGAAGGGCCATGTCGGTGCTGCTTCGTGCGGTTCCACCAGAATTGGTCAGCACTCTTGGTGTAAAGTCAACGGCGAAGGAAGCCTGGGACACGCTCAAGACGATACGAGTTGGCGTGGAGCGTGTCAGGGAAACTAAGGCTCAAACTCGGTGGTCGGATTTCGAAAACCTTGCGTTCAAAGATGGCGAAGGTGTAGAATCATTTGGCATACGGCTCACTGCCATTGTCAATGATCTGGAGGTCTTGGGTGATCCGGTGACGGAGCACAAGGCCGTGCTCAAGTTCCCGCGGTGTGTACCGAGGAAATACAAGCAGATGGCTATGGCCATTGAATCGCTTGTGGACTTGAAGACGCTGTCTATTGAGGAGCTCATTGGAAGGTTGTTGGTCGTTGAGGAGCGAGGAGAACTCGACGAGATGGCACCTGGCGGAAGTCGTTTATTGCTCACCCAAGAAGAATGGCAAACAAGGCAGCGCAACCAAGGATCTGCCGACGGTGATAAAAAGGACAAAACTTTGGCAAAAACAAAGCCCCAAGCTTTTGTCAAAGGGAAGAAAGGTGAACGCAAGAAGGGTAATTGCAACTACTGTGGCATAGTTGGACATTGGGCAAAAGAATGTCGTAAAGCGAAGCGTGATCGAGAACCACAAGGTCAGGCAAATCTTGTGCGCACGGAGGCTGAAGGCGACGAGGAACCGGCACTACTTATGATCCTAGGAGGAGAGGATGGAGCCGAGACCCAATTCACTTCTGAAGAAGTGTTCTTGAATGAAGAAAGGGTGTTGCCTATGGTTGCCAAAAAGGGACTTTGGTACCTTGATACCGGAGCTAGCAGTCATATGACCGGTGATAAAGCAGCGTTCAGGACACTTGACGAGAAGGTGCAAGGAAAAGTGCGGTTCGGAGATGGTTCAGTGGTGAATATTCGAAGGCGAGGCACTATCATGTTTCAATGTCGCACAGGTGATCACCGTATACTCACTAATGTATATTTCATTCCAAGTTTACGGAGCAATATCATTTCGCTTGGACAACTTGATGAAAAAGGGTGTAAGGTTGTGATCGAGGATGGGGTGCTTTGTATTTTTGACCAAGCACGCAAGGTGTTAGCTCGGGTCATGCGTTCTCGAAACAGGTTGTACACATTGAGCCTGAATCTTACGGCCCCAGTGAGTTACTTGATGCAAAAAGATGATGATTTATGGCTTTGGCATGCACGGTTCGGTCATCTTCACTTCAGGGCATTGCATAACTTGTCAAGAAAGGAAATGGTCTGAGGAATGCCTCACATTCAGCATGTAGAGGAGCTGTGTGATGGTTGTGTGATCGAAAAGCAACACCGAAAGCCTTTTCCACAAGCAACGGCGTTTCGAGCCAAACGTCATTTGGAGTTAGTCCACACTGACCTTTGCGGTCCGATAGCGCCTGCAACGGCTGGAAGGAGAAGGTATTTTCTACTTGTCATTGATGATTATAGTAGATATATGTGGGTTGAACTGCTCAGGACAAAGGATGAGGCGCTGAAAGTTTTCAAGAAAATAAAGGCAGCAGCAGAGACAATGAAGGAATGCAAGTTGACTGCGTTTCGCTCAGATTGCGATGAATTCAACTCTGATGAATTCAAGGAGTTCTGTGAAGCAAATGGGATTAAGCACAACACCAGTGCTCCATATTCGCCTCAACAAAACGGTGTAGTTGAGAGGCGAAACCAAACGGTGGTAGAGATGGCTCGATGCCTTATGAAGTTTATGGCTGTGCCCAACTCGTTCTGGGGAGAGGCTGTAAAAACCGTCATGTATCTGCTCAACCGCGCACCAACACGGAGCTTAGAAGGCATGACGCCTTATGAGGCATGGCACGGAAAGAAGCCTAGCATACACCACCTGAGAACATTTGGGTGTGTTGCACATGTGAAGAGGCTTGGTCCGGGATTGAATAAGCTAGCTGATAGGTCTGTTCTTGGAGTTCTCTCTGGCTATGAGGAAGGAGCAAAGGCATATCGAGTCTTTGATCCAGTTGGACAACGCATGTATGTGACAAGGGATGTTGTGTTCGAAGAACGACGGGCATGGAATTGGAAAGACTCGGGTGACATGAGTTCAGCAGACAACTCATTCACTGTGGTTTATTCTACAAGGGAGTGCACAGTTCCTGCACCCAAGTTTGTAGAGCCAGAAGCTGAACCGCAGACGCCAGAGCCTGTCCGAAGAGAGACGCAGTGGGAAACACCTCCAACGCATGATGACAATCTGGATACCTCAGGCCCAGGACGCTACAGGTTGATCACAGACTTGTACAATGATTCCGATGAGGTCGAAAAGGTCGAAGAAAGTGGTGGTTGTCTTCTAGCCGCGGAGGAACCAACCAACGTTGAAGAAGCCTTGGCAGATGTAGCTTGGAGAAACGCAATGAATGAGGAGATGAAATCAATTCTTGACAACAAAACTTGGGAGTTTGTATCACTTCCAGCGAATCACCGCGCCATCGGACTGAAATGGGTTTTCAAAGTCAAGAAAGACTCGGCTGGAACCATCATTAAGCACAAGGCAAGACTCGTTGCAAAGGGTTATGCTCAACGACAGGGGGTGGACTACGACGAAGTGTTCACTCCGGTGGCAAGAATGGAGACAATTAGGTTGCTGCTTGCACTCGCTGCTCATGAGAAGTGGGAGGTGCATCACATGGATGTCAAGTCGGCGTTTCTGAATGGCGACCTTGCTGAGGATGTTTATGTGCAGCAACCACCGGGTTTCATTGATGGTGAAAACGATGGGAAAGTGCTCAAGCTCAAAAAAGCACTGTACGGTCTCCGACAAGCTCCACGAGCTTGGAACTCCAAACTGGATGCATCTCTTGTCTCTCTCAGTTTCACAAGGAGTCAGCTCGAACATGCGGTGTATCGGAGAGGTAACACTAGTTCTTTTCTGCTTGTTGGCATCTATGTGGATGACTTAATTATTACGGGAACGAAAGTTCAAGATATTGTTGAGTTCAAGGCACAAATGCAGAAAGTTTTCAAAATGAGTGACTTAGGTCTTCTAAGCTACTATCTTGGGATTGAGGTGCGTCAAGGCAATGGTGAAATTACCATGTGCCAAAAGGCATACGCTGAGAAAATCTTGGAGCTCGCTGGAATGAACGGGTGTAACCCGTGCCACACGCCGATGGAGAACCGGCTCCGATTGAGCAAACAAGATGGGAATGCAGCAGTGGATGCCACCAAGTACAGGAGTGTTATTAGTAGCCTTCGCTAACTTGTGAACACACGGCCAGATATTGGTTATGTGGTCGGAATCGCAAGCCGTTTTATGGAGGCGCTAAGTACTCAACATTGGGTTGTAATTAAGCAGATACTTAGGTATCTTCAGGGTACTCTAAGCTATGGTTGCTGCTACAAGTCAGGGGGCAGCAAAGTTGAGCTGATCAGCTATAGCGACAGTGACTTTGCCGGAGATGTTGATGACCGGAAAAGCACCGCTGGGATAGTGTTTTTGATTGGGAAGAGCATCACTACTTGGACTTCACAGAAGCAGAAGGTCGTTGCTCTGTCATCTTGTGAATCAGAGTACATTGCGGCGGCGATTGCAACTTGTCAAGGGGTTTGGCTCAGTCGGCTCATTGGCGAACTGGTTGGACGCGAAGAACTTGGTTTTAAGCTTCTCGTTGACAACAAATCTGCCATAGAGCTTACCAAGAATCCAGTGCATCATGGTAGGAGCAAGCACATTGACACTAAGTTTCACTACATTCGGGAGTGTATTGAAACCGGGAGGATGGAAGTCGAGCACGTCGGCACGGATGGGCAGCTTGCTGATGTTTTAACTAAGGCATTGGCAAGGACGAAGTTCATTGAAATGAGACAGAAACTTGGCATCGTTCGGGTCGAGCAGTAGAGCAAGCTTAAGGGGGTGATTTGTTGGCTAAGCTTGCATGTTCAATTTACTGTTTTTAGTAAATTCTATTTTCAGCAAATAAGGTAGTCCAAGACCTAGTCTTGAGGAGTTAGTTTGTTGGTGGTGGCCGTCCTTCGGGGATGTACCCCCAGATACCCTGAGAAATTTTATACAATAAGAAGAATAAAGTACATATAGTAGTTCATACATAAAAATCTCACTACAAAAAAATACTTCCAGTTGTGACACTTTTTTGGAGCATCTGTGACACTCCAAGGCGTCGCTAAAATTATTAGTGACGTCTTGTGAAGTGTCTCTATTCAACGTGTCGCTAAAATATTATGATGCATTGAAGTATTGTTATAGTTTTTGTGACACTTTAAGATGCAGTTTAATTTAGAAGTGTCACTAAAGTTTGTGACATGGATTAATGAAGTAATTAAGTGTAGTAACAAGTGCATATGTCACAAAATATTTAGTGTCACCGGAAGGTGAAAACTGGAGTACCATTTATAATTTTTCCTACAATGAAAAATTTTCTATTTCCTTAATGTCCTAATTAAGTTGAAAAGTATATATTCGTCCACAACTTATGAAAATGCCGCATCCTTATAAAAATGCCGCATCTCTCAAGGCCAAGCCGTTCAATATATATAGTGTCAAAATTAAAGCAAGACACAATTTAGGGACAAAAATGGGGAAAAACAAACTGGAAAAGTGAAATTGTTAGATTATGGTAATGAAAAAAGAAGATTGATATTAATCACTTACCCCCCGAGACTCCTGAAAACTAATTGCCGAGCATTCGACGACTGAAATAAATGAAATAGGATGATAATCCACATCGATAGCAGTGCCAAGGTTAACAATGACCTTGCCATTTTGATGCTTCTAAGTTCTCGGTGCCTTCTTTTATTGATTGCTAGGAATGAAAGCATTCTTATATAATATGGTTTCTATGTTTGGGTTAGATAACTTGCGACTAGGTGGCTTCATTGATCGGGTCAGACCAGAAATATCCACGTTCAAAGTCCAAGTCAATAAAACTTTAGACATGGCTTTCATGATTTCATCACGCTAATAGCATTGCCAAAGCAGAAGATGATACGGTTAAGATTCTTACATTAGTGATAGATAAAATTAACGGGTAATTTCATATAGTATCAATTGATTTTATCATAAATGTGTGACTCTAATATGGTATCAAATCTAAACATTAGTAAGATCGGTCAACACAATTGTAATCCCTTTTTATTCGCATACGCTTGTGCGATGAATAGTATTCTTGCACGGGAGTATGTGCAATAAGAATCTCACGTTGATAGTTTACAAAGCTAACGCACATAAAGAGATGTGCTAAGAGTTCACATTGATGATTGACTCATAATGACCTAGTCAATTTTTCAATCGTCAGTACATCTTTTTCTAAATTCTTGGTGCTTTGAGAATGCATTTTTAGTAAAGTGAGTCTCTTAATAGGCGGTTTGTTTATAAGCTTATGGACAGTCAACGTATTTTTTTTATCTTATTCATTACTCGCGACGGTGTCATAAGAATACGCGTCACTATATGTTCACACTTTCTTTTGTGGTTTCATCTTTTGAATCACCAGATAGGTCTTGGATAATAGTTAAGTACGCTACTTCTACGTATCTTGACTACTTCTATCCAAATATGCCAAAAGTAGTCCATTCACTAGTGGAGCCTGCCTCATTAAAGACATAAATAGAAGGTGGTTCCGTGAGAATTCTTTAGAACCGCCTTCTAGAAGAGTTTTCGAGCTCGGAATCTCTGTGAATTGGACCGACCATCTTATTAAAGACGGTTATTGCATATTCAAAGGTGGTTTTGTTATAATCGCATTTGATTGTAAGTGATGGAAGATGGTTCTGGAGAAGTGACTTTGAACGTGACTAGTTCCGAGTTCGGAACAACGATCCGAGTGCAGTTCC
This sequence comes from Rubia yunnanensis, assembly GCA_037428765.1. Taxonomy (NCBI): domain Eukaryota; kingdom Viridiplantae; phylum Streptophyta; class Magnoliopsida; order Gentianales; family Rubiaceae; genus Rubia; species Rubia yunnanensis. The sequence goes on along the minus strand of CM075071.1, from coordinate 68,992,324 downwards.
GGATCCGAAACTGGTCGCTATGCAACAAAATAGAAGGCACACTTTTACTTTCAGATTTGTAAGATCTGTCGAATTTATGTTACGTATCCGGAACACAATTTGACTACCTTTGACCTGATTTTATGTAGGTCCGATGGTAGGTACGATTAAAGTTCCAAAATCGGAACTTCTTAAAACTAGCAATAAATGCACTCAGGCAATCCCATTTTCAAATGGAGTGATTTTTTTAAAATTTTAGGGCACTCTTTGGATGGAAAATGTAAAGGTATTTCTACATATACAAATATACTTATGTATTTGGACTAGTGATTTTATTATTGTGTTAAGTGTTGTATTGTTTTTGAATTAGGGTTTTGATTTGAATTCTCATTTATAGGTATCGCTGCATATATGATTGCATGTGTGTTGATGTAATTTTCATGTAGTTAATGGATAGAATTGGACTCATTGAGAGCGACCTTAGGACATCACCCGATTACTTTTGTTTAGTGGATTCTTTTATTGTGGTGGCTTTTGAACATGCCGCCAAAAACAGGGTCATGCATGCAAGGTGCCCGTGCAAGGATTGCAATAACAATGCTTATTAGGGAAGAAGAAGTTGTGTGAACATCTCATAATTCGAGGTTTCCAAAGAAGTTACACATGTTGGATATGGCATGGAGAGGTACCGATGGTTAAAGGTGGAGATATTGTTGGAATCAAGGAAGGGGTTGAATTAGATTGTGATGATCGACTTGAGATGGTGAAGGATGTTGCCAGAGAATTCCATGGCAAACCCGAAGTCCTAGACTTGTTGCTTAATGACAGGAATTACCCATTGTACGTTGGGTCAAAACATTTTGTTTTGAGCGCAATGTTGAAAATCATGAATTTGAAGGCTAGATTCGGTTGGACTGAAAAAGGTATGACTGAAACTTTGGAATTGGTTTGGAAATTACTCCCCGAAGGAAATAAATTGCCTGAGAAATCTTATGTCGTGAAAAGAATATTGTCCTATGGGTCTAGAATTGGAAAAAAAATCCATGCATGTCTGAATGATTGCATGCTATTTAGGGAGGGAAGGTGAGAATCTTGAAACATGTAGAGTATGCGGTGAATCTCGGTACAAGTTAAAGCGTGGTAAAATTGGTGTGTGTGCGGAGGTGTGGATTGTTTCAAAGAAGAAGACTAAGGTTTTATGGTATCTTTCTATAATTCCAAGGTTGCAAAAATTGTTTGCTTCCAAAGAAGATGCAAAGTTATTGCGATGACATGACAAAAGAGATCATCTGGTGGATAATGTGATAAGGCATACGTCTTCCGGTAAGCAATGGAAAAAGCTTGATGGTATATACCCAGAGTTCGGATCAGATTCCTGATATTTGAGGTTAGGTTAGTCTACCGATGGAATGAATCCATTTGGAAACATGAGCAGTACATACAGTTCTTGGCGCGTGGTGTTGGTATTTTACAATCTACTTTCGTGGTTGATAATGAAAAGAAAATGCGTTCTATTGTCCATGATGATTTCAGGCCTCAAGCAACCTTGCAATGACATTGATGTATATCTTGTACCTCTGGTGGAAGATTTGTTTATGGTGTTCAAACATGGAGTCCATACCTACGATGCTGTTGTGGATGGCATTTTCACGATGAAGGCCCTTTTGTTTTTCACCATTAATGATTTTCCCGCTTATGGAAATTTGTCTGGATATTCAGTGAGAGGACAATATGCATGTCCAGTTTGTGAGAAAGAAACCTCATTTTTCCAACTTAAGCATGGTTCAAGAATTGTCTACCAGGGACATCGACGTTTTCTCCCCTAGGGTCATCCATGGTATTTTGCCAAGAAGTGGTTCAATGGCAACACAGAGTTGTGAGGTGCACCTTTACCGTTAACTGGTGCTGAGGTATTTGAAAAAGTTCAAGGGTTGCCAAACAATTTTGATAAGGGGAAGCGGAACTTGGAAGTTGAAGGTAATTGGAAGAAATGCTCAATCTTCTTTCAACTCCCGTACTGGAAGGATTTGGTCTTGACATAATGCACATAGAGAAAAATATATGCGACGCTTTGATTGGAACACTTTTTAATGCTCTAGGTAAAACAAAAGATGAATTGAAGTCTCGACTTGATTTGGTTGACATGGGTATTAGGGAAAAATATTGGTCCCGTTACCAATGGAGATGCTTGTTACCTCTCTCCCGCCTGTTATTCGATGTCTCAGATAGAGAAGAAATCATTCCATGAGATGCTAAGTGGTGTGAAAGTCCATGAAGTATATTCTTCCAATATTAGCGCTTGTGTTTCGCTGACAGACTTGAAGTTTGTTGGATTGTAATCACATGACTGCCACAACTTGATGCGGGAATTGAATACCATTGCGATTTGGTCGTTGCTGCCATCCCATGTATGATTGTGTATTACTAAGCTATGTTTGTTCTTCAAATCTATATGTTCAAAAACGATCAGTGTTGCAAAGCTTGATCGGTTGCAAGCTATGGTCGTAGAAGTATTCTGCCGAATAGAGATGTACTTCCCACCTTTATTTTTTGACATAATGGTCCATTTGATAACTCACTTGGTTCACGAGATTAAGTTATGTGGTCCTGTATTTTTAAGATGGATGTATCCCTTTGAGCGGTTCATGAAAATTTTCAAGCATTTTGTGAAGAATAGGTATAGGCCGGATGCAAGTATTGGGCAGCGATAATGTGCTAAGGAAGTAATTGAATTTTGTACCAATTATATTAATAAGATTGAATCCGTGGGGGTTCCCAGTTCAAGGTATGACAGGTGGTTAGATGGTGTAGGCGTTCGACATGGTAAGCTATTGAACCCCCTGCTAAGGATTTGTGCACTGCACATTTGTATGTTCCTCAGGAATAATGAGAATGTTGTTCCATACATTGAGATTCACATGGATGAAACCCGAGGGTTGAATCCCACTTTCAACAAAGGACGTGTTCTTCAACAACACACTCAAACTTTTGTTTCCTAGTTAAGATCTCACGTGGCATCTGGTTCGCATGGAGAAACAGTCAAATGGTTGTCCCAGAGACCGTTTGGTACAGTTCTATTATTTAGGGGGTTATAGTTTTACATTTTCTACAAAATCAATAATCATAGAGGAGTCTCTCATAATAGTTTCTCTCAAAATCAATGATGACCGTTGGGTACACGTGGCATCAATGGTTTTACATTTTCTACAAAATCAATGATAATAGAGGAGTCTCTAAGAATAGTGGAGTTTCACTCATTTCCGAAGCATTGCTTGTTTGTAGTTTGGCCGACAACAATCCAGTATACGTCATTATGTGCTACTTTGGCACCATTACTGAAATATGAGAGCTCGATTATGTTACAATACGAGTGCCGGTTTTAAAATATGAATGGATTGATTTTAACAATGGACAAAAAATGGAGGATTTGGGATTCACACTCGTGGACCGAAGTCGATTGGGTTGGAGAGAAGATCCATTTATATTATCCCATTAAGGTCATCAATTTTTCTACGTGAAAGATCCCATCGATCCCCCGGGGGAGATTGTGGTTGGGGGAAAAAGGGCCTTCGTGGAGGATTTGGAACAAGAGGATGTGATTGGTTTTGGGGCAAATAGTGTGCTTGGCTCAAATGAAGACGATTTTCTCCTCGAAGAGGATGATAATAGTTTTCATGAGTTTGTTGGTCGCACGGACCACAACGAAGTCATATGGGTCGACAAGCAGGGAAAGATGACTAAGTAGAGGAAGGCAACCAAATGCAAGATGACAAAAAAGAAGAAGTCTAAGATAAACCTTTAATCCTGTTTTTGAATTGAATCTGTACTTGACCATTGTCAAAGATAGGCTTCCGAGCTGGGAAGCTCGTCTGGAATTTTGGTCTTTCTATTTTTGGAAACATTTACCCGTCAAGTACAGGTTTTCCTACATTTCTTAAATGAATTATATCTCCCGGAATCACATGACATTAAAATGGCAAGCCGACTGAAAATACATAGAAATCCCAATATTATAATGTCAAAAAGATTAGGAATCAAAACATAGGAGCTTACATAAGTTCAAATTCTCAAATCATGGAACAAGAGTAGGATGAAATTTCATGTTACAACGAATGCATTCTCTTCAGGGGTGATTTCTTGGATTCTTTTAGAGCTCTCTCGTAATCTCTCTACTTTCGGTCCAGAGTCCAGATATGCTCTCTCAGTTGGCACACTTCATCGCAATCACATTTGTAGAAGTTCTTCATAGCGTTCAAGAATCCAGGGCCAAACTCATCTAAAAAAAGTAATTTGTTAGGAATACATAACAAATAAAGACATAGTAATTTATTTTAACAAACGTGTATTGGAATTATATTACCTTCCTCAACTCTATGCCTCTTGCTTGGTTCCGCCGCTGCCAGTGTCTTATGATGCCACTTGTTTTTTAGTAGTACCCACTTCTTCATGAAGTACTGTTTGTCGAAGTACTTGCACGGTTTCTCCTCCCCCACTTAATTCCAATCCCTCCACGGTCTTCAAAATTGATGTAATCAAGTTCCCATATGGGAGACTCTTGATTACCTTCTTTGACGTAGCAATCGACATCATGTGTTTCAAAATAGCTGACCCCAGACTAATTCTACGGCCCTCCATTATGTAGTAGAAGATCATAAGTGTAGCATAAGTAGGTTCAGTTAAATGGCCGGACTTGAGAATGATTGACCTAGCTATAAAGTCCTACACAATATGATCATCGAAAATGATTCAAGCCTACCAAGATCATGGGCATTTTGGTGAAAGTACCGCACACTACGATCCACAGGGTTTATTTTAGGATATTCATCGTCTAGAGGCCACTCTCTCCTATGGAAAACGTCATCTAATGGACCATTCTCTCTTTATTGATACACATCCTCGGGGCCCTTATAGGGACAATCAATGACTTTATTCAAAATTCATGGGCTAAGCTCTATGTTAAAATCATTCACCTATTTCCAAAATGCATCCTTCCCTCAATCTCATGAAAATTGCAATAAAATTGGTAACTTTTATCAAATTAAGAAGGCTTATTCATTGTCAGTACTTTCAGGACAAGTTGGCCTTCTAATTTTTTCAAAGGATCGGCTAGCCCTATGGTATGATGAAGATTCAAGTCTATGACATAACAATCCATCAACTTTCTACTACTTCTTAACGCACTGTACCCAGTTTCTGAATGAAGAGAAATGAACCTTCCCGTGTCATAGCCGGGGTTTGTACCACATTTGCCACGTCCTTCTCTAGTCAATTTTAACCTTCTTGCATGAACCAGTCCATCGGCATTTGATGTTGATATGGTTGCGATGACTATATTTTGAGAGGGGCTAGTTTTTTGGTTCCAAGAGAGACAATCCGTCTAGGGTTTCAATTTAGGAACTAATGAATTCCAAGTTGTACTTTTTTTTAAATACATGAGAATGTTCCAAGATTGGAACTAGTTCTGAGCTTTGCAATTTAAGTTGAATTGTTGGAAGCAAAAATGTAAAAGAATTCGGAACTCACCTTACGGGCTTGGAACCCTATTTGTGAATTAAAAAAATAAATTGAATGCAAAGAGTCATTAAGAAAGATCATGATCAGAAAAAAAACCAAAGAATCCGGAACTGAGGTTCTAATTCAAGAACCACTTCTGTGAATTAAAAAAATAAATTAATGACCAACAGTCAGTCATACAGATACGAATCAGATAAATCGAAAGACTTTGGAACTGAGGTTCCGATTCCGGAACCACTTTTGTGAATTAACAAAATAAATTGATGACCAACAGTCAATCATACAGATCTGAATCAGATAAAACAAAGAATCTAATGTTCCAGTTCCGAAACGGATTCTGTTACCTAAAAAAAAGGAAAATAAACCAATAAGCTAAGCATAACAGATTGGGATAAAAAATAGATAAGATATCAGAACGTGTCTTACGAGTGTGTAACTAAGACTTTCTGAAAGTATATCTGACTGAAAGACAATGTTCCGAATTCTGAACTGCGCCTGTCTAAAACATTTTCAAAAGGAAAGAGGTTGTTCCAGACTCGAAACAACTTTGGTAAAAATTTACTGATGCTCTTCTTTGTAATTGTGATCCACACATTCCCTGATAAAAATTACACAATTATAGATCCTCTAGGCCATGAAATAGTTTAGGATTACTGAGATTTTGCAATATATAGTCCAAACATGTACTAATCCAGACGAATATAACAATGAAAAATATTCCAAAACCAGAAAATGAGGTAATAATCCAAAAACTTAGAATTTAGTAAAAATCAAGTCTGATATCATCATATTCTTCATAGTCATTGTCGAAGTCCATCCCACCTAGCACCGAACCGAATTGCTCATCAACATCGCCACGATCCTCCTCTACCTCATCTTCCTCCTCGTCATCACTACCATCGCTAGAGTACTCAGGTTTGAAATTAGGCATGGAGTCATCGTTGCTCAGCTCAATTTGGAGGCTAGTGGATTCAAAAAACTTGGTATGATGTGCTTGTGCCACCTCATTGTTAGCCGAACTAACATCTTCCTTGATGCATGCCAAGTATTTTTTGAAAGTTTCCATCCAACTTCTTTTCTCACCTGCGATACAAACAAAAAGTATAAAAACTATATACTAGGGGTAATGTGTATGCCCAATTTATTTAAATATTTTATAATTAATGTACTTATGTGACTTTGATCCTTCTGCTTTATCCAATTAATCTTCCTTTGCTCGCTTGGCGGCTTTTACTTTTTTCCCTGGAATGTTCTTAACTTGCCATCTCTTGTCCTCAGATAGAACCAAACGTCTATGATCAAACCATGACTCATCATAGAAGGCCAAAAAAAGTGGCTTGTTGATGGAGATCACTTTCCATTTCTTAATCATGGCGGCTATCAAACCCCAATATGGGAGATCTTCATTTTTCCCCCGCAGCAGCCTTGAGCATGTACATAAAAATGGTGTACCTCGGAATTAGTTTCACCCCCCCTATGATGTAGTAGCCAGCTCACATGAATTTCCGCCTGAGGGAAGGATATTCTAATAGATCCACTCAAACACTATTCTATGCTAAACACTCAACACCCCCCATATCATACTCGTCCACTCGCCCTGGCACTGCCCCAATTCTTGCCCTACCTGACGGAAAGGATGGATTCATATTGTATACCAATGCTTCAGGAGATGGTATAGGATACTTATTGATGCAAAGGGGCCATGTGATTGCTTATGCATCTCGGATGTTGAAACTACCACACCCATGACCTAGAGCTAGCTGCAGTGGTGTTTACTTTAAAGAAATGGCAAAATTACTTATATGGAGTCATATTTGAAGTAATATAAGATTATAAGAACCTGAAATACCTATTTTCCCAAAAGGACCTGAATATGCGCCAACGTCGGTGAATGGAGTTTTTGGGAGATTATGACTGTATGATCAATTATCATCCTGGCAAGGCAAATGTGGTGGTAGATGCACTAAGCTGGAATGTGAATTTGACACATATCTAGATAAAGGAGATGGAGATGTTATCGCAGACAGAGAATTGGGAATGCAATGCTAAACCTGGCCAACTTGTATTCTTCAATCTAAGGGTACAAGCTATTTTACCCACATAGATTAAGAAGCCTCAAGTTTTAATTATCCTTAGTGAAAGGTATGAAGGATGAAACATTTTTTAAGTTAACTGTCAAAAGTCAAAGTGTGCAGGTTGAAATGGGATATGGGGAGTAGTAAATCCTACTGGCACCCCTAGCGGAGAGGCAGCTGCCATTGTGGGTTGAAGTTAGCTAGCATCGTCTCTCTCGTCATATAACTTTTCTTTCGTTCGACTGTCAGGTTGAAAGTTAGATGACTCTGAAAATTTGTTGAACATTGGTTGGCGAATAATTTTCGTTTAAAGTAGTATGTTCAAAAATGATTGGCTAGAACCACAACCGAAAGTGTTATACGAAAACTCCATTTTTTTTACTTTAGTGCACATTTGAGGGCAGTTTCAAAGTCAGAATATGTGTTTAGAGTGTATTAAAGTAAACAACAACGGTTGAACTGCCGTCTAAGGAGCCATACAAAAAATATTTACGATAAACTTCTAATTTAAGGCACTTCCGAAAGAGGCATGTGTCTGAAGTACACTTTTGTTGGCACTTTCGACGTTGGAATATGTGTTTGGAGTGCACTAATGTAGACAACGGCGGTTGAACCACCCATCGAAGGAGGAACGAATTTTGAAGTTTATTTATGAAAGAGGAATTGGCATTTGGAGTGCGCTAAAATAAGTAATTGTAAAATATTTTCACCTTTATTATGCCCTTCATTCTCACCAGCAATCGCTTTTCTTTTCCTTCATTTTTTTCCCGCTCTTTCTTTTATTTCTTTCTTCCTTCTTCTTCCCCTTTTACTCCAAATTTAACACTTCCCTCATTTCCTCTTAAATTTGACTCTGGAGGGATGATTTCAAATTTGAAGAATGCGCGATGATAAATTTCATATTATCATAATTTGAACAATTAAAACCTTGCAGAACATGCTCCGAAGCTGTGTTATGGATTTCAGGGGAAGTTGTGACGCTCACTTACCTTTTGTCGAATTTTCTTATAACAATAGTTACCAGTCATCCATTGGTGTGGCCCCATATGAAATACTCTATGGTAGAAAATGTCAGACACCCTTCTTTTGGAATGAAGTGGGAGAGAAAAAGATTTTCCCAGTTGCCAGTATACCTTGGATTGAGGAATCCATGGATAAGGTAAAGCTGATCAAGAAGCACTTACAGATGGCTCAAAGTCGACAGAAGAGTTACGTAGACCATTGAAGGAGGGATTAGAGTTTGGAGTGGGTGACCAGGTATTTTTGAAGGTAACCCCTCACAAAGGTCTTGTTCGGAATGTAAAGAAAGGATAGGTGAGTCCTAGGTACATTGGCTCTTTCGAGGTCGTACAACGAGTCAGGCCAGTTGCGTACCAACTTAACCTACCTAGCTAGTTGGGGAAATTACATAATGTTTTCCATGTGTCGCTTCTAAAGAAGTACTACCCTGACCCCGAACACATGTTAAACCATGAAGACTTAGCGGTGAATGAAAAGCTGATGTATGAGAATAATCACGTAAAGATATTGGATAAAAAAATCTTGACCTTGCAAAAGAGAGATTTCTATGGTTTTGGTGTTGTGGAGAAATCATAAGGTTAAGGAAGCAACTTAGGAGTTGGAAGTTGACATGAGGGATAATTACCCAGAGTTGTTCATGGGGAATGGGAATTTTGGGGAAAAAATTTATTAAGGGGGGAGATTGTGAAAACCCCGACTGTAATGAAGTTAGTGTGCATGTAATTGATAGATTTTAACCAAAAATTTCAATTTCTAATCTAATTCCTTTGACTATTTTTAGTTTATATATATATATACCGGAAAGTGAAATTCGGGCAAGTGGATATGAAAATTTATCCAAAGTGAACTTCGGACAAGTGGACATAAAAACTTATCCAAATGAGGGTTAAATGGATAATATTTTAGGTGTTAGGTGTTAGAACTCTACGTTATCATCTAGTATAAATAGCAATTACTGCCTTCCCAGACTTACGGCCTTAAGATATTTTCTTACCAAAATAAGAACACCGGTTGAGCAGTGGTAACGTAGAACCGGAGGTTGCCAAGCCAAGTCTAACTGAGGTGAGTATTGCATCGCCTTAGCACGAACTGAGTTAAACTGAGTATATGTTTACATATATGTATATATGATGCCACTAGAACCTGTATCTCGCGAACCCTCCACTGAAACCTTCACCTCCAATGAAACCTTCATCTCTCGAACCCTCAATTGAAACCTTTACCTCTCAAACTCACCTCTCGAACTAATACTACTGAAATTTTTACCTCTCGAACCATCCTCTCGAACTAGTACCTCTCAAAACTGTATCTCTCGAACACTTCTCTCGAACTTGTATCTCTCGAACCTGTATCTCTCGAACCTTCACTTAAACCTTCACCTCTCGAACCCTTCACTGAAACCTTCACCTCTCGAACCCTTCACTTAAACCTTCACCTCTCGAACTCTTCACTGAAACCTTCACCTCTTGAACCCTTCACTAAAACCTTCAATATACTTCTCAAACCCTTCACTGAAACTTTCACCTCTTGAACCTCCTCCCGAACTGTACCTCTCAAACTATACCTCCCGAACGTACCTCTCAAACCGTAACTCTTGAACCGTACCTCTCGAACCATACCTCTTGAGCCGTACCTCTCGAACCGTACCTCTCGAACCATACCTCTTGAACCTCCTATTTAACCTCACTAACTATACACCCTCGAACCTCCTCTTGAACTGTACCTCTCAAACCCTCCTCCCAAACTGTACCTCTCAAACTATACCTCTTGAACTATACCTCTCAAACCCTCCTCCTGAACTGTACCTCCCGATCTGTACCTCTTAAACTTTACCTCTCAAACCCTCCTCCCAAACTGTACCTCTCAAAATGTACCTCTCAAAATGTACCTCCCGAACCTCCTCCCGAGCTGTACCTCTCGAACCCGTACCTCTCAAACTAGTACCACTGGAACTATACCTCTCGAACCTGTACCTCTCAAACCAGTGAACACCTCTTGAACCGTCCTCTCAAACTATACCTCTTGAACTGAATTTACTAAACTGTATCTCTCGAACCGTACCTCTCGAACTATACCTCTCGAACTGTACCTCTTGAACCGTACCTCTCAAACTGTACCTCTCGAACCCTAGGTCTCTAACTAGTACTACTGAAACATTTATCTCTTGAGCCCACCTCTCAAACCTTACCTCTCAAACCTCTCTAACTGAACCTTATCTCTTGGACCTCACCAACTGAACCCGTACCTCTAAAATATCACCAACTGAACCAGTACCTCTCGAACCTTACCAGCTGAACCTTACAACTCGAACCTCACCACTCGCATCTCACCACTCAAACTAGTACCACTTACCACTTAAACCAGTACGAGTTGATACCCATACCACTTGAACCTTCTCCACTCGAATCCTTTACTTGAACCCTATGTACTCGAACCCAACTACTCAAACCCTGTACTCGAACCATATACTCAAACTCTGTACTCGAACCCAACTACTCAAACCCTGTACTCGAACCATATACTCAAACTCTGTACTCGAACCCAACTACTCAAACCCTGTACTCGAACCATATACTTAAACTTTGTACTCGAACCCATCCACTCGAAAACCCTATGCCGAACCTTATACTCAAACCTCTCTACCCTTTACTCGAACCGTGAGTACTCGAACATCATTAGCGAGGGATATGCATGTTAAACTTAAAATGATAGTATATACTGACTGTTAAATTTTGTGTGTATTTTATCATACCGTGATCAATTATCGTGAAACTGAGTTTATGAACTGCTCTGATATTTTCCTATGAATGACCGGCTTATACTTCAACTTGTCGTGTCAAACTTGAATCATATACTGCTATGATATTTTATGTGAATGACCGGCTTGTACTTTATCTTGCCATGTTAAACTTGAATTATCTACTACCTGATTACTTGTCTGTGATTTCGGGGTCCCCAACATGATTGTAGTTCGGTCAAAGTCGGCGGGAAATGGTATAGACCGGACCGTCTGATTAGATCGACTACACGTGGAGTTTCTGGTATGCTAGCATAACCCTCTAGATCTGATACGAGCTCGTAACTGAACATCTAATTTGGAGTGATTGGGAAGAATGAATTATGGACTGATAGCCTTCGAGCACTCCTGAGAAAGTTATGCCTTGTATGTTAGTCGGAGTTACCATATAGGCACTTGATAGCAACTTGGCATTAACTACCCCGTATCCTTTTACTGTGTGCTAGGACTTATGTGGCTATTCATTATTTGTTTTTCGGTGATCACTAAAAATCAACTAGGTAAATACTGGCGATGACATCTCACTAAGCAAGGAACTTACCCTAGTTAAACAACCCTTTTCGGGTGCAAATGAACTGTAAGAGAAAAGAGCACTAGTACCTTAACTTACTTTGAGAAAGGATGCTGGGTGGTCCAGTAGAATCTTTCGGATAGATTTTAAATTAGTTATGTTAATGTGAACTAATCCATACTAAATCCTTTCATACGGTGATATGTAACGGTTAGGTGAAACGTCTGTTTAACAATTGTCTGTTAGGTGAAACGTCTGTTCAACAATTGTACAAATCCTTTCACTGTAATAGTAAGTTAGGTTTTGAATTATCCAAATTTGTTTCCGCATAAACTTTATCTGCTCGTTACTGCTGGGATTCTCGATAGCACGCTTAGATTCGACCCGATACTTGTGTTGAGCAGGTAGGTCTTGGGTTTCGTGGTGTTACAGAGTATCTGACTATAGATGACTTAGAAGTTAGGATGTCCAAACGAGAAGTTTTCTTTCTTATTTGTTTACACCAAAAATTGATTTTTTTATTCGTTCTACAAATGCATTTTTGGGTCCAAGAATGTAGGATTGCATCCAAGCGGAATTGAATTTGGAGATCCGAGTGAAGTTTTTATTTTTTGCACTTAGGTCCCTCCAAGAATCTTGTAATTGTCCAAACACAAAATTGGTTATTCAATACTGCAATTGAGTATTGTATTATCATGACTATACGACTACGACTTGATTGGGTGAATGTAACATCCCCAAAACCGATCATAGACAACAAGTGATATAAAACTAAGTTTCACCTTGAGCATTGATTCGAAATACTTGATTCTTGTTTTTACCTCCTAAATATATGAAATTTAAATAATGGAATTTTTGAATGTATAAATTTCAAAGAAGTAGTACATGTCCTAGACTAAATTGTGCAAAAAGTCTAGGAAATATAAACGGAAAATCATATTTCTTTAATACCATACGATTAATGTAAAAGCATGATAATCCTTGAAGTAGTGGATAATGACAATATTTTTTTTGCAAAATAATATAGAATTGTTTCAAGCCGTAATCCAAAATAGAGTCACTGCGAAAATGATAGTATTATAATAAGAATGTATTGAAATACCTTTCCCATGTGATCCCACCAGGACCTTTGATATTGCGATTCTATTAGCAGACTTTAACGAATTTTGAATTTTATTTCCGAAGGAGGAATTGGCATTTGGAGTGCGCTAAAATAAGTAATTGTAAATATTTCCACCTTTTTCATGCACCTCCTTCTCACCAGCAATCGCTTTTCTTTTCCTTCCTTATTTCCCACTCTTTCTTTTCTTTCTTCCTTCCTTCCATCTTCTTCCCTTTTTACTCCAAATCTAACATTTCCCATATTTCCTTTTAAATTTGAATTTGTAAGGATGATTTCAAATTTGACTTTGTAAGGATGACTTTGTAGGTTTGACTTTTATAAGTTTACTGGAAAATACATCACTCTTTTCCGGCTAATTTATACGCGCACCAGCGTCAAATTATCGGGTCATGGCCAAAATGAACTTGACTTCGCAGATTAATTAGGTCAACGTCTTCAACGTTTACTTCGTCAAATTTTCCGAATTTATAGGTCATTTGATGGGAACCTAATAAGTCGCTTGAATTACAAAATTGGGTTTGATTAATTTCAATATTTCCTTCATTTTCTAATTTCTTATGAATATAAATGCCATGACGAAGCTTAATTCGACCTTCATTAAAGTCTTTATACACTTTCTTTTGGTAAAAGAATGAGTCTTCTGACAGGCGGTCTATCCATAAGTTTGTAGACATGCTACTTACCTTATACTCTGCATTCGTTAAATTACATAGTACAAAATTTAGAATTTTTAAAAATATTTTTTTATATTATATATTTTTATATTTTTACCTTCAAATACATATTCTTATTTTTTTAACTTATAAAATACAATATTTTAATTTTTTTTAAAAATACAACATTAAAGGTAAAAACCCCTGTGAACTATGAATAAGTTTATGAAAATATCGTCTATCCTGAAACTTTCTCTTGGTAATATATCAATTCATTATTCTCCTTGGCCGTCATCAGGGGATTCAGGCACATCTACCCTGTGGGAAAAAAATCCAGAGAAAACTTTAAATGCTTTTAATGGGTTCTATATTTCTCAATTAATTTACCCAGATAGATTTTTTTGATGAAATTCCTTGCTTCATAAATATTTTTTTATATTAATTAACTAAACCTGAATGCTATAACCCTGAAGCAATTTGTAAAGTGGAAAGTTCATATTAACTCATATATACAAAATTTTAATCAATTCATATTCTAATAATTTAAATAACACTTATATTTCCTCATCGTGTGAACAAGAAATGTTACCTCTGACACTGGAATAAAACATCCTATGTTCTAAGGATGGTGGTGGCCGTCCTCCGGGGATGTACCCCCAGATACCCTGAGAAAATTTATACAATAAGAAGAATAAAGTACATATAGTAGTTCATACATAAAAATCTCACTACAAAAAAATACTTCCAGTTGTGACACTTTTTTGGAGCATCTGTGACACTCCAAGGCGTCGCTAAAATTATTAGTGACGTCTTGTGAAGTGTCTCTATTCAACGTGTCGCTAAAATATTATGATGCATTGAAGTATTGTTATAGTTTTTGTGACACTTTAAGATGCAGTTTAATTTAGAAGTGTCACTAAAGTTTGTGACATGGATTAATGAAGTAATTAAGTGTAGTAACAAGTGCATATGTCACAAAATATTTAGTGTCACCGGAAGGTGAAAACTGGAGTACCATTTATAATTTTTCCTACAATGAAAAATTTTCTATTTCCTTAATGTCCTAATTAAGTTGAAAAGTATATATTCGTCCACAACTTATGAAAATGCCGCATCCTTATAAAAATGCCGCATCTCTCAAGGCCAAGCCGTTCAATATATATAGTGTCAAAATTAAAGCAAGACACAATTTAGGGACAAAAATGGGGAAAAACAAACTGGAAAAGTGAAATTGTTAGATTATGGTAATGAAAAAAGAAGATTGATATTAATCACTTACCCCCCGAGACTCCTGAAAACTAATTGCCGAGCATTCGACGGCTGAAATAAATGAAATAGGATGATAATCCACATCGATAGCATTGCCAAGGTTAACAATGACCTTGCCATTTTGATGCTTCTAAGTTCTCGGTGCCTTCTTTTATTGATTGCTAGGAATGAAAGCATTCTTATATAATATGGTTTCTATGTTTGGGTTAGATAACTTGCGACTAGGTGGCTTCATTGATCGGGTCAGACCAGAAATATCCACGTTCAAAGTCCAAGTCAATAAAACTTTAGACATGGCTTTCATGATTTCATCACGCTAATAGCATTGCCAAAGCAGAAGATGATACGGTTAAGATTCTTACATTAGTGATAGATAAAATTAACGGGTAATTTCATATAGTATCAATTGATTTTATCATAAATGTGTGACTCTAATATGATATCAAATCTAAACATTAGTAAGATCGGTCAACGCTTGTGCGATGAATAGTACTCTTGCACGAGAGAGTATGTGCAATAAGAATCTATAGTTTACAAAGCTAATGCACATTAAGAGATGTGCTGAGAGTTCAATTTGATGATTGACTCATAATGACCTAGTCAATTTTTCATTCGTCAGTACATCTTTTTCTAAATTCTTGGTACCTTGAGAATGCATTCCAAGTAAAGTGAGTCTTGATACGCAGTCTGTCCATAAGCTTATGGACAGTCAACGTATTTTTTTATCTTATTCACTTCATTTGTAAAATTAAATATTAAATTTAGAAACTTAATAATACTTTTTTACATTATATATTTTTATATTTTCAATTCAAATGCACATTATTATTTATTTTAAATTTTAAAATACAATATTTCAATTTTATAAAAAAATTATAATATTTAAAGTAAAAGATACACTGAACCGTGTATAAATTTATGGATAGACCATCTGTTCTGAGCGTGAGTTTTT
This sequence comes from Rubia yunnanensis, assembly GCA_037428765.1. NCBI lineage: Eukaryota > Viridiplantae > Streptophyta > Magnoliopsida > Gentianales > Rubiaceae > Rubia > Rubia yunnanensis. The sequence goes on along the minus strand of CM075071.1, from coordinate 68,976,431 downwards.
TCATAGGTTGTTTGTTTTTATTATTAAATCATGAAAGGCGTGTCAAAAGTTTTGGCTAGACTTGATCAAATTAGAATATGCACCACTATAGCAAAAATTTCATTATCTGCGATGGTGTCATAAGAATATGCGTCACTATATGTTCACACTTTCTTTTGTTATTTCATCTTTTGAATCACCAAATAGATCTTGGATAATAGTCAAGTATGCTACTTCTATATATCTTGACTACTTCTATCCAAATATGCCAGAAGTAGTCCATTCACTAGTGGAGGCTGTCTCATTAAAGGCAGCAATAGAAGGCGGCCTTCTAGAAGAGCGTTTGAGCGTGGAACCTCTGTGAATTGGACTGGCTATCTTATTTAAAGGCGGTTATTGCATATTCAAAGGCAGTTTTTTTATAACCACATTTGATTGTAGGTGATGGAAGATGGTTCTGGAGAAGTGACTTTGACTGTGACTAGTTCCGAGTTCGGAACAACGATCCGAGTGTAGTTCCGGATCTGAAATTGGTCGCTCTGCGTCAAAATAGAAGGCACAATTTTACTTCCTAATTCGTAAGATCTGTCGGATTTATGTTACGTATTTGGAACACAATCTGACTACCTTTGACATGATTTTATGTAGGTCCGATGGTAGTTACGATTAAAGTTCCAAAATTGGAACTTCTTAAAACTAGCAATAAATGCACTCAGCCAATCCCATTTTCAAATGGAGAAAATTGTTAAAAATTTAGGGCACTCTTTGGACGGAAAATGTAAAGGTAATTCTACATATACAAACATTGTTACATATTTGGACTAATGATTTTATTACTGTGTTAAGTGTTGTATTGTTTTGAATTAGGGTTTTGGTTTGAATTCTCATTTATAGGAATTGTGCTGCATATATGATTGAATGTTTGTTGATGTAATTTTCATGTAATTAATGGATACAATTGGACTCATCGAGAGCAACCTTAGGACATCACCCGATTACATTCGTTTAGTTGATTCTTTTATTGTGGTGGCTTTTGAACGTGCCGCCAAAAATTGGGTCGTGTGTGCATGGTGCCGTGCAAGGATTGCAAGAACAATGCTTATTTAGGGAGGAAGAAGTTGCGTGAACATCTCATAATTCGAGGTTTCCAAAGAAGCTACACATGTTGGATATGGCACGGAGAGGTACCGACGGTTATAGGTGGAGATATTGTTGGAATCAAGGAAGGGGTTGAATTAGATTGTGATGATCAACTTGATGAGATTGTGGAAGATGTTGCTAGAGAATTCCATGGCAAACCCGAGGTCCTAGACTCGTTGCTTAACGACAAGAATTACCCGTTGAGCGCGACGTTGAAAATCATGAATTTGAAGGCCAAATTAGGTTGAACTGAGAAAGGGATGGCTGAAACTTTGGAATTGGTTTGGAAATTACTTCCCGAAGGAAATAAATTTCCTGAGAAATATTGTGCCACGAAAATAATTCTATGTCCGATGGGTCTAGAATTGGAAAAAATCCATGCATGTCCAAATAATTGCATGCTATTTAGGGGAAGGAGGATGCGAATCTTGAAACATGTAGAGTATGCGTTGAATCTTGGTACAAGTTAAAGCGTGGTGAAATTGGTGTGTGTGCGGAGATGTGGATTGTTTAGAAGAAGAAGACTAATGTTTTATGGTATCTTCCTATAACTCCACGGTAGCAAAAATTGTTTGCTTCCAAAGAAGATGCAAAGTTATTGCGATGGCATGTAGAAAGAGATCATCTGGTGGATGATGTGATAAGGCATACGTCTAACAGTGAGCAATGGAAAAAGCTTGATGGTATATACCCGGAGTTCAGATCGGATTCCTGATATTTGAGATTAGGATTGTCTACCGATATAATGAATCCATTTAGAAACATGAGCAACACATACAGCTCTTAGCCTGTGGTGTTGGTAATTTACAATCTACCTTCGTGGTTGATAATGAAAAGAAAATACGTTATGTTTTCCATAATGATTTCAGACCCCAAGCTACCTGGCAATGACATTGATGTATATCTTACGCCTCTGGTGAAAGATTTGTTGACGGTGTTCAAATATGGAGTCCATGCCTACGATGCTGTTGTGGATGACATTTTCACGATGAAGGCCCTTTTGTTTTTCACCATTAATGATTTTCCCGCTTATGGAAATTTGTCGAATATTTAGTGAGAGACCACTATGCATGTCCAGTTTGTGAGAAAGAAATCTCATTTTTCCAACTTAAGCATGGTTCAAAAACTGTCTACCAGAGACATCGACATTTTCTCCCCGAGGGCCATCCGTGGCATTTGTCCAAGAAGTGGTTCAAAGGAAACACAGAGTTGCGAGGTGCACCTGTACCATTAACTAGTGTTGAGGTATTTGAAAACGTTCAAGGGTTGCCAAACAATTTTGATAAAGGAAAGCGGAATTTGGCAGTTGAAGGTAATTGGAATAGATGCTCAATCTTTTTTCAACTCCCGTACTGGAAGGATTTGGATGTCAGACACTGTCTTGATATAATGCACATAGAGAAAAATGTATGCGACGCTTTGATTGGAACACTTTTGAATACTCCTTGTAAAACAAAAGATGGATTGAAGTTTCTACTTGATTTGGTTGACATGGGTATTAGGGAAAAATCTTTGTCTCGTTACTGATGGAGATGCTTGTTACCTCTCTCCCGCTTGTTATTCGATGTTTCAGATTGAGAAGAAATCATTCGGTGAGACCCTAAGTGGTGTGAAAGTTCTTGGAGCATAGTCTTCCATTATTAGCGCTTGTGTTTCGTTGACATACTTGAAGTTTGTTGGATTGAAATCACATGACTGCCACAACTTGATACAGGAATTGAATACCATTGCGATTTGGTTGTCGTTGTCGTCCCATGTATGATTATGTATTACTAAGCTATGTATGTTCTTCAAATCTATATATTCAAAAATTATCAGTGTTGCAAAGCTTGATCGGTTGCAAAGCTATGATCGTAGAAGTATTGTGCCGCATAGAGATGTACTTCCCACCTTCATTTTTTGACATAATGGTCCATTTGATAACTCACTTGGTTTGGGAGATTAAGTTATGTGGTTCTATAATTTTAAGATAGATGTATCCCTTTGAGTGGTACATGAAAACTTTCAAGCATTTTGTGAAGAATAGGTATAGGCTGGATGCAAGTATTGGGAAATGGTATTGTGCTGAGGAAGTAATTGAATTTTGTACCGATTATGTTAATGAGATTGAATCCATGGGGGTTCCCAGTTCAAGGTATGGCAGGCGGTTGGATGGTGTAGGCATTTCACAGGGTAAGCTACTGAGCCCCTCTGCTGAGGATTTTTGCACTGCACATTTGTATGTTCTTCGGAATCATGAGGATGTCATTCCATACATTGAAATTCACATGTATGAAATCCAAGGGTTGAATCCCACTTTCAACAAAGCACGTGTTCTTCAAAAACATACTCAAAATTTTATTTCTTGGTTAAGATCTCATATGGCATCTGGTTCACATGGAGAAACAGTCAAATGGTTGTCCTGGAGGCCATTGGGTACATTTCTATCATTTGGGGGTTATGGCATTAATGGTTTTACATTTTCTAAAAAATCAATGGATTATAAAGGAGTCTATCATAATAGTGGGGTTTCATTCATTTCCGAAGCATTGCATGTTCGTAGTTTGGCCGACAACAATCTAATATACGCCAATACGTGCTACTTTGGCACCATTAATGAAATATGAGAGTTCGATTCTGTTACAATGTGAGTGCCGGTTTTTAAATGTGAATGGGTTGATTTTAACAATGGACAGAAATGGAGGATTTGGGATTCACATCCGTGGATCGGAGTCGGTTGGGTTGGAGAGAAGATCCATTTATATTAGCCCATCAAGGTCATCAAGTTTTCTACATGAAAGATCCCATCGATCCCCGATGGGAGATTGTGGTTGAGGGCAAAATGGCCTTCGTGGAGGATTTTGAACAAGAGGATGTCATTGGTTTTGGAGCAAATAGTGTGCTTGGCTCAAATGAAGATGATTTTCTCCTCGAAGAGGATGATAACAGTTTGCGTGAGTTTATTGGTCGTATGAACCACAACGAAGTCGTATGGGTCGACAAGCAGGGAAAGATGACTAAGCCGAGGAAGGCAACCAAACGCAAGATGAAAAAAAGAAGAAGTCTAAGGCAAACCTTTAGTCCTATTTTTGAATTGAATTTGTAGTTGACCATTGTCAAAGACAGGCTTCCGAGCTGGGAAACTCGTCTTGAATTTTGGTCTTTTCTATTTTTGGCAATATTTACCCGTCAAGTACAAGTTTTCCTACATTGCTTAAACAAATTATATCTCCCGGAATTACACGATATTAAAATGGCAAGTTGACGGAATATAAATGGAAATCCCAATATTATAATGTCAACAAGATTAGGAATCAAAATATAGGAGTTTACATAAGTTCAAATTCTCAAATCATGGAACAAGAGTAGGATGAAATTTCATATTACAGCGAATGCATTTTCTTCAGGGGTGATTTCTTGGATTCTTTTAGAGCTCTCTCGTAAGCTCTCCCGCTCCAGGGTCCAGATATGCTCTTTTAATTGGCACACTTCATCGCGAAACCACTTGTAGATGTTCTTCATAGCCTTCCTTAATCTAGGGCCGAACTCATCTAAAAAAAGCAATTTGTTAGGAATACATAACAAATAAATACATAGTTATTTATTTTAACAAACATGTACTGGAATTATATTACCTTCCTTAACTCTACACCTCTTGCTCGGTTTCGCCGCTGCCGGTATTTTATGATGCCACTTGTTGTCGAGTAGTACCCACTTCTTCTTCATGAAGTACTGTTTGTCAAAGTACTTGCATGGTTTCTCCTCCCCTCTTAATTCCGATCCCTCCATGGTCTTCAAAATTGATGCAATCAAAGTTCCCATACGGGAGGCTCTTGATTACCTTCTTCGACGTAGCAATCGACATCATGTGTTTCAAAAATAGCTGGCCCTTGACTAATTCTACGGTACTCCATTATGTAGTTCAAGATCATAAGTGTAGCATAAGTAGGTTTAGTTAAATGGACGGTCTTGGGAATGATTGACCTAGCTATAAAGTCTCACACAATATGATCATCCGGAACAAGGCGATCCAAAGAAAATGATTCGGGCCTACCAAGATCATGGGCATTTCGGTGAAAATACCGCACACTACAATCCACATTATCCTAGGATATTCATCATCAAGAGGCCACTCTCTCCTATGGAAAACGTCATCTAATGGACCATTCTCTCTTTATGGATACACGTCCTCGGGGCCTTTATGGGGGCAATCAGTGATTTTATTCAAAATTCATAGGCTAAGCTCTATGTTAAAATCATTCACCTTCGTCCAAAATGCACCCCCTCTCTCAATCTCATGCAAATTACTATAAAATTGGCAACTTTTATCAAAATAAGAAGGCTCATTCATTTTCAATAATTTCAGGACATGGTGGCCTTCTAATATTTGCAAAGGATCGGCTAGTCCTATGGTATGATGAAGATTCAAGTCTACGACATAACAATCCATTAACTTTCGACTATTTCTTAACCCATTATACCTAGTTTCTGATTCAAGAGAAACGAACCTTCTCGTGTCATAGCCGGGGTTTGTGACACGTTTTCCACGTCCTTCTCTAGTTGATTTTGACCTCCTTGCACAAACCACTCCATCGGCATTTTATGTTAACATGGTTGTAGAAGACTAGATTTTGAGAGGGGCTAGTTTTTTGGTTCCAAGAGAGACAATCCGTCTAGGGTTCCGATTAAGGAACTAATGAATTCCAAGAGGTTTTTTTTCAATACATGATATGTTCCAAGATCGGAACTAGTTCTGAGCATTGCAATTTAAGTTGAATTATTGGAAGCGAAAATGTAGAAGAATTCAGAATTCCAATTACAAGCTTGGAACCCCGTCTGTGAATTAAAAAAATAAATTGAATGCAAAGAGTCATTGAGACAGATCATGATCAGAAAAGGCCAAAGAATCTGGAACTGAGGTTCCGATTCCACAACCAATTCTGTGAATTAAAAAATAAATTAAGGACCAGCAATCAATCATACAGATCCAAATCAGATAAATTGAAAGACTCTGGAACTGAGGTTCCGATTTCAGAACCACTTATGTGAATTAAAAAATAAATTGATGACCAACAGTCAATCATACAGATCCAGATCAGATAAAACAAAAGAATCCAGAGTTCCAGTTATTTAATTCTTTTGTATTCAATAGTACAAGAAACACGCGAAAAATTCGGAGTGTGGGTATTATGTAATGATATATGTGGCAGAGTCTTCAACAAATCCGTGTGGATTTTCTTGAAATCAACGACGTAAGATTCGAATTTGGTCTTCATTTGTTAATTAAATGATATAGGTTTATTGCACATATTAATAAAATTCCCAAGTTTACAGATTTTTAAAGAGGATGGGAAACTGTATTCACAAATTGATATAAAGATGTCAAGAAATTGCTTGGCAAGGTATATTGTCAACCCCCGTTCCCATTCCATTGGAAATCCCAATGTAGTTGTGGAATAGGTAGGTAGTATATATGAAGCCATTGCCATTAGAATAGATTTTGTTAGATTCCTATTCATAGCTATAGATTGTTGCTGCCCTAGCGTAGTCTATAGATTTTTGATAGATTGTGTGGAAATGACAAAGTAATTTTGTTGTATATTGACCTGGTATTTGAGGCTTTCTTATAGTCGGATTGTATTGAATAAGCACCATTTTGACCATACTGTCCGAATGGGGTTCCGAATTCAGAAGACGAATTGGAATACGAATACTGTTTTGACCATAATGTCTGATAGTCCAGGAAACACGTTATGAGCTCGGAACATCAGATCCGACAATAGTTCTGAGTGAGGAATTAAAAAGAGCATTAAATAGTCAAAACAAAAAAGATTACAGATAGGGAACTGAAACCACATCAGAGCTTGGAAATCACAAGAGTTCCGAGTTCGTAAATTTTTGCAGATTATATAACAATCCATATGTTCCGAGTCTGGAACCACTTGATACATCCGAGGGTTTAAATTGCGTTGCGAGTCCATGACAACATCAATGATCCGATAGTGTGCCTTAAGTTACGAGTTCGTAACAGGCACCCTGGTCCGACGACATTAAGGTTGTTCCGAGCTCGGAAACGATAGAAGGCGGTTCCACCATATAGTTAGAAGGTGGTTTTGAACCATCTTCCATTGATGCATTAGAAGGCGGTTCTAGGAACTGCCTTCTATCATCATCAATGGAAGTCACGCCCATAAGAAACTGCATTTAATAGAGGCACCTCCACTGGTGATTAAATTTATACAACACCAATATTTTATGGATAATAAGTAGTAGTATAATAAATTGGGTTCATATAATATAGACAGAACTTTTTTCACGTACTTTTAACACAAAAAGTATGAAATTTAATTATTTATGTGATTTCATGCGAAGTTAATAAAATAAGAATGAATATATTATAATAACAAACACGATTTATAGTTCGTGAACAAATAATATAATTTTCTGTTCTACTAAGTCTACATTAGCTTCGGAACTGGCCGGTGTGGAGCTGGCGGCGATCCCGGACAAGGAGCAGGGATTCTGAAGAGCATGTATTTTTTTTTTTTTTAGCCAACAAAACAAACCATCAATAAATCTATCATGGAGTGAAAGCCATAAAATCCCACTAATTCTTATAATCCTTATTAGGGGTGGGCAAAAAAACCGAAAACCAAACCAAAAATCGAATTATCCGAATTTGAATAACCCGAATCGAATTTAATATATGGTTTTTGGATATCCGAATTGAATAACCCAATTTTTGAATACGGTTTTTGGTTTGGTTTTGGATATTAAAACTCAAACCGAAACCCGAACCGAATATCGAATTATAATTAATTTAATTAATTAAATATATATAATAATAAATAAATTTTAAAGCTACAAAACTAAATTTATAAGTAAATAAAAGTGGGAGGACTAATCTATAAATTTTAAAAAATTACCCCAAACATCTTAACATTAAATGAATCAAATAGACAAAAGACTGATATTCAAGTATTTTATAATCCATATTCATTATAAACAAGTTTAATAAATTAGTTCGTTTAAATTTCTTATAAATTTTAAAAACAAGTATATATATTCTTATAAATTCTTATTGGCATGAACGTAAATGGAAAGCATTAACTATAATCAATAAATATCCATATCTAAACTACAGTGCTCTTAGTAATCACAGTGATAAGGTGCACGAATAATTGATTCTTCAACATTAAACTTTCACTACACTAAAGCATTCCTCAAACAATGGACATTTTCCTCTGCTCTAAAAAATTAACAAACTACAATGGACTCAGAAGAGATTACTTGGTGAAGAGATGAAGACAGTGAGATTACTTGGTGAAGAGATGAAGACAGTAATATATAAATATCATAGTTAATTTAGGAGAACGTCTCCTATTAGACCATCTAAATGTTAGACTAATCATGAAAAATCTCGTTTCAATAACTATTAGGGTCAAATTATAATTCTTTATACATTACCATACATTTTAAAAGTTATAAGAAATTTGTTGCAATAAATAAAAACAAATATCAAATCAGCTTATTAGTTATATCAATTATAAAATAATATTGTATAATGATTTGTCAGTCTAAAACAAGACGTTGTGTTAATTTAATAGTGGAATTTTTGTATCACCCTCTAAATGTATTTAAATTACTAATATAAATAGAAGAGAAAGAAATCATAAAAATATATTATAAACACATTCATCATGTATGGAAAAGGTAAAAACATAAGTCAAATTAATAGGGTAATAATAATAAAAAAGATTTGAGATCAAACGGTATTAAATAATCCCCAGTCACAAAATACTCCTCAAATTAAATAATGTAATAATAAATGAAAAAATCTTGGAAAATACCGTGTTTCCATTATTCCGTATGCTTATGGAAAGATAGAGTTTAATTATAATAATACAAAGTAAAAGGTCTTAGTTGCAATATTAAAATTTTATTATGTAACGTGTAGTAGTTATAAAGTTTATAACCCGATTCATTCAACCCATAAATTTTATCTTCATTTCTTCTAATTTGCATTTTAAACCATAATATTTCCATGACTTATGGAAAGACCGTATTTCAAGAGACAGACTCATAATAAATAATAAAAAAAATGGAAGAAGAGGTGGAAATGGAACATAAAATTGAAGGCAGCTACATGAAGTCAAGAAGCAACTCAAGCAAGGCAGCAAAGGTGCTTAAGGCAGCAAAGGTGCTTAAGGCAGCAAAGGTGCTTAAGGCAGCAAAGGCTTTAGATTTAGCCTTACTACATTAGTCCCACATCGGGAGTGTGGAGATTTTGCCTTCAATTTCACCTATAAATACTAGGGAACTTCTCCCGTTTTTTAAGGCAAAGCATAAGATGCAAATGCCAAATGGGCCTTTAATGGCAAATTACTTGGCCTTAACTTTTGGGCTATAATTATTTATTAGGAATTAAAATTTTGGTATGTTTATAGGCTTTTTGGTATGGTCCAGAACTGATTTAATAGAATTCAATTTGATAAAGATTGGAATTAATTCGGTTTATTCGGTTGAATTTGGTTTCAAACCGAATTCGAATTTTAAATTCGGTTCGGTTAATTCAGATTATTTGAATGGTTTGGGTCGGATTCGATTTTTGATTTTTTAGGAAAAAACCGAATAATCCAAACCGAATAGACCGAAACCCGAATAAACCAAATTGACGCCCACCCCTAATCCTAATCAAGAGGAATGGTCTAGCCATGGACACTGGACCAGTCATATTCTTGAGAACATATACATAGAACATAAAATTATGTAGGAACTGAATATAGAAAAATCTGTCCATATTCCAAAACCTTTTTTGGCTCCCACAAAGGCATCCGGTACAAATCCTGTACAAATCCAGTAAGAGGAACTTTGAAGTCTCTTCCTCGATGCTGATCCACTGTCCATATCCCTATCTGTTAATAATGTTCACTTCCTCTCTCCGCAGCTTCCTCCTCAGCCTTTTTGTGCATTAGATCAACACCAAAGTGATATCCAAGTATTAAAATTCACTTTCTTCAAGATGGATACAACTTCATGCATTTCCTCTCTGTTGGGTTCTTCTTCTTTAACTTTTCTGGCACGTGTTCCCTTTCTTGGTAAACAGCTGCTACAAAATTCCTGGTTTTTGTATCCTGATAAATGTACATTCCAAAGATAAACCTCCTCGTGAATCTAGGGAACAGACTCAATATTTGATGCCATTCCAAACTCCTGTAGCTGGTCACATAGCGGAGTTAGATAGTTTCTGTTCCATTGACACCTCTTCTTCATCTTCGGCTTTTCCACACTATCCTTTTCAACCTTATGTTTCTTAGGATCCTCCCAATGCCATATGAAAAAGGTCATTGGCATGGACCCCCATGATAAACCATAAAATGGGAGAAACTAAGATACATGTATCACCAATGGAAGACATTCGGCAAGTGTGTGTTTCATGGCAATTGAAAGAAGGGCCAGAGTCTGCAAGATAAACAGGCCCAACAAAGCACTCAATTTGTCGCTGTCCTCATCCTGCTGCAGCCGTCAAAACTCAGTGAAGTAAGATTTGAGCGGCAGAGTGAGCGAGTGAACTCGCAGCTCCGACTGCTCCGTCGGTGACCCGGACAAATGCCTCCACAACCTGGGTCAGTTCGACCTTGGGCGGCATTTTGAATCCGGCGGCGCTTGCAGATGGAACGGTGAAGAGAAGAGCGACTGAAGAGCATGTAATTAATTAGCATGTAATTAAACTACATGTATTTGTGGAAAAATGTACACAAAGGCGAACAAATGTGCAGTCTGGAACAAGTTGATAAAAGAATGAATGGGTACATCTTCATAAAGACCGAATTTTGATTAAATTGTTTTTTGGTCCGCCACATATCATTTTATACCATGTTTTGATTCTCATTTGTAAATCAACCCTCGTTCCGTACCCCAAATATGATTTTAGGTAAAGTCAACGATAAAATTGATCAAAATATGTAAAATGACCATTATACCCATGCGTTTAAAAATTTTAAAAAAGAAAGAAAATAACCCTTAGCAATCGAGCACGTGAATATCACGCGCTCATCTTTCTCACGATCGTTGTCTCCATCTCTGACTCTACAATCGTCAAATCCGACTCTGTAATCGTTGTCTTCCTCCTTATCTTCAATTGCCGTCTTCGCCCGTGGATGCCGTCACCTCCATTTGCACCAATCCCTAACTCCGCCATCTCTAACTCCACCACCTCCATCTCCGCCCGTGGACTCAACCTGCAAACCCTAACTCCGTCATGGTTTCACCCTACTTCTCCGCCTCTGGCTCGAGTTCGTCAATTGCAGCGCTGAAGACCTGGGCCCTTGTTTTTGCCAGAGATGAGGCCCTCATTTTCGCCGTCAATTGAGGCCCTCGTTTTTGCCGGAGATGAGGCTAATCGACAAGCTCTGTTTGATTTCGAAGAAGAAGAAAATGATGGTTAGTAAATGGTGGAAACTGAAGGTGGTGCTGGGACGAACATGTGTCAAGGCGGAGCAGCAGCAACGGTGTCGGCGGAGGTGAAACATTATCGGCGGAGAAGGAAAAGGGTTTATCAGAAAAGTGTTAAAAGAAAATTAAAAGGAAAGGAAAATTAAAATGTTTTAATAAGTAAAATTACAAAAATACCCTGGCTATATCGGAAAACAGTTCCGGTTTACCTGAAAACCACCTTTGGAGACCAAACAAATTATTGTAAATTTGTGGGGTACTGTCTGAGGGTTGACTTACAAACGGAGACCAAAACATGGTATAAGATGCTATGTGGGGGGTCAAAAAAATTATTTAGTCACCAAATTTTTATAAATTATAAATAGTTATGATAATTTTAAAATAAATAATATATCTTTGAACTTAAACAAGTACTTCATCTGTTTTGTGCGTTTTGGCACCATAATTTTAGATATTATTTTTCTTGTAAGTTGAATGCAGTATGGAGAGAATTGAGTGAAAAGAACAAAAATTTTAATAAGGTTAACACTAATTGATTATTTTTTCCATAAAAATAAATATGTCAAATTCAAAGAAAAATATAAAAAAATAAAATATGTGCCAAATTTAAGAAAACATAGAGAGTAATAATACGTGTTGAATGTAGAAATACAAAAGGTCTTATACAATTGCATAGTTTTTCATTAACATTTTAAAAGCATGTTTAATTATAAAATTAAATTATTATAGAAATAATAATATAATTATATAATATTTTATTAGTTTTGTTATTATTTGTATCTTTGGATGTTTAATTATTTACTCTATTTTTATACATAATTGAGTTATCAGGGATAAAATAAGCCATGAAAATTAGGCAAATTATATGGTATCCCTAGAGTATCATGAGCACCGTATCTCTAGAAATATTTTGTGCATTTTACATTGTGGGGAGGTGCATTGTGTTGTGTAAGATTGTGCATTATCATAATTAATCTTAATATGATTACTACATCAAAGTTGTATGCTAAAATAGCAGCATAAACACACACACACACAGATATGTATATATATATATATATATATATATATATATGTATGTATAATACATTGTCATGGTACTCTAGGGGTACATTATAAGAATTTTGAAAATTAGCTTAAAAAAATAAAAGTATGTATAATCACTCTCCTCTACCAAGTATTATTCTGCTCAAGTGCATCAATCTCATATGCCATTGCCACTCTCCAGTGAGAGTGACGAGAGGCCTCAAAATACGTAATAGGGTCGGAGCCATATGTAACTGCAGCTAAAAATCTAGAATGCCAAACCAAAAAATTATTACAAGAAATATAATCAGTAGTAGGGTAACAAATACTGAAGGTAGTTCAGGCATGGAAGTGAGAGCAGCACAGAGGAGGTTTAAGGAGCAAGTAGCAGTGCAGACATAGTCCTTCAATTTAACTAGTGGCGGATAAAGATGAGTACTAGGTAGATGAGTGGGCCATAGGGGCGGTGATGCATTGACCTCAAAATCAGACAAAATCAGACAAAATTAGTGGCTTAGGCCGCAGCTCATAGGGAGCTGAACTCGGCTCCGGAATGGAGAACCGCAACTCTGACTACGGCTTAAGTGGAGGCAGGCGAGACTCGGCGGAGCGCAGTAAAGGCATAGGCAGCACCGACTGCGGCAGAGGGGAGGCTGACTGAGGCGCGATTAGAACTGGCGGTGGCACCAAAGCAAGCGGCAGCAAGGTGTCGTACACGGCAGGCATCAGTGAGCGCACCAAATCAACTGAAGCAAACATGTCAGCAGCTGATGCGTATGGAAAACAGTCTTTATAAAATACAACATCTCGATCGCCTATCAAACACAGTACATGACTCCAAGTCATAAACATGCAAAGCTTTCTTGTCAATTGGATAACCCAAAAAGACACATTTACGAATTTGGGATACAAACTTATCATGCGGCTTTAGAAGCTGAGAAGCAAAGCATAAAAAACTGAACACACAGAGATGAATGTAATTTGGTGTGTGAATATGCATAAGTTGATGAGGCAAACCGCAACCATTCAACACCGGTGTTAGAGTGCGATTGATCAATCAAGCGGCAGTAAGAATTAATTCTCCCCAGAAGTCAATAGGCAAATGAGCTTGGAAATAGAGAGCACGAGCCACGTTTGATATATGGCGGTGCTTTCATTCCACTCGCTCATTCTGCTGTGGCGTGTAGATAGTGGAAGTCTCAGACTGAAGTACTTCTTTCTCTTCAAAGTAAGATTTGAGAGGAATAAATTCAGTTCCATTGTCAGCTCGAACACGTTGAACTGGACGAAAAAACTGTGTCTAGTACATGAGACTTAGAGACTAATAAATAAACCCAAACAGCTTGGGAATAATCATCAACTATAGTTAAAAATGAAAATGTTTAACTAGAAGATGGTGAGCCATAAGGCCCCCAAACATCACAATGTATAAGTTCCAATAAACAACTAGCATTAGAGTTACTCAACTATAAACTACTTCTAGATTGCTTTGCCCAATGACAAATGGAACAAGGAACACTTTTATTCAATTCACCACAACTTAAAGCAATAACTGGGATAGAAGACAAAACCAAAGACAACCGCTGAAACGGTTAACTTAGCGGAGGGTAAACCATACGGTCGCGTCCTTGCGCTGGAACGTGATCCCACACACGACCGCGTTGGTTGCAGTCAGATGCAAAAAATGTTGTAGGCTGCATGGGGTTGTATTATGAGCAATATGGGTGTGTTTGTTGGAGTTGAACTTATAAGCAAATCTGTCTTATTTTAAAAAATAGGGGAACCAACTTTTGCTATTCTTTCAAAAATACCTTTTTTGAAAAAAAACAACTTTTAGAAGTTTAACCAACACAAAAGGTTGTTTATCTCATAAGTAAAATAACGTATAATATCTGCCAAACAGACCTTATATCTAGTCAAAGAATTTTAAAAAACATTCATGATTTTTAAGTATGGGCAACTGCATCAACATATTCTGGCATCACGATTAATAATTTGTGAGCTAAATTCTTACAATCTAACCCAAGACCAGTTAAAAACCATAAAACATTATCATCATTTGTAGCTGGAGCACTCATAGTGGCAAGTTTATCAAACATATTCTTGAAACAGAGATGTAATTCATGCACAATACCTATACAATGGAGATGCATAACTTGAACCCAAAGGTTTAGGGCATGGGGCTTGCTATAATTCTAAGAAACCATCATCAGAGTATCTTATATCTACTTTGAGGTGGTGTGGCCAATGATATCGGATATCACTTTTGGTGTTAGGGAGGAGAAAAGCAGTTTGTACAAATGTTGATCTTCAACACGCCAAGTATCACGGGAAGCGACGACATGGGCCACGGAAGCAAGATCAGTGATAGCCTTGGAAGTCACAGCTTTGAAGGTGACAACCATGGCCGGGTTTAATAAAACAAGCCCATCACAAAGGAGACCAACATATTGATGGAGTCGATGTCGGGCACATGATCAGGGATTGTCGGGTAGTGAATTGTACCGTTAAGATACCTAAATAAATCCTGAGATTGCAGAACATGTTAAACTTGAGTTTGCCATAACATCAATATGTCATGAGGGAGTTTGATGGTGATTATATGAATCAAATTATTGTAAGGGAATTTTGGATATGTAAAAGTCATTGGATAAAGAAAAATGATCAAAGTGGGGGGGGGGACTTGGCCGATCCAAAAAAAGGGGGAGGGAGAGTTTAAAAAATGATAGAAAGAGAGAGATGGGGGTGATACAATTGTTGCTCTGATATCATACAGAAGTGAATTTTTCTTAGATTAAGGGTTTAGATTATTGAGAATGCATAGATTACCAAAAAAATACATGAAAGTAAATATGATAATCCTAACTAGAATTCTATTCTAACATAACCAATTTTCTATTAACAGGGACCATTCCCAAGATCAAAAAATAAATCTACATTTTGTGGTCATAGACTACTCTCGCCACTATAACCAGTCGAGTTTTGGCCAAGTTTATTTGGATACGAATGGTATGTTATATTGCTATGTTACCCGACACGTGACAAGAGGTGGAGAATTGCGTATCGATTCAACACGCGACACGACACGTGACACTCGTCGAAATCTGGCTGAGCTCCGTATCGATAAACAAATCAGAGAGCAGATGTGGGTATTGGAAGAAAGGAGATGAATGATTATTAAAGACTAGAAGTTTGTCTGTTTTACACACATAAGAACACATGCAATTTTGTGCAATAATATAACACAATTTTGTGCAATAATATAACACAATTTTGTATATATAATAAGAGCAATATTTATTTATTTATATGTAATAATACCACACATAAGAACACATGCTATTTTGTGTAATAATGTAAAACAATTTTGAACATATAATAAGAGAATTTTTTTCCGCTTACCGTGTGGATAATTTGAATTAAATCTAGATATACTCGTATTAGTTTCATAAATACAAAATACAACATGATTATAGATGTCTGATTTCTGTTTATTTATAAGGCATTTTTGTGAACTATTTTTCCTTATGTTAGATCTATTCTAATTTTTTTTTATCGTAACCAAAATAAATTATTGGAGGAGATAGTGTTGTTATTGTCAGGAACCTAGGATTAATTGTTGGAATTTCTTTATTCATTCAATGAGTAGGACAATTCTGTTCTTAACATACTCCCTCTGTTCAACTAATATTTGCACACTTTCTATATTGGGATGTTCATTTAATTTGACACCTTCCAAATATAGTAGCTTTAAGGTTATTCTCCTCCACTCATTTCATCCCTTTTCCTTAACATTCAATTTGCTCCACTCAATTAGCATATTCTTATTGTGCCACAAATTGTAGTGCCAATAATAGTAGAACGGGGAGTAGATATTTTATTTGTTGTATACTGGAAATGCAGTTCTAAAAGGAATTTCATATGCATTATCGCGCGGGAAGAAGTCGGATGAAATGGAGAAGATGGTACTTTTTTTAAGCTCAAGAACAACTGGCTTGTAGTTGTGCCTATTCTTAGTGTTTTCCTTTTTTTACTTAATATCTACAAATGTATGTGAATAGGTTAAAGATGTATGGAAGTTGCATATGGGGCATTTGAATGCATCCAAAGAGTGCGAGTGCGAGAAGAATATCATTTCACACTTTTTTTTGTCTTGTCTATTGTAAGACGTAATCACCCCCCCCCCTTACGCATTTAGAATTATCTGGAAAGATGTTAATATAGTGGAAAGTTAGAAGGAGGAGTTGAGGAAATGGTTCCTTTCGATGGAGACTTCTTTGTCCTGATACCGTTTTTTAGCTTTTAACCTTTGAATCCCATGTATTGTTGGAATGATTTATTATTTCTGTTGTCCTTGTGCATTTTATAGGTTTGAATAGTTGTTACTTTATGGTATAATGCTTATTATTTCTTGCGGAGGTTATGTTTACCGGGTGCACCCCTAAAAGAATTCAATCTTCCTTACAAAAACTGTGAGCAACGTTGAGTACAAAATAATTTAATAGTCATTTTACCCCACACTTTACCTAACATTAGCGAAGTAATCTAAGTGTATTATTAATTAAGAGTTTCATTTACCTTTTTTAGAATGTGAAAGATAAACTAAATCAAATATGTTGTTCAATTGGGCAAGGTATCATTTATTTATTCATTTGTCTGTTTATCTTATTATTAATGAAATCAAACTACATCATATGAATACTTTGACCTACTAGTTTTCTATGCTCTCTGCTTTGTAAGATTTTATGAAACATGGGTAGATGATGAACTACAGTCGGTAGCGCAGAAGTATGAAATGCATATCATGTGCCAAAGTTTGAGTTTTGAATTTAGGCTAATGGGAACAGGGAGGCTGAAAACCACAAGAACAAGATGACCCAAGTGACTATCAAAGCAGCTTAAGAGGCCAACATTTGGTAGGCCCATTTAAATTTAATTTTGATTTGGGCTTCTGAGCCCATATGCTCTTCTTTTCATTTCTTGTTTTTATTTTTATTTTCAAAAATGATAATTTTATTGTGACTGTGTATATTTGTGTGATTTAGGCCTATAAAAATGATTGTTTTATGATTTTGTCATGGATAAGAAGGGTAGATCAGTCCTTTTGAATCAAATAAACATCAAACGACTTCAACAACCATAAACTAATATAATGAGCTTGAACACTGGGAATTGAGTAACTTCTAAATTTTTAATAGATAGCTTGGTGGGTTGTTAATTGATTTGGGAGGGAGGTTAGAGAGCTCATAAATACAACAAAGATCAGTGGCATAACTATCGATTAAGAAATCTGATCTCAAATTGTATTGCTAAAGCCGTATTATGCAGCAGGTCTTTCTCTTCCTCATTCCTAGAAAAGCATTCTTTTCACTTTTCTAACTTGAATCCTAACATATTTGAATATATTTAAATCATACATGTATGAACAAAATGAGTTAAATGGACTAAATGAGCTTTTCTTAAACATCATGTCACGAGCAAAAGGACTAAATGGTCTTTTAAATCTAAGAAGTTAAAGTTGGCTTAATAACATAAGAACTGGTTGGACTTAAAGAATTAGAGTCTAACTAACTTTCAAATTTACTATTTTGAATGACTTTCAAATTATACCAGTTTTATTGAGAAGGATGAAAAAGTAATTTGTGTCAATTTTGTTGGGAAGAAGGCAGTATGTTAAATTTTGTATTGAGTCAAAAAATCATCTGATCTAATATGTTATGATATGGAATTTACATAAATGAAATTTGATCCGATCTGAAATGTCTTGGTTGTTCTTGTACAGTAAGCTCAAACTTTGATCTAGAGTGATTCAGTTATTTTAAATTTGAATAGAGTAAAAAAATAAGACTCAACTCAACCTTTTATGACCAATCATAATCTGATCATTATGATTTATTTGAGTCATAATTCGATCACAACTGATCAGGTAGGTTAGAACACATTTGATACATATTTGACTTCGAGTTCTATAGGAATATCCGATTTGCCCATCGTGTTCCAATCCATTCTGATCCGTTTTGACTTAAAATTGTAAAACTAAAATTGAGACGCTTGATTTGAAATGTAAGTACGATCATATTTGAAACAGGAAAATATGATTGTACTAAGACCGTTCAAATCAAGTCATGTTAGATTAATAGTAATAATATGTTTTAAAATGTTTACTATGTTAACTTCAGTTATGTCCGAAATAAGTGTGAAAATTAGCCGCCCACAATGACACTTGGTTTCCATGTACTATTGGGAGTCAAGTTGGCTTAATTTTCGGCCATTTGTAATTGAGTTTCTAACCACGAAAACATCAATCTGTTTGATTAATATTACAGATTGTGTTATGTTGAAATTTAGACAGTTATAATGTTAGAGTTTAAACTTTTCAATGTAGGGATGAGTTCCAGTCAATATGTGAAGCTTCAAAATTGATAGAATTTCAGCTTTTACCCCCTAATTAAGAAAAGTTAACATTGAATTCTTTGCAAATAAAAGTTATTTTCTTAAAGGGGAGAAGAAAGAATAGGAATCTCCAATAAGCCAAAAGGAATGAGGCAATATGATTAATGTCCAACATTATTGAATCGGCTTGGATTCTTCCCCTCTATTTTCAGGTACAATGGTCACTTAATTCAATTCATACCCTTGCTAGTGACATGTCTTTTCTCTTGGTTGATTAAGTTGATTTATTGAAAATATGTGATGTACAAATGCTTGTGCGATGATATTGTACTAAAAATATTTAAATCAAAGTACTATTAAATTGTATAGTAATTGCTATGTGAATGCATGAGGCCATAAAGCATGGTGTAGCCATTCAACTCATCAGAGCAGAGCACTCTGAATTTTGGCATTTTCCTCTTAGTTCAACTGATGGGAAGACTGCACATTGTTCCAAATCGGATGGAAATAGAACTGATTAGAAGGCATCATTAGAAATGCTAGATTGAAAATAAATGGATCCAAATTTTGAATTTTAAAAATGAATCCAAATCTAGCCGCAAGTCTCTAAAAAGTTAAAAACATTCTGTAATCCATTGATGAAGCAAGATGAAACCTTGAACATATGCAAAATAACACAGAAAGTTTGTAACTAAGCAGCATACATGCATGTAGCTTACAATGTGTAATGAAATCATTCAGTCAGGAAGAATGAATGATGTGTAGCCACATGTTTTTTCTATCCCCTCTTGCGATCACCCTCCCTCCGGTGGTCTCGGTCTCGATCTCACTCGGCGTCACTAGCAAGCCTGCAATGAATGATGGAGAGTTTTTATTTTCTTTTCTTTTTTGAAATTGAGAGTTTTATTTGAAAGAGGTTTCATTATGCGTGCGTTTGGTACTTTTGACTGACTAAAGTCTATGTTTAGTATCTTTACTTTTTCTTACACAATTATACTTTTTTTCTCGTTTTAGTACTTTCACACACCCGGTGGATTTCCTTTAATAAGGAGGAAGTCGTGGCACAGACATTCAAGATGCATGCTCATCTAATAAAGGGAGGATATGGTGGGAGCAAACAAAATGAAGAATGCGGTTGAGTGCAAGATCGTGGACATGGACATGGATACATGCAAGGTTAGAGGTCCAATAACAACCACGAAGGAGAAAAATAACCCAGAGGTCGTGGTAGAGGGAGATCGAAGTCTAAGTATGACAAGTCAAGTATAAAATGCTATAATTGTGAGAAGTTCGGGCACTATGCCACTGGATGTAGAGCGCCGAGAAATAAAATGGTTGAGGAGATGGCCAACTATGTTGAAGATAATGATATTATACTTTTTGCCTCCAAAGCAGGTAGAGGAGCAAAGAATAACCAATGGCACCTTGACAGTGGTGCAAGCAACCACATGTGTGACAAATGTTCGTTGAGCTTAATGAAGTGGTAAAGGGAAATGTAGTCTTGGGAGATGTCATAAAGTTGGAGGGGAAAGGAAAAGGTAACATTCTTATTCAATTGAACAATGAAGATCATCAATTCATCTTCGATATTTACAATGTTCCGAGCATGAAGAGTAACATCTTGAGTCTTGGGCAAATCGTAGAAAAAAATATAACATTTGATCGAAGAACAATAACCTTTCTTTGAAGGACTGAAGGGGAAATCTCATAGCCGAGGATGACAAGAAATAAAATGTTCCTACTTAACATTCAAAATGGAGTGGCACAATGTCTTAAAATGTGCTTCAAAGATACATCTTGGTTGTGGCATCTTCGATACAGGCATCTCAATTTTAGAGGGTTGGAGCTGCTATCTAAGAATGATGTGGTGAGACGATTACCAAGCATCAGCAACCCCGACCAAGCATGTGAAGGGTGTCTACTTGGAAATCAATTCAAAATGAGCTTTCCTAGGGAATCTGACTCAAGAGCTAAGAGGCCACTAGAACTCATACACACCGATGTGTGTGGTCCAATCAAACCAATCTCACTTGGTAAGAGTAATTATTTCCCTCTCTTCATTGAAGATTAATTTCTGAAGGAGAAATCATAGGTGTTTGAGTATTTCACAAGGTTCAAAGCCTTGTGGAAAAGGAAAGTGGTCTTATGATCAAGGCTATAAGATTCGATCATGGAGGAGAGTTCACATCAAAGGATTTCCATTGGCATTGTGAAGATAATGGCATTCGACAGCAGTTGACGGTGCCAAGATCCCCCTAGCAAAATGGAGTTGCAGAAAAGGAAGAATATGAAAATTCTTGAGATGGCACGAAGTATGCTCAAGAGCAAGAAATTTCCCATGGCGTTGTGGGTGGAAGTTGTAGTGTGCGCAGTCTATTTGTCCAACCGATCCCAACAATGAGTGTGTGGGGGAAAAACACCACCGAAAGCATGGAGTGGAAGAAAGCCCAGTGTTTCCCATCTCAGAATATTTACCAAGCACACCCACAGTGCTCTGAATACAACCCCTGTGCAACCAATAACACTTTTTACATCTGGCTGCAACCAACCTAGCCGCATGTGCGATCACACGCCAGGATGAGGATGCGGCCATCCGGTTCACCCGCCGCCAGGCTGGCCATTCCGGCGGTCGCCAATAATCTGGTTGCGGATGGAGTCCTCTTAGCCTTGGTCCAGGTTGTGACCACATATTGTGTGTCACATGCCAGTGGTGGGGTCGATCTAGTCATGTTTCCTCTGCATGCTTTCATTTGATCCCCTTGCTGATTCACTTCAAGCGTTGTAGCTAGAGCCCTCTGCTCGAGCCTCAGTCTGGTACATTGACTCATGCTACACCAATCTTATGAGTTCTTCTGCTTCTGCCTTTGAGAGTCACTCCTTATTCTAGTAATTCCTCTGTTTTTGTTGGCAGAAGAACTCATATTGGTTTGTAAATTTACTCTTGGATTAAGATTATCTTATATGTTGGTTTTCTCGAATATCTCTAAAAATTTATTATTTATTAGTAAGTTAACTTATAATTTGGGCATTTTGATTTCTTTTGATGACCGGTGAATTGTTATTCATAACAAAGTTACTAGGACAATCATGAGCAGAGGACACAATGAGGATGAACTTTATGTTCTAGATCGCTTGGTTGCTTGTTGGATAGTTTTCTCCTCCCTTGGTTGCTTGATCCTTGCTTCTTTAACATTTTCTTCTTCCAATTTTTGAAAGAAGTTGAAATCTCCTTTGTGTGAGCTTCAATCTCATTCTCCTTCTTCAGCGAATACCATGTTTCGATTGATAATGGTCATCCTCGTATCGGGACTGTTAAGTGTGTAGCCCTTGGAGTTGGCATCGTAGCCAATGAAGATGCACTTCTCACTTTTATCATCCATCTTGCTCTATTTCTCATCCGGTACGTGGGTGTGGGATATGCTTCCAAAGATTTTGAGATGGGAAACACTAGGCTTTCTTCAATTCCATAGGCATTGATCATCAACCCGCCTGGTATCACTAGGACTAGCAGCATGGGCTGTAGAAGTAAGATCAACGGTGGCCTTGGAAGTCACGACTTTAGAGGTGGCAGCCACAATCAGGATCAGCGAAGACAACCTCTCCACAAAGGAGACCAATGAATCGGTGGAGTCAACGTCGTGCATGGTATTAGGGATTCTAGCAGGGAATTCTACCATCGATATAACCGAATAAATCTTGGGATTTTTGAACATGTTGAACTTGATTTTTCCATAAATCCTTATCGTAAGGGAGCTTAGGATATGTTGAATCCATTGGAAAAATAAAATTCATCGAAGTGGGGGTGTATTGTGTGTGTGTGGGGGGGGGGGTTGTGGTTCGGTCAATCAGAAAAAGAATAGGTGGATTGTCCAAAAAATGGAAAGAGAGGGGGAGAGGGGGGGGGGGGGGGGGGTTAATACAATTACTGTTCTGATACCATATAGAAGTGAATTTTCCTCAGATTAGAGTTTAGTTTATTGAGAATTCATGGAGCACAAAAAGGGCATGAAAGTAAATATGAAAATCCTAACAAACCTTCTACTGTAACATAATCAATTTTCTATTATGATAGGGACCATTCCTAAGATAAACAAATAAATCTACATTTTATGGTCTTGAAATACTTCTCCAAATGTATCGAGGTAAAACCCCTTGCCTCTACAACTAGTCTAGTTTTGGCTAAGTTTATTTGGATATGAGTAGTATGTCAATTTAGAGTTCCATGGGAAGTAATTTCAGACAATGAAATGTGGTTGTAATGACATAAACTTAGGAAGTTGAGCAAGAAGTTCAAAGACTCGTAAAAAAATCCACATCTATAACGAAATTTTTGACTAATGAGCAAGTGGAAGTGACAAATAGAATCTTTCTTCAAACATTTTTTTTAAGAGGATCACTTTCAAGAATAAAGCTAGCTTGGGAAAAAAGCCCAAATTAAAGATTTACTTGCATTGTAATTTTTGTTCGTCACACATTTTTTGACTAGACATTAAATCAATGAGTTTTTATCATACAATCAATTAATTTTTTTAATATGAGCCCGTGAATCTAGTATTGTATTATAGTCTAAAGTTGACTCGATCGATCCAGTCGATATATATATAATTTTCATTGAATGACTCGTGACCTCTTTGTGTTTCCGTTTGTGCAATGAATAATGCTGTCATACATAATGGGGGCATGTTAAGTTTGTCTCACATTGATTGTTGATAAAATTGTAATTTAATATACAAAATTATGAGTTATATCTATATAGTTTCAATTTATTTCATGATAGAATCCCATGATTTAGTGTCAAAAAGAAGTGGTGATACGGTATTAGAATAGATAGAGCTGTGGTCGACAAAGATGCCAAAAATTTAACAGAATAGGCCAGGAAACATTTTCATTCTGATAAATAAAGTAAAACCTAGCATGCCTTCAATCTTTCTTTCCAATTCCAGCGGATAATTAAGTAAGTAGTAACCCTAACCCTCAAGTACACATAAATAATGTTTTAATTAAAAATTATCCAAAAACCTATAATATATTATACAAATGAATGAGAATACATGCATGCATTTATGGTCAAATAAGAAGCCACATTATAATCTTCATAGAGGGAGGAGCCGTCGGTTGCCAATCCTAGTGTTGACCTGATGGGGAGCGCGGAACCACGACCCTGAAAATTCAAAACAAATAGTAAGACCACAAATTTTAATGTTTCAATTTTGCTCTTTTTTTTTTTCGTGCACATTTTGATTATTGAACTTTTAAAAGACTTACTATAATACCTAAATTATGCATTCATGTCCGATCTGCTCCTTTCCAAAGACATTCTTTTCTAAATTAACCCTCGAACAAAGACGTATATATTAACACAGTGGAGGATCAAGGAATCCTAAAATAATAACTATTACAAATTAGAATTATTGTAACACTAGTTCTTGCAACACTTATTAAAATTTTACAATAATTTATAATGTGTTACTTAAATCTCTGAAAAGTATTGCCTAAATCTAGAAAAGTTAGCTGAGTTTTGAAAAGTGTTGCATTAAATCAAATGTAACATCACCTAAGGTAGGTAATACTTGTAAAAATGTTACAATAGGTTCAATTCAGTATTA
Source organism: Rubia yunnanensis (assembly GCA_037428765.1). Taxonomy (NCBI): domain Eukaryota; kingdom Viridiplantae; phylum Streptophyta; class Magnoliopsida; order Gentianales; family Rubiaceae; genus Rubia; species Rubia yunnanensis. Next base: position 68,951,853 of record CM075071.1, on the reverse strand, counting down.
TTAGCTCCTAAAGCTACACTTTCAACGTGTTTCGTTTGCATTAGTCTGTAGTACGTAGTGATGGGATTTGAAATAAAATGGGTTAGAAAAATTGGAAAATTTTAAAAATTAACACAAAATTTGAAGTTATTCTGATCACTCACCGGTATTCGGGCGGAGGCGGCACACCGGCGGCAGTAGGATCGATCAGTTTTCTCCCAGCCTCAGTTGAGTGGAGCAGAAGACTGATCCACAAAACCAGAAAGCACACAACTCTGAAAAATGCCATCATTCGAGCCATCGTTTATTAATTGATCGTACAAAGTTTTTGATACTTTGTGATTATTGGTTTCTCCTTTTATACACACAAATTGTTGAGTGTTCCGATATAGAACGGTCTGTGACTCGAAAGTCGCTCGGTGGAATTTTCTTTAGTTTTGGTGGGAAGCAAACCGTGTATATAGAATAAGATGCTCTCACATATTATTTAATCCGTGAAATTCCCATAATTTATCTCTGCTAACACATGTGAAAATTGCGGATTTTTAGTTTTTACTTGTAGCATTCATAAGTCAAAGTCAAATAAAAGGTTTTTTTTTTCTTTCGTTTCAAGGTCCCAGAGCATCCACAATGGTAACTCCTTAACTCCGCTTTTGTTAATGAAGAACACTCCTTATTTAATGAGGACAATTATGAAGTTTTAAAAACATCTCATTAATAAGGAGTTACGCCTTAGTTAAGGAGTGGGGAACTCTTTATTTATACAATGCCAACCAACCAATTATTGACATTTTATTTTGTATTTTTAGTTAATTATAATTTAAAATAGAAAAAAGTGTTCAAGATGTGCTTTCCATTGTTGGTAGTTTGTTCTTACCTTAAAAAAAAAAAATCTATGATATGACACTTAAGAAATGCACATAAAGTATACTACAATTATGGATGCTCTTAGTTTATATGATGCGGAAATAGGGTTCTAAAATATGAGTGGTTCTCTTGACAAGTGGTCTGTCCATATGCTTATGGACAAACCACTTATTTCTTACCTTATACACTGCATTTCTTAAATTACATATAAAATTTTTGAAAATTATATTTTCACATTCAAATACATATTATTACTTGTTTTAACTTATAAAATGTAATATTTAAATTTTATTAAAAAATTACAACATTTAAGACAAATGCCCCAAGAACTGGCCGTAAGCTTATGGAAAGGGCTCATTTATGTATTAATGGGAACTAACCCAACGTGGAATTGCAGAGAAGCGGTAAGATCTGGATATGAACTTTTGTAATTAAGATCTGGATATGGACTTTTTGTTAGTAATAAATCTTGTTAGTTTTTTTTCTTTGTGTTTAATTTCATTTAGGAGCATTTGTTATTCCTATTTTGTAACTCCTCATTTAGGAGCATTTAGAAGCATTTAGGAACATTTGTTATTCCTATTTTGTAACTCCTCATTTAGGAGCATTTAGAAGCATTTAGGAACATTTGTTATTCCCATTTTGTAACTTGTTTTTCAATACTATTTATAGCAAAATATATGAAGAAAAGCAGTAAGTTTTCTGCACCAAAAATTGTGTTCTTATTTAAAATCTAACATTTGGTATCAGAGCCTCGCACGATCACGGCGACAATGTCTGGCGAGAACGAGATTTCGCTGTCGCCACCGCGGGGACGTGGAAGGCAGCGTGGACGGAGCATGGCACGGCGGAACCATAACGAAGTGATCATCCACGAACGGACAAATCTTGGTGCCAACATCGTGTATCCCACGTTGACGACAACAAACTACATAGAATGGGCTCTCGTGATGAAGATAAACCTACGGGCACAAGGTTTATGGGAGGCCACCTCCGGCATCGGAGATACGTCCGAACGGGAAGACATGGCGGCTCTCTCGGCGTTGATCCGCGCGGTGCCACCGGAGATGGTACCGACGCTAGCTGTCAAAACGACGGCACACGAGGCTTGGGAAGCCATCCGGATGATGCGAGTCGGCGTAGATCGGGTGCGAGAGGCCACGGCGCAGCGTCTGCGCAAGGAGTTCGAGCAAATCACCTTCAAGGACGGGGAGTCGCTCGACGCTTTCGGCATGAGGATTACGGGCATCGTCAATAACCTTCGATCTCTCGGTGATGCCATAGAAGAGATCAAGGTGGTCCAAAAGTTTTTGCGGGAGGTGCCGAGCCAGTACGCCCAGATCGCTTGTTCGATCGAGACGTTGCTCGACTTGAACGGCATGACGGTGGAGGAGCTCATCGGCCGGCTCAGATCGGCAGCCGAACGTTGCTCCATCAACACCATGGACAACACCAGCGGCCAGGTCTTACTCACGGAACAAGAATGGATCGCACGGGGCCGGGGCTCTAGCTCCGGGAACAAAGGCAAAGGCAAGGCTTTCCAGAAGGGGAAGAAACCAAGCCATGACCGAGACGGAAGCCAACGTGCAGTAAGCGGTGACCGGGACTTGACGAAGATGAAGTGTTACAATTGTAACAAATACGCCGGCCACATCTCCAAGTACTGCCCCGAGCCACGGCGCGAACGGAGGGAACGCGCCAACCTCGTGCAAGACCAAACGGAGGAACCAACGCTTCTTGTGGCAAGGCTTCACTCCCTCACGATCAGGAACCAGGCCTCCGAGGAGCGCGTCCTGCTCAGCGAGGCGCGGTCTCAAGCACTGTCCACAAAGGAGCCCAGGCAGTGTGACACGACATGGGTCCTCGACTCCGGTGCGAGTGCCCACATGTGCGGAAAATGGGAGTTCTTCTCCGAGCTAGACACAAATGTACGAGGCTCGGTCAAGTTGGGAGACGACACCTCTGTGGAAATAGAAGGCATCGGCACGATTCTTTTTACGTGCCGGAACGGTGAGCATCTAAAGTTGGACGAGGTGTATTACATACCTCGGCTCCATAGCAGCATCATCTCTCTCGGTCAACTGGACGAGAACGGGTACGACATGAGGATCCAGCACGGGTGGCTCGCGTTACGGGACCAAGGCGGGCGCTTGCTCGCACGGGTGCCAAGAAGCCGAGGGCGCCTCTACCTCCTGCATCTGAACTTGGCACGGCCCGTGTGCCTTGCGGTGCATGGGTGTGAGGATGGGTGGCGCTGGCATGCAAGGTACGGCCACATGCATTTTGAGGCTCTTCGTCGCCTGGCCCGAGAGAAGATGGTGCACGGACTCCCGCTGCTCGGTGACGCCGAGCGCCTGTGTGACGCTTGCCTGGCCGGGAAGCAGAAACGCGGTTCGTTTCCACGCCAAGCCAAGAACCGAGCTACCGAGCGCCTTGGGCTCATGCATGCCGATCTGTGTGGACCCATCGAGCCACAAACCCCTGGAGGTAAACGATATTTTCTACTAATGGTAGATGATTTTAGTAGATATATGTGGGTAGTCTTGTTGGCCTCGAAGGATCAAGCGGCGGACGCCATCAAGAGGACCGTGGCAGCAGCCGAACGGCAAAGCGGGTGCAAGTTGAAGACGCTGCGGACCGACCGTGGAGGTGAGTTCACATCTCACGGACTCGGCGAGTACTTTGCCGACCGCGGAGTGCACCGACAAACGACGGCACCATACACGCCCCAGCAAAATGGCGTGGTCGAACGATGAAATCAAACGGTGGTTGGCATGGCACGGTGCCTCTTGAAGGCCAAAGGCATGCCGTTGAGGTTTTGGGGAGAAGCTGTGACGACGGCGGTCTACCTCCTGAACCGGGGAACCACGAAAAGCGTCATCGGTAAAACACCCTACGAAGCATGGCACGGGTGCCGGCCGAGCGTGCACCATCTCCGGGTGTTTGGGTGCGTCGCGCATGTCAAGGCCACGCAGCCGGGGTTGAAGAAACTGGAGGACCGGAGCACGCCGATGGTGCTGCTTGGTTACGAAACTGGAACCGTGGGGTACCGCATCTACGACCCCGCCACGGACCGGGTAAAAATTTCCCGCGACGTCCTCTTCGACGAGGATGCAGCATGGAACTGGACCCTTCCAGGGAGCAAGATGCACGCGGAGAGAGCATCATCTTCAAACGCCGGAATCTCCACCGGAAGCGAAGCCGGAGACGTGCCCTCACCAGTCACTCAAACTACTTTGGTTGCACCTCCACCGCCCACGGTGGAGTTTGTGTCCCCACCAACCGGTGCTTCAGAACCATCTCCGGTGCCTCTCCGGTACCGCACGCTAAAAAGTCTATACGAAGAAACTGCCCCTGTTGAAGCAGAAGACGACGAACAGTGTCTCCTCATCGCCAACGAACCGACAACCTTTGCTGAAGCCGAGAAGGATGAAGGGTGGAGAGCTGCGATGATGGAGGAGTTGGGCAGTATTGAGGCGAATCAAAGTTGGCGCCTCACTGTGCTACCACCGGGAAAACGAGCAATCGGCCTGAAGTGGGTTTATAAACTCAAGAAGGATGCAGTCGGGGAGGTTATGAAATGAAAGGCACGGCTGGTGGCGAAGGGTTATGTACAGCGTCAGGGGGTGGATTACGAGGAAGTCTTCGCTCCCGTCGCAAGGATGGAAACCGTGCGAGTGTTGATCGCGCTTGCGGCTCACCATGGTTGGCCGGTCCACCACATGGACGTCAAGACCGCGTTCCTCAACGGTGATCTGATCGAGGAGGTCTACGTCAAGCAACCGCCGGGTTTCGAAATTCAAGGCAACGAAGGCAAGGTTCTCCGGCTTCAGAAGGCTCTCTACGGACTACGCCAAGCTCCGAGGGCTTGGAATGCCAAACTTGACAAAAGTCTCCGCGACTTGGAGTTTGTGCGATGTGAAACCGAGCACGCGGTTTATCGCCGAAGCAACGGGCAGGAGCAACTTCTAGTTGGGATTTACGTCGATGACTTGATCATCACCGGAACTTCAATCGAAGAACTGACGAAGTTCAAGAAGGAAATGACCAATCTCTTTGAGATGAGCGATCTCGGCGAACTAAGTTACTACCTCGGCATCCAAGTACAACAACGGAAGGGTTTGGTCACTCTTTGCCAATCATCTTATGCCAGGAAGCTTTTACAAAAGGCCGGACTGGAAGAGTGCAATCCATGCGCGGCACCAATGGAGGCACGGCTCAAACTAAGCAAGACCGGAGACGGGAGACCGGTGGATGCCACGTATTACCGCAGCTTGGTAGGAAGCCTCAGGTACTTAGTTCACACTCGGCCGGACATTACTTTTGCAGTTGGTTATGTTAGCCGATTTATGGAGGAGCCAAAAATTGAGCATTTGGCAGCGGTGAAACATATTCTACGCTATGTGGCGGGAACTCTAGATTTTGGAGTTTCGTATGGAAAAGGTGTTGGACCTTTACTTTTGACAGGTTATAGTGATGCTGATTTGGCTGGAGACATCAACGACAGGAAGAGCACGACGGGAGTATTTTTCTTCCTAGGCCAATCTCCAGTGAGTTGGAAATCACAGAAACAACGGGTGGTGGCAATCTCTTCGTGCGAATCAGAGTATATTGCAGCTGCCACTACCGCTTGCCAAGGTGTTTGGCTTAGTAGATTGCTTGGAGAAATGCAAGGTGAACAGCCACAAGCACCAACGTTACTGGTGGACAACAAATCGGCAATCAATCTTATCCGAAATCCTGTGTTTCACGCGAAGTAAACACATTGATATACGTTACCACTTGATTAGAAATTATGTGGAACAGGGTGATCTTGAAATTGACTACATCAACACGGAAGCGCAGCTCGCTGACATTCTGACGAAGGCACTTGGACGAGTTCGTTTCCAGGAGCTAAGGAGCAAGATTGGTGTTGCCAACACAACATAAGCAACGACAAGATTAGGGGGTGATTTGTTAGTAATAAATCTTGTCAGTTTTTTTTCTTTGTGTTTAATTTCATTTAGGAGCATTTGTTATTCCTATTTTGTAACTCCTCATTTAGGAGCATTTAGAAGCATTTAGGAACATTTGTTATTCCTATTTTGTAACTCCTCATTTAGGAGCATTTAGAAGCATTTAGGAACATTTGTTATTCCCATTTTGTAACTTGTTTTTCAATACTATTTATAGCAAAATATATGAAGAAAAGCAGTAAGTTTTCTGCACCAAAAATTGTGTTCTTATTTAAAATCTAACACTTTTGTCATATGAAGATTATTTTTACATGCACTTTCTATTCAAATGTCAATTAGGCTGTTTTTTTAGAATTTTTATTTTTTACCACCTGTTTTATAAAGGGGATCCGTCCATATCTATTGTAGGTTGTAGGGATCTCTCTAGGCATTTTTGCCCAATCTATAAAAAAAAAGGTTGCATACCCTGATATTTTCATCATTGACTATTCAATTAAAAAAATTGCTTTTCTTATAAGATAGGCGCTTTTAACTAGTTACGTAAAATAGTAATAAACAACTTTAAAGTAGAAGTTAAATTTAAGGAAAAAGCAGAAAATGATCTTCCTCAACTTTCAAAATATATAAGACAGTTTTGGTTATAAGTATAACTCTACTAAACACATGATGAAATAGAAATAGTTACTAAAAAATAATTTTCTTACTCTAATATAATAAGTTACAAAAGATGCTCTTATCAGCACTGATAAAGTAATTTCCCGTAATAATTCTAATTAATGATGAAGAGTATATATAGAGTACAAAGAAAACTAGTCTTAATATAACTCTATGCCTAGTCAACTTGGAATAAAATATTATCTAATCTTCTACTTGCTTTATTCCAACATCCCCCCTCAAGCGAAGCGTCGGATGCTCGCCGACGCACAGCTTGGATCCGAAGAACTCGAACAACGGACGAGAGAGTCCCTTGGTGAAGATGTCCGCAATCTGTAGAGAAGTCGGAACATGAGCAACGCACAGCTTGCTAGACGTGACCAGCTCACGAACAAAATGGTAATCAATGTCTATATGATTCACCCACTTGTGCGCCACCGGATTCTGAGCCAAGAAGATAGCACTGTTGTTGTTGCATAACAGCAAAGGCGAACCAGAAAGTGGAATCCAAAGATCACGAAGCAAATGAGTGAGCCAAACAACCTTCGGAGAAGTGTTGGCAAGAGCACGATACTCGGACTCGATACTAGAGCAAGAAATAGTGGGTTGTTTCTTGGCACTCCAAGAAACCAGATTCCCACCCAGATAAACCATATAACCAATAGTGGACCGACGAGTCTCCAGACAGCAAGCCCAGTCAGCATCAGAATATCCTAACACTTTTGGAGTGCTGGAAGATAAAAAAAACCAGACCAAAATGAAGAGTGCCACGAACATAACACAAAATCTGTGTAACTGCAGAAAAATGGTCATCTCTAGGGTCTTGAAGGTACTGACTCACGATATTGATCGAGAAGCCAAATCCGGACGAGTGATGGTGAGATACTGAAGCACCCCAACAAGAGAGTGATAAAGGGTAGGATCCCGGAATGGCTGACTAGTGGAACTGTACAGCTGAGAACTGGCAACAAATAGTGTAGAAACTGGTGCAGTATCAGTCATACCAGCCCGAGTCAGAATATCCCGAGCATACTTTGCTTGGCCAATAAGTAACCCAGAGGAGGTAGGAGAGACTTCAAGACCAAGAAAGTAATGAAGAGCACCGAGATCCTTGACCGCAAATTCTCTGTGCGTCCGAGAAATGAACTGACGAAGAAGAGTCGAGTCGTTCCCTGTAAGAATAATGTCGTCCACATACACAAGGAGATACAACAACGGCGACCCTCTCGACAGGACAAATAAGAAAGTATTAACTGAGCTAGACTGAAAACCAAGATGTGTAAGATAGCTGCTAAACCGCTGGAACCAAGCACGGGGAGCCTACTTAAGACCATAAATGACCTTCCATAGGCGCCAAACAAAATCTGGATGAGAAAAAAAAGAAAGAGGGTTTAGAACCAGATTTACTCTGATACCATGATCAAGTAATTTCCCGTAATGATTATGATTAATGATGAAGAATATATATAGAGTACAAAGAAGACTAGTCTAAATATAACTCTAGGCCTAGTCAACATGGAATAAAATATTATCTAATCTTCTACTTACTTTATTCTAACAAGCACTTACCCACGTTACCAAAAAGATCATTGATAAATACCGATTAAAAATTACTCCATCCATCCCAACCAAAGGTTTCTATTACCTTTTTGTATAGACATTTATACATGTTGATGTGGTAGGAGAATTGGGAGGTTGGAATGAGCTGGCCAAATTTCAGCCACAAATGTAAATTGAAATAAGAAAAGTAACAATCTTTAGTTGGGGTGGAGGAAGTATTTATTAATAAGTGTGTGGGTCTCCTGATAAACGGCATATCCATAAGCTTATGGACAGGTTACTTATTTTTTACCTTAAACACTGCATTTGTTAAATTACATACTCCTTCCGTCCTAGCTTAAATTGCACAGCAATCATTATCACACTATTCAAAAAACATGTTTGACCGTTAATATGTTCACATACGTGTAACAACGAAAAATAAAAATTTGATATTTAGAAACTACTTGTTATGATGAGTTCACCGATACCACATATAATAATATTATTACTCATATATCTATTCAAATATGCAGTCAAACTTTGATAGAGAATAGTGTCATAAAAGAAAGTGAGCAATTTAAGCTGGGATAGAGGAATTACTAAATTTTGAAAATATTTGTTTATATTATATATTGTTATATTTTCACATTCAAATACATATTATTACTTGTTTTAACTTTTAAAATACAATATTTAAATTTTATAAAAAAACTACAACCTTTAAGGTAAAAGCCACTGTGGACTGTCCATTAACTTATTGAAATGCCGCATTTCCTGAGACTTTTTCTTAATAAATAATATTTGATTATAATTACCTAGTCACTTTTAACTTTCTATTTTGAATCTCTTTAAGTTCCCATTTTTAATTTTAAGTAATAAAAGTATATGTTTAACTCTTAATATATTTACATATCACTATAAATTATAAATATAATATATATGCTATACATAAAGAATTAAATAATATCCTACGTAATATTATTCTAATTTATATCAATAAAATTTTATAATAAGAATAATTAGTAATAAATTATTCCATAATTATAAAATACAAAGTCTTACTTTAGGCAGACCATATTATGCAACTAATATAAATTTCAATTTTGGGGTGGGTTTTTTTTTAAAAGAAATTGCTGAAAACTTTAGGGACCTATCGTGTAATTATCGAACTGCTATAAATATCTCCAAAATATCAAGTATTTTCATTTTTCTTCTTTCCTTTCCTCCCACCGGAAACTGCCATATGACGCCGGCAACCACCACCAGACGCTGGATTTTTGCCAAACTGCTTCCACTGGTATCTCACCGAAATCTCACCGGAATTAACCCTAGGCGACGAAGTTCTTTGCATCTCGTTGTTCTCTCACCGGATTTGACACTTCTTTTTCTTGTCATGACGACGTTTACTACCCTGGCGCGACAGAGCACCCTAGGGTTAGTCGACAACAACGCGAGGTGACGAAGCAAAGTTTAATTGAAGATGCAAAGAAAGATATGGAAGCAAGTTGCAACGGTCTGAGCGAAGAGGAGCTATGATCTGGAAGTGGCTGCTCACGATTTCCGACGGTCTGAGCTTCTTCTTTCAAGCGGAGTCACGACAAAGGCAACCGAGTCACAGCGAAGATCTGGAAGAAGAGGACTACGGCGATTGACCTTCCGGAGGTGTTGCAGGCAAGTTGATTGACGTTCCAGGCTAGATCTCATACGTGGCTACGACGGACGGAGGCGGTGGTTGACAACTGCTGGCGACGACGGAGGCATACTGAGGTTCTAGAACCTGATAAGGTGAGGTTTAATAGTTTTTAAAAACTTATTGAGTTATAATATGTTGGTGACTAAGCGTATTTCATGAGTGATTGCTTGGTCTAGTGGTTAGTATTGTTGCTTGGTCAGGAGTTCGAGTCTCACTATGGCCTTTTATTTTGAAGAATTTATGTTTTTAATGTACATGTTGAGCTTTACTATTATTTGAGTGAGTGCATGTTAAATGATAGTCTTTGGTGTAGTGGTTATTGCTCTAGGCTTTGAGGTTATAGGCCCCGGTTCAAATCCCACTAGGTTTTTTGTTTTTGAAGAATTTTTATTCGTGAGGTACTGTAGCTTTTTGTTGATGTTTTTAGTTTTTTTTTCCTCTTATGTTGATGTTTTTCATTATTCGAGTGAGATTTAATTGATATGAGTTGAGGTTCTGTAGATTCTTTTGGGTAATATGGACTAATATTAGTAGTTTTTTTTATTGTTCCCATGTTTTATGCTTGAGGAACTGTAGATTTTTGTTGATGCTTTTAGTTTTTTCTCCTCTTATGTTGATGTTTTTCATTATACTGGTGAGATTTTATTGTTATGAGTGGAGATTTTGTAGTTTTTTTGGGTAATATGGATTGATATTTGTAGTTTTTTAATTTTCTCAAGTTGATGTTTTTCATTTTCCGGTTGAGATTTTTGGTAATAGAAGTTGATGTTTTGTAGTGTCTTTTTTCTTATGTTGATGATTTTTCATTTTCTGGATGAGGTTCAGGTGTTAGGAGTTGATGTATGTAGTTTTTTTTATAAAAAAAATATTGTTGATGCTTTATGATTTATAGAGTGAATAATTTATATTCTTGAGGTACATTAGCTTTTTGGTTGATGATTTTAGTTTTTTTTCTCTCATGTTGATTTTTTTTTTCATTTTCTTGAAGAGTTTTAGATGACAGGGGTTGATGTTTGTAGATTTTTTTATGACATGGTTGTTTTTTTGTAGTGTTCTTTTCCTTATGTTGACGTTTTTCATTTTTTGTTAGTGCTTCAAATGTAGGTTGTAGGTGTTTATTTTATGACTTGTGCGTGCTATGAAAATAAATTTGTGCTTCAATCGTTGCTTGTAAGTGTTTCAATCGTTTCTTGTTAGGAGTTGATGTTTGTAGCTTTTTTGACGATATGTTGATATTTTGTACGTTGGGCCACTCATTCATCCAGTTCCTGCCTGCCCCTTCAAGCCTCGATCGAATGCCATTGACAATGGTTCGATTAGTGACCTTCACCTGCTCATTGGCTTAGGGTGGTAAACGTTGATGGCCCCTTTATGGATCTTGTACTCCTTACAACATCCTTTGAATGGGTTGTTGACGAACTAGGCTCCATTGTCACTTATGATTGTTTGAGGGATCCTGTGACGGCATATGATATTCTTCCAGCAAAACCCAATCACTGCTTTCCCTTTTACGCCGCTCAGGGCTTCAGCCTCGACCCGCTTTGTAAAGTAGTCTATGATCACAATCAGACATCGAAAGTGGCCTGGGGCCTCAAGAAAAGAACCCACCAGATCGATCCCCCATTTGTCGAATGGCCAGGAACTTTTAGTATTCATCATTTCTTCTTGGGGGACATAGTTGATTGGGGCATGCCTTCTGGTAACAGGACTGAATGTGTTTGTTTACCTCCTCAAACATGTCCAGCCAATAGTACCCAGCCAGAAGGAGTTTCTTAGCTATTGATCGAGCCCCTTGGTTACTTTCGCAGTCCCCTTCATAGGTTTCACGGATCAGATAGTCAACTTCATGGGGGACTACGCATCGGAGAAGCAGTTGGAGGTTTCCTCGGCAATAAAGGATATCTTCATAGATCACATATTTAGGTGCCTTTAGCTTAACCTTCCTTGCTTCGATGGCATACTCCGGAAGGGTACCATCTCAAAGGTAGCTAATGATGGGCATTATCCATGACTTTTGTTCTTCCACCATCATCATCGTTGCTTCCTTCTCGAAGCTATGCTTACTCAGCATTTCCACCATTAAGTATCCCTGGGGCTGTAAGTCCAGGTCCGACAAGGCCAATTTTCTCAGAGCATCTGCCTTGTGGTTTTTCTCTCGAGGGACTTGACCAAGGGTATAATGGTGGAAATGTTCAAGGAAGGGCTTCACCACTTCTAAGTAATGACGCAAGCTTCTTTCCCTAGCCTCATATTTCCCCTTGACTTGTAGGACCACGATTTAAGAATCGCTAAATATGTCTAACCTTCGAACTCCCAAGTCCTTGGCTATTCAAAGGCATGTGATCAGCACTTCATATTCCACTTCATTATTTGTGGCCTTGAAGTCAAAGTGTAGGGTATAAGGATAATCCTTCTGTTCGGGGCTCGTGAGTAAGACTCTGGCCCCACTGCCTCCGGAGTGAGATAATCCATTGACGTACAACTGCCATGTCTCTTCGGGTTCATTATCATCATCTAATACTATTGGTTATGTAGTTTCCACAATGAAATCCGCTAATGCAATTGCCTATGATGGTCGTTCTTAGGCTGAACGGGATTTCATGCTCACCCAGTTCGATCGCCTATTTCATTATTCGTCCTGAGGCCTTCGACTTGAGAAGCACTTTCCTAATTGGATGGCTAGTGATCAAGATGATCTTGTGGCTTTGGAAATAAGGTCGGAGGCATCTTGCAGCATGAACTAGGGCTAATATTAGCTTTTCGAGGGAAGTGTATCTAATCTTTGGACCATGCAATGCCCTTCCTACGAAGTAAATTGGGTGTTGGGCTTTATCCTTTTCCTTCACCGGAATCGTGCTTATCGCCAAGGGGGATGTGGAGATGTATAAGTACAGATCTTCCCCCTTGTCTAGTTTCATCAGGATGGGCAGGCTTCGTAAGTGATCCTTTAACTCTCGAAAAGCATTGTTGCATTCTTTTGTCCATTCTTATTTCTTGGGTTTTTGGAGCACATCAAAGAATGGAAAATGTTTTTTGGCCCCCTTCGAGAGGAATCAACTGAGCACTGCCAGTGATCCTGTAAGCCATTGAACATCTTTGACTGTTTGTGGGGGCTTCCTGTTAATCATTTCTTCGATTTTCTCGGAATTGATGTTGACCCCCCTCTCTGAAACCATGAACCCCGGGAATTTACCAGCTCCGACTCTAATTACAAATTTAGCTGGGTTTAGCTTTAAGTTGCCATCACGTAGCCTCTGGAAGGTTTCTTTGAGGTCCAGTTAAAACTGTTCGAAGCTTCTGCTTTTGACCACCATGTCATCAACATTTATATCAATGTTCCTGCCGATATGTTTTTGAAGAGCTTGTCGACTAGCCTTTAGTATGTGGCCCCTGCATTTTCTTATAGCAAAATGTCCCCACGTCTTTTATCAAGGATGTTTTCTGCTTATCTTCCTCCGCCATGAGTTTCTGGTGATAGCCCTTATGAGCATCGAAGAAGGTTAGCACCTCATATCCTGCTATAGCTTTGACTAGAACATCAATGAAGGGTAGGGGATAGCTATCCTTGGGGAAACATTTGTTAAGATTTGTGAAGTCTATGCACAATCTCCAAGCCATATCGTGCTTTTGGACCATCGCCTGATTTTCCATCCATTCAGGGTAGAATACCTTTTCAATAACCTCAGCTCGAAGCAGTTTTTGAACTTCCTTTTTTATGGCTTCAGCCCTTTCGGGGGCAAGCGATATCCACTTTTGTTTGATTGTCTTTTGGGAGGAGTTCACATTTAACATGTAAACCATCAGCTATTTTGGCACCCCTGTGAGGTAAAAGGTATCCCATGAGAGCACGTTAACATAGTCGTCCAGGAGGTCATTCAGCTTCTTTCTCGTTGTGGGTGGTATTATTTTTCCCACGAGCATCATCCCTCATTTTTGAACGGCCATTGGCTCAATGTTCGTGGGTTTGATTTCTCTGTTGACCAAAGCCATTATATCTTCCCTTTTAGCTTCTTTTAAAGCTATGGCCTAACAACTCATGGCTTCCGGTTGTTCTTCCCTTATGACTGTTATCCCCAACTTGGTGGGGAACTTCATGTTCAAATAATAGTGGGACCATACGGCTCGTTCTTGGCACATCCAGGGCCTTCTGAGTATCACATTGTAGGGGGATACAACATCAGTCAATGCAAAGCTACAGTCAATTATGACTTCTTTGTCTCCATCGGCTACTTTAACCAGTGAAACCGGACTAAGGGGAGGTTGTTCTCCTCAAACTTTCATGTCTGAGCCTTAATTGGTCAAAGCAGTTGGCAAACATGACTTCCACACCATCATCCATGAACACCCTTTTGACGTATCAATCTCCAATGGTTGCATGGATCACAATTGGGTCCATAGGGGGGGTTCGGCTTGGCACCGGGTCAGCCTCCCGAGAAGGTGATTGCTTCTTTCGGTCGAAACTGCTTCTGGAAGGGTTCTCCAGGGGGCACGTATGGGATTTAGCTTTGATGATGGTTTTTGAAGCTTGGTCACCTACAACTCCATTGATGAATTTGATCACCCAATTTTCCCCGTCCCTCTGGTATCTATCTGGACGAGCCTCGGCAACAGGCCAGGTGCCTGCCTGGTTTCTAGCTTGTTTTCCATCTTTTCCTATTGTTCTCTGCCGTCTCAGTTGGCTCTTTTCTTTCCTTTCCAATGGTGTTTTACTCGTCCCCTTGAGGAGTCTTCTCTTCTCGGTCTTTCGATGCAGTTTGGGAGCAAACCCTCTCTTGTGCATATTTCAACTTCCTGCATCAAGTGAGTGCATTCATTTATATCATGGCCTCGCTCTTTGTGATGGTCAAAAAATTTGGGCGAGTATGTTTTTCCAAGGTAGTCTCTTCTGGGAGGGGGGATTCCGAAACAGACCCCTGTGGATGGAGTGTGTTTCCATCAGGGACTTGGTCAAGGGAATATAGCTCTCGAAACCTTTCTTTAGGCAGGGGGGATCAGGCCTTCTCGACCACGATTCAGAGTTTTTAGCCCCTTTTTTGCCCCATATATCCCCCTCCCGCTTCCTCTTCGTGGCCTCTTCGATCTTCAAAGACTTTTCCACGATCTCTTGTAACTGTTGCAAGGTCTCTGGCTTTTTCGAGACTAACTTCTTGTACAAGTTGAGGTTGGACATACCGTTCATGTAACCAAGGATCACCCCATCCTAAATTCGATTCTCATCCACATATCAATGGTAGAATACCTCCTTCGATTTTCTTGGTGATGTGCTCAATTTATAACCCATTTTAAGCACATTAAAAATATAATTTTGTAAAAGATTAGGGATGTAATTAAAAAGAAATTGACATTTTATCAAGTAGAGGGTTAGGATGAATTCACATGTTTTATATCATATTCTTGAATTTCTGAATTTTTTTAGATCAATGGAAGTGTTCGGGTCTTAAAGAGTTCAAATTTTGGAAGAAGAATTGAAGAATAAGAAGATTTGAGAAGAGAAGGCCAATTTAATTGAAAAATTGGTAGAAGCTAGCAGAAAGGCCGGTGCGGCGATGTAGTGCGGACCGCACCGGTAGTAGCCGTCACTAGCGGCCCAACAGAAGACACGGTGTGTGCCGCGCCAATGTCATACGGGTTGCACTGGACGCCTTTTAGCTAGTGTTCTCTTTTCTCCTCTTTTGTTTTTCTCTCTCTCTCTCATCCTCATTACTCCATATCCGAATTCCAGTCTCAAGAAACCTAGTTTGAATTTATTTCCATCTTTAACTCTATGTTTACCATGGATTATTGTTGTTTTGTTAAGGGTTTCGCTAATCTAGGCTAAAATTACTCTTGGGAGCAATTGGTAAGCATTACTAGTATGAATTGTGAGATTCTATTTATCCTATTTTGTACTTTGATTATCAAGTATATTTGGTGCTTTCTTGTGTGATTAATGCATGATTTAGACTAGGATGATCAACTAGTTTAGGATTGTGGATTGATTATGTGCTAGGCTTTTGGTCAAACCCAGAAGATGTTGACTTTTAGTCAACGTGATTGTTGTTGGTCAATGCTATGTTATGATTAAGAGTGGCAACTAATTATGATTTTTTATGGAATTACTTTGACTTAGGATGAATTTTAATGGGTTAGACTTATTATCAATGTAGCCCACTAATAACGATTAGCATGAAGGCCAATCTTCGTAGTAGTTATTAGTAAATATACTTGTGCTATCTATGTGTTTCTCACTTGTAGGACATTGTGGTAGTCATGTTGGGTCTCCATGTGTATTGATACCCTCGGGGAAGTCTATGATGCTGATCGTCTAGGGTGACCCGAGGTTAAGGGTTATTGTGTGGCGCCGATCGCCCACTCTAACTATAACCGGGGAGATGTGAGAAATATCAACAATCGAAAGGTGTTGATAAGTTCTCCACAATATGTTATTAATGCATAAAAATAGGATAATTAATCTATGATCAAAGGATGACTAGAAGTGTAAACCGATTGCGCCCAAGACTCGTTATAATCTTATTTAAGTTATTTGTGTCGTATTTACATTGTTATCTTTAGTAGTTTGTTAATTTGAAAGTAGTCATAGTGTTTCCAAAATCAAAATCTCCCCTCCCCAACTTGGTTACCACACATAAAGAGTGACTTCTTCGTGTGCTTTTTAACTACATTTTACACTCGATAAAACCTCCTCTTTCCTTGTGGACAACCCCATCTTACCACTAGATACTATTTAGTAGGTAGCTATACTATTTAGTAGACAACCTCCCAAAATTTTGGCGTCGCTGCTGGGAAAAAGGCATATTTTATTAAAGTGTTAGTGTAGATCTTTGTATTTTCTGTCTTCTTTTTGTGTGTTTTTGTTTTTAGTTGTTTGTTGTTAATGTTTTGCTTGCTTTTGTAATGGCTTTTTGGAATAAGGTTGTATTTCTCAGGTTCTTGTTTTATGGTCAATACACTTACCAATAGACAAGAACCCTTGCATTATGACCCCGATCTTGTAGGAACACTTTGGAGAGCAAGGAGTGTAGCCCATTTTGCTAACCAAGCCACCCAACCATCGCATGTAGTAGTTACACCAACTATAGAGGATGATAATAGAACCTTGAGGGAGCTCATGGCTCCCAACCTAAAAAACCGACCCCCTTTGCATCACATTCCCTCCTCTTCTGAAAAGTGTCACTTATGAGTGTAGGTCTGGGATGATCCATTATCTACCAACTTTCCATGGGATGAGCAGGGAGGATACAAACAAGCATTTTCCAAGTTCCATTATGTGAGCTTAAACATGAAGCCATTCGGAATTTTGGAGGTCAATTTCAATCTAAGGGCGTTCCATTTCTCTTTGAAAGATATGGCCAAAGATTGGTTATACTACCTTATCCTGGGAAGCATAACATCATGGAAAGAGATGGAGAGAGAATTTTTGGATAAGTTCTTTCCAGCAACCAAGTCGGCGGGGCTAAAGAAAGAGTTAAGCAAAATATCCCAATATTCTGGTGATTCTTTATACGAATATTAGGATAGGTTCGAGAGATTGCTAGCGAGTTGCACCTACCATCCATACAGGGAAGGAGATCTTGTGTACTATTTTTAATGGTTTTTCTGTTGAAGATATGAGGATGATCAATGTTGTTTGTAATGGGTTGATTGCCAACAAGAACCTGAAAGACACCATGGCCCTGTTTGAAGTAATGACTAATGGTACAAGGCAATTCGGCGTTAGAGAAAGGGCAAGGGTGCAAGAGGCTCCACCTTCGAAAACCCCCCAAACTTGAGGAGCGAGTGCAAGCTTTACCTTCCATGATCAAGGAACTAATGAAAGAGAGTGCGCATCAAGTTAAGGTGTGTGGGTTGTGTTTGTTGGACCATTCCACTAGTATATGCCCTCAACTCCAAGATGAAGGGTTTGAGGAGGCTAAGGCTATGGGTTATCAAAGGGGACAAGGCCAAGGTTACCAAGGAAATAGAGGCTACCAAGGCGGTCAAGTTTTCCTAAGGGGACAAGGAAATGACAAGAAGTATGATCCCTACTCCAAGACCTACAATCTCAGGTGGAGAGACTAGGGATTCCAGAAAACCTTCTTCACAACCAGAGTCAAACCCCGACCTTCTAATGATAGTGCCATAACCTTAAGGAGTGGAAAGGAGACTAAAGATCCCAATAAAACTGTGAAGTTCGGGAAGGAGCTAGATAAAATTGTGGTGAGAGGAAAAGAGGTTAAAAAAGTGATCACTCAACCACCGAAGAAGCTCAAAATCGAGAAGGTTCTTCCACCACCACCCTTTCTGGCGGCTTTGCAGGACAAAAATTGCAAGGATGAGAACAAGGCACTTTTTGAGGTTTTCTGCAAGTGTGAGGTAAATATCCCTCTCTTTGATTCCATTTACCAAGTTCCTAAGTTTGCTGAATTCCTTAAGGAATTATGTACCCCTAAGAGGAAAAAAAATTGAAACAGGTGAAAAGATAAAAATTGGTGGTGTCGGCCCTTTTTCAAAATACACTTCCCCCTAAATGTGATGATCCCAACATGTTTACCATCCCTTGCATCATAGGTGGTAAGACTTTCCAAAACTCTATGCTATATCTAGGAGCATCAATCAATGTGATTCCATACTGTTTATATGAATCCCTAGATCTTGGAATATTACATGAAACTGGGGTAGTAATCCAATTGGTTGACCTTTCTAATGCCTGCCCCAGGGGGAATTGTGGAAGATGTTTTGGTAAAAGTTGATACTTTGATTTTCCCTGCTGATTTCTATGTTCTATATGTGGAGAGTGATAAATTTGCCGCCCCTATCTTGTTAGGGAGGTCATTTTTGAAAACATCTAGAACTAAAATTGATGTGCATAGTGGGTGTTTAACCATGGAGTTTAATGGGGAAATTAAGAAGTTCAACATTTATGATGCCATGAAGTTTCCTAGTGAAGGTAATTCTTTCCATCTAATTGATATTGTTGATGATTATGTGTAGGATATATTTGTGATTAATGGGAAATATTGTTTGAAGGTAACTTTGGAAAAATATTATTGACATGAATGAATTACATGATTATTCTTTGATGATAAATTTTCTTGAGACTATAGAGAGACTTGATTTTGTTGATAGACTACCTTTCAACCCCCTAGTGAAGTTCTTGAAGCACCTCGAGATGTGAGAATCCCCGCGTCTCTTGAGAAGGCACCGGTAGTGGAGTTGAAACTACTACTCCAGAATTTGAAATATGCATTCCTTGGTGAAGGAGATACTTTACCTGTGATATTGTCAAGTAAACTCACCAAGGAATAAGAGGGGAGGTTGATGGATGTTCTTAGAACCCATAAAGAGGAAATTGGGTGGACCATTTCTGATATCAAGGGGATTAGCCCTTCCACTTGCGTGCATCGTATCTTGTTAGATGATGGAGCCAAACCGGTGAGGCAACCCCAACGCCGGCTTAACCTGCCAATGATGGAGGTAGTGAAGAGTGAGATTCTTAAATTGCTCCAAGCCGGAATGATCTACCACATCTCCAATAGAAAGTGGGTAAGTCCCACTCAAGTTGTACCTAAAAAAGCGGTGTGACCGTGGTAGAGAACCAAGAGGGAGAATTGGTTCCCACTCGTGTGCAAAATAGGTGGAGAGTATGTATTGACTATCGTAGAGTGTGAAGGATTCTTAACCTTTGGGATGTGAGAGTGTGAAGGATTCTTATGTCTTGGAGGTTATCTAGGAATACGATGTTGGATGTTTTGGGAAAACCTTTGCATGCGAGTTTTTGCTTAAGTATTTGCTTGTTCTTGTTTACTCGAGTACGAGTATAGGTTTAAGTGTGGGGATATTTGATAAGACGTCAAGTGCATGTATTTTACAAAGCATTTAACATCTCTTTTGTCATATGTTTGCTGGGAAATTGCTAGAATTAGGTAGGTTTATATCATAAGGGTTTAGATGACCATTTTCGGTTTTCATATCTAAATTTTTCATTTTGTAATCTATGTTTAGTCTAATGGATTTTTGGTCCTTACGACCATCAATATTCCATTTTGTGAGCTTAATTTGTAGATTTCTTGTGAGCCCTTTGAAGTGGTTTAGTGAGATCATGAGCCAAAACGTGGTAGAAGATAGAAGGATCGAAGAAGGAAAGGCAAAGAAGTGGATGAATTGTCACCTAGAAGTTTGAACCAAGTTTTTAAAATGATCTGAGAATAATCAGCCTAAAAGGGTGGCACCATTGGCTTCATCATCTCGAGCACTATGAAATTGACTACAAGAACTCCAAAATTAGAGCAACGGTTGACCCGTAGCGATGCAAATAAAAAGAGGGCAGAGTGAACATTGTGGCCCACAGCATATGCCGCGGCCTGAAGGCCAGAATTTTATATTTTTGGCCTCTTTTCCTCTATTTTCGTGGACTATAAGTAGTCCCCTTCTTTCCCATTTGTCAAGCCCGACTTGAGGTTCACCAAACCCTAGTTTTTCACCCTTTCTTCCTCTTTTCTTCTTCTTTCTTTGTAAATTTTTAAAAAATGTTATGTGTTTTGATTATCTAGCTTAGTTTTGTACTTGGGAGCAATTGATTGAGGCTTCTAAGTCATATCTTGAGAAATCTATTTATCTATTTATTGCTTTTTCTATTTAGCATTTATAGAGCTTTGAATGTGGATTGTTAATGGCATCAATATTGTTGGTTGTTTGAGTATATGAATTGTTTGTATGATTGCTTGTTAGGGTTGGGAGAATGTAGCTACGTTTCCCCTCTTTTTATATGAAATTCAAGAGCATAAGTTAGAGCTTCTAATGATGTTTATGTGTTGATAATTACTAGATGAATGTGATGATGTTGAACTCGTTGTCATGTTTGTTTTAGATAGCAAATGAGAAAAGTCTAGGAATGTCGATCGTTCTTGATTAATCTTGTGTAAATGGATAAATTGGTTCAATGCTTAGACACGGTGTTGTGTTTATAAGTGTTACCAAGCTTGTTGATTCTTCGTGCTCGACGCCATTAATGGGATACTTTTAGCCATTTATCGACTAAAGGAGTCATTAGTGAGGTTTGACAAGAGATGTCGAATTCACTGTTGCAAACTACTATCTAAGAAGGATAGAAGATTTATCTTCACAATAAGTAGTTAAAGTAATGAATATGTTGTAGATTAAAGGATAGATAAGAGGTTTGGAAGTGGAAATCAATTGCCCCCAAGGTTTTGTCTTTTGTAGTTTTAAACCCCTTTTCTTAGTTTGTTTCATGATTAGCATAATTACTTGACTTTGCTAGTTAGTTTTCCTTTTAATTTCATAACATAAGACAAAAAACCAATCAAACCCCCCCCCCCCCCCCATTTATTTGCTTATATATATATTTCTACTTCTATCCTAATATCAACTTTATATGTTTAAACGCTTAAGAAAATCCCTCTTCTCCGTGGACGGCCCTGATTTGCCACTATCTACTTAGTTGTAGTTAGTAAGTATTAAGGGCTTATAAATTTAACTTTTAGAGGTACGACGATGACCTCCCACGCACCATTGTAGTGCGTCCTGAGGCGATCAATTCCATCCCCCTTCTTTTCTTTACTCCAGCCCGTCAATCTCCCATTTTATCCACCTTTCCCCTTTGTCTAAACCACCGCCAAAGTATCTTACACCACCATCTCACCAAAAACAGCCGCCCTACCACTCTCCTCCAACCAAACACTCACCTCTCCATCCTCCTTCCATTCCTCCACATCCCAACACTCAAATCCTTCCCCATTAAACTAAAAATTGACTTAAAAACTCAAGAACCCTAGAAATCGGGGGTTTTCATATTTTTGGTCAAATCAATCCATCTTTGCTTGCATTTCACATATTGGTGTTGTTTACACTATTTGCATCTCTCCCACGATAACTCTTCTCACTTCATTGTTGAATTTTTAGTGTGTTGAAAACTGGGTGTTCATTGGTTAGATTGAAATTTTGTGACACTTGCTCATAGTTTGTGACACATGTCCTTAGTTTGTGACACTTGTTCATAGATAGTGACACTTGTTCATAAGTAGTGACACATGTTGTGACAAATTTTGGATTCTAAGAGATAACATGGAATGTTGTATTTTGGAATGATTATAAATTATGTTGGTGTTGTTAGTATAGTCATGACCCCTAAGAGGAAGATTACCCATAGTGCTAGTTCTTCCGGTGCTAGTTCTTCTCGTCCCCCCGGCCGTTGACTACATGGGGTTGACCAATATTAGGGGGGATTATGGTATTAGATGGGAAAACCTGAGTGTGAGGATCCTACAGGCCTCCCGCTTCGCCCATCAGGAGACATTAGAGAAGTTGGGTTTACTGGAGGCAGTGACCCTACTGTTTAGGAAGGTGGGACTTGAAGGTTTTTTGCACAGATTCCATTGGACCTACCCTGGGCTCACTCTGAGTTTCTTGCCACACTGATAAGGGTTGAACGCGATGATGGCCCTTTATCACTTTCCACATGGATGATCAAGAGCACGAGATAAGTTACGCAGATTTAGCTTGCATTTTTGGGTGGGAATTGGGCAATGGAGTTAGAGATTTCAAGGAAGCCCTAGGCTGTTCTAAGAATAGTTTATGGGCAATTATCACTGGGAGGGAGAGGACCGACAAGGATAAGATTTTATCATCATTCACCCCTCCCTGCATTTTGCTCGTAGATTTTCCACACGTTTGGATGTACGGTGGGGGGACGATGTCTGTTTCTTGGAGTTACCACATGATCGCATAGCTATCACCGAGTCCACTCTATTCCATGCATTTTGGGTCGACCCAAACGCACCACACACCAAGGGTTTCTGGGCATCATATGGTTCTCTCCGTCGTGGATTCCGATGGCCTCCATCGCCCTCGCATGCAGACCAGCCCAAGGCACATGAGGAGCAGCCGTTTGATGAGGACCAGCTTGACCTTAGGCAGCAGATCTTCTACCTCCAGCAGCTATTCACCATGATAGGTGACCAGTTTTCTTAGTTTTGGCAGGAGACCAGTCATTAGTTTCTACAGTTCCATCATTTGTACATGACTAAGTGGGAGATATCAAACGAGAGATTTTATGGATTAGAGGAGGGCATTGGCACGATTATGGCCATGATGCGTACCCCACAGATTATAGACCCGGCTGTTGACCCGGAGGTTCGCCATGCTAGCAGGCAGCAGGAGAAGGCTCAGAGACAGGCTCAACGTCAGGATGGAGTGGTACCTTCGTGGTCCCAGTTGTGGGTACTTTACTATTTTTTCCCATTATGCCACATATATGCTTTGATATTTTATATGCATTGGGGACAATATTAGATTTTCAGTCTGGGGTGGGGAAATCAGTTGAGCTCATTACTAGCTTGTGCTTTGCATTGATATTTCTTGTTTTTCTACTATAATTAATGACATCTTAGGAGGTTAAAAAATCTCGCTAAGTTGAAAACCCGCTTGCAGGAAACTTAGGCAAAAATGAGGGCCCCAAAAGGGCAATCTAGGAAAAAATGGAGGCTTAAATTGTGAGGTAAAAAGGATGAGAAGCTAGGATAAAAACCCAAAAGGGCTCCTAGGAAAAATGACAGAAATCGAGAGAAATGAAAATTTGAAGGCTCATTTTGCCACTTTGGAAACCTTTGGGTATATTTAACATCTTTTACCTTATCTTTGGATATGAACACCTCACTTGAATACAACATTGTCGGTGGAAATTTTTTTGGGTAGAATCGTTTTAGCATAAATATGGGGACGGGTAGTCTCTCTTATTTAGGGTTAAAAGAATTCTTAAGGGAAGGTTTTAAATGTGTTGTGGGAAAGAAAAAAAATTAGGAATCACCTTAGGCCTTTATTTTCTTCACTCGAGGACAAGTAAAGGTTTAAGTGTGGAGTGTTTTGATGTGCTCAATTTATATCCCATTTTTAGCACATTCGAAATCTAATTTTGTAATAGATTAGGGATGTAATTGTGAAGAAATTGACATGTTATCAAGTAGAGGGTTAGGATGAATTCACGTGTTTTATATCCTAATTCTTGAATTCATGGAGTTTTTTTAGATCATTGGAAGTGTTCGCATCCCTCGATCCCCCTCCCATTTGCGGATCTCCGTATGGACTCGGCCTAAATGGAGCATCGAACCTGGGGATCTGGTTCAAATCCATGTACTCTAAACGTGATCCTCCCACTGTCGTGTTGTAATACAGCTCCGGGCAGTAAGGATCATAGGGGGGACCTTCGATCGAGGCCCTGAGTAATCTGGCTCTCGAAACCCGGGAAGAACCCCATCAGCCCAGCCATCGAATAAGGAATTGTCTGGCTCAAAACAGGAGGCATCGAGATGGGTGTGGAGTATACACATGTTTGGGTCATGCTCGGAAATGTTGGCTGGGGCCATGTTTGGGCCCCAACGTCCGCTTAATAAGACACTCCTGGAGGGGTCTGCAACTGGAACCTCGGTTACACCACAAAGGGCATCGAAGGTGGGGGCCCCACATGTTGTTGTGTCATCCTTTGGTAAAGCATTGGAGGCTCTACCAGATAGCCAACCGATCTGAGGGTCTGAGCCCATAGTGTTAGGTAATGCTGCGATGGGGGAAACGTTTTGTTAATACCCCTCGTCGCTCGAGCAACCCTTCTTGTGGCTTCTGTTTGTGAATCCACTGTAACCTTCATAAACTATGGCTCATTCTCCCTTTGTCGACGTGCCAGGATTTGTGAAGTAGGGGCTTCAACACACCCAACCCAAGGCTCGACGCTGACCTCCATGGTCCTAGGGGGTACGTCAGCTTCTACCCGAGAAGCTCCCGGATGCCTAATTTCTCGGATCTGGCCTTGGCCGACTTTCAGAGACTTGTTACTGGCACTAGAGGGGGTGGGGTCTGATTGCATATTGGACCTACGCTCTCTTCTTCTCTGGAAGAGGGATTGTACTTCTTCGTTGGGACGGATGGAGTAATTTTTAATCGGTATTTATCTATGATCTTTTTGGTAATGTATGTAAGTGGTGATAAGAGCATCTTTTGTAACTTATCATATTAGAGTAAGAAAATTATTTTTTAGTAACTATTTCTATTTCATCGTGTTTGGTAGAGTTTTACTTATAACTAAAACTGTCTTATATATTTTGAAAGTTGAGGAAGATTATTTTATGTTTTTCCTTAAAATTAACTTCTATTTTAAAGTTGTTTTTTAGTATTTAACGTAACTAGTTAAAAGCGTCTATTTTATAAGAAAAGCAGTTTTTTTTAATTGAATAGTCAATGATGGAAATGTTAAGGTATCCATCCTTTTTTTTATAGATTGGGCAAAAATGCCTAAAGCTGAGAGATCCCTACAACCTACAATAGATATGGACGGATCCCATTTATAGAAAGGTGGTAAAAAAATAAAAATTCTAAAAAAACAGCATAAGTGACATTTGAATAGAAAGTGCATGAAAAATTAATCTTCATTTGACAAAAGTTCATATCCAGATCTTAATTACAAAAGTTCATATCCAGATCTTACCCGCTTCCTTGGATTAGATCCCATTAATACATAAATGAGCTACTATATATAACCAATTGGTTTCTGGGTACAGTAAAAATTATACCCCCAGAAATTCATATTTAAACATACATTTGAAAATTGATAAATTCACTATTCATAATTTTTAAAAGAGTGTATCATCCATATATTATTATAAGAAAATAAGAATTTTCTTGGGATATGATGAAGAAGCTATCCCCAGGTACAAATATATATATATATATATATATATATATATATATATATATAAACCTCATTATATAATGGTTACGTATATTTCTAAATAATTTTGATGTCAAAACATGTTGAAATTTAGTTTTACCAATTTTCCTAGTTCTTACTAGTGTGTTCCAACATACCTAGTTTAACCAAGTGTAAAAATAACGTGTAACGTAAAAGACACACAACTTGGTTACGCAGTTCGGTGTAAATCACCTACATCTGCGGGGTCTGGCCCAGTTCAGAATGAATCCACTAATTAGAAAGATAGTACAGAGTACAGCATACAAAATACTTATCTTTAACTAACTATGACGTGTGGACTCTGCTAGCTCCCCTAGCTACCGATCCGCCTTGATCAGACTCCCTCTGACCTCGAACACCGTCGACGCTGGATCTCCTCCTCCCGAGGAATTAAGGTATATGATTCTGAACTTAGTGCAACAGGACAGTGTTGGAACACAGTGTATATGCTCTAGCAATTTCGTAAGATCGCAAATCTGGATGCAGACTTTGCTCACTAAGATCGTTAGTTTTGCAGCCGTGTTTGTCCCATATTTATATCCACGAATCAGATCTGAATATCCATGATTATCTCCACAATATTCCTATTCCAAATCTGATTGTTGAAGCATATCCAAATCCCATAAATAAAGGGATTTACCTTATCTCAAACTCTCCCATATATTCGAATAAAACTTCTCCATATAAGTAGGGATTTTTCTATAAATCAAATATGCTTCTTAGCCCAGTATATAGCCAAATATACAGTTACCATAAATTCTAAAACACTTCAATATTTCGGCTTGAATTCCATCGAAATCTTTGGCGTGAATTCTGCAGCAGCACCATGTTCCAACATGGTCTGTAGATCAGTTCAAAAACAATTCACACAAAATTGCCAATAAAATAATTAATTGCAAATCCTTGACTTTACAATCTCCCCCTTTGGCATTTTTGTGGACCCATAATATTTTGGACTGCAACCACATACTCAACAACAGTCAACGAGTAGAATACCGATCATAATACCAGAATTCAAATAATGAAAACCGAAATCCCAGAATTCCAGAAAATCCAGCAATTAGACAACCAAATCGAAAAACAAAACCAAATATCAAGAATGAAAACCAGAAATCCAAAATCCAAATTTCTCCCCCTGGGCCACACATAGGCCAAAGGAACACCAAAATTAAAATCAGTCTTTTAAAAACTCCCCCTGAATCAACCTTCCAGCTTTGATTTTTCTTCTTCCAACCTTGCTTGTTCTGCTTGTAAGACAGCAATCTGAATTCCTACGGCTCCCAGTCTAGCATTAACAGCCATCAAACGAGTCGTCTTCGCTTCAGTGGTTGATGTGGAAGTTGAGCTCGAAGCCTTCGTCGGGAGATCATGTACATGTCTGAGTCCGAATGTCTTCTTGTTCGGCCGCAAGAACTCCGTGTCAACTATCACATCCGTGGCCTTTCCCTTCACCTTTGCACTTTTGGCTAGTGCTGAGATCAGACATGGGTATATCACTGCGTCATTCACCTTAGGGGCTGTGGCCTGTCGAACCAAATGCTGCTGAATTAATAACCCGAGGTTGAGTTCCTGCTGTGTTCCAACACAGTAGAGCAGCTTGGCCATTTCTCTGGTTAATGCCGTGGTGTTACTGGATGGCAACCAGCAATGAACTGCAATTTGATATAATCCGAAAAACTTGGATGTCAAGCATGATGCTTGAGAATATCCTACTGCCGGCCACTTCTCCTTATATCCTCCCGAAATCACAGCCAAAATTTCATCATCAGTCAATTCCAAATCATCCGGGAACACTCCCCCTATGTCTGGTGTCTTTATTCCAAACAGCATATTTATCTTTGTAGCAGACAATTCTATAACCTTCCCCCGAACATAAACTCTTCCGAACCACTGAGAGGAAATATCTAAATTTTCAGGCATGAGATTAGCATATACCTCGAGAACCACCTGTCGATTGAATTGCCTTTGAATTGTGGCCGCCTTCATCATCCCCATTGCCTTTAGAAAAGTTGTGAACCCACTCGCCTGATAAGCCTTCAAGTCCAGGGGTCTCTCAGCAATAAACTTCTTCTCAGAGAAGAATTCTTCCATCTCAGCTCCCTTCTTGTCAAAATAAGTTGCAGAAAAAGCCTGAGTGATAGATGGGGGTGGCAGAGCCTTCCTTGGCTTGCTATCCTGTCTCTTCTTACTTCTTTTTGCTGTCTCAGTATTCAAGGCAGAGCTAGCCTTCCTTTTTCCTTTTGCCTTTTTGAAAAATTCATCCAGGACCTCGTCACTGGAGTATGTCAGGTCTGGGGCACCCTGTGTTGGAACACTGTCAGTTCTTCCTACTTGTTCTTCTTCTGACTCAACACCTTGATCCTGCAGATCTTCTTCAGCTTCTTCATTCTCCTGATTCCCTTCATCGTCAGATTGATCAAGAACTCCATCATTCATTTCTTCTTGAACCTCTTCTCCCTGTGTACCCCCAGATCAGCATCAGATTCTTCCTCCATATACACAGATTCTTCTTCCTGTGTTGGAACACTGTCATCATCATCAGACAGTTCAATAATCACTGGTTCTCTCAATTTCTCCATCCTCTTTGAATTCTTCTCATCATAAAATCCAACCTGTAGCTTGTCTCCATACCTTACTGTCTTCATCCCAACAGCTTGTTCCTCATTAATTTCTCTTATCCACACATAACTATGAGCAGTCATACGACAGAAAACATGAAATTTGTCTTTCCCTTTCCCATTCAACTGACCGTACATCCCTCTCAGAAACTTCACAGTCTTATACTCAATATCCCAGACATCAGTAAAGTGACCAGACACAATCTCCTTAATTTTGACATGCAACACTTCTTAATCCTTTCTTATACTCTTGATTTTGCTTAGATCCACAGAATATCTATTAGCTTGTAACCACTCAAAAATATCATCCACACTTCTACTTTCAAAACCCAAGAATTTCAATGGTCGAGGGTCAGGACCAGTTACCTTAGATTTTTCCTGTTTCTTGCCTCCAGACGCATGCTCTTGAGCATCCGAATCTTTACTCTGTTTCTTGACAGATGTCTCTTCCTCTTCCTTTTCCTCTTCAGCTTTCTCAGGCTCTGCTTCAGCCATCTCTTCATCCTCTTCATGGTTAGCACTTACTTTGTTCTGATCTTGAGTTTGTGACTCACCCACTTCAACATACCTTCTTGGCTCATCAAACACTACCAATTCCGAATTCACTGAGCTCCGGTCTTCTTCCATAATTTCCGGCACTGAAGCTTCTTTTATCGGAGAATTTGGGTTTGACATTATTTGGAACAATGCCGAGATAGAGGAGAGTTTTGAGGCAAGATTTTTGGCAAGAGTTTTGGGGAAAAATCGGGCCAAAGGTAACAGAATGCGAAAGGGATTTTTTTTTAGAGTTTGAGACAACTTTCAACTCTTCATGAGCTTACCTCTTTTCCCGCGAAGTCCCCTTTTTAGATTTCCCAAAAATTGCAATGATATCCCTTTTTCTTCTTGTCACATCACTTTGTCTTCCTTCATTAACTTCCAACACACCTTACTTAACTACTCCTATTTTGGTAAGATAATTTTTTCTTTTCTAATTTTTTACGTAAATAACAGAAGGCAAAAATTATTTACACGAAAGAAAAAAAAAACTAATCAAAGGTAAAAGTTACCTCATATTTGACAAACACCTAAGTGTTGTCGAAGGCTCTCGAAAGTGGTAGCATCAAGTGGCTTTGTAAATATATCAGCAAGCTGCTCGTGTGTTGGAACATAGACCACTTCCACTTCTTTTCTTTCCACCAAATCTCGAATAAAATGATGCCTTATGTCAATATGTTTGGTTCTTGAGTGTTGAACTGGATTCTTTGAAATATCAATGGCACTTGTATTGTCACATAAAATCTTCAAAGGTTCTTGATGAATTCCATAATCCTTCAACATTTGTTTCATCCATAGCAGTTGTGCACAACAGCTCCCTGCTGCAAGATACTCTGCTTCCGCAGTAGATAGAGAGATTGAATTCTGTTTTTTGCTGTACCAAGACACCAAATTTGTTCCAATAAAGAAACATCCACCTGTAGTACTTTTTCGATCATCAGCATTACCAGCCCAATCAGAATCACTGTACCCAATCAACTCTGAATCTTGATTCTTAGAATACCAGACACCATATTCTGAAGTTCCACTTACATATCGAATAACCCTTTTCACTGCAGTAAGATGAGATTCCTTAGGATCAGCCTGAAATCTAGCACATATTCCAACACTGAAACATATATCAGGTCTGCTTGCAGTGAGATATAATAGACTTCCAATCATTCCTCTATATAATTTCTGATCGACCGAAACTCCCTTTTCATCTTTTACCAGTTTATCAGAAACTCCCATAGGGGTTCGAACTGCACGAGCACTACTAAATCTGAATTTCTTAATCAAGTTCAAGGCATACTTACTTTGATTAACGAATAGACCATTCCGTCCTTGTTTGATTTGTAACCCCAGAAAATAAGTCAATTCTCCAACCATGCTCATTTCGAATTCAGACTGCATCGTGGTGACGAAATCCTGTACCAAAGATGGTGAAGTAGAGCCAAACACTATGTCATCGACATATATTTGAGCAATTAGAAACTTTGATGCCTTGTCAAGCACAAATAAAGTGCGATCTACTCCCCCTCGACGATAACCTTTCTGAAGCAAAAAGTTAGTAAGTCGTTCATACCATGCCCGAGGTGCCTGCTTTAAACCGTATAAGGCCTTCTTGAGACGATATACATGATGCGGATAATGTGGATCTTCAAAGCCTTTAGGTTGTTCCACATAAACTTCCTCATTCACCACTCCATTTAAAAAAACACTCTTAACATCCATTTGATACAAAGTAAAGTTCAAAGAGCAGGCAATAGCTAGTAGAATACGGATAGATTCTAACCTGGCAACTGGTGCAAAGGTTTCATCAAAATCAACACCTTCCACTTGCGTATATCCTTGAGCAACAAGTCTGGCTTTGTTTCTGGTGACTAAGCCATCTGCATCGGACTTGTTCTTAAAGATCCATTTGGTGCCAATGACATTTATGCCTTCGGGGCGAGGAGTGAGATACCACACATCATTCCTGGTGAACTGGCCGAGTTCATCTTGCATTGCAGCAATCTAGTATTCATCAAGTAAGGCTTCTTTATAATTCTTGGGCTCTATAAGAGATACAAAACAGTGTAAACCAGCCAGTCGTCGATAATCTACTCGAGGTACTGATCGAGTACTTCTCAAATTTGAGCCAGGTTGAATGTGTGTTGCAACACGGTCATCAGTAGGAGGTAGCAGTGTTGAAACATGGTCATGTGTTGGAACATGGTCCTGTGTTGGAACATGGTCCGCTTCAGCAGAGTGAGGATTCTGGTGCTCATTCGATTCTGACGGCTTTTCTCTGCCTGGAGTTTGAGACTGTGTTGGAACATGAGTGTTAGCTGATTCTTCCTCTACTGCTTCTGGAGGTTGCTCCTTTCCTGAATCATCCACAATGACATTTATGGATTCCATGAGAGTGTTAGTTCGATAATTGAAGACTCGGTAGGCACGACTGTTGATAGAATACCCTAGAAAAATTCCTGGATCACTCCGATTATCAAATTTTGCCAATTGTTCTCTGTCTCTGAGGATATAGCAAGTGCTTCCGAACACATGAAAATACGAAACATTTGGCTTCCTGCCTTTCCAGATCTCATAGGCTGTCTTATCAGTGAACGGTCGAAGATACACTCGATTGATTGTATAACACGCTGTATTGATCGCCTCTACCCACCATTTCTTATGAACATCCTTCTCTGCCAACATAACTCGCGCCATCTCCTGGAGAGTTCTATTCTTTCTTTCGACAATACCACTCTGTTGAGGAGTGATAGGAGTCGAAAACTCATGTTGAATCCCCAGTTCATTGCAGAAGGAACTGAATTGTTCATTTTCAAACTCTCTGCCATGATCACTTCGAATTCGGATTATCTTTCCTACAGGACTTCCCTTTTCAGTTTGTAGCTTTACTACAAGGCTACGAAATACCTCAATCGTATCAGATTTCTCTTTCAAGAAGGCTACCCATGTAAACCTGGAGAAGTCATCAACACATACAAAAATATATTTCTTTCCTCCTATGCTAGGTGTGTGCACTGGCCCCATTAAATCCATATGTAATAATTCCAGATTTCTAGAAGTAGTAATAAACTGAACTGAAGAATGAGGAGCACGAGTTTGTTTACCTTGCTGACATGGTCCACACATGATTTCATCATTCCCGGTCAAGGTCGGCATTCCACGTACAACTTTCATGTTAGCAATTTTCACCAGTGTTTTATAGTTGATGTGTCCGAGTTTCCTGTGCCATAGAATTCCCTCGTCCTGCTTTGAAAGCATGCATCGAACTTCTTGTTCCAAAAGATAACAATTGTCTGAAGATCGTATTCCAGAAAGAACCTTGTTTTCTCCATGCTTCACTACACATTTGTCCTTCTGAAATTCGACTATCATGTTGTCATCGCACAGCTGGCTTATACTTAGCAAGTTTGCTTTTAGATCTTCAACAAATAATACACTTGTGAAGACAGAAAACCCTTCAATCTTTAATTCGCCCTTGCCAATTACTTTGCTTCTTTTTCCATCTCCAAAAGTTACATACCCGCCATCATATGGAGTAAGATTTGTAAGGTATTTTGAACTGCCAGTCATATGGCGAGAGCAACCACTGTCAAAGTACCATGAGTCACTGGAATATGCTGATAAAGAAGTGTGTGCGACCATACACGTACTGGACTTTTTGATGACCCATATCTTCCTGATTCTTGTATGAGTATCGACTGTGTTGGAAAACAGTTGTCTTCCTGTCATTTGATCTCTGATCAGCTTTTTACACTGATGTTCAGCATGTCCCTGATACATGCAGTATTCGTAGATTAGAGGCTTTCTTTGAAACGGTTTCCCATACTTCCGTTTTACTTCTCGAATCCTTGCTTTGAGAGTTACTGGTTTTTCAAGCAATTCAACCTCTGGTTCTTTCCTGTATCCAATTCCGTGTCTATCGCCAAAGTTCTTTCCCATATCCAGAATGTCATCAAGTTTCGTTTTCCCAGAATTCAATTTTGAGATAGTTGCTTCAGACATCTCAGCCCTCTTGACTGCTGCTATCAATTTCTGACTCAGTTCTTCATTTTGTTTTCCAAGTTCTGCAGCCGTGGACCGTAACTCCTTTTCGCTGTCAATCAGCTTCCTTTTTTCTTCAATCAGTTCTTTGTTTTTGTCTGCTACTTGAACCCACATGGCATACATTTGTTCGTATGTGCTATATATCTCTTCATCACTTACAGAAAGATCATCTTCATCACTGCGAGCCTTGTCCAGATTCATATTGGAACTTACACCTTTCCCTTTGTTCAGTGTGTTGGAACACTGACTTTCTAAAGTATCATGGACCTTTGCTCCAAAGGCTACATAATTACTGGTTAGTTCTTCCTCATCTTTTTCATTCTCTTCATCATCACTCCAAGAGGTAACATATGATCTTCCTTGTTTCTTTCGGGTGTTAGCACATTCGGCCTGAATATGACCAAATCCTTCACATTCTCTGCATTGAATTCTTCCAGCCTGTTTTGGTTCATTGTACTGATTTCTCCCAAACTGCATATTTCCTTGTTCAAACCTCAATCCACGATTGTTGTTCGAATCTTGTTGCTTTTGTCTGTTTCCGCCAAACCTCTCCTGAGATTTCTTATTGACCACCTTTTAGCATCTTTGAGAAATTTTTTGTAATAAGTGCCAGTTTTTCAAACTCATCATCGCTGTCAGACTCGTTACTTCCTTTGGCTGAAGAAACTTTAAACGCCAAATCCTTGGAGACCCTTTTTATAGGTTGCTGGAATGTCATCTCATATGTTTGCAGCGACCCCATTAGTTCATCTAGGCTCATGGTGGATACATCTCTTGCCTCCTCTATTGCTGCTACTTTCATTGCAAACCTTTTAGGTAGAGATCGCAAGGTCTTTTTCACCAGCTTGGTTTCTTTGTACACTTTTCCAAGTTGATAAGCCATGTTGGAGATATCTCTAAGCTTTCCATTGAATGTGGCAATGGTGTCGTCCTCCTCCATTTTGAGTTCTTCAAACTTGGTAGCCAACATCTGTAGTTTGGATTCCCTCACTCAACTGGTTCCTTCATGAACCGTTTGTAGGATGTCCCATGCTCTCTTCGCTTGGTGGCATGTAGATATAAGCTTGAACTGGTTTTCATCTACTGCCGTGAATATTGCATTAAGTGCCTTTGAATTTGCTAGAGATTCTCTAAGATCACCTGGAGTCCATTTAGACTTGTCTTTGAGTTTTTGACTTGACTCCCCTTCCACATCCTTAGAGCTGGTAGCATCTTCTGTAGGATGATTCCATTCATTCTCAACATAAAACCACGCTAGTTTGTCCAGGGAATTAATAAACACCCTCATACGAGCCTTCCAATAGTTGTAGTTGTTTCCTTCTAACAGTGGTGGTCGAGAGATTGAAGCTCCTTCTCTTGTTGTCATGGTAAAACCGGATCTCACTTTCCTTGAAACAACCAAGGGAACAATAAGTGACTCAGCTCTGATACCAATTGAAATTTAGTTTTACCAATTTTCCTAGTTCTTACTAGTGTGTTCCAACATACCTAGTTTAACCAAGTGTAAAAATAACGTGT
Source organism: Rubia yunnanensis (assembly GCA_037428765.1). Lineage (NCBI taxonomy): Eukaryota > Viridiplantae > Streptophyta > Magnoliopsida > Gentianales > Rubiaceae > Rubia > Rubia yunnanensis. The sequence goes on along the minus strand of CM075071.1, from coordinate 68,917,722 downwards.
AACGTAAAAGACACACAACTTGGTTACGCAGTTCGGTGTAAATCACCTACATCTGCGGGGCCTGGCCCAGTTCAGAATGAATCCACTAATTAGAAAGATAGTACAGAGTACAGCATACAAAATACTTATCTTTAACTAACTATGACGTGTGGACTCTGCTAGCTCCCCTAGCTACCGATCCGCCTTGATCAGACTCCCTCTGACCTCGAACACCGTCGACGCTGGATCTCCTCCTCCCGAGGAATTAAGGTATATGATTCTGAACTTAGTGCAACAGGACAGTGTTGGAACACAGTGTATATGCTCTAGCAATTTCGTAAGATCGCAAATCTGGATGCAGACTTTGCTCACTAAGATCGTTAGTTTTGCAGCCGTGTTTGTCCCATATTTATATCCACGAATCAGATCTGAATATCCATGATTATCTCCACAATATTCCTATTCCAAATCTGATTGTTGAAGCATATCCAAATCCCATAAATAAAGGGATTTACCTTATCTCAAACTCTCCCATATATTCGAATAAAACTTCTCCATATAAGTAGGGATTTTTCTATAAATCAAATATGCTTCTTAGCCCAGTATATAGCCAAATATACAGTTACCATAAATTCTAAAACACTTCAATATTTCGGCTTGAATTCCATCGAAATCTTTGGCGTGAATTCTGCAGCAGCACCATGTTCCAACATGGTCTGTAGATCAGTTCAAAAACAATTCACACAAAATTGCCAATAAAATAATTAATTGCAAATCCTTGACTTTACACATGTGTCGAAAGCATTACAACAACGAGACGATTCGAAATTTAAATGATGTTAAAAATAGTGTTTTAATGGTGGTTGAAAACACATTTCCTTAAAACCATACTTTTATTGGTGATAATTGTTTTAGGTTTTAATGGTGATAATTTTTTTAGGACCCTAGTTCCGCATCATATAAACTAAGAGCATCTACAATGGTAGTATACGTAATGTGCACTTCTTATGTGTAATATCATGGATTTTAAATTTTTTTTAAAAGGTAAGAACAAACTACCAACAATGGAAAGTAAATCTTAAACACTTTTTTTTCCATTTTAAATTATAATCAACTAAAAATACAAAATAAAATGTCAATAATTGGTTGGTTGGCATTGTATAAATAAAGAGTTACCCACTCCTTAACTAAGGCGCAACACCTTATTAAGGAGTTTAACTTAAAACTCCACAATTGTCCTCATTAAATAAGGAGTGTTCTTTATTAAGAAAAAAAGAGTTAATGAGTTATCATTGTGGACAGTGGCGAAACCAAGATTTTTTTTTCAGGTGGGGCTGGAGGAGGGACGGACCGGACGGTAGTGGGGCGGGGTCCGGAGTCTCCGGACGGTGGTGGGACAACGGCGGCAGTGGCGGCCCCCGGAGCTGGAGGCTAGAGCAGAGCTAGAGGCGGAGGTGAAATGCTTGATGTTTTGGTCCTGCGTTTTTGGCTCAATCCAAATACTCAAATTTTGAATTTCAATTTTTTTTCTTCAGTACTAATCAAAACGACGTCGTTCGACTTAAGCCAAAACGACGTCATTTTGATGAAATATGGGCCAAATAAAGGCCTTCAGCGGCCTTCTTCTCCGGCTGATTCTGGCAAAAAAAACAGAAATCAAAGTCGAAAAAGCGAAGCTCCCGCTCGGAAGCACAATTGATCACTACTACCATGACGCCGAATCTCAGGTAGGGTTGGAGTCCTACCACGCGCCATGGTAGTTCCGCCCTGATTGTGGATGCTCTAATCCGTGTAAGATGTGAGACCTTGAAACGAAAGAAAATAAACCTTTCATTTGACTTTGACTTATGAATGCTACAAGTAAAATCTAAAAATCCGCAATTTTCACATGTGATAGCAGAGACAAATTATGGTAATTTCACGGTTAAATAATATGTGAGAGAATCTTATTCTATAAACACGGTTTGCTTCCCACCTAAACTAAAGAAAATTCCACAGAGCGACTTTCAAGTCGCAGACCGTGTCATATCGGAACACTCAACATTTTGTGTGTATAAAAGGAGAAACCAATAATCACAAAGTATCAAAAACTTTGTACGATCAATTAATAAACGATGGCTCGAATGATGGCATTTTTCAGAGTTGTGTGCTTTCTGGTTTTGTGGATCAGTCTTCTGCTCCACTCAACTGAGGCTGGGAGAAAACTGATCGATCCTACTGCCGTCCGTGTGCCGTCTCCGCCCAAATACCGGTGAGTGATGTTACATTAGATTTAATGCAACACTTTTCAAATTTTAGTTTAGTTTTCCTGATTTAGGCAACACTTTTCAGAGATTTAACTAACACATTATAAATTATTGTAAACTTTTAAAAAGTGTTGGAATAAAAGTGTTACGATAACTCTAATTTGTAGTAGTTATTATTTTAGGATTCCTTGATCCTCCACTGTGTTGATATATTCGTCTTTGTTCGAGGGTTATTTAAGAAAAAAATGTCTTTTATTTAAAATACTGGAAAGGAGCATATCGGACATGAATGCATAATTTAGTTATTATAGTAAGTCTTTTAAAAGTTGAATAATCAAAATGTGCACGAAAACAAAAAGAGAGCAAAATTGAAACATTAAAATTTGTGGTCTTACTATTTGTTTTGAATTTTCAGGGTGGTTGTTCCGCGCTCTCCATCAGGTCAACACTAGGCTTGGCTCCCAACAGCTCCTCCCTCTATGAAGATTATAATTTGGCTTCTTAGTTGACCATTAATGCATGTATTCTCATTCATTTGTGTAATTATAGGTTTTTCGATTATTTTCTAATTAAAACATTCTTTATGGGTACTTTAGGGTTAGGGTACTTAATTATCCGCTGGAATTGGAACGGAAAGATTGAAGGCATGCTAGGTTTTACTTTATCTGATTGAAAATGTTTCCTATGGTTCAGATCTTCTGTTACACTTTTGTGTATCACTGTGTGTTACACCAGTTAGATTCTGCCACGTGTCCCTCCTAAATAAATTATACTTAGATAAACATTATTAACCTAATTTTAGCTAATTTAGGAGAGACACATGGCAGAATCCTATTGGTGTAACACACAGTGATACACAAAAGTGTAACAGAAGATCTTGAGCCGTTTCCTAGCCTATTCTGTTAAATTTTTGGCATCTTTGTCGACCACAACTCTATCTATTCTAATGTTGTGTCACCACTTCTTTTTTACACTAAATCATGAGATTCTATCATAAAATAAATTAATACTATATAGTCATGACCCATAATTTTGTACATTAAATAACAACTTTATCAACAATCAATGTTAGACAAACTTAACATTCCCCATTATGTATGACGGTATTATTTATTGCCTAAACGAAGACACAAAAAGGTCACGACACTAGTGGAGGATGTTTCATTAAAGTCACCGTAGATAGCGGTTCCGCGTAATTTTTGTAGAACTGCCTTCTAACGAGGATCAGACGAGGTTCCGATGTCGGAACTACTTTCAGATCCAATAAAAGGCTGTTAAAAAAGATCAAAGACGGTTCTTGAGGAACCACGCGCCTTTGATTGATATCAATAGAAAGCGGTTCTGACTTTGATGGGGTGACTTTGTTGGGCTTTTGGGCCTAAGTATAAATTACACTTTTCTCTCTTCATCTTCCCTTGGTAAAATTTTTTAAGTTTCTAAATTTTCTCCTCCCTAGGTAAAATAACATGCAAGCTTCTCTCTTCTCTTCCCAAAGACTTCCCACTGCCCAGTAAACCCTAGCTAGCCTCTCACCCTGCCGCCCACTCTCCACTGCTCTCCTCTCCCTCCCCCACTTACCCTCTCCCGCCCTCCTCTCTCACCCGCCATGAATCTCCAATCTGTCGTGAATCATCTCTCCGCTGTGAATCCCTTTGCCACTTACCCTCCACCGTCCTCCTCTCCCTCCACCGTCCTCCTCTCCCCCCACCGATGAAGCTCTTCACCGATGAAGCTCTTCACCGACAAAGCTCTTTGCCTCCGACGACGAAGCCCCTCCGTCTTCACCGATTCAGATCTGCCAACAAAGCCCCTCTTCCAAAGCCAATGAAGGTATCTTTCACCGCTGGTCATGGTTTCTTCCGCTCGCCGCCGCTGATGGTCTTCCGCCGCTTGGACGTTAGGGTTTAGATCTGTTCAAAGTCAGATTTAATTATGTTCAAGTCCTTTTTTAATTATGTTCAGGTCATTTTTTACTGATTGTCTGGCTTATTTTTTTTAATTAAGTCCAGGTTATTTGGTTAATGTTTACTGTTTTTCTGAATCCCTCCGGTGGAGAAGTCCAAGAGCTGCCGGAAACTTGCTTTCCAATAACATTTTTGTATAAGGTCAGAAATAGGTTCCTATCAGAATCTATTTTGATCCAATGGAAGGTGGTTCCAACTCTCGTTAGAAGGCGGTTTTGATGCATTAGAAGGAGGTTCCAGGAACCGCCTTCTTTCGTCATCAATAGAAGTCAAGTCCATAGAGGCATTTTCACTAGTGCGAGCCATTCGATGAAAATTATGCATATTGATTGGATCGATCAAGCCAACTTTAAACTATGATACAATGCTAGAATCACAGACTCATATTAAAAAATCAATTGATTGTATGACAAAAACTCATTAATCTAATATCTAGTCAGACAATGGATGGCGAACAAAAATTACAATGCAAGTAAATCTTTAATTTGGGTTTCTTTTCCCAAGCTAGCTTTGTGCTTCGAAGTGATCCTTTAAAAAAAACTTTAAAGAAAGATTCTATTTGTCACTTCCATTTGCTCCTTAGTCAAGAATTTCCTTATATATGTGAATTTTTTTACGAGTCTTGAACTTCTTGCACAACTTCCTAACTTTATGTCATTACAACCACATTTCATTGTCTGAAATTACTTCCCATGGAACTCTAAATTGACATACTACTCACATCCAAATAAACTTACCCTAAACTCGACTAGTTATAGAGGCAATGGGGTTTTCCTCGATACATTTGGAGAAGTATTTCATGACCATAAAATACAGATTTATTTGTTGATCTTAGGAGTGGTCCATGGTAGAATAGAAAATTGATTATGTTATAATGGAAGGCTTGTTAGGATTTTCATAAATACATTCATCTCCTTTTTGTGCTCTATGTATTCTCAATAATCTAAACTCTAATCTAAGGGAAATTCACTTCTATATGGTATCAGAGCAGTAATTGTATCAACCCTCCCCCCCCCCCCGCTCTCTCTCACACACACACCCCACTTCGATCAATTTTCTTTTTCCAATGGCTTCAACATATCCTAAGCTCAGTGACTTGAACCTTTGGGTTTACATATTTGAAGTAAGTTCAGTGGCTTGAACCTTCGGGTTGAAGTTATGTATCTATGCCATACAATTGTGCATGAATCACATCTCTCTTTCAAGAATATTTTTGATAAACTTGCGACTATGGATGCTCCAGCTACCACTTATGATCATGTTTTATGGTTTTTAACTACTCTTGGGGTAGATTATAAAACTTTAGGCACATATTTTTCATCGTTCCCCTACACCGGATGATATAGTTGCTCATACTGAAAAATCATGAACATACTTTTAAATTCTTTGACTGGATAAAGGGTATGTTTGGTTTAGTTTATAAGTTGTTTTGTTTATAAGTTAAACCTCTTTTGTATTTGGTAAACTCCTAAAAAACTAATTATTTTGAAAGTAAAAGGTATTTTGGGTATAAAGCAAAAGTTAGGCCCCCTTGCTTTTAAAATAAGACTGTTTTGCTTATAAGCTCAACTTCACAAAAACCACCCATAGTGCCCATGAATACAACCTCCGTGCAGCCAAAAACATGTACTGCATCCGACCGCAACCTACTCGATCGCGTGTGGCATCACGCGCCAGCACGAGGATGCAGCTATACGGTTCACCCACCGCCATGGTGGCCGTTTCGGAGGTCGCCAACAATCTGATTGTAGATGGAGCCCTCTTAGCCCTGGTTTGGCTCGTGATCACAGATCGTCTGTCACGTGCCAGTGGTGTGGTCAATCTATCCATGTTTCGTCCTCATGCTTTCATTTTATTTCCTCGTCAGCCAAACTCCACTTATCTTGCGGAATCACTTCAAGCGTTGTAGTTGGAGCCCTCTGCTTGAGCCTCAGACTGGTACATTAACTCAGGCTACACCAATCATATGAGTTCTTCTGCTTCTGCCTTTGAGAGTCACTCCTTATTCTAGTAATTCCTCTATTTTTGTTGGCAATGGCGATTGTATTCCTATATCTCATATTGGTTTGTAAACTTACTCATGGCTTAAGATTATCATATGTGTTGGTTTTCTTAAATATCTTTAAAATTTTACTCTTTATTAGCAAGTTCACTCATGATTTGGGCATTCTTATTTCTTTTGATGACCGGTGAATTGATATTCAGAACAAAGTAACTAGGACAATCATAGGCATAGGACACAATGAGGATGAACTTTATGTTCTAGATCGCTTGGTAGCTTGTGGGGTAGTTGGCTCCTCCCAAGGTTGCTTGATCCTTGCTTCTTCAACACTTTGCTCTTCCAATTGTGGAAAGAAGTTGAATTATCCTTTGTGTGAGCTTCAATCCCATTCTCCTTCTTCAGTGAATACCATGTTTTGATTGATAATGGTCTTCATCGTATCGGGATTTTTAAGCTTGTAGCCCTTGGAGTTGGCATTGTAGCCAATGAAGACGTACTTCTCACTTTTATCATCGAGCTTGCTCCGTTTCTCATCTGGTACGTGGGGTGTGAAATATGCTTCCAAAGATTTTGAGATGGGAAACACGAGGCTTTCTTCCACTCAATGCTTTCTATGGTGTTTTTCTCAACACACTCTTTGTTGGGGATCGGTTGGACAAATAGACCACGCACACTACGGCTTCCACCCACAACTCCTTGGGAAATTTCTTGCTCTTGATCATATTCTGTGCCATCTCAAGAATTTTCATATTCTTCCTTTCCGCAACTCCATTTTGTTGGGGGGATCTTGGCACCATCAACTACCGCTGAAGGCCATTATCTTCACAATACTTGAGGAAATCCTTTGATGTGAACTCTCTTCCACGATTGGATATTACGTTTTGATCATAAGACCACTTTTTTTTTTCACAAGGCTTTGAACCTCTTAAATTTTTGAAACACCTTTGATTTTTCCTTCAAAAAATACATCCATGTTTTTCTTGAATAATCATCAATGAAGAGGAGGAAATAATTACTCTTTCAAAGTGAGCTTGGTTTGATGGGACTGCACACATTGGTGTGTATGAGTTCAAGTGGCCTCTTAGCTCTTGAGTCTGATTCCCTTGGAAAGCTCATTTTGAATTTCTTCCAAGTAGAAACCCTTCACATGCTTGGTCGGGGTTGTTGATGCTTGGTAATCCTCTCACCACATCCTTCTTAGGTAGCAGCTCCAACCCTCCAAAATTGAGATGCCCGCATCGAAGACGCCACAACCAAGACGTATCATTGAAGCACATCTTAAGAGATTGCATCACTTCATTTTGAATGTTGAGTAAAAAACATTTTATTTCTTTTCATCGATACCTTGGCTATGAGATTTCCCCATCGGTCTTGCAAAGAAAGGTTATTGTCCTTCAATCGAATGTCATATTGTTTCTCTACAATTTACCAAAGACTCGAGATATTGCTCTTCTTGCTCAATACATAGTTAACATCGAAGATGAATTGAGGATCTTCATTATTCAATTGAATAAGGATGTTACATTTTCCTTTCACCTCCAACATGGTGACATCTCTCAAGGCCACATTGCCCTTCACCACTTCATTAAGCTAAGAGAACAAGCTTCTTTCACCACACATGTGCCATTGGTTATTCTTTGCTCCCCAACCTTCTTTGGAGGCAAAAAGTAGAACATCATTATCTTCAACATAGTTGGCCTTCTCCTCAACCTTTTTATTTCTCGACGCTCTACATTCTGAGGCATAGTGACCCAACTTCTCACAATTGTAGCATTTTATGTGTGACTTGTCATACTTGAGCTTCAATCTCCCTCTACCACGACCTCCGGGTGAGTCTTCTCCTTCGTGGTTGTTATTGGACCTCCAACCTTGCATGTATCCATGTCAACGCCTGCGATCTTACACTTGATCGCATCCTTCATTTTGTTTTCTCCCACCATCATATCCCTTTATTAGATGAGCATGAATGCCTATTCCACGACTTCCTCCTTATTCTTCTTTTTTTCGTAGGCTTGCAATGAGCCCAGAAGTTACTCTATTTTCATGTCCTCCAAGTCTTTTGTCTCTTCAATGATGGCAACAATATGCTCAAACATTGGATCTAAAGATAAAAGAACTTTCTCCATGATTATAACATCTTCCAACTTCTCACCATTTCTTTTGAGGTTATTAGCAACCGTCAAAACCCTTGAAAAATAATGGGAGACCAGTTCACCCTTCCTCGTATGCCACGATTCAAACTCTCCTCTTAGAGTTTGTAGATGTACCTTCTTAACTTGATCCGCTTCCCTGTGCGACACTTGAAGCTTCTCCCATGCTTCCTTGGCCATCTTTGCTCGGGAAATCTGCTCAAAAGTGTCTTCATCTATATATCCCTTGATGAATTACACAGAGATATTTCTTGTCTCTCTTTCTTGAATCTCTCAAACTACTTAGATGGGCTTGAGAGAGCTACATTCATTCTCCGATTTAATGTGGCTTTTCGAACTATCTCACATGCATCATGTGCTCCAAGGACACCATCATCCTTACACTCTAATTGTCATAGTTGCTCTTAGTGAGAATTGGCATTTAGAAGGGAATAGCATTCTTTGCCATGGTGAAAGGATTTTGTGGCTCCCACCACTTTGTTGGGAAGGAAATGCTCTGATGCCACTTTGTTAGAAGGAAACCTTAAATGGAAGAAGAAGGGTTTAGAAAATTTTGGGGGAGAATAGAGAACTGGAGGAAGATGCTATTTGTATAAGGAGAAAGTTTCTATTCCTTTTCGCTTAATTGGAACACTACTACATCACCCCTACTTATACTAGTATACAACTACGATTACATCAAGTAAGATCTGGGTTTTAAAAGTAATTGCTACTCATCTCAGTTATACCTTTTATATGCTAATCAACCTCATAATAACCAAATTTAATATCTGAGTTCTAAAACTGATTACTACTTATCTCAATTATACCTTTTATGTGCTAATCAACCTCATAATAACCAAATTTAATATCTGAGTTCTATTACGGATTGCTACTTATCTCAATTATACCTTTTATATGCTAATCAACCTCCTACAATCATATTCTTTTAAGCAACCGTGCGATCATGTTGAAGTTTAATCATGTTTCCTCCTTCCTTTAGGCTTATTGGAGATTCCTATTATATCTTCTCCCTTTTAAGCAAGTAACTTTTATTTGCAAAGAATCCAATGTTAACCTTTCTTATTTTAGGGGTAAAAGCTGAAACACATTGATTGGAACTCATCCCCATATTGAAAAGTTGAAACTCTAGCATTGTAATTGTCGAAATTTGAACATAACACAATCTATAAAATTAATCCAACAGAATTGATGTATTCATGGTTACAAACTTGATTACAAATGGCCAAAATTTTAGCCAACTTGACACCCAATAGTATATGCAAACCAAGTGACATTGTGGGTGGCTAATTTTCTCACTAATTTCGAACATAACTAATGTTAACATAATACACTTTTTAAAATATATTAGTACTATTAATCTAACAAGACTTAGATTTGAAAGGTCTTAGTACAATCATATTTTCCTGTTTCAAATATGATCGTACTTACAATTTAAACAAGCGACTCAATTTTAGTTTTACATTTTTTTGTCAAAACCGATCAAAGCATATTGGAACACTATGGGCAAAGCGGATATTTCGATCTAACTCGAAGTCAAATATATATTAAATGTGTTCTGACCTACCTGATCAGTTATGATCAAAATCTTACCCAAATAAATCCTAATGATCGTATTGTGATTGGTCATAACAAGTTAAGTTTAGCCTTCGTTTTTACTCTATTCAAATTTTAAAATAACTGAATCACTTTAGATCAAAATTTGACCTTACCGTACAAGAACAATCAAGACATTTCAGGTCAGGTCAAATTTCATTTAAGTGAATTCCATATCATAACATATTAGATCAGATGAGTTTTTGACTCAATACGAAATTAAACATACTGCCTTCATCCCAACAAAATTGACACAATTTACTTTTTCATCCTTGTAAATAAAAATGCTATAATTTGAAAGTTATTCAAAATAGCAAATTTGAAAGTTAGTTAGTCTCTAATTCTTTAAGTCCAACCGGTTCTTAATTTGTTACGATAGCTTCAGCTTCTTAGATTTGAAAAGACCATTTTGTCCTTTTGCTCGTGACATGATGTTTAAGAAAACTTCATTTAGTCTAGTTAGTTCATTTTGTTCAGAAATGTATGATTTGAATATATTCAAATATGTTAGGATTCAAGCTAGAAAAGTAAAAAGATTGTTTTACTCAGAATGGGGAAGAGAAAGATATGCTGCATAATACAACTTCAACAATACAATTTGAGTTCAGATTTCTTAACCAATAGCCATTATGGATCTTTGCTACATTTATGAGCTCTCTAACATCCCACCCTAACAAATTAACTACCCACCTAACTATCTATTAACAATTTAGAAGCTACTCAAGTCCCAATATCCAAGCTCACTGCATTAGTTTATGACTGTTGTAGCCGGTTGATGTTTATTTGATGAAAAAGTATTGATCTACCCTTCTTATCTATGGAAAAATTATAAAACTATCATTTTCATAGGCCAAAATCACATAAATATACCCATCCACAATAAAATTATCATTTTTGCAAAAAACATTATTTAAAAAATGAAATGAAAAGAAGAGCAAAGCATATTCAGAGGCCCAACTCAAAAATAAAATTCAAATGGGCCTACCAAATGTTGGCTTCTTGGGCTGCTTTGATTGTGCCTTTGGTTATTTTGTTCTTGTGGTTTTCAGCCTCCCTCTTCTCATTAGCCTAAATTCAAAAATCAAACTTCGGCGCATGATATGCATATTCATACTTCAGCGCTATCAGCCATGATTCATCATCTACCCGTGTTTCTTATGATCTTACAAAGTAGAGAGCATAGAAAATCAATAGGTCAAAATATTGACATGACCGTAGGTTGATTTCACCAATAATAAGATAAACAACCAAATGAATAAGTAAACAATACCTTGCCCAATTGAACAATTAATTTATCTTTAACATTCTTTGAAAAATGGTAAATGAAACTCTGAGAATTCATAATACACCTAGATTACGTCGCTAATGTTAGGTAGAGTGTGGAGTAAAATGACTACTAAATCACTTCATACACATCATTGCTCACAGTTTTCGAAAGGAAGATTGAATTTTGTTAGGAGTACACCATGTAAACATATCCGTCGCAAGAAATAATCATGTAACAACTATTCAAACCTATAAGAGTAATGATAGGTAGAGTGAAAATTCATAGTGAAACTCATAGTGAATGATGTGGATACAAGTAAAAAACTAAATCACTAATCACCGTCCTTCAAAATTGCAATTAATTAGGGATACATTTGCCTTTTCATTGTTGTCACATCAGTCAATGTATGATTTTACTATAAATTTTCACTCTCTTTATCAATAATCAACCTATAAAAGGCAAAAGGATGACAATAAATAATAAATCATTTCAACATTATCTGGGATTCAAATGTTAAAAAACCGAAAAACAGTATTGGAACAAAGAAGTCTCCGTCAAAAGGAACCATTTCCTCAACTCCTCCCGGTAACATTCCAATGTATTAACATCTTTCCAGAAATCTAATTGCATAAGAGTAGGGGGAGAAACTTACGTCCTACAATAGACAAGATAAAGAACAAAGTGTGAAATGACACCCTTCTCGCTCTCTTCGGATGCATTCAAATGCCCCATATGCAACTTCCATAAATCTTTAACCTATTCACATACATTTGTAGATATTAAGTAAAAACAACACTAAGAATAGGTACAACTACAAGCCGGTTGATCTCAAGTTTAAAACAAGTACCATCTTCTCCATTTCATCCGACTTCTTCCCGTGCGATAATGCATCTGAAATTCCTTTAAGAACTGCATTTCCAATATACAACAAATAAAACATTTACTCCCCCGTTCAACTATTATTGGCACTATAGTTTGTTGCACGATAATTTAGAATATGATAATTGGATGGAGCAAATTGAATGTCAAGGAGAAAAGATGAAATGAGTGGAACAGAATAACCTTAAAGTTACCATATTTGGAAGATGTCAAATTAAATGAACATTCCAAAATATAAAGTGTGCCAATATTAGTTGAACACAGGGAGTATGTTAGGAACAGAAACATCCAACTCATTGAATGAATAAATAAGAATTCCAATAGTTAATCCTAAGTTCCTAACAATAACAACACTATCTCCTCCAGTAATTTATTTTGGTTACGATAAAAATAAAAATTAGAATAGATCTAACATAAAGAAAAATAATTCACAAAAACATCTGAGATATAGATATAAATCAAACGTCTATATACATATCGTATTTTTCATTTAAGAAACTAATAAGAGTGTATTTGGAATTAATTCAAATTATCCACACAGTAAATGAAAAATAAAAAACTTGTGTTATATTATTACACAAAATTGCATGTCTTCTTATGTGTGGTATTATTACATATAAAAAAATAATAATAAATTACTATTATTATGCATACAAACTTGTGTTATATTATTGCACAAATTGCATATGTTCTTAGGTATGTAAAACGGATAAACTTCTAGTTTTTAATAATTATTCGTCCCCTTTCTCCGATTCCCACATCCACTCTACGATTTGTTTATCGATACGCAGTTCAGCCATATTTCGACGCATGCCATGTGCCGTGTCAAGTGTTGTGTCGAATCATTACGGGATTTTCCACCCCTTGTCATGTGTCGGGGTAACATAGCAAAACGGCATACCACTCGTTTCCAAATAAACTTGGTCAAAATTCGACTAGTTATAGTGGCGAGAGTAGTCTGTGACCATAAAATGCAGATTTATTTGTTGATCTTGGAAATGGTTCCTGTTAGAATAGAAAATTGGTTATGTAGAATAGAAACATAGTTAGGATTATCATATTTATTTTCATGTATTTATTTTTGTAATCTATGCATTCTCAATAATCTAAACCTTAATCTAAGGAAAATTCACTTCTATATGATATCAAAGTAGTAATTGTATCCACCCCACCTCTCTCTCTCTCCCTCTCTCATTTTTTTTGTCTGAAACTCTCCCCCTCATTTTCCCGATCAGCCAAATTCTCCTCCACCCATTTTGATCAATTATCTTTTCCCAATAGCTTTAACACATCCAATATTCCCTTACAATAATTTGATTCATATGATCACCATCAAACTCCTGTCCGACAAATTTATGTTATGGCAAACTCAAGTTCAACATGTTCTGCAAATTTAGGATTTATTCAGTTATCTCAACGGTACAATTCCCTGTCCGACTGTCCCTTATCCTGCGCCGAACAAAGACTCCATCAATATGTTAGCCTTTTATGCGATGGGGTTGTCTTTGCAAATCCCGACCATGGTTGTCGCCTACAAAGCCGTGACATCCAAGGCTACTTTTCATCTTGCTTCCGTGGCCCATGTCGCCGCTCCCCGTGATATCTGGCGTGTTGAAGATTAATATTTGTGTGAACTAGTTTTCTCCTCCCTAACACCAGAAATGATATCTGATATCATTGGCTGCACCACCTCAAAGTAGATCTAGGATATCCTGAGGATGGTTCATTAGAATTGTAGAAATTAGCCATGTGCCATCTGTTTCAAGAAAATTTAGGTCATATATTTTTCTTAGAGACAACCAAGAGCCCCAAGGGCAAGGCATTTACCAGCCTGAAGGTTTTCCACTAACAAAATACCCCCTCTATTTAAATGTTGACGATCCCTATTATACCATGACTATATCGACCGATCCATGAGTCCGAGGTAGTATAGTAGTGTGTCATAAGGGTGGTGGTAAAGGTTGCAAAACAAATACAGAGAAATGATGGAATGTTAAAGCTAGTGGCGGAGTTGGCTTGATCATCATCAACGATGAGTCGATGGCTTACACCATAAACCAATGTCATCAACATCTTCCAAGTTGTCACTTATCCTTTGAAGAAGCCGTAAAACTATATACGTACATGATTTCAATTGTTTCGCTAGTAGCCACCTTCTCATTCAAGGATACTGTAATTGGAGACCTCGTTGCACCAGAGGTCGGGGCATTTTCTCCCCTGGGCCTGAGCATTGAAACCTTTGGCATCTTAAAGTCGGATATAATCGACCCCAGAGTAAGTATCCTAGCCGCCTGGAGTGAAACTCGTTGACAACAAGAATTCAAACTTCAATGTCACCAGCGGCACATCAATAACTCGGCCTTGCAAAAAAGTGTGCATCCTGATTGGTCTCCAATTGCCATTAAACTGGCCATGATGACAACAACAGACCAATTCAATATCCGCATTGATGTCATCTTAAACGAGAATAAAATCGAGGCTGACGTCTTCGCTATAGGAGCAGGACACGTGAACCCCACCCGAGCGATCGAACCAAGGATGATTTATGATATTGAGCCACAAGATTACAAGCAGTACTTGTGCGGTTTGAATTACACGGACGAGCAAGTCAGTCAAATTGCGTTGCGCCCCGTGAATTATTTGTCATAAACAAAAATAGCTGAATCGCAACTAAATTATCTATCATTTTCTATTGTGTTTGGAACCGCGATTGTTCAAAAGTACACTCGGACTGTTACTAATGTTGGGAAGGCTCCTTTAGTTTACTCTGTCTAGGTTGATCAAACTGTGGGTGTTACAGTGACTATTACTCCGAGTACTTTGAGTTTTCCAAAGGCAAATCAGAAGTTGACTTATGAAATTATGTTTACCAAGACAAGTACTTTGGATAGCTTCTCATCTTCTCAAGGATCGTTCACATGGACTTCGGAAAACCACAGTGTTAGAAGTCCATTTGCAGTGCTATTTAGGTAGATTTGGTTGATAGTTTATAAGAGTGACACATCATTTGTGATATACTAAATGATTTAGTCGTTCTTTCATTTTTCGTTTCATTCATAGATTTGATATAAAAAAAATTCATACTGAGCCAGGGTATTGTTGAACTCGATGCACCTGAGATTACTAATATTGCAATTGCAATTTGACTTTAAACTTGTCTCCGGATTGGGTTGTCCTTTTTTATATAAAAATTCATAACCTACAATGACAACTTTTAAATGAAATATGATGTTCAGATACACAACTGAGTTATATTTTTTAAACCTACATGACTTGATTAAAATAAGGAAGGTAATTTACCATGGAGCGATTATTTTGTTTGTTAGTTGTTTACTCTATTCTTAATAAAAATATTTACTCTTATTATATATACAAAATTGTGTTAGATTATTGCAAAAAAGTTGCATGTGTTCTTAGGTGTGTAAAATGGATAAACTTCTAGTCTTTAATAATTATTCGTTCCCTTTCTCCGATACCCACATCCATTCTCCGATTCGTTTATCGATACGCAGCTCAGGCAAATTTCGACGCATGACATGTGTAGTGTTGCGTGTTGCGTTGAATCGATACACGATTCTCCAACTCTTGTCATGTGTCGGGGTAACATAGAAAAATGGCCTACCACTCATTTCCAAATAAACTTGGCCAAAACTCAACTGGTTATAGTGGTGAGAGTAATATGTGACCAAAAAATGCAGATATATTTTTTTTATCTTAGAGATGGTCCGTTAGAATAGAAAACTAGTCAGGATTATCATATTTATTTTCATGTATTTTTTTTGTAATCTATGCATTCTCAATAATCCAAACCTCTAAGGAAAATTCACTTCTATATGACATCAAAGCAGTAATTGTATCACCCCCACCTCTCTCTCTCTCCCTCTCTCATTTTTTTTGTCTGATACCCTCCCCCTCTTTTTTCCAATCCTCCAAATTCTCCTCCACCCACTTTGATCAATTTTCTTTTTCCAGCGGCTTTAACACATCCAATATTCAAGCTCAACATGTTCTGCAAATTCAGGATTTATTCAGTTATCTCAACGGTACAATTCCATGTCCGACTATCCCTGACCATGTGTCCGACACATACTCCATCAATATGTTAGCCTCTTTTGCGATGGGGTTGTTTTCGTAATCCCCACCATGGTTGTTTCCTACTAAGCCGTAACTTCCATTTCTACTGCTTATCTTGCTTCTGTGGCCCATGCCGCCGCTCCCCATGATACCTGGTGTGTTGAAGATCAATATTTGTGCGGACTGTTTTTCTTCTCCCTAACACCAGAAGTGATATCCAATATCATTGGCCGCACCACCTCAAAGTAGATCTGGGATACTTTGACGATGGTTTATTAGAGTCGTAGTAATTAGCCCAGTGCCCTGAACCTTCAGGTTCAAATTATGCATCTTTGTCATATAGGCATGATGCATGTATTTCTTTTCTGTTTCAAGAATATTTTTGATAAACTTGCGACTATAGGTGCTCCAACTACTAATGATGATCATGGTTTTTGGTTTTCAACTGGTCTTGGGTTAGATTATAAGAATTTAGTGCACATATTCTTAATCGTGATGCTAGATTATGTTGATGTAATGGCCCATACTTTAAGATCGTGAATATTTTTAAAATTCTTTGACAGGATATAAAGTCTGTCTTGCAGAGATTACACACTGTTTTTCTTATAAGTTAACCAGGCTTTTCTGTTGGTTAAACTCCTAAAAAGTTGTTGTTTTCAAAGCATAAGGTATTTTTGGGAGAATAGCAAAAGTTGGTCCCCCCATGTTTTAAAAATAAGGCAGTTTTGCTTATAATCTCAACTCCAACAAGCACGCCCATATTGCTAAGAATACAACCCCCATGCAGCCAATTACATTTGTTGCATCCGACCCCAACCAATGCGGTCGCGTGTGGGATCATGCGCCAGCGCGAGGATGTGGTCGTACAGTTTACCCTTTGTTAGGGTAGCCATTTCGACGGCCGCCAACGATATGGTTATGGCTGGAGCCCTCTTGTCCCTAGTTCGGCTCGTGATCACAGTTCTTCCATCACATGCCAATGGTGCCATTGATCTGGCCATGGTTTCCCTTGCTTTTGTCTGATTCCCCCCATCAGTCGAATTCCATGTATCTTGCAGAATCACTCAAGGATTTGTAGTTGGAGCCCTCTTCTCGAGCCTCAGACTGGTGTACATTGACCCAGGCTCTACCAATCGTATGAGTTCTTATGCTTTTGCCTTGGAGATTCACTCCTTGTACTAGTAATTCTTCTGTTTTTGTTTGCAATGGTGTTATTCATATATCTCATATTGGTTTGAAAAATTACTCCTGGTTTAAGATTATCTTATGTGTTGGTTGTCTCGAATAACACTAAAAATTTACTCTTAATTAGTAGGTTAACTCATGATTTGAGGGTTAACATTTCTTTTGATGACCAGTCAATTGTTATTCTAAACAAAGTAACTAGGGCAATCATGGGCAGAGGACACGGTGAGGATGAACTTTATGTCCTGGATAGCGGAGATACATAATTGATGTCTTTCATCCAAAATAAGAAGGGTCGTGAATCTTTTAAGCTTTGACATGCTCGGCTAGGTCATGTACCACATAATGTTATTTCTTCTTCAACTAATTTTGGACTTCTACCGGTTTCTTCTTTACTGCCTAAATCTAAAACATACACTCCATGTGTTGTGGCGAAAGGTCAGAGGCCATCTATTATTGAAAACCCTAAATGTGTTATGCATGTTCTTATGCCAGTACATTGTAATTCGTGGGGTCCAACCCATGATTTATCTGGAAATAGTTTTAGTTATTTTGTTTTGTTTTTTTGATGATCATTACTCCTGCTTCCCAGCTTTATCCCCTCATCAAAAATGCGAGTTTGTTGATGCTTATTTGCAGTTTGAGGCGCTTGTAGAGAACCAGTTCTCAGCTTGCAGTAAGGGTTTCCATAGTAATGATGACACAAAATTACTAATACTCGATTTCGGTCCTTTTTTTGACCAAGAGCATCCATCATCATATGTCTTGGTCCGACACTCCGGATCAAAATGGGTGTGCCGAACGAAAACTTTTGACATGTAGTCGAAATGGAGTCTTACATGCTTTTTCATTCTCATATGCCCTTTATCTAATTGAGATGATGCTTTTACGACTGTTAGGCATATCATCAATCGGCTTACCATGTAGATCATGCAGGGTGAGACTCCCCACGCTTTTCGTTTTTTACCGTTCTCCAATATTATAAAGTTTTCATCCTTTCAACTGTCGAGAGAACCATAATTTACGTAATTTTTTAAAAAAAGAACGATAGGTTCAAAAGTTTGACTTAATCCATTGGTAAAGAAAGTCTAATAGAAAGAAAGTCTCGTTAGCATGAATGAATTGACCAGTACTGGTACTCAAAATTGTGCTTTTAAAATTACAGCGTTTGTCACGTTTCACACCTGCTTTCTACTTTTTCAACACTCTAATAGAAAGAAAGTCTTGTTGAAATAATCTATAGATGGAATACTAAAATTAGTTTTGAAACTTAAGTCTTGTTAAAATACTTTTAGATAGGAGTTGTTTAGTTAGTATAGTTAATTCTTTGTAAGTATCTGTCTGTTCACATTGCACCTAGTCTAGGGCCCTAGGTGTGTAAAGAAACTCAGTAATAAGTAATGCTAATAGATTAGGACAAATTGAACCAGTACAAAGTGAATCGCAGCTAGTGTATTATTATTAATCCAAAAGACATCATGACTTCAACCTTATTAGAACAGTGTGGATGATTAATCTATAAACAAACGTCATAATCCAAGAAAACGTGGGCAGAAAATTCGTACTGGATTCATGATTTTGCATACCTATAAAAGAAGCCATCACGAACTAGCAATACACACAATTCCCATAATTTTCTTGATAAATTGCTTGCTACTAATTAACTCTCGTAAGATTGAACAAATGGGTCGGATATCATCTACATTCGGAGTTTTCTGCATGCTATTGTTGTGGATTATGGTTCTATTTCATGCATTTGAGTCATCTTCAGCTCGTCAGTTATCATCTCCGACGCTGCAGAAATTTAGGGGCGGGTGAGTAAATAATAAATATATTAATGTTCATGTACATGTGTATGTGGTTATATAAAGTTACATTGGCATATTTTTTTAATAGAGTGAGTTTCCTGACACATGTGGTCTGTCCAGGAGTTATGGACAGGACACTGTATTTTTTAACTTATACACTGCATTTGTTAAATGAAAAAATACTTATATGAGACATCATCATAACTTATGGTGATGAGACAATGTACAATATAAAGTTTTCAAAATTATAAAAAGTACCACATGTCATCTCCCATATTTAAATGATTGTATTTAGACCATCTGCCTCACAATAAAATTATATATGTGAGACTGTCTCTCCAAAGTCATTGTATTGGCCCGTGTCTTCGACATGAAAAGACGATGTCCTAACAATTACATACTAAATTTAATCATTTTCAAATGTATTTTTTATATTATATATATATATATATATATATATATATATATATATTCTATTTTTACATTCAAATATACATTATTATTTATTTAAACTTATACAATACAATATTTTTAAAAAAAATTAAATCATTATTTTTAAGGTAACAAGTTTGTCCATAAAGTTAGGGACAGATCACCTGCAACTTTTTCTTTTAAATATATTTATAACTTTTAAAATAAAGTATCGTGAAAAGAGAAGCTTCCATAAAAATATTTCTTTATTAGAAACATAATCGTTTGTGTACGATAAACATGGGTACTACTGCTTCGCTCACATTATAGTTTCGGGAGATGTGAACTATCCATATTTAAGAATGAACATTTTGATATACTCCCTCCATTCCTCTAATATTGTCTTACTTTCTATTTTGAGATAGTTTTTTATTTATGTCTCTTTCCCTTTTTGATAAATTTTAGAATGTTTTCATCCACTCGTTTTACTTTTTACACTTTCAATACAATCTCTATCATTTATTTATCTTTTTGAAAAAATTTGTGCCCAAAAGTTGAGGCCAATATAAGAGGACCAGAGGGAGTATTTTTTATTGAATGTCTAAAAAAATGTTTATGCCAGATCAATACATTTGCAAAATAATATACTTATTCGTAAGCAAAGCGAGTGTCATTCATGTCGTTCAAAGACCATAGTACGTATCTATCTATATTACTACTGAAAAATAGCATCACCCCGTCCCAATGATTAAAAATGATTCATTGTTTGACTTTTAGAAGACAAGTTGAGGCAATTTTTATTATTAAATTTTATTATTTATATATAAAATTATTATTATATTATATATTATTGGATTCATCCTATCATATATATTTAAAATATTATTCTTTTAATTTTTTTTATACATATATAGATATTAATTTTTAAAAATTAATTTAATTAATTTTAATAAGTGAAAAAGTGTTATTTTTTAGAGTCCGTCTCTTGAAAGACGGTCTTTCCATAAGTTATGGAAAGACCAAGGTTTAAAGTGTAAATTAGAAGAAATGAAGATAAAATTTTCGTGTTGCATGAACCGGATTATAAATTTTATAACTACAACATGTTGCATACTAAAAGTTTAATATTACAAGTAAGACTTTTTACCTTTTATAATTTTAATTATATCCCATCTTTTCATAAGGCTATAAAAAGACTGTCTTTCCCAATAGCTTGCCTATTTTTTATGCGACAAAGTTAGTATCATAATGGGTCTTTCTTGTCGAGACATAGGGAGTCTTCTTCAAAAGAAAGAAAGAAAAGTTGAATTGGCTTCATTTGAATTCATAGCGTATACTTTCTCTGGTACCCTATAATTGGATTCATTTGAATTCATTTGAATTCATTTGAATTGGTACAAAAAATCTTTAAAAATAAAATGAGTGATGGAGATTGTATTGAGAAAGTAAAAAATAAATTGATTGAAAGAAAACAATTTAGAATTTATCAAAAAAAATATAAAATAACCATTTCAAAATAAAAAATGAGTCATTGTTAGAAAACGGAATGAAATATTAAAAGAACACTTTATGGTCGGAATGCATTAGTAAGTTACTTATTTTATTGACTGATTATTATTATTAGAAAGAAAAACAAAGAGTGTACTTTACTTTTCAAGGAAGTCATTTAACCAATCAAAGTAGTCAAAATATTTGGCCGGCGCTCGTTTTCATACTCCCTCCGTTTCACTAATAGTGGCACCATAGATTTGAGTATTTGAATTTAGGTGGAGAAAATGAGTAGATGAAATTAAATATAAAAAGTAAAAAGTAGAATGGGTGGATGACAATGAAGGAATCTTACCAAAAATGGAAAGGGTGCCAATATAAAAGAAACAACCCAAAAAGAAAAGTGTGCCAATATTAAAGAAACAGAGGAAGTACTCCCTTTATTTCAGGTTAAATTGTACATAAATTTTTTTATGATCTTTAAAAAACTTATTTAATTACATAATACATTTTTCTACTTATAATTATGAAAAGCAAAAGGTTACTTTTCGTAAACTAGTTGCTATAACGAATCCAACCATATATATATGATAATATTATTATTTATATATCTATTCAATTATGTGATTAAAGTTGGACAGTGAATAGTAACATAAAGTGAAGTGTGCAGTTTAACCTGGGACGGAGGGAGTACTAATTTTTCTTTGATTTAAACCAAAATATCTTTATATACTGGAGAAATATTTGTTGTCTGCCATTATTTCAGTTAGGGTCATATCAGAAATATATTTAGAAGGATTCTTAAATATAAGAGCAGTGCATCTCCATTATATAATGTGTAAAATTTTGAGAATTTAGTCCAAAATGACAATGAAACTGGGTTGACACCCAAACCTGTTAGTTATTTTTAAAATTTCCAGGTTTCAATAAACAGTTGCACCATACATTTTTTAACCGGCTATTGGTGTTCTGTCATTAAAATGTTTATTGCATTTTTTCTTCCTCGTGAGAAGATTGAGAATTGGATCATCAATTTTTTATATGCCTAGTAAAATTTAATAATTTGTTATATTAAACCCCGAAAGTACCTTAGCATTTTCCCTTAAATATTACTTTATACCTTTTCTTGTTTTGTTGGTGAATCAGAGTACCTGTTCCCCGCTCCCCGCAAGCCCCTCATCGCGCAACTCGAGCTCCAAACTTGGCAGAACTTGTCTTCAGCTGGACACAATAATCATTGATACAGCTTTATTTTCATTTGGGCAAAGGAAGAATTAAAATTGTTTAATTAAGAATTATTAGTTTGTTTGTGTATTTCAATAGGAAGAAGATCAATAGTAATTTTCTAAATAGCTCAAGCTTCTTGTAATTTGTTTATATTAAAATTGATTTATTGAATGAGAATGAAGGTTAAAGATGTGCTATATCTTTTTTTTCCCCTTTTGGTGAATTAATTTTGTTGTAAGTGTTTGGTCTTGGAGGATTTATTCCACTTTATCTAACATTAGTTGATATATATTATTTTCCTTGATAGAAACTACTCTAATGGCGGTCTCCTAAGAGCATATGCAGTGACGGTCTCTTGATTTTAAGAAATTGGTGTAGAGATGAAAAGTGCTCACAATGGTGATTGTCTTAATAAGAAATCGCCGCATGGTTTCTTGAGAGACCGGGCAAGAGACCGCTTTTGTACAGCCCATGTCAGGCGCTTGGGCCGCTCACATACGACCCTTTTTTTGTCTCAGACCAGGACATGTGGCAGCTTGCTATTGGCCCACATGTCTCACTCATTGCTGTTTCTATTTTTTACACGTGGCACCCTCTGATTGGGCAATGTATCTCAACCTTTAGTTTTTAAAATCTAAATTTTATAAAATTTATTTAAAAGTCTGTAAAATATTTATAAAAAAATCTGTAAATTTTTTAAAATCTGGAAAAAAATTTATTCACAAAATATTTCATAATTTTTGAAAAAAATGAAATGAAATTTTAAAAATAAAAACGTATTATTAAATTTCACATTAAATTTAAATTTTGGTGGACAAATTTATTTAAATTAAATGTACAATATTAGTGAGTAGGATAGAGAAAATCAAGTGGGGTCTAGGAATAGTAGAGAGTGATTTCTTACCATTGTGAGGAACAAAAAAAGTGGTTTCTTAAGTGGTTTTTAGGGTAAAGTAGAAAAGAGAGATTGAGAAAAATAATATATTTAATTGGTAAGAGACCACTTGTGATCTCTACCATTGCACTTGTTCTTAGGATAAGTGAAAATACGCATACTGTTTACCATTGGGAGATTTTATGTACGTATACAAGGATTAAAAAAATACATATGCATTTATTAATAATTTTACTATCTATTATTTCGTCGGTTTATAAGTTAAAAGTATTATCCTGATTATTTAAGTGGTTAATGTCTGATTAAATATTTTAATAATTATGGATTTAAATTCTTGCAGCTGTAGTGAAAAGTTTTTCTTGTAACAGATTTTCTCGTGGACAATAAAAAGTGATCATCAGGCAATTAACACTTAGATGTCGTAATTACACCTGTTACTCTAAGAGTATAGAGAAAGTCTCAGAAAATATGATATTTCTATAAGTTTATATACAGTTCACAGGAATTTTTACATTAAATGTTGTAATTTTTTATAAAATTTAAATATTGTATTTTATAAGTTAAAATTAGTAATAATATGTATTTGAATGTGGAAATATAAAAATATATGATTTAAAAAATATTTTTAAAAATTTTGTATGTTATATAATAAATATAATGTATAACGTTAAAAATAAATAATATTTCTATAAGTTTATAGACAGATTGTCTGTTAGGAAATTCACTCAAAAGTATAATTATCCGGTTCTAATCGATCTAAGACTGGTTGGTTGGTGTACTCATAGTAGAACCATTCAAAAAGTAGTTTTACATAATTTATGTTTTCATTCTAGACTTCTATGTCTTGTTGAGTAAAGTGCTCATATGACCCTATGTTTTGAATGTTTGTGCTAATATGATCCTGTAAAGTTAGAAAGTGCTATTGTAACCCTGTATTTTGCTAAAATGTGCTAATATAACCCCGGAAGCCTGAATTTGGCCGGAAATACATGAAATGCTATTATACCGCTATTTTTTTAAAAAATAAAAATAAAAAATATTAAAAGACAATTATGCCCTCATTGTTTATTAACCACATAAATTTTCTTCTCTATTCCTCTTTTCTTCTTCTTTTTTCCTCCTCTTTTCTCTTCCTCTTTTCTCTTTTCTTCTCCAATTTTCTTCTTCTCTTTTCTTCTCCGTTCTTGTCTGAACCCCGTTTTCACACTCTGCAAATTCCCTAGGTCCACTCTTCACACTCCGACGAAGATTCCATTTTTTCACACTCTGTAAATCCCCGTCAATTTCCAGAGGGTAGGGTTTGGTGGTCGGAGGAGGAGGTGGATGGTTGGTGGTCGTCCGGGGCAGATGTTAGGGTTTGGTGGTCGAAGGAGAGGCTGGGGTTAGTGGCGGTGTAAGGCTGAGCGGTGGCGGTGCACGACGGAGCGGCGATTAGGCTTAGGGCTAGGGATGGCTTACGGTTAAGGGTGGCAGGGGTTAAGGCGTCGGTGCACGACGGAGCAGAGGTGGCTCACGACAGCGGCCATGTGTGATTCACCGGAGACGGCGTTGACCGGTACGGAGCTCGCCGGAGGAAGGATTTTGCTGTGGTGGGATCCTACCCGTTAGACCACCTGGGTCATTCCTTTGTGTATGTTCGACCCGGCTTGGTTCAGCTCTCTTCATCCAAGGTTTAATGTGAGGTGAGATCCGGGAATTTGCTGTTCTGATAGATTTTTGTATTTCAATGGTGAAGTTTTGGGGATTTGAAATCTGTTTTTTTCCTTTCCTTCAATTTGGATGTATAAATTTGAGCTGACGATGGATTTTGTTACTGGATTCTATGTTATTAATTGATATTATAATATAGGTTTTGCTATCCAAAATGGAAAGGTGCAGGCATTATGTTTCCGATGTTTATGTTGAGATTCATTACAGCTTTTATGTTTTTTATGTTTATGTTGATATTTCTCTTGATCTTTGTCTCTTTGCAGCTTGTTGATGAAGAAAGACATAACTTTCAGTACTGTTGCTAGAGAAATGCTGTGATTCTGTGTTTGTTTTTAAAAAATCTCAGGTCTGTTAGTGAATTCCCAGATTCCGGCTGTCGTGCCGTCGGTGGGCGGTGGTGGCGGTGGAAGTGGCGGAGCAGTGGTGGACCAGCAGTGGTGGTGGTGGTGGCAGTGGAGCGACGGTGGCGGTGGTGGTGGTAGTAAAGCGGCTGTGGTGGTGGTGGTAGAGCAGTTGTGGTGGTGGTGGTAGAGCGGCTGTGGTGGTGGTGGAGCGGCGGTGGTGGTGGTGGTGGAGCAGTGGCGGCGGTGGTGGAGCGGCAGTGGCGGTGGTGGTGGAGCGGCAGTTGTGGTGGTGGAGCTGCGGCGGTGGTGGAGCAGTGGTGGTGGTGGTGGTGCTTCTGATGAATGCTAGGGTATTTTAGTCTGTACATTTGTAATTTGAATGCTAGGGGTAGTTTAGTCTTTTTAATTTTGTTCAACTCCAAAAATTACTAAGTCAATGCTGGAATAGTGCCACAGGGTTATATCGGCACTTCGGATGCAAAACACAGGGCTATAATAGCACTTTTCAACTTCACAAGATCATATTATCACAAACCTCTAAAACATTGGGTAATATTAATATTTTGCCCTTTTATATTTCTAGGCCACGTATTAATTATGTGAAAGATGCTCTCTTTATAATTAACAAATAGATGGAGCTTTAATTGCAATATTTAACGTAAAAAAAGACATGAGATTCATTTTATAATTAATTTTTGATAGTTGAAAGAGGCGAGTTTCAAACCAGAGCTTACCTTGTTGCTGGCTCGTACGTTAATGACAGTCAATCTCAAGTGCTATATTCTCCCGTTAAGAAAATGTACTACTCCCTCCGTTTCTATTTAAATGGCACACATGCCATAAAAGGCTATTTTTTTAAATGTGGCAGCTCTGCCAACATGCCAAAAATGGCAAAGGATAACCCCCATATTTACGAATTTGCCACTGTAAAATATTGGTATATTAGTGTCCATGCCCCATTAAATTCTGATCACTAATTTAAACCTCCATCCTAAATCCAGGAGCTGTTCATTCCCTCCGTTTTCTAGGCCATTTCACATTTGACCCAGCCCATGTTTGTGGCCCAAATTTGAAAACCCTTCCCATCCTTGTGTCCACTATATAAGAAGAGGGAAGGGTGAAACCCTAGTCACAACCCCATTTCCCCAAACTTGTAAACGGCCGCAGATCTGGAACCCTCTCATCCGCCTCCACACATTCCCGAACCAACATTTACAGACCTTCCTCCGATTTCCTCTCTCCCAAACGGCCGCAGATCTGGAAACCTTATCATCCGCCTCCACAAATTCCCGATCCAACATTTACAGACCTTCCTCCGATTCACCCTCCATGTTCAACGGAAACCTCACCCCTCCCGATATAGAGGTTCCACTACCAGGAGAATCGGAGTCGCCCCTCCTTTATCAGACCTGCCTCGACGACACCGTCGTCGAGGAGACGGAATGGCCGGACGAGGAAGTCGTCTCCGCCGTGGATCCCTCCGGCGATGGCTGATTTTGCTGCTGGCCTGATAGGATAATTATATGTTGTTCTTTCATTGGGGAATTTAATTAAAGTGTTGATGTTTGAAGTGTATA
Organism: Rubia yunnanensis; assembly: GCA_037428765.1. Taxonomy (NCBI): domain Eukaryota; kingdom Viridiplantae; phylum Streptophyta; class Magnoliopsida; order Gentianales; family Rubiaceae; genus Rubia; species Rubia yunnanensis. The sequence goes on along the minus strand of CM075071.1, from coordinate 68,890,920 downwards.
ATGGAGGTTTTATGGCCAAATTATGCAGTTAACATGGAGAAGAAACAGAGGACGGAAGAAGCATAATTTAGCATCACGATTGAAGTGAAAAGGTGCAAAATTGAAGAGAAGAAGTTAGCAAGCAAAATGGAAGCAAGAAGTTGGGCTAAATTCATATGCTTAAGCCCACTAGTTAGTTTGTAATAAATACTCTTCCTAGTCCAAGATGGATTAGTAAGATATTTTGGTTGGTAGATTTTATATTATTTTACTCATTTTGAGCTCTATATAAATACCAAGAGCCAAAGTGATGAAGAAAACTTTTGGGGAACAACTTGTGTAGATATTTTCGGATTCTTCTTCTTCTTGGAAGCTTGGCCGAGAGCCCTAGTTTTGGGACTCTTAAGTAGGTTTGATTTTTTTCTTGTCTTTTCTTCTTGGTAAATTCCTTACTTTTCTTAGTTAATGAAATCATTTCTTTATCTTGTTTTCTTTGTTCATAATATGAGTAGCTAAATTTCTTAGTTGGCTTGGATTGATTCAAGGTTGATTCATAAAGTTGTGAGGGTTGATATGCTTAAAAGTGTTCTTGCAAGTCCCTTGTTGATTATGGTATAAACTTAGGCTTTGTGGGTTGAGTTTGATCACCTCAATTCATGCTAAGCTAGAGCTAATTAAAGTAGCACTTTCTTGTGAAAAACAGATAACTGATACAGACTGTAATAGCAGGAAAATAATCAACCGGGTAGGTAGCTGTCTTTAGCAAATACTTGGATGTTTACCTAAATTAGGTCCTCTTTGTATTAATTTAACAATCTAGTAAGTTTAGCAAATACTTGCTTGCTAGTGGGTAATAAGAGAGGATTTTAGGAGTTCAGCAAATACTTGCTCTTATATAACTAATTGATTTGCGGGGATAACTAATTTGTAGCCGAGGATCAACTGAAGAATCAACGAGTTAATCTAAGCCAACTTCCTTCCTCTTATTCTAGATTCCTTCCACTTTAATTTAGTGCTTTCAGTGTTTATGAGTTATTGTGTGCCTATGTCTTTGTGTTTTTAGTTTTTTTTTTTTTAGTAGTTTTTAGTTAAACAAATCTCAAGTTTAGGCGTGGTTGCTAAACCGATTAACTCTTTAGGTCAATCAATAGAATCAAATTGTTCCCTGTGGATCGACCCTGCTTACCCTGTACTAGTTTCATTATTATTGGAGTATTGCAGGTTTTATTTGTGTGAGGTAAACGACGCTCACCAAATTGGCGCCGTTGCCGGGGAGCGGTTGTTGATTTCTGTTGTTTGTTCTACTGATATGTGTGTTAGTTTTTCAGTATATGACCAGGTCTGATAAGCAGGTATTGGAGTTTGATTCTGAAATAGAAAAGACAGCCAAGAAGAATCGGAAGGAAGCTAAGTTGGAAAAGTTGAAGGCTGCAGGGGAACCTCAGTTTGCCCAAATCGAGACCCTTCCAGAGGCAGAAACTGAAGTTAAAACCGATCCTTCTCTAATGGCGAATCCTAATCTTAATGCTGACAATCCCTATATGTGGGAACTTACTGGTCACAGTGAAGAAGACCCCCCTACTCCCATCCAAGTGGCACCAACAGGGAGTCCCATTGAGATTAAGTTAGGCCTTTTGAATGTTCTTCCGAAATTCCATGGAAGGAGCACCGAAGATCCATACAATTTTCTGAATGAGTTCATAAAAATTTGCAAGGTGCAAAAGAGGCCTGAGAATGTCACGGAGGAGCAATTCAAGCTAGTTGCATTTCCATTTAGTTTGACAGGGGCAGCAAACCAATGGCTTTCTAGCTTACCACCAAATTCCATTACTACATGGAATGGTCTCAAGAAGCAATTTCTGGAGTATTATTTTCCCTCCACAAGGACTGAAACGTTGAAGAGAGAGATTTCTAGTATCCATCAAGAGTTTGATGAGCCATTAAGTGCATTTTGGCTTAGGTTTCGAAGGTTGGTGGATAGTTGCCCTAATCATCGCTTTTCGGAGGGACAATTGTTGCAATATTTCTACCAAGGGCTGACTTCGGTGAACAAAGACCTTATGAATTCAGCAAGCAATGGGGGATTTTCCCATCTTCGAGTGAATGAAGCTAGGGAAATTGTCAAGAAATTGATTGATTCCAAGAAGGAATATGACAGAGGTGATGTGAGGATTTTAAAGAAAGTGGTGGATACAAGCTCTTCGGGTGAGGATAAATTCAATGAAAGGATGGATAAATTGGAGAAAATTCTTTCAAAAGTGGTTGATAAAGTTGCTACTCCAAATACAAGCTCTTCTTCTAGCCCTTATGATCGTCCATGTGATACGTGTGGAACATATAGCCATACCACTTTGCAATGTAATTTTGCATTGGAAGAGCCACTTGTTCAAGCGAATACTATGGGGAATTGGAATGAGAGGCAGCCTAGGAGAGATCCTTATTCAGCTACTTACAATCCTGGTTGGAGAGATCATCCAAATTTCAGATGGAGAGATCAAGGAAACCCACCTCAACAAGCCTATGTTCTACCGAATCAAAGAATTCCTCAAGCTTATCCTCAAAATCAGCCACCTCCTCAAGTGAAGTCAATGGATGAGAAGCTAGATTTGATGATGAATATGCTTCAAGATCAGAAAGAGAGTTCTAAGAAAGCCGAGGCTACATTGGACGAGCATACCCGTCAAATTTCTCAATTGACAAATTCTTTGAATGAGCTTCGAATGCAACAACCTGGACTTCCTTCTCAAGTACAAATGAATCCGAGGGAGACAGCAAAACAGATCACTCTCAGAAGTGGAAAAGAAGTTGAGTCACCACCAAAAAAATTTGCAAGCGAGACCAATAAGGATCATCCTCAGCAATCTGGAGCAAACCCTGATTTGCCCAAACAGAGGCTGGTGACAGAAGCTGAAAATCTGGTAGGGGGTAATTTTGAATTAACCAAGGAGGAAACTCCGAGGAAAGTTCTGAATGATCCTCCAGTGAAAATTCTTCCTCCCTTTCCTCGTAGATTAGCAAAGAAAAAAGAAGAAACCATTGATTTCTTGTCTATTTTTGGAAAAATGGATATTAACATTCCTTTGTTGCAGGCAATGAGACTACCACCAGTGAGCAAGTTTTTGAAGGATTTTGTGGCAAGGAAACCACAGAACTCAAGCAAGGTGATAATGAGTGAGTCGGTTTCGGCAGTGCTAAAAAGAGAATTACCTCAAAAATGTAAGGACCCGGGTATGTTTTCTTTACCATGTCATATAGGAGAGGTAAAAATTGAGTCTGCTATGTGTGATTTGGGAGCTTCAATTAATGTTATGCCCTTAACTGTTTATAAGAAATTGATTGGAGCTGAATTGGTAGATACTAGGGTTGTGATTCAATTAGCGGACCGATCTTGTGTATACCCCGAAGGTCTTTTAGAAAATGTTCTTGTCAAGGTCAATGAATTTGTGTATCCCGCTGATTTTTATGTGGTGAAAATGAATCATGATAATGGTGAGAATAATTCTGGAGTTTTGTTAGGTCGGCCTTTCTTAAGGACGGCAAATACTGTTATTAATGTGGGAGATGGAACAATTTGTCTTGATTACTATGGTGACAAATATATTTTCAGCATTGAAGATGCGATGAAAAAACCACTTGATGCTGAAAATATATATGCCATCGATGTAATTGACCCTTTAGTCCAAGATTTTCTTGAGGCTGAGTTCTTGCAGGAAAGAATGGAGATTCCATCATCTACAGGTGCTACAGAGCTGATGGTGCAAGGAAAGAGTGATAAGGAGATTTGTGAGCTGCTGTGTTCTTTATATTCTCAAGAAGAAGTTTTGAGCACTGGAACCACTCTCGATTTGCCCAAACAGAGCCTTGCCGACAGACCACTGCCTTCTGAAATTTCACCACCAGTTTTGGAGCTTAAGGCACTGCCACCAAACCTGAAATATGTGTACCTTGGGGAATCTGAAACTTTGCCAGTTATTGTGAGTACCAAGTTGGAGGAGTCTCAAGAAGAAAAATTGATTGCCTTGTTGACGAAGTACAAGAAAGCAATTGGTTGGACTTTGGCGGATATCACGGGAATTAGCCCTGATATTTGCACACATCATATTTTATTGGAGCGGGATGCAAAACCTGTTCGAGATCCTCAAAGGAAGCTCAATCCTAACATGAGGGAGGTAGTTCTCAAGGAAATCCTTAAACTTTTATCCTTGGGAATTATTTACCCTATTTCGGATAGCAATTGGGTTAGTCCGGTCCATGTGGTACCCAAGAAGTCCGGTATTCAGGTGGTGCAGAATGAAAAGAATGAGTTGGTTCCTACTCGGCTAGTCACCGGATGGAGGATGTGTATCGATTATAGGAAGCTTAATGCGGCAACTCGGAAAGATCATTTTCCACTTCCTTTCATCGATCAAATGTTGGAGAGATTAGCGGGGAATAAATTCTTTTGTTTCTTGGATGGATATAGTGGATATTTCCAGATATGTGTGAACCCCGAGGATCAGGAAAAAACTACTTTTACATGTCCTTTTGGCACCTATGCTTATAGGAGAATGCCATTTGGATTGTGTAATGCTCCGGGCACTTTTCAAAGATGCATGATGAGTATTTTCTCGGATTTGATTGAATCAAGCATTGAGGTATTCATGGATGATTTTTCAGTGTATGGGAATTCTTTTGAGATGTGCTTGAGTAACTTGGAGCAAGTATTGATTCGATGTGTGAAAAGAAATCTAGTCTTGAACTATGAAAAATGTCATTTCATGGTGGATGAAGGCATAGTTTTGGGGCATGTAATTTCCGAAAAAGGAATTCAAGTTGACAAGGCTAAGGTGGAGACCATAGAACAACTACCTTATCCTACCAATGTCCGGGAGATTCGTGGATTCTTGGGGCATGCTGGATTTTATAGAAGGTTCATCAAGGATTTTGCCAAGATAGCGCAACCATTAACCAAACTTCTTCAAGATGATGTTCCTTTTGAAATGAATGAAGAGCGCAAGCTTTCCTTTGATGTGCTTAAAGAGAAACTCATCTCTGCCCCGATAATGCAACCACCAAATTGGGACATGCCTTTTGAATTGATGTGTGATGCAAGTGATTATGCGGTAGGGGCTGTTTTGGGACAAAAGCTAGGGAAGGAAAGTCATGTGATTTATTATGCTTCTAAGACTTTGAATCCGGCTCAATGTAATTACACCACTACTGAAAAGGAGCTGTTGGCAGTGGTATTTGCTCTTGATAAATTCAGATCTTATTTATTGGGATCAAAGATTATTGTCTACACCGATCATTCGGCGTTGAAGTATTTGTTTACAAAGAAGGAATCCAAGCCGAGGTTGATTAGGTGGATTTTGTTGTTACAAGAATTTGATTGGGAGATAAAAGACAAGAAGGGTGCTGAAAATCATGTTGCTGACCACCTGAGTCGGTTGGTAAAACCTGAGGATGCAATCCCCATTCAAGAATTTTTTCCCGAAGAACATTTATATGCTGCCACAGGCCTCGAATTGGCCAAACAGAGCCCTCTTACAGCAGCATTGCATGGGAAATCTGCTCAGGATCCATGGTATGCAGATATTGTTAATTTCATCACCACTGGGGAAAGTCCAGAAACCTTCAGCACTGCCCAGAGAATGAAACTCAAGAGTGAGTGTAAGCATTATATTTGGGATGAGCCATATCTGTGGAAAATCGGCTCGGACCAAATCATTAGGCGATGCGTTCCTGATGAAGAACAAGGTACAATTCTTTTGCATTGTCACTCTTTTGCTTGTGGAGGTCATTTTGGTCCTAAACGTACAGCTCGAAAGGTTCTTGATAGTGGATTTTATTGGCTGACTATTCATAAAGATGCTTACATGTTTTGTAAGAGTTGTGCTAGATGCCAAATGACAGGAAATATTTCTAAACGTGATGAAATGCCTCAAACTCCCATTATTGTTTGTGAGATATTTGATGTGTGGGGTATAGATTTCATGGGACCTTTTCCTAGTTCATATGGTAATCTTTACATATTACTTGCGGTTGATTATGTCTCAAAATGGGTGGAAGCGAAAGCCACCCGCACTGATGATTCTCAAGTTGTTTCAGGATTCTTGAAATCACATATTTTCAGCAGGTTTGGAGTGCCGCGAGCAATCATTAGTGACCAAGGAACTCATTTCAAAAACCGCACCATTGCAGCCCTTCTGAAGAAATATGGAGTGCATCATAGATTGGCTACTACTTATCATCCTCAGTCCAATGGCCAAGCGGAGGTGTCAAATAGAGAAATAAAGCAAGTTCTAGAAAGGACAGTGAATCCATCTCGGAAGGATTGGAGTAAAAGATTAGATGATGCTCTTTGGGCTTATCGAACCGCTTTCAAAACTCCTATTGGAATGTCCCCTTATAGGCTTGTTTTTGGGAAAATGTGCCATTTGCCAGTGGAGATTGAGCATAAGGCTTATTGGGCTGTGAAGGAGATGAATATGCAACCTCTCAAGTGTGAGGAGGAAAGGAAGTTTCAACTTCAAGAGTTGGAGGAACTCCGTTTGGAATCTTTTGATCAAGCTATGTGGTACAAAGAGCGCGCTAAAATGTGGCATGACAAGAATTTGAGGTCCAAGGAGTTCAAGATTGGCCAGAAAGTACTACTCTTTCAGTCTAGGCTTCGGTTGATGCCCGGGAAACTAAAATCCAAATGGGCTGGTCCCTTTGAAGTGGTCTCTGTTTGGGCAAATGGAGCTGTTGAAATTAAAAGCATGCATACAGAGAAGTCTTTTCTGGTTAACGGTCATCGTCTCAAGCCATTTCACGATGCATCTCAAGTGGTAGTAGTGGAAGAAATTTCACTATGCCATACCTCCAGTACTTGACCGTATGACAAAGTCTAGCCACGGACTGTAAACGCGGGCGCTTATTGGGAGGCAACCCAATTTTTAATTTCATGTTCTTTCTTTTATTAGAATTTTAGTTTTTGGTAATTTACTTTTATGAAGTTAAACTTCTGTTTGGTTTTATTTTATGTGAAATATAATTAATACTAATTTTTGATGCTTTCCATTTTATTGTGCAGGGGTGTGCACAATTCTTCTTTAGGAAGAAAGGAAGAAAAGAAGATGAAGGATTAAGGCAATAGAACTCTCTTTGATGAAGTGCAGTCACTTCGGGCAGATGTGCAATTTTTGCACATGAAACTGGACGCTTTAGCTGCTCAAAATGGACATATTCAGTCTGCCTTAAGTCACCTCTGCACTGCTTGGTTTGCTAGCAATTCACAACAGCATCCACCACAAAACTTAAGTTCCCTAATTCCCTTCTCTATATTTATGTTTGTTTTATTTTATTCCTAGTTGTTAGTTGGTTTTTTCTCTGTTCCGCTTGACTTGCTTGAGGACCAGCAAGATTTAAGTGTGAGGAGGGTGGTTTAGTGGTCTAGGTGTCTGTTACTTATTTGAATGTTTATGTGTGTTTTATGTGTGTTTGTTGGTCAACAATTCAGCATGATAGGAGTACTGGAATTGACTTTGAAATGGAATAACTGTGCATGTTGAGAGAATTTGAGTAGTAAATAGGATTGCTTGATATCCCCTTGAGAATTTGAGTTTGAACAAAGCCTAGCAGATAGTAAGGATTGAGCCTAAAGTAGAGCACTCTCTACATCCAACTTGTTTTTGAGAGTTGTGGCAGCTAGGTTAATGCATGATGAGGTGATAAAAGGCAAATTAGGACTAACCCCACATCGTATATATAGCCATCCTTTATATCCCTTAGTGAACCCCTTTGAGCCTAACTTTTTCTTTGCTTTAACCCCTTAAATAAAATCCTAACTTTTTCTTTGCTTTAACCCCTTAAATAAAAAAATAAAAGATTGTATAGTCCGAGCCTTGTTGATATCCTTTTCTTGACCCTATTGTGCATACTCTTGAAGGCTTACGTATTGAATTCATCCATGGTGTAATATTGCATATAAGGCATTCCACAAGTAGGGGTATGGATCTGAATTGTTGTTCTGTAATTATGTTGTGTTTCCCTGGGATTAATTGTGAAAACAGTGCTGCTGAAAAAAAAAAAAAAAAAAAAGAAAAAAAAAATATAAAATAAAAAAAAAAGAAAGAGAAAAACAGAGCACTCAGATGTGATATGGGAATTGCCTAGTTGAGATGGATGGTAAATATGTGATGGAGTATGCATAAGATGTTATGAATGAACTTAGAGCCCGTAGGATCTTACCATGTTCATACACCCTTAACCCCATTACAACCTAAATAAAAGTCCTTTTTGATCTTCATGTTTTGATTGATGCTGCCACGGTATATATTGAGTGAAATAACCCTTACTTTTGAGTGGATTGAGTGACAACCGTGAGGAAGTTCATCTTGTCTATTTTGATCGGGTTGAAAACAAGTTTGACTGATGTAGGGGGGATTGATTTGATAGTTTAAAGGGGGATGATACCAATTCTGTTTATGAAAGGAGACTTGATATCATGCATAGTGAACTTTGTTGATGAGCCAATGAAAGGAAATTTGAAGTGCTGAATATTTGACCAAGGTTTTGTATATAATCTTTTCTCTTTTCTGTTTTCTGTTTTCTGTTTGGGTTTGTTTTTCTTGTTTGTTTTCTGTTTTTTCTGTTTTAAAGTATGTTTCGGTTTGCTTTTAGAGTGTATTAGGAGATTGGGAATTGTGACTGAACAACATGCTTTATTAACATACTTGAGGACAAGTATGACTCAAGTGTGAGGATTTGATAGGATAATTATATGTTGTTCTTTCATTGGGGAATTTAATTAAAGTGTTGATGTTTGAAGTGTATAATGGAGGTTTTATGGCCAAATTATGCAGTTAACATGGAGAAGAAACAGAGGACGGAAGAAGCATAATTTAGCATCACGATTGAAGTGAAAAGGTGCAAAATTGAAGAGAAGAAGTTAGCAAGCAAAATGGAAGCAAGAAGTTGGGCTAAATTCATATGCTTAAGCCCACTAGTTAGTTTGTAATAAATACTCTTCCTAGTCCAAGATGGATTAGTAAGATATTTTGGTTGGTAGATTTTATATTATTTTACTCATTTTGAGCTCTATATAAATACCAAGAGCCAAAGTGATGAAGAAAACTTTTGGGGAACAACTTGTGTAGATATTTTCGGATTCTTCTTCTTCTTGGAAGCTTGGCCGAGAGCCCTAGTTTTGGGACTCTTAAGTAGGTTTGATTTTTTTCTTGTCTTTTCTTCTTGGTAAATTCCTTACTTTTCTTAGTTAATGAAATCATTTCTTTATCTTGTTTTCTTTGTTCATAATATGAGTAGCTAAATTTCTTAGTTGGCTTGGATTGATTCAAGGTTGATTCATAAAGTTGTGAGGGTTGATATGCTTAAAAGTGTTCTTGCAAGTCCCTTGTTGATTATGGTATAAACTTAGGCTTTGTGGGTTGAGTTTGATCACCTCAATTCATGCTAAGCTAGAGCTAATTAAAGTAGCACTTTCTTGTGAAAAACAGATAACTGATACAGACTGTAATAGCAGGAAAATAATCAACCGGGTAGGTAGCTGTCTTTAGCAAATACTTGGATGTTTACCTAAATTAGGTCCTCTTTGTATTAATTTAACAATCTAGTAAGTTTAGCAAATACTTGCTTGCTAGTGGGTAATAAGAGAGGATTTTAGGAGTTCAGCAAATACTTGCTCTTATATAACTAATTGATTTGCGGGGATAACTAATTTGTAGCCGAGGATCAACTGAAGAATCAACGAGTTAATCTAAGCCAACTTCCTTCCTCTTATTCTAGATTCCTTCCACTTTAATTTAGTGCTTTCAGTGTTTATGAGTTATTGTGTGCCTATGTCTTTGTGTTTTTAGTTTTTTTTGTTTTAGTAGTTTTTAGTTAAACAAATCTCAAGTTTAGGCGTGGTTGCTAAACCGATTAACTCTTTAGGTCAATCAATAGAATCAAATTGTTCCCTGTGGATCGACCCTGCTTACCCTGTACTAGTTTCATTATTATTGGAGTATTGCAGGTTTTATTTGTGTGAGGTAAACGACGCTCACCATGGCCAGAAGTTGGTTTCTGAAGTTTTGTAAGAGGATGAAGAGGGAAGAAGATGAAGAGTGAGGAAGATGAAGAGGGAACAAGATGAAGAGTGAGGAAGATGAACCTGGAAGATGTGCTGTAATCTATTTGTTGTGTGCTTTTTTTGGGTTAAATCCTTGGCCAATGGGCCATCTCTTGTAATTTCAAATTAAGGCCATGTAATCTTCCCACCATTTTCAGAATTTAGGTGGGAAGTGTTAACCCTGTGGATTGTTTTTTCGGTTATACAGTAACCTACTCACTGTACAGGACCAACTTGTCCAATGTCAGTTTTTTCTGTCAAGTCCTACTTCTTCAATTATTCCTGTGCCAAATTTTAGGTGCCATTTAAATAGAAACGGAGGGAGTAGTACACAATATTCATTAAAAGTTGCAATACACAATGATGAATTGTTAGTTTTATTCTTGGAATCATGGTTTATTGAGATTTTGTTGTCGGAGCATTCCATAAAAAAATGTAATAACTTTTATCCTACATATAATTTCCGTTGCACAATGATTGTTAATTTTATTCTTGAAATGGTGGTTTATTGAGATTTTGAAGTCGGAATCTTCCATTTTAAAATGTAATAATTTTTATCGATGATTAAACTAGAATTTTAACGTTGGTCAACCGCCGTTAAGCCACATCCGTTTTTCCTTTTGCAACTAATTAATTTCCTTCTCTGCACCTAGTTCCCCACATATAATTTCCTTATCCGCACCTAAGGTTTTAGATTATTTATGATAGAATGTAAAATCCACAAATCATTGTGGGTGTGTATTTTATATATATAGTGAGTATAGAGGGTATACCATGCATAACAGGATATATACAAAATTAATTAGAAAAGATATTCTTTTCTTATTCTGATTCTAAATCAACTATAACTCTATTACCCCCTCAAGCGAAGCGTAAGATTGATAGCAACGCAAAACTTGGAACACAAGAACTCAAACTGAGGACGAGGTAACCCCTTTGTAAAGATGTCAGCAAGCTGCAAGTCCGTAGAAACATGAACCTTGAGCTTACCAGAAGACAGCATCTCACGAACAAAATGATAGTCAATATCAATGTGTTTGGCTCTATTATGCGAAACTGGATTCTGAGCAAGAAAGAGAGCACTTTTATTATCACAAAGCAAAACAGGAGGCACACGAGTTGATACACGTAAATCCCGAAGTAAATCCATCAACCAAGCTAGTTCCGCAACAATATTGGCCGAAGCCCAATATTCTGATTCTGAACTAGAACGAGAGACCCTAGGTTGCTTCTTAGCACTCCATGAAACCCGGTTAGCACCAAGAAAAATGGCATAACCATAAGTAGACCTACGAGTCTCAATACAATGAGCCCAATCGACATCTATATAACCCAAAACTGGTAAAGTAGACGAATTTGCGCGAAAGTGAAGACCATAGTGGAGAGTACCACGTACATATATAGCGCAGAATTTGAGTAACATGGTAATGGTCATCAGTAGAAGCCTGCATATACTGATTGACCATGTTCATAGCATAAGACAAGTTGAAATGTGTAACTGAAAATTATAGTAGTGTACCAACCAAAGACCGATAAAGTGTGGGATTTCCGAATGGCTTACCAGAAGAGCGTGAAAGTTGTGAAAATGCAACAAATGGTATAGCAACATGCATTGAATCCTACATACCGGCGCGCAATAAAATGTCCTTGGCATATCTGGCCTGACCAAGGAATAAGCCATCGGAAGGGCGAACAACCTCCAAACCCAAAAAATGCTGCAAATGGCCAAGATCAGTAATCTTGAATTCCTGACTAACCCTATCAATAAACTTCTGAATGAGATGGTCATCATTCCCAGTAAGAATAATGTCATTAGCATAAAGCAGCAAATAAAGTAAAGAGACACCCTGGGAAAACACAAATAATGAAGTATCGGCAGAACTGTATACAAAACCCAGGCCAACCAAAAAGGAACTGAATCGCTGAAACCAAGCACGAGGAGCTTGCTTCAAACCATAAATGGCCTCCCGTAAACAATAAACATAATCAGGACGCATCGGGTTTTTGTATCTAGCAGGCTGCTCTATATAAACCGGGGAATCAAGAACGCCATTTAAAAATGCATTCTAGATATCAAGCTGTAAAAAAGGCCAATTTCGAGTGACAACAAGAGATATAACAATGCGAATAGTAGATGCTTTCATCACTGGACTAAATGTATGATCATAATAAAAACAAGGTAATTGAGAAAAATCTTAAGTAACTAACCTGGCTTTGTGCCGGTCAAGAGAGTACCTTGTATTTTAAATGGTACACGCATTTTGATTCAACAACATTAACATGTGGATGACGCAAAACCAATTCCCACGTCTGTTGAGTGCGAAAAGAATCCATCTCTGAGTCCAAATCGACAACCCATTTAGGATTCTTGACAGCTACGAGGCTCGATCTTAGCAAATAAATCACTGAATTAACCAAAATTATCATAATCTAAAAAATGCTTATCCGCAGTGAACCAATGGGCGAACGAGTAGCCATCAAATATCGGGAAGAGGGACCCACATGCAGAGATGGTGCAGATCCCGAGGTAAACATAGAGCCCAGAGAGTGGGCATGGAACCCGAGGCTGGCGATAGAGACTATGCAAAAGGCGGTGATGATGGCACTGGTAAAGCAGGGTTCACCGAATTTGCCGGTAAAGCTGCCGGCGTCAGAGCTGGTGGTGCGTGATGCACACGCGCAGCTTGGGTGACTAGCACGTGATCTAGCGGCAGTGCCTGAGTTGGCGATACTGGCTGCTTGACATCATGTTGCTGGTCACCTTGTGGCAGGCATACACAATTTTTTGAAGAACCCTGAGCTTCTGGTACATGCGAAAAATTTAAATTTTCCAAAAATAATGGGTGACTGTGTTGAAGAAGATGGCTCAAACACCTCTGATGGGACTGATGAAGGCTCCAAAAATGAAGAAGTATCTAGCGATGATAAATCTGTAATAGAACCAGTACGAGTAGCTGGAAAAAACATCTCATCAAACTGAGCATGGTGAGTGATGTACTCCATCCTCGTGAGAGGATCAAGACAATGACAACCCTTGTACTGTGAACTCTAACCCAAAAATATACAGAAATACTCCAAAGGGCCAATTTATGCGCATCATTGGGCCTCAAATACAGAAAAGCTCGGGCAACCAAATGGATGAAAATTGAAGTAGTCAGGCATAGTACAATAAAAAACAGAGAGTGGAGACTGACAAGATAAACAGGAGTAGGCGGTCTGTTGATGATGTACACAACAGCCGAAAAAGCATCATACCAAAATGAATGATAAAGGTCAGAATGAAAGAGCATCTACAGACCTATCTCAGTAATATGAAGATGTTTCCTCTCTGCGCGACCATTTTTCTCAGGAGTGTAAAGACATATAAGTTGATGATGAATGCTCTCTGATGCAAAATGAGATCGCATGCGATGATTTAAAAACTCGGTTCCACCATCACTCTGAAATACTTTAATGGTGGTAGAAAATTGGTTCTCAACAAAAGCTTCAAATTACATGTAAGCCTCTACAAAATCAGACTTTCGTCGTAGAGGATATAACCAAGTGAACCGAGAAAAATCATTAAAAAATGACATAATAGGAGTAGCCAGCTCGAGAGACAACATGTGAGGGTCCCCTAAGATCACAATGAACTAAATCAAGTATGTGTGGCACGCGTTTTAAATTATCACTAAAAGAAAGACGCTTGTCTTTAGCCATCTCACAGGCGGGACATAAATGAATCTTAGGCAACAAACTAGTAATTAACAAACATCCAGACTTGGTAAAAGATGTGATGTTGTGAGGCATATAACCCAATCGACTATGCCAAAGTTCAAAACATTCTTTAAAAGTAATCGATGCAACAAAAGCAGAAAAAGCAGCATCACCGTAATCCAAAATATATAAGCCACCATCACGGCGACATTTGCCAATAGCATCTCTAGTAAACTTGTTCGAAATAGTGAAAACAGAATCATCAAAGCAAATAACAACATTATATCCTTAATCAACTTGCTAATAGACAACAAATTTTTAGTAATCTGTGGAACCACCAAAGCATCAGACATGGATAATGAATAAGAAACTCGAGAGTGACCAACATGGGTAATGTTAAGAGCAGAACCATTACCAACAATAACACACCTGTTACCAGAATTAGGAGTCACACGGTCAAGAGCGTACTAACAAGAAGTCATGTGGTTAGTCGCGCCAGAATCAGCTATCCACCGAGCATGCAGAGGAGAGACAGGAGAAGAAGCTTGAGAGACCAAATGAGGACACATCGAGGCAGTGTGACCAAATTTCTTACACCCTGACACTGCAACTGGTTCCACTTATCGTGCAGTTTAGAACAAAAAGAAGCAACAAGACCCAGAGCATAACACCATTGACACCGTGGTTGATCATAAAGAGCCATAATGAAAAAGAAACAAATATGCCTTTTAAAATAAAACGCTGCTAACGTGGGACTAGCGAATTATTGAAGAACTCGCGAAAAATTGATTAAATCGCGTGAAATTGAGCAACTCACAAGAAAATGACTAATGTGAAGAGACGCATGGTGTGCACGCGGTGGGCTGATTGGACGCAAAGATGCACATGCGGACTTGCTTGATGACGCATGGGGCTCGCGTGGTCGTCGTTCTAAAGAGAAAATTGCCGGAAAGCACACTTGACCTAAGTTTGCCAGACCGGAGCAGAGTTTAGTGGCGGGGAAGAGCAGCTTGGTCAGAGAAGACGACCGAAGACGAATGACAATCGGCCGAGCAGAAGACACCGGGAAAATGGAGCAGAAAACCCAAAGTTCGGACGCCAATCTTGAGCTTGAAGACGCTGGATCTGGAGGTGGATAGTAGCAAGCGGTGGCGAGAGCACAAAGATGGATCTGGCACCTGTTGGAGAGGCCAGAAAAACATGTTCAAAAGACATAAACAAACTTTGGTTTTGGCAAAGAACAATGACTGGAGTAACCGGAGCAGCTGATCGAAGGTTGAAGAAAATGGCGAAAGAAGACAGTGGCGGCGGTGGAAGAGAGCATTGACCTGAAGTGATTATAATCGGTAATCGCCGGAGAGTCGGGAGAAGCGGCGAAGATCGACAAAGACAGAGGGGGTTTGCCACGGCCAGGGATCGGAGATCACAGGGAGAAAAAAATTTGGAAACTTTTGGGAAAAGTCAGAGAATTTCAGAGAGACCTGACAGATTCCATGATAGAATATGTATTCATATATATAGTTAGTACAAAAGGTATATAAGACATAACAGAATATATACAAATTCAATCAGAAGGGTATTCATTTTTTATCCTGATTTTAAATCAACTATATCTCTATTATTTTATGTGTCGAAAGCATGTGTCGAAAGCATTACAACTACGAGACGATTCGAACTTTAAATGATGTTCAAATTAGTGTTTTAATGGTGGTTGAAAACATACTTCCTTAAAACCATACTTTTATTGGTGATAATTTTTTCAGGTTTTAATGGTGATAATTTTTTTAGAACCCTAGTTCCGCATCATACAAACTAAGAGCATCCACAATGTTGGTATACTTAATGTGCACTTCTTAAGTGTCATATCATTGATTTAAAAAAAAAAATTAATGTAAGAACATACTACCAACAATGGAAAGCACATCTTAAACACTTTTTTTCCGTTTGATATTATAATTAACTAAAGAGTGAGTCTCCTGACAGACGGCATGTTCATAAGCTTATGGACAGACCACTTATTTCTTACCTTATACATTGCATTTCTTAAATTACATACAAAATTTAAAATTTTTAAAAATATTTTTATATATCATATATTTTTATGTTTTCACCTTCAAATACATAATATTACTTGTTTTAACTTATAAAATGCAATATTTAAGTTTTATAAAAAATTACAAAATTTAAGGCAAATGCCCCTGAGGACTGTCCTTAAACTTATAGAAATGCCAATTTCCTGAGACTTTCCCTTAACTAAAAACACAAAATAAAATGTCAATAATTGGTTGGTTGGCATTGTATAAATAAAGAGTTACCCACTCCTTAACTAAGGCGCAACTCCTTATTAAGGAGTTTAACTTAAAACTCCACAATTGTCCTCATCAAATAAGGAGGGTTCCTTATTAAGAAAAAAAGAGTTAATGAGTTAATCCGCGTAAGATATTGTACCTTGAAACGAAAGAAATAAAAGCCTTTTATTTTACTTTGACTTATGAATGCTACAAGTAAAAAACTAAAAATCCGCAATTTTCACATGTGCTGGCAGAGACAAATTATGGTTATTTCACGGATTAAATAATATGTGAGAGCATCTTATTCTATGTACACGGTTTGCTTCCCACCTAAAATAAAGAAAATTCCACAGAGCGACTTTCGAGTCACAGACCGTGTCACATCGGAACACTCAACATTTTGTGTGTATAAAAGGAGAAACCAATAATCACAAAGTATCAAAAACTTTGTACGATCAATTAATAGACGATGGCTCGAATGATGGCATTTTTCAGAGTTGTGTGCTTTCTGGTTTTGTGGATCAGTCTTCTGCTCCACTCAACTGAGGCTGGGAGAAAACTGATCGATCCTACTGCCGCCAGTGCGCCGCCTCCGTTCGAATACCAGTGAGTGATCAGAATAACTTCAAATTGTGTTAATTTTTAAAATTTTCCAATATTACTTACCCATTTTATTTCAAATCCCATCACTACAGACTACAGACTATTGCTAATGTAACACGTTGAAAGTGTAGCTTTAGGAGCTAATAATACTAAATTGAGCATATTGTAACACTTACAAGTATTACCTACCTTACGTGATGTTACATTAGATTTAATGCAACATATTTCAAATTTTAGTTAACTTTTCCTGATTTAGGCACCACTTTTCAGAGATTTAACTAACACATTATAAATTATTGTAAAATTTTAAAAAGTGTTGGAATAAAAGTGTTACAAGAACTCTAATTTGTAGTAGTTATTATTTTTGGATTCCTTCATCCTTCGCTGTGTTGATATATACGTCTTTGTTCGAGGGTTATTTAGCATATCGGGCATGAATGCATAATTTAGATATTATAGTAAGTCTTCTAAAAGTTGAATAATCAAAATGTGCACGAAAACAAAAAGAGAGCAAAATTGAAACATTAAAATTTGTGGTCTTACTATTTGTTTCGAATTTTCAGGGTGATTGTTCCGCGCTCTCCATCAGGTCAACACTAGGCTTGGCTCCCGACAGCTCCTCCCTCTATGAAGATTATAATTTGGCTTCTTAATTGACCATTAATGAATGTATTCTCATTCATTTGTGTAATTATAGGTTTTTCGATTATTTTTTAATTAAAACATTCTTTATGGGTACTTTAGGGTTAGGGTACTTACTTATTTATCCGCTGGAATTGGAACGGAAAGATTGAAGGCATGCTAGGTTTTACTTTATCTGATTGAAAAGGTTTCCTGGCCTATTCTGTTAAATTTTTGGCATCTTTGTCGACCACAACTCTATCTATTCTAATGTTGTGTCACCACTTCTTTTTTTACACTAAATCATGAGATTCTATCATAAAACAAATTAATACTATATAGTCATGCCCCATAATTTTGTACATTAAATAACAGCTTTATCAACAATCAATGTGAGACAAACTTAACAAGCCCCATTATGTATGACGTTATTATTTATTGCCCAAACGGAGACACAAAGAGGTCACGGCACTAGTGGAGGATGTTTCATTGAAGTCACCGTAGATAGCGGTTCCACGTAATTTTTGTAGAACCGTCTTTTAACGAGGATCAGACGAGGTTCTGATGTCGGAACTACTTTCAGATCCAATAGAAGGCGGTTCAAAAATGATCAAAGATGGTTCTTGAGGAGCCACGCGCCTTTGATTGACATCAATAGAAGGCGGTTCTGACTTTGATGGGGTGACTTTGTTGGGCTTTTGGGCCTAAGTATAAATTACACTTTTCTCTCTTCCTCTTCCCTTGTTAAAATTTTTTAAGTTTCTGAATTTTCTCCTCCCTAGGTATAATAACATGCAAGCTTCTCTCTTCTCTTCCCAAACACTTCCCACCGCCCAGTAAACCCTAGCTAGCATCTCACCCCGCTGCCCACTCTCCACCGCTCTCCTCTCCCTCCGCCGCTTACCCTCTCCCGCCCTTCTCTCCCACCGTCATGAATCCCCAATCCGCCGTGAATCCCTTTCCGTTGTGAGTCCCTTTGCCACTTACCCTCCACCGTCCTCCTCTCCCCCCCGGCCGACGAAGCTCTCCACCGACGAAACTCTTTGCCTCCGACGACGACGAAGCCCCTCAGTCTCCACCGATTCATATCTGTCGACGAAACCCCTCTTTCGGAGCCGATGAAGGTATCTTCCACCGCTAGTGATGGTCTCTTTCGCTCGCCGCCGCCTGGACGTTAGAGTTTAGATCTGTTCAAAGTCAGATTTAATTATGTTCAAGTCCTTTTTTAAATTATGTTTAAGTCCTTTTTTTTAATTATGTTCAAGTCATTATTACTGATTGTTCGGCTGATTTCTTTAATTAAGTCCAGGTTATTTGGTTAATGTTTACTGTTTTTCTGAATCACTCCGGCGGAGAAGTCCAAGAGCTGCCAGAAACTTGCTTTCCAACAGCTTTTTTTTATAAGGTCAGAAATAGGTTCCTATCAGAATTTTTTTTGATCCAATGGAAGGCGGTTCCAACTCTCATTAGAAGGCGGTTTTGAACCGCCTTCCATTGATGCATTAGAAGGAAGTTCCAGGAACCGCCTTCTTTCGTCATCAATAGAAATCAAGTCCATAGAGGCATTTTCACTAGTTGGAGCCATTCGATGAAAATTATGCATATTGATTGGATCGATCAAGCCAACTTTAAACTATGATACAGTGCTAGAATCACAGACTCATATTAAAAAAATCAATTGATTGTGTGACAAAAACTCATTAATCTAATATCTAGTCAGACAATGGGTGGCGAACAAAAATTACAATGCAAGTAAATCTTTAATTTGGGTTTCTTTTCCCAAGCTAGCTTTGTGCTTGGAAGTGATCCTTTAAAAAAAATTAAGAAAGATTCTATTTGTCACTTCCATTTGCTCATCAGTCAAGAATTTCCTTATAGATGTGAATTTTGACGAGTCTTGAACTTCTTGCACAACTTCCTAACTTTATGTCATTACAACCACATTTCATTGTCTGAAATTACTTCACATGGAACTCTAAATTGACATACTACTCATATCCAAATAAACTTACCAAAAACTCGACTGGTTATAGAGGCAATGGGGTTTTCCTCAATACATTTGGAGAAGTATTTCATGACCATAAAATATAGATTTGTTGATCTTAGGAGTGGTCCATGGTAGAATAGAAAATTGATTATGTTATAATGGAAGGCTTGTTAGGATTTTCATAAATACATTCATCTCCTTTTTGTGCTCTATGTATTCTCAAAAATCCAAACTCTAATCCAAGGGAAATTCACTTCTATATGGTATCAGAGCAGTAATTGTATCAACCCCCCCCCCCCCCCCTCCCCCTCACACACACACACCCCACTTCGATCAATTTTCTATTTCCAATGGCTTCAACATATCCTAAGCTCAGTGGCTTGAACCTTCGGGTTTGCATATTTGAAGTAAGTTCAGTGGCTTGAACCTTCGGGTTCAAGTTATGCATCTATGTCATACAATTGTGCATGAATCACATTTCTCTTTCAAGAATATTTTTGATAAACTTGCGACTATGGATGCTCCAGCTACCACTTATGATCATGCTTTATGGTTTTTAACCACTTATGATTATAAAAATTTAGTGGACATATTTTTAATCGGTCCCCTACACCGGATGATATAGTTGCTTATACTGGAAAAATTATGAATATACTTTTAAATTCTTTGACTGGATAAATGGTATGTTTGGTTTAGTTTATAAGTTGTAAAGTTTATAAGTTAAACCGTTTTTGTGTTTGGTAAACTCCTACAAAACTAATTATTTTGAAAGTAAAAGGTATTTTGGGTATAAAGCAAAAGTTAGGCCCCCTTGCTTTTAAAATAAGACTGTTTTGCTTATAAGCTCAACTTCACCAAAACCCCCCATAATGCCATGAATACAACCCCAGTGCAGCCAAGAACATTTACGGCATCCGACCGCAACCAACTCGATCGCGTGTGGGATCACGCGCCAGCACGAGGATGCAGCTATACGGTTCACCCGCCGCCATGGTGGCCGTTTCAGAGGTCTCCAACAATATGATTGCAGATGGAGCCCTCTTCGCCCTGGTTTGGCTCGTGATCATAGCTCGTCTGTCACGTGCCAGTGGTGTGGTCAATCTATCCATGTTTCCTTCTCATGCTTTCAATTGATTTCCTCGTCAGCCAAACTCCACTTATCTTGCAGCATCACTTCATCGTTGCAGTTGAAGCCCTCTGCTCGAGCCTCAGACTGGTACATTGACTTAGGCTACACCAATCATATGAGTTCTTCTGCTTCTGCCTTTGAGAGGCACTTCTTATTCTAGTGATTCCTCTATTTTTGTTGGCAATGGCGATTCTATTCCTATATCTCATATTGGTTTGTAAACTTACTCATGGCTTAAGATTATCTTATGTGTTGGTTTTCTCAAATATCTCTAAAAATTTACTCTTTATTATCAAGTTCACTCATGATTTGGGCATTCTTATTTCTTTTGATGACCGGTGAATTGTTATTCAGAAAAAAGTAACTAGGACAATCATGGGCATAGGACACAGTGAGGATGAACTTTATTTTCTAGATCGCTTGGTAGCTTGTGGGGTAGTTGGCTCCTCCCTAGGTTGCTTGATCCTTGCTTCTTTAAAACTTTGTTCTTCCAATTGTGGAAAGAAGTTGAATTCTCCTTTGTGTGAGCTTCAATCCCATTCTCCTTCTTCGGTGAATACCATGTTTTGATTGATAATGGTCTTCATCGTATTGGGATTTTTTAACTTGTAGCCCTTGGAGTTGGCATTCTAGCCAATGAAGACGTACTTATCACTTTTATCATCCAGCTTGCTCCGTTTTTCATCCAGTATGTAGGGTGTGAGATATGCTTCCAAAGATTTTGAGATGGGAAACACTGGGCTTTCTTCCACTCCATGGTTTCTGTGGTGTTTTTCTCCACACACTCCTTGTTGGGGATCGGTTGGACAAATAGATCACGCACACTATGGCTTCCGCCCACAACTCCTTGGGAAATTTCTTACTCTTGATCATACTCCGTGCCATCTTAAGAGTTTTCATATTCTTCCTTTCCTTAACTCCATTTTGTTGGGGGGATCTTGGCACCATCAACTGCCGCTGAAGGCCATCATCTTCACAATACTTGAGGAACTCCTTTGATGTGAACTCTCCTCCACGATTGGATATTACGTTTTGATCATAAGACCACTTTCCTTTTCCACAAGGCTTTGAACCTCTTAAAATTTTTAAACACTTTTGATTTCTCCTTCAAAAAATGCATCCATGTTTTTCTTGAATAATCATCAATGAAGAGGAGGAAATAATTACTCTTTCAAACTGAGCTTGGTTTGATGGGACTGCACACATCGGTGTGTATGAGTTCAAGTGGCCTCTTAGCTCTTGAGTCTGATTCCCTTGGAAAGTTCATTTTGAATTTTTTCCATGTAGACACCCTTCTCAAGCTTGGTCGGGGTTGCTGATGCTTGGTAATCCTCTCACCACATCCTTCTTAGATAGCAGCTCCAACCCTCCAAAATTGAGATGCCCGCATCGAATACGCCATAACCAAGATGTATCATTGAAGCACATCTTAAGAGATTGCATCACTTCTTTTTGAATGTTGAGTAAAAAACATTCTATTTATTTTCATCGATACCTTGGCTATGAGATTGCCCCTTCGGTCTTGCAAAGAAAGGTTATTGTTCTTCAATCGAATGTCATATTGTTTCTCTACAATTTGCCAAAGACTCAAGATGTTGCTCTTCTTGCTCAACACATAGTTAACATAGAAGATGAATTGATGATCTTCATTATTCAATTGAATAAGGATGTTACATTTTCTTTTCACCTCCAACTTGGTGACATCTCCCAAGGCCACATTGCCCTTCACCGCTTCATTAAGATAAACGAACAAGCTTCTTTCACCACACATTTGGTTGCTTCCACCACTGTTAAGGTACCATTGGTTATTCTTTGCTCCTTAACCTTCTTTGGAGGAAAAAAAGTAGAACGTCATTATCTTCAACATAGTTAGCCTTCTCCTCAACCTTTTTATTTCTCGGCGCTCTACATTCTGAGGCATAGTGCCCTAACTTCTCACAATTGTAGCATTTTATGTGTGACTTGTCATACTTGAGCTTCAATCTCCCTCTACCACGACCTCCGGGTGAGTCTTCTCCTCCGTGGTTGTTATTGGACCTCCAACCTTGCATGTATCCATGTCAACGCCTACGATTTTACACTCGACCTCATCCTTCATTTTGTTTGCTCCCACCATCATATCCCTTTACTAGATAAGCATGAATGCCTATTCCACGACTTCCTCCTTATTCTTCTTCTTTTCATAGGCTTGTAACAAGCCTAGAAGTTTCTCTATTTTCATGTCCTCCAAGTCTTTTGTCTCTTCAATCATGGCAACAATATGCTCAAACTTTGGATATAAAGATAAAAGAACTTTCTCCTTGATTCTAACATCTTCCAACTTCTCACCATTTTTTTGAGGTTATTAACAACCGTCAAAGCCCTTGAAAAATAATGAGAGACCAGTTCACCCTTCCTCATATGCCATAATTCAAACTCTCCTCTTAGAGTTTGTAGATGTACCTTCTTAACTTGATCTGCATTCTTGTGCGACACTTGAAGCTTCTCCCATTCTTCCTTGGCAATCTTTGCTCAGGAAATCTGCTCAAAAGTGTCTTCATCTATATATCCCTTGATAGATTAGACAGAGATATTTCTTGTCTCTCTTTCTTGAATCTCTCAAACTACTTAGCTGGGCTTAAGAGAGCTCACATTCATTCTCTGGTTTAATGTGGCTTTTCGAACTATCTCACATGCATCATGTGCTCCAAAGACACCATCATCCTTACACTCTAATTGTCATAGTTTGCTCTTAGTGAGAATTGGGACTTAGAAGGGAATAACATTATTTGCCATGGTGAAAGCAATTTGTGGGTCCAACCACTTTGTTGGGAAGGAAATGCTCTGATACCACTTTGTTGGAAGGAAACCTTAAATGGAAGAAGAAGGGTTTAGAAAATTTTGGGGGAGAATGGAGAACTTGGAGGAAGATGCTATTTGTATAAGGAGAAGGTTTCTATTCTTTTTCGCTTAATTGGAACACTACTACATCACCCCTACTTATACTAGTATACAACTATGATTACATCAATTAAGATCTGAGTTTTAAAACTAATTGCTACTCATCTCAGTTATACCTTTTATATACTAATCAACCTCATAATAACCAAATTTAATATCTGAGTTCTAAAACTAATTACTACTTATCTCAATTATACCTTTTATATGCTAATCAACCTCATAATAACCAAATTTAAAATCTGAGTTCGATTACGGATTGCTACTTATCTCAATTATACCTTTTATATGCTAATCAACCTCTTACAATCAGATTCTTATAAGCAACCGTGCGATCATGTTGAATTTTAATCATGTTGCCTCCTTCCTTTAGGCTTATTGGAGATTCCTATTATATCTTCTCCCTTTTAAGCAAGTAGCTTTTATTTGCAAAGAATCCAATGTTAACTTTTCTTATTTTAGGGGTAAAAGCTGAAATATTTTCAATTTTGAAGTTTCACACATTGATTGGAACTCATCCCCATATTGAAAAGTTGAAACTCTAGCATTGTAATTGTCAAAATTTGAACATAACACAATCTATAAAATTAATCCAACAGAATTGATGTTTTCATGGTTACAAACTCGATTACAAATGGCCAAAAATTTAGCCAACTTGACACCCAATAGTATAAGCAAACCAAGTGACATTGTGGGTGGCTAATTTTCTCACTAATTTCGAACAGAACTAATGTTAACATAATAAAAATTTTAAAATATATTAGTACTATTAATCTAACAAGACTTAGATTTGAAAGGTCTTAGTACAATCATATTTTCTTGTTTCAAATATGACCATACTTGCAATTTAAACAAGCGCCTCAATTTTAGTTTTACATTTTTTTGTCAAAACGGATCAAAGCATATTGGAACACTATGGGCAAAGCGGATATTTCGATCTAACTCGAAATCAAATATATATTAAATGTGTTCTAACCTACCTGATCAGTTATGATCAAAATCTTACCCAAATAAATCCTAATGATCGTATTATGATTGGCCATAACAGGTTGAGTTTAGCCTTCTTTTTTACTCTATTCAAATTTTAAAATAACTTAATCACTTTAGATCAAAATTTGACCTTACCGTACAAGAACAATCAAGACATTTCAGGTCAGATCAAATTTCATTTAAGATCAAATTTCATTTATGTGAATTCCATATCATAACATATTAGATCATATGAGTTTTTCACTCAATACAAAATTAAACATACTACCTTCATCCCAACAAAATTGACACAATTTACTTTTTCATCCTTCTCAATAAAAATGTTATAATTTGAAAGTTATTCAAATTACCAAATTTTAAAGTTAGTTAGTCTCTATTTCTTTAAGTCCAACCGGCACTTAATTTGTTACGATAGCTTCAACTTCTTAGATTTGAAAAGACCATTTTATCCTTTTGCTCATGACATGATGCCTAAGAAAACTTCATTTAGTCCAGTTAGTTCATTTTGTTCATAAATGTATGATTTTAATATATTCAAATATGTTAGGAATCAAGCTAGAAAAGTAAAAAAAGACTGTTTTACTCAGAATGGGGAAGAGAAAGATATGCTGCATAATACAACATCAACAATACAATTTGAGTTCAGATTTCTTAACCAATAGCCATGCCATGGATCGTTGCTGCATTTATGAGCTCTCTAACCTCACACCCTAATAGATTAACAACCCACCTAACTATCGATTAACAATTTAAAAGCTACTCAAGTCCCAATATCCAAGCTCACTGCATCAGTTTATGACTGTTGTAGCCGTTTGATGTTTATTTGATGCAAAAGTATTGATCTACCCTTCTTATCTATGGAAAAATTACAAAACTATCATTTTCATAGGCCAAAACCACATAAATATACCCATCCCCAATAAAATTATCATTTTTGCAAAAAAAAAAAATTAAATGAAAGGAAAAGAAGAGCATATTCAGAGGCCCAGATCAAAAATAAAATTCAAATGGGCCTAACAAATGTTGGCTTCTTGGGCTGCTTTGATTGTGCCTTGGGATGTCTTGTTCTTGTGGTTTTCAGCCTCCCTCTTCTCATTAGCCTAAATTCAAAAAATCAAACGTCGGTGCATGATATGCATCTTCGTACTTCAGCGCTATTGACTATGGTTCATCATCGACCTGTGTTTCTTATGATCTTACAAAGTAGAGAGCATAGAAAATCAATAGGTCAAAATATTGACATGATCATAGGTTGATTTCACCAATAATAAGATAAACAACCAAGTGAATAAGTAAATGATACTTTGCCCAATTGAACAATTAGTTTATCTTTAACATTCTTTGAAAAATGGTAAATGAAACTCTGAGAATTCATAATACACCTAGATTACGTCACTAATGTTAGGTAGAGTGTGGAGTAAAATGACTATTAAATTACTTAATACACATCATTGCTCACAATTTTCGAAAGGAAGATTGAATTTTGTTAGGAGTGCACCATGTAAACATATCCACCACAAGAAATAATCATCATTATACCATAAAGTAACAACTATTCAAACCTATACGAGTGATGATAGGGAGAGTGAAAATTCATAGTGAAACTCATAGTGAATGATGTAGATACAAGTAAAAGATTAAATCACTAATCATTTTCCTTCAAAATTGAAATTAATTAGGGATACATTTGCCTTTTCATTGTTATCACATCTGTCACTGTATGGTTTCACTATAAATTTTCACTCTCTTTATCATTAATCAACCTATAAAATGCAAAAGGATGACAGAAATAATAAATCATTTCAACATTATCTGGGATTCAAAGGTTAAAAGCCAAAAAATAGTATTTGAACAAAGAAGTCTCCGTCAAAAGGAACCATTTCCTCAACTCCTCTCGGTAACATTCCAATGTATTAACATCTTTCTAGAAATCTAAATGCATAAGAGTAGGGGGAGAAACTTACGGCCTACAATAGACAAGATAAAGAACAAAGTGTGAAATGACACCCTTCTCGATCTCTTCGGATGCATTCAAATGCCCCATATGCAACTTCCATAAATCTTTAACCTATTCACATACATTTGTAGATATTAAGTAAAAACAACACTAAGAATAGGTACAACTACAAGCCGGTTGATCTCAAGTTTAAAACAAGTACCATCTTCTCCATTTCATCCGACTTCTTCCCGTGCGATAATGCATCTAAAATTCCTTTAAGAACTGCATTTCCAATATACAACAAATAAAACATTTACTCCCTCGTTTTGCTATTATTGGCACTATAGTTTGTTGCACGATAATTTAGAATATGATGATTGGATGGAGCAAATTGAATGTCAAGGAGAAAAAGATGAAATGAGTGGAACATAATAACCTTAAAGTTACCATATTTGGAAGATGTCAAATTAAATGAATATTCCAAAATATAAAGTGTGCCAATATTAGTTGAACGCATGGAGTATGTTAGGAACAGAATCATCCAACTCATTGAATGAATAAATAATAACTCCAATATTTAATCCTAAGTTCCTAACAATAACAACACTATCTCCTCCAGTAATTTATTTTGGTTACGATAAAAATAAAAATTAGAATAGATCTAACATAAAGAAAAATAATTCACAAAAACATCTGAGATATAGATATAAACCAAACGTCTATATTCATATCGTATTTTTCATTTAAGAAACTAATAAGAGTGTATCTAGAATTAATTCAAATTATCCACACAGTAAATGAAAAATAAAAAACTTGTGTTATATTATTACACAAAATTGCATGTCTTCTTATGTGTGGTATTATTACATATAAAAATAAATAAAAAAATTACTATTATTATGCATACAAACTTGTGTTATATTATTGCACAAATTGCATGTGTTCTTTAGGTGTGTAAAACGGATAAACTTCTAGTTTCTAATAATTATTTGTCCCCTTTCTCCGATACCCACATCCACTCTACGATTCGTTTATCGATAGTTCAGCCATATTTCGACGCATGACATGTGTCATGTCAAGTATTGTGTCAAATCGATACGGGATTTTCCACCTCTTGTCATGTGTCGGGGTAACATAGCAAAATGGCATATCACTCGTTTCCAAATAAACTTGGTCAAAACTCGGCTGGTTATAATGGCGAGAGTAGTCTGTGACCACGAAATGCATATTTATTTGTTGATCTTGGAAATGGTCCATGTTAGAATAGAAAATTGGTTATGTAGAATAGAAAAATGGTTAGGATTATCATATTTATTTTCATGTATTTATTTTTGTAATGTATGCATTCTCAATAATTTAAACCTTAATCTAAGGAAAATTCACTTCTATATGATATCAAAGCAGTAATTGTATCCACCCCACCTCTCTCTCTCTCCCTCCCTCTCTCATTTTTTTTTGTCCGAAACTCTCCCCCTCTTTTTCCCCATCAGCCAAATTCTCCTCCACCCACTTTGATCAATTTTCTTTTCCAATGGCTTTAACACATCCAATATTCCCATACAATAATTTGATTCATATGATCACCATCAAACTCCTGTCCGGAAAATTTATGTTACGGCAAACTCAAGTTCAACATGTTCTGCAAATTCAGCATTTATTTAGTTATCTCAACGGTACAATTGCCTATCCCTGATCCTATGCCCGACAAAGACTCCATCAATATGTTAGCCTCTTATGCGATGGGGTTGTCTTAGTAAATCCCGGCTATGCTTTTCACCTACAAAGCCGTGACTTCTAAGGCTACTTTTCATCTTGCTTCCGTGGCCCATGCAGACGCTCCCCGTGATATCTGGCATGTTGAAGATTAATATTTGTGCGGACTAGTTTTCTCCTCCCTAACAACAAAACAGATATCCGATATCATTAGCTACACCACCTCAAAATAGATCTAGGATACTCTGACGATGGTTCATTAAAATTGTAGAACTTAGCCATGTGCCATCTGTTTCAAGAAAATTTAGGTCATTTATTTTTCTTCGAGACAACCAAGAGCTCCAAGGGCAAGGCATTTACCAGCCTGAAGGTTTTCCACTAACAAAATACCCCCTCTATTTAAATGTTGACGATCCCTATTATACCTCAACTATATCGACCTATCCATGAGTCTGAGGTAGTATAGTAGTGTGTCATGAGAGTGGTGGTAAAGGTTGCAAAAAAAATACAGAGAAAGGATGGAATGTTAAAGCTAGTGGCGGAGTTGGCTTGATCATTATCAACGATGAGTCGATGGCTTACACCATAAACCAATGTCCTCAACATTTTCCAAGTTGTCACTTATCCTTTGAAGAAGCTGTAAAACTATATACGTACATGATTTCAACTGTTTTGCGAGTAGCCGCCTTCTCATTCAAGGGTATTGTAATTGGAGACCTCGATGCACCAGAGGTCGGGGCATTTTCTCCCCTAGGCCTGAGCTTTGAAACCTTTGGCATCTTGAAGCCGGATATAATCGACCCCAGAGTAAGTGTCCTAGCTGCTTGGAGTGAACCCGTTGACAACAAGAATTCGAACTACAATGTCACCAGCAGCACATCAATAACTTGTCCTCACCTGAGTGGCATGACGGCCTTGCTAAAATGTGTGCATCCTGATTGGTCTCCAACTGCCATTAAATTGGCCATGATGACAACAACGGACCAATTCAATGTCCGTAGCGATGTCATCTTAAACGAGAATAAACTCGAGGCTGGCGTCTTCGCTATAAGAGCAGGACACGTGAACCATGCCCGAGCGATCGATCCAAGGCCGATTTTATGATATTGAGCCACAAGATTACAAGCAATACTTGTGCGGTTTGAATTACACGGACGAGCAAGTAAGTCAAATTGCGTTGCACCCCATGAATTGTTTGGCATAAACAAAAATAGTCGAATCGCAGCTGAATTATCTATCATTTTCTATTGTGTTTGGAGCCGCAGTTGTCCAAAAGTACACTCAGACGGTTACTAATGTTGGGGAGGCTCCTTTAGTTTACTCTGTTCAGGTTGATTAGCATGTGGGTGTTACAGTGACTGTTACTCCGAGTACTTTGAGTTTTTCAAAGGCAAATCAGAAGTTGACTTATGAAATTACATTTACCAAGACAAGTACTTTGGATAGCTTCTCATCTTCGCAAGGATCGCTCACATGGACTTCGGCAAACCACAGTGTTAGAAGTCCATTTGCAGTGCTATTTAGGTAGATTTGGTTGACAATTTGTAAGAGTGACACATCATTTGTGATATACTAATGATTTAGTCGTTCTTTCATTTTTCGTTTCATTCATAGATTTGATATAAAAAAAATTCATACTGAGCTAGGGTATTGTTGAACTTGATGCACCTGAGATTACTAATATTGCAATTGCAATTTGACTTTATTGGTTACTTGTTTATATGGGACAACGACTTTAACTTTGGCACTTAAACTTGTCTCTGGATTGGGTTGTCCTTTTTTATATAAAAAATTATAACCTACAATGACAACTTTTAAATGAAATATGATGTTCAGAGACACAACTGAGTTATATTTTCTAAACCTACATGACTTGATTAAAGTAAGGAAGGTAATTTACCATGGAGTGATTATTGTGTTTGTTAGTTGTCTACTCTATTCTTAATAAAAAAATTACTCTTATTATATATACAAAACTGTGTTAGATTATTGCACAAAGTTGCATGTGTTCTTAGGTGTGTAAAAAAAAGGATAAACTTCTAGTCTATAATAATTATTCATTCCCTTTCTCCGATACCCACATCCATTCTCCGATTCGTTTATCGATACATAGCTCTACAAAATTTTGATACATGCCATGTGTAGTGTTGCGTGTTGCGTTGAATTGATACACGATTCTCCAACTCTTGTCATGTGTCAAGGTAACATAGAAAAATGGCCTACCACTCGTTTCCAAATAAACTTGGCCAAAACTCGACTGGTTATAGTGGCGAGAGAAATATGTGACCACAAAATGCAGATTT
This sequence comes from Rubia yunnanensis, assembly GCA_037428765.1. Lineage (NCBI taxonomy): Eukaryota > Viridiplantae > Streptophyta > Magnoliopsida > Gentianales > Rubiaceae > Rubia > Rubia yunnanensis. Next base: position 68,860,639 of record CM075071.1, on the reverse strand, counting down.
ATTTGTTATCTTAGAGATGGTCCGTTAGAATAGAAAACTAGTTAGGATTATCATATTTATTTTCATGTATTTGTTTTGTAATCTATGCATTTTCAATAATCTAAACCTTAATCTAAGGAAAATTCACTTCTATATGACATCAAAGCAGTAATTGTGTCACCACAACCTCTCTCTCTCTCCCTCTCTCATTTTTTTTGTGTGATACCCTCCTCCTCTTTTTTCCGATCGCCCAAATTCTCCTCCACCCACTTTGATCAATTTTCTTTTTCCAGTGGCTTTAACACATCCAATATTCAAGCTCAATATGTTCTTCAAATTCGGGATTTATTCAGTATTCTCAACAGTACAATTAACTGTCCAACTATCCTTGACCATGTGTCCGACACAGACTCCATCAATATGTTAGCCTCTTTTGCGATGGGATTGTCTTCGTAATCCCCACCATGGTTGTTTCCTACTAAGTCGTGACTTCCATTTCTACTGTTTATCTTGCTTCTGTGGCCCATGCCGCCGCTCCCCATGATACCTAGCGTGTTGAAGATCAGTATTTGTGCTGACTGGTTTTCTCCTCCCTAACACCAGAAGTGATATCCAATATCATTGGCTGCACCGCCTCAAAGTAGATCTGGGATACTTTGACGATGGTTTATTAGAGTCGTAGTAATTAGCCTAGTGTCCTGAACCTTCAGTTTCAAGTTATGCATCTCTGTCATATAGGCATGGTGCATGTATTTCTTTTCGGTTTCAAGAATATTTTTGATTAACTTGCAACTGTGGGTGCTCGAACTACCAATGATGATCATGGTTTTTGGTTTTCAACAGGTCTTGGGTTAGATTATAAGAATTTAGTGCACATATTCTTAATCGTGATGCTAGATTATGTTGATGTAGTTGCCCATACTTTAAGATCGTGAATATTTTTAAAATTCATTGAGAGGATATAAAGTATGTCTTGCAGAGATTACACATTTTTCTTATAAGTTAACCAGGATTTTGTGTTGGTTAAACTCCTAAAAAGTTGTTGTTTTCAAAGCATAAGGTATTTTTGGGAGAATAGCAAAAGTTGGTCCCCCCATGTTTTAAAAAGAAGGCAGTTTTACTTATAATCTCAACTCCAACAAACACGCCCATATTTCTCATAGTACAACCCCCATGCAGCCAACTACATTTGTTGCATCCGACCGCAACCAACGTGGTTAGGTGTGGGATCATGCGCCAGCACGAGGATGTGGTTGTACGGTTTACCCTTTGTTAGGGTATCCGTTTCGGCGGCCGTCAACGATATGGTTATGGCTGGAGCCCTCTTGGTGCCTCCGTCACATGCCAATGGTGCCGTCGATCTAGCCATGTTTTCTCTTGCTTTTGTATGACTCCCGCCATCAGTCGAATTCCATGTATCTTGCAGAATCACTCAAGGATTTGTAGTTTTGAGCCCTCTTCTTGAGCCTCAGACTGGTGTACATTGACTCAGGCTATACCAATCGTATGAGTTCTTATGCTTTTGCCTTGGAGATTCACTCCTTGTACTAGTATTTCTTCTGTTTTTGTTTGCAATGGTGTTATTCCTATATCTCATATTGGTTTGAAAAATTAATCCTGGTTTAAGATTATGTTTTGTGTTGGTTGTCTCGAATATCACTAAAAAATTACTCTTCATTAGTAAGTTAACTCATGATTTGAGGGTTAAAATTTCTTTTGATGACCGGTCAATTGTTATTCTAAACAAAGTAACTAGGGAAATCATGGGCAGAGGACACGGTGAGGATAAACTTTATATCCTGGATAGCGGAGATACATAATTGATGTCTTTCATTCAAAATAAGAAGGGTCGTGAATCTTTTGAGCTTTGACATGCTCGGCTAGGTCATGTACCACATAATGTTATTTTTTCTTCAACTAATTTTGGACTTTTACCAGTTTCTTCTTTACTGCCTAAATCTCAAACATGCACTCCATGTGTTGTGGTGAAAGGTCAGAGGACATCTATTATTGAAAACCTTAAATGTGTTATGCATGTTCTTATACCAGTAGATTGTAATTCGTGGGGTCCAACCAATTATTTATCTGGAAATAGTTTCAGTTATTTAGTTTTGTTTTTTTGATGATCATTACTCCTGCTTCTCCCATCTTTATCCCCTCATAAAAAATGCGAGTTTGTTGATGTTTATTTGCAGTTTGAGGTGCTTGTAGAGAACCAATTCTCTGCTTGCATTAAGGTTTTCCATAGTGATGATGGCACAAAATTACTAATACTCGATTTCGGTCCTTTTTTTGGACAAGAGCATCCATCATCATATGTCTTGGTCCGACACTCCGGATCAAAATGGGTGTGCCGAACGAAAACTTTTGACATGTAGTCGAAATGGGGCTTTACATGTTTTTTCATTCTCATATGCCCTTTTATCTCACTAAGATGATGCTTTTACTACTTTTAGGCATATCATCAATCAGGTTACCAAACCACTGGGAATAGCCCAGTGGCCAGGGCGTACGCCCGCCCCAGAAGCACCCCAGGTTCGATTCCGGTATGGGGCAGTTTTCTGGGGTTCAGTCTCCAACTACACCGTGTTAGGTGTAGGAGACTCACTTCGTGTGAGTTATGTGGGAGTCTCACTCCCACCTTTGTGTGAGACACAGGGGAGTCTCACCCTCTTTTTGTGAGGTAGCTGGGTTGTAGTAATAGAGAGTGGAGTTTGTATTCCCAAAAAAAAAATCTCTGCTTACCATGTAGATCATGCAGGGTGACTCCCCACGCTTTTCTTTTTTACCGTTCTCCAATATTATAAAGTCTTCATCCTTTCAACTGTCGAGTTTACCATAATTTACTTAATTTTTTTAAAAAAGAACGATAGGTTCAAAAGTTTGACTTAATCCATTGGCAATTGCATGAATGAATTGACCAGTACTGGTACTCAAAATTGTGCTTTTAAAATTAAAGCGTTTGGAACGTTTCACACCTGCTTTCTACTTTTTCAACACTCTAATTGAAAGAAAGTCTTGTTGAAATAATCTGTAGATGGAATACTAAAATTAGTTTTGAAACTTAAGTCTTGTTAAAATACTTTTAGATAGGAGTTGTTTAGTTAGTATAGTTAATTCTTTGTAAGTATCTGTCTGTTCACATTGCACCTAGTCTAGGTCCCTAGGTGTGTAAAGAAACTCAGTAATAAGTAATGCTAATAGATTAGGACAAATTGAATCAGTACAAAGTGAATCGTAGCTAGTGTATTATTATTAATCCAAAAGACATCATGACTTCAACCTTATGAGAACAGTGTGGACGATTAATCTGTAAACAAACGTCATAATCCAAGAAAACGAGGGCAGAAAATTCGTACTGGATTCATGATTTTGCATACCTATAAAAGAAGCCATCACGAACCAGCAATACACACAATTCCCATAATTTTCTTGATAAATTGCTTGCTACTAATTAACTCTCTTAAGATTGAACAAATGGGTCGGATATCATCTACATTCGGAGTTTTCTGCATGCTATTGTTGTGGATTATGGTTCTATTTCATGCATTTGAGTCATCTTCAGCTCGTCAGTTATCATCTCCGACGTTGCAGAAATTTAGGGGCGGGTGAGTAAATAATAAATATATTAACGTTCATGTACATGTGCATGTGGTTATATAAAGTTACATTGGCATATTTTTTAATAGAGTGAGTTTCCTGACACATGTGGTCTGTCTAGAAGTTATGGATAGGACACTGTATTTTTAAACTTATACCCTGCATTTGTTAAATGAAAAAATACTCATATGAGACATCATCATAACTTATGGTGAGACAATGTACAATATAATGTTTTTAAAATTATAAAAAGTACCACATGTCATCTCCCATATTTAAATGATTGTATTTAGACCACCTGCCTCACAATAAAATTATATATGTGAGACTATCTCTCCAAAGTCATTGTATTGACCCGTGTCTTCGACATGAAAAGATGATGTCCTAACAGTTACATACTAAATTTAATCATTTTAAAATGTATTTTTTTATATTATATATATATATATATATATATATATTCTATTTTTACATTCAAATATACATTATCATTTATTTAACTTATACAATACAATATTTCAAAAAAATTAAATTATTATTTTTAAGGTAACAAGTCAGGAGGTTTGTCCATAAACTTAGGGACAAATCACCTGCGACTTTTTCTTTTAAATATATTTATAACTTTTAAAATAAAGTATCGTGAAAAGAGAAGCTTCCATAAAAATATTTCTTTATTAGAAACATAATCGTTTGTATACGATAAACACGGGTACTACTGCTTCGCTCACATTATAGTTTCGGGAGATGTGAACTATCCATATTTAAGAATGAAAATTTTGATTTATTTTTTATTGAATGTCTAAAAAAATGTTTATGCCAGATCAATACATTTACAAAATAATATACTTATTCGTAAGCAAAGCGAGTGTCATTCATGTCGTTCAAAGACCATAATACGTATCTATCTATATTACTACTGAAAAATAGCATCACCCCGTCCCAATAATTAAAACTGATTCATCGTTTGACTTTTAGAAGACAAGTTGAGCCAATTTTTATTATTAAATTTTATTATTTATATATAAAATTATTATTATATTATATGTTATTGGATTCTTCATATCATATATATTTAAAATATTATTCTTTTAATTTTTTTATACATATATAGATATTAATTTTTAAAAATTAATTTAATTAATTTTAAAAAGTAAAAAAGTGTTATTTTTTATGCGACAAAGTTAAAAATTAATTTAATTAATTTTAAAAAGTGAAAAAGTGAAAAAGTGTTATTTTTTATGCGACAAAGTTAGTATCATAGTGGGTCTTTCTTGTCGAGACATAGGGAGTCTTCTTCAAAAGAAAGAAGAAAAGTTGAATATATACATAAATTAATAGCGTATACTTTCTCTGGTACTCTATAATTGGCTTCATTTGAATGGGTACAAAAAAATTTAAAAATAAAATAAGTGATAGAGATTGTATTGAGAAAGTAAAAAATAAATTGAGTGAATGAAAATAATTTAAAATTTACCAAAAAAATAAAATAAAATAACCATTTCAAAATAAAAAATAAGTCATTGTAAGAGAACGGAATGAAGTATAAAAAGAACACTTTATGGTCGGAATGCATTAATAAAGTTACTTAGTATTTTATTGACTGATTATTATGAATAGAAAGAAAAACAAAGAGTGTACTTTACTTTTCAGGGAAGTCATTTTACCAATCAAAGTAGTAAAAATATTTGGGCGGCGCTCGTTTTCATACTCTCTTTATTTCAGCTTAAATTGTAAATAATTTTTTTTACGATCATTAAACTTGTTTAATTACGGAATATGTTTACCTACGTATAATTATGGAAAACAAAAGGTTACTTTTCGTAAATTAGTTGTTATGACGAATTCAATTATATAACATATGATAATATTATTATTTATATATCTATTTAGTTATGTGGTTAAAGTTGGAAAGTAAATAGTAACATAAAGTGAAGTGTGCAGTTTAACGTGGGACGGAGGGAGTACTAATTTTTCTTTGAATCAAACCAAAATATCTTTATATACTGGAGAAATATTTGTTGTTTGCCATTATTTCAGTTAGGGTCATATCAGAAATATATTTAGAAGGATTCTTAAATATAAGAGCAGTGCATCTCCATTATATAATGTGTAAAATTTTGATAATTTAGTCCAAAATTATAATGAAACTGGGTTGACACCCAAACCTGTTAGTTATTTTTAAAATTTCCAGGTTTCAATAAACAGTTGCACCATGCATTTTTTAACCGGCTATTGGTGTTCTGTCATTAAAATGTTTATTGCATTTTCTCTTCCTCGTGAGAAGATTGAGAATTGGATCATCAATTTTTTATATGCCTAGTAAAATTAAATAGTTTGTTATATTAAACCCCGAAAGCACCTTAGCATTTTCCCTTAAATATTACTTTACACCTTTTCTTGTTTTGTTGGTGAATCAGAGTACCTGTTCCCCGCTCCCCGCAAGCCCCTCATCGCGCAACTCGAGCTCCAAACTTGGCAGAACTTGTCTTCAGCTGGACACAATAATCATTGATACAGCTTTATTTTCATTTGGGCAAAGGAAGAATTAAAATTGTTTAATTAAGAATTATTAGTTTGTTTGTGTATTTCAATAGGAAGAAGATCAATAGTAATTTTCTAAATAGCTCAAGCTTCTTGTAATTTGTTTATATTAAAATTGATTTATTGAATGAGAATGAAGGTTAAAGATGTGCTATATCTTTTTTTTTCCCTTTTTGGTGAATTAATTTTGTTGTAAGTGTTTGGACTTGGAGGATTTATTCCACTTTATCTAACATTAGTTGATATATATTATTTTCCCAGATAGAAACTACTCTAATGGCGGTCTCCTAAGAGCATATGCAATGGCGGTCTCTTGATTTTAAGAAATTAGTGTAGAGATAAAAAGTGCTCACAATGGTGATTGTCTTAATAAGAAATCGCCGCATGATTTCTTGAGAGATCGGGCAAGAGCCCGCTTTTGTACAGCCCATGCCAGGCGCTTGGGCCGCTCACATACGACCCTTTTTTGTCTCAGACCAGGACATGTGGCAGCTTGCTATTGGCCCACGTGTCTCACTCATTGTTGTTTCTATTTTTTACACATGTCACCCTCTGATTGGGCAATGTGTCTCAACCTTTGTTTTTTTAAATCTAAATTTTATAAAATTTATTTAAAAATCTGTAAAATATTTATAAAAAAATCTGTAAATTTTTTTAAATATGGAAAAAAATTTATTCAAAAAATATTTCATAATTTTTGAAAAAAGTGAAATGAAAATTTAAAAATAAAAACTTATTATTAAATTTCACATTAAATTTAAATTTTGGTGGACAAATTTATTTAAATTAAATGTACAATATTAGTGAGTAGGATAGAGAAAATCAAGTGGGGTCTAGGAATAGTAGAGAGTGATTTCTTACCATTGTGAGGAACAAAAGAAGTGGTTTCTTAAGTGGTTTTTAGGGTAAAGTAGAAAAGAGAGATTGAGAAAATAATATATTTAATTGATAAGACACTACTTGTGATGTCTACCATTGCACTTGGTCTGAGGATAAGTGAAAATACGCATGCAATTTACCATTGGGAGATTTTATGTACGTATACAAGGATTAAAAAAATACATATGCATTTATTAATAATTTTACTATTTATTATTTCGTCGGTTTATAAGTTAAAAGTATTCTCCTGATTATTTAAGTGGTTAATGTCTGATTAAATATTTTAATAATTATGGATTTAAATTCTTGCAGCTGTAGTGAAAAGTTTTTCTTGTAACAGATTTTCTCGTGGACAATAAAAAGTGGTCATCAGGCAATTAACACTTAGATGTCGTAATTACACCTGTTACTCTAAGCGTATAGAGAAAGTCTCAGAAAATACGATCTTTCCATAAGTTTATATACAGTTCACAGGGGTTTTTATATTAAATATTGTAATTTTTTATAAAATTTAAATATTGTATTTTATAAGTTAAAACTAGTAATAATATGTATTTGAATGTGAAAATATAAAAATATATGATTTAAAAAATATTTTTAAAAATTTTGTATTACTCCGTCCCAGCCGAATGTGCACACATTTTGGTCAACTTTCTCAGGTCATGTTTGACCAACGATAACTTTAGTTACGTATATTAACGGTGTGTTAAAATTTGATATTTATAAAATACAGCATGCAGAGAATCCAACAATATCTCACATGATGATATTGGTATCTATATACTAGTTGAAATTTATGGTCAAACATGTCTTGAGAAAGTTGACCAAAAAGTGTGCAGATTCGGCTTGGACGGAGGGAATATGTTATATAATAAATATAATGTATAACGTTAAAAATAAGTGATATTTCTATAAGTTTATAGACAGATTGTCTGTTAAGAAATTCACTCAAAAGTATAATTATCCGGTTCTAATCGATCTAAGACGGGTTGGTTGGTGTACTCATAGTAAAACCATTCAAAAAGTAGTTTTACATAATTTATGTTTTCATTCTAGACCTATATGACTTCGTTGATTTGATATTGAGTAAAGTGCTCATATGACCCTATGTTTTGAATGTTTGTGCTAATATGATCCTGTAAAGTTGGAAAGTGCTATTGTAATCCCGTGTTTTGCTAAAATGTGCTAATATAACCCTGGAAGCCTGAATTTGGCCGGAAATACATGAAATGCTATTTTAATTTTTATTTTTTTAAAAAAAATAAAAATTAAAAGACAATTATGCCCTCATTGTTTATTAACCACATAAATTTTCTTCTCTGTTCCTCTTTTCTTCTTCTCTTTTCTTCTCCTCTTTTCTCTTCCTCTTTTCTCTTTTCTTCTCCAATTTTCTTCTTCTCTTTTCTTCTTCTCTTTTCTTCTTCTCTTTTCTTCTCTGTTCTCGTCTGAACCCCGTTTTCACACTCTGCAAATTCCCTAGGTCCACTCTTCACACTCCGACGAAGATTCCATTTTTTCACACTCTGTAAATCCCCATCAATTTCTAGAGGGTAGGGTTTGGTGGTCGGAGGAGGAGGTGGATGGATGGTTGGTGGTCGTCCGGGGCAGATGTTAGGGTTTGGTGGTCGAAGGAGAGGCTGTGGTTAGCGGCGATGTACGGCTGAGCGGTGGCGGTGCACGACGGAGCGGCGATTGGGCTTAGGGCTAGGGGTAGCGGGGATGGCTTACGGTTAAGGGTGGCAGGGGTTAAGGCGTCGGTGCACGACAGAGCAGAGGTGGCTCACGACAGCGGCCATGGGTGCTTCACCGGAGACGGCGGTGGCAAGTACGGAGCTCGTCGGAGGAAGGATTTTGCTGTGGTGGGATCCTACCCGTTAGACCACTCGGGTCATTCCTTTGTGTATGTTCGACCTGGCCTGGTTCAGCTCTCTTCATCCAAGGTTTAATGTGAGGTGAGATATGGGAATTTGAAGTTCTGATAGATTTTTGTATTTCAATGGTGAAGTTTTGTGGATTTGAAATCTGTTTTTTTTCCTTTCCTTCAATTTGGATGTATAAATTTGAGCTGACGATGGATTTTGTTACTGGATTTTGTGTTATTAATTGATATTATAATATAGGTTTTGCTATCCAAAATGGAAAGGTGTAGGCATTATGTTTCCGATGTTTATGTTGAGATTCTTTACAGCTTTTATGTTTCCGATGTTTATGTTGATATTTCTCTTGATCTTTGTCTCTTTGCAGCTTGTTGATGAAGAAAGACATAACTTTCAGTGTTGTTGCTAGAGAAATGCTGTGATTCTGTGTTTTTTTTAAATCTCAGGTTTGTTAGTGAATTCCCAGATTTCGGCTGGCGTGCCGTCGGTGGGCGGTGGTGGCGGTGGAAGTGGCGGAGCAGTGGTGGACCAGCAATGGTGGTGGTGGTGGCAGTGGAGTGACGGTGGCGGTGGTGGTGGTAGTAAAGCGGCTGTGGTGGTGGTGGTGGTAGAGCAGTTGTGGTGGTGGTGGTAGAGCGGCTGTGGTGGTGGTGGAGCGGCGGTGGTGGTGGTGGTGGAGCAGTGGCGACGGTGGTGGAGCTGCGGTGGCGGTGGTGGTGGAGCAGCAATTGTGGTGGTGGAGCTGCGGCGGTGGTGGAGCAGTGGTGGTGGTGGTGCTTCTGATGAATGCTAGGGTATTTTAGTCTGTACATTTGTAATTTGAATGCTAGGGGTAGTCTAGTCTTTTTAATTTTGTTCAACTCCAAAAATTACTAAGTCAATGCTGGAATAGTGCCACAGGGTTATATCGGCACTTCGGATGCAAAACACAGGGCTATAATAGCACTTTTCAACTTCACAAGGTCATATTAGCACAAACCTCTAAAACATAGGGTCATATTAATATTTTGCCCTTTTATATTTCTAGGCCACGTATTAATTATGTGAAAAATGCTCTCTTTATAATTAACAAATAGATTGAGCTTTAATTGCAATATTTAACGTAAAAAAAAGACATGAGATTCATTTTATAATTAATTTTTGATAGTTGAAAGAGGCGAGTTTCAAACCAGAGCTTACCTTGTTGCTGGCTCGTACGTTAATGACAGTCAATCTCAAGTGCTATATTCTCCCGTTAAGAAATGTACTAGTACACAATGTTCATTAAAAGTTGCATTACACAATGATGAATTGTTAGTTTTATTCTTGGAGTCATGGTTTATTGAGATTTTGTTGTCGGACCATTCCATAAAAAAATGTAATAACTTTTATCCTACATATAATTTCCGTTGCACAATGATTGTTAATTTTATTCTTGAAATGGTGGTTTATTGAGATTTTGAAGTCGGAATCTTCCATTTTAAAATGTAATAATTTTTATCGATGATTAAACTAAAATTTTAACTTTGGTCAACCGCCGTTAAGCCACATCCGTTTTTCCTTTTGCAACTAATTAATTTCCTTCTCTGCACCTAGTTCCCCACATATAATTTCCTTATCCGCACCTATGGTTTTAGATTATTTATGATAGAATGTGTAAAGTTCTCGGGAGTTGGACTTAGTTGTGGCATATTGTGTGAATTAGTGATGTGGTGTTTTAACACCATCGCTATCCAGTTTTTTCCAGACAGCAAGGTTCTAGCCACGATTTATGGAGCAAATTATGGAGTAGAATTATGCGATCAGAACAGAATATTGTGAAGATCAATGTGTGATTTCGTGGCAATCTATTTCGGGTAAATGAATATTCCTTGTAATAGTTAGGAATTAATTAAGTAGTTTATTTATGGTACAAGTCCTATTGATAAAGGATTGTCCATACCAGATTAGAATGAGATATTTTCCTTAGTCTAGAAGTCTATTCTGGATAGAGTTAGACAAGGAAAGAGCTGTACACATAGAAGAAGCACGACGGGGATAAAAGGTAGAAGAGACATCGAATACGGAAGTAACCGAGTTTTCATCTCTACGTTGAGATACATTCTGGGAGCTGTCTGTCTGGAGGTTTGGGGTTTGGAAAATCAATCAATCAAGTCCGTAAAGATCAGAAACAAGGAAGCCTTAATTCCTCGGGAGGAGGAGATCCAGGGAGACGTGTTGATCGTGGGGGTTCAACGACGTAGGATCGGTAGTGAGGGGATCTCACAACATTCACTCAATAGGTTAGCAATGGATTAGTATTTAAGTTGAGCTTCTTGTACTAAAGACTGCTTTCTAGTGAATGGTTTCTGATCTGGGCAAGGCCCCGCAGACGTAGGTGTATTTGCACCGAACTGCGTAAACAAGTTGTGTGTGTACTGCGTATTTTACTTTGTGTTTTAACACCGAACAGTTAAACAACTTGGCTTAACAGCATAGACCTTAGGTGGAACTGAATTTCAATTGGTATCAGAGCACGGCACTTGCTGACCCCTATGCAGGGAGAGTGAGATCAGGTTTCACCATGGCACCAAAGGAGGGGGCTTCAGTCACGCGACCACCGTTGCCGGAGCAAGGAAATTATGCCTATTGGAAGGCACGTATGAAGGTGTTCATTGGAGCATTAGATGATCAAGCTTGGAACTATGTCATAAATCAATACACTCCACCTACAAGTGACGAAACTGGAGGATCAAGCTCACTGACAGCTAAACCATTTTCCAAATACTCTACCGAGGAGCACAAAGCACACGTGTCCAATTCAAAGGCTTTGAATGCCATCTTTACGGCAGTGGATGAAGATCAGTTTAAGATGATTTCAAACTGTGAAACTGCTAAGGAAGCGTGGGATGTGTTACAAATTTATCATGAGGGGGCAAGCTCCATCAGAGAATCAAAGCTGCAGTATTACACTTCAAATTTCGAAGAACTAAAGATGCACGAAGACGAGACTATTTCTGAGTTCAATGGACGAGTCCGAGATATTGCAAACAAAGATTTTCAGTTCGGCAAAAAGTATAAAGATCAAACGCTTGTCAGGAAGGTGTTAAGAGCATTACCCTCACGTTTCAACATGAAGGTCACAGCGATTAATGAAAATGGAAGGATAGGGACAATGACACTTGATGAACTTATGGGATCACTGGAACCGTATGAGATGGAAATGTTACAAACAAAAGCAGGAAAGAAAGAGATGGCTTTTTCAAGCATAACCTCTGGAAAGTCAGAAGACCATTCAGTTAATGAAGAGTCCGATGACATCGCAAACATAACCAGGAACTTCTCCAGATTTATGAAGAAGATGGGTAGGAAGCCACAAGAGAAGTCAAGTGGGAACAAAAATCCAAACGCAAACTCCACTCCAAGATTTGGTCAAGCAACTGGTGTTGAAACACCAAAGTTTAAATCAACAAATCCAAACCTGAACAGGAAAATCCAGTGTAGAGAATGTGAAGGTTTCGGGCACATACAAGCTGAGTGTGCCAATACGCTTAAAAGGCAAGGAAAATCGTACGCTACAACCTGGAGTGATGATGGCATAGGAGATGATAGTAAGGATGGAGAGGAGTATACCAATCATGTTGCTTTCGGTGTGACAGTGGTGGAGTTAGAAGACTCTTTTGAGGAAGGTCTCAGTGGGCTGAATAAAGATGAGAGTGATAGCTCAGATGAAGAGACTAGGAGCATTAGTGATGATGACATTCGCAAGGAAAGCATGGAAATGTACAAGATGTGGTTAAAAGTGGCGGATGAAAACAAAGTGCTCAAGTCTGAAAACAAGAGACTGAGTGAAGAAGCTAAAATGAAGGAACTTGAAAAGGAAAAGGCAATTGGCGAACTGGAAATATTCAAGAAGGAATTTGCTGAAATGGTGCAACGAGCAGAGGCAGCAGAACAATCTATTAGACGACTCAATACAGGAAAAGCTAAGCTCGAAGATTGTCTAAAAATGGGACAGACAACCAAGTACAGAATTGGTTATGAAGGATCGTCACCGTTAAATTCACAAAGTAACAAGGCAGATCACGGTGCGACTTCTCCAAGAATAATCGAGAGAAATTGCCCTACCAAAAGGATTAGACGATGTGGATACTGTGGAACTCAAGGGCATGTAAGAAATAGATGTTTTAAGCTTCTTAGGACACTGTCTTTTAATTCAGCAGATCGAAGATTCAACATCGTGTTAGGATATGATACAAGGTAACGTTTCAACACTGGAGGATACACCACCGGATTCCTGAACACACGTGTCAACCAAAGTTTGCATCGCATCACTCGACCAGTAAGACAAGTATAGGTTCGAAAATCAAGATGTTTGTTTTTCAAGTTTTGTATGTTTTGGGGCACATACAAGAAATTCTTGGTATTTCGATAGTGCGTGTTCAAGGCACATGACTGGAGTTCCTGAATTTCTGCGAAAATTCAAACCTGGATTTGGTGGACATGTTAGATTTGGTGATGGGAAATGTAGCAGAATAATCGGCAAGGGTGAGTTAGCCATCAAAGGGCTTCCAGTGTTTCAAGATGTGTTGCTAGTGGAAGGTCTGAAGGCAAACTTGTTGAGCATCAGCCATATATGTGACAATGAAATGACAGTGTTTTTCGACAAAGAGAAATGTGTAGTAAACCATGGTACTGGAGTATTCACTGGATCAAGATCAATGGATAATTGTTATCTGCTCGATCAAGTTGTCACCTGCTTGAGTTCAAAGAAGGAAGTCAGTACTCTGTGGCACAGAAAATTGGGGCACATGAATTATAAATCCTTAGCACGTATTTCCAAACTGAATGCAGTCAGAGGTATTCTTGAAATTAGTGATAACAAGGAGATTGTTTGCGGGTCGTGTAAAGAAGGAAAGCAAATTCGGATACCACACCATGCCGTACATGATGTTTCAACGTCAAGACTTTTGGAGCTCCTGCTTATGGACTTAATGGGGCCGGTCAACACCCCTAGTGTGGCGGGGAAGAAGTATATTTTCATATGTGTGGATGATTTCTCGAGATATACATGGGTATCATTTCTCAAAGAGAAGTCAGAGGCTGCTGATGTTTTCAAGAACTTGGCGCACAGGCTACATGTAGAAAAAGGAACCGCTCAAGTAAGAATTGCACGTATCAGGAGTGATCATGGAAAAGAATTAAAAAATTCTAAGTTTCATGACATATGCGAGACACTTGGTATACACCACGAGTTCTCTGCCCCCATAACTCCTCAACAAAATGGTATAGTAGAAAGGAAGAACCGGACGCTGCAGGAAATGACACGATCAATGTTAGCCGAGAAAAATATTCATGCTAGATATTGGGCTGAAGCGGTACACACAGCATGCTACACTATCAACAGAGTATATCTGCGTCCGTTCACTGAGAAGACACCATAAGATATCTGGAAAGGGAAGAAACCAGATGTGTTATATTTTCATGTCTTTGGGAGTAAGTGCTATATTCTGAAAGACCGAGAGCCCTTAGCTAAATTCGAGTCTAGAAGTGATATCGGTATATTCTTGGGTTATTCCCCTACTAGCCGAGCTTTCCGAGTTCTTAACCAACGCTCTGGAGCAGTCATGGAGTCTATTAATGTGGTTGTTGATGATTCAGAAGAAGAAACTATGGGTGAAAGTGATACTCTCGATCCAGTGAATCCTACTGGTGTTGAAACACCAACACAGTCAACCGGTGTTGAAACTCCAGAAACAGTAACACATGAATTTGAACAAAGTTCAACCAAACACATGCAGTTACGGGATCAACCACGGGTAAATTACAGAGAATTGGCAGGATTATCATGTTTTATCTCTCTTACTGAGCCCAAGAATTACAAAGAAGCCTTGCTTGATGAGTATTGGATTTCATCGATGCAAGAAGAGTTACAACAATTTGAAAGAAACAATGTTTGGTATCTCATCCCGCGGCCTGCTGATGTAAATGTGATCGGAACCAAGTGGATCTTTAAGAACAAATCAGATGCAGATGGTAACGTCATAAGAAATAAAGCTCGACTTGTCGCTCAAGGGTACACCCAAGTAGAAGGGGTTGATTTCGATGAAACTTTTGCACCCGTGGCCAGATTGGAGTCGATCAGACTAATGTTGGCCGTATCATGCATTCTGAACTTTACTCTTCATCAGATGGATGTCAAGAGTGCATTCCTGAATGGTCTAGTGAAGGTGGAAGTTTATGTGGAGCAGCCTAAGGGGTTTGAAGACCCACATTTTCCTGACCATGTTTATCGGTTGAACAAAGCATTGTATGGACTCAAGCAGGCACCCCGTGCATGGTATGAGCGACTGACAACCTTTCTGATTCAGAAGGGATATCGTCGAGGGGGAGTGGATCGTACACTGTTTGTGCTGCATAAGGGGACAAATATTCTAATTGCACAGATTTACATTGATGACATTGTCTTGAGATCCACCTCTTCAGCTTTAGTGAAGGAGTTTGTTGACTTAATGACTAAGGAGTTCGAAATGAGTATGGTAGGAAAATTGTCATACTTTCTGGGGTTGCAGGTTACTCAGGAGAAGAATGGTCTTTTCATTAACCAACAGAAATATGCAGAGAACTTAATCAAGAGATTTGGACTTGCAAGTGCAAAGGTAGTGCGCACTCCAATGGCTACTACCGATAAACTTACAAAAGATAATCAGGGTCAATGTGTTGATCAAACATTATACAGGAGTATGATTGGCAGCCTGTTATATTTAACTGCAAGTAGACCAGACATCTGTTTGAGTGTTGGGATTTGTGCCTGCTACCAGGCTAATCCAAAGGAATCACATATGTCAGCTGTGAAAAGAATTATTCGATATATAAGTGGAACAGTGGAGTATGGAGTATGGTTTTCTAGGAACAAGGATTCGCAGTTGGTAGGTTTCAGTGACTCTGACTGGGCTGGGAATGCTGATGATCGTAAAAGTACCACTGGAGGATGCTTCTTTGCTGGTTCAAATCTTGTCAGTTGTTACAGTAAAAAGCAGAACTCTATATCATTGTCTACGGCTGAGGCCGAATATTTGGCTGCAGGAAGTTGTTGTGCGCAACTATTATGGATGAAGCAGATGATGAGAGACTATGGATTCAATGATGTAAGTTTGACAGTCTTATGTGATAATAAAAGCGCCATTGATATCTCCAAGAATCCTGTGCAACACTCTAGGACGAAACACATTGATATCCGACATCACTTTATTAGAGATTTGGTCGAAAAAGGAGAAGTCACAGTTCATTATGTACCAACATTAGAACAACTTGCTGATATCTTTACAAAGCCTCTGGATGGTGAGACTTTTGAAGGCCTCAGACAGCACTTGGGTGTGTGTCGAATGTAAGGTACCCAGATTTGTTCATTATGTTGTGTTATTTACTGTTTTGTTTTCTTTTAAATATAGTCGAAAAAATAGAAAAATCGAAAATATCAAAAATATGTGAAGTGGTGTTTAAACACCGAGGGATAAAGTTACTGGAAAAATGATTTGAGTGGAAAGTAGACCAGATGGGCTGAACTTGGGCCAGAAATTTGTGATGATGGGCTTAAATGTGCGCATGATGATATTCTGAAGGAAGAAAAAGTGGGGTGGATTTTTGGGTACTCTAAAAAGGATCTTGAAAGCGGCTAGTTTGTAATTCCCACACAAATTCAAGTTCTTCCCAACTGTTCATCTTCCTAGAACAGAACTCGCACGAGTGCCTCTTCAGCAAACGGAGAATTTCCAAAACCCTCAGATCGTGTAGCCCACACAAAAACCCCTTGACAATGGTGAGCCCAACATTCCAGAAATTGGTTCGAGATTTTGTTACTGTGCGAGTGCCTGAAAATCCACGAATTGAAGAGCTCGACTCCGATGTAGACTTGGGTGAGCTCTGTGGAGGTCGAGAACAGAGACTGACCACGTGGGGTGGAGTAAATCGTCGACAACCTAAGGCAAGGTTTGATCATTTTTTCGTTTATGATGGAGTGTATTTTTGCTCTGTTCTCGAGTTCCTTGAATGGATGGTTCAAAACAGAGATTATGTTGACCTTCGGAAATTTAAGAATTTGCATGGAAAGGTTAATGGATTTGATTTGAAGGAACTGTTAACTGGTGGTATTGGAGAAATCTGTGAAATTAGTGATTTTCATGCCACGTTAGTAGGAGTAGATTTTGGTGAACAGTGCAAAGTGGGGGATGAAATAGGTCAGTTTTTTACAATCCATACGAGAATAGGCTCTCTGCACAGGCCTGTCATTAGGAGCTTAGGGGATGATGCTGTGGTGCAACCCTGGGTTAAAGTGGTTAAGTCCACAGATTTTGCTAGAGCAAGTGGCACGGAGGTGGAGTGCTTTAATGGTTCTATGTTCATACTTCAAGAATCCCTGAGAAAATTGCCCATACCGTTGGTGGAAATCAGTGATAGCGAAGAGGAAATATTGAGTGCAGGGGGAGCTGTTGAAGCTGATACAGGATCGATGATGAAGGAACCTGAGAGTACCTCCGTGCTAGGTGAGACTCTGTCAGAATTCTTGAAGTCAGATTCTGAGAATGAAGAAGCTGTGGAAAGTTTAGTGAGTGGTTCTGGTATTCAAACACCAGTTGTGAATTCGAATGATGATGACCAGGCACCTGTGATTCAAGCACAAGATGTGAACTTGGCAGCTGGTGTTGGTATTGTAATACCACCAGAGATCAGACAGACACGTGGATCAAAGAGGAAGTGCACAGAGGTGGGTGTTGAAACACCACCTGAATCTGGGGGAATTCCTGTTATTCAGAGGTCAAAGAAGGCCAAGGGCAGTGCGGCCTCATCTTCCAAAGGTGTTCGAAAATCTAAGCGGTGCAGAGATAAAAATATGGACACAAGTGAGGATAGTGATGAGCCGATTGGGTTGAAACTGAAGAAGTTACGTGCTGACCGGCAGCAGAGACTAGCTGAGACACTGGAGTCTCGTGCACAACCTGCACCTGAGGCTAGTGAAGCAATTAGCCCTGAATTTTTTGATGAGGCAAGCCGAGATAAATGGGAGTTTATCTGTGGCAGAAAGATACTGGCAGAAAGGCCAGCTGATTCCGAGAAATACAGGGATTGTGGATTCACAGATTATTTACACTATCTAAAAGTGTTTAAGGCTGCTACATGTTTCGGTGATTATAACAAGCAGATTGTGCTGGAATTTTATTCAAATATGAAAGTGGAGTGTGAAGATGAAGAATCCCCTTGGTTTCATAGGGTTTATGTGCGAGGGGAGGTTGTTGAGTTCTCACCAGAGACAGTAAATAAATGTCTGAAGCGTGGCACTTCAAGGAATGACCAATCGGTGTTCAAACACCAGATGCCAGAAAATTATGATGAGGTGGCAGTGGAGCTTACTGGTGGAGTGGAAAGTACGTGGCCTGTGACTGGTCGTCAGCAGATAACTGCATCCAACCTCACTTCCAAGTATTATTGCTTGTATATGGTAGCCGTACACAATTGGATTCCCTCAGTTAATAACACAAGTGTCACCAAAGAGATGGCTACACTCCTATATAGTCTGGGAGCACGTCATAGGGTCAATATGGGTAGACTGGTGTTTAATGATATTATGGACTGTGCGCGCAAGACCAGGAAGGAAGCATTGGTACATCCGTGTGTTATCACCATGGTGCTGCAAAAAGGGGGAGCAGCTATAAGGGACACTGATGAGTGGATTTCTACTCAAGCCTTAAGACCGACGCTCAGGACATTGAGTGGTCGGATTATCAAGGACTTACCCTGGACACCTCCGGAAAAAGGTTGCTTGAATGCTGGTGCGGCAAGGTTGAGTGCTATTGAGGCACGAGCTGTAGTGTGTCAGGAACTGCTTGAACGACATCAGGCTGCTGTAGAAAAGATTCAGGGGCAGTTGGCTGCATTGGAGGCTGAGCGAGAAGAACTGTTGGCTGCAGCAACTCAGGATGTTTCAGAGGATGATGGTTCGGATGATTCTGATGACAGTATGGAATAAATGGTGTTCTTGACATATTAATGAATTCAGGGGGAGAAATTTGGAGATCTTGATTAGTTTTTGAATACCTTAACTTGGACAGATTTTGATTGATTTTTGAATATGTCTGGATGTTATGTTATCTGGTTGTGTTATGTGTTGGTTTATGTTGTCCGTGCTGATGAATTCACAAATATGCCAAGGGGGAGATTGTAAAGTCCTCGGGAGTTGGACTTAGTTGTGGCATATTGTGTGAACTAGTGATGTGGTGTTTTAACACCATCGCTATCCATTTTTTTCTAGACAGCAAGGTTCTAGCCACGATTTATGGAGCAAATTATGGAGTAGAATTATGCGATCAGAACAGAATATTGTGAAGATCAATGTGTGATTTCGTGGCAGTCTATTTCGGGTAAATGAATATTCCTTGTAATAGTTAGGAATTAATTAAGTAGTTTATTTATGGTACAAGTCCTATTGATAAAGGATTGTCCATACCAGATTAGAATGAGATATTTTCCTTAGTCTAGAAGTCTATTCTGGATAGAGTTAGACAAGGAAAGAGCTGTACACATAGAAGAGACATCGAATACGGAAGTTACCGAGTTTTCATCTCTACGTTGAGATACATTCTGGGAGCTGTCTGTCTGGAGGTTTGGGATTTGGAAAATCAATCAATCAAGTCCGTAAAGATCAGAAACAAGGAAGCCTTAATTCCTTGGGAGGAGGAGATCCAGGGAGACGTGTTGATCGTGGGGGTTCAACGACGTAGGATCGGTAGTGAAGGGATCTCACAACATTCACTCAATAGGTTAGCAATGGATTAGTATTTAAGTTGAGCTTCTTGTACTAAAGACTGCTTTCTAGTGAATGGTTTCTGATCTGGGCAAGGCCCCGCAGACGTAGGTGTATTTGTACCGAACTGCGTAAACAAGTTGTGTGTGTACTGCGTATTTTACTTTGTGTTTTAACACCGAACAGTTAAACAATTTGGCTTAACAGTATAGACCTTAGGTGGAACTGAATTTCAGAATGTAAAACTCACAAATCATTGTGGGTGTGTATTTTATATATTTAGTGAGTACAGAGGGTATACCATGCATAACAGGATATATACAAAATTAATCAGAAAATATATTCTTTTCTTTTTCTGATTATAAATCAACTATACCTCTATTACCCCCTCAAGCAAAGCGTAAGATTGATCGCAACGCAAAGCTTGGAACACAAGAACTCAAACTGAGGACGAGGTAACCCCTTTGTAAAGATTTCAGCAAGGTGCAAGTCCGTAGAAACATGAACCTTGAGCTTACCAGAAGACAGCATCTCACGAACAAAATGATAGTCAATATCAATGTGTTTGGCTCTCTTATGCGAAATTGGATTCTGAGCAAGAAAGAGAGCACTTTTATTATCACAAAGCAAAACAGGAGGTACACGAGTTGATACACGTAAATCCCGAAGTAAATTCATCAACCAAGCTAGTTCCGCAACAATATTGGCCGAAGCCCAGTATTCTGATTCTGAACTAGAATGAGAGACCCTAGGTTGCTTCTTAGCACTCCATGAAACCCGGTTGGCACCAAGAAAAATGGAATAACCATAAGTAGACGTACGAATCTCAATACAATGAGCCCAATCGACATCTATATAACCCGAAACTGGTAAAGTATATGAATTTGCGCGAAAGTGAAGACCATAGTGGAGAGTACCACGTACATATATAGCGCACAATTTGAGTAACATGGTAATGATCATTAGTAGAAGCCTGCATATACTGATTTACCATGTTCATAACATAAGACAAGTTGAAATGTGTAACTGAAAATTATAGTAGTGTACCAACCAAAGACCGATAAAGTGTGGGATTTCCGAATGGCTTACCAGAAGAGCGTGAAAGTTGTGAAAATGCAACAAATGGTATAGCAACATGCATTGAATCCTGCATACCGGCGCGCAATAAAATGTCCTGGGCATATCTGGCCTGACCAAGGAATAAGCCATCAGAAGGGCGAACAACCTCCAAACCCAAAAAATTCTGCAAATGGCCAAGATCAGTAATCTTGAATTCCTGACTAACCCTATCAATAAACTTCTGAATGAGATGGTCATCATTCCCAGTAAGAATAATGTCATTAGCATAAAGCAGCAAATAAAGTAAAGAGACACCCTGGGAAAACACAAATAATGAAGTATCGGCAGAACTGCATGCAAAACCCAGGCCAACCAAAAAGGAACTGAATCGCTGAAACCAAGCACGATGAGTTTGCATCAAACCATAAATGGCCTCCCGTAAACAATAAACATAATCAGGATGCATCGGGTTTTTGTATCTAGCAGGCTGCTCTATATAAATTGGGGAATCAAGAACGCCATTTAAAAATGCATTCTAGATATCAAGCTGTAAAAAAGGCCAATTTCGAGTGAAAACAAGAGATATAACAATGCGAATAGTAGATGCTTTCACCACTGGACTAAATGTATGATCATAATAAAAACAAGGTAATTGAGAAAAATCTTAAGCAACTAACCTGGCTTTGTGCCGGTCAAGAGAGTACCTTGTATTTTAAACGGTACATCCATTTTGATTCAACAACATTAACATGTGGATGACGTAAAACCAACTCCCACGTCTATTGAGTGCGAAGAGAATCCATCTCTGAGTCCAAAACGGCAACCCATTCAGGATCCTTGACAGCTACGAGGCTCGATCTTAGCAAATAAATCACTGAATTAACCAAAAATATCATAATCTAAAAAATGCTTATCCGTAGTGAACCAATGCGCAAACGAGTAGCCATCAAATGTCAGGAAGAGGGACCCACATGCAGAGATGGTGCAGATCCCGAGGTAAACTAGAGCCCAGAGAGCGGGCACGGAACCCGAGGCTGGCGATAGAGACTATGCAAAAGGCGATGATGATGGCACTGGTAAAGCAGGGCTCACCTGATTTGCCGGCAAGGCTGTCGGCATCAGAGCTGGTGGTGCGTGATGCACACGCGCAGCTTGGGTGACTAGCACGCGATCTAGCGGCAGTGTCTGAGTTGGCGATGCTGGCTGCTTGACATCATGTTGCTGGTCACCTTGTGGCAGGCATACACAATTTTTTGAAGAACCCTGAGCTTCTGGTACATGCGGAAAATTTAAATTTTCCAAAAATAATGGGTGACTGTGTTGAAGAAGATGGCTCAAACACCTCTGATGGGACTGATGAAGGCTCCAAAAATGAAGAAATATCTAGCGATGATAAATCTGTAACAGAACCAGCACGAGTAGCTGGAAAAAACATCTCATCAAACTGAGCATGGTGAGTGATGTACTCTATCCTCGTGAGACGATCAAGACAATGACAACCCTTGTACTGTGAACTCTAACCCAAAAATATACAGAAATACTCCAAGGGGCCAATTTATGCGCATCATTGGGCCTCAAATACGGAAAAGCTCGGGCAACCAAATGGATGAAAATTGAAGTAGTTAGGCATAGTACCATAAAAATCAGAGAGTGGAGACTGACCAGATAAACGGGAGTAGGCGGTCTGTTGATGATGTACACAACAGCCAAAAAAGCATCATACCAAAATGAATGATAAAGGTCAGAATGAAAGAGCATCTACAGACCTATCTCAGTAATATGAAGATGCTTCCTCTCTGCGCGACCATTTTTCTCAGGAGTGTAAAGACATATAAGTTGATGATGAATGCTCTCTGATGCAAAATGAGATCGCATGCGATATTTTAAAAACTCGGTTCCACCATCACTCTGAAATACTTTAATGGTGGTAGAAAATTGGTTCTCAACAAAAGCTTCAAATTGCATGTAAGCCTCTACAAAATCAGACTTTCGTCGTAGAGGATATAACCAAGTGAACCGAGAAAAATCTTTAAAAAATGACATAATAGGAGTAGCCAGCTCGAGAGACAACATGTGAGGGTCCCCTAAGATCACAATGAACTAAATCAAGTATGTGTGGCGTGTGTTTTAAATTATCACTAAAAGAAAGACGCTTGCCTTTAGCCATCTCACAGGCGGGACATAAATGAATCTTATGCAACAAACTAGTAATTAACAAACATCCAGACTTGGTAAAAGACGTTATGTTGTGAGGCACATAACCCAATCGACTATGCCAAAGTTCAAAACATTCTTTAGAAGTACTCGATGCAACAAAAGTAGAAAAAGCAGCATCACCGTAATCCAAAACATATAAGCCACCATCACGGCGACATTTGCCAATAACATCTCTAGTAAACTTGTTCGAAATAGTGAAAACAGAATCATCAAAGCAAATAACAACATTATATCCTTAATCAACTTGCTAATAGACAACAAATTTTTAGTAATCTGTGGAACCACCAAAGCATTAGACAAGGATAATGAATAAGAAATTTGAGAGTGACCAACATGGGTAATGTTAAGAGCAGAACCAATACCAACAATAACTCACCTGTTACCAGAATTAGGAGTCACACGGTCAAGAGCGTACTAACAAGAAGTCATGTGGTTAGTCGCGCCAGAATCAACTATCCACCGAGCATGCAGAGGAGAGACAGGAGAAGAAGCTTGAGAGACCAAATGAGGACACATCGAGGCAGTGTGACCAAATTTCTTACACCCTGACACTGCAACTGGTACCACTCATCGTGCAGTTTAGAACAAAAAGAAGCAACAAGACCCAGAGCATAACACCATTGACACCGTGGTTGATTATAAAGAGCCATAATGAAAAAGAAACAAATATGCCTTTTAAAATAAAACGCTGCTAACGTGGGACTAGCGAATTATTGAAGAACTCGCGAGAAATGGATTAAATCGCGAGAAAATGAGCAACTCGCAAGAAAATGACTAATGTGAAGAGACACATGGTGTGCACGCGGTGGGTAGATTGGACGCAAAGATGCACGTGTGGACTTGCTTGATGACGCATGGGGCTCGCGTGGTCGTCGTTCTAAAGAGAAAATTGCCGGAAAGCACACTTGACCTGAGTTTGCCAGACCGGAGCAGAGTTTAGTGGCGGGAAAGAGCAGCTTGGTCGGAGAAGACGATCGAAGACGAATGACAATTGGCAGAGCAGAAAACACCGGGAAAATGGAACAGAAAACCCAAAGTTTGGACGCCAATCTTGAGCTTGAAGACGCCGGATCTGGAGGTGGATAGTAGCAAACGGTGGCGAGAGCACAAAGATGGATCTGGCACCTATTGGAGAGGCCAGAAAAACATGTGCAAAAGACAGAAACAAACTTTGGTTTTTGCAAAGAACAATGATTGGAGTAACCGGAGCAGCTGATCGAAGGTTGAAGAAAACGGTGAAAGAAGACAGTGGTGGCAGTGGAAGAGAGCCGTGACCTGAAGTGATTATAATCGGAAATCGCCGGAGAGTCGGGAGAAGCGGCGAACATCGACAAAGACAAAGGGGGGTTGCCATGGCCAGGGATCGGAGATCACAGGGAGAAAAAAAATTTAGAAACTTTTGGGAAAAGCCAGAGAATTTCAGAGAGACCTGACAGATTCCATGACAGAATATGTATTCATATACATAGTTAGTACAAAAGGTATATAAGACATAACATAATATATACAAATTCAATTAGAAGGGTATTCCTTTTTTATACTGATTCTAAATCAACTATATCTCTATTATTTTATAGTATAAATATCTGAAATCATACCGATAGAACTGCTTCAACAACAATTTTATAATCTTTTTCCAACCAAGGGTTTAATAGACGACTTGGCTAGAGACGTTGGGTTACAACCGCCGTCTACCGGCTAGAACCACCGACTTTAATGCCATCTTCTTCCACTAGTGACACACCGATCACACACATAAGTTATCACACATGCTCTTAAAAATCATAAAAAATATTACATGAATAACTCTGAGATGTAAGAAGTAATTCTATGAGAGATTTAAGTAGAACGCATGTGCAAATATCCAAAATGATATCTGTGTTTAATTGAATTTTCCAATTTGTCTTTCAAAAGTATACATTTTTTCATTATAATATCATGAAAATATACCTTTTCATAAACAACTAGTTGGAGTCCCACCACGCAACGCGCAATGTTTTTTTTATTAAAAATATTTGTATAATGAAAATATAATATTTACGTTTCATATTTTAAATGACAAATAAAATAAAATTATAAATATATTTCATGTAATAGTGACTATAAGAAGTATAAAATAAAAGTAATTAATTTAATTAGAATTATTGAAAAAATGAATGAAAATAATATGATGATTATTATAATATTTCCAGAATTAACATATATAAGAATATGAAGTAAAATATAAAAGAAACATTCAAATTGTGGAGAAATAAAATGTGTCCTTGATGTTTAAAAAAAAAAAAACTTGTCCTTGATAATACAATTAAATGATGTAAAATACTGAAATAACAGCTTCACTATTACAAAAAGTATAATTCCAAAATAACCTAAATTAACAGAAATAAAAGTAAATAAATGAATTTTAGGTTTGCTTTCCTACGTTGTTTAAGATAATAAATAGAGAAATATAATGGAATATAGATCAACCCCTCGAGAGTGATTAAATTTTGAAGCTTGCGTTATCCTAAAGACCAAGGATTAAATTTAGAAGTCATGGAAAGATCAAGGTTTAAAGTGCAAAATAGAAGAATTGAAGATAATTGTTTTGGGTTGCATGAATTAGTAGCCTGGGTTTGAAAGGGAAAAGGGTAGGAATCATGCTGCTGCTGATCTCTCTGAAGGTGAAATATAACCCATACCTGACATTATCGCAAGGACAAATTGTGGTCTTCACCCATGAACATTCACCTCTTTGAAAGATAGCAAAGTATTAAATTGCAACACTATTCTCATCCCATGCTTAACAAGTTGAAGTGTTATTTCTTTGACTAATGAGGTTCAACTATCATGGTTTTTTGCAAGAACCATTTGGAAGTAATGTTCACAATCCATGCTTAAATCAAGAAAGAGGATTTCTTGGGACATTGAGATAAGTTTTGTTTGAGAGCTCTTGGTCATTGGTGAACTTGGAGTAGTATAAATAGGGGATGAACTTAGTAGTTCAAGCACACCTCAAGCATAGCATTCCTTTGCTACTTGCTCTGTTCTCCCTTTAGCTCTTCTTTGTAGTTGTAGAAGCCAAAACCCTCATCTTTATATTTTATCACATAATTCCTTCATAGGTGGTAGGCAAAGCCTTGTAATACTTTCTCCACATATAGTGAAGCTTCCGGTCTCCTTCACTCGTGGATGTAGGTCAACTGACCGAACCACGTAAATCTCTGTGTCCATTATTTCCTATATTTTCTTTACGTTTCCTTTGTTATCCCTCTTTACGGGCTAATAGATATCTCGTGGGATTCGTATTCCTAACGAATTGGTATCAAAGGTATATCTCATTTTTTTTTATCTATTAGCCATCATGACGGTAACAAGGACTTCTATTGAAAAGTTTGACCGGAGTGTAAACTTTGGTATGTGGCAACTCAAGATAGAAGACAACTTAATCCAGGATAGATGTGAGCTAGACCTTGAAGAAGTGGGGGAAAGGCCAGCGGACATGTAACTGGAAGATTTTGGTGATCTAGACAAGAAGGCTAGATCGACCATTATTTTAAATCTCTCTAACGAGGTTTTATAGGAAGTTGCTAGTGAGAGAACTTTCAAAGGTATGTGGGATCAGTTGAAATCTACATACATGAAGAAGACAATGGAGAATCACCTCTATTTGAAACAAAAGTTGTAAATGTTGAAAATGGCGGAAGGTACATCTATACTCTCACATTTTGATAAATTTGATTCCATCATTTTGGATTTGGAGAATGAAGATGCTAAAGTTGATGAAGAAGATCGAGCCATTTTATTGTTATGTTCCCTTCTTCTCTCCTTTAAGTATTTTCGAGATACTATGATTTATGGGAAAGAGTCGATCTCATACAATAGTATAAAATCTGCATTAAAATCTAAAGAGCAGATTGATAGGGACATTACGGGGGAATCGAGTGTAACTCATGTTGAGGGTTTTTTGTGAGGGATAGAGATGAAAATAGAGATTTTGAAGGTGGTAGATCCAAAGGGAGATCGAAGTCTAGATACAGAAATAAAATTTGCAACTATTGCAAGAAAAAATGGCACATTAAAGCTGACTGTTTTAAATTAAAAATTAAAGAAAAATATAAAAATGAGCAGAATAGCAGCAATGCTGGTGAAGCTAGTGTAGCAGAAGATCAGAGTGATGGAATCATATTTGTGGCCATGGATAATAATTCAAGGTCTTCTAGTGAGTGGATCTTTGATTTGGGTTGTTCTTACCACATAAATTATAATAAGGGTGTTTTTCAACTTATGAAGAATGGGATGGTGGAATTGTTTTGATGGGTAATAATACTCCTTGTAAGATTTTTGGTAGGACAATAATTCAAATCAAAATGTACGATGACAATATTAGGACACTCACTAATGTTAGGCATGTTCCTGACTTAAATAAAAGTCTCATCTCTCTTGGCACTCTTGATGCTCTCGGGTACAGATATTCAGGTGATGGTGGAATACTGAAAATCTGTAACGGTGCTCTTGTGCTAATGAAGGCTTGCAGAGTTGGCACTTTGTGTGTTTTGCAAGGATCTACAGTAACTGGGGCAGTGGCTATCTCAACTTCCTCAGATAAAGACATCACCAAATTGTGGCATATGAGGTTGGGACATATGGGCGAGAAAGGCTTAACATTGTTAAGCAAGAAGGGTCTACTTATTCTTTTTTTTAATTACTAAATTTAACAATGAAATAAAAAATGTGTGGTCAAAGTACTCGTAAGTTAGGCTTTTGTGAACACTATATTTTTGGAAAGCAGAAAAGAGTTAGCTTTCGTTCACTCGCAGTTCATAAAACAAAAGGTACTTTGGATACATTCATTCTGATCTTTGGGGGCCTTCTCGTGTTCCTTCTAGGGTGGTGCAAGATATATGCTTACTTTTATTGATGAATATTCAAGAAATGTTTGGGTATATTTTTTGAAGTTTAAAAGTGATGTTTTCCTAACATTTAAACAATGGAAGACTTTGATTGAAAAGAGACAGGAAAACATATTAAGCGATTGAGGACTGACAATGAGTTGTAATTTTGTGAAAATGAATTCAATGAGTTCTGCAAAAATGAAGGAATAGCTCAGCATTGTACTGTTAGAATGATACCTCAACAGAATGGTGTGGCAGAGCGGAGGAATCGTACTCTTTTGGAAAGAGCTCGGTGCATGATCTCAAATGCTAAGTTGACATAAGTCTTTTGGGCAAAAGCCATATCTACAGCTTGTCACATCGTTAACCTCTCTCCATGTGCACCTCTTGATATCAAGACTCCGGAGGAAGTTTGGTCAGGTACTCCTGCTGATTACTCTAATTTAAGAATATTTGGGTGTCCAGCTTATGTGCATGTTAACGAGGGAAAACTGGAGCCTAGGGTTGAGAAATGTATTTTCCTCGGTTATGCTTCAGGGGTGAAATGATATAGATTGTGGTATATTGATCCCAAATCACCCAAATTTTAAATTAGTAGAGATGTTACATTTAATGAATCTTATATGTTACATCCTGGAAAAGAGTCTTGTAATCCTTGTGATTCAGAAAAATAGGATAGTGCACAAAAGCAGGTGGAGTTAAAGATTGGTGGTTCTTCTGGGAGAAACCCAACCCAGGAAGTGGTTGAAAAATCTTATCATAAACGTGCTGAAGATCAACTGGGAGATGAGGATTATTCCATTGCCAAAGATAGACCGAGACGTGACATTAGACCACCATTGAGGTATGCAAATTTGGTTGCATATGTTTTATTAGTGGCACAGGAAACAGGTGGAGACAAGGAACCTTCCACATATTCAGAGGCATTTTTAGGTGCTAATTCAAACAAATGGTTGGTCGCTATGAACGAAGAGATTGAATCTCTACACAAGAATAAAACATGGGATCTTGTGGTGCCACCAAAAGGAAAGAAATTTATTGGTTGTAAATGAGTTTTCAAGAGAAAGGAAGATACTCCAGGTGTTGATAATGAAAGGTACAAAGAACGTTGGTCTCAAAGAGCTACAGTCAAGTACAAGGTGTAGATTTCAATGATGTTTTCTCACCTGTTTTGAAACATAGCTCTATTCATGTACTTGGTTTCCATGTATGATCTAGAGTTAGAACAGATGGATGTCAAGACAACTTTCTTGAATGGTGAATTAGATGACCATATCTTTATGAGTCAACCTGAAGGTTTTGAAGTTCAAGGTAAGGATGAACGGGTTTTTGTTAAAGAAATCCTTGTATGGATTAAAGTAGTCTCTAAGACAATGGTATAAGAGATTTGATTCATTTATGTTGGGTCATGGTTTCTCCAGGAGCATGTATAATAGTTGTGTTTACTTCTGGAAGTTACAAGATAACTCATTCATTTATTTGATATTATATGTTGATGAAATGCTCATTGCGGCTAAGAATCTTGCAGAAATTCATGAGTTGAAAGCCTTGTTGAATAGTGAATATGAGATGAAAGATTTGGATGCAGCTAAGAAGATTCTTTGCATGGAGATAAGAAGAGATCGTGGAGTTGGAAAGTTGTACCTGACCCAAAAGGGTTACCTTAAGAAAGTTTTGGAGTGATTTGGGCATGCATGATGCCAAACCAGTTAGCACTCCTCTTGGTAGCCATTTCAAGCTATCTGCTGCCCAATCACCAAAAACAGAGGAAGAAGAAGATTATATGGCTAGAGTTCCTTATTCAAATGTAGTTGGGAGTATAATGTATGAAATGGTTTGTACTCCCCCTGATATCTCACAAGCTATTAGTGTTGTTAGCAGGTATATGGCCAATCCGGGCAAATTACATTGGCAGGCTGTGAAGTAGAATCTTAGATACTTAAATGGTACTTTGAACATGTGTTTGGAGTTTGGTAGACCCAATAATACTCTGGTTAGTTTTGTAGATTCAGACTTTGCTGGTGATCTTGATAAACGCAGGTCTCTTACAGGTTATGTATTTTGAATTGGAGGTTGTGCAATTAGCTTGAAAGCTACTCTACAACATATAGTTGCTTTATCTACTACTGAGGAAGAATATATGGCAGTCACAGAAGCAATCAAAGAAACTTTATGGTTGAGAGGTCTCCTATGCGAATTAACTCTACACAAAGGGTTACTACCATTTACTGTGATAGTCAAAGTGAAATTTACTTCACTAAAGATCAGATGTATCATGAGCAAACGAAGCATATTGATATTAAATATCATTTCATTCGTGATACCATTGCACAGAAGAAGGTCCTTGCTAAGAAAATCAATACAAAGGATAATCCCGTTGATATGTTCATAGAGGAGTCATCATGAAGAACTGAAGACATCTTGGATTTATTGTTTAAGATTGTTGAAGAACTGAAGACATCATGAAGAACACTATACTTTTTTTCCCACTAGGTTTTTAATGAGATAGTGTGATCACTGTAATATATTGTAAATTATTTCATTTTGGGTTTATCGATTGACAGTTCGGCCATGTGGGCTTTGAAGAGCTGAATTTTGAAAATACAGTCCATTAGTGTTTAGTGTATTCAGTTTTATTCGGATTATAATTAGATTTGGTAAGATTAGATAAGGTAATATTCTTCAAGGTTACTTCTTGAAGAATTCAACCAGATTACCTTAGATTACCATTTATTTTAGGTATTTTAGTTATATATGGTTTTAGCTTCTTAAAGCTGTCATAAGTCAATTTAGTTTCCAGTTGTGGTTAAGGTTTATGGCCGAAATATACCCTATAAATAGGGGAGGCCTTTGGACGAGTTTCACACACTTTTATCAATCAAATATACAATATTTTGAGTTCATACTCTTTACTTGTGAGCTATTCCATTGTTTCTTAACCTCGAGGGATAGTTAAGTATCAATAAATCTTGTAATCTTATCCCGAGGGCTAGTTAGAGAGCGGGTTAAGATTAGGAGTACCCCGGGGGCTAGACACCTGAATTTTGTGCAAGATAGTGAGGGTTTCCAGATCCCTTCACTAGATCAAAGATATTAATTCTGCAATTGTGAGTCTTTGCAAGGAGATTTGTATCATTTGGTATCAGAGCAAAGCGAAAGATCTATTGAGGTCGGGAAAAAAAAGATAAAGGGGTTTCGAGTTTTTGTTGAATTTATTTTCAATTTTTTAAAATTTATAAACTCTTTTGTATCGTGTTTTAACTGTGTTTGTTTGATCTTTCTTACCAGAAGGATTGAATCTAGAGTCGAAGGACGTCAAAGGGTCCGAGAGTTAGAATACTTCGGTATTACTATCCGCCTTTACCTTCATCAATCGAGACAGGAGGACGTCGAAGGGTCCGAGAGTTAGAATACTTCGGTATTACTATCCGCCTTTACCTTCATCAATCGAGTCAGGTTGACGTCAAAGGGTCTAAGCATTAACAAGTATTATCCGCATTAACCTCCCGGTCTTTTTTGTAGTTTTAGGTAGCTTAAACAGTTTATGTGCTTGTAATATATTTTGTCAACTCTTCTAAAAATTATTACATTCTCATAATCCTATTTGTTTTCTTTATCTTTCTGTGATTTTGTGATCTTGAATTGTTCTTTGATTCTTAATTACACATTATTAAAAAAAAAGAGTCTTGTATCATTTTTCATATCTATAGTGTCATATTCTTGATCCTTACGATCTTGAATATCTCGAAATTCATTTGAATTAAGAGGAAGTTGTCGCAGTTTTCTTATTCCAAGTTTTGTATAGGCGATTTTTATTCCGCAACTTTCAAAAATAAAAAACAAAAGGTGGCAGATTTATGGGTTTCAAATTCGGAATTTAGGATTTGAAATCAGAAATTTGGGGCAGAATTTCAATTTTCAAAAGTTTTGGGGCAGATTTCAATTTCCAAAGATTTTGGGAATTGTGACCGAAAATTTTCTTGGGGAATAAGATTCTGGTTGTGAGTATTTCATAGTAAAAAAAAGAATTTTGGCTGAAAAATAAGGGGAAAAAAAGGAAATTCGATTTGAAAAAGGAAAAGAAAAGTCCAAACCTAATCGGAAGAGGAAAAGGAAATAAAATCCAATTGAGAGAGGGGTTTTGATATGAATTTTCGAATTGGGGGACAAGTAAGTCATTAAAATCCTTTACCACAACGTATTTGGATTTGAGTTCCTATTTCAATTTGTTTTCGGAAAAGTTTTTTGAATTTTTGGAACCTATTTGTCGCCTATATAAAGCCTTCTTTTTTTTTATCAAAATTCATCCAATACAGCTTCATTCCGTGCCATTCAAATTGAATTTTGTTCCTTATTCTTTTTAGAATTTGGAATTCCATATCGTAGAGCCCAATTTTGAGTTTATATATATATATATATATATATATATATATTAAAATTTCAAAATAAGTTATGCATAGTTTGCTTTGAATTGTGGTGAATTAATCAATTTCCCTCGCATTAGCTTTCGCCTTGTGAGTTTTGAGTGTTATACACTTGGTGAGTGACCTTACTAAAAAAAGTGGAAGGGGGGCATTTATTACTAATAGTTTGTTTCTTCTTAGCAGGGATAACGGACGATCTATTCATCCCGCCATTTGTTGGCAATACCAACAATAAACCTACAATGAATTCCATGAATGTTATAAATTCTATAATCAGTGAGGTTCATATATTTTCTAGGAGGGTAGATGATTTGAAAAATCCTACACCACCTCGTTCTGCAAGACAAGTTGAATCTGCGAGTGACATCAAAGGTTTCAAGCATGATATTCCTAAATTTGATGGTCGACACAATCCTGTGAAATACTTGGATTGGGAGAGGCAGATCGAGAACCTATTTGATCTTAACAACTACCGTGAGAAAGAGAAGATCAATGTCGCAGAGTATTCTTTCACCCATTATACCACAGAGTGGTGGGAGAATTTGAAAGAATAAGATATCTTTCCAGAAAGAAACCTATCTCCACATGGGAGAGATTGAGAACCAAGATTCGATTACATCACGTTCCACGAACATATTAGATGGAACAACATTCGTATCTCAAAAATATAAAGCAAGGAAACCGCAGTGTAGATGAATACTGGCAAGATGTTGAATTAGCTATGAGAAGAGTTGGCATGAGAGAAAATGATGACTTTATAAAGAATCGGTTTATTGAAGGTTTAAGAGAAAATCTGCAAGTTCTGGTTAAGCTCCAGTATTATGTTTCCATGCAAGATTTATTGTTCAATGCCAGGTTGGTTGAGTCAACATTAAGGCCCAGAGGAAGCTCTAATTTCAGCTATGACAGTCAAAGGCAAGTCTCTGATTTCATAAGCCCAAATTTGGTCAGGGGAGGTAGCAATTTGAAAATGGGTGCCTGAGGAAATCCTAATTCGACCAAAACCAACTCAAATCCACCATTTGAACCCACTGGTCGAAGAATGATTGCAACCAATCAGTCTCTTAGCCAAGATACCGGTAAATCAATTTTACTTTGTCATATACAGTTTCTTCTAACTCTCCTACATGTTTTCATTGAAATGAACAAGGACATGTTCACAATAATTGTCCCCGTGAACAAACTATAACAACATTGGAGGAGGAGGAAGATGATGATATGCCTGCACGGTATAACACCGAAGAAGAAATAATAGATGATGAAATTATCATTGTTGGCAGAGCTGAGCAAGGTCCTAAAACACAAGATGTTTTTGAGGCATATTACACAGAAGTTGCCAAAATTACTCCCCACAAGGAGCAATTAATTTCGACCAAAATAGTGTCAATTCCGCCAAAACGACATTAAATGTCGCCATACACAAGTTCCAGGTCGATCCTAAGGTAGGTAAGTCTAGTAAGTTGCAAAATGATTCTGATAAGTCACATAAATTCTTGTCTTCACATCTTAGTCTTTTACCTTCTATTTATATGATGAGACATGAACTATCTTTTGACTCTGGTAAATCGTTTTATGCTTCAATAAGAGATGTAAATTGAGATTTGAATAATCATTCTTTTGTTCTTAAAATGTCCTTTAAGAAAGTTACTATGCCAATGAAGATATTCCTGTATATATGCTTTCACGATCTGTTAAGTTGTTGCAGGAATTCAAGGATGTCTTTATAGGTCATATGCTTCCCGTTTCGAGGACAAACATTTTTGATCCGGGAGGGAATGATACGAATATCAAACATTATGATGGTGCTTTAAATTCTTTGATTGATCAACTTTATGATGAAGAATAAAAGAGGGAGTCCTTATTGACATCTTGGATTTATTGTTCAAGACTGTCGAAGAACTGAAGACATCATGAAGAACACTATACTCTTTTTTCCCACTGGGTTTTTAATGAGGTAGTGTAATCACTGTAAAATATTGTAAAATTATTTTATTTTGGGTTTATGGGCTGACAGTTCAGCCATGTGGCCTTTGAAGAGCTGAATTTCAAAAATACAGCCCACTAGGATTTATTATATTCAGTTTTATTCTGATTAGAATTAGATTTGGTAAGATTAGATAAGGTAATATTCTTCTAGGTTACTTCTTGAAGAATTCGACCAGATTACCTTAGATTACCATTTATTTTAGGTATTTTAGTTAGATATGATTTTAGCTTCTTAAAGTTTTCATAAGTCAATTCAGTTTCCTATTGTGATTAGGGTTTATGGCCAAAATCTACCCTATAAATAGGGAGGCCTTTGGAAGAATTTCACACACTTTTATCAATAAAATATACAACCTTTTGAATTCATACTCTTTGCTTGCAAACTATTCCATTGTTGCTTAACCCCTAGGGCTAGTTAAACCATGTAATCTGATCATGAGAGCTAGTTAGAAAGCCAATCGAGATTAGACGTACCCCGAGGGCTAGACACCCAAATTTCATGCGAGATAGTGAGGGTTTACAGATCCATTCATTAGATCAAAGATATTAATTCAGCAATCGTGAGTTTTTGCAATGAGATTCATGTCAGTCAGCCTTAATGTGCCCCTTTTTCTTGCAATAGTTGCAAAATTTATTTATGTATCTAGAGTTCGGACCCCCCTTTGGATCTATCACCTTCAAAATCTCTATTTTCACCTCTGCCCCTCACAAACAAACCCTCGGCATGAGTTCCACTCGATTCCCCTGTAATGTCCCTATCAATCGTCTCTTTAGATTTTAATGCAGATTTTATACTATTGTATGAGATCGACTATTTCCCATAAATAATAGTTTCTCAAAAATATTTAAAGGATAGAGGTAGGGAACATAACAATAAAATGGCTTGATTATCTTCATCAACTTTAGCATCTACATTCTCCAAATCCAAAATGATGGAATCAAAATTTTCAAGAAGTGAGAGTATAGATGTACATTCCGCCATTTTCAACATGTACAACTTTTGTTTCAAATAGAGGTGATTTTACATTGTGTTCTTCATGTATGTAGATTTAAAATGATCCCACATACCTTTGGCAGTTCTCTCACTAGTAACTTCCCGCAAAACCTCGTTAGAGAGATTTAAAATAATGGCCGATCTAGCCTTCTTGTTTAGATCACCAAAATCTTCCGGCGACATGTCCACTGGCCTTTACTCTCCACTCCTTCAAGGGCTAGCTCACATCCATTATGGATTAGGATGGGTTCCATCTTGAGTTGCCACATACCGAAGTTTACACTCTGGTCAAACTTTTCAATAGAAATCTTTGTTACCGTCATGATGGCTAATAGATAAAAAATGAGATATGGCTCTGATACCAATTTGTTGGGAATACGTATCCCACGAGATATCTATTAGCCCAAAAAGATGGATAACAAAGAAAAAGTAAATAAAATAAGGAAATAATATACACAAGGATTTACGTGGTTCGGTCAAGTTGACCTACATCCGCGGCCGGAGGAGACCAGAAGCTTCACTATATGTGGAGAAAGTATTACAAGACTTTGCTTACCACCTATGAAGGAATTATGTGGCAAAATATAAAGATGAGGGCTTTGGCTTCTACAACTACAAAGGAGAGCTAAAGGGAGAAGAAAGCAAGTAGCAAAGGAATGTTATGCTTGAGGTGTGTTTGAACTAATAAGTTCATCCCCCATTTATACTACTCCAAGTTCACCAATGGCCAAGAGCTCTCAAACAAAACTTATCCCAATATCCCAAGAAATCCTCCTTCTTGCTTCAAGCATGGGTTGTAAATATTACTTCCAAATGGTTATTGCCAAAAAACCATGATAGTTGAACCCCAATAGTCAAAGAAATAATGCTTTAACTTGCCAAGTATGTGATGAAAATAGTGTTGCAATTTAATGTTTTACTATTTTTCAAAGAGGTGAATGTTCATGGGTCTTCACATCAACTGAAAAGAATTCCTAATACACATTCCTGGGAAAATATTGCTCTAAATTCTGTTCGGACACATTAGTTTCATATTGAAAAGATCGCTAACATTATTGTGTCGTTTTCCCAAAGAAGGAGAAATGCACAAAAACAGACGTAAAGAACATCTCCATAACTGAGAAGAGGACCAGAGTTTTTTATGGGGCCGCGAAACAACAAGAAGCAAACGAATGAGGTATAAAATTTGATAACTATACCAAAGGAGAATCTAATCTAGTTACTACTCTCTCTGCTCTAGTAGATTCTTATAGCATGAAATTGATGTACTTTATCAACTTCATTGAGATATTCACATTTTCTTAATTTTGAATAAAATCTGTCAACGTAAAATGGAAATAAGTATAGAAACAGGACTCTCTATGCTAAACGGATACAGTGTTGAAAGATATATCCCTTATCGGTTTATTACAAATATAATGACTTATATATAAGGTCATGGGTCACCTCCACTTAGTACCAATTAGTTTTAAGATTGAAGCCCAAGATACCTTGAAATTTAACATGGTATCAGAGCCTAAAATACTGAAATCCTAAGAAAATATTCCGCTGCCTTTTCCGAGCCACCAAAGCCACTGCCAAGCCACGCGTCGATCCACACGCCATTGCCATCTGCTCCGTTACAACTCTCACCGATCGCCATCGCCACCATCCAGCCGTGGTAGTCCGTACGCCACCTCTCCTGATTCGATCGGTCCGTGCATTAAGCCACACATGCCAATCCCGAAGCTCACGCGCCGCCGCGTTCCCATCACAGTCGCCGATCCGATCCGATCTGCCTTCGGTTGCTGCACCTGCTGCTGATCCGTACCTGATTTTGCACTACGTCTGCTTCCGAAAGTTATCCTAAAGAACAAACCAGTACTGATGCTGGTTTTAAGGCTACTGCGCTTCAGAACATGAATGACTATAAGGTAATTGCGACTTTACTGAAAAAGTTGCAATATGGGCCTAAGTACATGTATCTATTGGTCATTTTTCGACTGACCCTTACATCATTGGCTCTTCTGACGGACCTGGTTTGGTTATTGCACCCACCATCCTGAAGGGTCAAAAAAATTACCTTGAATGGTCTCCTACAAATATTGTTCTTACTGAAGTTGAATAATATTCTACCGCTACTACTACCGATAATAAAGATGAATATTCCTCTAACGCTGCTAATGCTATTGTTGTTGCTGCTACTCCTACCCCTACTAAGATTTTTTTGAAGATTTTTTTTACTGATTAGTAATTTCATAATCTTCTTTGCAAGTTGGGCATTCTATTCATTATGCTTCAATTTGAGGGAGGGTGTTAAGGAAATAAAAACTCTTTCCTTGTAGGGAATGTTATAAATGGTAGTTACCTTATAGAATTAGTTTCCTGATGGAATTAGTTATAGATAGTAGTTTCCTTATATACTTAGAATCATATTCCTGTCAGACTTTGGTTTGCTGTAACCCTATATATTGTAACCCTTATCATTGATGAGATGTGTCATTGATTAATATCAATACACCATAATAAAGTCTTTTATATTTTAACTTGGTATCAGAGCCCAGGTTGGGTTATTGGGCCGATGTGTGAATCCCCTTTAATTTGCCCGATGTGGGTCGTGTCCACGTTGGCACGTGAGGGGGCATGTTGAAATATATATCCACATCGACTTCTTACAAATATAATGACTTATATATAAGGTCTTGGGTCACCTCCACTTAGTAGCAATTGGTTTTAAGAATGAAGTCCAAAATACCTTGAAATTTAACATAGAAAAATAAAACAACATTTACTTGTATAATATGGAAAATCAAATAATCAGCGTGTAGAAAAACACAACAGCTCTTGATGGCTAAATTGCACTCCATAATATGTCCTGCAATCTCTTAAAGCTTATGCTCGATTTCAGAATCAAGAACCCAAACCTTGCCTTCCTACTCGATCGATGAGAGCAATGCATTTTCCCCTTGTACTCCTGATCGATGTAACTTATTATAGACGTCGACTATGCATCCATAACCAATCATTCAAATTCATTTCATGAACTCGCAAACGCAAAACCTAAAACTTACCGAAGAGCTTCACATCGCCATCTTCAAGAGGTGGGATTCGACCAAATGGCTGGAAAAAAGACACAGATTAAACATCTCTCGGATTTACAAAATTAATCGAATCAACAAATGGAAAGGTGCAAAAAGGAAGAACAAAGGTAGGTTGATGGAGAGCTTTCGACGGCGTTCAATTTGAGTTTGGGAAGAACAGTGAATTAGAAGGCAAAAATGCATGGTTTTGTCAAAGTAAGGAAGTCAAGAATTACTTAAATAGTCCGGTTGATAACGATAGCAAACAATCCTTCCTTATTATATTGGAGTGCTTTCTTGCATGGTGCATGATCTACCAAAGTTGGATGCAAATAATCCTTCCTTATTATATTGGAGTTCTTTCTTGCATGGTGCATGATCTACCAAAGTTGGATGCAAATGTGGTATTTAAAAAAAAAATGGCCATCTTTGTTGACTCTGATTTCTTTTTTTTTGCGACCAATTTTTTAGACTGCGCTATATTAATTTTTTTTCTTTGCCATTTTAGAGGATGCATTCAGCGATATAATACCAGTATTTTTGGCGACCAATTTCATGTATGCATTCGCTGAATGCGTCCTCAATATACTATTTTTTTTAGTACTCGAATCTTCTAACATGTACGTTAGTACTCGTATTATTTAGTACTTGAATCTTCTAATATGTACGTTAGGATAATTTTGGATCCCCTACGCTATTCTAGTTATGCCACTTGTGTGCCACGACATCGTTTTATTGTATTTTGGAATATACATTTTTTAAGTGTGTGCAGTATTTTGATTTTTAGTTTGAATTTTAGTTTTTTTCAATTTTATTTATCGCACAAAAAATATGGTTTTAGTCCTAATATTTATCCAAATAGCATTTAAAAAAAATAAAATTTCACCCTAGGTTTTACTAATACTAGTATATATTTATATTAAATTATTAATAAATGTCAAAAATATTATATTTTATATACAATTTTTAAATGTTATGTAATATTTTATGAACGAAAATAATTTCACTCGACAATAAAAATTTTTGATAACCCAAAAACAAAAAATTTCGATAGCCATATTTTATAAGTTTAACAAAAAAATTTATTTTTACTCTTAAATCTATAATATTATTGGAAGATTTTACTAATACTAATAAACATTTATATATTAAAGTATTAATAAGTATTGAAAATGTCATATTTTATATATAACTTTTTAAATGTTTTGTAATTAGTTAATAGATGAAAATAATTTCACCCGACAATAAAATTGTTCGATAAATATCTTATAAATTTAATGACAATTTTTATGTTTACTCTTAAAAAAACTATATGCATTGTTATGTAATTTAACGGCTTCAATCATTTTTTTTGTGAAGAACTTGATGTCCTCTAAAAAATTTGATTTAAAAAATTTCTTGCCATTTTGGAGGACGCATTAGCCAAATGCGTTCTCAGCAATTACGTTAAAATATTTTTTGAAAATTCGTGAGGGCGCATTTGGTAAATGCGTCCTCAATAATTCTGTACAAAAACAAAAAGGGAAATTAAAGAGGACGCAATTGGTAAATGCGTCCTCGTACACACATGCAAAAAAAAGGGAAATTGATAAGAACGCATTTGGCAAATGCATTCTCCACCCATGCATCCAACATGCTCTACTGTTAAAAAAAATTCTATTATATTGTGCTTTGCAATAATTTGACATCAATAAAAACGATATTAAAATCATATCCAGTTTCAGCTAAAAAAACACATTTCCAGTATATAATCAAAATAAAATTGAAAGATTTAAATCTAGGTACTTGTGAGTTTCAATTGAAAGATTGAAAAGTGAGTGTGGATGTGGAGACCTACTCTCTAATGAAGTGATGATTCGAATGAAAATATTATCCCATATCAATATGTGCACTTGCACTACTTATTTCTTACTAGTCAACTATAGTTTCATTATGGAATCATATATCTATATGATGCAATTAATCCGATATGTCTAAAAGTAGAACTAGTAGTACTAATACAATTCTACTTTATAATTGAAATTTGATTTTACCGAATTCTTTTAATTATTACTAGTATGTTTTAACATAACCTATCTAACCAAACATGCAATAAAGTAAAGCATTGAAGACACAACACTTGGTTACGCAGTTCGTTGAAATCCACCTACATCTGTGGGGCCTGGACCAGTTCAGAATGAATCTACTAATTAGAAAGATACAGTACAAAGTACACCATACAAAATACTTATCTTTACTAATCAAACGTGTGAATTCTGCTAGCACTCCTAGCTACCGATCCACCTTGATCAGACTCCCTCTGACCTCGAAACTCGTCGACGCTGGATCTCCTCCTCCCGAGGAATTAAGGCGTACGATTCTGAACTTTGAACGGCAGATCACGTATGTTGGAACATAGAATTCTGGCTATTTGCAATTCGCTTGAAAGAATGAAAATCTCTGTGCAGATTTTCTCTATTAAATCTGTGTATTGAATGCAACAGTGGTGTCCCCTTTTAAAGCCATGAGCAGATTGGAACTCTCCATGATTATCTCCATAATATTCCTATTCCTTATTTGCTTCTTGAAGCATATCCAAATCCCATCAATAAAGGGATTTTTCTTATCACAATATCTCCTATATATTCAATAATATCAACATTGTATTTGTAGGGATTTTCCATAAACCAACTATGCTTCTACACACCTAATATATAGCAGAATATTTAGATTTCCATAAATCACAAATATCATAATATTCTGTCCTTTTTCCCGTTCAACTCTATAGGCGTAAATATGTTGTCCGCATGTTCCAACATGGAAAAACTTTCGTTAACGAATATGTTCACAAAATTTCCAATTAAAATATTCAATGAATACCAATTGACTTTACAATCTCCCCCTTTGGCATTTTGTGGACCCAACTATTTTGGTCATTAATATCACGACGAACACATAGGTCTTCGCAAACTTCACCTATGTTGGAACATATGCAAAATACTGAATCTGATATAAAAGAATACCAACCGAATTCCAGAATTCCAGAATACCATCTACCATCAAAATAATACTAATCATATTACAACCAAAATATTCTCCCCCTGGGGACATGAAGATGCCAAAGGCAAAACAAATTGACATAAACTGAAAATGTGTCTCCCTGAATGTGACACTAGATCTATGTTGGAACATAGATACATCGAAAAATCCTTCTCGTTCAGGAGCAACAGTCTAGGCCTCCAACTAAGCTTTCTCCACCTCGAGTTTAGCTTTCTCTACTTCCATTGCTGCCATTTGAATTGCTATTGCTCCTAACCTGGCATTTAGTACCACCAATTTGGCTGTCTTTTAAGCAGTTGCAGACGTAGAGACTTCAGGATTCCAAGGAAGATCATTGACGTGCCTCATACCAAAGGTTTTCTTGTTAGGCCATAGGAATTCCATATCTATAATCACATCTTTTGCCTTCCCCTTCACCCTGGCACTCTTAGTCAACGCAGAAATTAAGCAGGGATACACAATAGCATGTTTTGCCTTTGGGGCTGTAGCTTGCCTCACTAGATTCTTCTGTATGAACAACCCAAGGTTTACTGATTTCTGGGTTCCAACACAGTACATCAGTTTAGCCATTTCTCTAGTCTAGGCCGTAGTGTTTGAGGATGGTATCCAGCAGTTTACCGCTACCTGGTACAGATCAAAGAATCTCGATGACAGATAGGAAGCTTGCGAATAACCAGTTTCAAGCCATTTGGTCTTGTATCCTCCTGAGATTACCTCCAGAATCAGATCATCCGACACTCCTAGATCATCTGGAAACACACCCTCAAATTATGGAATATGCAGCCCCAAAATCCTATTTATCTTGGCAGCTAAGAAGTCAATAATCTTCCCCTGTACATACACTCTTTCAAACCTGGGGGAATCAGCCTCTAAATTTCCAGCCATCAAATTGGCGTACACTTCAATGACTACATGTCTATTGTACTGAAGTTGTACAATAGCAGCTTTTTTCATTCCTATTAATTTCAAAAAATCAGAAAACCCACTAGTCATGTATGCTTCTAGGCCTACGGGTCTCTCAGAGATCACCTTCTTCTCTGCAAATACGTCTCCCATTTCTTCACAGTTTATAACAAAATAAGAGAATGACAGTGCTTCACTTACTGGCAGAGGTGACTCCACTTTCTTCTTCGGAGCTGTCTGAGTTTTCTTGGCCTTTTTGTTTGGTGGGGAATCATCAGTAGCATCCACCTTTCTCTCACCCCTAGCAGTTTGTAAGAACTCATCTAACACCTCATCATTAGAGTATTTCAACTCAGGTTGTTCCTGTGTTGGAACATACTAGTATCTCTATCTCCTTCTTCTTCAGCAGTCTGTGTTCCTACATGCTGGTCTTCGTCTAGTTCACCTTGTCTAGGAATAAGCCCTCCAGTCTGGTCTCCATCAACATCAGAATCACCAGTTACCTCAACCTGGTCTTCTCCTCCCATATCTTCATCGTCAATCTCCATCTCCTCAATATTTTCAGCCTCTACATTCTGTGTTAGAAAATAGCCAACATTGTCTTCCTCTTCGCTGTTAGAAACTTCAACTATCATCAGTTTTCTCAGTTCCTCCATTCTCTGAGCAGCCTTAGAATTAAAAAATCCTACAAGAATTATATCCGTAGACTCAATAACTTCCAATCATATTGCCTCAGCATCACTTATCTCCCTAAAGCTAACATAGCTCTGGAACAGAATAGATGAGTAGACATGAAATTTATCCTTCCCTCTGTACACTCCATATTTCCCCTTAGAAATTTAACTTCATAATTCTCAATATCCCATAGATTTCTAATATCACCGGACACGAGTTCTTTGACATTAACATTCAAGAATTCCCCCTCTATACTATTAATCTTGGTCAAATCTATAGTAGTTCTATTTGCTTCCAGCCATTCAAAAATCTCGCCTACAGTATTGAATTCCATTCTAAGAATTTTAAGAGTTGGAGGATCAGGACCTATACCTTTTGATATGGACCATTTCCTTTGTCTCTGGAGTGTTTGTCCTGACCATCACCACCGAAGCTTGAACCACCAGCTTCTACATTCTCTTGTCTTTGTTCAACATAGTCATCCTTCGGGGATTGAAGAGTTTCTTGTGTTTCTTCTTCGACTGTGGGAGAGTTGGGGTTCAAAGACATCTTTCGTCAAAGATTGTTTTTTGTAGAGAAAAATCGTGGAGGAGTTTGGCAATAAGAATCAGAAAGAAACCAAGATGAGTGGGAGAGTGGCCGAAAGGAATTTGGAGAGATTTAGACAACTTTGAGACCAACACAAACTCTTCACTTCATTTCCTCGTTTACCACAAAAACTTTTTCTTTTTCCAAGATCAGCAAAGATGCTTATTTTGTCTCTTGTCAACTCAAGACATCAACTCAAGACATACCAACTTCCAACTTCCAACATACCATAACTATACAACTTCTATTTTTGTAGAAATTTTTCTTCTTTCTATTTTTTTTGTTTTTCCAATTTTTTGAACAGAAATAAAAAAAAATATTACAGCTAAATAACGGTAAGAATTACCTCAAATTTAACAAACACCTAAGTGTTGTCTGAGATTTTCGAAAGTGGCGGTGT
The DNA here is from genome assembly GCA_037428765.1 of Rubia yunnanensis. Classification (NCBI taxonomy): domain Eukaryota; kingdom Viridiplantae; phylum Streptophyta; class Magnoliopsida; order Gentianales; family Rubiaceae; genus Rubia; species Rubia yunnanensis. Next base: position 68,816,789 of record CM075071.1, on the reverse strand, counting down.
CCAATGGCTTTTTAAAGATATCAGCAAATTGCTCATGTGTTGGAACATAGACTACCACAACTTCCTTACTTTCAACAAGATCTCTAATAAAATGATGCCTTATGTCAATATGCTTAGTTCTAGAGTGTTGGACTGGATTTTTTGAAATATCAATAGCACTTGTATTGTCACATAAGATCTTCAAAAAGCCTTGATGAATTCCATAGTCGCTCATCATTTTCTTCATCCATAACAATTGTGCACAGCTTCCAGCAGCAAGATATTCAGCTTCCACAGCAGACAAAGAGAATGAATTCTGTTTCTTACTATACCAAGAAACCAGCTTTGTGCCAATAAAGAAACATCCACCTGTAGTGCTCTTTCTATCGTCAGCATTACTAGCCGAATCAGAATCACTGTACCCAATTAATTCAGAATCTTGATTCTTAGAATACCAGACACCATACTCAGAAGTCCCACTTACATATTGAATAACTCTTTTGACTGCAGTGAGATGAGACTCCTTTGGATCAGCCTAAAATCTTGCACATATCCCTACGCTGAGACATATATCTGGTCTACTTGTTGTTCAATACAATTGACTCCCAATCATTCTCCTGTATAACTTTTGATCAACTGCCACTCCTTTCTCATCCTTGACCATTTTTTTAGAAACCCCCATAGGTGTTCGAGCTGATCGGGCATTGCTTAAACCAAATCTCTTTACTATATTCAGTGCATACTTACTCTGATTTATGAACAGGCCATGTTTTCCTTGCTTAACTTGCAATCCTAGAAAGTATGCGAGCTCTCCAACCATGCTCATTTCAAATTCAGCCTGCATAACCATGAAAAAATCATGTACCATTGATGGTGAAGTAGAGCTGAATACTATATCATCCACATACATTTGAGCAATCAGAATATTTGATGACTTATCAAGCACAAATAAAGTGCGATCTTGATGTGTGTTATATTGTGTTCATATTTGGTGGGATTATTATGATTTTATTGAGATATAATTTGCACTTTAAGGTGTTTTTGGTGCAGGAATTCATTAATTGCGGAGAATTGAGAGGGAGCTATACATTGTACTCTTTTTCCCTTAACCAACGGTTTTTTCCCACTGGGTTTTCCAGGTTAAGGTTTTTAATGAGGCGATGTGCTCCAATGGAAAATGTTCTTATTTTATAAGACATTTTTCCAGGGATGAAGGAAGAGAGGCAAAAGAAGAATTGCTGAAGTTATGGGGTGAAAAGTGAATTATTGAAGACATGTGGATTTGAAGGAAATAAATATATTCACTGCCCATATTGATAAAGATTGTATTATCTCCTTCCATTTTAAATTCCTTAATTGTAGGAATTAGTTATTTAGCATTAGAATAGATATTATCTTATTTCTTTATTTCTTCCATTTGGTTTTGGTTTGGTGTATATAAATACACGGCCGAATCTTGGGAGAGGAGGGACATACATATTAATATGAGACGATCACCAAATTGTATTCTTCGCAGACTTGAAGAAAACATGAGGTTGCAGGCATGAAACAACATATTCCTGGTTTGTTTGTTTTTCGTTAGTTAGTATATTATTATTTTGATTATGTTTGATTATTATATTATATATTTTTTTAGTTTAATTATTATGAGCTAATTTATATATCGGCATGGAATAACAAGCATTAGTTTATGAATCGTGAGGCCTAATTGTTTTATAATTGATTCTTATGTGTTCTTGGTTAAATTTATTTCTGATGTATTTAAGCCTGATCAATGCTGCCATGTGTGATTTAGGAGCTTCAATTAATGTCATGCCATTATCTGTATATCAATCTTTGAAAGGGGCAGAAATGGTACATACTAGAGTAATAATTCAATTGGCAGATAAATCTTGTGTATGTCCTGAAGGGTTGTTGGAAAATGTGCTTGTGCGAGTCAATAACTTTGTGTACCTAGCAGATTTTTATGTGGTCAAAATGAATCATACCAATGATAAGGGAACACAGGGGGTATTGTTAGGTCGTCCATTCTTGAAAACTGCAAACACCATTATTAATGTTGGGAATGGAACTATTTCTCTTGATTATTTTGGTGATAAGTACACAATCAATATTGATAAACCCATGCAGACGACTGTAGATGCTGAGAATGTAAATGCAATTTATCATACTGACCCATTTGTCCAAGATTCTCTTGAGACTAAAGTTTTGCAGGACAAGTTGGGAATTCAAATGCCTACAAGTCCAGAAGAGGAAAATGTTCAAGTTTCAAGTGATTATCAAGGAGATGTTGATACTCTTCCAGTGAGTGTGGAGTCGCTCAAGTGTGAGGAAGAACCAAAGTTCCAACTCCAAGAATTGAGAGATCTAAGATTGAAAGGGTTTGATCAAGCTATGCGGTACAAGGAGCGCAATAAGTTGTGGCATGACAGAGATTTGAAGCCTAAGAAATTTGTGGTTGGGCAGATAGTTCTTTTATCTGAGTCAAACTTTCGACATATGTCATGGAAATTCAAGTCTAAATGGACTAGACCATTCGAAGTGGCTTATGTTTGGCCAGATGGGATGGTAGAGATTATAAGCATGGACGCAAAAAGGGCATTCATCATCGATAGTCATCGCCTTATGCCGTACTATGATACTTCTCAGGTGGCATTAATGGAAGAAATTCCATTGTGCCCAACAAATATTAATTAAAGACATCCAAAAGTCTAGCCAAAGACTATAAACAAAAGCGCTAGTTGGGAGGCAACCCAATTTCTTAGTTTTTTTTAATTAATTTTTTTATTTATTTTTAGGTATTTCAATTTTTCATCTGATCTCAATTCTTGATATGCAGATTTGAAGTACTTGAATTCGCACCATGGATAATTCACACATTTGGAAAGCTGGACTCGCAAGGCTCCATTTGGCCAAACGGAGGCCTGCGGCAGAACCTGATTATGATCAACCGCTTTCCTCTTGATTGAGAATTTCTCCCAAAACCACCACTATAAGTTCCCTCTTTCCCTTTTTATTTTTTATGCTGTTGTCTCTGTGTTAAACCTTTTCTCATAAGAGCTTTGCATTATTTGCTTGGAGCAAGCAAAGTTTAAGTGTGAGGAGGTTTCTTGTGTGTTTTGTTTTGTATTTTTGGAAAAAATAAAAAAATATATTTTATTTCAGTTTTTTTTACAGTGAAACATGTGTTTTTTGTGTTGTTTGAAGTCGATAATTTGACATGAGAAAATTCTAGTGGCTCTTGATAAAAGTACCCTGCCGGTTGTAAACTTCATTGTAACAAACTTGGTAAATCTAATATGCCTTGAAGTTATTGAATGAGATTTTCTATGATTTGTGAAATTTGATTGATATGATTTTTGGGATGACGAAAAAGGACAAGTTTAATTGAATATTTTAGCCTACTAAAGTGAGGTTTGAGCTAGAGTAGAGCACTCTCTACATCAATCTTTGTTCTGAGAGATCACATTGTTATAATTGGAGTTGTTATGTGTGAAAGTGATGGAAGACACTAGGATGAACCACACAGCTTAAATTGCCTACCAATTACATTAACCCCTAGTGAAACACTTTGAAGCTTTGACTATGTTCTTTGATATGAGTTACTATATATTTAGCCAAAGCCTTGTTTTATCCTTTCTCTTGGCCCTATTATGCATGTTCTTGGAGTTAATGTTGATGAATTCATCCATTGTGTTCTCTTGAGTTGATGACATTACTGAGTATGTGTCCAGTTTGCCCAGACTGAACGGTTTCAGAAAAATGAAGGCTGAATTTTATTATGAACAGTGACACTGGGGTTCCGTTTGGCCAAACTGGAGGGGCGTAACAGTGAAAAAAGAGAGAAAAAAATCATATTTTTATGTTGCGATTTTTCTCTAAAAAAAGTACCAATTTTGGACTGTATTGAAGAAGAATGGTGCTGAAAAAAAAGAGAAGAAAAAAAAAGAGAAAAAAAAAGAAAAGAAAAAAAAGAAAAAAAAGAAAAGAAAAAATAGCACCTACACTTGATGTGAGATTACTTGGCTTTCTCATAATAGCCATGAGATGAAGATTGTTGGTGAATGTCTACTATACATGGATGATGGTTGAAGAAAAAACATGCATAATATTTTGATCGATATTGTTTGAGCTTAGAACCCTTAGGATCTCACCAATCTGAATGGTCCCTAGCCCCGTTACAACCCTTAAGAAAGACCTTCCTGATTTGCATATTAACTTCTCTATGTTATAACTTGTGAATTAACTGAGTGAATATCCTTCATATATTGAGAGTGATTGATTGAAACCGTGAGAAATATTCATTGCTTGTCCGATTTTGACTGAATTGATGATTAGATTTTATGATCTTGAACATTTTATTCCAATTACTTTAAGGGTTGATGATTTCCAGGTGATTTAACGTGATCCTTTACTCCTTGGCAGGGGAAAATTTATCGTTATAAGAGTAGAAGCTAGAGTTTTTAAATGTTGAATTTTTATCTGTTTCGTTGTGTGATTTGTGTTTCTATCTTACCTTTTCTTTTTTAGGGTGATTTTAGATAGAGTCATATGAGGGAATGAGAATTTATGAACATTGTGGATTATTGATTGATCTTATATTCTTCACTTCATACTTGAGGGCAAGCATGATTCAAGTGTGAGGATATTTGATGTGTGTTATATTGTGTTCATATTTGGTGAGATTATTATGATTTTATTGAGATATAATTTGCACTTTAAGGTGTTTTTGGTGCAGGAATTCATTAATTGCGGAGAATTGAGAGGGAGCTATGCATTGTACTCTTTTTCCCTTAACCAACGGTTTTTTCCCACTGGGTTTTCCAGGTTAAGGTTTTTAATGAGGCGATGTGCTCCAATGGAAAATGTTCTTATTTTATAAGACATTTTTCCAGGGATGAAGGAAGAGAGGCAAAAGAAGAATTGCTGAAGTTATGGGGTGAAAAGTGAATTATTGAAGACATGTGGATTTGAAGGAAATAAATATATTCACTGCCCATATTGATAAAGATTGTATTATCTCCTTCCATTTTAAATTCCTTAATTGTAGGAATTAGTTATTTAGCATTAGAATAGATATTATCTTATTTCTTTATTTCTTCCATTTGGTTTTGGTTTGGTGTATATAAATACACGGCCGAATCTTGGGAGAGGAGGGACATACATATTAATATGAGACGATCACCAAATTGTATTCTTCGCAGACTTGAAGAAAACATGAGGTTGCAGGCATGAAACAACATATTCCTGGTTTGTTTGTTTTTCGTTAGTTAGTATATTATTATTTTGATTATGTTTGATTATTATATTATATATTTTTTTAGTTTAATTATTATGAGTAGCTAATTTATATATCGGCATGGAATAACAAGCATTAGTTTATGAATCGTGAGGCCTAATTGTTTTATAATTGATTCTTATGTGTTCTTGATTGTTCTTGGTTAAATTTATTTCTGATGTATTTAAGCTTGATCAACTTAAATATTATTGGGATAATGCTATCTAATTCTACCAATACGTAATCGTTGGAAGGGGTTAGTAAGTAGCGAGTTCTTGTGAAAAACAGCTAACTAGCTAAGACTGTAATAGCAAGATGGGGAATAATTAAGTGTGCATTACTACTTGCGAATACTTGGGTAATTGCTATATCAGGTTCTTTTCATTCTTAATGTTATCGAGGTGTGTATCTGGTTCAGCGAATACTTTCCGGAGGCATCTTGGTAAGAGAAACAATTAATTAATTATTATTGGTTAATTGTCGATAAAGTACGAAAGAATTGGGGAGGTTAAGCGTACTTACTTTCCTATAACTGATAGATGCATATGAATTGATTTATCTTTGCGCCTATGATCGATGTTTAACTAATGTGAGTTATTCCGAGCCGATTACTTTATTCATATATTTTATAGACAATTATATATTTTAGTTTGCATTATTATTTCATATTTTATAGTTGCATTATTAGTTGTTAAATAAATCTGAAAATTAAGGCATGGTTGCTAAACCAAACCCTGTTGGTAGTTTGAATTTGATAGAAATTATACCGTTCCTCGTGGGATTGACTCTGCTTACTACTGTGCTAATTTCATCATTAGAGTTTGCAGATTATTTTGGTGAGTGAAACGACGTTAACCAGATCTACTCCCCCTCGAAGATAACCTTTCTTAAGAAGAAAGTTAGTAAGTCGTTCATACCATGCTCTGGGTACTTTCTTTAAGCCATATAAAGCCTTCTTGAGGCAATACACATGATGAGGGTAATGAGGATCCTCAAATCCTTTAGGTTGTTCCACATAAAATTCTTCATTTACCACACCATTTAGAAACGCACTCTTAACATCCATTTGATACAAAGTAAAGTTCATAGAGCAGGAAATAGCAAGTAAAATTTGAATTAACTCTAACCTGGAAACTGGTGCAAATGTCTCATCAAAGTCAACACCTTCAACTTGTGTATATCCTTGAGCTACCAGTCTGGCTTTGTTTTGTGTAATATGTCTTTCAGCATCAGATTTATTCTTGAAAATCCATTTTGTGCCGATGACATTTACACCTTTAGGGCGGGGAGTGAGATACCATACAACATTTCTTGCAAACTAACCTAGTTTTTCTTCCATTGTAGCAATCCAGTATTCATCCAGTAATGCCTCCTTGTAATTCTTTGGTTCAATGAGAGAGATGAAGCATTGTAATCCTGCCAACTTCCTGTAATACACCCGAGGAACTAACCGAGTACTCCGTGCCATTGATTCAGGTTGATCCTATGTTGGAACATAGGTTACAGAAGTGGGGGATGATGTTCCAACATGCTCAGTTTCAACTGGAACATGAGTGTTTCCAGGTTCATCTTCTACGACATCTGACTTTTTTCCTTCTTCAGAATTATCCACAACAACATTTATAGACTCCATGTGTGTGTTTGTCCAATGGTTATAAACACGACAAACCCGGTTGTTCACAGAATAACCAAGAAAGATTCCAGTATCACTACAATCATCGAATTTCTCTAATTGCTCTTTGTCTGTGAGGATGTAGCACTTGCTTCTAAACACATGAAAGTATGAGACATTTGGTTTCCTTCCCTTCCAGATCTTGTAGGATATTTTTCTGGTGAATGGTCGCAAATATACTTGATAAATAGTTTGCAAGCTGTGTTAATAGCTTCTGCCCACCATCTTTTGTGAATTTCTTTCTCGGCCAACATAACTCGAGACATTTCCTGCAAGGTTCTATTTTTCCATTCTACAACACCATTCTACTAAGAAGTGATTAGTGCAGAAAACTTGTGTTGAATCTCGAGCTCATCACAGAAGTCACTGAATTGAGAATTTTCAAATTCTCTACCATGATCACTACGAATTCGAACAATCTTCCCAACAGGACTTCCTTTTTCAGTCTGTAACTTTATCACCAGACTTTTAAATACTTCCATCGTATCTGATTTTTCTTTTAGAAAAGCTACCCATGTAAATCTGGAAAAATCATCAACACATACAAAGATATACTTCTTTCCACCTATACTAAGTTTATTGACCGGACCCATCAAATCTATATGCAATAATCCAGATTTCTTGAGATGGTTATATATTGAACTGAAGACTAGGGAGATCAAATTTGTTTACCTTGTTGACATGGTCCGCACACAATTCCGCCCTTGCTTGTTAAGGTAGGCATACCTCATACAGCCTTTGCATTTGCAATATTCACCAAGGTTTTGTAATTGATGTGACAGAAATCCTTCATTCTATTTTGAGATCATACACCAAACTTCCTGTTCCAGAAAATAGCAATTATCTGATGATCGTATGCCTGAAAAAACCTTGGCTTCTCCGTGTTTCACTATGCATTTGTCTTTATGAAATTTCATCGTCATATTGTCATCACACAATTGGCTTATGCTCAGCAGATTGGCCTTCAAGTCTTCTACAAACAACACACTAGTGAATACTGGAAATCCTTCAATCTATAGTTCACCTTATCCAACCACTCTACTCTTCTTTCCATCACCAAACATAACATAACCGCCATTGTATGGTGCGATGTTTGTGAGGAATTCTTGAGTGTCGATCATGTGGCGAGAGCAGCCACTGTCAAAGTACCACGAATCTTTGGCTTATGATATAAGCAAAGTATATGTGCTACAAAACATGTACCAAAACGTTTGACAACACATACCTTTTTGACCATATTTGTTTTCTGTACTTCGTCTATGTTGGAACATACCAAGAGTTGACGTCCTGTCATTAGGTCTCTGATCAGTTTCTGGCAGTGCTCCTCTGAGTGGCCTTAATATGAACAGTAGTTACAGATGAGAGGTTTCCTTTGATGAGACTTGCCAAACTTCCTCTTTACCTCTCGAATCTTTGTCTTGAGAGTTACTGTACTCATGAGTATCTCTTGTGTCTCAGGCTTGAGTGTGACTGTGTTATTGAGTGAGTTGTGATACCCAATTCCGTGTCGATCTCCAAAGTTCTTTCCCTTGTCCAGAATATCGTCAAGTTTTTCTTTTCCAGAGTTTAGCTTAGAAATTAATGCTTCAGAAGTCTCAGCTCGATTGGTTGCTCACATTAGCTTTTCATTCAAATATTCATTCTTCTTTTTAAGTTCAGCAACTTCAATGCAATTCTTTTTCTATTTCCATTAACTGTGTTTTTTCTTCTTTCAGTTCCTTGTTTGTGTCAACTACTTGAAGTCACATAGCATACATTTTTTCATAAGTGTTGTAGATCTCTTCATCACTTACAGCGAGTTCATCATCTTCATTATTGGATACTTCATACGAGTCTATGTTGGAACATAAGGCTTCATTTCTATCGATGTGTTGGAACATCCGTCATCTGATGCATCATGAATTTTTGCTCCAAACACCACATAGTTACTTGTGAGTTCCTCTTCATCTTTTTCATCCTCTTCATCTTCACTCCATAAGGTGATACATGATTTTCCTTTCTTTTTCCAGGTATTTGCACATTCAGCGTGAATATGACCATATCTTTCACATTCTCTGCATTGAATTCGTCCAGGCTGTTTTGGTTCACCACTTTGATTTCTAGAGAGCTGCTGGTTTCCTTGTTCAAATCTTGTCCCACGATTGTCTCCAAGTTTTTGTGGCCTCGGTCTATTTCCACCATACATTTCCTGAGATTTCTTGTTTACTACTTTCTTCAGCATTCTTGAGAAGTTTTTCGTGATAAGTGCAAGTTTGTCAAGCTTATCATCACTGTTGAATTCGTGATTGTCCTTTGATGAGGATGTTTTGAATGCCAACTCCTTTTGAACCCTTTTTGTAGCCGGCTGGAATGCCATTTCATGCGTCTGTAATGATCCTATTAATTCATCTAGACTCATGATAGCTACCTCTCTTACTTCTTCTATTGTTGTGGCCTTCATTGCAGACCTTTTGGGAAGCGATCTCAAGGCCTTTTCACCAATTTAGTCTCTTTGTAGACTTTTCCAAGTTGATACACCATATTGGAGATGTCCCTGAGTTTTTCGTTGAATATAGCAATAGTGTCATCTTCCTCCATCTTGAGTTCCTCAAACTTAGTAGCCAACATCTGCAGTTTAGATTCTCGAACTTGACTAGTTCCTTCATGTACAGTTTGAAGAATATCACATGCTTTCTTGGCTTGATGACAGGTAGAGATGAGTTTGAACTGGTTTTCATCAACTGCGGTGAAGATAGCGTTTAGTGCCTTTGAATTCGACAGAGATGCCTTGAGGTCATCAGGGGTCCAATTAGATTTTTCTTTGAGTTTCTGCTCCCTTTGACTTGACTCTCCTTCTTTCGCCTTAGAGCTTGTATCGGCATCTTCAGTAGGGTGATTCCACTCATTTTCAATATAGTACCACGCAAGTTCATCCAGTGTTGATGAAAACTCTCATGTGTGCCTTCCAATAATTGTAGTTGTTGCCTTCCAGCAGAGGTGATCGAGACATCGAAGCTCCTTCTTTGGTTGCCATGGTAAAACCGGATCACACTTTCTTTGCCACAACTAAGGGAAAAATAAGTTACCAAGCTCTGATACCAAATGAAATTTGGTTTTATCGAATTTTCTTAATTTTTATTAGTATGTTCCAACATAATCTATCTAACCGAGTATGCAATAAAGTAAAGCATTAAAGACACAACACTTGGTTACGTAGTTCGGTGAAATCTACCTAAATCTATGGGGCCTGGACCAGTTCAGAATGAATCCACTAATTAGAATGATACAGTACAAAGTACACCATACAAAATACTTATCTTTACTAATCAAACGTGTGAATTCTGCTAGCTGTCCTAGCTATCGATCTGCCTTGATCAGACTCCCTCTGACCTCGAAACTCGTCGACGTTGGATCTCATCCTCCCCAGGAATTAAGGCATACGATTCCGAACTTTGAACGGCAGGTCACGTATGTTGGAACATAGAATTTTGGCTCTTTGCAATTTGCTTGAAAGAATGAAAATCTGTGTGCAGATTTTCTCTGTTAAATCCGTGTATTGAATGCAACCGTTGTGTCCCCTTTTAAAACCATGAACAGATCGAAACTCTCCATGATTATCTCCATAATATTCCTATTCCTTATCTGCTTCTTGAAGCATATCCAAATCTCATAAATAAAAGAATTTTCCTTATCACAATATCTCCAATATATTCGATAACATCAACACCATATTTGTAGGGATTTTCCATAAACCAACTGTGCTTATACACGCCTAATAGCAGAATATTCAAATTTCAATGAATCACAAATACCATAATATTCTATCCTTTTTTCCGTTCAACTCTGTAGGCGTAAATATGTTGTCCGCATATTCCAACATGGAAAGACTTTCATTTATAAATATGTTCACAAAATTGGCAATTAAAATATTCAATGAATACCACTTTACTTTACATCATGGTTTTCAGCCTAATAATTTTCCACCAAACGAAATTAATTTTGTGTTGAAAAAAGTTGGTGGTCAAGCTGCTTGACTGGAACTTTCAACCGCGTGGCGGATTACTAAGAGAAGGCATGAAAGAACTGCTTTCATACATGGTTTACTTCTTTTTGTTGAAACAGTACATAGTTTACTTACTTATATAAGAAGGCATGAAGAACTAGTAATGCATGCACACGATTCTCAAAACCATTAATCAAGTCTATTTTCGTGATATTAACTGTCATACAATTCTGAAAATGGCAAAGTTCTGGGCCTTCTGCGTGCAATTGTTGTGGATAATCGTTCTTGTATTTTTAATGGAGTCATCATCCGCTCGAGAGTTATTAGTTTCTCCCCAAGTTGGCAGAGCTTGGTGAGTTAAAATCATTTGTTTTCTTTAAATCATTTACTAAAAAGAATGCATTATCTCATGCGTCCAAAAATTTTAATTCTGTTTGAATCAGATTCATTTTGGAATACATAGTCTAGACTCAGATACTTTTTCGGTTTCTGAATACAGTTTCAGTTTTCCTTCAATGCATTTTGTAGAGCTTAGTGATGCTGAAACTGTATAAGAAAATTAGACGGTTTTCATGCCTCCTATGTATATTTAGAGCGAGTCTCCTGCCAGGCGGCCTGTCCATAAGTTTATGAACCACTGTATTTTTTACATTATACACTGTACTTGTTAAATTGCGTACTAAATTTAGAATTTAATTTTTTAATATTATATATTTTTATATTTTCACATTCAAATACACGTTATTACTAGTTTTAACTTTTAAAATAAAATACTTATATTTTATTAAAAAAATTACAACATTTCAAGTAAAAGGTACAATGGATTGTCCATAACCTCATGGACATACCACGTTTCTTAAGACTTTCTCATATATTTATATATTTTGTTCATTTATTTCCTTCAATTTTCTCAGGGTACCCGTGCCGAAACCACCTAAAGGTCCGCATAATTGACACGCCCTCGCTTGTTTTGCTAAAGATGAAGATGAAACCATAAGTTTGCATGTGTATAGGTACAGGAAGAGGAAACTGAAAGATTTTGGTTATAATGTCATTTAACGTATATAGTTGACAATTTACTATTTACTAGCTTGTAAAGATCACTTCAGAATATGCCTTACAGTCAATGCATAATATTCTTTGTGGTAGAATATTCACCATACCTTCAATAATTAGTGTATACTAGTATTTTTTGTAACATAAAGAATCAATACCATTATCATTATAATATAGTGGATCAATACTAATCCATTGTCAACAAAATTTTATATTCCAATTGTGAAGTCAATGTGGAAGGTATTAGGGCATTATGTTTGAGCAGTTTATGCTTTAATATTTTTATGGAAAATGAAAGTACATTATCTTGCATGGACTTTTAATAACTTTATGGTGTACTTGCTTGAAAAGTAGTAAGAAATTTCATTTAAAAAAAACTAAAAGTAATTTTTTATCAGTTTTTCTAACGAGTGCCCATGGGCACTCGTTAACAACTTCAGATTCCATTGAAAACTGTGTTATTAAATGCAAATAGAGTTAATGATTAATGACATCCTTAAAAAACTTACACTCCCTATGTACTATTACACAGTTTTCGATGAATTTGCATTTAATAACACAGTTTTCGATGGATTTGCATTTAATAACACAATTTTCGATGGAATCTGAAGTTGTTAACGAGTGTCCATGGACACTCGTTAGAAAAACCGATTTTTTATACTTCAACCATCATCGTCTTCTTCTACCCTATCGGTCCACTACCATATTCTCCAATCTCATGATTCTCTTCCCACTAAAAAAAATTTCATGTTGTGATGCTTTTTAAAAGTACAGACACTTAAAAACGTCGCTAGAGTGATTAAAGACGTTTTGTGAAAGTATCACTATTTTGTGCGTCACTAAATATTGTGACACAATAATGTGTCGTTATATTTTTGTGACGCTTCAAGATAAATGTTATTTTAGTGACGTGCAAAACCATCGACAAAATTATAACAAGTAAGAGCGTCCAAACGATTGTTACAGCTGGATGTGTCGCAAAATGTTGCTACATTTGACTTGAATTGATGTCAGAATTTATTTAGTGACGAGTGTACGTGTCACTAAAATTTTAGTGACTTGATGTAATAAATATTGTGACATTTCCTTGTCACAAAATATGTGTCACTACACTACTGGACACTTTTTTTTGCAGTGTCCTCACCCCCAAATCCAGCAGCTTCCAACGTTTTCTTCCCACAAGTTCATCACCCATATTCACTCCACCCAGGGCCGATCAAGTGTAATTTAAGGTCTCATGTGAAAAAGGAATTTTTGTCCCTTATACAATTATTTTTATTCAATGTAAACTATAGAAATATTATTTATTGGAGATTAAAATCTCTTAAATTGGAGAGAGTATTTCGAAAAAAGGAAGAAGGAGAACGTTCTTCTTAAATCTGGAAACTAAAAAGACAATAATTCTTCTTGAAAAACAATAAAAAGGTCGAAAAAGTCCTCAATTAAATAGGAAAAGAAGGCCTTAATTAAAAAATGCGTGAAATTGAGCCAAAATTAAAATTTTAAGGGCCTAGACAATTAAAGAAGTCATAGAATTAAATGGCCCAAGTCCGCTGAACTAAATGAAAAGAAAAATATAAACGACTGATATTATAAAATTTCACGCCCTTAAAGTTTTTGAGTCAGGTACAAGCAGATCTTGGACTGCGCCTGCCTCCACCTCTGCTAGTTGCCAATTCCAACCGCAAATTCTTTGCCATCACATTCCCATTGCAACCTCGTAGACTTCATTTTGTTATCACAATTACTAGTAACCTTTAACCCTTCATCACCGCTGCAACTTCATCTTCTATTTAGACGATTTTCTTTGCTACTTGTGTCCAGGGGCGGAACTACCATGGCGCATGGTAGGGCTCCAGCCCTACTTGAAATTCTGGCGCCGTGGTAGTAGTAGTGCTAAGCGGCTAAAGAGCTTCCCGACGGCGCGTTAGAGTTTTCCGGCATAATACACGTTTTGTCGGCTAAAACAATCAGGGAAGAAGGCCGGAGCTGGCCTTCTTTTTTTTTTACCCATAAAACATCAAAACGACGTCATTTTTTGCTTAAGTCAAACGACATTGTTTTGATTAGTGAAGAAGAAAAATAAAAGAATTCGGATTTGGGTTTTTGTATTAAGCCAAAATCCAAAAAAGGATGGCCCAAATACAAAACCCAATGGCCAAATATTGGAACAAATGACAAACCCAAAATTGTAAGTTGTATTTTGAAGTTTTGAATGTGGAGGAGCAGGCTCACTGGTGTGTCGTTTTACACCAAAAATAAATCAAGCTCTAAACTGAATTTTCAGTTCAGGATTCTGTGGTCGTATGGGTATACCGACCAGTATAGCTGCGAGCAGGTTCGTTTCCCAAGAGATTGACGAGACTTTTTCTTTAATCTGCAAATTTATAACCAAAAGAACCAGATCAGGGTTGTGAATAAGAGAAACTAAAAATCGAGTAAAAACAGGAATGAGAAATTGTTACAGATTGCAAAACAATTCAACTATGATGAGAAGATTCCAGATTCGATCAATTCCATACTGGCTTTCTATCTCGATCCTTGATGCAAAGATGACTTTAAATGCATGCACACAAATTGGTTATAGTTGCAAGCAACCAATCTTTTCTTACCTTGTCGATAATCAGGAGGACGCCTCACTAACTATTTCTCTAACTAACATATAACCTAAGAGACGCTCTATACATTTAATATGCTAGCAGCATTAAGAATGAGAAAGACCCAATTCATAACCAACAATCTCGGACGCTGGATTGTTAAATTAAGACTGTCGTTCCCTACCACTGATTGAACTGAAATCACAATTACGGATGATTGGTTCAATTGACATTAAATTAACTAACATGCTATCAAATATTGCACACTACTCAATAACATGAAAGCAATCATAAGCATTAAATCAAGAACATCAGATGCTAGCATGCAATCAAAGTATTAAAACTAATTAGATCTCACGAGAATCGACGCCAGTACTTCCTTGATCTTTACCAGAAAAGAAGAATTTAGCTAGAATACATAATTGAATTAACAATCAAAAGCATAAAAATAAATGATGAAAATTGTCTGAATAAATAACTGGAAAATCCAAATCGCAAAATACTGTCTGCGCAAATGGACTGTGCGTACGCAATTCTGTTCTCTGTCTCTCTTGGCCGTATAGTTATGCGTGTAAAAATAATCAAGTCTCCAAAAGTATTACTACAACTAAAAGATAGATAAGGAATAAAATATGTCTTTCCTTATCTAATTAGAACTCTAAAAGATAATCACAATATTCTCTCCTAACAATTAGGAGTCTTCAAATCAATCTGATTCTTCTCCAACTACATTTGTAATTGCCATAATTCAGCACCAAATATCTCCATTATTATTTTCTCTTCCATCTCCAAGCACAAATGACCATAAATTGCAACAACTTGCCAATTTAGCATCTAAATCTTCAAACTGCAAGAACATTACAAATAACATAAATATCCAAGCATTTAATCAACCATTTAACTCAATAATCAGCCCAAAATATATGGTAAAATTAACCCCATCAAAATACCCCACACTTAGATAATGCTAGCCCTCGAGCATATGCAAATGCAAAACATAAATGTAAACGTGAGACTCAAATTAAAACACTACAGCAGCCCTCAAATAAAAAACCGTCATAGTAGAGTCAAAACACAATCAGCCATCAGACCACAAACCATTCCCCTTTGCTTATAAAATCACATCATCCTCACATTCTAGTCAAGAACATGCAATAAAATCCAGCCTCACCAAGATCACTCAATATCTCTCAAATTCATAATCAGGTCAATCACACACATCATATTCAATACTCATCACAACAGGTTTGTATATACCACTATCTCCACCGTAATAATTGAATACTTGAGTACAAATCAATGAGGTCTTTATCAAGGCTGTAACGGGGCTAAGGTCAAAGAGGTAGGATAAAGGGAATACGAGGCTAAAAATCTGAGAATATGCAAGCAATTCATTATCACCTCACGCTCCTCTATTTTCATACTTCGAATGAATATGCAACATTAAAACACAATGAAGTATAAGCACCACCACCCATCACTAAACCATACACATATTGCTACCAAAAATTTTCAGCCCAATATGCTACTGACCAGATTTTTTTTATTCTTTTTTTCCAGAACTGATTTTTTTTCTTCTTTTTTTTCAACTTTTTTTTTCTTTCTGGACAGCAGCACTTACAAGCATTTTCTGGGCATACAAGATCAATAATATCATGCAAAAACTATACATGCACCTTCCAAATGAATATAAGTCCAAAATACTCTATGCTCCACATGTATTAGCACAAAATCTCAACCATATCTAACCCAACATACCCACACTGACCGAGATTCACCGGTTGACCTCAAGGCTAATTAGCCGCCCAGGGAGCATTTTCCTTTTTCTTTTTTTTTCTTATTTTTCATTGTTTGCTGAATTTTAGTACATTTGTAGAGTAAGTGCATGACATCATATTTTCTGCTTCATTTGCATATGTTACCTTTCTCTTACACAATGAGGACATCGTGTCGTCTAAGTGTGGGGTGGAGGTGTAACATCATTAGTTTGTTTTTCATAAAAAGTTCTATTTTTACTTTGGGCTGAAACTTTCTTCTCCAATCCTTGGATCTTCTCATCAATGTTCTGTAGTTGCTCTTGAAGCTGTCTTTGCTGGTTGTGGAGGTCTTTGACTTGATTGGACAGGTTAACCGCCCATTGCGGTGCTGCTGCCCCAAGTCCACTATGTGCCCTACTCGCAAATGAAGTACCTGCAATAGAAGTGGAGGCTCTGCTCGGGGGTAAAACCCCTGGCTCAAACAACTTATACTGCCCAGAAGTAGTGTCAAGATAAACTAATCTCATTCTTTCCAAAGCAGGCATGTCAATCCGACTAGGTTGCAACCCATAGAGAAGACTAGACTCATTAAACACACCTAAACGCTTAGCAAGTTTGGTTATTAATGCTCCTAGGGACAATTTCCCTTTCATATGAGTACAATTAAATTTGAACTGTTTAAGGAGCCAATAACCAAAGTTCACTTTCCGCTCTCTCCACATCTTGAACAACAAAGAAACTTCAGTTTGGGTAACAACATTTGCACCATCCACCCTACCAAACAAGGTATATGCCAAATAACGATGACAAAGTTTTAAAGCACCATTCTTTATCGAAGTACTCTTTGACATGTTTTTAATATGGACAGTTTCAGAAGAAAGAATACTCCATTCATTGTTCACTGATTTAGCAAACTTAGGGTCAGGTACAGTGGCATAAGAAAGATACACATAAGAAGATATACTCTCAGGGGTTTCAAAACCCAATAAAACAACTAAATCAGAAATTGATTTTGTCCAAGTCTGTCCCCCAAGATCAAATGTAACAAAATTAGGGCTCATGACATTAACTGTTTTCGTTAAGTCCTGGCAAACGAAAGAGCTATAAAATTCTAAACATAATTTCCGACAAACAGGATCAGTAACGCACAACAATGCATTCCAACCAATATTAGAAAAGAATGTCTCAACTTCAAGTTTAACCTCTAACTTTCGCAATGTTTGCCAATCAAATTCATACCATTCCACAATAGATTTATTTTGGAGAAGAGAATACCTGCGATGCTTTTCATCGTCGGATAATGGTTGGACTAGTGGAACTGCACCTCCGAGCTGTGTAGTCTCAGTATTATCTCCACTGGCTCCGTCAGACTCAGGTTCTGGGGTAGGAGATTTCTTGGGTTCCGGAATCTTCTTTTTACGCTTGGAAGGTGGTGCTGTACTTTTCCGCTGGATTGGCAGCTCCAGCTCCGGAGAAGGTTGTCGGCATTTTTTCGTTTCTTTTGGTGGAGAGGAAATCTTGCTCGAGCCTCTGGACTTCAAAACAAATTTTCTACCCATGATTGTGGCGAGGGAAAAATTCACCGGAGCTGGTCGTCGGAGATAAGGTCACGGCTGCGAACATGTGGTTAACTTGCAGCAGGGCCCGAACTCGCCGGTGCGTGGTGGCTCACGGATGGAGAGCAGCGAAGCGGTGAAAATCTGGACTTCGCTGGAGGGACTCGCTGGTGGCGCACGGCTGGACTCCGGTGGACAAGCGGCCGGAAGCTCTGCTTCTGGTGGACGGCGGGCGCAGTTCAACACCAGCGGGCGAGCGGTTAGGGAAGATCGGCGGCTAGCGGGACCTTGGAGCTGCTGGTGGCGCCGGCTGGAAATGAGAAAAGGGAGAGAAAATTTTTTTTTCCAGAAAATTGATGATAGAGAATGGATGGGAACGGCTGGTAGGGGAAGAGAAAGACAAGGAGAAATGATGAATTAGAATAAGTGTAGGATAGGGTTTAGTAGTTTAGGAATTTGCACAAAAGTCCCCCATCCTTTATTCTTCTTTGAAAGTCACCTCCAAAGTTTGAAATTTAAGCTTTCAGAATCCTCCTTCCACTGAAACATTTTTCTCTGCAACCTGCAATATAGAATCATCACAATAGGTCAAAAATAGTTGGAAAAAAAATCACATGTTTTTTTTTAAATTTAAAAAATAATAATAAAATAAATAATAAAAAAATCTTGGGTTGCCTCCCAAGCAGCGCCCTTCTTTAACGTCTTAGGCTAGACTCAGTCGGCTTGCTCAGATCAGGCAGATATGGGTAATGCTAGTGTTATTCCCTCGACTGTGAGAAACTCCATCCCCTCGTGGAATGGCTTCAATAACTATCCATTCACCTTGAATGTCTTATGAGTGTCTACACTTCTAATTTCCACCATCCCATGAGAGCTAACATTGATGACCACATAAGGACCCATCCATCTTGACTTCAAATTCCCAGGCATCAACTTAAGCCTAGCATTGAAAAGTAACACCTTCTGTCCTACATCGAAATGCTTCCTTCTAATGTGTTTTTCATGGAGAAACTTAGTACGCTCTTTGTAGAAACAAGCACTATCATAGGATTCCAGTCGTGCTTCCTCTAACTCTTGCGGTTGATATTTTCTCTCTTGTCCCACAACATTCGGATCCATGCAAACTTGCTTGACATCCCAATACGCCTTGTGAGCTAACTCCACTGGAAGGTGACACTGTTTACCAAATATAAGTCTATACGGGGACATTCCAATTGGAGCCTTGTATGCTGTGCGATATGCCTGTAGAGCATCATCCAGTCTTGAACTCCAGTCTTTCCTATTTGGATTCACCATTTTCTCCAAAATGTTCTTTATCTCTCGATTTGAAACTTTGGCTTGTCCATTTAACTGTGGATGATAAGCTGTGGCCACTCGATGATGTACCCCATACTTCTTGAGAAGAGCCTCAAGGGTCTTACTGATGAAATGAGATCCCTGGTCACTGATAATGGCTTGTGGTACACCAAATCTATGGAAGATGTTAGACTTAAGAAAACCTACAACCACTTTAGAATCATTAGTCCGGGTAGCTTTTGCTTCTACCCATTTCGAGACATAATCAACAGCCAATATAATGTATATGTTTCCAAAAGAGCTCGGGAAAGGTCCCATAAAATCTATTCCCCAAATATCAAAAATTTCACATACCAGAATAGGTGTTTGGGGCATTTCATTCCAGGAAGAAATATTACCTGTGCGTTGGCAACGATCACCCTGAAAATGGTTTCCCAGTAGAAACCAGTATCAAGAACCTTTCTATCTGTCCTTCTAGGTCCAAAATGGCCACCACAAGCAAGGGCATGATAGTACTCTAAGATGGATTGAACCTCCTCTTCAGGGATTCATCGTCTAATAATTTGATCAGAACAGATTTTCCATAGGTACAGATCATCCCATATAAAGTACTTGGCTTGACTCCTTAATTTGTTCTTCCGAGCTGTCTCCATGCCTTTGGAAAAAATTCCAGCGGTTAAGAAATTAACCAAATCAGCATACCATGGGGTCTTACCTTTAAAAGTGAACAATTGCTCATCTGGAAATTCGTCCAGTATGGGCATACCGACTAAGTTCGACTGCAGCCTACTCAAGTGATCCGCCACTTTATTTTCAGCGCCCTTCTTATCTTTGATCTCCAGGTCGAATTCTTGTAGTAGAAGGATCCATCGTATGAGTCTAGGTTTAGATTCCTTCTTCGAGAGTAAGTACTTGAGTGATGCATGATCAGAATAAACAACTTTAGAACTAATCAAGTATGATCGAAATTTTTCACAAGCAAAAACCACAGCTAGAAGCTCTTTTTCAGTTGTTGTGTAGTTGCATTGGGCAGAGTTAAGAGTTTTCGAGGCATAATAGATGACATAACTCTCTTTCCCATTCTTTTGCCTAAGCACTGCTCCCACAGCAAAGTCGCTCGCATCACACATGATTTCAAATGGCTCTCCCCATGTTGGTGGTTATATTATGGGGGCTGATGTCAACTTCTTCTTTAAGAGGTCGAAAGCTTCCTGGCACTTGTCATCAAAGTTGAATGACACGTCTTGATGTAACAACCTTGTTAGGGGTTAAGAGACCTTTGAAAAATCTTTGATGAAACGCCTGTAGAAACCTGCATGCCCTAAGAAAGCACGAATCTCTTTCACATTAGTAGGGTAAGGTATCTTCGTAATTGAATCAAGTTCACCCTTATCAACCTCTATCCCCCTTTTGGAGATCACATGTCCAAGTACAATGCCTTCTCTGACCATAAAGTGACATTTCTCATAGTTCAAAACAAGGTTAGTATCAGTGCATCTTTGCAGAACTCTATCAAGATTATCAAGACATTGCTCATATGAGTCACCATGTACAGTAAAATCATCCATGAAAATTTCAATATAACTTTCATGCATGTCAGAAAAAATGCTCATCATACACCTTTGAAATGTTCCTGGAGCATTACAAAGACCAAAAGGCATGCGACAATAAGCAAAAGTTCCAAATGGACATGTAAAAGTTATTTTTTCCTGGTCTTCCTGAGCCACATAGATTTGAAAATAACCAGAATAGCCATCAAGGAAACAAAAATATAATATCCCAGCTAATCTTTCAAGTATCTCATCAATAAAGGGCAAGGGAAAATGGTCTTTCCTAGTCGCGTTATTCAACTTTCGATAGTCTATACACATACGCCAACCAGTTTGAAGTCTCATGGGTATTAGCTCATTGTTATCATTTTTAACCAATTGAAACCCAGACTTTTTAGGTACCACATGCACTAGACTCACCCATGCACTATCAGATATAGGGTAGATAATCCCTAATTCTAACAATTTAAGGATTTCCTTATGCACAACTTCTTTCATAACTGGATTCAACTTTCGCTGAGGATCTCTAGAAGGTTTGTTATTATGCTCAAGTAATATGCGATGCATACAGATAGAAGGACTAATACCTTTTATGTCTGCCAGCGTCCATCCTATTGCAGATTTATGTGTCCTCAAAAGTCTTACCAATTTATCTTCTTGCTCCATGCTCAGGTTCTTACTGATGATGAATGGGAAAGTCTCGTTCTCCCCTAAGAATGCGTACTTGAGATGTTCAGGTAAAGTCTTCAGCTCCAGCTTTAGTGCTTTCTCAATCGAAGGAAGGGTGTGTTCAGGAATAGGTGGAATGATCATCCCGACTGATGTAGATTGCGAGATATGGTGGACTTCTGGTCTGGATGTGGGCGGTATGGGCATACCGCCCGAAAGTGGTTGGGAGCTGTATTTCTGAGTTTCTGAGCAGAAAACGGGCGGTATGGGCATACCGCCCGAAAGTGGCTGGGAGCTGTATTTCTGAGTTTCTGAGCAGAAAATGGGCGGTATAGGCATACCTCCCGAAAGTGGCTGGGAGCTGTATTTTTGAGTTTCTGAGCAGAAAACTGGCAGTATGGGCATACCTCCCGAAAGTGGCTGGGAGCTGTATTTCTGAGTTTCTGAGCAGAAAACGGGCGGTATGCCCAAGTGGCTGGGAGCTGTATTTCTGAGTTTCTGAGCAGAAAATGGGCGGTATGGGCATACTGCCCGAAAGTGGTTGGGAGCTATATTCTTTGGTGGAGTAAAGCTGTATGATGACTTCACAAAATTTTTCGTCTAAACCATCCATCATATTCTTGTCAACCCATCCATTGAAAATTACCTGTTCCAACTTGTCGTCCTTGGAGTATCTCTCTATATATTCATCAACCAACGGGGCAATTACATCAAGGGTAAACATGGATTCAGGATCATCTACATGTTTCATGGCATCAAAAATATTGAAAGAAACTACATCCCCATCAAATTCAAGACTAAGGATTCCCTTATCAACATCAATTTTGGCTTTCGCCGTTTTCATGAATGGTCTTCCTAGAAGAATTAAGGATCTATTTGCAGAGAATGAGTCATCCATATCAACAATGTAGAAATCCACAGGAAACATTAATTCATTTACTTTCACAAGTACATCCTCTATCATTCCCTCAGGGTATGCATTAGACCTATCAGCCAATTGGATTATCACACAAGTTTCTTTCAGTGGTCCTAATTGTAAGTCATTATACACAGATAGAGGCATGACATTAATTGATGCACCTAGATCTAACATGGCTTTTTCAACAGTTTTTGTGCCAATTATGCATGGAATAGAAAACATTCCTGGGTCCTTACATTTTTGTGGCAACTTACGTTGAATAACAGCAGAAACATTTTCCCCCACCCTGATTTTAGCATCTTTCCCATACTTTATCTTCTTTGAACAAAGCTCTTTAAGAAATTTTGCGTACCTGGGAACCTACTTAACAGCTTCGATCAAGGGCAAATTTATCTCTACCTTCTTGAAAATCTCCAAGATCTCCTTCTCATCATCTTCCTTCTTGTTACGAGCTAATCTGGATGGGAAAGGTGGAGCGACATTTGGGTTAGAAATAGATGTCATAGGTTCAGGGTTTACCTTTGAGGACTCATTTTTACTCTCTTTGGCTTCTTCATGATTGCCTTTTTCCTTATCAACTTCTTTTGGCACAGAATCATCCAATATCTTCCCATTTCTTAGTGTGACTGCACTTGCATTCTCCCTAGGGTTTGGTTCCGTCTGGGATGGTAACCTCCCAGTGTTGAACTTCAACTTGTTTACCTCTGCAGCTAGTTGAGTCATTTGTTACTCAATGTTCCCTATAGCAGCCCTTGTTTCTTGCTGGAAAGCATTTGTGTTTTTGGCTAAATTCTGCACCACTTCGCTGCTTTGGGCCATTGTCTTAAGAACTTCATTTATGGTGACCCTCTGACCGTCTGTTGCTGGATTTGCTTCACAACCAACTTGTGCTTGTTTCAGAGCATACATTCCCGGGCCCTTTTGATTCCTTCTGAGGTTTTGATGATTCCTCCATCCTGGATTGTATGTATCTGAAAATGGTTCGTTTCGTCTCGGCCTTTGTGGGGTATCTTCAAATCCAAAGAAGGCTTGTTCAGTCTGAGGATCTTGAAGAGTAGGGCAAGAATCAGTGTAGTGTCCCATGTGTGAGCAAATTTCGCACTTGGTTCCTCTGGCACTCTTCATGGCTAGATCTTTTACAATTGAAGTGAGAGCATCTAACTTCTCATCCAAATATGAGTTACCGGCTACCTTGACTGGTCTAGATCTATCATCATCTTCATCATACTCATGAGTGACCATATCAAGGATGATCTCTTTTGATTCATTCACGGTTTTGTTCAGCACATTTCCTCCACAAGCTGCATAAAAAATCTTCCTATCAATAGAACACATACCACCATAAAAGTAATTAGTGATAAGCTGATACTTAGTATAACCATGGTTAGGAAACTTGCGACATAATTGATTAAATCTATCCCAATAACTCGCAAGACTCTCTCCCTTCTTTTGTCTAATACCACTTATTGCAGATCTCAAATTAGCTGCTCTAGACTCGGGAAAAAACTTTTGTAAAAATTTCTCCTCCAAATCTTCCCAGGTTCGAATTGAACCGGGTGGGAGTTCAAAAAGCCATTCACGGGCTTTTCCCTGCAATGTGTGTGTAAATATGAGTAGTTTAATATGATCCTCCGAAAAACCTTGTGGTCGAAGAGTTGCACATACGAGGTCAAATTCATCAAGATGGTTATGAGCACTCTCACCTGGCATATCACCAAATTTAGGTAATACTTGTATGAAACCTGGTTTAATCTCGGAGTTGCGGTTGATGTTGGGAAGGACAATGCACAAAGGACGATTGTGTCTATAACGTCCCATGTCTCTTATGCGCTGGGCTGGTGGTTCCTCCTCACGTCTTTGTTCGTCAGCCATGTTGAAATGGGTTTCGGTGGTGGTTGACGCAGACGAGCAAGATCCTTTCAAGGCTTTTGTCTGCTTCGTTATACTTCGTGCAAGTTTCTCAATCTCTGGAGTGAAGATCAATTCTCCTGTACGAGAAGAACGAGGCATAAACCAAGAAAAAGTGAAAATAAACTAAAGAATTAAAAGAAAAAATACTGCTTAAAACCAATCCCCGACAGCGGCGCCAAAATTTGGTGTGACGTTTTACACCAAAAATAAATCAAGCTCTAAGCTGAATTTTCAGTTCAGGATTCTGTGGTCGGTATAGGCATACCGACCAGTATAGCTGTGAGCAGGTTCGTTTCCCAAGAGATTGGCGAGACTTTTTCTTTAATCTTTAATCTGCAAATTTGTAACCAAAAGAACCAGATGAGGGTTGTGAATAAGAGAAACTAAAAATTGAGTAAAAACAGGAATGAGAAATTGTTACAGATTGCAAAACAATTCAACTATGATGAGAAGATTCCGGATTCGATCAATTCCATACTGGCTTTCTATCTCGATCCTTGATGCAAAGATGACTTTAAATGCATGCACACAAATTGGTTATAGTTGCAAGCAACCAATCTTTCCTTACCTTGTCGATAATCAGGAGGACGCCTCACTAACTATATCTCTAACTAACATATAACCTAAAAGACGCTCTATACATTTAATATGCTAGCAGCATTAAGAATGAGAAAGACCCAATTCATAACCAACAATCTCGGACGCTGGATTGTTAAATTAAGACTGTCGTTCCCTACCACTGATTGAACTGAAATCACAATTACGGATGATTGGTTCAATTGGCATTAAATTAACTAACATGCTATCAAATATTGCGCACTACTCAATAACATGAAAGCAATCATAAGCATTATAATCAAGAACAGCAGATGCTAGCATGCAATCAAAGTATTAAAACTAATTAGATCTCACGAGAATCGACGCCAGTACTTCCTTGATCTTTACCGGAAAAGAAGAATTTAGCTAGAATACATAATTGAATTAAAGATGAAAAGCATAAAAATAAATGATGAAAATTGTCTGAATAAAATACTGGAAAATCCAAATTGCAAAATACTGTCTGCGCAAATGGACTGTGCGTACGCAATTCTGTTCTCTGTCTCTCTTGGCCGTACAGTTATGCATGTAAAAATAATCAAGTCTCCAAAAATATTACTACAACTAAAAGATAGATAAGGGATAAAATATGTCTTTCCTTATCTAATTAGAACTCTAAAAGATAATCACAATATTCTCTCCTAACAATTAGGAGTCTTCAAATCAATCTGATTCTTCTCCAACTACATTTGTAATTGCCATAATTCAGCACCAAATATTTCCATTATTATTTTCTCTTCCATCTCCAAGCACAAATGACCATAAATTGCAACAACTTGCCAATTTAGCATCTAAATCTTCAAACTGCAAGAACATTACAAATAACATAAATATCCAAGCATTTAATCAACCATTTAACTCAATAATCAGCCCAAAATATATGGTAAAATCAACCCCATCACTCACTGCCACTGCCACTGCCACTGCCAGCGTTCCTCAGCTCTGCGCCGCCCACCATTGCCATCGTCCCGCCACCGCCGGATGCCGCTCCGCCACCGTCCATCCGTCCAGCCCTATGTTTTCCCCCTTCATCTAGTCTCCTCTTTGTGCTTATAACTTCAAAGAGGTAATTTAATTTTAGGGTTTATTGTTTATGTTATTTTTTCCTTCAAAAATTTAATTTATAGGAATATTATTTTTATATTGGATGTAGAATTGAAGTTATATCGTTGTATCAATTGAATTGCACATGTATAATTATAAATTATAATTGTTTGATTTATTATTTATGAGAAATTGACAAATTATGGAACTAGGGATATTTGTTAAATTGAATTTAGATGAATATGATTTTATAAATGATTTGTTATTATAATTTATTATTGTTTCATAATGCTTTTGAATTTTATAAGAATGAATTCAATTTACATATTTTTCCTATTTGATATTTAATAGGTTATGGACAATTTTTTACTTCGAAGTAGAGGATTTCCATCTTCTAAGAGATCAAATGAACCTAATGAACAAAGGCACAATGAAGAGGGAGAGGGTAGTAGTAGAAAACAATCTTGCGTAGAATTCAATCGGAATGATGTTATAAGTGATCCCAGGCTACGTAAACGTATTGAAGAGATTGATGTTTTTATTAGAGATGAGGTGCTTAGCGAATATATATATTAAGAGGTCCTTTCCAACCTAAGAATCATACATCTCCCAAGACATTGTTCAATGTTGAATTTAGAAGTTTTCAAAAGTCTTGGTTTGATGAATTTGATTGGTTGGAGTATAGTGTTTCAAAGGATGCTGCCTTTTGTTTTCCTTGCTATCTTTTTAAGAATTCAGCAAAGGAGACATCATGTATAGTGGATGAGATGAAAAATTGGAAACATGCTACGAATGGGGATGGAAGTCATCATGGTGCAGCAATCAAATTGAGAAATTTTAGCCTTCAAAAGCAAAGTATCTTACATTGTTTCGAAGCTCATGTTACTGAATCAGAGAAGGCATGCCGCACACGTTTTACTGCAGTTTTAGATGTGACAAGATACTTGTTAAAACAAGGTTTAGTTTTTTGTGGTCATGATGAGGGTTGTGATTCTATCAACAACGGTAATTATCTTGAATTGGTTGACTGGTATTGCAAGAGAAGTGAAGATGTTGTTAAGGTAATGAATGAAAATGCTCCCGGAAATTGCAAGTTGACATCCCCAAAGTTCATAAACAGTGCTTGTGCTAGTGAGGTAACTGATGCTATTGTTAATGACATTGGAGATACTGTATTTTCTCTTCTTGTTGATGAGGTTAGAGATGCATCAATAAAAGAGCAAATGGGGGTTGTTTTGAGATATGTCAACAAGAAATGATGCATTGTTGAGCATTTTCTTGCTCTTGTGCATGGTTCCAATACTAAAACTATTAATTTGATGGAGGCTCTTAAGCAACTGTTTGTAGATAAGAAATTGTCCTTGTCAAAGTTGAGAGGTCAAGGATATGATGGGGCTTCAAATATGCGAGGTGAGTTTAATGGATTGCAAGCTTTGATATTGAAAGAAAACTCTTCTGCAAGGTATATTCATTGCTTCTCTCACCAAATTCAATTGGTTGTTGTTTTTGTTGCATATAGTACTCTATATGTGGGTGAATTTTTTGGGTATCTTGTTAAAACTGTGAATTTAGTTGGAGATTTATGTGTTAGAAAAGAGATGCTTGTGCAATTATAACATGCTAGACTTGTAGAGGCATTGGAGAGTGGGGAGAATGTTAGTGGAAAAGGTAAAAATCAAGAAATGAGTTTGAGACGGCCTGGTGATACCCGTTGGGGATCACATTACACTAATATTCTTTGTTTTGAGGCTATGTGGTCTTCTATTATTCAAGTGCTTCTTAATATCTGTGAGCATAGCAATTTAGATGAAAATGCCTCAACAGCAAAGGGTTTGATTGATAGAATGGAGAGGTATGCATTTTTATTTTGTATGTTTTTTATGAAGCATTTGTTGGGAGCTACAAGTCAATTGTCCCTTGCCTTGCAACAAAGAGATCAAAATATTTCGATGGCTGTGCAGATGATGAATAGAATGAAGGCTGAATTACAAGAATTCAGAGATGGTGGTTTTGATAAATTATTGAATGGAGTCAGCACATTTTGTGTGAAGCATGAGATCACATTAGATGTGATGGAAGTACAATGGAAAATTCGTCACCGTTCTAGGCGACGTGGAGAAATGTTGATCAATCATGATTTCTACCGTGTTGATATTTTTCTTTAGGTACTATTTTCATATTTTATATTTACATACTTTAATTTATTTTGTTTATATTATTTATTTTGTATTTTTATCTTATTGTTTTATTTATTATTATTTCAAAGCTAGACCGTTGACAGGATGATTCTAGAAATGAATCATCGATTTTCCGAAGCAAGCTCAGAGTTACTCACTTGTATCGCATGCCTTGATCCGAGAGAAAGATTTTCCACGTTTGATGGTGGTAAGTTGCTTCGCCTTGCTGAACTCTATCCGGATGACTTCACCCTAATTGAGCGTGTTGAACTTGAGCAACAACTTAATTACTTACTCAATGATGTGAAAGATGATGATGCCTATTCAGACATCAATGATCTTGGAAGTGTTGCTCAACATATGGTTCGATCAAGCAGCAATGTAATCTACCCATTGGTATATCATCTTATTGAGTTAGCATTAGTTCTACCAGTTGCAACAGGTTCAGTTGAGTGAGTTTTTTCTGCCATGAATAATATCAAGACCGATCTTCGTAATAGAATGGGAGATTAATGGTTGAATGATGATATGACGGTGTATATTGAGAAAGATATTTTTGTTACGATCGAGAATGAATCGATTATTCAACGTTATCAAGGTGTGGAGTCCCGTAGGTATTTGTTGCCCCCACTTGTTCCTAGTTCTACTTCTAGTAATTCGAGCATTAGAAAGTAGTTATTTTAGCAGTTTAGTGAACTTGTGAAAACCTTATTGTATCATACTCGATTTATTAAATTATGTACTATTTTAAATTATTTTTGAGTTAATTTTTTAAATTTTAAATTTGAGTAGTATTATCCAGCCCCACCTGAAAAAAATTCCTGGTTCCGCCACTGATTGTGTCTATTTTTTTGATAAAAAATTCAACTATTTTTGGACTGAATTAAGTAAATTTCATATGTTTAGCTTTGAGATTTGAGTTGAGTTTTTCAAATTTGTTCATTGCAGTGGTGCTGGCGATGAAGGTTAAGGCCGAGGGTGAAAATTGATGAGGGGTGTGGTAGTGGGTGGTGGTTAGCAATCTAGTTTTCGTAAAAAAAATATTTTTATTATTTCGTGTCACTAAATTTTTTAAACTCAAATAGGCGTGTGAATTTACCCAAATAGCTTATAACCTGAATTCAACCCGGAGTTTAATTGCTTTAATCTGCAAATTTTTCATCGATTTATTGTAAAATTGCAGTTTAATTCTTGGTATTTCCATTGCTTATGGAAATAGCGTCTTTCAAGAGGCGAATTCTTATTTTTATGAGATTGTTGTTTACTTTATGAGATTCTCTAGTGTATAATTATTTTAATAAAATTGAAAGATTTCATCAATCTTTCCTCGTAATGTTGGATACGCAATTGTTGTTGTTGCAAAAACCATAATGCACTGTAGAGTGAATTCTACGGAGATTTGGAGATATCCTAATCTAGTGCAACGTGTGTCATGTTTTATGAATCGAGTCTTAACTAATTTCTCTGTTTCACTGCGAAACGCATGCTATTTTTATCAAGGCAAATGTGAGCATCCCCAGTCTCATCAGAAACACCATTAATGGAGTAGAGAAAACTAGTGGAGAGCCCCTTATTGAAGGTAGCAATGGAAGACAATTCACTGATAACCGCCTTTAAACAACATTTTTGAGTTCGAAAATCCATGCTCGTGTTCCCTAAATGTTTTAAAGGCAGCTTTTTGTTGATTTAAGGCAGTTTTCCCTGAAACGCCTTTAATTAAAGGCGGTTCAAGGCATAAACGCCTTTAATTGACCATAACTAAAGGCGGTTATGGCTATCCGCCTTTAAATTTAGGGTTTACGAACTCATAAATAAGGAATGGATGCCATTCCAATTATGTAAAGTACATAGTTTCTGGACTACAAAGAGAGGAAATAGATTCTGAATTCGAAAATTCTTCGTGTCCAATTTCCGATCTCATAAAGTAGTCGATCACACCTTACATAGTGTGGGACATAGTTTCCAAACTCGGAAATGGGAATGCATATAAAAAAAGTTAACACGCCCAATTTCATTAAATGGTACAAAACCTTAATTCTTTGAAGAAGAAGCTCTTTTTTTCCTAACCCATTGTTAAGGAAAAGGTTTTGTGGTTGGAGAAGGCTAGTTTTATCCAAATTATGAAGTTGATGATTTTTTTTCAAATAATTTTAGATGTATTTAATGCATCTTATATGTTCATATTTTCAATTATGCTTTGAGATTAGCTAGGTTTATGAATATTGTTGAATGCATCCTCATGTGTTGCATTTTAAATGACTTTTAGGATAATGGATCGAGATGAACTAATTGGTAATGATCTAAGGAAATCACCTTAGTACATGTGATGTGTTTTATATTGTATTCATATTTTTCTGGGATTATTATGATTTTATTGAGATATAATTTGCACTTTAAGATGTTTTTGGTGCAAGAATTCATTGATTGTGAAGAATTGAGAGGGAGCTATACATTGTACTCTTTTTCCCTTAACCAACGGTTTTTTCCCACTGGGTTTTCCAGGTTAAGGTTTTTAATGAGGCGATGTGCTCCAATGGAAAATATTCTTATTTTATAAGACATTTTTCCAGGGATGAAGGAAGAGAGGGAAAAGCAGAATTGCTGAACTTATGGGGTGAAAAGTGAATTATTGAAGACATGTGGATTTGAAGAAAATAAATATATTCACTTCCCATATTGATAAGGATTGTACTATCTCCTTCCATTTGAAATTCCTTAAGTGTAGGAATGAGTTATTTAGAATTAGAATAGGAGTGGGTCTCCTGACAGGCGGCCTGTCCATAAGCTTATGGACAGGCCACTTATTTCTTACCTTATACACTGCATTTCTTAAATTACATACAAAATTTAAAAATTTAAAAAATAATTTTTTATATCATATATTTTTATATTTTCACCTTTGAATACATATTATTCTTTGTTTAAACTTATAAAATGCAATATTTAAATTTTATAAAAAATTACAACATTTAATGCAAATGCCCCTAAGGACTGTCGTTAAGCTTATGAAAGGCCGCCTTTCCTGAGACTTTCTCTTCGAATAGATATTATTTTATTTCCTTTTTTTTTCATAAGAAGAAAAGTAATTAGAAGTTGATTTGGACTTGGTTTTGGTTATATATATATATATATATATATATATATATATATATACACAATTATTTGCCTTCTTCCCGTGTCCAGCATTCCACACAAGTTTGTTGTCTCTTATTTTCGTTAATTATGTTTAAATATTCTATTATTGATTAGTTTAGTTTAATTATTATGAGTAGCTAATTTATATATCGGCATGGAATAACCAGCATTAGTTTATGAATCGTGAGGCCTAATTGTTTTATAATTGATTCTTATGTGTTCTTGATTGTTCTTGGTTAAATTTATTTCTAATGTGTATAAGTCTGATCAACTTGAATATTTTTGGGATAATGCTATCTAATTCTACCAATACGTAATCGTTGGAAAGTGTTAGTAAGTAGTGAGTTCTTGTGAAAAACTGCTAACTAGTTAAGACTGTAATAGCAAGATGGGGAACAATTAAGTGTGCATTACTATTTGCTTTTACTTTGGTTATTGCTATATCAGGTTCTTTTCATTCTTAATGCTATCGAGGTGTGTATCTGGTTCAGCGAATACTTTCCGGGGCCATCTTGGTAAGAGAAACAATTAATTAATTATAATTGGTTAATTGTCGATAAAGTACGAAAGAATTGGGGAGGTTAAGCGTACCTACTTTCCTATAACTGATAGATGCATATGAATTGATTTATCTTTGTGCCTATGATCGATGTTTAACTAATGTGAGTTATTCCGAGCCGATTACCTTATTCATATATTTTATAGACATTTATATCTGTTAGTTACATTATTATTTTATATTAGGTAGTTGCATTATTAGTGGTTAGATAAATCTGAAAATTAAGGCGTGGTGGCTACACCAAAAGTGTTCTATATTAGTAGGAATTTCATTATAGTTTTTGCTCTGTTCCTCGTGGGATCGACTCTGCTTACTACTGTACTAATCTCATCTATAGAGTTTGTAGATTATTTTTGTGAGTGAAACGACGTTCACCAAATTGGCGCCGCTGCCGGGGAACGGTAAGTCAATTTCTATAAAAAACATTTCCTACTAATCTGTGTGTTACTGTGCTTAGTTTATGAGAAGATCATCCAGGCCGAATTTAATATTCGACCCAGAAGTTGAGAAGATAGCCAAGCAGAACAGAAAGCGAACAAAGGCATGGAAATCAATTTCTGCCAAGACCCTTCGGTTTGGCCAAGCCAAACCCATCCCGATTTCAGTAACTACCTCTGATTCGGGAACTGACATCGAGATGGACGGAGGTGACCAAAAATCTGAATCCTGGGCAGAACCCAAACAATCCATACATGTGGGAACTCACTGGTCATAGTGAAGATGATCCCCTCACTCCTATTCAGTTGCCAGAGATCGAAAATCCTATTGAAATCAAGATGGCGTTCCTGAACGTACTCCCCACGTTCCACGGGAGAAGCACTGAAGACCCTTACAATTTTCTGAGCGAATTTATCAAGATTTGTAAGGTTTAGAAGAGGCCATCTACCATGGTGGAAGATCAATTCAAATTGGTGGCATTCCTATTCAGTTTGACAGGACCAGCAAATCAGTAGTTTTCAAGCTTTCCCCCCAACTCCACTGCGACATGGGCAGAATTGAAGATATTGTTCTTGGAGTACTACTTTCCAGCCACAAGAACAGATACCTTGAAGAAGGAGATCACAAGCATCAAGAAAGAATATGATGAACCATTGAGTATGTATTGGTTGAGGTTCCGAAAGTTGGTAAACAGTTGCCCTAATCACCGAATGACGGAAGGGCAGTTGGTTCAATGCTTCTATCAAGGGATGACATCCAGAAACAAGGACTTGGTGAACTCTTCTATTAGTGGTGGATTTTCTCACCTTTGAGTGAATGAAGCTTGAGAGATTATCAAGAGGTTGGTGGACTCTAAGAAGGAGTATGATCAGCAGGAAGTACGAATCTCGAAGAAGGTGGCACAAACATCCACTCCCAAAAAAGATGAGATCAAGGAAAGGATGGAAAGAATGGAGAAATTTCTATCCAAGGTCGTTGACAAGGTTGCATCTGTACAAGAAGGGTCCTGCGATACGTGTGGAGCAGTTAACCATACGACGTCACAATGCATTCTTACCATGGGAGAGATACCTGCCCAAGAAAATGCTATGGGAAATTTCAATGAGAGGCAGCAAAAAGGTGGACCATATCCCCAAAATTTCAATCCAAGGTATAGGGATCACCCTAACTTCCAGTGGAGAGAACAAGGTCCCCCTCCGCAGCAGGCTCAGCATTACCAACGACCCTATGTTCCACCAATGCAACGAGAATCCCCGGTCTTTCCTCAGCCCCATCAAGGTGGTCAAGAGAAATCTTTGAATGATAAGATGGGTATAATGATAGACATGATGCAAAAGAAACACCAAAGGTTTGAGAAGATCGAAGCAACTTTAGAGGAGCATACGCGATAAATCACCCATTTATCGAATTCCATGAACGAGCTCATAATGAAGCAGCCTGGATTGCCTTCTCAGGTCCAATTAAACCCTCATGAGACAGTAAATCAAGTCACACTCAGAAGTGAAGAAGAATTTGGTGCGTTACCATTGAAATCCGCAAGCAAAGAAGCGAAGGAGTTCACTAACGGAGGGTCCAGTTTGGCCAAACCGAACCGTGCAGCAGAAATTCAGAATTAAGTAACGGAGGAAAAGGGCAACGAAACCACCACAAACTCTGAGAATCCTGAGCCTACTGAGACCCGAGATAAAGGTAAATCCAAGGTACCAGCTGAGGTAAGTAAGAGGTTGAGTTTACATGATCTTTCACTTATAATTTTGCCTCATTTCCCTCGTAGATTAGAAAAGAAAAAGGAAGAGCCTATGGATTTTGTATCAATTTTTGGGAAAATGGAGATTAATCTTCCGTTCTTGCAGGCCATAAAGTTACCACTAGTAAGCAAGTTCTTTAAAGATTTTATTGCAGGAAAGCCAAAGGATTCAAGCAAGATTATGATGAGTGAATCTGTGTCAGCTGTGATCGAAAAGAAAATGCTTCAAGAGTGCAAGGACCCAGGTATGTTTTCCTTACCTTGTTACATTGGAGATAAGAAGATTGACGCTGCCATGTGTGATTTAGGAGCTTTGATTAATGTTATGCCATTATTTGTGTATCAAACTTTGAATGGAGTTGAAATAGTAGACACTAGAGTGGTGATTCAATTGGCAGATAAATCTTGTGTATGTCCTGAAGGGTTGTTAGAAAATGTGCTTGTGCGAGTCAATAACTTTGTGTACCCAGCAGATTTTTATGTGGTAAAAATGAATCATACCAATGATAAGGGAACACAAGGGGTATTGTTGGATCGTCCATTCTTGAAAACTGCAAACACCATTATTAATGTTGGGAATGGAACTATTTCACTTGATTATTTTGGTGATAAGTACACACTCAACATTGATAAAACCATGCTGAAATCTATAGATGCTGAGAATGTGAATGCAATTGATCATACTGACCCGTTTGTCCAAGATTCTCTTGAGACTACAGTTTTGTAGGATAAGTTGGGAATTCAAATACCTACAAGTCCAGAAGAGAAAAATGTTCAAGTCTCAAGTGATAAGGAAATCCGTAAATTGGTGTGTTCAGTGCACTCTCAGAAAGTGGTACCTAGAACTGAAATAAATCAAGGAATGCCCAACTCGACTCAGACTGAAGCGGATGTTTGGAAAAATTTTGAAGTGTGTACAGGGTCTGGTTTGACCAAACGGAACCCATCCGCCAGACTAGTCTCATCGGATGTGAAAACCTCAGATTTGGAGTTGAAGGCATTACCACCCGATCTGAAGCATGATTATCAAGAAGATGATGATACTCTTCCAGTGAGTATGGAGTTGCTCAAGTGTGAGGAAGAAATAAAGTCCCAACTCCAAGAATTGGGAGATCAAAGATTGAAAGGGTTTGATCAATCTATGCGGTACAAGGAGCGCAATAAGACGTGGCATGACAGAGATTTGAATTCTAAGAAATTCGTGGTTGGGTAGAAAGTTCTTATTTCTGAGTCCAATTTTCAACACATGTCATGGAAATTTAAGTCTAAATGGACTAGACCATTCGAAGTGGCTTATGTTTGGCCTAATGGGATGGTAGAGATTATAAGCATGGACGCAAAAAGGGCATTCCTCGTCGATAGTCATCGCCTTATGCCGTACTATGATACTTCTCAGGTGGCATTAATGGATGAAATTCCATTGTGCCCAACAAATAGTCATTAAAGGCATCCAAAAGTCTAGCCAAAAACTATAAACAAAAGCGCTAGTTGGGAGGCAACCCAATTTTCTTAGTTTTTTTTTCTTTCTTCTTTTAAGTTGTTATTTTTATTTTTTAGGAATTTCAATGTTTCATCTGATCTCAATTCTTGATCTACAGATTTGAAGTACTTGAATTTGCACCATGGAGAATTCACACATTTGGAAAGCTGGACTTGCAGGGTTCCGTTAGGCCAAACGGGAGGCCAGCGGCAGAACCTGATTTTGATCCAATGCCCTCTGCTTGATCAGGAAATTTCTCTGAAACCCACCACTATAAGTTCCCTCTTCCTTTTTCATTTTTTTATGATGTTGACTATGTGTTAAACCTTTTCTCATAAGAGATTTGCATTATTTGCTTGAGGGCAAGCAAAGTTTAAGTGTGAGGAGGTTTCTTGTGTGTTTTGTTTTGTATTTTTGGAAAACAAATAATTTATTTCAGTTTTTTTTACAGTCAAACATGTGTTTTTTGTGTTGTTTGAGTTGATAATTTGACATGAGAAAATTCTAGTGGCTCTTGATAAAAGTACCCTGCCGGTTGTAAACTTCATTGTAACAAACATGGTAAATCTAATATGCCTTGAAGTTATTGAATGCGATTTTCTATGATTTGTGAAATTTGATTGGTATGGTTTTTGGGATGACGAAAAAGGATGAGTTTAATTGAATATTTTAGCCTACAAAAGTGAGGTTTGAGCTAGAGTAGAGCACTCTCTACATAAATCTTTGTTCTGAGAGATCACATTGTTATAATTGGAGTTGTTATGGGTGAAAGTGATGGTAGACACTAGGATATTCCACACAGCTTAAATTGCCTACCAATTACATTAACCCCTAGTGAAACACTTTGAAACTTTGACTATATTCTTTGGTATGAGTTACTATATATTTAGCCAAAGCCTTGTTTTATCCTTTCTCTTGGCCCCATTATGCATGTTCTTGGAGTTAATGTTAATGAATTCATCCATTGTGTTCTCTTGAGTTGATGATATTACTGAGTATGCGTCCAGTTTGCCCAGACTGAATGGTTTCGAAAATGAAGGCTGAATTTTACTATGAACAGTAACACTGGGGTTCCGTTTGGCCAAACTGGAGGGCGTAACTGTGAAAGAAAAAGAGAAAAAAAATCTTATGTTTATGTTGCAATTTTCTCTCAAAAATACTGGTTTTGGACTACAGTGGAGAAGAATGGTGCTGGAAAAAAATCAAAAAAAGGAAAAAAAGAAGAAACAATAAAATAGCACCTACTTTGATGTGATCTTACTTGGCTTTCTCTTAATAGCAATGAGATGAAGATTGTTGGTGAATGTCTACTATACATGGATGATGGTTGAAGAAAAAAACATGCATAATATTTTGATCGATATTGTTTGAGCTTAGAACCCTTAGGATCTCACCAATCTGAATGCTACCTAGCCCCGTTACAACCCTTGAGAAAGACCTTCCTCATTTGCATATTAACTTCTCTATGTTATAACTTGTGAATTATTTGAGTGAATGTCCTTCATATATTGAAAGTGATTGAGTGAAACTGTGAGAAAATATTCATTGCTTGTCCGATTTTGACTGAATTGATGATTATATTTTCTGATCTTGAACATTTTATTCCAATTACTTTAAGGGTTGATGATTTCAAGGTGCATTAATGTGATCCTTTACTCCTTGGCAGAGGAAAATTTATTGTTATAAGAGTAGAATCTAGAGTTTTTAAATGTTGAATTTTTATCTGTTTAGTTGTGTGATTTGTATTTTTATCTTACTTTTTCTTTTTATTAGGTCATTTTAGATAGAGTCATATGAGGGAATGAGAACTTATGGACACTGTGGATTATTGATTGATCTTATATTCTTCACTTCATACTTGAGGGCAAGCATGATTCAAGTGTGAGGATATTTGATGTGTTTTATATTGTATTCATATTTTGTGGGATTTTTATGATTTTGTTGAGATATAATTTTCACTTTAAGGTGTTTTTGGTGCAAGAATTCATTGATTGTGAAGAATTGAGAGGGAGCTATACATTGTACTCTTTTTCCCTTAACTAACGATTTTCCCACTGGGTTTTCCAGGTTAAGGTTTTTAATGAGGCTATGTGCTCCAATGGAAAATGTTCTTATTTTATAAGACATTTTTCCAGGGATGAAGGAAGAGAGGCAAAAGCAGAATTGCTGAAGTTATGGGGTGAAAAGCTAATTATTGAAGACATGTGGATTTGAAGAAAATAAATATATTCACTTCCCATATTGATAAGGATTGTACTATCTCCTTCCATTTGAAATTCCTTAATGGTAGGAATGAGTTATTTAGAATTAGAATAGATATTATCTTATTTCCTTTTTTTCCATAAGAAGAAAAGTAATTAGAAGTTGATTTGGACTTGGTTTTTATTTTGGTTTTGGTTTTGGGAAGAAGAAAAGAAAGTTTTCCATTGACGGAAGTTAGAAGAAATGCTCCATTTTTTAAGCTACCTTGTTGGGAGCATTTGGAAGTTAGACATTGTTTTGACGTTATGCACATTGAGAAGAATGTTTGTGACTCTTGGGTTGGGACATTGTTAAATACCCCTGGGAAGACAAAGCACGGATTGAAGACTAGGCTAGATTTGGTTGAGTTGGGTATTCAGAAGAATCTTGCCCCCGTGAGTACGGGTGATGATTCTTATTTGCCCCCTGCTTGTTATTCAATGTTGCAGTTGGAGAAGAAATCCTTTTGTGAGACCCTTAGTAGTTTGAAAGTGCCTAATACATGCTTGTCCAACATTATCACTTATGTGTCAGTGGAAGAGTTGAGATTGGGTGGGTTGAAGTCATACGATTGTCACAACCTAATGCAAGAATTGAATGCCATCACCATTCGATCTACATTGTCTTCTCATGTAAGATTGTGCATTACAAAGCTCTGTATGTTTTTCAAATCCATTTTTTGCAAAAGTATTAGCTTATCGAAGTTGGATATGTTAAAAGTAATGATTGTTCAAGTTTTGTGCCGTATGAAAATGTATTTCCCTCCCTCATTTTTTGACATCATGGTCCACTTGATTGTCCATTTGGTGCTAGAGATAAAGCTATGTGGTCTGGTTTTTCTGACATTGATGTACCATTTCGAGAGGTATATGAAAATATGTAAGCACTTTGTGAAATAAATTTATAGTCCAGATGCTAGTATTTTAAAGCGATACGTGACGGAAGAGGCCTTTGAGTTTTGCACTAATTATATGAAGTGAGTTGAATCTGTTGGGGTTCCGATCAGTAGAAGGGAGGGCAGATGGTTTAAACAAGGCAAACTATATAGCTCAAGTGCGGAAGTTTTATGTGCAACCATTGGGGTAGTTCCGTACATAGAGGTTCATATGGATGCTATACGATTGTTGCACCCTAATTTCAATGAAGCTCAAGTTCTTCAATTTCACACCTCTACATTTGTATCATGGTTGCGGGATCACGTAGATGTCAGCAATCATCCAATGACAGTTAAGTGGCTTGCTCGTAGACCATTGGGGACCATTATTTCCTACGGAGGCTATGACATCAATGTTTTTACATTTTCCACAAAATCAATGGATGATAAGAGTGTCACTCAAAACAGTGGAGTGTCTCTTGTCTTTGTTGCACGTTGAAAGGGGTGGTGATGAAAATCCTATGTACACCGTAAAATGATATTTTGGCACAATATCTGAAATTTGGGAGTTTGCCTATGTTAATATGTGTGTCCCTGTGTTTAAATGTCAGTGGGTGGATATTAACAACGGGTAGCACATTAAGGATTTGGGTTTCACACTTGGCAATAGAGCTCAGGTTGGATGGAAGAATGATCCTTTCATATTGGCTTCTCAAGCGCACCAGATTTTCTATGTCAGGGATCCTGTGGATCCTAGACGAGAGATTGTTGTTGAAGGGAAACATCCTTTCATTGAAGAAAATGACTTGAAAGATGTTATTGGATTTGGATGTCATAAATCGGGTTGTGAATC
Source organism: Rubia yunnanensis (assembly GCA_037428765.1). NCBI lineage: Eukaryota > Viridiplantae > Streptophyta > Magnoliopsida > Gentianales > Rubiaceae > Rubia > Rubia yunnanensis. The sequence goes on along the minus strand of CM075071.1, from coordinate 68,777,422 downwards.
AGAAGAAGTCATTTTACTCGAGGATGATCGGAGTCTTCACTATTTCCTAGGTCAATAATGATCATGAAGAAAGGATGTGGATTGACGGTAAGGGGAAGATCAGTCGTAGACAGCGAAAGTCGAAGAAGGTCATAATCTAAAAGAAAATGAATCATAAGTAGTAAGTATTCCGATATCAATTGTACCTTGGACTTTAAATGGATTCAAATTCAAATGATTTAAATTCCAACAAAATTCTAACATGGAAAAGCAAAGATAAAGTCTAACATCTTAAAAATTCTACATTGTCTTGTACATTCATTCAAATTCATGATCATAATCTAGGGCATGCAAATTCATTCATTGACATCTTCAATGGTACCAGTCAAAGCTGATCGGTCGAGGCATTGTCGGGAGCTTGAAGCGAGATGTCGCTCATAAGCTCGCCGAGACTTTTCCATGAATCTAATCTTGGCCTTCATTGTGCAAAATTCCTTGCGCATCCATTTGTAGAAATCCTTGAAACCCTTCAAGCATGATTTCTCAGTACCTACATCGAAAGACCAAAGAATGATTTACAAAAACAATGAAGAAAATATATGGAATACATGAACTATATCAATGCAAACATATTTGTGACTAACCTTCCTCAACCCGTGGCCTCTTGCTCGGCTCCGTCTCCCCATCTAGCTTATGATACCACTTCCCTTCGAGCAAAGGCAAACCCTTGTTCTCGAAGTAAGTCCTATCATAATAATTCGGGACTTTCCCCACTCCCCCTCGATAGTCAACCCTTTAACACTCTTAAAAATGTGAGTTATTAAACTCCCATATGGTAGGCGAGTCAAAACTTTATTCAAAGTTTCATAATGCAACATATGCCTAAAAATGGCTTCCTCAGGGTTGATCCTTCTACCCTCCATGATTAAGTAGAATAACATAAGGGTTGGCTAATTAGGCTTGGTCAAGTGCCCACCCAAGGGAACCAAACTCCTATTTATCATCTCGTATGTAATACATTGTTCTACGAGGAGAAGCTTTAAATTGAAGGTCCTAGATTTTCATAAATTCATTCTATTATGGTTAAAGTAGCGTACACTACACTGAACAGGGTTAATGTAGGGAGGATCAACTTCAAGAGGCCATTCCTCCTGATGGTAGCAATCATCAAATGAACTATCGGTGTCCTCCGGATAAACAAATTCCGGGACTAAGTATGGGTATTCTAGTCCCTTATTAGTTATCCACCTACTTAGCGGGATGTTAATTCCTAACCCTTGTAGCATAATCCCCACCACCCACTACTCACAAGTTTGCATAAAATTGGCATGTCAAATAAAAATATGCTTTTTCATTACACGAAAGCAAAGTCTCAAGGTGTTGTTCACTAAAGGGTTTTAGGGCATCGACTAAACCTAAAGCTAAATATTTGTTAAAGTCCACAAGAAATGTATCTAAAAAATTTTCCCTATCACAAAATACTCATACGCATATTTAGAGACAAACCTTGCTTCATCGAAGCCATGGTTGTGGCGGTTTAACGAGAACGAGACATTCCGCAGCTTGAACCACCCCTAGCCATGCCAAATACTTGATTGAGTTTGGATAAATGGAAGAATTTGTGGGAATTTTTGAATTTGGAATGTAGGCTAGGCTTTAGAAATTGGTGATCGATTTTGTAAATGTGAATCGTCCCCCCTTTTTTTAAGACTAAATTATTTTTTTGATCCCCAACATATGCTACAAGGGTATATCTTGCTCCTCTAGTGGAGGATCGGTACAAACAATTAGTGTGGATCACATTGAGAGGTGCAATCTATTTCTCAAATGGCGACAAAACAAAAAGAGTGAATTTGTCAAGAAAGAAGAGAAATGAATTGCCGAAAGAGTGGTGCGTCATTTTTTAGTTGAATACATTATTAATTTGAACTATATTTAATTGATATGGAAATAACCAAGTTACATCCATTTATGTTTTTAGAAAATTGAAAAACGATCAATTGCGAGGGGATTTCATTCCAAGTGGTGTACACGACATGCTTTGTGAAGCATTGGAAAATTCCTGCCGCGTTAGGGGTGTGGGTAGTTTCTTGACACAACGGCAAGCATTTGGGATTGTGCGGTCCTACGATGGAGTGGAACCCTCGAAAGTCCATTTGTTGCAAAAAAAAATGCCCCAGCTACAAGACAAACGAATTGAGCAACAAGATATAGTAATTTGGAAGTTGGCCCAACACATCGGGCTAGTGCTTCTGGACAATTTAGAGGAGTTAATGCCTGATTGGACATTGCCATCTAGGGTTTCACGACATTCTCCCCTGGATGTTGAGGTAAATCGCGGGAAAATTGTACAAAATCCAAGAATCGATAGGAAATTGTTGAAACTTGACGATGAAGACAATGCCACACTAGCAATTGAAAAAAGAAGTACGAAGGATTTTATTTACGTATATTATGACCATTTGAATTAAGTCTCGTATTTGATATCTATTTTTGCGTTCGTGTAAGAAATCATGTCGGTGTTAACTATACATTGATCAACGCATAGACGGTAGGCCACTTCATGTAGCCGATGGTGTTTTGCATGAGTCGATGAAACAACATCACTCCATACCAATTGCGGAAGGTCTTTCGAGGGTTTCGTTGGAGAATCATTGGGTGATGGGCACACCTTTGCCAATCCTAGAAGGGGAATACAAAAAAGTTTGGCCTTCCTGGGGAATGTTCCTTACTTGGCCCCTGATGTGTGTTAATTATGTTGTTTATTTTATCGACATTAGCTGTGATTTTACGTGATTAATGTGCACTTTAAATGTTTTATTTGTAACAGATCACAGTTTTCAGGCGCAGGAGGAATTTGGAGGAGAGTAAGGAGTATTGGGCAATTATGACAAATGAAGCAGTCAAAGTAGAGCAGAATTGTAGCAGTTATTTTGGAGCAGATTGGACTGAAATTTGTGGAGATATCCTTGAAGATATTTGGAGATAATTTAGAGATTTAATTTTATCTCTTCAATTCAGAATTTAAATTAGTAATGAATTGTATTTTAATGGGGGAATGAAATTTTCGGAGAAGGAAGCTTTTTGGGGAGATTGAATTAGATTTAGTTTTTTTTTTCGGAATTACTGGACATATAAAATGGGGACATGAGTTAGGCAGAAGAAAATTTGTTATCTTGGTTTTGGTTTGGTTTTATTAGGCACAAGACATTGGCAAGTGTTTTTTGGTTGAAGAATTTCTGGCGCAGCATTTGTTTTCAAAGTCTTGTTTGATTTGCATTCGACATTGAATGATCAGTTAGTTTGCATTCTAGTGCACAGCTTTCCTGGTTTGGTTTTCATACATTCGACCTTGTAGAGTACTCGGGAGTTGGACTTAGTTATGACATATTGCGAATTCTGGTGATCTGGTGTTTTAACACCGTTTTACAGGTTTTCCAGATTTCCGAAAAACAGGTTTTTGTCCACGAATTATGGAGCATATTATGGAGTATATTTATGCGATCAAATCAGAATATTGTGAAGAATATTATTTTATTTCGTGGGAGTCTAATTCTGGTAAACGAATATTCCTGTAATAGTTAGGAATTGATTTAGTAGTTTATTTATGGAACAAGTCCTAGTGATAAAAGGATTGTCCATTTAAATACCAGATTAGCATTAGATCTTTCCTTAGTCTAGAAGTCTATTTATGGTAGAGTTAGACAAGGAAAGAAGTTGATTCAAGGCAGGATTGCGATGGGATAAATAGAAGACGATTACAACGCAATCAATTCACGCGACCAAGATTCAATCTCTACGTGAGAGCTTTGGAGCGATCTGCCGTGGGTTTGGAGGTTCGTAAACAACCGACCAAGTTCGTGAAGATCAGAAACAAGGAAGTCTTAATTCCTCGGGAGGAGGAGATCCAGAGAGACGTGTTGATCGTGAGGGTTCAACGACGTAGGATCGACAGTGAGGGGAGCTCACAACATTCACTCTGTAGGTTAGCAATGGATTAGTATTTAAGTTAAGCTTCTTGTACTAAAGACTGCTTTCTAGTGAATGGTTTCTGATCTGGGCAAGGCCCCGCAGATGTAGGTGTGTTTACACCGAACTGCGTAAACAAGTTGTGTGTGCACTGCGTACTTTATTTCGTGTTTTAACACCAAACGCTAAACAACTTGCTAAAGTATAAAAATAGGTGGAACGGAATTTCAATTGGTATCAGAGCAAGGCACTTGCTGACCCCTATATAGGGAGAGTGAGATCAGGTTTCACCATGGCACCAAAGGAGGGGGCGTCAGTCACGCGACCACCATTGCTGGAACAAGGAAATTATGCTTACTGGAAGGCACGTATGAAAGTGTTCATTGGAGCTCTAGATGATCAAGCTTGGAACTATGTCATAAATCAATACACTCCACCTACTAGTGACGCAACTGAAGGATCAAGCTCCACTGCCACTAAACCATTCTCCAGATATTCTACCGAGGAGCATAAAGCACACGTGTCCAACTCAAAAGCATTGAATGCCATCTTCACGGCTGTGGACGAAGATCAGTTTAAGATGATTTCAAACTGTGAGACTGCGAAGGAAGCGTGGGATGTGTTACAGACTTACCATGAGGGGACAAGCTCTGTAAGAGAATCAAAGCTGCAGTATTACACGTCAAAATTTGAAGAACTAAAGACGCGCGAAGATGAAACAATTTCTGAGTTCAATGGACGAGTCCGAGATATTGCAAACAAAGCTTTTCAGTTTGGCAAGAAGTACAAAGACCAAAAGCTTGTCAGGAAAGTGCTAAGAGCTTTACCTCCTCGGTTCAACATGAAGGTTACAGCAATTAATGAGAATGGAAGGATAGGGACAATGACACTTGATGAACTGATGGGATCACTGGAATCTTATGAGATGGAGATGCTGCAAACAAAAGCAGGAAAGAAAGAGATGGCTTTCACGAGCAGAACCTCTGAGAAGTCGGAAGATCATTCAGATAATGAAGAGTCCTATGAAATTGCAAACCTAACCAGGAACTTCTCCAGATTTATGAAGAAGATGGGGAGGAAGCCCCAAGAGAAGTCAGGTGGTAACAAATATCCAACTGCAAACTCCACTCCCAGATTTGGACAAGCAGGTGGTGTTGAAACACCAAAGTTTAAATCAACAAATCCAAACCTGAACAGAAAAGTCCAGTGTAGAGAGTGTGAAGGTTTTGGACACATACAAGCTGAGTGTGCAAATACGCTTAAAAGGCAAGGAAAATCATATACCACAACCTAGAGTGACGATGACGTAGGAGACGAGTGTAAGGACGGAGAGGAGTACACCAATCATGTTGCTTTCGGCGTGTCAGTGGCGGAGTTAGAAGATTCTTTCGAGGAAGGTTTCAGTATGATGAATGATGATGGAAGTGGTTCCTCAGATGAAGAAACTAGGAGTATTAGTGATGACGACATTCACAAGGAAAGTATGGAAATGTACAAGATGTGGTTAAAAGTAGCGGATGAAAACAAAGTGCTAAAGTCTGAGAACAAGAGACTGAGTGACGAAGCTAAGATAAAGGAAGGTGAAAAGGAAAAGGCAGTTGGGGAACTGGAAAGCTTCAAAAAGGAATTTGCTGGAATGGTGCAACGAGCAGAGGCAGCAGAACAAGCTATTAAACGACTCAATATTGGAAAGGCTAAGCTCGAAGATTGTCTAAGAATGGGACAGACGACCAAATATGGAATTGATTATGAAGGATCTATACCGGCGAATCCATGGAGGAACAAGGCAGATCAAGGTGCATCATCCCTAAGAAAAACTGAGAGAAATTGACCTATCAAAAGGATCAGATTATGCGGATACTGTGGAGTGCAAGGACATGTAAGAAATAGATGCTTTCAGCTGCTTCGGACATCATCTTTCAACCCAGCAGGTTGGAGTTCCAACACCGAGACAAGGTATGATAAAAGGCACTGGTACAATACTGGTGGATACAAAACCAAACTTCTGAACACACGTTATAACCAAAGCCCACATCACATGGCTCGACCAACACGCCAGGTATGGATTCGAAAAACTCAGGATGTATGTTTTTCAAGTTTTGTTTGCTTTGGGGCACATACAGGGAACTCTTGGTATTTTGATAGCGCATGTTCAAGACATATGACTGGAGTACCTGAATTCCTGCGAAAATTTAAACCCGGATTTGGAGGACATGTGAGATTTGGAGATGGGAAACGCAGTAGAATAATCGGCAAAGGTGAGCTATTCATCAAAGGGCTACCGGTGTTCCAAGATGTGTTACTCGTGGAAGGCCTGAAGGCAAACTTATTGAGCATCAGCCATCTCTGTGACAATGAAATGAGTGTGTTCTTTGACAAGGAGAAATGTGTAGTTAGTCATGGTACTGGTACATTCACTGGATCGAGATCAATGGATAATTGTTATCTACTTGACCAAGTCGTCAACTGTTTGAGTTCAAAGAAGGAAGTCAGTACTCTGTGGCACAGAAAATTGGGGCACATAAATTATAAATCCTTAACACGAATTTCCAGACTAAAGGTAGTCAGAGGTATTCCCAAAATCAGTGACAACAGGGAGGTTGTATGCGGGTCATGTAAAGAAGGTAAGCAGATCCGGATTCCACACCATGCTGTACACGATGTTTCAACGTCACGACTTCTGGAACTACTGCATATGGATTTAATGGGACCAGTAAACACTCCCAGTGTAGCTGGAAAGAAGTATATTTTCGAATGTGTAGACGATTTCTCGAGGTATACGTGGGTATCATTTCTAAAGGAGAAGTCAGAGGCTGCTGATGTATTCAAGAACTTGGCTCACAGACTACATGTAGAAAAAGGGACCAACCATGTACGAATCGCACGAATCAGGAGTGATCATGGAAAAGAATTCGAAAACTCGAAATTTCAGGATATTTGCGATACACTTGGAATACACCATGAGTTCTCTGCTCCCATAACTCCCCAACAAAATGGCATAGTAGAAAGGAAGAATCGAACGTTGCAGGAAATGGCAAGAGCAATGTTAGCCGAGAAAAAGATTCATGCTAGATATTGGGCTGAGGCAGTACATACAGCATGTTACACTGTCAACAGAGTATATCTGCGCCCGTTCACAGAGAAGACACCATATGAGATCTGGAAAGGGAAGAAACTGGATGTGTCATATTTCCACGTCTTTGGGAGTAAGTGCTATATTCTGAAAGACCGAGAACCCTTAGCCAAATTTGAGTCCAGAAGTGACATGGGTACGTTCTTGGGGTACTCTCCCACAAGTCGAGCTTTTCGAGTTCTTAACCATCGGTCTGGAGTTGTTATGGAGTCTATTAACGTGGTTGTTGATGACTCAGAAGAAGAGTCTTTGGGAGAAGGCGATATTGGTATTGAAACACCACATTTTGATCCAGGAAATTCTACTGGTGTTGAAACACCAACACCGTCAATCGGTGTTGAAACTCCGGAAACTGTAACACATGACTCTGTCCAGAGTCCGGCCAGACACATGCACTTGAGGGATAAACCGCGTGTAAATTACAGAGAATTGGCAGGACTATCATGTTTCATCTCTCTCACTGAGCCAAAAAATTACAAAGATGCGCTTCTCGATGAATATTGGGTTTCGGCAATGCAAGAAGAATTACAGCAATTCGAGAGAAACAATGTCTGCTATCTTACCCCACGGCCGGCGAATGTGAATGTGATTGGAACCAAGTGGATTTTTAAGAACAAATCTGATGCGGATGGAAACGTCACCAGGAATAAAGTGCGACTAGTTGCACAAGGGTACACCCAAGTAGAAGGGGTTGATTTCGATGAAATGTTTGCACCAGTAGCTAGATTGGAGTTGATCAGACTAATGTTGGCGGTATCATGCATTCTGGACTTTACTCTTCATCAGATGGATGTCAAGAGTGCGTTTCTGAACGGGCTAGTAAAGGAGGAAGTCTACGTGGAACAGCCTAAGGGGTTTGAAGACCCACATTTTTCTGCCCATGTATATCGGTTGAATAAAGCACTGTATGGTCTAAAGCAGGCACCTCGTGCATGGTATGAGCGACTGACAACCTTTCTGATTCAGAAGGGCTATCGTCGAGGGGGAGTGGACCGAACACTGTTTGTGCTGCAGAAGGGGACACATATTCTAATCGCACAAATTTATGTGGATGATATTGTTTTTGGATCCACCTCTTCGGTATTGGTGAAGGAGTTTGTTGACTTAATGACTAAGGAGTTCGAAATGAGTATGGTAGGAAAATTGTCATATTTTCTGGGATTGCAGGTTACTCAGAAGCAGAATGGTCTTTTCATCAACCAACAGAAGTATGCTGAAAACCTAATCAAGAGATTCGGGCTTACTAGTGCAAAGGCAGCACGCACTCCAATGGCTACCACTGATAAGCTTACAAAAGACGAATTGGGTCCAGGTGTTGACCAAAAATTGTACAGGAGTATGATTGGCAGTTTGTTGTATCTAACTGCAAGTAGACCAGACATCTGTTTCAGTGTTGGTATTTATGCCCGCTACCAAGCCAATCCAAAGGAATCACACATGTCAGCTGTGAAAAGGATTATTCGATATATAAGTGGAATAGTGGAGTATGGAGTATGGTTTTCCAGGAACAAGGACTCACAGTTGGTAGGTTTTAGCGATTCTGACTGGGCCGGGAATGCTGATGATCGTAAGAGTACCACTGGTGGATGCTTCTTTACTGGATCGAATCTTGTTAGTTGGTACAGTAAAAAGCAGAATTCTATATCATTATCTACGGCTGAAGCAGAATATTTAGCTGCCGGGAGTTGTTGTGCACAGTTATTGTGGATGAAGCAGATGATGAGAGATTATGGGTTCAATGATGTGAGTTTGACAGTCCTGTGTGATAATAAAAGTGCCATTGATATTTCCAAGAATCCTGTGCAACACTCTAGAACAAAGCATATCGATATCCGACATCATTTTATCAGAGACTTGGTTGAAAAAGGAGAAGTCGCAGTCCAGTATGTACCAACAGCAGAACAACTGGCTGATATATTTACAAAACCACTGGATGGTGAGACGTTTGAAGGCCTCAGACAGCACTTGGGTGTCTGTCGAATGTAAGGTACTCTGATCTGTACTTTCTATTGTATTATTTACTGTTGTGTTGTTTCTTTTATAATATGGTGAAAAAGAAAAAAAATAGAAAAATCAAAAGTATCAAAAATATGTGAAGTGGTGTTTAAACACCGAGGGAAATTTGAGAGAAGGAAATCAGACGGGCTGAAATATGGACCAGAAAAGTGTGTTGATGGGCCTAAGGGTTCGTATGTGGCAGTCTGAAAAGAAGAGAAAGTAGATGGTCTTTTGGGTTTCTGAAAAAGGGGGGAAAAGAGAAAGTTGATTCCCACAAAAACTCAAACTCTCGACGGTTCATCTTCCTACACAGTTCGCAACTCCCTGTTCATCAGAAATTTTTTCCAAAAATCCTCGATTCGTGTAGCTCACTCAAAACTCTGTAAAGATGGTAAGTTCCACATTCCATAAGATGGTCGGAGATTTCATCAAGGTTCAGGTGCCGGAGAATCCTCGAGTCGAAGAACTCGACCCGATACAGAAGTGGCAGATTCTGGAGAAGGCCGAGAACGGACGATAGTTCAGTGGGATGACAAAAACCGACGCCGCCCAAAACCCAGGTTTGACCATTCGTTTGTTCGTGATGGTGTGTATTTTTCCCCTGTTTTGGAATTCATTACCTGGATGGTCCAAAATAGGGATTACATTGATCTGAGAAAATATAAAAGTTTACATGGCAAGATTAACGGGTTTAAACTTGAGGGGTTATTAACTGGTGGCATAGGAGAGATTAGGGAAATCAGTGAGTATAATGTCAAGCTGGTTGGAGTTGATTTCGGAGAATGTTACAGAGTAGGAGAAGAAGAGGGTCAGTTCTTCACAATCTACACACGGATAGCCTCTCTGCATAGGCCTATTATTAGAAATTTGGGGGATAATGTAGTTGTGCAGCCCTGGATAAAAGTGGTAAAATCCACTGATTCTGCTATGTCTGGTAACAAAGAGATAGGATGTTTTGATGAATCCCTGTTTCAGACTCAAGAATCACTGAGACTGTTGCCTATTCCTGTTGTGGACATTAGTGATAGTGAAGAGGAGGCAGGGTGTGCAGGTGGCACTGATGAGGCTGAGATAATTTCGAGGGTGAATGAACCAGAGAGTGCCTCTGTACTGAGTGAATCTGCGTTGAATGAAGCCATATCAGAGTTGTTTAGGTCTGAGTCTGCCCTATCAGAGTTTTTGAGGTCTGATTGTGAGAAGGAAGATGGTGAAAGAAGTGCTGCGGAGAGAGCAGGTGGGGCTGATGTGCCAAGTGCTGGTTTGGTTGATACTGATGATCAAACACCAGATGAGAGCCATGCTGAGAAGGAGCAGAGTCCAGCTGATCTGGGTATTGGTGTTGAAACACCACTGGAGACAAGTCCAGCCCAGGGATTCAAGAGGAAAAAGGAAGGAGGCCGGTGTTGAAACACCATCTGAATCTGGAGACAGATCTGAACCTCAGATGTCTGAGACAGGTGAAGAAAGTTTGGCCTCTACCTCCAAGAGAGTTCGAAGATCTAAAAGATGCAGAGTCAAGAGTACAGCTGACAGTGAAGATAGTGATGAGCCTATTGGTCAGAAGTTGAAGAAATTGCGTGCAGAACGACTGAAGAAATCTGCTGAGCAAATGAAGACCAAGACACTGCCTGCACCAGAAGTCAGTAAGGCCATCTGCAATGAATTTTATGATGATGCGAGTCAAGAAAAAATGGAGTTCATAAGTGGGAGAAGGATACTGGCAGAGAGGCCAGCAGATGCTGAAAAGTACCGAGAATGCGGCTTTACTGATTTTCTTCAGTATCTCAGAGTACTCAAAGCTGCCACATGTTTTACTAAGTATAATAAACAGATGGTGATGGAGTTTTACTCGAATTTGAAGGAGGAGTGTGAAGACGAAGACTCTCCGTGGTTTCACAGAGTATATGTGAGAGGAACAGTGGTGGTATTTTCCCCAGAGGCAGTAAATGTTTGTCTGCAGCGTGGAACATCGAGGAATGTTCAGGCGGTGTTCCAACACCAAATTCCAGAGAGTTTCGATGCAGTGGCAGTAGAGTTGACCGGTGGTGTGGAAAGTTCGTGGCCACTGACTGGCAGACAACAAATACCAGCATCAAACCTAACCTCCAGATATTATTGCCTATACATGGTGGCTGTTCACAACTGGATCCCTTCTGTGAACAATACCTGTGTTACTAAAGAGATGGCAACACTCCTTTATAGCCTGGGAGCGAGGCATAGGGTCAATCTGGGTAGGTTGATATTTAATGATATTTTGGACTGTGCTCGCAAGACGAGGAAGGAAGCTTTAGTCTATCCTTGTGTGATATCGATGGTACTGCAAAAAGGGGGAGCAGTTGCAAGCGAGACCGATGAAGTACTGGCAACCCAAGCATTACGGCCAACTCTCAGAACCCTGAGTGGTCGTATAGTGAAGGATCTACCTTGGACGCCTCCAGTAAAGACAAATGAGGATGAAGGTGCAGCTCGGCTGAAAGCCATTGAGGCGAGAGCTACGGTATGTCAAGAGATTCTTGGGCGTCATCAGGATGCGATAGTCAAGATTCAGGGGGAGCTGGCAGCTTTGGAGGCTGAGAGAGAAACATTGCTGGCAGCGAATCAAAATGAAAATGGATCAGATGCTGGTGATTCAGACAATGCTGGATCAGAGGAGTCCGAGTGATAGTTTGGAATGATTGGAATTCTTGGTTTTCTTGGTTTTTCTTGTCATATTACTGAATTCAGGGGGAGAATTTTGGATGATTCTGATTTGATTTTTTGAATGTTTTATGTTTCGGTCTGGATATCTGGTTTTCCATGCTCTATCTGGGTTTCTGTGTTTATTGTGATGATGAATTCACCAATATGCCAAGGGGGAGATTGTAGAGTCCTCGGGAGTTGGACTTAGTTATGGCATATTGCGAATTCTGGTGATCTGGTGTTTTAACACCGTTTTACAGGTTTTCCAGATTTCCGAAAAACAGGTTTTTGTCCACGAATTATGGAGCATATTATGGAGTATATTTATGCGATCAAATCAGAATATTGTGAAGAATATTATTTTATTTCGTGGGAGTCTAATTCTGGTAAACGAATATTCCTGTAATAGTTAGGAATTGATTTAGTAGTTTATTTATGGAACAAGTCCTAGTGATAAAAGGATTGTCGATTTAAATACCAGATTAGCATTAGATCTTTCCTTAGTCTAGAAGTCTATTTATGGTAGAGTTAGACAAGAAAAGAAGTTGATTCAAGGCAGGATTGCGATGGGATAAATAGAAGACGATTACAACGCAATCAATTCACGCGACCAAGATTCAATCTCTACGTGAGAGCTTTGGAGCGATCTGCCGTGGGTTTGGAGGTTCGTAAACAACCGACCAAGTTTGTGAAGATCAGAAACAAGGAAGTCTTAATTCCTCGGGAGGAGGAGATCCAGAGAGACGTGTTGATCGTGAGGGTTCAACGACGTAGGATCGACAGTGAGGGGAGCTCACAACATTCACTCTGTAGGTTAGCAATGGATTAGTATTTAAGTTAAGCTTCTTGTACTAAAGACTGCTTTCTAGTGAATGGTTCTGATCTGGGCAAGGCCCCGCAGATGTAGGTGTGTTTACACCGAACTGCGTAAACAAGTTGTGTGTGCACTGCGTACTTTATTTCGTGTTTTAACACCAAACGCTAAACAACTTGCTAAAGTATAAAAATAGGTGGAACGGAATTTCAGACCTTATTATTTAAATAAAAATATGTTCAATTTTTATATTAGTTATTTGTTTGGTTTAATTATTATGAGTAGCTAATTCATATATCGGCAGAAAATTATAAATGTTAGTTTATAAATTGTGAGGCCTAATCGCATTATAATTAATTCTTGCATGTTCTTGGTTGAATTTTATTTCTAATATGTTTAGGCCTGATTAACTTAAATATTTTTAGAATACTGCTATCTAATTTCCGCCAATATGTAATTGTTGGATGAGATTAGTAAGCAGCATAGTCTTGTGAAAAACAGCTAACTAACTAAGACTGTAATAGCAAGATAGGGAATAATTGAGCGTGCGTTACTATTTTCTTTTACTTTGGTAATTGCTATATCGGGTTCTTTTAATACTTAATGCTATCAAAATGTGTTCTGGTTTAGCGAATACTTTCTGGGAACATTTTGGTAAGGGAAACAGTTAATTAATCATAATTAGTTGACTGTCGATAAAGTAAGAAAGAATTGGAGGGTTAAGCATACCTACTTCCCTATAACCGGTAGATGTGTAAGAATTGATTCATTATTGCGCCCATGATCGATACTAACTAGCATGAGTTATTCTTAGCCGATATCATTCATTTATATATTTATTTCTCATATTTTTAAAGTCGTCATTTGCATTTTTAGATGTTAGTAAAATCATTCTATTTGAGGCGTGGTGGCAACACCGAAAAGGTTTTCAAAATTAGTGGAAAAAATAATAATTATTGATTATTGCTTTTGCTCCTCGTGGGATCGACCCTGCTTATTATTGTACTAATCAATATTAATCTGAATTTGCAGGTTATTTGGCGAGTTAAACGACGCTCACCAGCCCCGTAGACTTGTATACACTGATCCTATAAAGGATCGAAATTTAAAGGAAACATGGCCTCCAGCGCCAAAACCAGTGAAGATAACACCAAAATCGGTAAAAATGATGCACAAACCGGTGCCAAAAACACCAACTAAGGTTAGACCTCCAATGACAAGAGCCAATGTCCCTCGAGACATGCTTGGGTTCGTACATGTCCTTTACAATTTTCTTCAACCCCATGATCGAAACTCAACATGCACATTCTCGGGAAATGAATGTGTATTCGGATGAAAATGTGAATTCATGGCATTATGGAGTGATTTTGAAGACCTTTGGAGATGTGAGCAAGTTAATCAAGCAATGATGTCAATCAACACCTTGTGAGTAATTTTATTAATTTATTACAAAATTCTATTTGAATTACACTTAACCTTATTACAAAATTAGCTATTATGAATTGTGCAGGACATGTTTTTTACGAGTAACTAAAAGAAGGAATGGATTGCATACACGTGTCCAGTGATGATACATGAAGTTGGTTGTACAAAACAAGAGAGGATCGACTACATTAAAAAATGCCTAGGCCATAAGGATAAGTTGCTTTTCGTTGCACCATACATCGAGATGTTATTTACTATGTTCAATTTCTTTACCAACATTGTTTCCACAAATTGTAAATGACAATTAAATTTTCTTTTTCATGGACCATTGGAGATTAATATTGTTAGTACCCACAAAGAAGCAAGTGTATTGGATGGATCCCCTCCACATCCAATCGTCTGATGCATTCATTGAGATTTTGGAAGTTGCAATGAAGGAAAGTAGTGAGCAAACAAATTGTTCGTTTCACGTGGTCCAAATTAAGGTGGTCTACCAATATGTTAATTTCCTCAATACTATGCTAGATTATTTGATGCATTAGTATTAATAATTTATGTTTCTTGCATCTAGTACAAGAAACGGGCTCAAACTTGGGAGTGTGGCTATTACGTCATGTTATAAACATCTGAGTGCGTGAAGAAAGTCACAATTAGTTGACAAGGTATTTTGTACATTTGAACGTGGTAATTTTCCTAACTTCACAAGGGTATCTGCCAAATATTTAATACTATAATATTATTTTACGATTTCCAAAATGGATTGGAAACCCTACTCGCATGAAGATATCAACCATGCACGGAATTCATGGCTCGTCATCTTGTTCTCAATCGGTCACACACACTGGGTCATTCAAATATTGGTAGAGACACTCAAGTTATATAAAAAATGAATGTTACAAATTTCAGAATAGATTTGTAGCGATTTCTATTCCTATCTATAGATTATTGCTTGGTTAGCGATTTCTGTTGCTTGGTTAGCATTATTTATAGATTTTGTTCCAGGGCAAGATATTATCGTGTATTGTATTTAAATTGTGGTTTTATATCGAGACATGTTTTGTGCCGGGAATTCTAATGGAACAAAACTAGAATGGATTTCCGAGTCCGGAAATAGTTTCGTCCCTTTGATGCCAATTATGCAAAGACCATAATCAGTTTATGAAATTGGAAAGTACGGAACTGACAAGGTTTCCAAATTCGGAAAATTTTTAATTCCCAGCCAAAAATTACCAGCAACAGACCGGAAATGTCACACGAGCTCGAAAACATTTTTCATTTTATTGAAGAGACCAAACGCAATAATGTCATGTTTTCGAGTTCAGAAATATATAAGCTTCTGAATTCGGAATCATGAGCGCAGGTACAATGGGAAGATTGTAGTTTCCGAGTTTGGAAATGAGTTAAAGGCAATTCCTGGGGGCAAATTTAAAGGTGGTTTTGGGAACCCCTTATTTTAAAGGCACAACCATTAAAGACACTAAAAAAGTGCCTTCAAATTGCCAATATAACCGCATTTAATAGGCTATTCTTACACCAGTGGAATCATACGGTAAAATAAGCCATCACGCGTGGCAATTTATTGAACTATAAAAACGATTAATTAATTGAGTTAATTGACCATAAAATTTTTGAATTTTATGAACGTGCATGTAATGTGCAGCGTGGTACAAATGATTCTGAAGATGTATTTCGAACCGAACAGAAATCAAATTTCAATTTTTTGTTGAAGTATGTACAATTTAAATATAAAAATATGATTAATTAGTAAATAAAAAAATAAAACTAAATTTGCCCTAAGGGCATGGTTTGTGCCTATGTGCAAGTGTATGTATGGTGTCTGTTTGGCCTTTCAAATATTACGTAAAAAAGATTAAAATATATTCCTTAAAATAAAAGGAAATAAATAGAAAAACATACTGACGTTAACGAAAACATAATAATGGCAAGTTTGTTGGCCCTAAAGAAAAATGTTGCGATACCTAACTCTAGAAAACACAATTTCGAGAGCCGCACATAAAACACCCACGGATGTACCCAGTTGGTTGGGACGCATGTACTCCAAGGGGAAATCCCGGGTTCGAGCCTCGCAAGCTATGGTGTGGAATGACCTTATTCAAAGCGTGGCCTTCACGGGCCACGTGGCGGGTGGACTCCTCATAGGCGGTGAGTACGGGCCCACATGCGGGTCCTGGTGGCTGGTTACCGTGGCTTACCCCCTGACTAGACCTGTGGTGTCGGGTGGTCGGGACGGCCCAGAACTAGCCGTAATAGCTTTTGAGACCCGCACATAAAGAAATGAGAAAGGATAGGAACAATCAACAGAGGGAGGTAATTATCTAAAAACATAATGGAGTAGATAACATGATGTAAAATTAATCTTACAGATGTTAATTTCCGGAAATCTTAAGCCTCCAGTTCTTGGACTTTTTGAACAGTGAGGCATTGCTTCTTATGTGTTACAAAGGCATCATTTAGGTTCTCATTGGATGCAGTGACATTGGAGCTTTTTCCCTGTGGTAAGATTTCAAAATTTAATTCTATCTAAATATTAAATATAATTGGACTTTTCGTAACTGTAAAGTCAATAGATTTGCAAGTGAATATTTAATTGACAATTTTTTGTGAACTTATTTTGAATCGAAAATATTTCCATGTTGGAACATGCTGTGTTCGGAATATTTACGCCAAGGAGATATGGAAATCGAAGTCAGAATATTGTAGTATTTTGTGATATATGGAATTCGTATATTTGACTAAGTATATCAGGCGTGTGAAGCATAGTTGATTTATGGAAAATCCCTACTTATATGGAGGTGATGTATTCGAATATATGTCATAGATTAATAGAAGGTAAATCCCTTTATTTATGGGATTTGGATATGCTTCAAAAGGCAGATTTGGAATAGGAATATTATGGAGATAATCAAGGAGTATTCCAATCTGTTCGTGGATATAAATTGGGACCAACGCGACTGCATAACTCACAGATTTAACAGAGAAAAAATCTGCATACAGATTTTTGAGACTTTCGAGAATTGCAAAGAGTCAGACTACTGTGTTCCAACATACCTGACCTGCCGCACAAAGTTCAGAATCAGAAACCTTAATTCCTCGGGAGGAGGAGATCCAGCGTCGACGGAGTTCGAGATCAGAGGGAGTCTGATCAAGGCAGATCAGTAGCTAGGGGAGCTAACAGAATTCACACAATATAGTTAGTAAAGATAAGTATTTTGTAACCTGTACTCTGTACTGTATCTTTCTAATTAGTGGATTCATTCTGAACTGGGCCAGGCCCTGCAGATGTAGGTAGATTACACCGAACTGCGTAACCAAGTTGTGTGTCTTTTACGTTTTACGTTATTATGCACTTGGTTAGATTAGTCATGTTGGAACACACTAGTAAGTACTAGAAAAAGTGGTAAAACTAAATTACTTTGGTATCAGAGCTTGGTCACTTATTATTCCCTTGGTTGTTTCAAGGAAAGTGAGATCCAGTTTTACCATGACGACAAGAGAAGGAGCTTCAGTCTCTCAACCACCCCTGCTAGAAGGCAACAACTACAACTATTGGAAGGCACGCATGAGGGTCTTCATCAATTCGCAGGATGAACTGGCATGGTTTTATGTTGAGAATGAATGGAATCATCCTACAGAAGATGCTGATACAAGTTCTAAGGCGGTAGAAGGAGAGTCAAGTCAAAGGAAGTAGAAACCCAAAGACAAAGCTAGATGGACTCTAGATGACCTCGAAGAATCTATGGCAAATTCTAAGGCACTTAATGCAATCTTCACTGCAGTTGATGAAAATCAGTTCAATCTTATATCTACATGTCACCAAGCAAAGAAAGCATGGGATATTCTACAGACTGTTCACGAAGGAACTGGTCGAGTGCGTGAATCGAAACTATAGATTCTGGCTACTAAGTTCGAAGAACTCAAAATGGAGGAAGACGACACTATTGCTACATTCAATGGAAAACTCAGGGACATCTCCAACATGGCTTATCAACTTGGAAAGGTGTACAAAGAAACTAAGCTGGTGAAAAAGACCTTGAGATCTTTTCCCAAAAGGTTTGCAATGAAAGTAGCAGCAATAGAGGAAGCAAGAGACGTAGCCACCATGAGCCTAGATGAACTAATGGGTTCCTTACAGACATATGAGATGACATTCCAGCAAGCTACAAAAAGAGTCTCTAAGGAATTGGCGTTCAAAGTGTCTCCAGCTAAGGACAATCACGAGTCTGATAGCAATGATCAGAATGAAAAAATTGCACTTATCACAAAGAATTTCTCGAGAATGCTAAAGAAGGTGGTCAACAAGAAATCTCGGGAAAGGTTTGGCGGAAATAGACAAAGACAACAAGACTTGAGTAATAATCGCGGAATGAGATTTGAACAAGTGAATCCACAGTTTGGGAGAAATCAGAACAAAGAACCAAAACACGCTGGACGAATTCAATGCAGAGAATGTGAAGGATATGGTCATATTAAGGTTGAATGTGCTAACACTCGCAAGAAACAAGGGAAATCATATGTCACCTCTTGGAGTGAAGATAAAGATGATGAGAATGACGAAGAGGAACTTACCAGTAACTATGTAGCTTTTGGAGCAAAGGTTCATGATACATCAGAGGATCAATGTTCCAACACACTGAACAAAGGCAAAGCTGTATGCTCCAACATAGATCTGAACGATGCACACAGCAACGAAGATGATGATTTATCTGTAAGTGATGAAGAAATCTACAACACCTATGAAAAAATGTATGCTATGTGGGTTCAAGTAGCCGACACGAACAAAGAGTTGAACGAAGAAAAAACAAAGTTAATGGAAAGACAAAGAGAATCACGATTCACAATTGCAGAACTTGAAAAGAGTAATGAAGAACTGAATGGTAAACTGATAGCAGCAGTCAAGAGGGCCGAGATGTCTGAAGCAACTATCTTTAAATTAAATTTCGGAAAGGTAAAGCTTGATGATATTCTGGATATGGGAAGAAATTTTGGTGATCGACACGGGATTGGATACGGGAAAAAACCCAAGACTGAATCGCTTGAAAAACCAGTAACCCTCAAGGCTAAGATCCGAGAAGTGAAACGGAAGTATGGGATGCCTCATCAAAGAAAGCCACTCATTTGTAGATACTGTACGTATCAAGGACATGCTGAAAAATAGTGCAGAAGATTGATCAAAGATCAAATAACAGGACGATAACCTCTGCCATGTTCCAACATAAGTAATATTCATACAGTAAAATCGATTCGAAAAGTATGGATTGTTAAACGATCTAACTCATGTTTGGTTGCACACACTTCTCTCATAGCCAATTCCAGAGATTCGTGGTACTTTGATAGCAGTTGTTCTCGCCACATGACTGGCACTCCAGAATATCTCACGAACATTACTCCATATGATGGCGGATATGTAACCTTTGGTGATGGAAAGAAAATCAGAGTAATTGGAAAAGGAAAATTGAGAATTGAAGGATTTCCAGTATTCACAAGTGTATTGTTTGTTGAAGATCTAAAGGCAAACTTGTTAAGTATAAGCCAGTTGTGTGACGATAACATGGTTGTGGAATTTCATAAGGATAAATGTATAGCAAAGCATGGATAAAACACAGTTCTTTCAGGAATAAGATCCATAGACAATTACTATCTACTGGAACAAGGAGTACGGTGCATGATTTCGAAGCAAGATGAAGGAGTTCTGTGGCACAGGAAGCTCGGCCATATAAATTACAAAACATTGGTGAAAATTGCAAATGTGAAAGCTGTACGAGGAATGCCTACCTTAACCAGCAAGGAAGGAATTGTATGTGGA
Source organism: Rubia yunnanensis (assembly GCA_037428765.1). NCBI lineage: Eukaryota > Viridiplantae > Streptophyta > Magnoliopsida > Gentianales > Rubiaceae > Rubia > Rubia yunnanensis. Next base: position 68,757,601 of record CM075071.1, on the reverse strand, counting down.
CCATGTCAACAAGGTAAACAAATTCAATCTCCTCACTTTTCAGTTCAGCATATTACTACATCTAGAAATATGGAATTATTGCATATGGATTTGATGGGTCCAGTTAATACACCTAGTATAGGTGGAAAGAAATATATCTTTGTACGTGTTGATGATTTCTCCATATTTACATGGGTAGCCTTTTTGAAAGAAAAATCTGATATGTTAGAAGTATTTAGAAGCCTTGTAGTGAAGTTACAAACTGAAAAAGGGAGTCCAGCAGGGAAGATAATTCGAATTCGAAGTGATCATGGTAGAGAATTTGAGAATGTACAATTCAGTGACTTCTGTGATGAGCTTGGAATCCAGCATGAATTTTTGGCTCCCATCACTCCTCAGCAGAATGGTATTGTAGAACGTAAAAACAGAACCTTGCAGGAGATGGCTCAAGTTATGTTGACAGAAAAAGATATTCACAAGAAATGGTGGGCAGAAGCAATCAATACAGCATGTTATACAATCAATAGAGTGTATCTTCGACCATTCACCAGCAAGACATCCTATGAGATTTGGAAGGGCAGGAAACCGAATGTTTTATATTTTCATGTGTTCGGGAGCACATGCTATATTCTCAGAGATAGAGAACAGTTGGCAAAATTTGGTAATCGGAGTGAGACAGGAATTTATCTCGGGTATTCCATCAACAGCCGTGCCTATAGAGTTTTTAACCATCGAACCAACACTCTCATGGAATCCATATTGTGGATGATTCAGAGAAGGAACAACAACCAGAAGGTGTAGAGGAAGAACCTAGCAACACTCATGTTCTAACACAGTCTCGAAACTCAGACAAGGCAGATCCATCAGTCGAATCTGACCTTCACCAAAGTGCTGGAACAACTGAGCAAAATAACTATAACTCTGCCGAAGCTGACCATGTTGGAACACTGTTCCTCGCTACTGACCCCCCCCTCTGTTCCAACACAGGACCAATCGGAATCCACCATGAGAAGTACTCGATCAGTTCCTCGAGTGGATTATCATAGGCTAGCTTAATTGCACTGCTTTGACTCCCTCATTGAACCCAAGAACAATAAAGAAGCCTTACGTGATGAGTATTGGATTGCTGCAATGTAAGATGAACTTGGTCAGTTTACACAGAATGATGTTTGGTACCTTACTCCTCGCCCTAAAGGCATCAATGTCATTGGTACGAAGTGGGTCTTCAAGAATAAATCAGACACGGATGACTTAATCACTCGGAACCAAGCCAGGCTTGTCGCTCAAGGTTATACACAAGTGGAAGGTGTCGACTTTGACGAAACATTCGCGCCTGTTTCCAGGTTAGAATCTATTCGAATTTTACTGGCTATTGCATGCTCTATGAACTTTACTTTGTATCAAATGGATGTCAAGAGTGCTTTTCTAAATGGAGTGGTGAATGAAGAAGTATATGTGGAACAACCTAAAGGATTTGAAGATCCTCATTATCCACATCATGTATATCGCCTTAAGAAGGCTTTATATGGTCTAAAGCAAGCACCCAGGGCATGGTATGAAAGACTTACTACCTTTCTTCTTCAGAAAGGTTATCGTTGATGGGGAGTAGATCGCACATTGTTCGTGCTTGACAAGGCTTCAACGTTTTTAATTGCTCAAATTTATATGGATGATATAGTATTTGGTTCTACCTCACCATCTATGGTACATGATTTTGTTACCATTATGCAAGTTGACTTCGAAATGAGCATAGTTGGTGAGCTCACTTACTTTCTGGGATTGCAAGTCAAGCAAGGAAGAAACGGTTTATTCATAAATCAAAGTAAGTATGCCTTGAATCTAGTTAATAAGTTTGGTCTGAGTAATGCTCGAGTAGTTCAAACTCCGATGGGTGTTTCTGATAAATTGGTGAAGGATGAAAAAGGAGTTGCAGTCGATCAGAAATTATACAGAGGCATGATTGGAAGCTTATTGTATTTAACCGCAAGCAGACAAGATATATGTTTCAGTGTTGGGATATGTGCAAGGTTTCAAGCTGATCCTAAGGAATCTCATCTCACTGCAGTTAAAAGAGTTATTAGATATGTAAGTGGGACTTCTGAGTATGGTGTTTGGTATTCTAAGAGTCAAGATTCAGAGTTGGTTAGGTATAGTGATTCTGATTGGGCTGGTAATGCTGATGATCGAAAAAGTACCACAGGTGGATGTTTCTTCATTGGAATAAATTTGGTGTCTTGGTATAGCAAGAAACAGAACTCGATCTCTCTATCTACTGCAGAAGTGGAGTATCTTGCAGTAGGGAGTTGTTGTGCACAATTATTATGGATGAAACAAATGTTGAAAGATTATGGAATTCATCAAGGCCCCTTGAAGATTCTATGTGACAACACAAACGCTATTGATATTTCAAAGAATCCAGTTCAGCACTCGAGAACCAAACATATTGACATACGGCATCATTTTATTAGAGATCTGGTTGAAAGAAAGCAAGTGGAAGTATTCTATGTTCCAACACACGAGCAATTTGCTGATATATTTACAAAGCCGTTGGATGCCACCTCTTTTGAGAGCCTTCGACAACACTTAGGTGTTTGTCAAATCTGAGGTAATTTTTTACCGTAATTATTTTTACTTCTGTAAATATTTTGGTTATTTTTGTTTAGAAAATCAGAAAAGAACAAAAAAATTGGATGGTAGCAAGGTTATACAAAAATAGGAGATGGTTAGTATGGTGTGTTGGAAGTTATTTATGGAATGACAACTTGATTTGACAAGAGGAGAAATTATCATCATTCCAAGCTTGGGAAATCTAAAAGGGGCTTCGCGGAAAAAGAGGTGAATAGATGAAGAGTTAAAGAGGGATTCAAACTTGCTCAAAAATCCTTTTGTATCCCTCTACAATCGGCCAATACTGTCTTCTTCAAATTCCTGCCAAAAATTCTTGCTCTCCATAATTTTTCTCCATCACAATATTGTGCTAGAGAATGTCTACTCCAAACTCTCCCACACATGAACCAGAGGTGCCAGATATTATGGAGGAAGATCAATGTTCAACGAATTTGGAATTGGTTTTGCCAGATGGAAAGAAAAACTATGCTGACCAAGAAATAAGAGAATTAGATGAGGAAGCACGGATAAAGATGAGGTTGGGGAGATAGTTGTACTAGAGCCTGATGAATCTAAAGAACAAGGGGAAGAGGAAGAGGCTCCCGGCAACGGTAAACAGAATGGGGAATCCGGAGTTGAATCCGATGCTCAAGAGAAATTCTCTGGAACCAAGAAGAAGAAACCCACGGTAACTAGTCCTCATCCTACTCCATTAAAATTCATGGGTATTGAATGTAAGAGTGTTGATGAAATCTTTGAATGGCTTGAGGCAAACAGAGTTGCCATAGATTTAACAAAGATTAGGAGAATAACAGGAGAATATCTTAATGTTAAAGTTAAGGAGCTAGTGACGGGTAACATAGGTGGAATAAGGAGGCTTGAGAATTATAATGTGAAATTTGTGATGGGAAGATATGCTGAATTTAGAGAAAAAGACAGATTCTATGTGCATTGCTATATTCCATTGCTGAGTTATGTTTCGTTAAGAGAGATACATGAAAGTGAAGTGGCCGGAAGGGAAGTTATTAGGAATGGAGACAAACTGCAGGTTGGATTCTTTGACTTAAAGTCTTACAATAGGATGGAAGAATTAAGAAGACCTGTTATAATTGAAATGTCAGACAGTGATGACAGTGTTCCAACACAGGAGGGTGAACATGATTATATGGATTTAGATTCTGATGCTGATCTGGGGGGTGCAGATAATGGTGATTTTCAAGGTGATCTGAATGATGAGACACCTGATGAAGAGTTGTCTGAGTGTGGTGAAGAAACTGATAGGGATGTGAATCAAAATAATCAGGCTGAAGGAGAATCTGAGAAGGAGAATGATGCTGAAGGGTCAAGGAGTGTTCCAACACAGGAAATTCCTGATTTAGCATACTCAAGCGATGAGGTGCTTGACGAATTCTATCAGTTAGCTAAAGGAAAGAGGAAGGCCGCCAAAGCTAAGGCTTCTGCTCAAGCAAAAAAGGAGCAAGAAAAGGCATGAATGCAAGGAGAAGAAAGTCCTACCTCCCCCCTCTGTAAGCAAGGCATATTCCTTGTTATATTTTGATTCAAAAGGTGAAGAGATGGGAGAATTATTTTCTAAGAAGAAGTTCATTGCTGAAAGACCTGTGGATTTAAAAGCTTACAAGGAGAGTGGTTTCTCGGATAATCTGAAGATGATTGGGATGACAACTACAGCAACGGTCCAACTACAGTACAATAGGCAGGTTGTACTTGAGGTATATTCTAACCTCATGACTGGAAACTTGGAAATAAGTTCCCCGTGGTATGGCAGGGTTTACGTGCGGGGGAAGATCATTGATGCATCTGCTGCAAGAATTAACAAATTGCTTAGTCTCAAGACACCTGAGTTAGGGGGAGTTTTTCCTAGAGATTTAGTGGCCAGCAACGGGGGTATAAGCTTGAGTGGCCATCAACGGGGTATTCACAAGCATCTTGCTTGACCTAGAGGTTCTTTGGGTTATATCAGGTTGTTGTACATTGTTGGTTGCCCTCAACTAATACCACGACCTTGACAAGAGAGATGGCCAAACTGCTGTACTATGTTGGAACACAGAAGAATGTTAACCTTGGGCTCCTCATTCAGCAACATTTGGTCAGACAAGCTACTGCCCCCAAGGTTAATGATGCCATTATTTATCCTGCTCTGATTTCTGCACTAGCCAAAAGTGCGAAAGTGAAGGGAAAAGCTTCGGATGTGATTATGGACACAGAATTTCTTAGGCCCAACAAGAAGATGTTCGGGTTAAGTCATGTGCATGATCTTCCATGGAATATAGCTGGATCGACTTCTACATCCGCAGCAGCAGAAAAGGAGGCTAGGCTGATTGTTCTAAATGCTAGGATTGGTGCTTTGGTCATTCAAATGGCTGCGTTGGAGGCAGACAAAACTAGTCTGGAAGAAGAGAAGGCCCGGTTGGAAGCCTGAATTTTATTCTTGCTTTTGTATTTTGATGTCTGATGCAGGGGGAGCAAACTGTTTTGCTGATTTTGTTATCTTTGGCCTCTGTGTGTTCCCAGGGGGAGTAATTTTGGGATTTAGGATTTTGGATGCTTTTGTTCAATTTGGCTGTAATGACATTTAGGTTTTGGATTTCCTGGATTTCTGGTTTTCGGATTTCGGTATTCATGTTCTGGGAATTCTGGTATTATTGTCTGGTTTTATGATTGTTAGTCTACTATTTTGATGAAAGCTTAAGTGAATGATGTTGGAAGTTTTTCATTGTAAATTACATGTCCAAAATATTATGGGTCCACAAAAATGCCAAAGGGGGAGATTGTAAAGTCAAGAGATTTGCATGTGAATATTTAATTGGCAATTTTGTGTGAACTTATTTTGAATCGAAAATCTTTCCATGTTGAAACATGCTGTGTTCAGAATATTTACGCCAAAGAGATATGGAAATCGAAGTCAGAATATTGTAGTATTTTGTGATATATGGAATTCGTATATTTGATTTCTGGAAAATCCTACTTATATAGAGGTGATATATTCCAATATATGGGATAGATTAATAGAAGGTAAATTCCTTTATTTATGGGATTTGGATATGTTTCAAGAAGCAGATTTGGAATAGGAATATTGTGGAGATAATCAAGGAGTATTCCAATCTGTTCGTGGATATAAATTAGGACCAACGCGACTGCATAACTCACGGATTTAACAGATCAAAAATCTGCATACAGATTTTTGAGACTTTCGAGGATTGCAAAGAGTCAGACTACTGTGTTCCAACATCCCTGACCTGTTGCACAAAGTTCAGAATCAAAAACCTTAATTCCTCGAAAGGAGGAGATCCAGCGTCGACAGAGTTCGAGATAAGAGGGAGTCTGATCAAGGCGGATCGGTAGCTAGGGGAGCTAGCAAAATTCACACAATATAGTTAGTAAAGATAAGTATTTTGTAACCTGTACTCTGTACTGTATCTTTCTAATTAGTGGATTCATTCTGAACTGGGCCAGGCCCCGCAGATGTAGGTGGATTACACCGAACTGCGTAACCAAGTTGTGTGTCCTTTACGTTTTACGTTATTATGCACTTGGTTAGATTAGTCATGTTGGAACACACTAGTAAGTACTAGAAAAAGTGGTAAAACTAAATTTCAGTAACATTTGATTAATATATATATCAAAATATACAAACTATCTTAGAGTCATAAAAAATAAAGAGAGAATTATTAATAAATATAGTATTGAAGGTAATAGTTCAGATAACTTTTTGTGATATTACACAGTGAATTGTTGAGCAAACTTGGTGCATTACGGGCTTGTGTCAAATTTTAAATCTTGTAACTTCCAAGATTTGAATATTGTCAAGTGCATGTTTCCAATCTTGAAAGTATTGCTCGGATACAAAATAAGAATCATTGCTCTTGAAAACAATCAAATCTTGAAAGTTACAAGATTCAAAGTTAGGATGCACAAACACGTAATGCACCAAGTTTGCACAATAGGGCACTGTGTAATATTACAGAATATTGTATGAACTACTACCTTCAATACTATATCTACTAATAATCATATCTATATTTTTTCATGACGCTAAGATATTTTGTCTAAATATTTTGATATTCATCAAACATTACGAAAAACTCAAATTAAATTTAATATTTAGATAGAAATTAAATTTTAAAAGCTTACCACAAGGAGGAAGCTTCATAGTCGTTGCATCCAATGAGAACCTAAATGTTGCTTTTGTAACACAGAAGTAGTATCACCAAACAACTCAACAATTCTAACAATTCCAACTCATTAAAATTTTCAAATGCAGTTTGTGAGTCTAAGCAGATGAACTTTTTTGCATCCAATTACCTTAGATAATTTTGATGCGTGTTGAAGACATCCTCTTAAAATTTTGTAACATTGACATTTTCCTATAATAGCATGGAAAGCAAATATATGTCCCCCATTTAATTTATTTTCATAAAAAAAACTAAATTCTTTACATACGTGCACATGTACTATTGCTTGGATAAGAACATCTACGTGCAATAAAAATGGAAACTGAAAAATAAAACAAGATTTGACAATACCATTCATCCAGTTCTTCACATGCTAAAAATGGCAGGACATTCTTTGCAAGGCCATCATTCTACTGGTCCACGGAAATGAGTGCCCTCATTCAGCAGATGGGCGGACAATTTTGCCGACAGCCTTTCACATATCCCACGCGTTGCCACCCTCTTTAGTTTCCCGTCGATAGAGCTACCACAAATAATAACACTTGTTGATGTCATTATTGAAACCCAAAAAAAATGTAGCAACTAGAGTGGTTTGTTGTAGTGCAACCGTCTCATTATCATTGGATGCAAAACAGGGCAAGTGGATTGCATCACCACTAGCTCCACCACTTCTTATCACCAGGACCTACCCCACAAAAAGGATGATTGCTAACACCGTCGCCGCATGCACAAGGACAACCCTCATCGGCCATCGAGATATGGAGCAAAAATTAAACAACAATGTCACATGTACATGTACAGTTGTTTATATATCGATATGTTAAATAATTTATTGTCAAATAGTTATTTAAATAAAATCCTTCCATTATTCATTTTTATTCTTTTCATTACACATTCATTTAGCCTCTCTTTAATCTAGTTGATGACCAAAATAATGAGATCAAGGAAGTATATTATAACTTATATCGTTGCCAATTTTGAGAGCCACACATAAAGAAATGAGAAAGGATAGGAATAATCAATAGAGCCATAGAGGGAGGTAATTATCTAAAAAAATAATGGAATAGATACGATGATGTAAAATTAATATTGTAAAGTGTAGATTTATCTAGTTGGAAATTTGTGGAAATTATGCAAATATGGTATTATTGAGTTGCAACATCAAAGAAGGAATTTTGGTGAAATAAGGAAATGTTGAAGACTGAATCCGAGAAGGATACATCTAGTCCAAGTTGTATTTGAGTTGGAGAATATATCAGTTCCTATATATGTGGGATTGGATTAATGTTATGGAATTGGATTAATGTTATGGAATTGGAATATTCAGCTATGGGTATTATACGGATGAGTTATATTCACGCCAAAGATGTTTACGGAAAAAGAAGACAGAATATTATGGTATTTGTGAGTTTTGGAAATCTAAATATTCTGCTATATGTTTAGGCGTGTGAAGCATAATTTATTTATGGAAAATCCCTACAAATATGGAGTTGATATTATCGAATGTATGGGATATATTGAGATAAGGAAAATCCCTTTATTTATGGGATTTGGATATGCTTCAAGAAGCAGATTTGGAATAGGAATATTATGGAGATAATCATGGAGAATTTAGATCTGCTCATGGACTATATATAGAGAACAAACACAGCTGCATTATACATGGATTTAATTGAGCAAAAATCTGCATACAGATTTTTGAGATTTTCGAGATTTGCAAAGAGTCAGAATACTGTGTTCCAACACACGAACCTGCTACACAAAGTTCAGAATTATATGCCTTAATTCCTCAGGAGGAGGAGATCCAGCGTCGATGAGTTTCGAGGTCAGAGGGAGTCTGATCAAGGCGGATCGGTAGCAATGGGAGCTTGCAGGATTCACGTTATAGTTAGATAAGATTTTTTTTTTTTTTTTTTTTTTTTTTTTATAAATCCACCTGTGATGGTGGGGGGTTTGGCAGACCCCTACCCGTTTATTAATTAAAATAAAATGGTACATAAAAGAGGGGGGCATAATAACCGTACCTCGATGATTCACTGTTGATCTTAATTCTAAACATAAATCCTGAATCTATCCTAAAGATCAACAGCCTCAATCAATTAGACAAAAGTGAATTACATTTAGGAGTAGCTATCTATCAAATGCAGGTTCTGAAATGGGGGAGTCCATCAGCATCCAACCTTACCTGTGCTGCTACAAAACTGGGCAATTCATTGGGACCATATAAATTGCTTACCTGTTCGCGGATGGCCATCTTTGCGAGCGTGTCGGCTGGGCCGTTTGTTTCTCTGAAGATGTGGCATATCGTGTAGTCCATACCTCGAAGCTCGGTCCATATCTCTCTGATTGTCCGCACCAGCATCCACGGTATCTTGTACTGCTGCTTGATCATGTGTATTAGCACTAGGGAATCCGTCTCAATTTCGATTTTGGTGATGCCTTTGTCGCGAGCGATCTGTAGTCCGAGTAGAAGAGCCGTAGTCTCAGCCTGCAAAACAGAATCTGCAAGAAACTTTGTGGAACTTGCTATAACTACTTTTCCCCTATGGTCTCTTATTATACAACCAGCCCCAGCCTTCCCCAGCTTAAAGGCACCATCAATGTTTAGTTTAAAATGTGCCGGTTGTGTCCATTTAAGAATTTTAATTTTCCTCCCTTTATCGGTTTTCTGACTTACTAGAATGGGTGTGGGAGCTAGAATCCATTTGAAGTCCATATTAAAAGCAAGTATGGTATCATTTAAGTGGATTACTATTTGCCTGAAGATCGTCATTATATTCGGTTTGGTATCTTCGAATATGTAGCTGCATCTCGCTCGCCATAGATACCAATGAACTACACTGGGTATGATACGGATTATCTTTGAGTAATATGCTTCTTTGGGTGAGAAGTTCCAGTAGAAATAAATTCTATCCCAAATTAATTGGAATTGGTGATTTGGGATGTTTAGCACCGTGTTGACTAACTCCCAGAGGTGATTGACCTTGGGGCAGGAGTTAAAGCAATGGTGAATTGTTTCCGAGTGGTTGATGCAAAAACAACATCTCGAAGGAAGGTGGAAATTAAGATCTTCTAGCACATCCGGGAAAGGCAGTAATCGGTTAAGGAGCTTCCAATTGAAAAGGCTGATCTTTTTTGGTAGTATGTTGGACCACAGGTGTGAGTATGATGGGATTTCCAGCTTCTTTTCCCTGACCAGCTCGTAAGCTGATCGAACAGTGAAAGCCCCTGACGTTGTGGGTTTCCATATGAGATTGTCCTCGTATTCCTTGAAAAGGGTGTAATCCATTTGTAATGCTTGGACAATGGAGCCTGGGATGAGATCTTTGAACTGGTTTAGAAAAGATGTTTTGTCACTTAGAAACTCTGCAACGGTATAGTTAGATAAGATAAGTATAATCGTATGGTGTACTTTGTACTGTATTTTTCTGATTAGTGGATTCATTCTGAATTGGGCCAGGCCCCGCAGATGTAGGTGGATTTCACCGAACTGCGTAACCAAGTCTTGTGTCTTTTATGCTTTGATTTATTGCATACTTGGTTAGATATGTTATGTTGGAACACAGTAGTGGTAATTGAATTAATTAGGTAAAACCAAATTTCAATTGGTATTAGAGCTTGGTCACTTATTATTCCCTTGGTTGTGTCAAGGAAAGTGAGATCCGGTTTTACCAATGGCGACCAGAGAAGGAGCTTCTGTGTCTCGGCCACCACTGCTGGAAGGAACAAATTACAACTACTGGAAAGCTCGCATGCGGGTGTTCATAAATTCACTGGATGAATTGGCTTGGTACTATGTTGAAACAGAATGGAAACCCCCTGTTGTTGGAAGTTCTGAAGGAGGAGAATCTAAGCCTAAAGAGTCGTGGACACCAGGTGAAAGAATGGGAAGCTTGGCGAACTCCAGAGCATTAAATGCCATATTTACTGCAGTAGATGAAGATTAGTTCAAACTTATCTCTACATGCCAACAAGCAAAGAAAGCATGGGATATCCTACAAACTGTACATGAGGGGACAAGTTGTGTACGTGAATCTAAACTGCAGATGTTGGCTACAAAGTTTGAGGAACTGAAGCTGGAGGAGGATGATACTATTTCTATATTCAATGGGAAACTCAGAGACATCTCCAATATGGCGTATCAACTTGGGAAAGTTTACAAAGAAACAAAATTGGTGAAAAAGGCCTTGAGATCTCTTCCTAAAAGATTTTCTATGAAAGTTGCAGCAATAGAAGAAGCAAGAGATGTAGCCACCATGACCTTGGATGAACTAATGGGATCACTACAGACCTATGAGATGACAATGCAACAGCCTGCAAAGAAAGTCCAGAAGGAGTTGGCCTTCAAATCCTCTTCATCAAGGGTCATCCATGAATCTGATAGTGATGATGGAATTGAAGAACTTGCTCCTATCACCAAGAGTTTATCAAGAATACTGAAGAAGGTGGTAAACAAGAATTCACAAGAAATATCTGGAGGGAATAAAAATCGTCCTCAAGATTTTGGTAATCGTGGAACTCGGATGGAACAAGGAAGTCAGCAATTCTCTAGAAACCAAAGTGGCGAATGAAAGCTGTCTGAAAGAATTCAATGTCGAGAATGTGGAGGATACAGGAACATCCAGGATGAATGTGCTAATACCCTAAAGAAGCAAGGAAAATCATATGTCACCTCATTGAGTGAAGATGATGAAGAAGACGAAGAGGAACTTACAAGCAATTATATGGCATTTGGAGCAAAATTTCACAGTGGATCAGTTGAGGTATGTTCCAACATGCCAGAGAAAGACGAAGTTGTATGTTCTAACACCTGATGGCACGTCCAGTGATGATGACGGACTAGTTGTGAGTGATGAAGATATCTATAGTACATATGAGCAGATGTATGCCATGTGGCTTCAAGTTGTTGATACAAATAGAGTGTTGAAGGAAGAGAAAAATCATCTGGGCGATAAGGAGAAGGAGTTGCGAGTTTTAGTTGGTGAACTCAGAAGAGAGATTGAAGAATTAAATTTGAATCTAAGCTCAACAACTAAGAGAGCTGAGATGGCCGAAGCAGCTATTACCAAGTTAAACACTGGAAAGGCAAAACTTGATGACATTCTGATCATGGGAAAACACTTTGGAGATCGACATGGAATCGGGTTTGACAATTTATCAGGGAGCAAGGTCAGTCTCAAGTCGAAGGTTCAAGAGGTGAAAATAAAGTTTATCAAGATCCAGCAAAGGAAACCTCTCATCTGTAGTTACTGCACGTATCAAGGTCATTCAGAGGAACAATGCCAAAAACTGCTCAGAGATATCATGACAGGGCGACAACTCTCAGTATGTTACAACATAGACGATGTGCAGCGATCAAGAATGGTCAGAAAGGTATGGGTTGTTAGACGCACGAGTACTTGCCTTATTGCTCACACATCTCCTATTGCACATTCTAGAGACTCGTGGTACTTTGATAGTGGTTGCTCTTGCCACATGACTGGAACTCAGGAATTACTAACAAACATCTAACAAACATCCAGCCATATGATGGTGGTTTTGTTACGTTTTGCGATGGAAAGAAGAGTCAAGTGGTTGGAAAAGGTGAACTGCATATTGAAGGATTCCCCGTATTCAATGGTGTTTTGTTGGTGAAAGATCTAAAGGCTAATCTCCTAAGTGTCAGCCAGCTATGTGATGATAGTATGACCGTGGAATTCCATAAACAAAAGTGCATAGTGAAACATGGCAACAACAAAGTGCTCACTGGTATTCGATCATCGGACAAATGTTACTTATCGGAACAAGAAGTGAACATCTACAATGTCAAATGTGATCAAGTAGTTCGTACGGCTAACTATGTTCCAACATCGGTTGATTTCTCAGATCAGGGACATAATGATGTTGGAACATCATATGAGACAGATCTTAAAGATGAAGCTGATGACTCTTATAACTTCAGCAATGTTGGAACATCGTCCTCTCCAGAACTCTCCCATGTTCCAACATCAGTGCAGGCTGAATCAAGTAGAAGAAGGACTCAATCGATCCCTCAAATTAATGGGGAACTTATTGGTCTGCATTGTTTTCTCTCCCTCGTTGGTGTTTCCTCAGTTACCAGGTTAGAATCTATTTGCATTCTCCTTGTTATGGCTTACACTATGAATTTTACGATGTACCAAAAAGCTGTCAAGAGTGCTCCCCTACATGCTGTGGTTAATGAGGAAGTACATCATCGACTCAAGAAGGCTTTGTATGGATCAAAACAAGCACCACAGGCGTGGTATAAGCGACTCACGACCTTTCCTATTCAGAAAGGTTCTCGTCGAGGGGGAGCAGATCACACTTTGCTTGTTTTTCAAGAACAAGATTTTGTGACTTTGATGCAAGCTGAATTGAAGATGAATATGGTGGGAGTATTTGTAAGAATTCGGGATTATCTTAAGGAATCTCACTTGAATGAATTCAAAAGGATAATTCGGGTTGAGCGAAAAGTTGTGGTAGCCTATGTTCCAACATCGAAACCATTTGTGGATAATTTCACAAAGCCATTGGACACTGCTACGGTTGAGCTCCTCAGACAACACTTAGGTGTTTGTCCGATTTGAGGTATTTCTTTAAAGCTTTTATTTAGCTGTAGAAGTTTTGTTTATTTATTTTGTGTACAGAAAATTAGAAAAACACAAAAAAAATTAGAAAGAATAAAAAGGTGAAAAAAATGATGGTCGAATATATTAGAAAGGTGGTTCTTCCTGGTATTCTAGTTTATGATAATGAAGAGTTGGAAGACAGTGGTGTTGGTCATGTTCCAACATAGAGTATGGAGACAGGTTGAGAAGATGTGGACATGGATTAGAGATTCATCAGTAACTGTGGCTGGAGAAGATTATGATCTGGATGGTGAACAAGTCTATGTTCCAACACCAGATAGGGAGAGAAAGTACTGATGAAGTGAAGGAAGCTGAGTAGGAGATGTGTTGATTCTGAAGCAATGAGAGATGTTATGTTCCAACATTGGTGACTGTGTTCCAACACAAGGTGAGCAGATTATTGAAGGCACTTCTGATCAAACTGCCATGAGAGATATAATCTTAGCTAAAAGGACAACTGATCTGGGTGTATATGAGGAGTGTGAATTTACAGCTTACCTGGACTATTTGGGTCTAAAGACTGCTACCTCAATCTACAAGGAGTACAACCGAGAGATTGTAGAAGAATTCTATGGGAGGCAACATTGATCCAGATTTCGAGTGGTACAATGGTGTGAAGTTGAGTGCTCAATCCATTTAGATGGTAGATTTGGAGGTAGAAAATGCCAGATTAGATGAGGCACAGATAGCTGCTCCTGACAAGGTTTAAAGGTTATGCTATGGCTATGTTCCAACATAGGCCAGATATTTTCTTAAGGGGGAGCTGCATTTAATGGAGATTTTGGTTTTCTGTGTCTATTGTGTTTGGCATGTTTATGGTCCCAAGGGGGAGATGTTTTGGATTTCTTGGATGACTTTATTGGCTCCGTTGGGTTGATGTTCCAACATGATCATTATTCCTGGATGTTGAGGGAATCTGGAATTCAGGGGGAGACGTGATGTTTCTATGTTCCAACATCCAGAGTGGTTTTCAATGTTGATGTCTTTATTTGCATAAGCTCTTGTGATGAAATGCCAAAAGGTGATTGGTCCACAAAATGCCAAAGAGGGAGATTGTAAAGTCTAGATTTATCTAGTTGGCAATTAGTGGAAATTATGCAAATATGGTATTATTGAGTTGCAACATCAAAGAAGGAATTTTGGTGAAATAAGGAAAGATTAAAGACTGAATCCGAGAAGGATACATCTAGTCCAAGTTGTATTTGAGTTGGATAATATATCAGTTCCTATATATGTAGGATTGGATTAATGTTATGGAATTGGAATATTCAGCTATGGGTATTATACGGATGAGTTATATTCATGCCAAAGATGTTTTCGGAAAAAGAAGACAGAATATTATGGTATTTGTGAGTTTTGGAAATCTAAATATTCTGCTATATGTTTAGGCGTGTGAAGCATAATTTATTTATGGAAAATCCCTACAAATATGGAGTTGATATTATCGAATGTATGAGATATATTGAGATAAGGAAAATTCCTTTATTTATGGGATTTGGATATGCTTCAAGAAGCATATTTGGAATAGGAATATTATGGAGATAATCATGGAGAATTCAGATCTGCTCATGGACTATATATAGAGAACAAACACGGCTGCATTATTCACGGATTTAATTGAACAAAAATCTGCATACAGATTTTTGAGATTTGCAAAGAGTCAGAATACTGTGTTCCAACACACGAACCTGCTGCACAAAGTTCAGAATCATATGCCTTAATTCCTTGGGAGGAGGAGATCCAGCGTCGACGAGTTTCGAGGTCAGAGGGAGTCTGATCAAGGCGGATCGGTTGCAAGGGGAGCTTGCAAGATTCACATTATAGTTAGATAAGATAAGTATAATCGTATGGTGTACTTTGTACTGTATCTTTCTGATTAGTGGATTCATTCTGAACTGGGCCAGGTCCCGCAGATGTAGGTGGGTTTCACCGAACTGCGTAACCAAGTCTTGTGTCTTATATGCTTTAATTTATTGCATACTTGGTTAGATAGGTTATGTTGGAACACAGTAGTGGTAATTGAATTAATTAGGTAAAACTAAATTTCAAATATTACAGATGTCAATTTCTAGAATTCTTACGCCTCCAGTTCTTGAATTTTTTGAGGTGTGAGGCAATACTTCTTCTGTGTTACAAAGGCATCATATAGGTTTTCATTGGATGCACTGACATTGGAGCTTCGTTCCTGTGGTAAGATTTCAAAATTTAATTTCTATCTAAATATCAAATTGAATTTGACTCTTTCGTAACATTTGATTAATATGTATATCAAAATATTTAGACAAACTATCTTAGCATCATGAAAAAATGAAGACAGGATTATTACTATTGAAGGTAATAGTTTTGACAACTTTTTGTAATATTACACAGTACAATGTTGTGCAAACCTGGTGCATTACGTGTTTGTGTCATTATAACTTTGAATCCGGTAACTTCCAAGATTTGAATATTGGCAAGAGCAATGCTTCCAATTTTATGTACGATAAAAAAATTAGCCACGGAACAAAACATTATATGCTTTTGTAAAATCTAAAATAAAATTTATTTTTCTTTCTACAATTAATGTGCACTACTAGGACCTTTGTTTGGTTAGAGAGTGCACAATAATTATCCGTTCTTAGATATAAATGAACGAGAAATTGTACAGAATGGTATCCGCTTTTAAGTGAAATTCAAGCTTTTGTACCCACGTTTTCATTAATATCCCAAAAAGGTACCCACTTTTTTTAATATCCCAAAAATGTATTTTTTTTAGTTAAAAAAGGGTACTATTGTGGCATAATTTTGATTCAAAATGATACCCATATTTTGCTGAAAATTACCATTTTGAGACATATATGAAAAAGTGGGTACGTTTTAAGGACAAATTCAAAATTTAGGTACCAAACTGTGAATTTCGATTAAAAGTGGGTACACCCTCTGTTTTTCTAATAGTGGCACATCATTTTTTGTTAGAATTTAAGAGATGCTAAATGAGTGGATGAAATTGGATTGAAAGAAGAAAAAGTAAAATGAGTGGATGTAATAACCTTAAACTTGCCATAAATAGAAAGTGTCAATATAAAAAAATCTTAAATTAGAAAGTGTTTCACTATTAAACAAACGGAGGGAGTATCATTTTGATCCATCTCTCTTTCCTCTCATAAATGAACACTAAAGTGGGGCAACCAATTAATTATCACAAAATATATTTTTATGAACTATAGAGCTTTTTATATTAACGAGCCCAAAACTTATTTATGTCTATTTTGATATATTTTTTATTTACAATGCCATATAAACATTAATCAATTATTTAATCAAATACCAATAACTCCCAACTAACATGATTAATGCTACAATTATTTCACGACCATCAATAGAGGGGGGTAATTATCTAAAAAAAAAATTTAATGGAGTGGATAACCTGGTGTAAAATTAATATTACCGATGTCAATTTCCGGAAACCTTACGCCTCCGGTTCTTGTATTTGTTAAGTTGCGTAGCAATGCTTCTTTTGTATTACAAAAGCAACATTTAGGTTCTCATTGGATGCAACGACATTAGAGCTTTCTTACTGTGGTAAGATTTCAAAATTTAATTTCTATCTAAATATTAAATATAATTTGACTTTTCGTAACATTTGATTAATATATATATCAAAATATACAAACTATTAAGACAGGATTATTAGTAGATATAGTATTAAAGGTAGTAGTTCAGATAACTTTATGTAATATTACACAGTGAATTATTGTGCAAACTTGGTGCAATACGGGATTGATACAAAAATATCAGTTGTAAAATAATCTTACGGGCTTGTGCAAACTTGGTGCAATGGCCTTCACCGCCACTTCTGTGCAAAGGCGAGGTTATTTACGTAATTCTCTAGGCCCTTATTTTCGTGAGATTGTTAGTTTAAAAGCATGGGAAAAACCAGTCTTTCGTTGTTTTAATAAATTTGAAACATTTCATCAAATTCCAACGTACATAATATGTGCAGGATTGGTACGTTATCATACATAGGATAATATGATCAAATCATTTGAGGCATGATGCTTTCATGTTTTTCGTTTTGAAAACTATACACACAAAAAAAAAATTAAGTATGATTAATTAGTAAAATAAAATTTAAAAATAAATTTGCACACGACAGAATTGTGCCTACATGCACAATTTTGGTGTTTGTTTGTCTCCACAAGAAAATCTTAAAGATATATTTAATCATGTTTATTAGAAGAACCGAAGAACAATAAGGGCAGGCCTCTTGGGCTTCTAAAAGTTATCAATTATGTTGTTGAACTTAGGTACGCGTAAATTCTTTCTATCTTGTTCAGCTAGGCGTTTGTTTCTTCTCTAAGTTTCATCTCTTTCGTTGTCTTATAGCATGGATCTGTATGGAAGTCGATTTATTCAGCAGAAGTTGGAAACTACCTCCACTGAGGATAAGATTAAGATATTCTCGCTGAACATCGCGCACACACGAGGTTTAATGACTGATGTCTTTGCAACTATGTCATACAGAAGGTAATCTCTTCTTGTCATCAAGTAATGCTAAAGAAAAATTTGAAAGTAGTTGATGTAATTGTCACTCAAATGTTATTGCCCTATCTCTTCGTATGTGACTGTATTACAGTGAACAAATCTTAACCATTATATTAAATGTGATCTAGTGACTCAAATTGAATTTAATTATTTGATTTAAAATAAAACAGTTGATTGAGCTCTTTCCTTGGTGTATATATATGTGCATATCTTGTGCCTAACAAATTATTACTTATTTCCTCCCACTTCAATTAAAGTTATGAAAAGTACAAGTGTAATTTTAAATAACTTATAATGGTTAAATCAAACCAATAAACCAATTTTCAAATCTGAGAAATATGGTATCGGTTCAAATGACGAAGTTAAAATTTTAATTGAATATTCATGGTCATACGATGACCCAAACAGTAAAAGTTAAAGTCGATATACCTACTTAATTCAAGTGTAGTTTTTCAAATAATCACAAAATTTTCTAATTTGTAACGTTATATCTTAATAATTTTAATAACAGATACATCCTACTTCATATTGTAGTATGATCTTTTCACTAGAATTGATTCTTACCGATTTGATAATAATATAAAGGGTTGAATTCACTACCTCGATCAATCCAATGGTTTTAAATTTAATGAATGAAACAGATTCTTTCCATAATTTATTTTGATTATCTTCGACGATTTGACATGACCAATCCTTAGGTTATAAAAGGATTATGAGTTTTCATTGTCTTCAGCATCAGCAAAAATTTCTGTACAGAACCTAAATTCAAGAAAGTTCCTATATGGATTTGCAATCTTCTTTAAGATTCTCGTAGTTCTATCTTTATCTTTATCTTCTTGTGTTATTTGATAGATTTTTTCGTTGCAACCCAATGTGCCAAATTCCTTTGAAATCCTGTAAATGCTTCTTTGTTTCATAGTGTATATTGGATTAAAAAATCAATTCTATTAGTTTGCAAACAATTTGATATTCATTAGTTATGTTGTTTATTTGAAGGAAAATATTGTGTTTTTATTGAATTAATGTGCATTTTAGGTGCAGTTTTGGTGCAGTTTAGATAGACAAAGGGATTCTGAGCTTGATATGCAGGGATGTGTGTGAATTATTGATCTTTAATTGTTCACATTTAAGAAAACATAAAATTAAACGGCGGAAGCTTGTTAAGAGGATTCTCCATGTAAGTTCCTTGTTTAAAAACCACACGTCTTAGTGATTTCTTTTCCACTCACCATTAATGTTTAATTCATGTTTTATTGGTTTTTTTTAATTTACGGACTCTGTTTCAAGGTATGTGGTTGTCTGAGATCAATGCAGACATGTATAAAGTTCCTAAAACTCACTAGATTTGAGAGGATTCTGTAACAAAGCTTAGTATTTTTTAGTTGCTCATGGCTTAGTGTTATGAATATGCAAAGGACACATGCGGTTTCTTCTCGAAGGACACCAATGGTGATTGGCCAAAAAATGGTGTTTAATGGGAAAGTGGAGACACAAGTTTCACCGGTGCCACGATCAGGTACACAGATTTATGAGAGTGTTAAGAATTTGGCCAATGACTTTGGGAAAAAGAAAAGAAAGGTTGCCATTGACAGTAGTTAGAAGAAATGCTCCATTTTTTAAGCTACCTTATTGGGAGAATTATGAAGTTAGACATTGTCTTGAAGTTATACACATTGAGAAGAATGTTTGTGACTCTTTGGTTGGGAAATTGTTAAATACCCCAGGGAAGACAAAGCACGGATTGAAGACTAGGCTAGATTTTGTTGAGTTGGGTATTCGAAAAAATCCTGTCCCTATGAGTACCGGTGATGATTATTATTTTCCTACTACTTGTTATTCAATGTTGCAGTCGAAGAAGAAATCCTTTTATGAGGACCTTGGTAGTTTGAAAGTGTCCAGTGCATACTCGTCCAACATTAACACTTGTGTGTCATTGGAGGAGTTGAGGTTAGGTGGGTTGAAGTCACACGATTATCACAACCTAAGGCAAGAATTGCTTTTCATCGCCATTCAATCTACATTGCCTTATCATGTAAGATTGTGAATTACAAAGCTCTATATATTTTTCAAATCCATTTGTTGAAAAAGTATTAGCTTATCGAAGTTGGATAGGTTGAAAGTAATGATTTTTCAAGTTTTGTGCCGTATGGAAATGTATTTCCCTCCCTTATTTTTTGACATTATGGTAAACTTGATTGTCCATTTGGTGCAGGAGATAGAGCTATGTGGTCTGGTTTTTCTGAGATGGATGTACCTGTTGGAGAGGTATATGAAAATCTTCAAGGACTTTGTAAAAATGGTTATAGGCCAGATGCTAGTATTGTAAAGCGATATGTGAAGAAAGAGGCCAATGAGTTTTGCACTAATTATATGAAGTAAGTTGAATATGTTGGGGTTCCAATCAGTAGAATGGAGGGTAGATGGTTTAGGGGTCAGACAAGGCAAACTATATAGCTCAAGTGCGGAAGATTTATGTGCAACCATTGGGGTAGTTCGGTACATAGAGGTTCATATGGATGCCATACGACTGTTGTGCCCTAATTTCAATGAAGCTCAGAATCTTCAATTGCACACCTCTACATTTGTATTATGGTTGTGGGATCACGTAGATATTGGCGATCATCCAAATGCAGTTTAGCGGCTTGCTCGTAGACCATTGGGGACCATTATTTCCTACGGAGGCTATGCCATCAATGTTTTTATGTTTTCCACAAAATCAATGGATGATAAGAGTGTCACTCAAAATAGTGGAGTGTCTCTTGTCTTCGAAGCATTGCATGTTCGAAGGGGTGGTGATGAAAATCCTATGTACGCCGTAAAATGATATTTTGGCACAATATCTGAAATTTGGGAGCTTGACTATGTGAATATGTGTGTCCCTATTTTTAAATGTCCCTGGGTGGATATTAACAGCGGGTAGCACATTAAGGATTTGGGCTTCACCCTTGTCAATAGAGCTTGGGTTAGATGGAAGAATGATCCTTTCATATTGGCTTCTCAAGCACACCAGATTTTCCATGTCAAGGATCCTGTGGATCCTAAATGAGAGATTGTTGTTGAAGGAAAACATGTTTTCATTGAAGAAAATGACTTGGAAGAAGTTATTGGATTTGGATGTCATAAATTGGGTTGTGAATTAGAAGAAGTTATTTGCTCGAGGTGGATGATCAGAGTCTTCACTTCTTCCTCGGTCATAATGATCATGAAGAAGGGATGTAGATCGACGGTAAGGGGAAGATCAGTCGTAGAAAGAGGAAGTCGAAGAAGGTCGTAATCCAAAAGAAAATGAAGCATAATTAGTAAGTATTCCGATATCAATTGTACCTTGGACTTTAAAAGGATTCAAATTCAAATGATTTAAATTCCAACAAAATTCTAACATGAAAAGGCAAAGATAAAGTCTAAAATCATAAAAATCTTACGTTGTCTTGCACATTCATTCAAATTCATGATCATAATCTAGGGCATGCAAATTCATTCATTGACATCTTTAATGGTGCTAGTCGAAGCAAATCGGTCGAGGCGTTGTCGGGAGCTTGAAGCTAGATGTCGCTCATAAGCTCGCTGAGACTTTTTCATGAATCTAATCTTGGCCTTCATTGTGCAAAATTCCTTGCGCATTCATTTGTAGCAATCCTTGAAGCCCTTCAAGTATGATTTCTCATTACCTATATAGAATGACCAAAGAAGCTACTTAAACAATGAAGAAAATATATGCAATACGTGAACTATATCAACACAAACACATTTGTGACTAACCATCCTCTACTTGTGGCCTCTTGCTTGGCTCTGCCTCCCCGTCCGGCTTATGATACCATTTCCCTTCGAGCAAAGTCAAACCCTTGTTATCAAAGTAAGTCCTATCATAACACTTTGGGATCCTCCCCCCGATAGTAAACCCTTTAACGCTTTTCAAAATGTGAGTTATTATGTTCCCATTCGGTAGGTGAGTCAAAACTTTCTTCAAAGTTGCATAATGCAACATATGCCTAAAAATGGCCGCTCTGGGGTTGATACTTGTACCCTTCATGATTAAGTAGAATAGCATAAGGGTTGGCTAATTAGGCTTGGTCAAGTGCCCGCCTGAGGGAACCAAACTCCTATTTATCATCTCTTATGTAATACATTGATCTACGAGGAGAAGTTTTAAATTGAAGGTCCCAGATTTTCCTAAATTCATTCTATTACGGTTGAAGTAGCGTACACTACACTGAACGGGGTCAATGTAGGGAGGATCAACTTCAAGAGGCCATTTTTCCTGATGGTAGCAATCATCCAACGAACCATCGGTGTCTTCCAGGTAAACAAATTCCGGGACCAAGTATGGGTAATCTAATACCTTATTAATTATCCACCTACTTAGTGGGATGTTAATGCCTAACCCTTGTAGCATAATCCCCACTACCCACTTTTTGCAAGTTTGCATAAAATTGGCATGTCAAATCAAAATATGCTTTCTACATGAAAGTAAAGTCTCAAGGTGTTGTTCACTAAAGGGTTTTAGGGCATCGGCTAACTCTAAAGCTAAATATTCATTAAAGTCCACAAGAAATGTATCTAAAAGCTTTTCCTTATCACAAAATACTCATGCGCAAATTTAGAGACAAACCTTGCTTCACCGAAGCCCGGATTGTGGCGGTTTAACGAGAACGAGACATTATGTGGCTTGAACCACTCCTAGCCATGCCAAATACTTGATTGAGTTTGGATAAGTGGATGAATTCGTGGGAGTTTTCGAATTTGGAATGTAGGCTAGGGTTTGGAAATTGGTGATCAATTTTGTAAATGTGAATCGTCCCCTATTTTTTTAGACTAAATTATTTTTTGATCCCCAACATATGCTACAAGGGTATATCTTGCTCCTCTAGTGGAGGATCGGTACAACCAATTAGTGTGGATGACATTGTGTGCAATCTATTTCTCAAAGGGCGACAAAACAAAATGGGTGAATTTGTCAAGGAAGAAGAGAAACGAATTGTCGAAAGAGTGGTACGTCATTTTTGGTGAATACATTATTAATTTGAACTATATTTAATTTGATATGGAAATAACCAAGTTACATCCATTTATGTTTTTACGTAGGAAAAATTGAAGAACGATCAATTGAGAGGGGATTTCATTCCAAGTGGTGTACACGACATCCTTTGTGAAGCCATGGAAAAACCTAACCATCCCGACCACGTTAGGGGTGTGGGTAGTTTCTTGACACAATGGCAAGCATTCGAGATTGTGCGGTCCTACAATGGAGTGGAACCCTCGACAGTCCGTTTGTTGAAAAAGAAAAAAAAGCCCAGCTACAAGACAAATGAATTGAGCAACAAGATATAGTAATTTGGAAGTTGGTCCAAAACATCGGGCTAGTGCTTCTGGAAAATTTAGAGGAGTTAATGCCTGATTGGACACCGCCATCTAGAGGTTCATGACATTCTCCTGGGGATGTTGAGGTAAATCACGGGGAAATTGTACAAAATTCAAGAATCGATAGCAATTGTTCAAACCTGACAATGAAGACAATGCCACACTAGCAATTGAAAAAAAAAAGTACAAAGGATTTTGTTTACATAAATCATGACCATTTGAATTAAGTCTCGTATTTGATATCTAGTTTGTGTTTGTGTTAGAAATCATGTCCGTGTGAACTATACATTTATCAAGGCATAAACGGTAGGCCGCTACAAGTAGCCGATGGAGTTTTGCATGAGTTGATGAAACAACATCACTCTATACCAATTTCGGAAGTTCTTTCGAGGGTTTCGTTGGAGATTCCTTGGGTGATGGGCACACCTTTACCAATCCTAGAAGGGGAATACAAAAAAGCTGGGCCTTCTTGGGGAATGATCCTCACTTGGCCCCATACACTTGTATACGTCAATCCTATAAAGGATCAAAATTTAAAGGAAACAAGGTCTCCATCGCCAAAACCAGTGAAGACAACACCAAAACCGGCCAAAATGATGAACAAACCGGTGCCAAAAACACTAATGTTAGACCTCCATTGGCAAGAGCCAACGTCCCTCGAGACATGCTTTGGTTCGTACGGGTCCTTTACACTTTGCTTCAATCCCATGATTGAAACTCAACAAACACATTCCCGGGAAATGAATGTGTACTCGGATGAAAATGTGAATTCATGGCGTTATCGAGTGATTTTGAAGACCTTTGGAGATGTGAGCAAGTTAATCAAGCGATAATGTCAATCAACACCTTGTGAGTGATTTTATTAATTTTTTTATAAAATTTAATTTGAATTACACTTAACATTATTGCAAATATTAGCTACTATGAATTTTCCAGGAACATGTATTTTACGAGCAAGAAAAAGAAGGAATGGATTACATACACGTGCCCGGTGATGATACAGGAAGTTGGTTGTACAAAACAAGAGAGGAACATGAATTTTACGAGCAACAAAAAGAAGGAATTGATTACATACATCCGGTGATGATACAGGAAGTTGGTTGTACAAAACAAGAGAGGATCGACTACATTCGAAAATGCCTAGGCCGTAAGGATAAATTGCTTTTCGTTGTGCCATACATCTAGAGGTTATTTACTATCTTCAATTTATTTACCAACATTGCTTCCACAAATTGTAAATGATAATTAAATTTTCTTGTTTAGGGATCATTGGAGATTAATATTGATAGTACCCACAAAGAAGCAAGTGTATTGGATGGATTCCCTCCACATCCAACCACCTGATGCATTCGTTGAAATTTTGGAAGCTGCAATGAAGGAAAATAGTGAGCAAACAAATTGTTCATTTAACTTGGTCGAAATCAAGGTGGTCTACCACTATGTTAATTTCCTCAATACTATGCTAGATATTTTATGCATTAGTATTAATAATTTATGTTTCTTGCATCTAGTACAAAAAACAGGCTCAAACTTGGGAGTGTGGCTATTACGTCATGGTATACACATCCGAGTGTGTGGAGAAAGTCAACGAAGATGAACTTGACTATGTATTTTGTATATTTAAACGTGGTAATTTTCCCAACTTTACAAGGTATCTGCTAAATATTTAATACTATAATATTATTTTATGATTTTCAAAAAGGATTGAAAATCCTACTCGCATGAAGATATCAATCATGTGCGAAATTCATTGGCTCGTCATCTTGTTCTCAATCGGTCACACACACTGGGTCATTCATATATTGGTAGAGACACTCAAGTTAGATGAAAAAATGAGCGTTATAAATTTCAGAATAGATTTGTAAATATCTATTCCTATCTATGAATTATTGCTTGGTTAGCCATTTCTGTTGCTTGGTTAGAATTATCTATAGATTTTTGTTCTGGGGCAAGATATTATCGTGTATCTTATTTAAATTGTGGTTGTATATCGAGGTCTGTTTTGTGCTAGAAATTCTAATGGAACAAAACTTTTATCAAAAGACCAGAATGGATTTCCGAGTCCGGAAATAGTTTTGTCCCTTTGATGCCAATTCTGCAAAGGCCAGAATCAGTTTATGAAATTGGAAAGTACGGAACTGACAAGGTTTCCAAATTCGGAAAATTTTTAATTCCTAGCCAAAAATTACCAGCAACAGACCGGAAATGTCACACGAGCTCGGAAACATTTTTCATTTTATTGAAGAGACCAAACACAATAATGTCATGTTTTCGAGTTCAGAAATATATAAGCTTCTGAATTCGGAATCATGAGCACAGGTACAATGGGAAGATTGTAGTTTCCGAGTTTGGAAACGAATTAAAGGCAATTCCTGGGGGCAAATTTAAAGGTGGTTCCGGGAACCCCTTATTTGAAAGGCACAACCATTAAAGGCACTAAAAAAGTGCCTTTAAATTGCCAATATAACTGCATTTAATAGGCTATTCTTACCCTAGTGGAATCATACGATAAAATAAGCCATCACGCGTGGCAATTTATTGAACTATAAAAACGATTAATTAATTGAGTTAATTGACCATAAAATTTGTGAATTTTATGAACGTGCATGTAATGTGCAGTGTGGTACAAATGATTCTGAAGATGTATTTCGAACGGAACAGAAATCAAATTTCAATTTTTTGTTGAAGTATGTACAATTTAAATATAAAAATATGATTAATTAGTAAATAAAAAAATTAAAACTAAATTTGCCCTAAGGGCATAGTTTCGTAACATTTGATTAATATGTATATCAAAATATACAAACTATCTTAGAGTCATGAAAAAATAAAGATAGAATTATTAGTAAATATAGTATTGAAGGTAATAGTTCAGATAACTTTTTGTGATATTACACAGTGAATTGTTGTGCAAACTTGGTGCATTACGGGCTTGTGTCAAATTTTAAATCTTGTAACTTCCAAGATTTGAATATTGTCAAGTGCATGTTTCCAATCTTGAAAGCATTGCTTTATTTTTAGAATTAGTTAATTACAGTTAATAGATTTTGGTTTATTTTCGGAAGAAGCATGCGATTGTAATTGGGTTTAAGTCTTGTAATACGCGTGTATATATATACAACTGTGTAAAGGGTTTGCAGGCATTGATACATTATTCACGCAGTAGTTTAGTTATTAATTAGTTTGAAGTTCTTTGTAGCAGCATATTGGAGTGAATAATTCATTGGTTCCGTGCGCAGCCATTCAACATGTGGCTACAGTTTGCTTTTGTTTTATTATTGTTTCGTTATTTAATTATGTTTAATTATTATATTATATATATGTACAATTTAATTACTATGAATAGCTAATTTATATATTGGCATGGAATAACAAGCATTAGTTTATGAATCGTGAGGTCTAATTGTTTTATAATTGATTCTTATGTGTTCTTGATTGTTCTTGGTTTAATTTATTCTTAATGTGTTTAAGTCTGGCCAACTTAAATATTATTGGGATAATGCTATCTAATTCCACCAATAATTAGAAAGTAGCAAGTTCTTGTGAAAAACAGCTAGTTAAGACTGTAATAGCAAGATAGGGAACTATTATATGTGCGTTACTATTTACTTTGGTAATTGCTATATCGGGTTATTTTCATTCTTAATGCTATCGAGGTATGTATCTGGTTTAGCAAATACTTTCTAGGGGCATCTTGGTAAGAGAAATAATTAGTTAATTATAATTGGTTAATTGTCGATAATGTACGAAAGAATTGGGGAGGTTAAGCGCACCTACTTTCCTATAACTGATAGATGCATATGAATTGATTTATCTTTGCGCCTATGATCGATGTTTAACTAATGTGAGTTATTCCGAGTCAATTACCTTATTCGTATATTTTATAGATTTTTATATCTGTTAGTTGCATTATTATTTTATATTAGTTTTTTGTGAAATTTAGTTTTACCACTTTTTCTAGTTCTTACTAGTGTGTTCCAACATACCTAGTTTAACCAAGTGTAAAATAACGTAAATGTAAAAGACACACAACTTGGTTACGCAGTTCGGTGTAAACCACCTACATCTGCGGGGCCTGGCCCAGTTCAGAATAAATCCACTAATTAGAAAGATACAGTACAGAGTACAGTTTACAAAATACTTATCTTTACTAACTATAATGTGTGGACTCTGCTAGCTCCCCTACCTACCGATCCGCCTTGATCAGACTCCCTCTGACCTCGAACTCCATCGACGCTGGATCTCCTCCTCCCGAGGAATTAAGGTTTACGATTCTGAACTTAGTGCGGCAGGTCAGTGTGTTGGAACACAGTCTTCTGACTCTTTGCAACTTCTCGAAAGTCTCAAAAATCTGTGTGCAGATTTTTGCTCTGTTAAATCCGTGAGTATGCAGCCGTGTTTGTCCCCAATTTATATCCATGAATCAGATCTGAATATCTATGATTATCTCCACAATATTCCTATTCCAAATCTGATTCTTGAAGCATATCCAAATCCCATAAATAAAGGGATTTACCTTAACTCATTCTATCCCATATATTCGAATAAATCTTCTCCATATAAGTAGGGTTTTTCCATAAAAAAATTATGCTTCATATGCCTGATATATATAGCCAAATATACGATTACCATAAATTCTAAAACACTCCAATATTTCGGCTTTGAATTCCGTTAAAACTTTGGCGTAACTTCTGCTGCAGCACCATGTTCCAACATGGTTTGTTCAAAATTAATTCACATAAAATTGCCAATAAAATTCATCCCTTGACTTTACGATCTCCCCCTTTGGCATTTTTGTGGACCCATGATATTTTGGACTTGTAAATCCATAGAAAACATCTAGCACAAATTCAATATCATAAAACGAGCAGAATACTAATCATAATACCAGAACTCACATAAGCCAACGAAAGCCGAATTCCAGAATTCCAAAAATCCAAAATCATACAATTGAAACATTCAAATCAAAATCCAAATACCCGAAATCATTCCAAAATTACTCCCCCTGGGGCCACACAGAGGCCAAAGGTACCACAGTTCCATTAAACAAAATCATCAGAAGAAAAAAAAATTAGTATGTAGCACTCCCCCTGTATTAAGCATACAAATTCAATTTTCAAGTCTAGACTTCTCTGCCTCCAAACATGCTCTTTCTGCTTCCAAAGCCGCCATTTGTATCGCTAAAGCTCCAAGTCTGGCATTTACAATCATCAGTCGAGTCTTCTTATCTGCTGCTGATGTCGAGCTGGATCCAGAAGCTTTCCACGGCAGATCATGAACTGTCTCAAGCCAAAAGTCTTTTTTGTTGGGCCGTAAGAACTGAGTATCAATTATCACATCTAACACCTTTCCCCTCACTTTGGCACTCTTGGCTAGGGCAGAAGTCAAGGCAGGATAAATTACAGCATCATTAACTTTTGGTGCAGTAGCCTGTCTAATTAAGTGCTGCTGAATGAGAAGACCTAGGTTAACTTCTTTCTGTGTTCCAACACAGTATAGCAGCTTTGCCATCTCCCTAGTCAATGCGGTGGTATTGCTTGACGCCAACCAGCAGTGTACAACTATTTGATATAGACCAAAAAATCTAGACGTCAAGCAGGATGCTTGTGAGTATCCCACTGCTGGCCACTCCACCTTATATCCTCCAGATATAACAGCCAAAATCTCATTATCAGTCAATTCCAAGTCATCAGGAAACACTCCCCCTAACTTAGGTGTTTTTAGACCTAGCAGCATATTAATTCTAGCAGCAGATAAATCTATGATTTTCCCCCTAACATACACTCTGTCAAACCATGGGGAAGTAATCTCTAGATTTCCAGGCATAAGATTAGAGTATACCTCTAGAACAACCTGTCTGTTGTATTGAAGTTGAATTGTAGCTGCCGTTGTCATTCCCGTCACCTTTAAAAAATCTGTGAAACCGCTCTCCTGACAAGCTTTTAGATCCAATGGCCTCTCAGCTATGAATTTCTTCTCGGAGAAAAAATCTCCCATCTCTGCACCTTTCTCATCAAAGTACACAGCAGAGAAGGCCTGGGTGACAGATGGAGGAGGCAGAATCTTCCTTGGATTGCTATTGTGCCTTTTCTTGCTTCTTATTGCTTTAGCTGAATTCATGGTTGGGCCAGCTTTCCTCTTTCCTTTAGCCTTCTGAAAAAATTCATCCAGTACCTCATCACTGGAGTAAGCCAAATCAGGGACATCCTGTGTTGGAACACACCCTGTTCCTTCAGCTGTCTTTTCAGGTTCTTCTTCTGACTGAGTATCTGCATTTCTCTCAGAATCATTACTCTGAACAGGCAAGTTTTGATCAGATGCTTCAACATCATGATTCCCTTCATCATCCTCATTGTACTCTCCTCCCATATCTGCATCAGAATCCATGTCCATGTACACAGGTTCATCTGTCTGTGTTAGAACACTCCCTTCACTATCAGACAGAACTATTAAAATAGGTTCCCTTAATTCTTCCATTCTCCTTGCAGAGTTCATGTCAAAGAATCCCACCTGAAGCTTATCTCCATACTTTACTGTCTCCATTCCAACAGCTTCTTCATCAGTAATGTTCCTTAACCAGACATAGCTACGGCTAGACATGCGACAGAATATATGAAATTTATCCTTTCCTTTTCCATTATGTCTACCATACATCCCTCTCAGATAACTCACTTTCTTAAATTCGATATCCCAAACATCCGAAAAATGACCTGAAACAATCTCTTTAACTTTGACATGCAAGACTTCCAAATCCTTATTTATACTCCTGATTTTGCTTAGATCCACAGAATATCTATTTTCTTGTAACCATTCAAATATATCATCCACACTTCTACTTTCAAAACCCAAGAATTTCAACGGACGAGGATCAGGACCAGTTACCTTAGGTTTTTTCTTTTTCTGGCCTTCCGAAGCTTCTTCTTGGGCATCAGATTTACCATCAGAATCTCCACTCTATTTATTGACAGAAGCCTCTTCCTCTTCCTTTTTATCTTCAGCTTTATCAGCC
Source organism: Rubia yunnanensis (assembly GCA_037428765.1). NCBI lineage: Eukaryota > Viridiplantae > Streptophyta > Magnoliopsida > Gentianales > Rubiaceae > Rubia > Rubia yunnanensis. Next base: position 68,727,302 of record CM075071.1, on the reverse strand, counting down.
TCTGCTCCAGCTATCTCCTCATTCTCCTCATGGTTAGCGTTTCCTTTGTTCTGATCTTGAGTTTGTGCCTCACCCGATTCAACATATCTTCTTGGCTCATCAATCACCACCAATTCCAAATTCACGGAGCCCCGATCTTCCTCTATAATTTCTGGCACCGAAGCTTCTTCTATCGGAGAATTTGGGCTTGACATTCTTTCGCACAATGCCGAGATGATGAGGAGTGTTGAGTATAAGATTTTTCGGCAAGAGTTTTGGGAAGACAAATATTTGGCCGAGAGAGACGGAAGAATGTATTTGAATCCCTCTTTAATTCTTCATCTTATTTACCTCTTTTCCCGCAAAGTTCCTTTTTAGATTTCCCACACATGGTAATGATGGCCCTTTCTCTTCTTGTCACATCACTTTGTCTTCCTTAATTAGCTTCCAATACACCATACTAACCAACTCCTATTTTAGTACACCTTTGCTCCTTCCATATTTTTGTTCTTTTCTTGATTTTTTGAAAAAACGAAAATAAACCAAAAGAAATATTTACAAAGAAAATACTTTTGGTAAAAATTACCTCAAATTTGACAAACACCTAAGTGTTGTCGAAGGCTCTCAAAAGTGGTGGCATCCAACGATTTTGTAAATATGTCTGCAAGTTGCTCGTGTGTTGGAACATAGACTACTTCCACTTCTTTTCTTTCAACCAGATCTCTGATAAAATGATGCCTTATATCAATATGTTTGTTTCTTGAGTGTTGGACTGGATTCTTTGAAATATCTATAGCACTTGTGTTGTCACACAGAATCCTTAGGGGGCCTTGATGAATTCCATAATCTTTCAGCATTTGATTCATCCATAATAGTTGTGCACAACAACTTCCTGCTGCAAGATACTCTGCTTCTGCAGTAGATAGAGAGATCGAGTTCTGTTTCTTGCTATACCAAGACACCAAATATGTTCCAATAAAGAAACATCCACCTGTGGTACTTTTTCGATCATCAGTATTACCTGCCCAATCAGAATCACTGTACCCTTTCAACTCTGAATCTTGATTCTTTGAATATCAAACACCATACTCTGAAGTCCCACTTACATATCGAATAACCCTTTTTACTACAGTAAGATGAGATTCCTTAGGATCAGCCTGAAATCTTACACATATTCCAACACTGAAACATATATCAGGTCTGCTTGCAGTGAGGTATAATAGACTTCCAATCATGCCTCTATATAACTTCTGATCGACTGAAACTCCTTTTTCATCTTTTACCAGTTTATCAGACACTCCCATAGGAGTTTGAACTGCTCGAGCACTGCTGAGTCCGAATTTTTTAATCAAATTCAAGGCATACTTACTTTGATTTATGAATAGACCATTCCGTCCTTGTTTAACTTGCAATCCCAGAAAGTAAGTCAATTCTCCAACCATGCTCATTTCAAATTCAGATTGCATCGTGGTGACAAAATCTTGTACCATAGATGGTGAAGTAGAGCCAAAAACTATGTCATCAACATATATTTGAGCAATCAGAAACTTTGAGGACTTGTCAAGCACAAATAAAGTGTGATCTACTCTCCCTCGACGATAACCTTTTTGAAGTAGAAAGGTAGTAAGTCGTTCATACCATGCCCTGGGTGCCTACTTTAATCCATATAGAGCCTTCTTGAGACGGTATACATGATGTGGATAATGAGGATCTTCAAAGCCTTTAGGTTGTTCCACATAGACTTCTTCATTCACCACTCCATTGAGAAACACACTCTTCACATCCATTTGATACAAAGTAAAGTTCAAAGAGCAGACAATAGCTAGTAGAATACGGATAGATTCTAACCTGGCAACTGGTGCAAAGGTTTCATCAAAGTCAACACCTTCCACTTGTGTATATCCTTGAGCAACAAGTATGGCTTTGTTTCGGGTCACTAAGCCGTCTGCATCTGACTTGTTCTTGAAGATCTATATTGTACCAATGATATTAACGTCTTTGGGACGAGGAATAAGATACCACACATCATTCCTGGTAAACTGACCGAGTTCTTCTTGCATTGCAGCAATCCAATACTCATCAAGTAAGGCTTCTTTATAGTTCTTGGGTTCAATTAGAGAAACAAAACAGTGTAGGCCAGCCAGTCGTCGATAATCAACTCGAGGCACTGATCTAGTACTTCTCATGCTTGAACCAGGTCGGTCATGTGTTGGAACATGGTTGCCAGTAGGAGGGGACTGTGTTGGAACATGGTCGTGTGTTGGAACATAGTCAGCTTTAGTAGAGTTAGGACTCTGGTGCGCATTTGGTTCAGTAGGATCAACAGAAGGCTTTTCTTTGTCTGAAGTTTGAGGCTGTGTTGGAACATGAGTGTTGGCAGATTCTTCCTCTACACCGTCTGGAAGTTGTTCCTTTTCTGCATCATCCACAATAACATTAATGGATTCCATGAGAGTGTTGGTTCAGTGATTAAATACTCGATAGGCACGGCTGTTGATGGAATACCCGAGAAAAATTCCTGGATCACTCCGATTATCAAATTTTGCCAACTGTTCTCTATCTCTGAGGATATAGCAAGTACTTCCCAACACATGAAAATATGAAACATTAGGTTTCCTGCCCTTCCAGATCTCATAGGATGTCTTGTCAGTGAACGGTCGAAGATACACTCTATTGATTGTATAACAAGCTGTATTTATCGCTTCTGCCCACCATTTCTTATGAACCTCCTTTTCGGCCAACATAACTCGAGCCATCTCCTGTAGAGTTATGTTCTTCCTTTTGACTATTCCATTCTGTTGAGGAGTGATAGGAGCCAAGAACTCATGTTGGATTCCTAGCTCATCGCAGAAGGAACTGAATTGTTCATTTTCAAACTCCCTACCATGATCACTTCGAATTCGGATTATCTTCGCTACTGGATTTCCCTTTTCAGTTTGTAATTTTACTACAAGGCTTCTAAATACTTCTATCGTATCAGATTTCTCTTTCAAAAAAGCTACCCATGTAAATCTGGAGAAGTCATCAACACATACAAAAATATATTTCTTCCCTCCTATACTCGGTGTATTAACCGGACCCATCAAATCCATATGCAATAATTCCAGATTTCTAGATGAAGTAATAAACTGTACTGAAGAGTGAGGAGAATGAATTTGTTTACCTTGTTGACATGGTCCGCACACAATTCCATCCTTTTTGGTCAAGGTAGGCATTCCTCGCACAGCTTTTATATTTGCGATTTTCACCAGTGTTTTATAGTTGATGTGGTCGAGCTTCCTGTGCCAAAGAATTCCTTCATCCTTCTTTGAAAGCATGCATCGAACTTCTTGTTCCAGCAAATAGTAGTTGTCAGATGATCTTATTCCAGAAAGAACCTTGTTTTCTCCATGCTTCACTACACACTTGTCCTTCTGAAATTCCACTATCATATTGTCGTCACACAGCTGACTTATACTTAGCAAGTTTGCTTTAAGATTTTCAACAAATAACACACTTGTGAACACTGGAAAACCTTCAATCTTTAATTCGCCCTTGCCAATTACTCTGCTCTTCTTTCCATCACCAAAGGTTACATATCCGCCATCATATGGAGTAATGTTCGTGAGGTATTTTGGAGTGCCAGTCATGTGGCAAGAACAACCACTATCAAAGTACCATGAGTCACTGGAATAAGATGATAGAGAAGTGTGAGCAACCAAACACATACTGGATTTTTTAACAACCCATATCTTCCTGACCAATTTTCTGGTATGAGTATCGCCTGTGTTGGAACACAGCAAAAGTTGTCTTCCTGTCATTTGATCTCTGATCAGTCTTCTACACTGATGTTTAGCATGTCCTTGGTACATACAGTATCTGCATATGAGTGGCTTTCTTTGATACAGCTTCCCATACTTTTGTTTTACTTCTCGAATCCTTGCTTTGAGGGTTACTGGTTTTTTGAACAATTCAGTCTCGGGTTCTTTACTGTATCCAATCCCGAGTCTATCGCCAAAGTTCTTTCCCATAACCAGAATATCATCAAGCTTTGCCTTTCCGGAATTCAATTTAGAGATAGTTGCTTCAGACATCTCGGCTCTCTTGACTGCTGCAATCAGTCTCTTATTTAGTTCTTCATTTTGTTTTCCAAGTTCTGCAACCATGGATCGTAATTCCTTTTCACTTTCAATTAGCTTTCTTTTTTCTTCATTCAGCTCTTTGTTCTTGTCAGCTACCTGAACCCACATGGCATACATTTGTTCGTATGTGCTATTGATCTCTTCATCACTTACAGACAGATCATCTTCATCACTGTGAGCATCATCCCGATTCATGTTGGAACATACAGATTTCCCTTTGTTCATTGTGTTGGAACACTGATCTTCTGATGTATCATGGACCTTTGCTCCAAAAGCTACATAATTACTCGTAAGTTCCTCTTCATCTATTTCATCCTCTTCATCATCACTCCAAGAGGTGACATATGATCTTCCTTGTTTCTTGCGGGTGTTAGCACATTCAGCCTGAATATGTCCATATCCTTCACATTCTCTGCATTGAATTCGTCCAGCCTGTTTTGGTTCATTGTTCTGATTTCTCCCAACCTGCATATTTCCTTGTTCAAATCTCATTCCACGATTATTGTTCAAATCTTGTTGTTTTTGTCTGCTTCCGCCAAACCTCTCCTGAGATTTCTTGTTAACCACCTTCTTTAGGATTCTTGAGAAATTCTTTGTAATAAGTGCCAGTTTTTCAAACTCATCATCGCTGTCAGACTCGTGACTTCCCTTAGCTGGAGAAACTTTGAATGCTAAATCCTTAGAGACTCTTTTTGTAGGTTGCTGGAACGTCATCTCATAAGTTTGTAATGAGCCCATTAGTTCATCTAGGCTCATGGTGGCTACGTCTCTTGCTTCCTCTATTGCTGCTACTTTCATCGCAAACCTCTTGGGAAGAGATCGCAATGTCTTTTTTCACCAGCTTGGTTTCTCTGTACACTTTTCCAAGTTGGTAAGCCATGTTGGAGATATCCTTGAGCTTTCCATTGAATGTGGCAATGATGTCCTCCTCCTCCATTTTGAGTTCTTCAAACTTGGTAGCCAGCATCTGTAGTTTGGATTCCCACACTCGACTGGTTCCTTCGTGAACAGTCTGTAAAATATCCCATGCTTTCTTTGCTTGGTGGCATGTAGATATAAGCTTGAACTGGTTTTCATCAACATCAGTGAAGATCGCATTAAGTGCCTTTGAATTCGCCAGAGATTCTTTAAGGTCATCTGGAGTCCAGTTAGCCTTGTCTTTGGGTTTTTGACTTGACTCCCCTTCAACGGCCTTAGAGCTTGTATCAGCATCTTCAGTAGGATGATTCCATTCATTCTCAACATAAAACCATGCCAGTTCATCTAGCGAATTGATGAAGACCCTCATGCGTGCTTTCCAATAGTTGTAGTTGTTGCCTTCTAGCAGTGGTGGTCGAGAGACTGAAGCTCCTTCTCTTGTCGTCATGGTAAAACTAGATCTCACTTTCCTTGAAACAACCAAGGGAACGATAAGTGACTCAGCTCTGATACCAATTGAAATTTAGTTTTACCCCTTTTTCTAGTTCTTACTAGTGTGTTCCAACATACCTAGTTTAACCAAGTGTAAAATAACATAAATGTAAAAGACACACAACTTGGTTACGCAGTTCGGTGTAAACCACCTACATCTGCGGGGCCTGGCCCAGTTCAGAATGAATCCACTAATTAGAAAGATACAGTACAGAGTACAGTTTACAAAATACTTCTCTTTACTAACTATAATGTGTGGACTCTGCTAGCTCCCCTAGCTACCGATCCGCCTTGATCAGACTCCCTCTGACCTCGAACTCCATCGACGTTGGATCTCCTCCTCCCGAGGAATTAAGGTTTACGATTATGAACTTAGTGCTGCAGGTCAGTGTGTTCGAACACTGTCTTCTGACTCTTTGCAACTTCTCGAAAGTCTCAAAAATCTGTGTGCAGATTTTTGCTCTATTAAATCCGTGAGTATTTAAAGGGATTTACCTTAACTAATCCGTGAGTATGCAGCCGTGTTTGTCCCCAATTTATATCCACGAATCAGATCTGAATATCCATGATTATCTCCACAATATTCCTATTCCAAATCTGATTCTTGAAGCATATCCAAATCCCATAAATAAAGGGATTTACCTTAACTAATTCTATCCCATATATTCGAATAAATCTTCTCCATATAAGTAGGGATTTTCCATAAAACAATTATGCTTCATACGCCTGATATATATAGCCAAATATACGATTACCATAAATTCTAAAACACTCCAATATTTCGGCTTTGAATTCCGTTAAAACCTTGGCGTAACTTCTGCTGCAGCACCATGTTCCAACATGGTCTGTTCAAAATTAATTCACACAAAATTGCCAATAAAATTCATCCCTTGACTTTACATTTTGCATTATTAGTTGTTAGATAAATCTGAAAATTAAGGCGTGGTGGCTGCACCAAAAGTGTCCTATATTAGTAGGTATTTTATTATAGTTTTTGCACAATTCCTCATGGTATCGACTATGCTTACTAGTGTACTAATCTTATCTATAGAGTTTGCAGACTGTATACTAGCTCGCATATGAATAATTAATGAAATGTATAAGCATCGAGTTGCATGTATAGATTGGATTATGTCTAGTAATCAATACATAAATTAGAAAATATAAAATGAGAGATTTAAGATGCAATTTTTAAATCTTTCCTCGTGACTGAGATGAAACCGTGAATAGCCCAGAAAATCATCCCTTAAAAACTTGATTTATCACGTTTTTCTACCCATTTGCATGTTTCAATAGTGTCACTAATATAATTATTTGTATGAAATTACAAATTATAAAATGTTAATATATTAAAGAGTTAAGCGCTCATATAACCCTATGTTTTGATGGTTTGTTAATATTACCCTGTGAAGTTGAAAAGTGCTATTGTAACCCCGTATTGTACTAGAATGTGCTAATATAACTCTGGAGGCCTGAATTTGGCCGAAAATACTTGAATTGACTATTATACCTATGTTAAAAATAAAATAAAATTGTTAAAGGACAATTATGCCCTTATTGTTTATTAACCACAAAAGTTTTCATTTTTCCTTCTCCTTTCTTGATTCCTTTTTCTTCTTCTCTTTTCTTCTCCGTCCTCGTCTGAACCCGCCAGCGCTTCCAGTAGCGTATCTCCTCTCCGGCGTAGCAGCAGTGGGGCTTGGGTTTCCCGGTGGTGGTTGGGGAAGAGTGGAGCTAGGGTTTAATCGGTAGTTGGGGAAGAGCTGTGGGGCTAGGGTTCCTGTCGATTGATGGTGGTGCTCGAGGGGGATGAGGAGGGTGGACGGTGGGTAACGATGTTAGGGTACGATGGCGGCGACGGTGGAGTCTTCATTTTTAAATTTGTGTTTATGAGTTTTCAATTTTCGTGAAGTCTTCATTTTTCAATTTGTGTTTATGAGTTTTTCAACTTCAGTGGAGTAGCGGTGGTTGTGGTGGTGTAGCAGCAGTGGTGGTGGTGGTGAAGCGGCAGTGGTGGTGGTGGTGGTGGAGCGGCTGTGGTGGAGCAGTGGTGGTGGTAAAGCGGCGATGGCGGTGGTAGTGGAGCACCGGTGGCAGTGGTGGTGGTGGAGCGGCTATGGTGGAGCAGCAGTGGTGGTGAAGCGGCGATGGCGGTGGTAGTGAAGCGACGGCGGTGGTGGTAGAGCAGCTGTGGTGGTGGTGGTGGTGGTGAAGCAGCTGTGGTGGTGATGGAGCAGCTGTGGTGGTGATGGAGCGGCAGTGGCAGTGGTGGTGGAGCAGTGGTGGTGGTGGAGCAGCTGTGGTGGTAGTGGAGCGACTGTGGCGGTGGTGGTGGAGCGGTGGTGGCAGTGGTGGTGGAACAGTAGTGGTGGTGGTGGTGGAGCAGCTGTGGTGGTGGTGGAGTAGCTGTGGTGGTGGTGGAGTAGCTGTGGTGGTGGTGGTGGTGGAGCAGTGGTGGAAGTAGTGGTGGAGCGGCAGCGGCGGTGGTGGAGGAGCGGCTGTGGTGGTTGTGGTGGAGCGGCTGTGGTGGTGGTGGTGAAGCGGCTGTGGTGGTGGTGGTGGAGCGGCGGTGGTCGTGGAGCGATGGTGGTCGTGGTGGAGCGGCGGCATTGGTAGTGGAGCAGCGGTGGTGGTGGTGGAGCGGCGGTGGTGCTTCAGGAGATGAATCCTAGGGTATTTTAGTCTATAGATTTATAATTTGAATGCTAGGGGTAGTTTAGTCTTTTTAATTTTTGTTAATGTTGGAAATTACTAAGTCAACACCGAAATAGTGTCAAAAGGTTATATCTGCACTTCTGATGCAAAACACAGAGCTATGATAGCACTTTTCAACTTCACAGGATCATATTAGTACAAACTTCCAAAACAGATGATTATATGAGTATTTGATCGAGGTTATTTACGTAATTCTCCAGACCTTTATTTCTGTGACATTGTTTTTTAGTTTAAAAGCGGGAAAAAATGAAAAACCAGTCTTTCGTCGTGTTAATAAATTTGAAACATTTCATCAAATTCCAACGTGCATAATATGTGCATGGTTGGTACGTTATTATACCTAGGATAATCTGATCAAATCATTTGAGGTATGATGCTTTCATGTTTTCGTTTTAAAAACTACACACACAAAAAATCTAAGTTTGATTAATTAGTAAATAAATTTGCACATGACATAATTGTGCCTACATGCACAATTTTGGTGTTTGTTTGTCTCGACAAGAAAATCTTTAGGATATATTTAATCATTTTTATTAGAAGAACCGAAGAACAATAAAGCCAAGCCTCCTGGGCTTCTAAAAATTATCAATTATTATTGTTGAACTTAAGTAAACATAAATTCTTTTTATCTTGTTCAGTTAGGCGTTTGTTTTTTCTCTAAGTTTCATCTCTTTCGTCGTCTAATAGCATGGATCCGTATGAAAGTCGATTTATTCAGCCGAAGTTGGAAACTACCTCCATTGAGGATAAGATTAAGATATCCTGCTGAACATCGTGCACACACGAGGTTTAATGACTGATGTCTTTTCAACTATGTCATACAGAAGGTAATCTCTTCTTGTTATCAAGTAATGCTAATGAAAATTTTGAAAGTAGTTGATTTAATTGTTACTCAAATGTTATTGTAGCTCTTTGAACATGGGAAAGAGAATCAAACAAAAGAATTAGCAAATCAGCTTGGTGGTCATTTTTTGCCTCTCAGTCTCCAAATGTATTTCAAAAGGTTAGCATTAAGGCCTGTCTTGTTCTCCAAGTGTGTTTTGATACGTGACTACACCGTGCAAATTCCCCTAGAAGGATATAATTGCCCTATCTCTTTGTATGCGACTGTTTTAAGGTGAACAAATCTTAACCATTATATTAAATGTGAACCAGTGACTCAAATTTAATTTAATTATTTGATTTAAAATAAAACAGTTAATTGGGCTCTTTCTTTGGTGTATATATATGTGCATAACTTGTGTCTAACAAATTATTACTTATTTCCTCCCACTTCACTCAAAATTATGAAAGTATTTTAAATAACTTATAATGGTTAAATCAAACCAATAAACCATTTTTCAAATTTGAGAAATATGGCATCGGTTCAAATGACAAAGTCAAAATTTTAATTGAATATTCACGGTCATACGATGACCTAAACAGTAAAAGTTAAAGTCGATATACCTACTTAATTCAAGTGTAGTTTTTCAAATAGTCACAAAATTTTCTAATTTGAAAAGTTGTATCTTAATAATTTTAATAACAGGCCGCTTCATATTGTAGTATGATCTTTTCATTAGAATTGATTCTTACTAGTTTGATAATAATATAAAGGGTTGAATTCACTGCCTCGATCAATTCAATGGTTTTAAATTTAATAAATGAAAAAGATATTATTTCAATAATTTATTTTGATTATCTTTGACGATTTGACATGATCGATCCTTTGGCTTATAAAAGGATTATGAGCTGTCGTTGTCTTCACCATCAGCAAAATATTTCAGTACAGAACCTAAATTCAAGTTCCTATATGGATTTTCAATCTTCTTCAAGATTCTCGTAGTTCTGTCTTCATCTTTATCTTCTTATGTTATTTGATAGATATTTTGGTTGCAACCCAATGTGCAAATCCCTTTGAAATCCTGTAAATGCTTCCTTTTTTCATAGTGTATATTGGATTAAAAAATAATTTTATTAGTTTGCAAACAATTTGATATTCATTATTTATGTTGTTTATTTGAAGGAAAATATTGTGTTTTTATTGAATTAATGTGCATTTTAGGTGCAGTTTTGGTGCAGTTCAGACAGACAAAGGGATTATGGGCTTAATATGTAGGGATGTGTGTGAATTACTGATCTTTAATTGTTTACATTTAAAAAAACATAAAATTAAAATAGTGGAAGCTTGTTAAGAGGATTCTCCATGTAAGTTGCTTGATTAAAAACCACACGTCTTAGTGATTTCTTTTCCACTCACCATTAATGTTTAATTCACATTTTATTGGTTTTTCTGAAATTACGGACTCTGTTTCCAGGTATGTGATTATCTGAGATCAATGCAGACATGTATAAAATTTCTAAAACTCACTAGATTTGTGAGGATTCTGTAACAAAGCTTAGTATTTTTTAGTTACTTATGGCTTAGTGTTATGAATATGCAAGGGACGTGCGAATCAGCAGTATCAACCTAACTACTATATCACTATCCATGGACCTTTTCATTCAATACTCATTATACATGCGGTGAATTGTGAAGAAATACTTGTTCTTTTCTAAGCTCATTCATTGAACTTCCCCAAATATGTCCTCCAGAGAAATGCCATGCACAGTTCACTAGATTTGCACATAAAAGTTCAATAATATACTCCCTTTGTTTCTCTAATAGTGGCACATCATTTTTGGTGTTAGAATTTAGGAGATACTAAATGAGTGGATGAAATTGAATTGAAAGAAGAAAAAGTAAATTGAGTGGTTGTAATAACCTTAAACTTGCCATAAATAGAAAGTCTCAATATAAAATAAACATCTCAAATTAGAAAGTGTGTCACTATTAAAGAAACAGAGGGAGTATATAATCATATACAGTAAGTAAAGACTGTAAATGAATGATAGGACTTGGTAAATAAAGTTTTTGAAGGATAAACTTAGAGAAATTTGTATCCTCCCTTCCATTTTCTGCAACAAATTCTTCTTTCAATTTGCAAACGTATTACTTCTCTCTACTCCATCACACACACCTATTTCTGAAGGAGACCAGACTTCAGCTCTCAGAAAGTAAATTCGCTCGTAGGGATGGAGCAGAGAGAAGTAGCACTTCCGCAAAATGAAAGAGGAATTTATTACATAAGATGGAAAGCTAAAGGAAATAGTTTTTGAAGACAAAGGATGAGCTTAGTATAAAGGAAAAAAGTTTGAGCAGTTTGTTGCACACACTCACATCCAAAAAGAAAAAGTTGAAGAAAATCTTAATTAGAAGGAGAAATTTCTTGAGGAATGGGAAGATTAGCTATATAACCACCAGAAAGAGCTTATAATTATTAAGTCCCCTAAGCAAAATCATGAAGAATCTGAAGAAATAAGAAAAAGAAGCAGAGAATTTGCATTAAAGTTTGCGTGCATGTATTGGGCGTCCGTCCATGTACGTGCATAAAGCAAAAAATTTCTTAATCTTCAAAAAATGCAGTGTACAATTATTTGCATGAATGTTTGTGTGTGTATATATATATATATAAATTAGATATGTGAATGTCGGAGAACTTTATGTTTAATTTATTACACTTCTCATTCTCTCATCCAAACATGTTTCATGATTATTGACAAACTTGATGAAAACTTTTGAATGCTTTGTGTACAATTGTGCTGTGAGGGGGTGTTGATCACTTACATTTGACCTAATTCTCTCATCAATGTGATGGACTGTTGTTGTTGAGTATTTGTTGGGTAATAAGTTATAAATAAGTGTTATGTAAAAAATAATTTACTTGTCAAACTTGATTGATGTCTATTATTTTTTATTTTTTATCATTATCTATTGTTTTCTAATATTTCTTGATAATTTAATAATTTGATCAATATAAGGGTTTATTCAGTTTGCAAAGTTCACCCAAAACTTCTAAATTGCAAAAAACAAGCACCATGCATGATTGAGCGTGCATGATTGAGCCTTTAAATTGAGCGTGCATAATTTTAGGCCTCTAAATTGCAAAAACAAGCACCATGCATGATTGAGCGTGCATCATTATCAAATTTAAACATGCACGTAACACAATCTATGCACGGATATGTCTCTGTTCAATATTCTTTTCTTTATCTTTTCACCCAAAATTATTGAATAATGAAATTTTGTATGAAGACAAAGGTGAAAATGGAAATGAAGAGCGGATGCCATTCCGATTCTGGAAAGTACATAGTTTCTAGACTACAAAGAGAGGAAATAGATTCCAAAATCGAAAATTCTTCGTGTCCAATTTTCGATCTCAAAAAGTAGTCAATCACACCTTACATAGTGTGGGACATAGTTTCCGAACTCAAAAATGGGAATGCATATAAAAAAACTAACGCACCCAATTTCATTAAATGATACAAAACCCTAATTCTTTGAAGAATAAGCTCTTTTTTTCCTAACCCATTGTTAAGGAAAAGGTTGTGTGGTTGGAGAAGATTAATTTTATCCAAATTATGAAGTTGATGATTTTGTCCAAATAATTTTAGATGTATTTAATGCTTCATATATGTTCACATTTTCAAATATGCTTTGAGATTAGCTAGGTTTATGAATATTGTTGAATGCATCCTCATGTGTTGCATTTTAAATGACTTTTAGGATAATGGATCGAGATGAACTAATTGGTAATGATCTAAGGAAATCACCCGAGTACATGCCATTGGTTATATCATTTGTTTCGTTTTCTTTTGAACATGCTTCTAAAAATGGTTGCTCATGGGCACAATGCCCTCGTAAGGATTGTAGAAATGATGCATATCTAGGGAAGAAGAAGTTGCGGGAACATCTCATAATGAAAGGGTTCCAAACTAGCTACACTCAGTGGGTATGGCATGGGAAAGTTTTGGAAGCATTACATTCGTATGAATTGGAGGACACGATGGCGGGTGCCGAATTGGATGGTAATGCCGAGTTTGAAAAAATGGTGGAAGATGTTGCGAGGGAATTCAAAGGTAAACCAGAGTCGTTACAAGCTTTGATTGATAACAAAGGGACGCCTTTGTACAATGGTTCTAAATACTCGGTTCTGAATGCCACACTGCGGATAATGAACTCAAAGGCAAAGTTGGGATGGACAGACAAGTCAATGACCGATGCTCTCCAGTTGTTAATGGATTTTCTTCCCGAGGGTAATTTAATGCCCAATGGTTATATGCTCCCAAAAAATACTATGCCCGATGGGATTAGAATTGCAAAAAATCCATGCATGCCCGAATGATTGTATGTTGTATAGAGGGGAAGTAGATAAAGACCGAGAAAATTGTAAGGTGTGCACTGAGTCTCGGTATAAATTGAAGAAAGGTGCGATTGCGGTCTGTGAAAAAGTTGCATTGAAATCAAAGAAGAGGACACCGACAAAAGTTTTGTGGTAATTCCCGATCATTTCCCGTTTGGAGAAGTTGTATGCTTGTAAGGAAGATGCTAAGTCGTTGCGTTGGCATGCCGATAGAGAGCGACCGGCGAATGGTGTTATAAGACATACTTTAGACTGGGAGAAATGGTAAAAAAAGTCGATGCTATGTACCCTGAGTTTGGCAAAGATTCTCGGCATTTGAGGTTAGGGTTATGTACAGACGATATGAATCCTTTTGGTAACATGAGTAGCACATATAGATCTTGGCCTGTTATGTAGGTGATATACAACCTCCCGTCTTGGTTGACTATAAAACGTAAGTATGTGTTGCTATCTTTCATGATATCAAGTCTGAAGAAACCTTGTAATGATATTGATGTATATCTTGCTCCTCTAGTGAAGGATTGATTAACTTTTTTTAATGACGGTGTTATAGTGTTTGATGGGTTGGTTGATGATTTCTGCACTCTTAAAGCGTTGTTGTTCTGCACAATTAATAATTTTCCTTCCTATGGGAATTTGTCTGGGTATTCTGTTCAAGGACACTTAGCTTGTCCCTTTTGTGAGAAGGATACTGATTTTTGTCAATTAAAACATGGTTGTAAGACTATTTACCAGGGCACATGAGGTTTCTTCTTGAAGGTCACCAATGGTGATTGGCCGAAAAATGGTTTAATGGTAAAGTGGAGGCACGAGTTGCACCGGTGCCACGATCATGTACACATATTTATGAAAGTTTTAATAATTTGTCCAATGACTTCGGGAAGAAGAAAAGAAAGGTTTCCGTTGATGATAGTTAGAAGAAATGCTTCATTTTTAAGCTACCTTATTGGGAGCATTTGGAAGTTAGACATTGTCTTGATGTTATGCACATTGAGAAGAATGTCTGCGACTCTTTGGTTGGGACATTGTTAAATATCCCTGGGAAGACAAAGCACAGACTGAAGACTAGGCTAGATTTGGTTGAGTTGGGTATTGGGAAGAACCTTGCCCCGTGAGTATGGGTAATGATTGTTATTTCCCCCATGCTTGTTATTCAATGTCGCAGTCGGAGAAGAAATATTTTTGTGACACCCCTAGTAGTTTGAAAGTGCCCAGTGTATACTCGTCCAACATCAGCACTTGTGTGCCAGTGGAGGAGTTGAGGTTGGGTGGGTTGAAGTCACATGACTGTCACAACCTAATGCAAGAATTGAATGTCATCGCCATTCGATCTACGTTGCCTTCTCATGTAAGATTGTGCATACAAAGCTCTGTGTATTTTTCAAATCCATTTGTTGCAAAAGCATTAGCTTATCAAAGTTGGATATGTTGACAGTAATGTTTGTTGATGTTTTGTGCCGCATGGAAATGTATTTCCCTCCCTCATTTTTTGACATTATGGTTCACTTGATTGTCCATTTGGTGTGGGAGACAAAGGTATGTGGTGTGGTTTTTCTGAGATAGATATACCTATTGGAGAGGTATATGAAAATCTTCATGCACTTTGTGAAAAATTGTTATAGGCCAGATGCTAGTATTGTTAAGCGATACATGACGGAAGAGGCCATTGAGTTTTTCACTAATTATATGAAGTAAGTCAAATAAGTTGGGGTTCCAATCGGTAGACAAGAAGGGAGGGTGGATGGTTTAAGGGTCAGACAGGGAAAACTATATAACTCAAGTGCGGAAGATTTATGTGCAACCATTGGGGTAGTTCCGTACATAGAGGTTCATATGGATGTCATACGGCTGTTGCACCCTAATTTCAATGAAGCTTGGGTTCTTCAATTTCACATCTCTACATTTGTATCATGGTTGTGGGATCACATAGATGTCGGCGATCATCCAACGATAGTTAAGTGGCTGGCTCGTAGACCACTGGGGACCATTATTTCCTACGGAGGCTATGAAACCAATGTTTTTATGTTTTCCACAAAATCAATGGATGATAAGAGTGTCACTCAAAACAGTGGAGTGTTTTTTATCTTCGAAGCATGGCACGTTGGAAGGGGTGGTGATGAAAATCCTTTGTACACCGTAAAATGATATTTTTCCATAATATCTTAAATTTGGGAGCTTTACTATGTGAGTATGCGTGTCCCTGTGTTTAAATGCCAATGGGTGGATATTAACAACGGGTAGCGCATTAAGAATTTGGGCTTCACCCTTGTCGATAGAGCTCCGGTTGAATGGAAGAATGATCCTTTCATATTGACTTCTCAAGCGGGCCAGATTTTCTATGTCGAGGATCTTGTGGATCCTAGATGAGAGATTGTTGTTGGAGGGAAACGTGCTCTCACCGAAGAAAATGACTTGGAAGAAGTTATTAGATTTTGATGTCATACATCGGCTTGTGAATCAGAAGAGGTCATTTTTCTCGACGAGGATGATCAGAGTCTTCACCATTTCCTAGGTCATAATGATCTTGAAGAAGGGATGTGGATCGACGGTAAGGGGAAGATCAGTCGTAGAAAGTGGAAGTTGAAAAAGGTCGTATTCCAAAAGAAAATGAAGAATAAGTAGTAAGAATTATGATATCAATTGTACCTTGGAATTTAAATGGATTCAAATTTAAATTATCTAAATTCCAATGATTCAAATTCCAACAAAATTCTAACATGGAAAAGAAAAGATAAAGTCTAACATCTTGAAAATCCTACATTTTCTTGCACATTCATTTAAATTCATTCATTGACTTCTTTAATGGAGCTAGTCAAAGCCAATCGTTTGAGGCATTGTCGGTAGCTTGAAGTGAGATGTCACTCATAAGCTCACTGAGACTTTTCCATGAATCTAATCTTGGCCTTCATTGTGCAAAATTCCTCGCTCATCTATTTATAGCAATCCTTGAAGCCCTTCATGTATGATTTCTAGGTACCTACATAGAACGACCAAAGAATGAGTTACATAAACTGAAAATATATGCAATACATGAACTATATCAACGCAAACACATTTGTGACTAACCTTTCTCAACTCGTAGCCTCTTGCTCGGCTCTGCCTCCCCATCCGGCTTATGATACCACTTCCCATCGAGCAAAGTCGAATCTTATTCTCAAAGTAAGTCCTATCATAATACTTTGGGACATTTTCCTCCCACTCGATAGTCAAACCTTCAACGCTCTTCAAAATGTGAGTTATTAAACTCCCATACTTTAGATGAGTCAAAAATTTCTTCGAAATTGCATAATGAAACATATGCCTAAAAATGGCTGCCCTGGGGGTTTATCCTTCTACCCTTTATGATTAAGTAGAATATCATAAGGGTTGGGTAATTAGGCTTGGTCAAGTGCCCGTCCGAGGGAACCAAACTTCTATTTATTATCGTGTATGTAATACGTTGATCTACGAGGAGAAGCTTTAAATTGAAGGTCCCAGATTTTCCTAAATTCATTCTATTGCGGTTGAAGTAGCATACACTGCAGTGAACGGGGTCAATGTAGGGAGGATCAACTTCAAGAGACCATTTCTCCCGATGGTAGCAATCATCCAACTAACATCAGTGTCCTCCAGGTAAACAAATTCCAGGACCAAGTACGGGTACTCTAATACCTTATTAATTATCCACCTACTAAGAGGGATGTTAATTCCTAGCCCTTGTAGCATAATCCCCACTACCCACTTCTCACAAGTTTGCATAAAATTTGCATGTCAAATCAAAATATGTTTTCTCATTACACGAAAAGTCTCAAGATGTTGTTCACTAAAGGGTTTTAGGGCACCGGTTAACCCTAAAGCTAAATATTCATTAAAGTCCCCAAGAAATGTATATAAAAGCTCTGCCCTGTCACAAAATGCTTCATACAGAGTTTGCACAAATATAGAGACTAACCTTGCTTCATCGAAGCCTAGATTGTGGCAGTTTAATGAAAACGAGACATTCCACGGCTTAAACCACCCATAGCATGCCAAATACTTGATTAAGTTTGGATAAATGGAAGAATTTGTGGGAGTTTTCGAATTTGGAATGTAGGCTAGGGTGTGGAAATTGAGGATCAATTTTGTAAATGTGAATCGTCCCCTATTTATTTTAGACTAAATTGTTTTTTTGATCTCCGACATATGCTACAAGGGTATATCTTGCTCCTCTAGTGGAGGATCGGTACAACCAATTAGTGTGGATGACATTGAGAGGTGCAATCTATTTTTCAAAGGGCGACAAAACAAAAAGGGTGAATTTGTCAAGGAAGAAGAGAAACGAATTGCTGAAAGAGTGGTACGCCGATTTTCAGGTGAATACATTATTAATTTGAACTATAATTAATTGATATGGAAACAACCAAGTTATATTTATTTATATTTTTACGTAGGAAAAATTGAAGAATGATCAATTATGAGGGTATTTCATTCCAAGTGATGTACACGACATCCTTTGTGAAGCCATGGGAAAAGTCAACCATTCCGGCCACATTAGGGGTGTGGATAGCTTCTTGATACAACAGAAAGCATTCGAGATTGTGTAGTCCTACGATGGAGTGAAATCCTCGAAAGTCCATTTTTTGCAAAAAAAAAACCCAGCTACAAGACAAACGAATTGAGCAACAAGATATAGTAATTTGGGAGTTGGAAGTTGGTCCAACACATTGGGCTAGTGCTTCTGGACAATTTAGTGAAGTTAACGCCTGATTGGACATCGCCATCTCGGGGTTCACAACATTCTCCCGGGGATGTTGAGGTAAATTGCAGGGCAATTGTACAAAATCCAAGAATCGATAGGCAACCGTTCAAACCTGACAACGAAGACAATGCCACACTAGCAATTGAAAAAAAGGTACGAAGGATTTTATTTACGTAAATTATGACCATTTGAATTAAGTCTCATATTTGATATCAACTTTGTGTTTGTATTAGAAATCATGTCTGTGTGAACTATACATTGATCATGACATAGACGGTATGCCACTGCATGTAGCCAATGGAGTTTTGCATGAGTCGATGAAACATCACTCCATACCAATTGCGGAAGGTCTTTCGAGGGTTTTGTTGGAGAACCCTTTAGTGATGGGCACACTTTTGCCAATCTCATATGGGGAATACAAAAAATTTGGGCTTCCCGAGGAATGTTCCTTACTTGGCCCCGTAGACTTGTATACGTTGATCCTATAAAGGATCGACATTTAAAGGAAACAATGCCTCCATCGCCAAAACCAGTGAAGACAACACCAAAACCGGTCAAAATGATGCACAAACCGGTGCCTGATGTGTCATTTTACACCAAAAATAAATCAAGCTCTAAGCTGAATTTTCAGTTCAGGATTTTGCGGTCGGTATGGGTGTACCGACCAGTATAGCTGTGAGCAGGTTCGTTTCCCAAGAGATTGGCGAGACCTTTTCCTTAATCTTTAATCTGTGAATTTGTAACCAGAAGAACTAGAAGATGGTCGTGAATAAGAGAAACTAAAAATTGAGAAAAAATAAGAATGAGAAATTTTTATAGATTGCAAAACAATTCAACTATGATGAGAAGATTCCAGTTTCCATCAATTCCGTACTGGCTTTCTATCTTGATCCTTGATGCAAAGATGACTTTAAATGTATGCACACAAATTGGTTAAGGCTCTTGGCTAAATATTTAGTGACTAAATACCAAAGAAAGAGTTTTCTGGCTTCAACGAGGCAAACTAGGGGATCAATGTAAGGAAGGAAATATGTAGTAGAAGCTAAGTAGGGCTCATTCCTAAGTGCCTCTATCATTTTCATACTCAAGTATCAAAAACAGTCTCGAAATCATGGCACAAACCAAGGAATGAATATCAAAATATGATCACTCAACAAAGAGATAAAGAGCTACTTATTATCATCATTTTTTTTCATTTATGCCTATATTTTTCTGGCTTTTGCTCTTTTAAGGCTCAAATCTCACAATATATCTAGTTTTAGAGCAAAATGACTTATTGCACATTCATCATCCTAAAACGCAGATAAGGAATCCATGATTTCTTTCACAAAGGGAAACAACATTCAATCTTACCACAAACCAAATTTCAACTCTAATCATTCAAATTTTTAATTCAAGGCTGATGTTTTTTTTACTCAAATGATGGGAAAAAAACTGAAAATATTTTTATATATTTTTTCACAATTTCTAAAAAAGATTTGTTGGTTTTATGAAAGAAAAAAAACTGTTTATGAAAAACAAACTATTGATGTTACACCTCTACCCCCAAACTTAGACAACACAATGTACTAAAATGATGCAGAAAATATGATGTCATGCACTTACTCTACAAATGTACTAAAATTCAACTAAAATGAAAAAGAAAAAAGAAAAAAGAAAAAATGCTCCTTGGGCGGCTAATTAGCCTTGGGGTCAACCGGTGAATCACGATTAGTGTGGGTATGTAGGGCTACTTTGGGCTGAAACTTTCTGCACTAATCCTTGGACCATCTCAACAAGGATCTATTGTTGCTCTTGGAGCTGTCTTTGCTAGTCGTGGAGTTCTTTGACTTGATTGGACAGGTTAACCACCCATTGCGGTGGTGCTGCCCCAAGTCCACTATACATCCTACTCGCAAATGATGTACCTGCAACAAAAGTGGAGGCTCTGCTCGGGGTTAAAACCCCTGGCTCAAACAACTTATACTGCCCAGAAGCAGTGTCAAGATAAACTATTTTAATTCTTTCCAAAGCAGGCATGTCAATCCGACTATGTTGCAACCCATAGAGAAGACTAGACCCATAAAACACACACAACACTTAGCAAGTTTAGTTATTAATGCTCCTAGGGCCAACTTCCCTTTCATATGGGTACAATTGTATCAGAATTGTTTAAGGAGCCAATAACCAAAATTTACTTTACGTTCTCTCCACATCTTGAGCAACAAAGAAACTTCAATTTGGGTGAATACATTTGCACCATTCAATTTACCAAACAAGTTATATGCCAAATAACGGTG
Organism: Rubia yunnanensis; assembly: GCA_037428765.1. NCBI lineage: Eukaryota > Viridiplantae > Streptophyta > Magnoliopsida > Gentianales > Rubiaceae > Rubia > Rubia yunnanensis. The sequence goes on along the minus strand of CM075071.1, from coordinate 68,706,859 downwards.
ACAAAGTCTTAATGTACCATCCTTTATCGAAGTACTCTTTGACATGTTTTTAACATGAGCAGTGTCAGAAGACAGAATACTCCATTCTTTGTTCACCAATTTAGCATACTGAGGGTCGGGTAAAGTTTCATATGAAAGATATGCATCAGAAGAAATACCCCCAGGGGTTTCAAAACCCAATAAAACAACTCAATCAGAAATTGATTTAGTCCACGTCTGTCCTCTAAGATGAAATGTGACAAAATTAGCATTCAAGACATCCACTGATTTTGTTAAATCCTGGCAAACAAAAGAGCTATAAAATTCTAAGCATAATGTTTGACAAACTGGTTCAGTAACACACAGAAGCGCTTTCCAACCAATATTACAAAACAATGCCTCAACTTCAAGTTTCACATCTAACTTTTGCAAAGTTTGCCAATCAAATTCATACCACTCAACCAGAGGTCTACTTTGAAGAAGAGAATACCTGCGATGCTTTTCATCGTCGGATAATGGCTGAACCAGTGGAACTGCACCTCCGGGCTGTGTAGTCTCAGCATTATCTCCACTGTCTCCTTCAGACTCAGGTTCTGGGGTAGGAGGTTTCTCTGGCTCCAGAATCTTCTTTTACGCTTAGAAGGTGGTGTTGTATTTTTCCAATGGGTTGGATACTCTGGCTCCGGAGAAGGTTGTCGGCATTTTGTTATTTTTGTTGGTGGAGAGGAAATCTTGCTCGGGCCTCTGGATTTCAAAACAAATTTATAACCCATGGCTATGGTGATGGAAAAACTCACTGAAGCTGGTCGTCGGAGGTGTACATCGGAGCTTCTGTCACCGGTGCTGACGTCTGGTGGTGCTGGACCCGCGTGGCTGGTGGTTGACTAGCTGCAGAGCCCAAACTCGCCGGTGGAAATCTGGACTTCACTGGCAAAAATTCACTGGCGGGACTCTGCTGGTGGCGCACGACGGATAGCGGCGCTGCTCTTGACGTCGCCAGCGAGTCGCTCACAACTGGTATCTCACAGCTGGGAGCCAAAGAAGAGAAAAAAATTCTGATATTTGGTAAGGATGAAGGAGAACGGCTGATGCTTTGGTTAGGTAGAGTAGGACAAAAAAATTCTGAATTAGAATTGGTTGAGGTAGGGTTTAGTAGTTTAGGAAATTACACAAAAGCCCTCCATCCTTTATTCATCTTTGAAAAACACCTCCAAAGTCTGAAATTTAAGCTTTCAGAATCCTCCTTCCACTCTGAAAATTTTCTCTCAGCAACCTTGCAATGAAGAATCATCAAAACAGGTAAAACATAGTTGAAAAAAATCACTAATTTTTTTATATTTTTTTTCAAAAAAAATAATTAATAATTAAAATATAAATAATGATAATAAAAAAAATTCTTGGGTTGCCTCCCAAGTAGCACCCTTATTTAATGTCTTAGGCTAGACTCAGCTTGGCTTGTTCAGATCAGGCAGATGTGGGTAATGCCAGTGTCATTCCCTCGACTGTGAGAAACTCTATCCCCTCGTGGTATGGCTTCAATAACTGTCCATTCACCTTGAATGTCTTATGAGTGCTTAAACTTCTAATTTCCACCATCCCATGAGAACTAACTTTGATAACCATATAAGGACCCATCCATCTTAACTTCAACTTCCCAGGCATCAACTTAAGCCTAGCATTGAAAAGTAACACCTTCCATCCCACTTTGAATTGCTTCCTTCTAATGTGTTTGTCATGGAGAAACTTAGTACGCTCTTTGTAGAAACAAGCACTATCATAGGATTCCAGTCGTGCTTCCTCTAATTCTTGCAGTTGATATTTTCTCTCTTGTCCCACAACATTTGGATCCATGCAAACTTACTTGACAGCCCAATACGCCTTGTGAGCTAACTCCACTGGAAGGTGACACTGTTTACCAAATATCAGTCTGTACGGGAACATTCCAATTGAAGCCTTGTATGTTGTGCGATATGCCCATAGAGCATCATCCAGTCGTGAACTCCTGTCTTTCCTATTTGGATTCACCGTTTTCTCCAAAATGTTCTTTATCTCTCGATTTGAAACTTCGGCTTGTCCATTTGACTGTGGATGATAAGCTGTGGCTACTCGATGATGCACCCCATACTTCTTGAGAAGAGCCTCAAGAGTCTTATTGATGAAATGAGATCCCTGGTCACTGATGATGGCTCATGGTACACCAAATCTATGGAAGATATTAGACTTAAGAAAACCTACAACCACTTTAGAATCATTAGTCCGGGTAGCTTTTGCTTCTACCCATTTCGAGATATAATCAACAACCAATATAATGTATAGGTTTCCAAAAGAGCTTGGGAAAGGTCCTATAAAAACTATTCCCCAAATATCAAAAAATTTACATACCAGGATAGGTGTTTGGGGCATTTAATTCTGGAACTTGTGTGTTGGCAACGATCACAATTCTTACAAAACTGAAAAGAATCCTTGAAAATGTTTCCCAGTAGAAACCAGTATCAAGAACCTTCCTAGCTGTCCTTCTAGGTCCAAAATGGCCACCACAAGGAAGGGCATGACAGTACTCTAAGATGGAATGAACTTCCTCTGCAGGGATACGTCGTCTAATAATTTGACCAGAACTACTTGGCTTGACTCCTTAATTTGTTCTTTTGAGATGTCTCCATGCCTTTAGGAAAAATTCCAGCGGTTAAGAAATGAACCAAATCAGCATACCTTGAAGAGTGAACAAATGCTTATCTGGAAATTCGTCCGGTATGGGCATACCGACTGAATCTGACTACAGCCTACTCAAGTGATCCGCCACTTTATTTTCAGCACCCTTTTTATCTTTGATCTCCAAGTCAAATTCTTGTAGTAGAAGGATCCACCGTATGAGTCCAGGCTTAGATTCCTTCTTTGAAAGTAAGTACCTGAGTATTGCATGATTAGAATAAACAACTTTAGAACCAATCAAGTATGATCAAAAAATTTCACAAGCAAAAACCACAGCTAGAAGCTCTTTTTCTATTGTTGTGTAGTTGTATTAGGCAGGGTTAAGAGTTTTCGAGGCATAATAGATGACATGACTCTCTTTCCCATTCTTTTACCCAAGCACTGCTCCAACAGCAAAGTAGCTTGCATCACACATGATTTCAAATGGCTCTCCCCATTTCGGTGGTTGAATTATAGGGGCTGATGTCAACTTCGTTTTCAAGAGATCGAAAGCTTCTTGGCATTTGTCATCAAAGTTGAATGGCACTTCTTGCTATAACAACCTTGTTAGGGGTTGTGAGTCACCATGCACAGTAAAATCATCCATGAAAATCTCAATGCAACTTTCAAGCATGTCAGGAAAAATACTCATCATACACCTTTGAAATGTTCCTGGAGCATTACAAAAACCAAAAGGCATGCGACGATAAGCAAAAGTTCCAAATGGACATGTAAAAGTTGTCTTTTCCTAGTCTTCCTGAGCCACATAGATTTGAAAATAACCAGAATAGCCATCAAGGAAACAAAAATATAATTTCCCAGCCAATCTCTCAAGCATCTCATCAATAAGGGTAAGGGAAAATGGTCCTTCCTAGTAGCGTTATTCAACTTTCGATAGTCTATACACATACGCCAATCAATTTGAAGTCTCATGTGTATTAGTTCATTGTTATCATTTTTAACCAATTGAAACCCAGACTTCTTAGGTACCACATGCACTGGACTCACCCATGCACTTTCAGATATAGGGTAGATAATCCCTAATTCTAACAATTTAAGGATTTCTTTATGCACAACTTCTTTCATGACTGGATTCAACTTTCTCTGAAGATCTCTAGAAGGTTTGCTATTATGCTCAAGTAAAATTTGATGCATATAGATAGAAGGGCTAATACCTTTTATGTCTGCTAGTGTCCATCCTATTGCAGATTTATGTGTCCTCAAGAGTCTTACCAATTTATCTTCTTGCTCCAAGCTCAGGTCCTTACTAATGATAACTGGCAAAGTTTCATTCTCCCCTAAGAATGCATATTTGAGATTTTCAGGTAAGGTCTTCAGTTCCAGCTTGGGTGCTTTCTCAATCGAAGGAAGAGTGCATTCAAGGATAGGTGGAATGACCATCCCGACTGATGTAGACTGAGAGACATGTTGCACTTCTGATCTGCTTGTGGGCGGTATGGGCATACTGGCCGAAAGTGGCTGGGAGCTGATTTTGGAGTTTCTGAGCAAAAAATGGGTGGTATGGGCATATGGACCGAAAGTGGCTGGGAGCTGATTTTTGGAGTTCCTGAGCAGAAAAAAGGCGGTATGGGCATATCGACCGAAAGTGGCTGGGAGCTGATTTTTGGAGTTTCTGAGCAGAAAATGGGCGGTATGGGCATATCGACCGAAAGTGGCTGGGAGCTAATTTTTTTACTTTCTGAGCAAAAATGGGCAGTATGGGCATACCGACCCAAAGTTGCTGGGACCTAATTTTTGGACTTTCTCCGTAGAAAACGGGCGGTATAGGCATACCGACCGAAACTGGCTGGGAGCTGATTTTTGGAGTTTCTGAGCAGAAAATGGGTGGTATGGGCACACCGACCGAAAGTGGCTAGGAGCTGTATTCTTTGGTGGAGTAAAGCTACATGATGATTTCACGTAAAGTTTTGTCCAAACCATCCATCATATCCTTGTCAACCCATCCATTGAAGAGTATATGTTCCAACTTGTCATCTTTGGAGTATCTTTCTATAATAAAATCATCAACCAACGGGTCAATTACATCAAGGGTAAACATGGATTCAGGATCATCGACATGTTTCATGGCATCAAAAATATTGAAAGAAACTACATCTGCATCAAACTCAAGACTAAGTATTCCCTTATCAACATCAATTTTGGCTTTCGTCGTTTTCATGAAAGGTCTTCCTAGAACAATTAAGGATCTATTAGCAGAGAATGATTCATCTATATCAACAATGTAGAAATCTACAAGAAACATCAGTTCATTTACTTTCACAATTACATCCTCAATGGTCCTATCAGCCATTGACCTATCAGCCAATTGGATTATCAGCCAATTGGATTAGACCTATCATCCAATTGGATTATCACACGAGTTTCCTTCAATGGTCCTAATTGCAAGTCATTATACACAGATAAAGGCATGACATTAATTGATGCACCAATATCTAACATGGATTTTTCAACAGTTTTTGTACCAATTATACATGGAATAGAAAACATTACTGGGTCCTTACATTTTTGGGGCAACTTACATGACAGCAGAAACATTTTCCCCCACCCTAATTTTTGCATCCTTCCCATACTTCATCTTCTTCGAACAAAGTTCTTTAAAAAATTTTGCGTACTTGGGAACCTTCTTAACAGCTTCAATCAAGGGAAAATTTATTTCTACCTTCTTGAAAATCTCCAAAATCTCCTTCTCATCATCTTTCTTCTTGTTACGAGCTAATCTGGATGGGAAAGGTGGAGAGACCTTTGGGTTAGAAAAAGATGTCGTAGGTTCAGGGTTTACCTTTGAGGGCTCATTTGTACTCTCCTTGCCTTCTTCATGCTTGCCTTTATCCTTGTCAACTTCCTTAGGCTCAGAACCGTCCAATATCTTCCTATTCCTTAGTGTGACTGCACTTGCATTCTCCATAGGGTTCGGTTCAGTTTGGGATGGTAGCCTCCCAGTGTTGAACTTCAACTTGTTTACCTCCACATCCAATTGAGTCTTTTGTTGCTCAATGTTCCCTATAGCAACCCTTGTCTCTTGCTGGAAAGCATTTGTGTTTTTGGCTAAATTCTACACCACATCACTGCTTTGGGTCATCATCTTAAGAGCTTCGTTCATGGTGACTCTCTGATCATCCGCTGCTGGATTTGCATCACGACCAACTTATGCTTGTTTCAGAGCATACATTCTAGGGCCCTTTTGATTCCATATTAAGTTAGGATGATTCCTCCATCCCTGATTGTATGTCTCGAAAATGGGTCGTTTCACCTAGGCCTCTGTGGTATATCTTCAAATCGAAAGAAAGCTTGTTCGGTCTGTGGATCTTGAAGAGTAGGGTAAGCATCAGTGTAGTGTCCCATTTGTGAGCAAATTTCGCACTTGGCTGCTCCGACACTCTTCATGGCTAGATCTTTTACAATTGAAGTGACAACATCTAGCTTCTCATCCAAATATGAGTTACCGGCTGCCTTGACTAGTCTAGATCTATCATCATCTTCATCATACTCATGAGTGACCATATCAAGGATGATCTCTTTTGCTTCATCCATGGTTTTGTTCAGTACATTTCCTCCACAAGCTGTATAAAAAATCTTTCTATCAATAGAACACATACCACCATAAAAGTAATTAGTGATGAGCTGATACTCAGTAAAACCTTGGTTAGGACATTTGTGACATAATTGATTAAATCTATCCCAATAACTCACAAGACTCTCTCCATTCTTTTGTCTAATACCACTTATTGCATATCTCAAATTAGCTGCTCTAGACTCGGGAAAAATATTTTGTAAAAATTTCTCCTCCAAATCTTCCCAAGTTCAAATTGAACCGGGTGGGAGTTCAAAAAGCCATTCACGGGCTTTTCCTTGCAATGTCTGTGTAAAGGTGAGTAATTTAATATGATCCTCCAAAAAACCTTGCGGTCGAAGAGTTGAACAGATGAGGTCAAATTCATCAAGATGGTCATGAGCACTCTCACCTGGCATATCACCAAATTTAGGTAAAACTTGTATGAAACCTGGTTTAATCTCGGAGTTGCGGTTGATGTTGGGAAGGACAATGCACAAAGGACGATTGTATATGTAATGTCCCATGTCTCTTATACGTTGGACTGGTGGTTCCTCCTCATGTCTTGGTTCGTCCGCCATGTTGAAATGGGTTTCGGAGGCAGTTGACTCAGACGAGAAAGGTCCTTTCAAGGCTTTTGTCTACTTCGTTAGACTTCGTGCAAGTTTCTCAATCTCAGGAGTGAAGATAATTTCTCCTGTACGAGAAGAACGAGGCATAAACCAAGAAAAAGTGAAAAAAAACTAAAGAATTAAAAGAAAAAATGCTGCTTAAAACCAATCCCTGACAGCGGCGCCAAAATTTGATGTGTCATTTTACACCAAAAATAAAATCAAGCTCTAAGCTGAATTTTCAGTTCAGGATTCTGCGTTTGGTATTGGCATACCGACCAGTATAGCTGCGAGCATGTTCGTTTCCCAAGAGATTGGCGAGACCTTTTTCTTAATCTTTAATCTGTAAATTTGCAGCTTAAAGAAACAGAAGAGGGTCGTGAATAAGAGAAACTAAAAATCGAGAAAAAATAAGAATGAGAAAATTGTTACAGATTGCAAAACAATTCAATTATGATGAGAAGATTTCGGTTTCGATTAATAATGTACTGTCTTTCTATCTCGATCCTTGATGCAAAGATGATTTTAAATACATGCACACAAATTGGTTATAGTTGCAAGCAACCAATCTTTCCTTAACTTGTCGATAATCAGGAGGATGCCTCACTAACTATTTCTCTAGCTAACATATAACCTAAGAGACGCTCTATAGATATAATATGCTAACAGCATTAAGAATGAGAAAAACCCAATTCATAACCAACAAACTCGGATGCCGGATTATTAAATTAAGACTGCTGTTCACTACCACTGTGAGGGTAAAATTGTCCACCCAATTTCAGAGTTAGCCCAAAGGGTATTTTGGTCAAACATAGAGTCAATGCCGAAAAAGGGGCCTGAGGGTTATATTGGCACTTTCATTAACTAGTTAGGGTTATATTTGCACTAAAAATTATCATAGGGTTATATTGGCACATACTCAAGTAGATAGGGTTATATTGACACTTATCCCAAAAACTAATTAGATCTCACGAGAATCAATGCCAGTACTTCCTTGATCTTTACCGGAAAGAAAGAATTTAGCTAGAATACATAATTAAATGAACAATCAAAAGCATAAAAATAAATGATGAAAATTGTCTGAATAAAATACTGGAAAATACAAATTGCAAAATACTGTTCTGCGCAGATGAACTGTGCGTACGTAATTCTTTCTCTGTCCTCCTCTGCGTCACTCTATGTGTACCGATTACATATAAAATAGTCTCCAAAAAAATATAACTACAACCAAAAGATAGATAAGGAATAAAATATGTCTTTCCTTATCTAATTAGAACTCTCAGAGATAAACATAATATTCTCTCCTAACATTTAGGAGTCTTCAAATAAATCCTGATTCTTTTCCAACTACATTTGTAATTGCCATAATTCAGCACCAAATATCTCCATATTTTTGTCCTCTTCCATCTCCAAGCACAAATGACCATAAACAGCAGCAACTTGCCAATTCAGCCTCTAAATCTTTAAACTGCAAGAATATTACAAATAACATAAACATCCAAGCATCTAATCAACCATTCAGCTCAATAACAACCCAAAATATATGTTAAAATCAAACCCATCAGTGCCAAAAACACCAACTAAGGTTAGACCTCCATTGGCAAGAGTCAACGTCCCTCGAGACATGCTTGGGTTCATACAGGTTCATTACAATTTGTTTCAACCCCATGATCGAGACTCAACAAACACATTCTCGGGAGATGAATGTGTATTCAGATGAAAATGTGAATTCATGGCGTTATGGAGTGATTTTGAGGACCTTTGGAGATGTGAGCAAGTTAATCAAGAGATGATGTCAATCAACACATTGTGAGTAATTTTATTAATTTTATTACAAAATTTGATTTGAATTACACTTAACATTATTACAAATATTAGCTACTATGAAATTGTCCTGGAACATGTTTTTTACGAGTAACCAAAAGAATGAATGGATTGCATGCATGTGCCCGGTGATGATACAGGAAGTTGGTTGTACAAAATAAGAGAGGATCGACTATATTTGAAAATGCCTAGGCCGTAAGGATAAATTGCTTTTCGTTGCGCCATACATTGAGAGGTTATTTACTACGTTCAATTTCTTTACCAGCATCGTTTCCACAAATTATAGATGATAATTAAATTTTTTGGTTCAAGGACCATTGGAGATTAATAATGATAGTACCCACAAAGAAGCAAGTGTATTGGATGGATCCCCTCCACATCCAACCGCCTGATGCATTCATTGAGATTTTGGAAGCTGCAATGAAGGAAAATAGTGAGCAAACAAATTGTTCATTTCACGTAGTCGAAATCAAGGTGGTCTACCAATATGTTAATTTCCTCAATACTATGCTATATTATTTGATGCATTAGTTGTAATAATTTATGTTTCTTGCATCTAGTACAAGAAACATGCTCAAACTTGGGAGTGCGGCTATTACGTCATGTTATAGGCATCCGAGTGCATAGAGAAAGTCAATGAAGATGAACTTGAACTTGACAAGGTATTTGTACATTTGAACGTGGTAATTTTTCTAACTTTACAAGGTATCTGCCGAATATTTAATACTATAATGTTATTTTCATATTTCCAAAAAGGATTGGAAACCCTACTCGCATGACGATATCAACCATGTGCGGAATTCATTGGCTCGTCATCTTGTTCTCAATCGGTCACACACATTGGGTCATTCAAATATTGGCAGAGACAGTCAAGTTAGATAAAAAATGAACGTTACAAATTTCAGAATAGATTTGTAGCGATTTTTATGCCTATCTATAGATTATTTCTTGGTTATCGATTTCTATTGCTTGGTTAGCATTATCTATAGATTTTTGTTCTGGGGCAAGATATTATTGTGTATTGTATTTAAATTGTGGCTATATATCGAGGCATGTTTTGTGTCGAGAATTCTAATAGAACAAAACTTTTACCAAAATACCAGAATGGATTTTCGAGTCCGGAAATAGTTTCATCCCTTTGATGCCAATTCTGCAAAGGCCAGAATCAGTTTATGAAATTGGAAAGTACGGAACCGACAAGGTTTCCGAACTTGGAAAATTTTTAATTCCCGGCCAAAAAATACCAGCAACAAACCGGAAATGTCACATGAGCTCGGAAACATTTTTCATTTTATCGAAGAGATTAAACACAATAATGTTATGTTTCTGAGTTAAAAAATACATAAACTTCCGAATTCAGAATCATGATCGTAGGTACGACGGGAAGATCGTTGTTTCCAAGTTTGGAAACGAATTAAAGGCTGTTCCTGGGGGCTGATTAAAGGTGGTTTTTAACTACCTTTAACTGCAAAATTTAAAGGCAGTTTTTAACCGCCTTTAATTGTAAAATTTAAAGGTAGTTTCCGGAACCGCCTTACTTAAAAGACACAATCATTAAATGCATCAAAAAATTAAAGGAGGTTCCCGGAACCACCTTATTTGTAAGATACAACCATTAAATGCATAAAAAAAAGTGTCCTTAAATTATTGATATAATCGCCTTTAATAGGTCATCATACACTAATGGAATGATACGGTAAAATAGGCCATCACGCGTGGCAATTTATTGAACTATAAAAATGATTAATTAATTGAGTTAACTGACCATAAAATTTGTGAATTTTTTGAACGTGCATGTAATGTGCAGTGTGGTACAAATGATTCTGAAGATGTATTTTGAGCTGAACCGAAATCAAATTTCCAATTTTTGTTGAAGTACGTACAATTTAAATATAAAAACATGGTTAATTAGTAAATAAAAAAATCAAAATTAAATTTTCCCTAAGGGCATAGTTTGTGCCTATGTGCAAGCGTATGTATGGTGTCTGTTTGGCCGTTCAAATATTACATAGGAATATTAAAACATATTCCATAAAAATAAAAAGAAGTAAATAGAAAAATATTCTGACATTAACGAAAACATGATAATGGCAAGTTATTTGGCCCTCAAGAAAATACAATTTCGAGAGCCGCACATAAAGAAATGAGAAAGGATAGGAACAATCAATAGAGGGAGGTAATTATCTAAAAACATAATGGAGTAGATAACGTGATGTAAAATTAATATTACAGATGTCAATTTCTAGAAATCTTACGCCTCCAGTTCTTGAATTTTCGGAGTTGTGAGGCAATACTTCTTCTGTGTTCAGGAGCATGTGTATGTGTATGTGTATGTGTGCGATTGTGGTGCGAATTTGTGTGCGAATTCCGAACATTATTCTCCTTAACCTTACTACTTCCATCTCCATCCGATCCCAATCCTCTCTTCTATCTGATTAATCCTCGTCTCCCTGGTTCTTGCCGGATCTCCTCGGCCGTTAGCGGCTTTTAGCTGTTAACGGCTACCGCGATGTCGGGTTTTGTTGATCCGGCTGATCTGGACCCCAACCATGGTCCACAACTTCCTCCTCCTCCTATCTCTTTCGCCGCGGTGCTCAAAAACAAGGCTCCCCCTTTATCAAAGCTACTACCCAATAATCCCGAGCTTATCCCTAAATCTGAGCACCTCGGCGAGGCAGCTTGCCTTTACTCAGATGAGCAAATTGAGAAATTATCATCGCACTATGCGAATGCCCTTGTAGGCAAGTTCACTAGAGGCAGATGCCCAATGGAGAAACTGGAGCAAGTTTTCAAAACTGCGGGCTTCACAGGTAAGTACCAACTGGGCTCCCTTGACTACAAACATGTTCTAATTAGATTTGAATTGTTGAATGATTACCAGAGAGCATGGATGAAAGGAATTTGGAACTTTAATGGGATACTGCTTAAAATGTTAAAATGGACCTCTGATTTTTCAATCCATAAAGAGTCACCTATAGTTCCTGTTTGGTGTACAATAAGGGAAGTCCCCTTGTATTACTATAATTCGGCAGCCATTGAATCAATTGGAAATAGCTTAGGCAGTTTCATTAAAACTGATATGGCAACAGATATGCTCACTAGGCCTTCGGCCATCAAAATATGCATAGAAATTGACCTACAAAAACCTATCAGTACTCACATCAGGTTAGGTTCAGTGACAAATAACAGAAAATATCAGGTTGATTATGAGGATATACCTTTATATTGTGACCACTGCTCTAAATTGGGCCATTCCAAACCTAAATGTAGAGTTTTCCCACCCAATGCTATTGCTATTAATGCTGAGAATGTAATACATCAGACACAGCCCCTCTGGAAAGCCATTGGGAAAAAATTTGAAGTCCCCCCCATGTTAGCCCCTGAAGATCAGTCTGACTTAGAAATTACTGAATATCCATTGGAAGTTAATACTGATCCCAAGCCTGCATTCCCTCTTCATATGGATACTAATACCTATTCAGAGGCTCCTAACCTACTTCGGCAAGTTACAGACAATCCTGAGATCATACTAACTAACCCCCCCTCTCAGGCTCCACTTGACAATTCCATAACCAAACTCTTAGAGAAAACTGTTTTCAGAAGTTTTACTCCTATAACCTATGCTTATGATGATATCCAAGTTGGAACCTCCATTCCCAATCTGTCTAAGAAGAAGGAGACATCCCCCTCTCTTCTTGACAGATTAGGGAACAGGTTCTTGGTTTTACAGGAAGATTTTGATAGTACTGCTCAAGAATAGGACCAGGATGATCAAAACCTTCAAGCTAGTTCGAGCTCAACTCCACTTCAGGGACAAAATCAGCAGTCAGGTAAGGCTAAAGGTAAAAAGACTAATTATTTCAGTCAAATCAATAAACTGATGCTGAGATCTTCAACAAAAAGTCATAAGTCTAGTGAACAATGATAGGTTCTCTTTCAATAAATTTTTTGGTCTGGAATTTAAGGGGTATGGAAACATCGATGTTGAGATTACTAAACCAGATCAGGATTAAGAGGATCCAATTCTTATGTATTATTGAGCCTATGCATGATAACTCAAAATTTCAATCTTATAAGGAAAAACTTAAATTTGCTGATGGACTAACTCTTTTTAATGGAAAAATATGGCTGATGTGGTCTAGTTCCTTTTCAGTTAACCTTATCTCTGCCCATGAACAGTATCTGCATGTTAATATCCTCCATGGCTCTCTAAACCTTCTTATGGAAGCTGTATTTGTTTATGCTCTTAGGAATAGAGAGGGTAGGAAGATATTATGGAGAGATTTGGCAGCTGTAAGTCAGAATGATACTATTTATATTGGTGATTTTAATTCTATTACCTCTGTTTCTGAATATAGAGGACCTAGCACTCCTGCTAGAGGTAGTATCAGTGACTTTAGTAATTGGATAAATACCTTAGGAATACAGGAAATTACCATTGTGGGAAACCTATTTACTTGGTGTAATTCTAGACTTAGAAATCCCACTTCAAAAAGGTTAGATAGAGGACTTAGCACAATTTCTTGGAATCAGAAATTTCCCTCCTCTTCTATACAGATTTTAAATAGACAAACCTCTGACCATTCCCCTCTTCTGTTAAATATCTCAAATCTCTCTAATCTGAACCCAAGACCATTCAGATTTCTTGATGTTTGGCTTAACCGACCTGATTTCACTATACTAGTTCAAACCTGTTGGGATAAACACATTAGAGAAAAAGGAATGTTAGGCTTTTTCCTCAAATTGGTTAGGTTAAAAAAGGAAATTAAAATCTGGAACAGGGAGTGTTTTGGCAATATTGACTCTAATTTACTACATGCAGAGGAATCACTTAGAATTCAGGAAACAGTCTTTGACCTAAATCCCTCTCAAGCTGAACTCATTAAGTTAAACCAGAAAACAGCTTTACTACTTAGGGCTCAGAAAGAAAAAGAAAAATTTTGGAAACAAAAGGCAAAAATGAAATGGCATAAATTAGGTGATAATAATACACAATTTTTTCATAAGGTTGTACAAGAGAAAAATTGTAGATTGAGGATTCTAAAAATTAAAAATAGGGCAGGCCAGTGGTTAAACTCTCAAACTGCAATTCAAACTGAGGCCATTGCTTACTATTCAGATCTGTTATCTGAATCTGATCAAGATCCCAATCATACATATTATGCTCATTTCCTGAGTCAAATCCCTACTATAATTACTGCTCAAGATAACTTAGATTTAGCAAAACCAGCCTCCGAATCAGAGGTTGAGGCAGTAATGAAGGGATTAAGCAATAATAGTAGTCCAGGACCTGATGGATTTACCAAAAAGTTTTTTTCTAAGTGCTGGTGTATAATAAAAAAGGACCTGGTAGATGCGGTTAATGATTTCATTCAGGGCTCACCTATTCCTAGAGGTATATCTAGCACATGGATTACATTGATTCCAAAAAAACCTACACCGAGCACATTTGATGATTTCAGGCCAATTAGTCTTTCTAACACAATTAATAAAATATGCTCTAAGGTATTAATGGAAAGACAAAGACCCTATATGGCTAACCTAATCTCCCAAAACCAATTGGCTTTTATGAAAAACAGGGATATCTCGGATAATATTCTCTACCTACAGGAATTGGTGAGATTTTTAGATAAAAAGGCTAGAACTCCAAACTGTATCCTTAAACTAGACTTACAAAAGGCTTTTGATAGGGTTAGTTGGGATTTTCTTAGAGGTATCCTTAGGAAATTTGGCTTTGATGGATCTTTTCTGAATGCTATTTTTTCAAATCTTTCTCAAGCTTTTTTCTCAGTCCTAATAAATGGGAATCCTGTGGGTTTCTTTCCAGCTACTAGAGGAATCAAGCAAGGTGATCCACTCTCCCCTTTTCTCTTTAACATTTTCTCAGAGGCATTTTCCAGAAGTTTGTCATTTATTTTTAATACTGGGAAGATTTCTCATTTTCAAATGCCATCAGCAATTCCTCCAATTTCACATCTCATGTATGCTGATGATACAATTATTTTCATGCAAGCCTCTAAACCTAATTTGATTAAAATCAAGGCTTTCTTAGACATTTTTTAACTCACCTCTGGCCAAAAATTCAATTTCCACAAATCTGATTTTTATTTAAGCAAGAGAGCCACTAGTGTTAAATTAATTCAGATGAGATCTATACTGAAGATGAAACAGGGATCCTTTCCTTTTCAATATCTTGGCTGTCCAATCTTTAAGGGTCGTACCTTAAATAGATATTTTCACCCTTTAATGGAAAGAGTTGATAACAAACTGAAAAACTGGAAATATAAGTGGCTAAGTTCAGGGGGAAAGTTAATCTTGATTAAAAGTTGTTTATACTCTATACCTCAGCATCTTTGGGCAGTGACTTACCCCACAAAATATATTATTAGATTGTTTGAAAAAAAATTGGCTAGGTTTTTTTGGGGAGAAACTGATGGGAAGAGAAACAAAACATGGAAAAAATGGTCTGAGCTTGCTAAGCCAACATCACTAAATGGCCTAGGCTTTAGATCTATCAGTGGCATAATAGATGCTTGTTCCCTTAAGCTTTGGTGGAAAAGCCAGTTAGGTCTAACCCTATGGTCAAAACTGCTTTGGTCTCTACCTGATTCATACAAAACCTCTACTACATGGAAAAGAAATTTGCAACATCAACTCCATTGCTGAAGAAAATTCTTTAATCATTCATGGTAAAGGTGCTTGTAATGCTTGGACATCTAACTGGTGTCCCTCGGGACCACTGATTAATATGATCCCAAGCAATTTACTACAGACCTTTATGCATTACTCAATATCTGATTTCATTAGAGATAAACCTGATATTCTAGGGCAATTTTTACCATATCTAGACAATGATTCTGCATTATTTTTGCAGGATGCTGTACTGGTAGAAGATAGGGAGGACAGGATCATTTGGAAACCTAATACCACGGGGGCATTTTCCTTTAAATCAGCTTACTTCACCATCATGAACTATACAGGTAACTTCCCGGTCTCCAAAAATGTGTGGAATATAATGCTGCAAAAAAAGGTCTCAATTTTTACTTGGAAGCTGCTACATTCTTTCCTTCCTTTTGATAATGTTCTGATAACCTGTGGATATAGCTTGGCTTCAAAATGCCCTGTGTGTTGCCACTCTGATTCTGTTGATCACTTCTTTATTTCCTGTACACTGTCAAAATCGATATGGAGTAAAATGACTTCTCTAATAGACCTTGATTTCTCTGAGCACCAATCTCTGTCTCAAAGATTTTACTCCTGTTGGTACTGCCCAGATTTAACCAAGAGCATGCAACTGATCTGTAAAATGCTTCCCTCTCTTATTTGTTGGGGGCTTTGGAAGGCCAGGAATAGATATTTATTTGACCAGGTTCCATTCTCTGCTGATCTAATGTGTAAAGAGATATCTGAGCTAGTCAAACTCTCATTATACTCTTATCATGCTAAGATGAACCATTCTACTGTAATCCCTTTGACCCTTAGATATAAATTTCCTCCTCTTCGACCTCCTCCCAAGCCAAACCTGTGCTCAGTCTGGTGGGAAAAGCCTATGGTTAATTCCATAAAAATGAATACTGATGCATCTTGGTTTCCTCATACGTCTGCTGCTGGGATTATTGTTAGGGATAGTACGGGAAGCCCTCTCCTAGTTAAGTCCGTCTCTATTGAGGCAGAGTCCCCTCTCCATGCTGAGCTTCAAGCCATTCTGGTTGCTTTCCATGCTTTTCCACACAGACACAACCCTTTAACAATTGAATCGGACTCACTCTCTGCCATTAAAATGATTCTAAATCCATACTCAGCAAACTGGAACTATTTCAACTTGGCTTACAAGATCAATAAGTTACTACAGGGAGCTGATCTAAGACATATATACAGAGAGTGTAACTCTGTGGCGAATGCAATTGCGAAACATCATTCTTCTCATAACCAGCCTCTTAACCTGCATAATTTGCCACCACAGATTAGGGGACTCATTTCCTTGGATATGCAGCAGGTTCCTCATATTAGAAGTATAAAATAGGGCTTTCAAAGGACATGATACTGCTGATTGTTATTACATTTTTATGCAGATCTGTACACCACATGAACTGTACTCCTGCGGAACCAGTTTACATCGAAGTGGATGCTCACAGCCTCGCAGCAAACCTGTACAAGAACTTCATCACATTTTGTGACTTTTACACCACAGCCTAGATGCTGCTAGTACTATTCAGCTCTAAGTTCTCTTTTTCTCTGATCTCCGAAAGATTCAAGTTCTCTTTTAGAATTCCTTGTGGTTGCCTGGCCAAAGGAGAGAATTAACACGAGGGGTGGAGATTCTCCCATTTGGATCGCAACTACAAAACAGTTAGGATCATCGTTGTATTGTCATCCGTAATTATAGTTAGTTCTTAGGACTTTTGGAGGCAACGATGCTGCCTCAATGGACACGAATCAAACTCTGGATGTAAAAAATTGCTTTTGCGGTTGTTCAAAAGGCCTGGGGAACCTAATATAAATCCCCCACCTTAGGGTGCTCTTATTTAAAAAAAAAATACTTCTTCTGTGTTACAAAGGCATCATTTAAGTTTTCATTGGATGCAGTGACATTGGAGCTTCGTTCCTGTGGTAAGATTTCAAAATTTAATTTCTATCTAAATATCAAATTGAATTTGACTCTTTCGTAACATTTGATTAATATGTATCAAAATATTTAGACAAACTATCTTAGCATCATGAAAAAATAAAGATAGGATTATTAGTAGATAGAGTATTGAAGGTAGTAGTTCGGACAACTTTTTGTAATATTACACAGTGCAATGTTGTGCAAACCTGGTGCATTACCAAGATTTGAATATTGGCAAGAGCAATGCTTTCAATTTTGTGTACGATACAAAAATTAGCACGGAACAAAACATTATATGCTTTTGTAAAATCTAAAATAAAAGTTATTTTTCTTTCTAAAATTAATGTGCACTACTAGGACCTTAGTTGGGTGAGAGTGCACAATAATTATCCGTTCTTAGATATAAATGAAAGAGAAATTGTCCAGAATGGTGTCCGCTTTTAAGTGAAATTCAAGGTTTTGTACCCACTTTTTCATTAATATCCCAAAAAGGTACCCAATTTTTCATTAATATCCCAAAAATATACTTTTTAGTTAAAAGAGGGTACCATTGTGGCACAATTTTGATTCAAAATGGTACCCATATTTTATTGAAAGTTATCATTTTGAGACATAAATGAAAAAATGGGTAGGTTTTGAGGACAGATTCAAAATTTAGGTACCAAACTATGAATTTTGATTAAAAGTGGGTACCATTTTAGACAATCTCTCTTTCCTCTCATAAATGAACTCTAAAGTACAGCAATCAATTAATTATCACAAAATATATTTTTATGAACTATAGAGCTTTTTATATTAACGAGTCCAAAACTTATTTATGTCTTTTTTAAAAAAAATTTCCAATGCCATATAAACATTAATCAATTATTTAATCAAATACCAATAACTCC
This sequence comes from Rubia yunnanensis, assembly GCA_037428765.1. Taxonomy (NCBI): domain Eukaryota; kingdom Viridiplantae; phylum Streptophyta; class Magnoliopsida; order Gentianales; family Rubiaceae; genus Rubia; species Rubia yunnanensis. The sequence continues at coordinate 68,688,688 of CM075071.1, read as the reverse complement.
CAACTAACATGATTAATGCTACTCCCTCCGTCCCATCCGAATCTGCACACTTTTTGGTCAACTTTCTCAATACACGTTTGACCATAAATTTCAACTAGTATATAAATACCAATATCATCATGTGAGATATTGTTGGATTCTCTGCATGCTGTATTTTTTAAATATCAAATTTTAACACACCGTTAATATACGTAACTAAAGTTATCGTTGGTCAAACATGACCTGAGAAATTTGACCAAAAAGTGTGCACATTCGACTGGGACGGAGTAATCTATAATTTCAGGACCATTAATGGACGGGTGTAATTATCTAAAAAAATAATGGAGTCGATAACTTGGTGTAAAATTAATATTACAAATGTCAATTTCCGGAAACCTTACTTGTATTTGTTAAGTTGCGTAGCGATGCTTCTTTTGTATTACAAAAGCAACATTTAGGTTCTCATTGGATGCAACGATATTGGAGCTTTCTTCCTGTGGTAAGATTTCAAAATTTAATTCTATCTAAATATTAAATATAATTGGACTTTTCGTAACATTTGATTAATATGTATATCAAAATATACAAACTATCTGAGAGTCATGAAAAAATAAAGATAGAATTATTAGTAAATATAGTATTGAAGGTAACAGTTCAGATAACTTTTTGTGATATTACACAGTGAATTGTTGTGCAAACTTGGTGCATTACGGGCTTGTGTCAAATTTTAAATCTTGTAACTTCCATGATTTGAATATTGTCAAGTGTATGTTTCCAATCTTGAAAGCATTGCTCGGATACAAAATAAGAATCATTGCTCTTGAAAACAATCAAATCTTGAAAGTTACAAGATTTAAAGTTAGGATGCACAAACAAGTAATGCACCAAGTTTGCACAATAGGGCACTGTGTAATATTACAGAATATTGTATGAACTACTACCTTCAATACTATATCTACTAATAATCATATCTATATTTTTTCATGACGCTAAGATATTTTGTCTAAATATTTTGATAATAATCAAACATTATGAAAAACTCAAATTAAATTTAATATTTAGATAGAAATTAAATTTTAATATCTTACCACAGGGAGGAAGCTTCATAGTCGTTGCATCCAATGAGAACCTAAATGGTGCTTTTGTAACACAGAAGTAGTATCACCAAACAACTCAACAATTCTAACAATTTCAACTCATTAAAATTTTCAAATGCAGTTTGTGAGTCTAAGTAGATGAACTTTTTTGCATCCAATTACCTTAGATAATTTTGATGTGTGTTGAAGACATCCTCTTAAAATTTTGTAACATTGACATTTTCCTATAGTAGCATGGAAAGCCAATATATGTCCCCACTTAGTTTATTTTCATAAAAAAAATTAAATTATTTTCATACGTGCACATGTACTATTGCTTGGATAAGAACATCTACGTGCAATAAAAATGGAAACTGAAAAATAAAACAAGATTTGACGATACCATTCATCCAGTTCTTCACATGCTGAAAATGGCTGAACATTCTTTGCCAGGCCAGCATTCTGCTGGTCCACAGAAATGAGTGCCCTCATTTCAGCAGATGGGAGGACAATTTTGCCGACAGCCTTTCACGTACCCCACGCGCTGCCACCCTCTTTAGTTTACCCGTCGATAGAGCTACCACAGTTAAAAACACTTGTTGATGTCATTATTGAAACCCAAAAAAATGTAGCAACTAGAGTTATTTTTTGTAGTGCACCTGTCTCATTATCATTGGATGCAAAACAGGGCAAGTGGATCGCGTCACCACTAGCTCCACCACTTCTTATCACCAGGACCTACCCCACGAAAAGGATGATTGCTAGCACCGTCGCCGCATGCACGAGGACAACCCTCATCGGCCATCGAGATATGGAGCAAAATTGAAACAACAATGTCACATGTTCATGTACAGTTGTTAATATACAATATGTTAAATAATTTGTTGCCATATAGTTATTTAAATAAAATACTTTCATTATTTATTTTTATTCTTTTCATTACAAATTTATTTAGTGTCTCTTTAGTCTAGTTGAAGACCAAAATAATGAGATCGAGGAAGTATATTATAACTTATATCGTTGCCAATTTTCTAAACTTGTCTCAAATGTCTTACTTTCCCTAGCACAATTGTAGTGGTAAGCTCTCACATTTCCTACCCTCACACCTAAGAAAGATTAAAATTAATTATGATTTTCTTTCAAAACAAATTGTCAGAGAAATTAAACAAAAATAAATAGACGGATGATGTGTGTTATAGTGTGTTCATATTTTGTGGGATTATTATGATTTTATTGGGATATAATTTATACTTTAAGGTGTTTTTGGTGCAGGAATTCATGGATTGTGAAGAATTGAGAGGGAGCTATACAGTGTACTCTTTTTCCCTTAACCAACGGTTTTTTCCCACTGGGTTTTTCAGGTTAAGGTTTTTAATGAGACGATGTGCTCCAATGAAAAATGTTCTTATTTTATAAGACATTTTTCCAGGGATGAAGGAAGAGAGGGGAAAGCAGAATTGCTGAAGTTATAGAGTAAAAAGTGAAATATTGAAGAGATTTGGATTTGAAGAATTAAAGATATTCACTTCCCATATTGATAAGGATTGTATTATCTCCTTCTATTTGAAATTTCTTAATTTTAGAATTAGTTAATTAGAGTTAATAGATTTTGGTTTATTTTCGGAAGAAGCATGCGATTGTAATGGGGTTTAAGTCTTGTAATACGCGTGTATACACCTGTGTAAAGGGTTTGCAGACATTGATACATTATTCACGCAGTAGTTTAGTTATAATTAGTTTGAAGTTCTTTGTAGCTCCATATTGGAGTGAATAATTCATTGGTTCCGTGCGCAGGCATTCAACCTGTGGCTACAGTTTGCTTTTGTTTTATTATTGTTTCGTTATTTAATTATGTTTAATTATTATATTATATATATGTTTAGTTTAATTACTAAGAATAGCTAATTTATATATTGGCATGAAATAATAAGTATTAGTTTATGAATCGTGAGGTCTAATTGTTTATTGATTCTTATGTGCTCTTGATTGTTCTTGGTTTAATTTATTCTTAATGTGTTTAAGTCTGGCCAACTTAAATATTATTGGGATAATGCTATCTAATTCCACCAATAATTAGAAAGTAGCAAGTTCTTGTGAAAAACAGCTAGTTAAGACTGTAATAGCAAGATAGGGAACTATTATATGTGCGTTACTATTTACTTTGGTAATTGCTATATCGGGTTCTTTTCATTCTTAATGCTATCGAGGTGTGTATCTGGTTCAGCAAATACTTTCCAGGGGCATCTTGGTAAGAGAAACAATTAGTTAATTATAATTGGTTAATTGTCGATAATGTACGAAAGAATTGGGGAGGTTAATCGCACCTACTTTCCTATAACTGATAGATGCATATGAATTGATTTATCTTTGCGCCTATGATCGATGCTTAACTAATGTGAGTTATTCCAAGTCAATTACCTTGTTCATATATTTTATAAATTTTTATATCTGTTAGTTGCATTATTATTTTATATTAGTTTGTTGCATTATTAGTTGTTAGATAAATCTGAAAATTAAGGCGTGGTGGTTGGACCAAAAGTGTCCTATATTAGTAGGTATTTTATTATAGTTTTTGCACAATTCCTTATGGTATCGACTCTACTTACTAGTGTACTAATCTTATCTATATTTTTTTTTTATAAACCATCCGGAGACGGGGGAAATATGTATTAGGCCTTCCCAAGCCATAAAATATACAGAATTAAAAGATACTGAAGAGTAGCCGTAGCTAAGTCAAAAGATATACAATGTTGAGCGCTAGGCTCATGAAGCAACGCTGGTTGCTTCCAAAAGGATGAGATACAACCAAGCTAAACGTTAGAGGATTCCAAAAGCTCATTAAAATATGTGAAAGATGATCAAACTTATTAGTGAATCAAAAGAAACACAAGGCAGTTCAATCATCTCCACATATAGAATGAGCGTATCCTCTACTAAAAGAGATGATCCTAACTATTTCCAAGAATGCAGTTCTTCGTCGGCTATGATATGTACACAAGAGGGCTCCAAGTAATCACCAGGAATTGTAATGAAACCGAGCTGATCTTGTATATGGGAGCTGCGTGAAACCTCAATCAGTAGCATGGTCCGATGTGTTGTATTGCAGACCACTCTGATGTAGCCTAGCTGATCTTTGATGTAGCCATTGCCCGGTGTGTTGTACCTGCAATTAAACCTCAATCAGTAGCATCCGATCAAAATCCCATCCTAAGAGATGGTGTTCCCATTTGATCTAGTCTAATCAAGCCTTGGCAAGTGTTAGATAAACCATTAAAAGAAGCCAAGAAGGAATCGGACTTAGTAGTAAAACATGATTTAGCAAGAGAATCTACCACTAAATTGGCTTGTCTGTGAATATGGACTAGATGTATATCTCTCAGAAGTTGGTGAGCTTCATCAGCCAGTTGAAACATTTTCCAAGGAGCTTGCATCGGATCAGAAATACAACGAACAGCATTGATACAGTCTGATTCAATGGAAATAGGACAAGAGAAATTTGAGGATTTACCCAAGGCAAAGTGAATAGCCTTCATTTCAGCTTCCAAGGGGGAGAAAGCTTCAGTATACATAGTATATGCAGCAATGAAACCTCCCCGGAAGTCCCTAATAATCAAACCAAGTCCACACATATTGGAGGAACTGCACCAAGCAGCATCCACATTGCATTTATACCCACTGCTTGGCTTAGTCCAAACTATTTTAAGAATGTTTGGCTTAGGAGCAGATTTTAACAAAGGCAGGAAGGAGTGGTCTGCTATACTATGATCTAGGGCAGAAGAAATGAAAACAGGCTTAGAACAGAAAATGTAGAAAATATCTTCCTTGATTCTTCTAAGCACTAACACCTTAGTTGGCAAAACTGAGTCAAAGAGGTAGTTATTTCTCATTTTCCATAAATTCCAAAAAGTAATCACAGATGAAGTTCTAATCATGACAGAGTGTAAAGAGCTCAGTCTCGGATAAGTAGAATAACATGAGATTCTATCCCAGATATTGGGGAACAACCTGCCATTTATCCCCATAAATTGATGAACAGTTTTCCAGACTTGTAGTGCAAAAGAGCAGGAGTTAAAGAAATGCTCTAAGGAGTCTTCATGATTATGACACATACCACATTTAGAAGGCAAATTGAATCTCATTTTTTTCAGAATATTATCAAAAGGTAAGATAGAGTTGGTTAGTTTCCACATGAATATAGAAATCGTTTTTTGCAATCTTGGATTCCAGAAATGTTGGATAGAGTCAATTGTGGCTGTCTGATTGCAAAGCAATCTGTATGCAGATTTGAAGGTGAAATTACCTGTAATACCAGGTTTCCAAATGAGTCTGTCATTCCTATGGGAATACAGTCTTGAATCCTGTAACAGGGAAATAGCATGAGATGGCAGCAAAGGAGATAAACTATGAATCATGGCCATTTTATCTGAAAAGAATTCAGAAACCGTGCATTCAGCAGATATATTCAGAAGATTGTAGTCGCAAAGATTAGTAATAGGTCCTATATCTAACCAATTTGATGTCCAAAAATTACAATCACCTCTCCCTACTATGACTCTTGTATTAGATTCTGCCCATTCGTTGAAGCAACAAATTCGTTTCCAGTTAGGAGAAGTTCTCGATGATGGTGGCAAAGAAGCCATTAGATGTGTCCACAGAGCTGTGGCCATTTGATATTTCCACCATAGTTTAACTGAGCAAGTATCTATAATTGTAGTAAGTGATCTAAAACCTAGTCCATTTTGGTTAATAGGGAGACAAAGAGCATCCCATCTTTTCCATCTTCTCTTAGGTTTAAGATCAGAGTACCCCCAAAAAAAATCTGCTCAGTTTCTGTTCAATGGTCCTGATAACCTCCTTACTTGGTTTTATGACATACCATATGTGCTGAGGGATAGCATATAAACAGGATTGTATGAGTGTAGTTTTCCCCCCTGAAGAAAGCCATTTATTCTTCCAATTGCCAATCCTATTATCTATTTGTTCAAACAGTGGCTGGAAGTAAATTTTTTTTGTTCTTCCACTGAAGATAGGTACCCCTAGATATGTAAAGGGAAGAGCCCCCAATTTCATTCCAAGAGTCCTTTTAATATTACTAACTGATTGTGCAGAGGCATGTTTCCCAATGAAAATGTCACTTTTGTTATAATTTATCTTCTGACCAGTGACCTCTTCAAATTTAGCTAGGAATGCTCTAAATCTAATCAAAGTATTTTTGCTACCTCTAAGAAAGACAACTGTATCATCAGCATAAGAAAGATGAGATATAGGGAGAGAATTACCTGGAAGATTGTAATGTGACAGCTTACCATTAGAGAAGATAAATGCTAAGCTCCTAGAAAAAGCCTCAGAGAAAAGGTTAAATAAAAAGGGAGAAAGGGGATCACCCTGTTTGATCCCCCTTGTAGGTTGGAAAAATCCAACAGGCTTACCATTAATTAAAATGGAGAACCAAACCTGTGATAAGTTTTGCATGATAGGATAGATAAATTTCGGATGAAAACCAAATTTAATCAGAACATTATACAAAAAAGACCATCTAACCCTATCGAAAGCCTTTCGAAGATCCAGTTTAACTATGCAATTAGGGACTCTTTGCTTCTTATTTAGGAATCTAACCATTTCTTGTAGATAGATGACGTTATCCGAGATATCTCTCCCTTTAAGATAAGCAGTTTGGCTGGGAGAAATCAGATTTTGCATTACAGGTTTTAATCTTTCCACTAGCAATTTTGAGCATATTTTATTTATCACATTGGAAAGACTAATAGGCCTATAGTCATCAAAGGAGTTAGGTGTTTTCTTTTTTGGAATAACTGTTATCCAAGTACTAGCAATACCTCTGGGGATGTTATTCCCATCTAAAAAATCTTGGACTGCAGCAAGGAGATCAGTAGAGATTATATTCCAGGATTTTATGAAAAAGTGAGCTGTGAATCCATCTGGTCCTGGAGTACTGCATTTATTGAGATTAAGGACAATGTTCTTAAGTTCAGACATTGAGACCCTTTGCAGTAATCTATCATTCTCTTCCTGAGTAACAAGATTAGGAATCTTACTTAGAAAATGTGACTGAAAAAAGCTACTATCAGGAGTACAATCATTTGTCAAAAGTTCCTGATAGTAACTAATGGCTTCCCTTTCAATATCCTGAATTGAATCAAGCCAAAGTCCAGTACTACCTTTGATTTTTGTGATCTTAAGCTTGGAGTTTCTCTCTTTAACAGTATTATGGAAAAAATTGGCATTATCATCTCCTTCTTTTAGCCATTTAATTTTGGCCTTATGTTTCCAAAAGCTTTTTTGTTCTGCAAGAGCTCTTACCAAATTAGCTTTAGCTTCTTTAAGTTTGATCAGGTTACCAACCGAAGCATTCATGTCATACAGATGTTCCTGAGACTCTAAGGCAGATTCAGCCTTTAGTACATTTTCATGCACATTCCCAAATTGTTCCTTATTCCAAAATTTAAGCTCTTTTTTCAATCTGATCAGTTTAAGATAAAAGCCTAGCATTCCTGAACTATTAATAGGCAGATTCCAGTTATTTTGTATGACATCATTAAAGTCTTTCCTTTTATACCAAGTGTTAAGAAATCTAAATGGCCTTGGATTGGAAAGGATTTCACTCCCTATGGACAGCAGCATAGGGTTATGATCTGAAGATATCCTATTCAGAATTTGAATAGAGGAGTTTGGAAAATTAGTTGACCATGAAGTAGTGCAAAGGCCTCTATCTAATCGTTGAATAGTAGGATTTCTTAACCTATTATTACTCCATGTAAACAAATTACCAACTGTATTAATCTCCTGTAAGGCCTCCACATTTATAAAATCATTAAAGCCCTTCATACTACCCAGTTTGGGAGTAGAAGGACCTTTGTATTCATTTATAGATGTGATGGCATTAAAATCACCTATAAATATAGCCTCAGAATGATTAATGGACCTAAGATCTGACCATAAGATTTTCCTTTCATTTCTGGTTCTAAGGCCATAAACAAAAAAAGCTTCCATGGATTTATTAAGATGAAGACTATGTAAAGAGACTGCTAAAAACTGTAAATTGTCACTAATCAATGTAATAGATAAACTGGAGTTCCAAAAAAGCCAGATTTGGCCATTCAGAGCAAACATACAATGATCATAATTGAGTCTAAGTCTGTAAAATTCACATTGCAAATTGTCATGCATTGGTTCAATTAGACATACCAGCTCAAACCTATGTCTAGTGATCAAATTTTGAAGCCTAAGCATGGAGGTATTCATTCCCCTAATGTTCCATACCAACATTTTAATCTTGAGAGATGTATTATTCATTGGAAAACATTATTGGAGCTTTTTTATCTAGTCATAATGGTGTTCAGCTGAGTAAGGTAAGTGTCATTACTATGTTTACCCACTTGTTTAGATTTGGAAGTTTTGGGAGAAACTACCTTACTATCTTGGGAAGCAGGACAATTAGGAGTATTGACTGGAGTAATCACTTGAGAATCTTCTGAGGAAGCACCAGACTTCACTACTTCCTCAGTGATTGTGCCAGCAAATTGCAAATCCTCTACACTGGAGACTTCATCAAGAGCTAGAGGTAGAAATCTATTCTGTCCCTGCTTCTGCTGAGAGAAAAGGAATTTTTTTTGCAGCAATAATGGAACTAAAAGGTGAGAAGGATTTAGCTCTTTTGATAGGCAAGTTATCTTTAGCATATATTTTCCTTGGAATGACTTGTGGTGGGGCAGAGTGAGAGTGTTTCGGATGATCAAATCTATCTAAATGCACAGACTGTGAGTGATCACCTCTAACTAAGTCCACAAGATCTGCTCCATCTAAGTCCACAGGTTCATGTTGACCTGGTGTATTAGCCACAATTTCATTTTCTACTAGGGGAGCAACCGGAGACAGATCAACCACAGGATGCAATTTCTCTATTACATTATCATGACTTACCTCTTGTTCAGGGACAGTGGTAGGAATCATTTTGAGCTTTGGAACATATTTAAAGGACTGTAAGGATAAAGTTCTCATTTTTTCAGCAACAGAAACTCCAGAACCTCCAGCAATATTGTTGATTACATGATCATCAGTTCCTATTTGTTGGTCTTTGGATTGAGGCTTTATTATTTCTTCTTCTAGAGTCTTATGGGATGGAATTGGTTTTGTCATCTTATAAACTCTAGGCCTCTTAAGTTCAGGATGCAAATGAATACACAGATTGTCATCATGGCCAATAGCTTTGCAGTTATGACAGTATAAAGGTATGTCTTCAAATTCTAGAGGAAGCCTAACAACGTTAAACTCAGTACCATCTTCCTCTATTCCAACCCTAATAAATGCCGGAAGTTTATTTTTAAGATCGATTTCCACGCACATTTTCACAACAGAGGGTCTGGATAAGGCAGCCGTAGCTGCATCCATTTTTATGAATTGTCCTATTTGGTTTCCCATAGATTGAATCATAGTCGAGTTATAGAAAAAGATAGGAACAGCTGGGATATTTACCCACACCGGGACTATGGAAGATTCAACCTCCGGTGAGAAGTCTGTGGTCCACTTGAGTACCTTCATCAGTGCATGATTGAAGGTCCACTGACCTTTGAGCCACATTCGCTGGTAATCATCCTTCTCCTGAAATCTAATCAGAATATGTCTAGCATCAATTGAACCCAATTGGAATGTACCTTTGAACCCAACTGATTTGAAAGCCTCATTGAGGACGGCCATCGAAGGTTTACCTCTTGAGAATTTACCAACCAAGGCATTCTGATAGTGGGAGGCTAAGGTTTCTGCATCTCGACGGCTGACCAGACATGCTATTTCACCTTTGTATTGAGTTTTCGGAATGATTTCAGGGTTCGATGGCAGTGAGGTATTAAGTGGTGGGGGACGGCTACCTAAACCTTGGAGGAATGATTTTCCGGTCGCGCCGCCGCCGCGAACAGGCGGAGGAGCCGCCATGGGTGGTGGGAGAAAGCAGAGAGATGACCGTTATCAGTAGAGTCGTAAAGAAATGAGGTGAAGAAGAGGAAGCACAGTATCAGTGTGTGTTTCGCACAGAAATTCGCCCACATGTACAGTAAAAAACTGAGTTTGAAAGCTTAATTATATGAAAATTGAAGTACTAATCTTATCTATAGAGTTTGCAGACTGTATACTAGCTCGCATATGAATAATTAGTGAAATGTATAAGCATCGAGTTGCATGTATAGATTGGATTATGTCTAGTAATCAATACATAAATTAGAAAATATAAAATGAGAGATTTAAGATGCAATTTTAAAATCTTTCCTCGTGACTGAGATGAAACCGTGAATAACCCAGAAAATCATCCCTTAAAAACTTGATTTATCACGTTTTTCTATCCATTTGCATGTTTCAATAGTGTCACTAATATAATTATTTGTATGAAATTACAAATTACAAAATGTTAATATATTAAAGAGTTAAGGGCTCATATAACCCTATGTTTTGATGGTTTGTTAATATTGCCCTGTGAAGTTGAAAAGTGCTATTGTAACCCCGTGTTTTGCTAGAATGTGCTAATATAACTCTGGAGGCCTGAATTTGGCCGAAAATACTTGAATTGACTATTATACCCTGTTAAAAATAAAATAAAATTGTTAAAGGACAATTATGCCCTTATTGTTTATTAACCACAAAATTTTTCATTTTTCCTTCTCTTTTCTTGATTCCTTTTTCTTCTTCTCTTTTCTTCTCCGTCCTCGTTTAAACCTGCCAGCGCTTCCAGTAGCTTATCTCCTCTCCGGCGTAGCAGCGGTGGGGCTTGGGTTTCCCGGTGTTGGTTGGGGAAGAGTGGAGCTAGGGTTTAATCGGTAGTTGGGGAAGAGCTGTGGGGCTAGGGTTCCTGTCGATTGATGGTGGTGCTCGAGGGGGATGAGGAGGGTGGACGGTGGGTAACGATGTTGGGGTACGATGGCAGCGACGGTGGAGTCTTCATTTTTTAATTTGTGTTTTTGAGTTTTTCAATTTCCGTGAAGTCTTCGTTTTTCAATTTGTGTTTATGATTTTTTCAATTTCAGTGGAGTAGCGATGGTTGTGGTGGTGGAGCAGCAGTGGTGGTGGTGGTGGTGGAGCGGCAGTGGTGGTGGTGGTGGTGGAGCGGCATTGGTGGTGGTGGTGGAGCAGCTATGGGGGTGGTGGTGGTGGAGCGGCTGTGGTGGAGCAGCGGTGGTGGTGAAGCGGCGATGGCAGTGGTAGTGGAGCGGCGGTGGCAGTGGTGGTGGTGGAGCGGTTATGGTGGAGCAGCAGTGGTGGTGAAGCGGCGATGGCGGTGGTAGTGAAGCGGCGGCGGCGGCGGTGGTAGAGCAGCTGTGGTGGTGGTGGTGGTGGTGAAGCAGCTATGGTGGTGGTGGAGCAGCAGTGGCAGTGGTGGTGGAGCAGTGGTGGTGGTGGTGGTGGTGGTGGTGGAGCAGCTGTGGTGGTCGTGGAGCGACTGTGGCGGTGGTGGTGGAGCGGTGGTGGCAGTGGTGGTGGAGCAGTAGTGGTGGTGGTGGTGGAGCAGCTGTGGTGGTGGTGGTGGTGGAGCAGTGGTGGCAGTGGTAGTGGAGCGGCGGCGACAGTGGTGGTGGAGGAGCGGCTGTGGTGGTTGTGGTGGAGCGGCTGTGGTGGTGGTGGTGGAACGGCTGTAGTGGTGGTGGAGCGGCGGTGGTCGTGGTGGAGCGGTGGCATTGGTGGTGGAGCGGTGGTGGTGGTGGTGGTGGTGGAGCGGCGGTGGTGGTGGAGCGGCGGTGGTGCTTCTGGAGATGAATCCTAGGGTATTTTAGTCTATAGATTTATAATTTGAATGCTAGGGGTAGTTTAGTCTTTTTAATTTTTGTTAATGTTGGAAATTACTAAGTCAACACCGAAATAGTGTGAAAAGGTTATATCTGCACTTCTGATGCAAAATACAGAGTTGTGATAGCACTTTTCAACTTCACAGGATCATATTAGTACAAACTTCCAAAACAGGTGATTATATGAAGTGGCGGAACCAGGAAAAATTTTGAGGGTAGGCTGAAATTAGCCTGTACTTAAAAAATTTTAGGCTGAAATTAGGCTGAAATTAGCCTGTACCAGTAAAAGAGCAGAAACCATTAGTGCGAAGAACTTCTTGTAGTTCCCTTTGCCTATGCAGTTGTTCAGCCACTAAAGAAACAATAAAACCAAATGGATCAGAAGTCTATCTAGCAGAAATGGCAACCATTTGCATAATTCTACACCGTGATTTACCCTGCAGTGATGATCAAAGCGGTCGACACATTTGTCACAAACTCTGCAGTGCTTGCTGTACTTGAAAACCTGCAAGATAGCATTTACTTCAGTATGAATTTATTTTTTTTTTGAGAAGAGACTGATGAGGAGAAAGAAACAACGGCGCACCTCTACATCACACAAACTGCAGTAAAACATGCCATCTTCACTCAGTTGTTGATCAGAAGATTCTTCGTGCGAACATGAACACTTGCGGAAGAGGGCACAAGGTAAAAGGGCAAAAATTGCCATTGAACGTTGGGTTTTAGTAGGTGAAGCATTCTTAGCCTCTTCCGGTTTTGCATCAGCATCCTTGTTACTTCCATCATCAGTTAGCATCCCACGCGTTGCAGCCTTTGCATCTTGCATTGACGAAGTTGATCCTCCTCCGAGCTTCGATTGCTTATCAGGGAGAGGCTTTTGATTATCTAGAATGTTGAGATACTTTTTGGACTTGAAAACACCTGGATCAGAAGGATCAGAAGCGGCACACCAGATATACAGGCCAAAGACAGATAAAATCTGCAAGGAAAAATGCTGTCAGGACACAATAGACATATACAACTAAAAACTCCTCAATTCAACAAAATCATCTTCCCATTTTCATGTCAAGAAGTTATTTTGTTCAAAACCCATAATTACCATTGTACCACAGAAGTAAAACTCATAACCATTTAACAAAAACAGAACAATGCAGTACAGACAGAGCAAGCCAGTGAGTTTATCTCCAATTAGCAATATTCTCATTCATGAAATGTTCAATTTAGTACCAAGTCTCAAGAAAATGCAACCAATGCCATAGCTTTTCACAACTTTCTTCTTCAAGAAATCAACAAAACCTTACCTAAACTTAGAAACATGTGGAACTAAAATGAGAATAGAGAGCAAATGGGGATAACAAGAACTAGATCAAAGCACAATCTGAAACCACTAAAAGCCCCTGAAAAGACAGATCTCAGTTGTACAAAGAAACCTAATAAGTTGAGGGAAAACAAACACACACACACGCAGTGAACTTCAAAGAAAAAAGGTTGGAAAGCACTCACAAGAGGGTTATAAATCCCCATGGCAACATACTGAACTTCTTTCCTCCCCACAAAGGGAGCAAAGAACACAAAGAAATCAAAACCCAATGCCAGGAAAAAAGCAACAGCCACAACCTGCGTAATCATCATATGAACAAAACAAAACAATAAGCTAAAGCATCGCAAGATAACCAAACACAAAAAAAAGACTCCGTTTTACAACAAAACACAAGAAAGGGACGCTGGCAACGAGAGGGAAATCCGGCGGCATAAGCGATGGTGCCGCCGCGTAAGACTGCAATCTGGAAGCTGCGTCGGTTGCCGTCATTACCTCGTTCATTACTATTGGATCATACAGAGGGGATATGATTCCGGAAAAGCTTTCTCACCACCGCGCCTACGCCGCCGTAGGCGGAAACCCCCCTTCCGTCGGCCGGGAACAGTAATTCCCGCCTGGCCGACGGATCTCAGGGCAGGCGCGCGCCTGCCCCCGCCTAAACGTGGTTCCGCCAGTGATTATATGAGTATTTGATCGAGGTTATTTACGTAATTCTCCGGACCTTTATTTTCGTGACATTGTTTTTTAGTTTAAAAGCGGGAAAAACGAAAAACCAGTCTTTCGTCGTGCTAATAAATTTGAAACATTTCATCAAATTCCAACGTGCATAATATGTGCATGGTTGGTATGTTATTATACATAGGAAAATCTGATCAAATCATTTGAGGTATGATACTTTCATGTTTTCGTTTTAAAAACTATACACACAAAAAATCTAAGTTTGATTAATTAGTAAATAAACTTGCACATGATATAATTGTGCCTACATGCACAATTTTGGTGTTTGTTTGTCTCGACAAGAAAATCTTTAAGATATATTTAATTATTTTTATTAGAAGAACCGAAGAACAATAAGGGCAGGCCTCCTGGGCTTCTAAAAGTTATCAATTATTATTGTTGAACTTAAGTAAAAATTGGAGGACACGATGGCGGGTGCCGAATTGGATGGTAATGTCGAGTTTGAAAAAATGGTGGAAGATATTGCGAGGGAATTCAAAGGTAAACCAGAGTCGTTACAAGCTTTGATTGATGACAAAGGGACGCCTTTGTACAATGGTTCTAAATACTCGGTTCTGAATGCCACACTGCGGATAATGAACTCAAAGTCAAAGTTTGGATGGATAGACAAGTCAATGACCGATGCTCTCCAGTTGTTAAGGGATTTTCTTCCCGAGGGTAATTTAATGCCCAATAGGTTATATGCTCCCAAAAAATACTATACCCGATGGGATTAGAATTGCAAAAAATCCATGCATGCCCGAATGATTGTATGTTGTATAGAGGGGAGGTAGATAAAGACCGAGAAACTTGTAAGGTATGCACTGAGTCTCGGTATAAATTGAAGAGAGGTGCGATTGCGGTCAGTGAGAAAGTTGCATTGAAATCAAAGAAGAGGACACCGACAAAAGTTTTGTGGTAATTCCCAATCATTTCCCGTTTGAAGAAGTTGTATGCTTGTAAGGAAGATGCTAAGTCGTTGCGTTGGCATGCCGATAGAGAGCGACCGGCGAATGGTGTCATAAGACATACTTTAGACTGGGAGAAATGGTAAAAAAAGTCGATGCTATGTACCCTGAGTTTGGAAAAGATTCTCGGCATTTGAGGTTAGGGTTATGTACAGATGGTATGAATCCTTTTGGTAACATGAGTAGCACATATTGCTCTTGGCCCGTTATGTTGGTGATATACAACCTCCCGTCTTGGTTGACCATAAAACGTAAGTATGTGTTGCTATCTTTCATGATATCAAGTCTGAAGAAACCTTGTAATGATATTGATGTATATCTTGCTCCTCTAGTGAAGGATTGATTAACTTTTTTTAATAACGGTGTTATAGTGTTTGATGGGTTGGTTGATGATTTCTTCACTCTTAAAGCGTTGTTGTTCTGCACGATTAATGATTTTCCTACCTATGGGAATTTGTCTGGGTATTCTGTTCAAGGACACTTAGCTTGTCCAGTTTGTGAGAAGGATACTGATTTTTGTCAATTAAAACATGGTTGTAAGACTATTTACCAGGGAACATGAGGTTTCTTCTTGAAGGTCACCAATGGTGATTGGCCGAAAAATGGTTTAATGGTAAAGTGGAGGCACGAGTTGCACCGGTGCCACGATCATGTACACATATTTATGAAAGTGTTAATAATTTGTCCAATGACTTCGGGAAGAAGAAAAGAAAGGTTTCCATTGATGGTAGTTAGAAGAAATGCTCCATTTTTAAGCTACCTTATTGGGAGCATTTGGAAGTTAGACATTGTCTTGACGTTATGCACATTGAGAAGAATGTCTGTGACTCTTTGGTTGGGACATTGTTAAATATCCCTGGGAAGACAAAGCACAGACTGAAGACTAGGCTAGATTTGGTTGAGTTGGGTATTGGGAAGATGATATGAATCTCCTTGCGAAGACTCACGATTTGCGGAATTGATAACTTTGATCTAGTGAAGGGATCTGCAAACCCGCACTATCTCGCACGAAATTCAGGAGTCTAGCCCTCGGGGTACGCCTAACTTCGACTTGCTCTCTAACTAGCCCTCAGGATCAGATTACAAGGTTTATTGATACTTAACTAGCCCTCGGGGTTAAGCAACAATGGAATAGCTCGCAAGCAAAGAGTATGAACTCAAAAGGTTGTATATTTGATTGATGAAAGGTTGTAAAATTCGTCCATAAGGCCTCCCCTTTTATAGGGTTACAATCTTGCCTCAAACCCTAATCACAAATGGAAACGGAATCGACTTATGGCAGCTTTAAGAAGCTAAAACCATATCTAACTAAAATACCTAAAATAAATGGTAATCTAAGGTAATCAGGTTGAATTCTTCAAGAAGTAACCTTGAAGAATATTACCTTATCTAATCTTACCAAATATAATTCTAATCAGAATAAAACTGAATATACTAAACCTTAATGGACTGTATTTTCGAAATTCAGCTCTTCAAAGCCCACATGGCCGAGCTATTAGTCCAATAAACCCAAAATGACATTAATTTACAGTGATCACACTACCTCATTAAAAACCCAGTGGGAAAAAAGAGTATAGTGTTCTTCATGATGTCTTCAGTTCGTCGACAATCTTGAATAATGAATCCAAGATGTCGATGGTGACTCCTTCTTCAATTCTTCATCATAAAGGCGATCAATCAAAGCATTTAAAGCAGCATCCCTAAGCTTAGTCCTTGACCTAGTCATAGGTCCTGCCATGTCACTTAGAGGATCTCGAACATATCCTTTAAATGTTTGATCAAGTCGTGGAATGTCTTCATTTATGGTGGTAGTCGTCTTGGCATCTCCATCAGTCGTCTTGGCATCTCCATCATTCCCTCCGTGGTCGAAAGGTTTCGCCCTCGAAACTGAATCGTCTTCAAATGTAAACGGAGATAAATCAGCAACATTGAAGGTCGCACTAACACCATAATGATCTGGTAACTCAATCTTGTAAGCATTGTCGTTCACACGAGCCAACACTCGAAAAGGACCATCTCCACGTGGACTCAACTTAGATTTCCGAGCATTTGGAAACCTCTCTTTCCGCAGATGAACCCAAACATAATCTCCCACGTTGAACCTCATCAACTTGCGGCTTTGATTAGCTTTATCAGCATTCTGTGCATTTGTCCGTTCAATTCTCATGCGCACCTTCTCATGGATTTTCTTCACAAAATCAGCTTTCTGTTCTCCATCAAGGTTTTTAACCTGTTTAAAATTCAAAGGAAGTAGATCAAGAGGTGTAATAGGTAGAAAACCATAAACAATTTCAAATGGAGATAAAGAAGTAGTAGAATGAATAGTGCGATTGTAAGCAAACTCTGCAATCGGAATGCATTTTTCCCAATTCTTTAAGTTCTTCTGAACTAGTGCACGCAGGAGAGCCCCTAGGGTTCGATTGGTCACTTCTGTTTGTCCATCAGTTTGAGGATGACTGGCAGTCGAAAACAACAACTTTGTCCCTAACTTGCGCCACAAGGTATTCCAAAAGTAGGATAAAAATTTAACATCGCGATCAGAGACAATAGATGCAGGAATTCCATGTAACCGAACTACTTCCTTCAAAAATAGATCCGCAACATGCTTTGCATCATCTGTCTTCCTACAAGGAATAAAGTGTGCCATTTTCGAAAATCTATCCACAACCACAAAGATAGAATCATTACCTGACAGAGATCGTGGCAAACCTAGGATAAAATCCATGGAAATATCAACCCAAGGATGTGTAGGAACAGGCAATGGAGTATAAAGACCATGAGGCTTAGTTTTAGACTTAGCCTTCAAGCAATCAAGACAATTCCTACAAACCCTGTCAATAGCAAGTGCCATTTTCGGCCAATAGAAGTGTTCTCGCAACAAATTATAAGTTTTAAAAGCACCAAAATGTCCCATTAACCCACCTGAATGAGCTTCTCTAACAAGTAATTCACGCATAGAACATTGAGGAATACATAACCTATTATTCATAAACAAGAAACCATCATGCCGAAAAAACTTCTCATAAGCACCATTTTCGCATGCAGCATAAATAGATGAAAAATCAGAATCGGTCGCATATAAATCTCGCACGAATGAAAACCCTAGCATAATGCATTCCAAACGTGTAAGTAAAACATGTCTACGACTCAAAGCATCAGCAACAACATTTTCTTTACCCTTTTTGTAACGCAACACATAAGGAAAAGATTCAATGAAACTAGACCATTTAGCATGACGCTTATTCAACTTCATCTGACTCTTCAAGTATTTCAAGGATTCATGATCACTATGAATGACAAATTCTTTATGCAATAAATAATGTTGCCAAGTTTCTAATGTACGCACAATTGCATAAAATTCTTTATCATACACAGGATAGTTTAGAGCACCGCCCTTTAACTTCTCACTAAAGTAAGCTATAGGTCGATTCTCTTGCATCAAAACAGCACCAATACCAACACCAGAAGCATCACAATGAATCTCAAAAGTACCATTAAAATCAGGTAAAGCAAGAACAGGAGCATTGCATAATCGTACTTTCAATTCATTAAATGCATTCTCTTGACTCTCAGTCCAAACAAATTTCACATCCTTTTTAACTAGTTCATTTAGAGGTGCAGCAATAGATGAGAAATCACGCACAAACCGTCTATAAAAACTAGCTAAACCATGAAAAGAACGGACCTGGTTGGCATTAGTAGGTCTCGGCCAGGTCTTAATGGCCTCAATTTTGGTTTCGTCAACTTTTATGCCCTCTTTAGAGACCACAAAACCGAGAAACACCACTTCCGAAGCGCAAAATGTGCACTTCTTAATGTTCGCATATAAACAAGACTCACGGAGTGCAACAAGAACCATTTTAACATGCTCAATATGTTCATCAGTCGACTTAGAATAAATCAATATGTCATCAAAATAGACCACAACAAACCAACCAATAAACTTTCTTAAGACATGATTCATCAACCGCATAAAAGTACTAGGTGCATTAGTTAAACCGAAAGGCATAACGATCCATTCATACAACCCAAACTTAGTCTTAAATGCAGTTTTCCATTCATCTCCCTCATTAATTCGAATCTGATGATAACCCTGAGTCAAATCAATTTTAGTATAAATCACAGATCCATGCAAATCTTCAAGCATATCATCTAACCTAGGGATAGGATGGCGATACTTAATGGTAATCTTGTTAATAGCACGACAATCAATGCACATACGCCAAGTTTTATCTTTCTTAGGAACTAAAATGACAGGCACGGCACAAGGAGATAGGGATTCCCGCACATACCCTTTTTTAAGTAACTCCTCGTCTTGTCGTTGTAGTTCCTTTGTCTCCTCAGGGTTTGCTTTATACGCCGGGCGATTTGGGATAACCGAACCCGGAATCAAGTCAATTTGGTGTTCAATACCTCGCAAAGGTGGTAAACCCGTGGGTAAGGCTTCTGGAAAGACATCCTCAAATTCCTGTAACATCTGAGCAAACCGTGGAGGAACATTTATAGGAATATCATCACTAGCAAAATAGCTCTCTTTAAAATGCATGATAAGCACATAAGAATGATTAGCAAATGCACGATTCACATCCCTAATTGATGCATAAAACAATCTACCAGAATCATTAGGAAGTTCATGTCTCATCATGTAAATTGATGGCAAAGGACTAAGATGTGAAGATAGGATTTTACGCGACTTAACATAATCATTCGCAGACTTACCTGGCTTACCTAGGACGGTCTCCCTTGATATTTGGTCGAAATTATCAAGGTTTTTGCCTCCATTCTTCACCTTGTGGCCGATCTCCTTCAAGCCCTGGCTAGGCTTTTGGTCGGCCATTTGCACATCAGTCGCAAACTTCTCTTTATCGACTCTCATGCGTCTCTGTGCCTCTAAAACTTCCACTGGAGATAATGGAACCAAAGTATACCTTGTTCTATCCTTAATCACAGAAAGTTTGTTAGTGTAACCATCATGCATGGATTTACGATCAAACTGCCAAGGTCTCCCTAGCAAAATATGACTAGCTTCCATAGGTATAACATCACATAAGATAGAATCATGGTATTTTCCAATCTTAAAGTTAATCATGCATTGTTTGCTAACCTTAATTTCACCACTACCATTTAACCAAATAAGTTTATATGGTGATGGATGAGTAGTCACAGGCAACGACAATGATTTAACAAGAAGATTGGACACAGTATTAGCACAAGAACCACCATCAATAATCAGTAAACAATTCTTATCTTTCACAAGGCAACGAGTATGAAAAATGTTAATCCTTTGTACCTGTGTCTCAGCCATTTGAGAGTTGAGAACTCTTAATGACACGAAGTTACCTTGTGTTTCTGGACCCTGTTCACCATGATCATTTATGATGATCTCTTCATCTACCTGTTCTTCACCACTTTCACACAATGGTGGCATATCAGCATATTCATCTTCTTCATCTTCTTCCTCAAGTGTTGTTAGTACTCGTGCATGCGGACAGTTATTACGGACATGTCCTCTTTCTTTACAATGAAAACAAGTAGGAGAGTTAACAGAAACTGAATGTGATGAAGAAGTAGAAGACTTACCTGGAATTTTTGAAACCTGTTGGGTTGGTGGTGCCGCCCTCCTCTCAGTAGGATTATAAGTTGGATTTGAATAAGTCTGAACTGATCCTCTTCCTCCCATGGGCGGGCCCTTATTGCGGCCATAACTAGGGTTTTCGTAGTCAAACCCTGGTCGTTGACTTGGAAAACTAGGCTGTGGCCTCCTTGGTCGCAGGGTACTCTCAACCAACCTTGCTTTCACCAATAAATCATTCATAGATATGTGATGTTGGAGCTTAACTGGCATTTGAAGGTTTTCACGCAAGCCTTCAATGAAACGATTTTTGATGAATGCGTCATCTTCTTTCATTCCAACCCTTCTCATGGTCAACTCAAGATCTTGCCAGTATTCATCAACTGTGCGATTTCCTTGCTTCATGTTGGATAGATAAGAATGTTGTTCCATCAAGTAAGTAGGCGGAACATGATATTCGCGAAGCTCGGATCTCAGTCTCTCCCATGTGGAGATAGGTTTCTTTCCGGAAAGATATCGCGACTCCTTTTTATTTTTCCACCACTCAGCCGCATAATGAGTGAAAGAATACTGTGCCACTTTGACTTTCTCCTTCTCCCGATAATTGTTGAGATCAAACAGATTCTCAATCTGTCGCTCCCAATCAAGATACTTCACTGGATTGTGCTGACCATCAAATCGAGGGATGTCATATTTTAAACCCTTGATATCTCGAGCTTCATCAGAACCTGAATCAGATCCTGAATTAATCTTCACTCTCCTTCGGGAATGAGGTTTACTGGGGCGATGCCTTCTAGAAGACCCTCGGTGTGATTGCCTTTCTGAACCATCATCAGAATAATCATTTGAACTTCCAGAACCATTAAATTGATGGACATATTTCTTGGTGTCTTCCCTCTTGACCGATGATGTAGGTGAAGGCGGTGCCATGCTGTCAACTTTTCTCGCCAACCGTTGCACCTCACTCATAAGTGCATTTATTGCGACAGCAAACCGATCGGGATCATTGGCTTCATTTGGATTAATTCGATGTCGCTCCCAACTATTTGGAGCCTCTTCACGTGGATGACTACCACGCCCGCCATTAGAGGTGTTCTTCAATGGCAAATTGTTAGGATTGCTAACAAAAGGCGGGACGAATGGATTTTCGTCCCCCATCTTCGCTAACTGCTAAGAAAATCAAACGGTTAGGTAAAAAATTGCCCCCCTTCCCTTTGTTTAGTAAGGTCACTCACCAAGTGTATAACACTCACAACTCACAAGGCGAAGGCTAATGCGAGGGCAACTGAGCAATTCACCGCAATTCAAAGCAAACTATGGAGATGAGTACTGCAGAATTTATTTCGAAATTTTAAAATATATAGACTCAAAATTTGGCGCTACGATCTGGAATTCCAAATTCTACAAAGAATAAGGAACAAAACACAATTTGAATGGCACAAATCGGAGCTGTATTGAATGAATTATGACCAAAACAAGATTGCTTTATATAGGCTACAAATAGGTTCCGAAAATTCAAGAATAAATTGGAATAGGAATTTAAATCCAAATCACTTGTGGAAAAGGATTTTAATGACTTACTTGTCCCCCAAATAAAAAAAATTCAGATCCAAACCCCTCTCACAATTGGCTTTTATTTCCTTTTTTTCTCTTCCGGATTTTGACTTTTCTTTTCCTTTTTCAAACCGGATTCCTTTTTCTTTCCTTTTTTTTTTCAGCCACAATTCGTTTTTTTTTTTTTCCCTTTTTTTTTTTGTACTACAAAACTCACAAATAGAATTTTATTCTCCAAGAAAAATTTCGGCCACAATTACCAAAATTTTCAGAAATTGCAAATCTGCCCCCAAACTTTTGAAAATTGCAAATCTGCCCCAAATTTCAGATTTCAAATCCTAAATTCCGATTTTGAAACCTAAAATCTGCTACCTTTTGTTTTTGATTTTCGAAAATTTTTGGAACAAGAATCGCCTATATAAAACTTAGAATAAGAAAACTGCGACAACTTCCTCTTGATTCAAATGAACTTCGAGGTATTCAAGATCGTAAGGATCAAGAATATGACACTATATATATGGAAAACGACACAAGACTCTATTTTTTTTTTTTGAATAAGGTGTAATCAAGAATCAAAGAACAATTCTAGATCACGGAATCAAAGAACGATAAAGAAAACAAATAGGATTATGAGCATGCAATAATTTTCAGAAGAGTTGACGAAAATATCACAAGCACATAAACTGTTTAAGCTACTTAAAACTACGAAACTGACCGGGAGGTGAAGGCGGATAATACTTGTTAACACTCAGACCCTTCGACGTCCTCCTGACTCGATTGATGAAGGTGAAGGCGGATAGTAATACCGAAGTATTCTAACTCTCAGACCCTTCGACGTCCTTCGACTCTAGATTCAATCCTCCTGGTAAGAAAGATCAAACAAACACAGTTAAAACACGACACGAAAGAGTATATATATAAAATTCGAAAATAAATTAATGCAAAACTCGAAACCCTTTTTTTTTTGTTTTTTTTTTTCGGCCTCAGTCGATCCTTCGCTTTGCTCTGATACCAACTGATATGAATCTCCTTGCGAAGACTCACGATTTGCGGAATTGATAACTTTGATCTAGTGAAGGGATCTGCAAACCCGCACTATCTCGCACGAAATTCAGGAGTCTAGCCCTCGGGGTACGCCTAACTTCGACTTGCTCTCTAACTAGCCCTCAGGATCAGATTACAAGGTTTATTGATACTTAACTAGCCCTCGGGGTTAAGCAACAATGGAATAGCTCGCAAGCAAAGAGTATGAACTCAAAAGGTTGTATATTTGATTGATGAAAGGTTGTAAAATTCGTCCATAAGGCCTCCCCTTTTATAGGGTTACAATCTTGCCTCAAACCCTAATCACAAATGGAAACGGAATCGACTTATGGCAGCTTTAAGAAGCTAAAACCATATCTAACTAAAATACCTAAAATAAATGGTAATCTAAGGTAATCAGGTTGAATTCTTCAAGAAGTAACCTTGAAGAATATTACCTTATCTAATCTTACCAAATATAATTCTAATCAGAATAAAACTGAATATACTAAACCTTAATGGACTGTATTTTCGAAATTCAGCTCTTCAAAGCCCACATGGCCGAGCTATTAGTCCAATAAACCCAAAATGACATTAATTTACAGTGATCACACTACCTCATTAAAAACCCAGTGGGAAAAAAGAGTATAGTGTTCTTCATGATGTCTTCAGTTCGTCGACAATCTTGAATAATGAATCCAAGATGTCGATGGTGACTCCTTCTTCAATTCTTCATCATAAAGGCGATCAATCAAAGCATTTAAAGCAGCATCCCTAAGCTTAGTCCTTGACCTAGTCATAGGTCCTGCCATGTCACTTAGAGGATCTCGAACATATCCTTTAAATGTTTGATCAAGTCGTGGAATGTCTTCATTTATGGTGGTAGTCGTCTTGGCATCTCCATCAGTCGTCTTGGCATCTCCATCAGAAGATCTTGCCCCGTGAGTATGGGTGATGATTGTTATTTCCCCCATGCTTGTTATTCAATGTTGCAGTCGGAGAAGAAATATTTTTGTGACACCCCTAGTAGTTTGAAAGTGCCCAGTGCATACTCGTCCAACATCAGCACTTGTGTGCCAGTGGAGGAGTTGAGGTTGGGTGGGTTGAAGTCACATGACTGTCACAACCTAATGCAAGAATTGAATGTCATCGCCATTCGATCTACGTTGCCTTCTCATGTAAGATTGTGCATTACAAAGCTCTGTGTATTTTTCAAATCCATTTGTTGCAAAAGCATTAGCTTATCAAAGTTGGATATGTTGACAGTAATGATTGTTGATGTTTTGTGCCGTATGGAAATGTATTTCCCTCCCTCATTTTTTGACATTGTGGTTCACTTGATTGTCCATTTGGTGCGGGAGACAAAGGTATGTGGCGTGGTTTTTCTGAGATAGATGTACCTATTGGAGAGGTATATGAAAATCTTCATGCACTTTGTGAAAAAATTTTATGAGCCAGATGCTAGTATTGTAAAGCGATACATGACGGAAGAGGCCATTGAGTTTCACACTAATTATAAGAAGTAAGTCGAATAAGTTGGGGTTCCAATCGGTAGACAAGAAGGGAGGGTGGATGGTTTAAGGGTCAGACAGGGCAAACTATATAACTCAAGTGCGGAAGATTTATGTGCAACCATTGGGGTAGTTCCGTACATAGAGGTTCATATGGATGTCATACGACAGTTGCACCCTAATTTCAATGAAGCTCGGGTTCTTCAATTTCACACCTCTACATTTGTATCATGGTTGCGGGATCACATAGATGTCGACAATCATCCAACGATAGTTAAGTGGCTAGCTCGTAGACCACTGGGGACCATTATTTCCTACGGAGGCTATGAAACCAATTTTTTTATGTATTCCACAAAAGCAATGGATGATAAGAGTGTCACTCAAAACAGTGGACTTTTGTCTTCGAAGCATGGCACGTTGGAAGGGGTGGTGATGAAAATCCTTTGTACGCCGTAAAATGATATTTTGCCAGAATATCTTAAATTTGGGAGCTTTACTATGTGAGTATGCGTGTCCCTGTGTTTAAATGCCAATGGGTGGATATTAACAACGGGCAGCACATTAAGAATTTGGGCTTCACCCTTGTCGATAGAGCTCTGGCTGGATGGAAGAATGATCCTTTCATATCGACTTCTCAAGCGGGCCAGATTTTCTATGTCGAGGATCTTATGGATCCTAGATGAGAGATTGTTGTTAGAGGGAAACGTGTTTTCACCAAAGAAAATGACTTCGAAGAAGTTATTAGATTTTGATGTCATACATCGGCTTGTGAATCAGAAGAGGTCATTTTGCTCGAGGAGGATGATCAGAGTCTTCACCATTTCCTAGGTCGTAATGATCTTGAAGAAGGGAGTTGGATCGACGGTAAGGGGAAGATCAGTCGTAGAATGTGGAAGTCGAAGAAGGTCATAATCTTAGATGAGGCGTTGTCGGGAGCTTGAATCGAGATGTCGCTCATAAGCTCACTGAGACTTTTCCATGAATCTAATCTTGGCCTTCATTGTGCAAAATTCCTCGCTCATCTATTTATAGCAATCCTTGAAGCCCTTCAAGTATGATTTCTAGGTACCTACATAGAACGACCAAAGAATGAGTTACATAAACTGAAAATATATGCAATACATGAGCTATATCAACGTAAACACATTTGTGACTAACCTTTCTCAACTCGTAGCCTCTTGCTCGGCTCTGCTTCCCCATCCGGCTTATGATACCACTTCCCATCGAGCAAAGTTGAACCCTTATTCTCAAAGTAAGTCCTATCATAATACTTTGGGACTTATCCCCCCACTCGATAGTCAAACCTTCAACGCTCTTCAAAATGTGAGTTATTAAACTCCCATACGTTAGATGAGTCAAAACTTTCTTCGAAGTTGCATAATGAAACATATGCCTAAAAATGGCTGCCCTGGGGTTGATCCTTCTACCCTTTATGATTAAGTAGAATATCATAAGGGTTGGGTAATTAGGTTTGGTCAAGTGCCCGTTCGAGGGAACCAAACTTCTATTTATCATCGTGTATGTAATACGTTGATCTACGAGGAGAAGCTTTAAATCGAAGGTCCCAGATTTTCCTAAATTCATTCTATTGCGGTTGAAGTAGCATACACTACACTGAACGGGGTCAATGTAGGGAGGATCAACTTCAAGAGACCATTTCTCCCGATGGTAGCAATCATCCAACTTACATCAGTGTCCTCCGGGTAAACAAATTCCAGGACCAAGTACAGGTACTCTAATACCTTATTAATTATCCACCTACTAAGCGGGATGTTAATTCCTAACCCTTGTAGCATAATCCCCACTACCCACTTCTCACAAGTTTGCATAAAATTTGCATGTCAAATCAAAATATGCTTTATCATTACACGAAAAGTCTCAAGGTGTTGTTCACTAAAGGGTTTTAGAGCACCGGTTAACCCTAAAGTTAAATATTCATTAAAGTTCCCAAGAAATGTATATAAAAGCTCTGCCCTGTCACAAAATGCTTCATACAGAGTTTGCACAAATATAGAGACTAACCTTGCTTCATCGAAGCCTAGATTGTGGCAGTTTAATGAAAATGAGACATTCCACTGCTTGAACCACCCCTAGCCATGCCAAATACTTGATTAAGTTTGGATAAATGGAAGAATTTGTGGGAGTTTTCGAATTTGAAATGTAGGCTATGGTGTGGAAATTGGGGATTGATTTTGTAAATGTGAATCATCCCCTATTTATTTTAGACTAAATTGTTTTTTTGATCTCCGACATATGCTACAAGGGTATATCTTGCTCCTCTAGTGGAGGATCGGTACAACCAATTAGTGTGGATGACATTGAGAGGTGCAATCTATTTTTCAAAGGGCGACAAAACAAAAAGGGTGATTTTGTCAAGGAAGAAGAGAAACGAATTGCCGAAAGAGTGGTACACCGATTTTTAGGTGAATAAATTATTAATTTGAACTATAATTAATTTATATGGAAACAACCAAGTTATATCTATTTATATTTTTACGTAGGAAAAATTGAAGAATGATCAATTATGAGGGTATTTCATTCCAAGTGATGTACACGACATCCTTTGTGAAGCTATGGGAAAAGCCAACCATTCCGGCCACATTAGGGGTGTGGATAGTTTCTTGACACAACAAAAAGCATTCGAGATTGTGCGGTCCTACGATGGAGTGGAACCCTCGAAAGTCCATTTGTTGCAAAAAAAAAACCCCAGCTACAAGACAAACGAATTGAGCAACAAAATATAGTAATTTGGAAGTTGGAAGTTGGTCCAACA
Source organism: Rubia yunnanensis (assembly GCA_037428765.1). Taxonomy (NCBI): domain Eukaryota; kingdom Viridiplantae; phylum Streptophyta; class Magnoliopsida; order Gentianales; family Rubiaceae; genus Rubia; species Rubia yunnanensis. Next base: position 68,661,407 of record CM075071.1, on the reverse strand, counting down.
CATCGGGCTAGTGCTTCTGGACAATTTAGAGAAGTTAACGCCTGATTGGACATCGCCATCTCGGGGTTCACAACATTCTCCCGGGGATGTTGAGGTAAATTGCAGGGCAATTGTACAAAATCCAAGAATCGATAGGCAACCGTTCAAACCCGACAACGAAGACAATGCCACACTAGCAATTAAAAAAAAGGTACGAAGGATTTTATTTACGTAAATTATGACCATTTGAATTAAGTCTCATATTTGATATCAACTTTGTGTTTGTATTAGAAATCATGTCTGTGTTAACTATACATTGATCATGACATAGGCGGTAGGCCGCTGCATGTAGCCAATGGAGTTTTGCATGAGTCGATGAAACATCACACCATACCAATTGCGGAAGGTCTTTCGAGGGTTTTGTTGGAGAACCCTTTAGTGATGGGCACACTTTGGCCAATCTCATATGGGGAATACAAAAAATTTGGGCTTCCCGAGTAATGTTCCTTACTTGGCCCCATAGACTTGTATACGTTGATCCTATAAAGGATCGACATTTAAAGGAAACAATTCCTCCATCGCCAAAACCAGTGAAGACAACACCAAAACTGGTCAAAATGAAGCACAAATCGGTGCCTGATGTGTCATTTTACACCAAAAATAAATCAAGCTCTAAGCTGAATTTTTAGTTCAGGATTTTGCGGTCGGTATGGGTATACCGACCAGTATAGTTGTGAGCAGGTTCGTTTCCCAAGAGATTGGCGAGACCTTTTCCTTAATCTTTAATCTGCGAATTTGTAACTAAAAGAACCAGAAGAGGGTCGTGAATAAGAGAAACTAAAAATTGAGAAAAAATAAGAATGAGAAATTTTTACAGATTGCAAAACAATTCAACTATGATGAGAAGATTCCAGTTTCCATCAATTCCGTACTGGCTTTCTATCTCGATCCTTGATGCATAGATGACTTTAAATGTATGCACACAAATTGGTTAAGGCTCTTGGCTAAATATTTAGTGACTAAATACCAAAGAAAGAGTTTTCTGGCTTCAACGAGGCAAACTAGGGGATCAATGTAAGGAAGGAAATATATAGTAGAAGCTAAGTAGGGCTCATTCCTAAGTGCCTCTATCATTTTCATACTCAAGTATCAAAAACAGTCTCGAAATCATGGCACAAACCAAGCAATGGATATCAAAACATAATCACTCAACAAAGAGATAAAGAGCTACTTATTATCATCATTTTTTTTCATTTATGCCTATATTTTTTCTGGCTTTTGCTCTTTTAAGGCTCAAATCCTCACAATATATCTAGTTTTAGAGCAAAATGACTTATTGCAAATTCATCATCCTAAAACGTAGATAAGGAACCCATGATTTCTTTCACAAAGGGAAACATCATTCAATCTTACCACAAACCAAATTTCAACTCTAATCATTCAAATTTTTAATTCAAGGATGATGTTTTTTTGACTCAAATGATGGGAAAAAAACTGAAAATATTTTTATATATTTTTTCACAATTTTCTAATAAATATTTGTTGGTTTTATGAAAGAAAACAAAACTGTTTATGAAAAACAAACTATTGATGTTACACCTCTACCCCACACTTAGACAACACAACGTACTAAAATGATGTAGAAAATATGATGTCATGCACTTACTCTACAAATGTACTAAAATTCAACTAAAATGAAAAAGAAAAAAGAAAAAATGCTCCTTGGGCGGCTAATTAGCCTTGGGGTCAACCGGTGAATCACGATCAGTGTGGGTATGTAGGGCTACTTTGGGCTGAAACTTTCTACACTAATCCTTGGACCATCTCAACAAGGATCTATTGTTGCTCTTGGAGCTGTCTTTGCTAGTCGTGGAGTTCTTTGACTTGATTGGACAGGTTAACTGCCCATTGCGGTGGTGTTGCTCCAAGTCCACTACACATCCTACTCGCAAATGATGTACATGCAATAGAAGTGGAGGCTCTGCTCGGGGTTAAAACCCCTGGCTCAAACAACTTATACTGCCCAGAAGCAGTGTCAAGATAAACTATTTTCATTATTTCCAAACCAGGCATGTCAATCCAACTATGTTGCAACCCATAGAGAAGACTAGACTCATTAAACACACACAACACTTAGCAAGTTTGGTTATTAATGCTCCTAGGGCCAACTTCCCTTTCATATGAGTACAATTATATCTGAATTGTTTAAGGAGCCAATAACCAAAATTCACTTTACGTTCTCTCCACATCTTGAGCAACAAAGAAACTTCAGTTTGGGTGAAAACATTTGCACCATTCATTTTACCAAACAAGTTATATGCCAAATAACGGTGACAAAGTCTTAATGCACCATCCTTTATCGAAGTACTCTTTGACATGTTTTTAACATGAGCAGTGTCAGAAGATAGAATACTCCATTCTTTGTTCACCGATTTAGCATACTGAGGGTTGGGTAAAGTTTCATATGAAAGATATGCATAAGAAGAAATACCCTTAGGGGTTTAAAAACCCAATAAAACAACTAAATCAGAAATTGATTTAGTCCACGTCTGTCCTCCAAGATCAAATGTGACAAAATTAGCATTCAAGACATCCACTGATTTTGTTAAATCCTGGCAAACAAAAGAGCAATAAAATTCTAAGCATAATGTTCGACAAACTGGTTCAGTAACACACAGAAGCGCATTCCAACCAATATTAGAAAACAATGCCTCAACTTCATGTTTCACATCTAACTTTCGCAAAGTTTGCCAATCAAATTCATACCACTCCACCATAGGTCTACTTTGAAGAAGAGAATACCTGCGATGCTTTTCATCGTCGGATAATGGCTGAACCAGTGGAACTGCACCTCCGGCCTGTGTAGTCTCAGCATTATCTCCACTGTCTCCTTCAGACTCAGGTTCTGGGGTAGGAGGTTTCTTTGGCTCTAGAATCTTCTTTTACGCTTAGAAGGTGGCACTGTATTTTTCCAACGAGTTGGCTACTCTGGCTCTGGAGAAGGTTGTCGGCATTTTTTTATTTCTGTTGGTGGAGAGGAAATCTTGCTCGAGCCTCTGGATTTCAAAACAAATTTATGACCCATGGCTGTGGTGATGGTAAAACTCACCGAAGGTGGTCGTCGGAGGTGTACGTCGGAGCTTCTGTCGCCGGTGCTGACGTCTGGTGGTGCTGGACCCGCGCGGCTGGTGGTTGACTAGCTGCAGAGCCTGAACTCGCCGATGGAAATCTGGACTTCGCTGGCAGAAATTCACTGGCGGGACTCTGCTGGTGGTGCACGACGGACAGCGGCGCTGCTCTTGACGTCACCAGCGAGTGGCTCACAGCTGGTATCTCATGGCTGGGAGCCAAAGAAGAGAAAAAAAATTCTGATATTTGGTAAGGATGAAGGAGAACGGCTGATGCTTTGGTTAGGAGAGCAGGACAAAAAAAATTCTGAATTAGAATTGGTTGGGGTAGGGTTTAGTAGTTTAGGAAATTGCACAAAAACCCTCCATCCTTTATTCATCTTTGAAAAACACCTCCAAAGTCTGAAATTTAAGCTTTCAGAATCCTCCTTCCACTCTGAAAATTTTCTCTCTGCAACCTTGCAATGAAGAATCATCAAAACAGGTAAAAAATAGTTGAAAAAAAATCACATACTTTTTTATATTTTTTTTCAAAAAAATTAAAATATAAATAATAATAATAATAATAATAATAATAATAATAATAATCTTGGGTTGCCTCCCAAGCAGCACCCTTATTTAATGTCTTAGGCTAGACTCAGCTTGGCTTGTTCAGATCAGGCAGATGTGGGTAATGCCAGTGTCATTCCCTCGACTGTGAGAAACTCTATCCCCTCGTGGTATGGCTTCAATAACTGTCCATTCACCTTGAAGGTCTTATGAGTGTTTACACTTCTAATTTCCACCATCCCATGAGAACTAACTTTGATGACCACATAAGGACCCATCCATCTTAACTTCAACTTCCCAGGCATTAACTTAAGCCTAGCATTGAAAAGTAACACCTTCTGTCCCACTTTGAATTGCTTCCTTCTAATGTGTTTGTCATGGAGAAACTTAGTACGCTCTTTGTAGAAACAAGCACTATCATAGGATTCCAGTCGTGCTTCCTCTAATTCTTGTCGTTGATATTTTCTCTCTTGTCCCACAACATTTGGATCCATGCAAACTTACTTGACAGCCCAATACGCCTTGTGAGCTAACTCCACTGGAAGGTGACACTGTTTACCAAATATCACTCTGTACGGGGACATTCCAATTGAAGCCTTGTATGTTGTGCGATATGCCCATAGAGCATCATCCAGTCGTGAACTCCATTCTTTCCTATTTGGATTCACCGTTTTCTCCAAAATGTTCTTTATCTCTCGATTTGAAACTTCGGCTTGTCCATTTGACTGTGGATGATAAGCTGTGGCCACTCAATGATGCACCCCATACTTCTTGAGAAGAGCCTCAAGAGTCTTATTGATGAAATGAGATCCCTGGTCACTGATGATGGCTCGTGGTACACCAAATCTATGGAAGATATTAGACTTAAGAAAACCTACAACCACTTTAGAATCATTAGTCCGGGTAGCTTTTGCTTCTACCCATTTCGAGATATAATTAACAACCAATATAATGTATAGGTTTCCAAAAGAGCTCAGGAAAGGTCCCATAAAATCTATTCCCCAAATATAAAAAATTTCACATACCAGGATAGGTGTTTGGGGCATTTCATTCTGGAACTTGTGCATTGGCAACAATCACAATTCTTACAAAACTGAAAAGAATCCTTGAAAATGTTTCCCAGTAGAAACCAGTATCAAGAACCTTTCTAACTGTCCTTCTAGGTCCAAAATGGCTACCACAAGGAAGGGCATGACAGTACTCTAAGATGGAATGAACCTCCTCTGCAGGGATACATCATCTAATAATTTGATCAGAACAGATTTTCCAAAGGTATGGATCATCCCATATAAACTACTTTGCTTGACTCCTTAATTTGTTCTTTTGAGCTGTCTCCATGCCTTTAGGAAAAAATCCAGCGGTTAAGAAATTAACCAAATCAGCATACCAAGGGGTCTTACCTTGAAGAGTGAACAAATACTTATCTGGAAATTCGTCCGGTATGGGCATACCGATCGAATCTGACTGCAGCCTACTTAAGTGATTCGCCACTTTATTTTCAGCACCCTTTTTATCTTTGATCTCCAGGTCAAATTCTTGCAGTAGAAGGATCCACCGTATGAGTCCAGGCTTAGATTCCTTCTTTGAAAGTAAGTACTTGAGTATTTCATGATCAGAATAAACAACTTTAGAACCAATCAAGTATGATCAAAAATTTTCACAAGCAAAAACCACAGCTAAAAACTCTTTTTCTATTGTTGTGTAGTTGTATTGGGCAGGGTTAAGAGTTTTCGAGGCATAATAGATGACATGACTCTCTTTTCCATTCTTTTACCTAAGCACTGCTCCAACAACAAAGTCGCTTGCATCACACATGATTTCAAATGGCTCTCCCCATTTCGGTGGTTGAATTGTAGGGGCTGATGTCAACTTCGTCTTCAAGAGATCGAAAGCTTCCTGGCATTTTTCATCAAAGTTGAATGGAACTTCTTGCTATAAAAACCTTGTTAGTGGTTGTGAGACCTTTGAAAAATCTTTGATGAAATACCTGTAGAAATCTGCATGACCTAAAAAAGCATGAATCTCTTTCACATTAGTAGGATAAGGTATCTTACCAATTCAATCAATTTTACCCTTATCAACCTCTATCCCCCTTTCGGAGATCACATGTCCAAGTACAATGCCTTATCTGACCATAAAGTGACATTTCTCATAGTTCAAAACAAGGTTAGTATCAGTGCATCTTTGCAAAACTCTATCAAGATTATTGAGACATTTATCATATGAGTCACCATGCACAGTAAAATCATCCATGAAAATCTCAATGCAACTTTCAAGCATGTCAGAAAAAATACTCATCATACACCTTTGAAATGTTCCTGGAGCATTACAAAGACCAAAAGGCATGCGACGATAAACAAAAGTTCCAAATGGACATGTAAAAGTTGTCTTTTCCTAGTCTTCCTGAGCCACATAGATTTGAAAATAACCAGAATAGCCATCAAGGAAACAAAAATATAATTTCCCAGCCAATCTCTCAAGCATCTCATCAATTAAGGGTAAGGGAAAATGGTCCTTCCTAGTAGCGTTCTTCAACTTTAAATAGTCTATACACATACGCCAACCAATTTGAAGTCTCATGTGTATTAGTTCATTGTTATCATTTTTAACCAATTGAAACCCAGACTTCCATGTACCACATGCACTGGACTCACCCATGCACTTTCAGATATAGGGTAGATAATCCGTAATTCTAAAAATTTAAGGATTTCATTATGCACAACTTCTTTCATGACTGGATTCAACTTTCTCTGAGGATCTCTAGAAGGTTTGCTATTATGCTCAAGTAAAATTTGATGCATATAGATAGAAGGGCTAATACCTTTTATGTATGCTAGCGTCCATCCTATTGCAGATTTATGTGTCCTCAAGAGTCTTACCAATTTATCTTCTTTCTCCAAGCTTAGGTCCTTACTGATGATAACTGGCAAAGTTTCATTCTCCCCTAAGAATGCATACTTGAGATTTTCAGGTAAGGTCTTCAATTCCAGTTAGGGTGCTTTCCCAATCGAAGGAAGAGTGCATTCAGGGATAGGTGGAATGACCATCTCGACTGATGTAGACTGAGAGACATGTTGCACTTCTGATCTGCTTGTGGGCGGTATGGGATACCGGCCAAAAGTGGCTGGAAGCTGATTTTTGGAGTTTCTGAGCAAAAAATGGGTGGTATGGGCATACGGGCCGAACGTGGCTGGGAGCTGATTTTTGGAGTTCCTAAGCAGAAAAAAGGCGGTATGGGCATATCGACCAAAAGTGGCTGGGAGCTGATTTTTGGAGTTTCTGAGTTGAAAACGGGCGGTATGGGCATACCCACCGAAAGTGGCTGGGAGCTAATTTTTGGAGTTTCTGAGCAAAAATGAGCGGTATGGGCATACCGACCCAAAGTGGCTGGGAGCTGATTTTTGGAGTTTTTGAGCAGAAAATGGGTGGTATGGGCATACCGACCGAAAGTGGCTGGGAGCTGTATTCTTTGGTGGAGTAAAGCTGCATGATGATTTCACGTAAAGTTTTGTCCAAACCATCCATCATATCCTTGTCAACCCATCCATTGAAGAGTACATGTTCCAACTTGTCATCTTTGGAGTATCTTTCTATAATAAAATCATCAACCAACGGGTCAATTACATCAAGGGTAAACATGGATTCAGGATCATCGACATGTTTCATGGCATCAAAAATATTGAAAGAAACTACATCTCCATCAAACTCAAGACTAAGTATTCCCTTATCAACATCAATTTTGGCTTTCGTCGTTTTCATGAAAGGTCTTCCTAGAACAATTAAGGATCTATTAGCAGAGAATGATTCATCTATATCAACAATGTAGAAATCTACAAGAAACATCAGTTCATTTACTTTCACAAGTACATCCTCAATGGTCCTATCAGCCAATTGGATTATCAGCCAATTGGATTAGACCTATCATCCAATTGGATTATCACACGAGTTTCCTTCAATGGTCCTAATTGCAAGTCATTATACACAGATAAAGGCATGACATTAATTGATGCACCAAGATCTAACATGGCTTTTTCAATAGTTTTTGTGCCAATTATGCATGGAATAGAAAACATTCCTGGGTCCTTACATTTCTGGGGCAACTTACATGACAGTAGAAATATTTTCCCCCACCCAAATTTTTGCATCCTTCCCATACTTCATCTTCTTCGAACAAAGTTCTTTAAAAAAATTTGCGTACTTGGGAACCTGCTTAACAGCTTCAATCAAGGGAAAATTTATTTTTACCTTCTTGAAAATCTCCAAAATCTCCTTCTCATCATCTTCCTTCTTGTTACGAGCTAATCTGGATGGGAAAGGTGGAGAGACCTTTGGGTTAGAAAAAGATGTCATAGGTTCAGGGTTTACCTTTGAGGGCTCATTTGTACTCTCCTTGCCTTCTTCATGCTTGCCTTTATCCTTGTCAACTTCCTTAGGCTCGGAACCGTCCAATATCTTCCTATTCCTTAGTGTGACTGCACTTGCATTCTCCATAGGGTTCCGTTCAGTTTGGGATGGTAGCCTCCCAGTGTTGAACTTCAACTTGTTTACCTCCGCAGCCAATTGAGTCATTTGTTGCTCAATGTTCCCTATAGAAACCCTTGTCTCTTGCTGGAAAGCATTTATGTTTTGGCTAAATTCTACACCACATCACTGCTTTGGGTCATCATCTTAACAACTTCGTTCATGGTGACTCTCTGATCATCCGCTGCTGGATTTGCATCACGACCAACTTGTGCTTGTTTCAGAGCATACATTCTAGGGCCCTTTTGATTCCATATTAAGTTAGGATGATTCCTCCATCCCTGATTGTATGTGTCCGAAAATGGGTCGTTTCACCTTGGCCTCTGTGGTATATCTTCAAATCGAAAGAAAGCTTGTTCGGTCTGTGGATCTGGAAGAGTAGGGCAAGCATCAGTGTAGTGTCCCATTTGTGAGCAAATTTCGCACTTGGCTGCTCCGACACTCCTCATGGCTAGATCTTTTACAATTGAAGTGACAACATCTAGCTTCTCATCCAAATATGAGTTACCGGCTGCCTTGACTAGTCTAGATCTATCATCATCTTCATCATACTCATGAGTGACCATATCAAGGATGATCTCTTTTGCTTCATCCATGGTTTTGTTCAGCACATTTCCTCCACAAGCTGCATAAAAAATCTTTCTATCAATAGAACACATACCACCATAAAAGTAATTAGTGATGAGCTGATAAACAATAAAACCATGGTTAGGACATTTGTGACACAATTGATTAAATCTATCCCAATAACTCGCAAGACTCTCTCCATTCTTTTGTCTAATACCACTTATTGCAGACTCAAATTAGCTGCTCTAGACTCGGGAAAAATATTTTGTAAAAATTTCTCCTCCAAATTTTCCCATGTTCGAATTGAACCGGGTGGGAGTTCAAAAATCCATTCACTGGCTTTTCCCTGCAATGTGTGTGTAAAGGTGAGTAATTTAATATGATCCTCCAAAAAACCTTGCAGTCGAAGAGCTGCACAGACGAGGTCAAATTCATCAAGATGGTTACGAGCACTCTCACCTGGCATATCACCAAATTTAGGTAATACTTGTATGAAACCTGGTTTAATCTCGGAGTTGCGGTTGATGTTAGGAAGGACAATGCACAAAGGACGATTGTATATGTAATGTCCCGTGTCTCTTATACGCTGGACTGGTGGTTCCTCCTCATATCTTGGTTCGTCAGCCATGTTGAAATGGGTTTCGGAGGCAGTTGACTCAGGTGAGGAAGGTTCTTTCAAGGCTTTTGTCTACTTCGTTAGACTTCGTGCAAGTTTCTCAATCTCAGGATTGAAGATAATTTCTCCTGTAAGAGAAGAACGAGGCATAAACCAGGAAAAAGTGAAAAAAACTAAAGAATTAAAAGAAAAAATGCTTCTTAAAACCAATCCCTGGCAGCGGCGCCAAAATTTGATGTGTCGTTTTACACCAAAAATAAAATCATGCTCTAAGCTGAATTTTCCATTCAGGATTCTGCGTTCGGTATGGGCATACCGACCAGTATAGCTGCGAGCAGGTTCGTTTCCCAAGAGATTGGCGAGACCATTTTCTTAATCTTTAATCTGCAAATTTGCAACTTAAAGAACCAGAAGAGGGTCGTGAATAAGAGAAACTAAAAATCGAGAAAAAATAAGAATGAGAAAATTGTTACAGATTGCAAAACAATTCAATTATGATGAGAAGATTCCGGTTTCGATCAATAATGTACTGTCTTTCTATCTCGATCCTTGATGCAAAGATGATTTTAAATGCATGCACACAAATTGGTTATAGTTGCAAGCAACCAATCTTTCCTTAACTTGTCGATAATCAGGAGGATGCCTCACTAACTATTTTTTTAACTAACATATAACCTAAGAGACGCTCTATAGATTTAATATGCTAACAACATTAAGAATGAGAAAAACCCAATTCATAACCAACAAACTCGGATGCCGGATTATTAAATTAAGACTGTTGTTCACTACCACTTTGAGGGTAAAATTGTCCACCCAATTTCAGAGTTAGCCCAAAGGGTATTTTGGTCAATTTACATAGAGTCAATGCCAAAAAAGGGTTCTGAGGGTTATATTGGCACTTTCATTAACTAGTTAGGGTTATATTTGCACTAAAAATTATCATAGGGTTATATTGGCACTTTCATTAACTAGTTAGGGTTATATTTGCACTAAAAATTATCATAGGGTTATATTGGCACTTACTCAAGTAGATAGGGTTATATTGGCACTTATCCGAAAAACTAATTAGATCTCACGAGAATCGATGCCAGTACTTCCTTGATCTTTACCGGAAAGAAAGAATTTAGTTAGAATACATAATTAAATGAACAATCAAAAGCATAAAAATAAATGATGAAAATTGTCTGAATAAAATACTGGAAAATACAAATCGCAAAATACTGTTCTGTGCAGATGGACCGTGCGTACGTAATTCTGTCTCTGTTCTCCTCTGCGTCACTCTATGCGTACGAATTACATATAAAATAGTCTCCAAGAAAAATATTACTACAACCAAAAGATAGATAAGGAATAAAATATGTCTTTCCTTATCTAATTAGAACTCAAAGAGATAAACATAATATTCTCTCCTAACATTTAGGAGTCTTCAAATCAATCCTGATTCTTTTCCAACTACATTTGTAATTGCCATAATTCAGCACCAAATATCTCCATATTTTTCTCCTCTTCCATCTCCAAGCACAAATGACCATAAATAGCAGCAACTTGCCAATTCAGCCTCTAAATCTTTAAACTGCAAGAATATTACAAATAACATAAATATCCAAGCATCTAATCAACCATTCAGCTCAATAACAATCCAAAATATATGTTAAAATCAAACCCATCAGTGCCAAAAACACCAACTAAGGTTAGACCTCCATTGGCAAGAGTCAACGTCCCTCGAGACATGCTTGGGTTCATACAGTTCTTTACAATTTGTTTCAACCCCATGATCGAGACTCAACAAACACATTCTCAGGAAATGAATGTGTATTCAGATGAAAATGTGAATTCATGGCGTTATGGAGTGATTTTGAGGACCTTTGGAGATGTGAGCAAGTTAATCAAGAGATGATGTCAATCAACACATTGTGAGTAATTTTATTAATTTTATTACAAAATTTGATTTGAATTACACTTAACATTATTACAAATATTAGCTACTATGAAATTGTCCTGGAACATGTTTTTTACGAGTAACCAAAAGAATGAATGGATTGCATGCATGTGCCCGGTGATGATACAGGAAGTTGGTTGTACAAAATAAGAGAGGATCGACTATATTTGAAAATGCCTAGGCCGTAAGGATAAATTGGTTTTCGTTGCGCCATACATTGAGAGGTTATTTACTATGTTCAATTTCTTTACCAGCATCGTTTCCATAAATTATAGATGATAATTAAATTGTTTGGTTCAGGGACCATTGGAGATTAATAATGATAGTACCCACAAAGAAGCAAGTGTATTGGATGTATCCCCTCCACATCCAACCGCCTGATGCATTCATTGAGATTTTGGAAGCTGCAATGAAGGAAAATAGTGAGCAAACAAATTGTTCATTTCACGTAGTCGAAATCAAGGTGGTCTACCAATATGTTAATTTCCTCAATACTATGCTATATTATTTGATGCATTAGTTGTAATAATTTATGTTTCTTGCATCTAGTACAAGAAACATGCTCAAACTTGGGAGTGCGGCTATTACGTCATGTTATAGGCATCCGAGTGCATAGAGAAAGTCAATGAAGATGAACTTGAACTTGACAAGGTATTTGTACACTTGAACGTGGTAATTTTCCTAACTTTACAAGGTATCTGCCGAATATTTAATACTATAATGTTATTTTCATATTTTCAAAAAGGATTAGAAACCCTACTTGCATGACGATATCAACCATGCGCGGAATTCATTGGCTCGTCATCTTGTTCTCAATCGGTCACATACATTGGGTCATTCAAATATTGGCAGAGACACTCAAGTTAGATAAAAAATGAACGTTACAAATTTCAGAATAGATTTGTAGCGATTTTTATGCCTATCTATAGATTATTTCTTGGTTAGCGATTTCTATTGCTTGGTTAGCATTATCTATAGATTTTTGTTCTGGGGCAAGATATTATCGTGTATTGTATTTAAATTGTGGCTGTATATCGAGGCATGTTTTGTGTCGAGAATTCTAATGGAATAAAACTTTTACCAAAATACCAGAATGGATTTCCGAGTCCGGAAATAGTTTCATCCCTTTGATGCCAATTCTGCAAAGGCCAGAATCAGTTTATGAAATTGGAAAGTACGAAACCGACAAGGTTTCCAAACTTGGAAAAATTTTAATTCCCAGCCAAAAAATACCAGCAACAAACCGGAAATGTCACATGAGCTCGGAAACATTTTTCATTTTATTGAAGAGATTAAACACAATAATGTTATGTTTCCGAGTTAAAAAATACATAAACTTCCGAATTCGGAATCATGATCGTAGGTACGACGGGGAGATCGTTGTTTCCAAGTTTGGAAAAGAATTAAAGGCTCTTCCTGGGGGCTGATTAAAGGTGGTTTTTAACTGCCTTTAACTGCAAAATTTAAAGGCAGTTTTTAACCTCCTTTAATTGTAAAATTTAAAGGCGGTTCCCGGAACCGCCTTACTTAAAAAACACAACCATTAAATGCATCAAAAAATTAAAGGAGGTTCCCGGAACCACCTTATTTGTAAGACACAACCATTAAATGTATAAAAAAAGTGTCCTTAAATTATCGATATAATCGCTTTTAATAGGTCATTCCTACAGTAATGGAATGATACGGTAAAATAGGCCATCACGCGTGGCAATTTATTGAACTATAAAAATGATTAATTAATTGAGTTAACTGACCATAAAATTTGGGAATTTTTTGAACGTGCATGTAATGTGCAGTGTGGTACAAATGATTCTGAAGATGTATTTTGAGCTGAACCGAAATCAAATTTCAATTTTTTGTTGAAGTACGTACAATTTAAATATAAAAACATGGTTAATTAGTAAATAAAAAATCAAAATTAAATTTTCCCTAAGGGCATAGTTTGTGCCTATGTGCAAGCGTATGTATGGTGTCTGTTTGGCCGTTCAAATATTACATAAGAATATTAAAACTGTTAACATATATGTAATTATATTAGTTTAGCTTAAGGGTAGTTTAGTCATTCACCATTCTTATCTATATGTATTGTACTCTTGCTCTTTCAAGACTAAGCTTTCATATTTGCAAAACAAGAGTTCCCTTCCCTTCTTCTCTTTTCCCACTCAAGGTATTGATTCTTTCATCTCACAAAAACATATTCCATAAAAATAAAAAGAAGTAAATAGAAAAACATACTGACATTAACGAAAACATGATAATGGCAAGTTATTTGGCCCTCAAGAAAATACAATTTCGAGAGCCGCACATAAAGAAATGAGAAAGGATAGGAACAATCAATAGAGGGAGGTAATTATCTAAAAAGATAATGGAGTAGATAACATGATGTAAAATTAATATTACAGATGTCAATTTCTAGAAATCTTACGCCTCCAGTTCTTGAATTTTCGGAGTTGTGAGGCAATACTTCTTCTGTGTTACAAAGGCATCATTTAAGTTTTCATTGGATGCAGTGACATTGGAGCTTCGTTCCTGTGGTAAGATTTCAAAATTTAATTTCTATCTAAATGTCAAATTGAATTTGACTCTTTCGTAACATTTGATTAATATGTATCAAAATATTTAGACAAACTATCTTAGCATCATGAAAAAATAAATATAGGATTATTAGTAGATAGAGTATTGAAGGTAGTAGTTCGGACAACTTTTTGTAATATTACACAGTGCAATGTTGTGCAAACCTGGTGCATTACCAAGATTTGAATATTGGCAAGAGCAATGCTTCCAATTTTGTGTACGATAAAAAAATTAGCCACGGAACAAAATATTATATGCTTTTGTAAAATCTAAAATAAAATTTATTTTTCTTTCTAAAATTAATGTGCACTACTAGGACCTTAGTTGGGTTAGAGAGTGCACAATAATTATCCGTTCTTAGATATAAATGAAAGAGAAATTGTCCAGAATGGTATCCGCTTTTAAGTGAAATTCAAGGTTTCGTACCCACTTTTTCATTAATATCCCAAAAAGGTACCCATTTTTTCATTAATATCCCAAAAATATACATTTTAGTTAAAAGAGGGTACCATTGTGGCACAATTTTGATTCAAAATGGTACCCATATTTTGCTGAAAGTTACAATTTTGAGACATAAATGAAAAAATGGGTAGGTTTTGAGGACAAATTCAAAATTTAGGTACCAAACTATGAATTTTGATTAAAAGTGGGTACCATTTTAGACAATCTCTCTTTCCTCTCATAAATGAACTCTAAAGTACAGCAATCAATTAATTATCACAAAATATATTTTTATGAACTATAGAGCTTTGTATATTAACGGGTCCAAAACTTATTTATGTCTATTATAATTTTTTTAAAAAAATTTCCAATGCCATATAAACATTAATCAATTATTTAATCAAATACCAATAACTCCCAACTATCATGATTAATGCTACTATAATTTCAGGACCATTAATAGACGGGTGTAATTATCTAAAAAAATAATGGTGTGGATAACCTGGTGTAAAATTAATATTACAGATGTCAATTTCCGGAAACCCTACGCCTCCGGTTCTTGTATTTGTTAAGTTGCGTAGCGATGCTTCTTTTGTATTACAAAAGCAACATTTAGGTTCTCATTGGATGCAACGACATTGGAGCTTTCTTCCTGTGGTAAGATTTCAAAATTTAATATATCTAAATATTAAATATAATTGGACTTCTCGTAACATTTGATTAATATGTATATCAAAATTTGATTAATATGTATTTGAAAGGATCTTTTCCTTTCAAATATTTAGGCTGTCCAGTTTTTAGAGGAAGAACTTTGATGAGATACCTTCATCCTTTGTTGGCTAACATTGACCATAAGCTTCAAAATTGGAAAAATAAATGGCTTAGTGGAGGAGGGAGAATGATCTTAATAAAATCTTGCTTGTACTCTATTCCTCAGCATATCTGGTCTGTAACAAATCCCCCTAAAGGTATAACTAAATTAATTGAGAAAAAAATGTCTCAATTCTTCTGGGGTAAATCTGAGGACAAGAACAATAGAGTTTGAAAAAGATGGGCAGAACTAGCTAAACCTACAAAATTGAATGGACCAGGTTTTAGATCAATCAAAGCCATAATTGAGTCCTGTTCGATTAAACTTTGGTGGAAGAGTCAACTAGGTATCTCTTTGTGGTCTAAATTGCTATGGGCTACTCCCACCATCCCACAAAAAATCAGTGACATGGAAAAGAATTTGTTCTATAAACTCCTTTGTTGAATACAATTTGACTATAATCCATGGCAAAGGCAGTTGTAATTTTTGGTCTACCAACTGGTGTCCACATGGCCCTCTTTTAAACCATGTTCCAGATAGTATTACTTCTGATATGTCTGACATCTCTGTGGCTGATTTCATCAGCAATAGAAACTCTATTTTAGATCAGATTTCGTCCTTCTTAGAACATGATACGCTTTTGTTCTTGCAGGGGGCTGAAATTACACTGGAAAGGGATGATAGACTGATTTGGAAACCTGAACTCACGGGTAATTTTTCTTTTAAGTCAGCCTATAAGGCCTTAACTTTATCATCAGTTAACTTCCCTGCGAGTAATTCTCTTTGGAACATTCCATTGCCGAAAAAGATTACTATTTTTACATGGAAATCGTTGCAATCATTTCTCCCTTTTGATGATGTGCTCAGTACTTGTGGTTTTAGTTTAGCTTCGAAATGTCCTGCTTGTCTTCATTCGGACTCGATCCAGCACTTTTTTATCTCTTGTCATATGGCTCATGCTGTTTGGTCAAACTTTGCATCCTTGCTTCTGTTCAATTTAAATGCTCTGCATTCCATCCCCGAAAGGTTCTACTTATTTTGGAATTGTAATGATCTACCGAAGTTTCAACAAATTTACTGTAGCATCCTGCCTTCTCTGGTGTGTTGGGGTCTCTGGAAAGCTAGGAATAGCTTCTTATTTGATAATAAGCCTCTTTCTGTTAATCTTTTTTGTAAAGAGGTGCAGGATCTGATTAAATTGACTTTACATGGATGCCCTCCTAAATTGCTATCTTCTGTATCTATCCCAGCACCCTTTAGGCATCTCTCACCCCTGCTTAGACCTCCCCCTAAGCCTAACATATCGACGATCCTGTGGGAAAGGCCTAAGACATGTTTTATAAAAATTAATGTGGATGCATCTTGGTGTCGTAACAAAGCATCTGTTGGTCTTATTGCTAGGGATTCCTCTGGTAGACCTATACGGATTAGTTCTGCTACCTCTTCAGTTCTTTCCCCGTTACATGCTGAAATTGAAGCCATTTTGCATGCTTGTCATACTTTCCCTCAACTTGATCATACTTTTATAATTGAATCTGATTCTAAACTTGCGGTTAAGATGATCAATGATCCCTATGCTGCACATTGGCAAATTTTTGATATGGTTTATAAAGTGAAGTCCCTTCTTGGTAGAGCTGAACTTAAACATGCTTTTAGAAGTGTAATTCTGTAGCTGATGTTGTAGCCAAGTACCATTTTAATTTTAATCAAGGCCTCCATTTATCTAATATCCCTAGGTACATAAGAGGTCTCATTAATTTGGATAAAGAATTCACACCGCACATTCGGGTTTCCAAAAGTGCTAATGGCTTTGAATAGATACTGCTAAGATGTGGTCTTGTTTTTGCAGGACTTCCGATCAATTTGCTACGCACGGATGATGGACTGGAGTTGCAGCTCATTCCACGGATGGTAATCCGGTGTTGAAGCCCATTTAAAACACATTAAGGGACTCCTATGGATGCTGCTAATAGTCTCTTTTGGGTGCAGTACAATTCCACTAATCTCACTTTTGGTTTTGGAACTTTTAAGCTTAGTTATTGACTTACTGTCTTTGAAGTTGCCTGGCTAAGGGAGAGAATTAACACAAGGGGTGGAGATTCTCTCTTTTGGATCGTTACTTCAATTCAGATTATGTTTCCCTTGTAAAGCTGTTCATATATCCTTAGGTATAGATTGTCTAGGACTTTTGGAGGTAACTATGTTGCCTCAACGCTTTAGGGATCTAGCTACACTTGATGTACTAACTGTTGAATTTGCTATAAGGCCTGAGGAACCTTAATATATATTTCCCTCACCTCCGGGTGTTCTCATTAAAAAAAAATATCAAAATATACAAACTATCTTAGAGTCATGAAAAAATAAAGATAGGATTATTAGTAAATATAGTATTGAAGGTAATAGTTCAGATAACTTTTTGTGATATTACACAGTGAATTGTTATGCAAACTTGGTGCATTACGGGCTCGTGTCAAATTTTAAATCTTGTAACTTCCAAGATTTGAATATTGTCATGTGCATTCTTCCAATCTTGAAAGCATTGCTCGGACACATAATTAGAATCATTGCTCTTGAAAACAATCAAATCTTGAAAGCTACAAGATTCAAAGATAGGATGACACAAACACGTAATGCACCAAGTTTGCACAATAATGCACAGTGTAATATTACAAAATATTGTATGAACTACTACCTTCAATACTATATCTACTAATAATCATATCTATATTTTTTTCATGGCGCTAAGATATTTTGTCTAAATATTTTGATATTCATCAAACATTACGAAAAAACTCAAATTAAATTTAATATTTAGATAGAAATTAAATTTAAAAATTTTACCACAGTGATGAAGCTTCAGAGTCGTTGCATCCAATGAGAACCTAAATGGTGTTTTTGTAACACAGTAGTAGTATCACCACACAACTCAACAATTCTAACAATTTCAACTCATTAAAATTTTCAAATGCAGTTTGTGAGTCTAAGCAGATGAACTTTTTTGCATCCAACTACCGTAGATAATTTTGATGCTTGTTGAAGACATCCTCTTAAAATTTTGTAACATTGACATTTTCCTATAATAGCATGGAAAGCCAATATATGTCCCCCACTTAGTTTATTTTCATAAAAAAAATTAAATTCTTTACATACGTGTACATGTACTATTGCTTGGATAAGAACATCTACGTGCAATAAAAATGGAAACTGAAAAATAAAACAAGATTTGACAATACCATTCATCCAGTTCTTCACATGCTGAAAATGGCAGGACATTCTTTGCCAGGCCAGCATTCTGCTGGTCCACGGAAATGAGTGCCCTCATTTCAGCAGATGGCGGACAATTTTTCCGACAGCCTTTCACGTACCCCACGCGCTACCAGCCTCTTCAGTTTATCCGTCGATAGAGCTACCACAATTAATAACACTTGTTGATGTCATTATTGAAACCCAAAAAAATGTGGCAACCAGAGTGATTTGTTGTAGTGCAACCGTCTCATTATCATAGGATGCAAAAAAGGGCAGGTGGATCGCATCACCACTAGCTCCACCACTTCTTATCACCAGGACCTACCCCACGAAAAGGACGATTGCTAGCACCGTCGCCGCATGCACAAGGACAACCCTCATCGGCCATCGAGATATGGAGCAAAAATGAAACAACAATGTCACATGTACAGTTGTTTATATACAATATGTTAAATAATTTGTTGCCATATAGTTATTTAAATAAAATCCTTTCATTATTTATTTTTATTCTTTTCATTACACATTCATTTAGTGTCTCTTTAGTCTAGTTGAAGACCGGAATAATGAGATCGAGGAAGTATATTATAACTTATATCGTTGCCAAATTTCTAAACTTGTCTCAAATGTCTTACTTTCCCTAGCACAACTGTAGTGGTAAGCTCTCACATTTCTTACCCTCACACCAAAGAAAGATTTAAATTAATTATGATTTTCTTTCAAAACAAATTGTCAAAGAAATTAAACAAAAATAAATAGACGGATTATGTGTGTTATAGTGTGTTCATATTTTGTGGGATTATTATGATTTTATTGAGACATAATTTGGACTTTAAAGTGTTTTTGGTGTAGGCATTCATGGATTGTGAAGAATTGAGAGGAAACTATACATTGTACTCTTTTTCCCTTAACCAACGGTTTTTTCCAACTGAGTTTTCCATGTTAAGGTTTTTAATGAGGCGATGTGCTCCAATGGAAAATGTTCTTATTTTATAAGACATTTTTCCAGAGATGAAGGATGAGAGGGAAAAGCAGAATTGCTGAAGTTATAGAGTAAAAAGTGAAATATTTAAGAGATTTGGATTTGAAAAATTAAAGATATTCACTTTCCATATTGATAAGGATTGCATTATATCCTTCTATTTGAAATTTTTTAATTTTAGAATTAGTTAATTAGAGTTAATAGATTTTGGTTTATTTTCGGAAGAAGAATCCGATTGTAATTGGGTTTAAGTCTTGTTGTAAAGTCAAGGGTTTGTAATTAATTATTTTATTGGCAATTTTGTGTGAAATGTTTTTGAACTGATCTACAGACCATGTTGGAACATCGTGCTGCTGCAGAATTCACGCCAAAGATTTCGATGGAATTCAAGCTGAAATATTGAAGTGTTTTAGAAGTTATGGTAACTGTATATTTGGCTATATACTGGGCGTAAGAAGCATATTTGAATTTATGGAAAAATCCCTACTTATATGGAGAAGTTTTATTCGAATATATGGGAGAGTTTGAGATAAGGTAAATCCCTTTATTTATGGGATTTGGATATGCTTCAACAATCAGATTTGGAATAGGAATATTGTGGAGATAATCATGGATATTCAGATCTGATTCATGGATATAAATATGGGACAAACACGGCTGCAAAACTAACGATTTTACGGAGCAAAATCTGCACCCAGATTTTGAGATCTTAAGAAACTTGCGAGAGCTAATATACTGTGTTCCAACACTGTCCTGCTGCACTAAGTTCAGAGTCGTATACCTTATTTCCTCGGGAGGAGGAGATCTTACGTCGACGGTGTTCGAGGTCAGAGGGAGTCTGATCAAGGCGGATCGGTAGCTAGAGGAGCTAGCAGAGTCCACACGTCATAGTTAGTTAAAGATAAGTATTTTGTATGATGTACTCTGTACTATCTTTCTAATTAGTGGATTCATTCTGAACTGGGCCAAGCCCCGCAGATGTAGGTGATTTACACCGAACTGCGTAACCAAATTGTGTGTCTTTTACGTTACACGTTATTTTTACACTTGGTTAAACTAGGTATGTTGGAACACACTAGTAAGAACTAGGAAAATTGGTAAAACTAAATTTCAATTGGTATTAGAGCTGAGTCACTTATTGTTCCCTTGGTTGTTTCAAGGAAAGTGAGATCCGGTTTTACCATGACGACAAGAGAAGGAGCTTCAATCTCTCGACCACCACTATTAGAAGGAAACAACTACAACTATTGGAAGGCTCGTATGAGGGTGTTTATTAATTCCCTGGACGAACTGGCGTGGTTTTATGTTGAGAATGAATGGAATCATCCTACAGAAGATGCTACCAGCTCTAAGGATGTGGAAGGGGAGTCAAGTCAAAAACTCAAAGACAAGTCTAAATGGACTCCAGGTGATCTTAGAGAATCTCTAGCAAATTCAAAGGCACTTAATGCAATATTCACGGCAGTAGATGAAAACCAGTTCAAGCTTATATCTACATGCCACCAAGCGAAGAGAGCATGGGACATCCTACAAACGGTTCATGAAGGAACCAGTCGAGTGAGGGAATCCAAACTACAGATGTTGGCTACCAAGTTTGAAGAACTCAAAATGGAGGAGGACGATACCATTGCCACATTCAATGGAAAGCTTAGAGATATCTCCAACGTGGCTTATCAACTTGGAAAAGTGTACAAAGAAACCAAGCTGGTGAAAAAGACCTTGCGATCTCTACCTAAAAGGTTTGCAATGAAAGTAGCAGCAATAGAGGAGGCAAGAAATGTATCCACCATGAGCTTAGATGAACTAATGGGGTCGCTGCAAACATATGAGATGACATTCCAGCAACCTATAAAAGGGGTCTCCAAGGATTTGGCGTTTAAAGTTTCTTCAGCCAAAGGAAGTAACGAGTCTGACAGCGATGATGAGTTTGAAAAACGGGCACTTATTACAAAGAATTTCTCAAAGATGCTAAAAAAGGTGGTCAATAAGAAATCTCAGGAGAGGTTTGGCAGAAACAGACAAAAGCAACAAGATTCGAACAACAATCGTGGATTGAGGTTTGAACAAGGAAATATGCAGTTTGGGAGAAATCAGTACAATGAACCAAAACAGGCTGGAAGAATTCAATGCAGAGAATGTGAAGGATTTGGTCATATTCAGGCCGAATGTGCTAACACCCGAAAGAAACAAGGAAGATCATATGTTACCTCTTGGAGTGATGGTGAAGAGAATGAAAAAGATGAGGAAGAACTAACCAGTAATTATGTAGCCTTTGGAGCAAAGGTCCATGATACTTCAGAAAGTCAGTGTTCCAACACACTGAACAAAGGGAAAGGTGTAAGTTCCAATATGAATCTGGACGAGGCTCGCAGTGATGAAGATGATCTTTCTGTAAGTGATGAAGAGATATATAGCACATACGAACAAATGTATGCCTTGTGGGTTCAAGTAGCAGACAAAAACAAAGAACTGATTGAAGAAAAAAGGAAGCTGAGTGACAGCGAAAAGGAGTTACGGTCCACGGTTGCAGAACTTGGAAAACAAAATGAAGAACTGAGTCAGAAATTGATAGCAGCAATCAAGAGGGCTGAGATGTCTGAAGCAACTATCTCAAAATTGAATTCCGGGAAAGCGAAACTTGATGACATTCTGGATATGGGAAAGAACTTTGGTGATAGACACGGAATTGGATACAGGAAAGAACCAGAGGTTGTGTTGCTTGAAAAACCAGTAACTCTCAAAGCAAGGATTCGAGAAGTAAAACGGAAGTATGGGAAACCGTTTCAAAGAAAGCCTCTAATCTGCGGATACTGCATGTATCAGGGACATGCTGAACATCAGTGTAAAAAGCTGATCAGAGATCAAATGACGGGAAGACAACTGTGTTCCAACACAGTCGATACTCATACAAGAATCAGGAAGATATGGGTCATCAAAAGGTCCAGTACGTGTATGGTCGCACACACTTCTTTATCAGCATATTCCAGTGACTCATGGTACTTTGACAGTGGTTGCTCTCGCCACATGACTGGCAGTTCAAAATACCTTACAAATCTTACTCCATATGATGGCGGGTATGTAACTTTTGGAGATGGAAAAAGAAGCAGAGTAATTGGCAAGGGCGAATTAAAGATTGAAGGGTTTTCTGTCTTCACAAGTGTATTATTTGTTGAAGATCTAAAAGCAAACTTGCTAAGTATAAGCCAGCTGTGCGATGACAACATGATAGTCGAATTTCAGAAGGACAAATGTGTAGTGAAGCATGGAGAAAACAGGGTTCTTTCTGGAATACGATCTTCAGATAATTGTTATCTTTTGGAACAAGAAGTTCGATGCATGCTTTCAAAGCAGGACGAGGGAATTTTATGGCACAGGAAACTCGGACACATCAACTATAAAACACTGGTGAAAATTGCTAACATGAAAGCTGTACGTGGAATGCCGACCTTGACCGGGAATGATGAAATCATGTGCGTACCATGTCAGCAAGGTAAACAAACTCGTGCTTCTCATTCTTCAGTTCAGTTTATTACTACTTCTAGAAATCTGGAATTATTACATATGGATTTAATGGGGCCAGTGCACACACCTAGCATAGGAGGAAAGAAATATATTTTTGTATGTGTTGATGACTTCTCCAGGTTTACATGGGTAGCCTTCTTGAAAGAGAAATCTGATACGGTTGAGGTATTTCGTAGCCTTGTAGTAAAGCTACAAACTGAAAAGGGAAGTCCTGTAGGAAAGATAATCCGAATTCGAAGTGATCATGGCAGAGAGTTTGAAAATGAACAATTCAGTTCCTTCTGCAATGAACTGGGGATTCAACATGAGTTTTCGGCTCCTATCACTCCTCAACAGAATGGTATTGTCGAAAGAAAGAATAGAACTCTCCAGGAGATGGCGCGAGTTATATTGGCAGAGAAGGAGGTTCATAAGAAATGGTGGGCAGAGGCGATCAATACAGCGTGTTATACAATCAATCGAGTGTATCTTCGACCGTTCACTAATAAGACAGCCTATGAGATCTGGAAAGGCAGGAAGCCAAATGTTTCGTATTTTCATGTGTTCGGAAGCACTTGCTATATCCTCAGAGACAGAGAACAGTTGGCAAAATTTGATAATCGGAGTGATCCAGGAATTTTTCTAGGGTATTCTATCAACAGTCGTGCCTACCGATTCTTCAATCATCGAACTAACACTCTCATGGAATCCATAAATGTCATTGTGGATGATTCAGGAAAGGAGCGACCTCCAGAAGCAGTAGAGGAAGAATCCGCCAACACTCATGTTCCAACACAGTCTCAAACTCCAGGCACAGAAAAGCCGTCAGAACCAAATGAGCACCAGAATCCTCACTGTGCTGAAGCGGACCATGTTCCAACACAGGACCATGTTCCAACACTGCTACCTCCTACTGATGACCGTGTTGCAACACACATTCAACCTGGCTCAAATTTGAGAAGTACTCGATCAGTACCTCGAGTTGATTATCGACGACTGGCTGGTTTACACTGCTTTGTATCTCTTATAGAGCCCAAGAATTATAAAGAAGCCTTACTTGATGAATACTGGATTGCTGCAATGCAAGATGAACTCGGTCAGTTCACCAGGAATGATGTGTGGTATCTCACTCCTCGCCCCGAAGGCATAAATGTCATTGGCACCAAATGGATCTTCAAGAACAAGTCCGATGCAGATGGCTTAGTCACCAGAAACAAAGCCAGACTTGTTGCTCAAGGATATACGCAAGTGGAAGGTGTTGATTTTGATGAAACCTTTGCACCAGTTGCCAGGTTATAATCTATCCGTATTCTACTAGCTATTGCCTGCTCTTTGAACTTTACTTTGTATCAAATGGATGTTAAGAGTGCTTTTTTAAATGGAGTAGTGAATGAGGAAGTTTATGTGGAACAACCTAAAGGCTTTGAAGATCCACATTATCCGCATCATGTATATCGTCTCAAGAAGGCCTTATACGGTTTAAAGCAGGCTACTCGGGCATGGTATGAACGACTTACTAACTTTTTGCTTCAAAAAGGTTATCGTCGAGGGGGAGTAGATCGCACTTTATTTGTGCTTGACAAGGCATCAAAGTTTCTAATTGCTCAAATATATGTCGATGACATAGTGTTTGGCTCTACTTCATCATCTATGGTACAGGATTTCGTCACCACGATGCAGTCTGAATTCGAAATGAGCATGGTTGGAGAATTGACTTATTTTCTGGGGTTACAAGTCAAACAAGGACGGAATGGTCTATTCATCAATCAAAGTAAGTATGCCTTGAACTTGATTAAGAAATTCGGACTTAGTAGTGCTCGTGCAGTTCGAACCCCTATGGGAGTTTCTGATAAACTGGTAAAAGATGAAAAGGGAGTTTCGGTCGATCAGAAATTATATAGAGGAATGATTGGAAGTCTATTATATCTCACTGCAAGCAGACCTGATATATGTTTCAGTGTTGGAATATGTGCTAGATTTCAGGCTGATCCTAAGGAATCTCATCTTACTGCAGTCAAGAGAATTATTAGATATGTGAGTGGAACGTCAGAATATAGTGTTTGGTATTCTAAGAATCAAGATTCAGAGTTGATTGGGTACAGTGATTCTAATTGGGCTGGTAATGCTGATGATCGAAAAAGTACTACAGGTGGATGTTTCTTTATTGGAACAAATTTGGTGTCTTGGTATAGCAAAAAACAGAATTCAATCTCTCTATCTACTGCGGAAGCAGAGTATCTTGCAGCAGGGAGCTGTTGTGCACAACTGCTATGGATGAAACAAATGTTGAAGGATTATGGAATTCATCAAGAACCTTTGAAGATTTTATGTGACAATACAAGTGCCATTGATATTTCAAAGAATCCAGTTCAACACTCAAGAACCAAACATATTGACATAAGGCATCATTTTATTCGAGATTTGGTGGAAAGAAAAGAAGTGGAAGTGGTCTATGTTCCAATACACGAGCAGCTTGCTGATATATTTACAAAGCCACTTGATGCTACCACTTTCGAGAGCCTTCGACAACACTTAGGTTTTTGTCAAATCTGAGGTAACTTTTACCTTTGATTAGTTTTTTTGTGTAAATAATTTTTTCCTTCTGTTATTTACGTCAAAAATTAGAAAAGAAAAAAATTATCTTACCAAAATAGGAGTAGTTAAGTAAGGTGTGTTGGAAGTTAATGAAGGAAGACAAAGTGATGTGACAAGAAGAAAAAGGGATATCATTGCAATTTTTGGGAAATCTAAAAAGGGGACTTTGCGGGAAAAGAGGTAAGTTCATGAAGAGTTGAAAGTTGTCTCAAACTCTAAAAAATCCCTTTCGCATTCTGTTACCTTTGGCCGATTTTTCCCCAAAACTCTTGCCAAAAATCTTACCTCAAAACTCTCCTCTATCTCGGCATTGTTCCAAATAATGTCAAACCCAAATTCTCCGATAAAAGAAGCTTCAGTGCCGGAAATTATGGAAGAAGACCGGAGCTTAGTGAATTCGGAATTGGTAGTGTTTGATGAGCCGAGAAGGTTTGTTGAAGTGGGTGAGTCACAAACTCAAGAACAGAACAAAGTAAGTGCTAACCATGAAGAGGATGAGGAGATGGCTGAAGCAGAGCCTAAGAAAGCTGAAGAGGAAAACGAAGAGGAAGAGACATCTGTCAAGAAACAGAGTAAAAATTCGGATGCTCAAGAGCATGCGTCTGGAGGCAAGAAACAAGAAAAACCTAAGGTAACTGGTCCTGACCCTCGACCATTGAAATTCTTGGGTTTTGAAAGTAGAAGTGTGGATGATATTTTTGAGTGGTTACAAGCTAATAGATATTCTGTGGATCTAAGCAAAATCAAGAGTATAAGAAAGGATTTAGAAGTATTGCATGTCAAAATTAAGGAGATTGTGTCTAGTCACTTTACTGATGTCTGGGATATTGAGTATAAGACTGTGAAGTTTCTGAGAGGGATGTACGGTCAGTTGAATGGGAAAGGGAAAGACAAATTTCATGTTTTTTATCGTATGACTCCTCATAGTTATGTGTGGATAAGAGAAATTAATGAGGAACAAGCTGTTGGGATGAAGACAGTAAGGTATGGAGACAAGCTACAGGTTGGATTTTATGATGAGGAAAAATTCAAAGAGGATGGAGAAATTGAGAGAACTAGTGATTATTGAACTGTCTGATGATGATGACAGTGTTCCAACACAGGAAGAAGAATCTGTGTATATGGAGGAAGAATCTGATGCTGATCTGGGGGGTACACAGGGAGAAGAGGTTCAAGAAGAAATGAATGATGAAGTTCTTGATCAATCTGATGATGAAGGGAATCAGGAGAATGAAGAAGCTGAAGAAGATCTGCAGGATCAAGGTGTTGAGTCAGAAGAAGAACAAGTAGGAAGAGCTGACAGTGTTCCAACACAGGGTGCCCCAGACCTGACATACTCCAGTGACGAGGTCCTGGATGAATTTTTCAAAAAGGTAAAAGGAAAAAGGAAGGCTAGCTCTGCCTTGAATACTGAGACAGCAAAAAGAAGCAAGAAGAGACAGGATAGCAAGCCAAGGAAGGCTCTGCCACCCCCATCTATCACTCAGGCTTTTTCTGCAGCTTATTTTGACAAGAAGGGAGCTGAGATGGAAGAATTATTCTCTGAGAAGAAGTTTATTGCTGAGAGACCCCTAGACTTGAAGGCTTATCAGGAGAGTGGGTTCACAACTTTTCTAAAGGCAATGGGGATGATGAAGGCGGCCACAATTCAAAGGCAATTCAATCGACAGGTGGTTCTCGAGGTATATGCTAATCTCATGCCTGAAAATTTAGATATTTCCTCTCAGTGGTTCGGAAGAGTTTATGTTCGGGGGAAGGTTATAGAATTGTCTGCTACAAAGATAAATATGTTGTTTGGAATAAAGACACCGGACATAGGGGGAGTGTTCCCGGATGATTTGGAATTGACTGATGATGAAATTTTGGCTGTGATTTCGGGAGGATATAAGGAGAAGTGGCCGGCAGTAGGATATTCTCAAGCATCATGCTTGACATCCAAGTTTTTCGGATTATATCAAATTGCAGTTCATTGCTGGTTGCCATCCAGTAACACCACGGCATTAACCAGAGAAATGGCCAAGCTGCTCTACTGTGTTGGAACACAGCAGGAACTCAACCTCGGGTTATTAATTCAGCAGCATTTGGTTCGACAGGACACAACCCCTAAGGTGAATGACGCAGTGATATACCCATGTCTGATCTCAGCACTAGCCAAAAGTGCAAAGATGAAGGGAAAGGCCACGGATGTGATAGTTGACGCGGAGTTCTTGCGGCCGAACAAGAAGACATTCGGACTCAGACATGTGCATGATCTCCCGACGAAGGCTTCGAGCTCAACTTCCTCATCAACCACTGAAGCCAAGACGACTCGTTTGATGGCTGTTAATGCTAGACTGGGAGCCGTAGGAATTCAGATTGCTGTCTTACAAGCAGAACAAGCAAGGTTGGAAGAAGAAAAATCAAAGCTGGAAGGTTGATTCAGGGGGAGTTTTTAAAAGACTGATTTTAATTTTGGTGTTCCTTTGGCCAATGTGTGGCCCAGGGGGAGAAATTTGGATTTTGGATTTCTGGTTTTCATTCTTGATATTTGGTTTTGTTTTTCGATTTGGTTGTCTAATTGCTGGAATTCTGGGATTTCGGTTTTCATTATTTGAATTCTGGTATTATGATCGGTATTCTACTCGTTGACTGTTGTTGAGTATGTGGTTGCAGTCCAAAATATTATGGGTCCACAAAAATGCCAAAGGGGGAGATTGTAAAGTCAAGGGTTTGCAATTAATTATTTTATTGGCAATTTTGTGTGAAATGTTTTTGAACTGATCTACAGACCATGTTGGAACATGGTGCTGCTGCAGAATTCACGCCAAAGATTTCGATGGAATTCAAGCCGAAATATTGAAGTGTTTTAGAAGTTATGGTAACTGTATATTTGGCTATATACTGGGCGTAAGAAGCATATTTGAATTTATGGAAAAATCCTACTTATATGGAGAAGTTTTATTCGAATATATGGGAGAGTTTGAGATAAGGTAAATCCCTTTATTTATGGGATTTGGATATGCTTCAATAATCAGATTTGGAATAGGAATATTGTGGAGATAATCATGGATATTCAGATCTGATTCGTGGATATAAATATGGGACAAACACGGCTGCAAAACTAACGATTTTACGGAGCAAAATCTGCACCCAGATTTTGAGATCTTAAGAAACTTGCGAGAGCCAATATACTGTGTTCCAACACTGTCCTGCTGCACTAAGTTCAGAGTCGTATACCTTATTTCCTCGGGAGGAGGAGATCTTGCGTCGACGGTGTTCGAGGTCAGAGGGAGTCTGATCAAGGCGGATCGGTAGCTAGGGGAGCTAGCAGAGTCAACACGTCATAGTTAGTTAAAGATAAGTATTTTGTATGATGTACTCTGTACTATCTTTCTAATTAGTGGATTCATTCTGAACTGGGCTAGGCCCCGCAGATGTAGGTGATTTACACCGAACTGCGTAACCAAGTTGTGTGTCTTTTACGTTACACGTTATTTTTACACTTGGTTAAACTAGGTATGTTGGAACACACTAGTAAGAACTAGGAAAATTGGTAAAACTAAATTTCACTTGTAATACGCGTGTATACATATACACCTGTGTAAAGGGTTTGCAGACATTGATACATTATTCACGCAGTAGTTTAGTTATTAAATAGTTTGAAGTTCTTTGTAGCAGTAGATTGGAGTGAATAATTCATTGGTTCCGTGCGCAGGCATTCAACCTGTGGCTACAGTTTGCTTTTGTTTTATTATTGTTTCGCTATTTAATTATGTTTAATTATTATATTATATATATGTTCAGTTTAATTACTATGAATAGCTAATTTATATCTGGGCATGGAATAACAAGCATTAGTTTATGAATCGTGAGGTCTAATTGTTTTATAATTGATTCTTATGTGTTCTTGATTGTTCTTGGTTTAATTTATTCTTAATGTGTTTAAGTCTGGCCAACTTAAATATTATTGGGATAATGCTATCTAATTCCACCAATATGTAATCGTTGGAAAGGGTTAGAAAGTAGCAAGTTTTGTGAAAAACAGCTAGCTAAGACTGTAATAGCAAGATGGGGAACAATTAAGTGTGCGTTACTATTTGCTTTTACTTTGGTAATTGCTATATCGGGTTGTTTTCATTCTGAATGCCATTGAGGTGTGTATCTGGTTCAGCGAATACTTTCCGGGGGCATCTTGGTAAGAGAAACAATTAGTTAATTATAATTGGTTAATTGTCGATAATGTACGAAAGAATTGGGGAGGTTAAGCGTACCTACATTCCTATAACTGATAGATGCATATGAATTGATTTATTTTTGCGCCTATAATCGATGTTTAACTAATGTGAGTTATTCCGAGCCAATTACCTTATTCATATATTTTATAGATTTTTATGTCTGTTAGTTGCATTATTATTTTATATTAGTTTGTTGCATTATTAGTTGTTAGATAAATCTGAAAATTAAGGCATGGTGGCTGCACCAAAAGTGTCATATATTAGTAGGTATTTTATTATAATTTTTACTCAATTCTTCGTGGGATCAACTCTGCTTACTAGTGTACTAATCTTATCTATAGAGTTTGAAGATTATTTTGGTGAGTGACGCTCACCAAGGGAACTTTAAACGCATAGTATAAGAATTCCACCATCCTTACAAACCAAACACTCGTCAACTTCTCCCTCCTACACAAATGCATGTACAGACATGCACAAATTACGCCTTATGTAAATTTATTTTTGATTATTTGTTTTACAAATTAATCATATCCAATTTTTGTTCGTATAATATTTTTTTAAAAAATGATATAAACACCACACAAACTAGTTTTATCCAATTATTTTAATTATCTTGTTATTCTAAGAAAGAAAAAAAGACTGTATACTAGCTCGCATATGAATAATTAGTGAAATGTATAAGCATCGAGTTGCATGTATAGATTTTATTATGTCTAGTAATCAATACATAAATTAGAAAATATAAAATGAGAGATTAAAGATGCAATTTTTAAATCTTCCCTCGTGACTGAGATGAAACCGTGAATAACCCAGAAAATCATCCCTTAAAAACTTGATTTATCACGTTTTTCTACCCATTTTCATGTTTCAATAGTGTCACTAATATAATTATTTGTATGAAATTACAAATCATAAAATGTTAATATATTAAAGAGTTAAGTGCTCATATAACCCTATGTTTTGAGGGTTTGTTAATATGACTCTGTGAAGTTGGAAAGTGCTATTGTAACCCTGTGTTTTGCTAGAATGTGCTAATATAACTCTGGAGGCCTGAATTTGGCCAGAAATACTTGAAATGACTATTTTACCCTATTAAAAAATAAAATAAAAAATATTAAAGGACAATTATGCCCTTTTTTATCAACCACAAAAGTTTTCCTTTTTCCTTCTCCTTCCTCGATTCCTTTTTCTTCTTCTCTTTTCTTCTCCGTCCTCGTCTGAACCCGCCAGCGCCTCCAGTAGCATATCTCCTCTCCGGAGTAGCAGCGGTGGGGCTTGGGTTTCCTTGTGGTGGTTGGGGAAGAGTGGAGCTAGGGTTTAATTGGTAGTTGGGGAAGAGTTGTGTGGCTAGGGTTTCCGTCGATTGATGGTGGTGCTCGAGGGGGATGAGGAGAGTGAGGGCGACGGTGGGTAAGGATGTTGGGGTACGGTGGCGATGGTGGGGTACGATGGCGGCGATGGTGGAGTCTTTCATTTTTCAATTTGTGTTTATGAGTTTTTCAATTTCAGTGGAGTAGCGGTTGTTGTGGTGGTGGAGCAGCTGTGGTGGTGGTGGTGGAGCGGCAGTGGTGGTGGTGGTGGTAGAGCGACAGTGGTGGTGGTGGAGTAGCTATGGGGGTGGTGGTGGTGGTGGTGGAGCAGCGGTGGTGATGGAGCGGCGATGGCGGTGGTAGTGGAGCGGCGGTGGCGGTGGTGGTGGAGCGGTTGTGGTTGAGCAGCGGTGGTGGTGAAGCGGCGAAGGCGGTGGTAGTGGAGTGGCGGCGGTGGTGGTGGTGGTAAAGCAGCTGTGGTGGTGGTGGTGGTGAAGCAGCTGAGGTGGTGGTGGTGGTGGTGGAGCGGCGGTGGCAGTGGTGGTGGCAGTGGTGGTAGAGCAGCAGTGGTGGTGGTGGAGCAGTGGTGGTGGTGGTGGAGCAGCTGTGGTGGTGGTGGAGCGGCGGTGGTGTTTCTGGAGATGAATCCTAGGGTATTTTAGTCTATAGATTTGTAATTTGAATGTTATGGGTAGTTTAGTCTTTTTTATTTTGGTTAATGTTGGAAGTTACTAAGTCAACACCGAAATAGTGTAGAAAGGTTATATAAGCAGTTCTGATGCAAAACACAGAGCTATAATACCACTTTTCAACTTCACAGGATCATATTAGCACATACTTCCAAAACAGAGGATTATATGAACATTTGATTGAGGTTATTTACGTAATTCTCCAGACCTTTATTTTCGTGACATTTTTTTTAGTTTAAAAGCGGGAGAAATGAAAAACCGGTCTTTCGTCGTTTTAATAAATTTGAAACATTTCATCAAATTCCAACGTGCATAATATGTGCATGGTTGGTACGTTATCATACATAGGATAATCTAATCAAATCATTTGAGGTATGATGCTTTCATGTTTTCGTTTTAAAAACTATACACACAAAAAATCTAAGTTTGATTAATTAGTAAATAAATTTGCACATGACATAATTGTGCTTACAATTTTGGTGTTTGTTTGTCTCGACAAGAAAATCTTTAGGATATATTTAATCACTTTTATTAGAAGAACCGAAGAACAATAAGGGCAGACCTCTTGGGCTTCTAAAAGTTATCAATTATTATTGTTAAAATTAGGGACGCGTAAATTCTTTTTATCTTGTTCAGCTAGGCGTTTGTTTCTTCTCTAAGTTTCATCTCTTTCATCGTCTTATAGCATGGATCCGTATGAAAGTTGATTTATTCAGCCGAAGTTGGAAACTACCTCCATTGAGGATAAGATTAAGATATTCCTGCTGAACATCACGCACACACGAGGTTTAATGACTGATGTTTTTGCAACTATGTCATACAGAAAGTAATCTCTTCTTGTCATCAAGTAATGCTAATGAAAATTTTGAAAGTAGTATGTAATTGTTACTCAAATGTTATTGCAGCTCTTTGAACATGGGAAAGAGAATCAAACAAAAGAATTAGCAAATCAGCTTGGTGGTCATTTTTTGCCTCTCAATCTCCAAATGTATTTCAAAAGGTTAGCATTAAGGCCTTTCTTGTTCTCCAAGTGTGTTTTGATACGTGACTATACCGTGCAAATTCCCCTAGAAGGATATAATTGCCCTATCTCTTTGTGTGCGACTGTTTTAAGGTGAACAAATCTTAACCATTATATTAAATGTGATCCAGTGACTTAAATTTAATTTAATTATTTGATTTAAAATAAAACAGTTAATTGGGCTCTTTCCTTGGTGTATATATATGTGCATATCTTGTGCCTAACAAATTATTACTTATTTCCTCCCACTTCAGTCAAAATTATGAAAGTATTTTAAATAACTTATAATGGTTAAATCAAACCAATAAACCATTTTTCAAATCTAAGAAATATGGCATCGGTTCAAATGATGAAGTCAAAATTTTAATTGAATATTCACGGTCATGCGATGACCTAAACAGTAAAAGTTAAAGTCGATATACCTAGTGTAGTTTTTCAAATAATCACAAAATTTTCTAATTTGAAACGTTGTATCTTAATAATTTTAATAACAGTCCGCTTCATATTGTAGTATGATCTTTTCACTAGAATTGATTCTTACCAATTTGATAATAATATAAAGGGTTGAATTCACTACCTCGATCAATTCAATGGTTTTAAATTTAATAAATGAAAATGATATTATTTCAATAATTTATGTTGATTATCTTTGACGATTTGACACGACCAATCCTTTGGCTTATAAAAGGATTATGAGCTGTTGTTGTCTTCAGCATCAGCACAAATTTCAGTACAGAACCCAAATTCAAGTAAGTTCCTATATGGATTTGCAATCTTCTTCAAGATTCTCATAGTTCTAGCTTCATCTTTATCTTCATGTGTTATTTGATAGACGTGTCAAATTCCTTTGAAATCCTGTAAATGCTTCTTTGTATCATAGTGTATATTGGATTAAAAAACCAATTTTATTAGTTTGGAAACAATTTGATATTAATTATTTATGTTGTTTATTTGAAGGAAAATATTGTATTTTAATTGAATTAATGTGCATTTTAGGTGTAGTTTTGGTGTAGTTCAGATAGACAAAGGGATTCTGAGCTTAATATGCAGGGATGTGTGTGAAATACTGATCTTTAATTGTTCACATTTAAGAAAACATAACATTAAATAGTGGAAGCTTGTTGAGAGGATTCTCCGTGTAAGTTGCTTGATAAAAAATGACACGTCTTGATTTCTTTTCCATTCACCATTAATGTTTAATTCACGTTTTATTGGTTTTTTTGAATTTACGGACTCTGTTTCCAGGTATATTGTCTTAGATCAATGCAGACATGTATAAAGTTCCTAAAACTCACTAGATTTGTGAGGATTCTGTAACAAAGCTTAGCATTTTTTAGTTACTTATGGCTTAGTGTTATGAATATGCAAGGGAAGTACGAATCAGCAGTATCAACCTAACTACTATATCACTATCCATGGACCTTTTCATTCAATACATCATTATACATGTGGTGAAACGTGAAGAAATACTTGTTCTATTCTAAGCTCGTGCGTTGAACTTCCCTAAATATGTCCTCCAGAGAAATGCCACGCACATTCCACTAGATTTGCACATAAAAGTTCAATAATATACTCCCTCTGTTTCTCTAATAGTGGTACATCATTTTTTGTGTTAGAATTTAGAAGATGCTAAATGAGTGGATGAATTTGAATTGAAAGAAGGAAAAGTAAATTGAGTGGATGTAATAACCTTAAACTTGCCATAAATAGAAAGTGTCAATATAAAAGAAACATCTCAAATTAGAAAGTGAATCACTATTAAAGAAACAGAGGGAGTATACAGTGAGTAAAGACTGTAAATGAATGATAGGACTTGGTAAATGAAGTTTTTGAAGGATAAAATTAGAAAAATTTGTATCGTCCCTTCCATCTTCTGCAACAAATTCTTCTTTCAATTTGCAAACGTATTACTTCTCTCTACTCCATCACACACACCTATTTCTGAAGGAGACCAGGCTTCAGCTCTCAGAAAGTAAATTCGCTTGTAGGGATGGAGTAGAGAGAAGTAGTACTTCCGCAAAATGAAAGAGGAATTTATTGCATAAGATGGAAAGCTAAAGGAAATAGTTTTTGAAGACAAAGGATGAGTTTAGTATAAAGGAAAAAAGTTTGAGCGGTTTGCTGCACATACTCACATCCAAAAAGAAAAAGTTGAAGAAAATCTTAATTAGAAGGATAAATTTATTGAGGAAAGGGAAGATTAGCTATATAACCACCAGAAACAGCTTCTAATTAATAAGTCCCCTAAGCAAAATCATGAAGAATCTGAAGAAATAAGGAAAAGAAGCAGAGAATTTGCATTAAAGTTTGCGTGCATGTATTGGGCATCCGTCCATGTACGTGCATAAAGCAAAAAATTTCTTAATCTTAAAAAATGAAGTGTACAATTATTTGCATGAATGTGTGTATCTATATATATATATATATATATATATATATATATATATATATAAATTAGATATGTGAATGTTGGAGAACTTTATGTTTAATTTATTATACTTCTCATTCTCTCATCCAAACATGTTTCATAATTACTGACAAACTTGATGAAAACTTTTCAATGCTTTGTGTACAATTGTGCTGTGAGGGGGTATTGATCACATTTGACCTAATTTTCTCATCAATGTGATGGACTGTTGTTGAGTATTTGTTGGGTAATAAGTTATAAATAAGTGTTATGTAAAAAAAAATTACTTGTCAAGCTTGATTGATGTCTATTATTTTTTATTTTTTTATCATTATCGATTGTTTTCTAATATTTCTTGATAATTTAATAATTTGATCAATATAAGGGTTTATTCAGTTTGCAAAGTTCACCCAAAACTTCTAAATCATGGTGTCAATCAGATCCGTGCCATGTTTCTCTAAATTTTATGTTCATAATGTTGCAATGTACTAATGGAGGTGGGATTGTACTCTAAAATATAAATTATACTCTCTCCGTTCTTTTATTTTAATCTATTTTTATTATAATCACACTATTATATATGACAAAAAATAAATCATTTTCATCCACTTATTAAGATTTTCAACTACTCCACACATTTAAACTTTAATGAAAAAAATTTAAATAGTACTCTCTCTATTTCTCTATTAGTGGCACACCACTTTAGGGTGGTAGAGTTTAGTAGATGCTAAATGAGTGGATTAAATTGAATTGAAAGAAAAAAAAATAAAATAAATGGATATAATAACCTTAAACTTGACATAATTAGAAAGGGTTGAAGTCTAGTGCTACTACCATGAGGTCATGGGTTCAATTCCCACCAGGGCAAGGGGAGGGGAGGGATTTTATTGGGGGCTCATTTCAGTTATTACCCAATTTCTTTAAAAAAAAAAAAAACATAATTAGAAAGTAAATTTTACGTAAAGCCCTTGCCCGCCAGCCCAAGGTTTAGCAGAGCCGCCGAGCGACGCCGTGGCTCATTTCAATCTTTCTTCTCCGGCGAGGCTATCCCTGAGAAACCCCACAATCTCTGAAACCTCTCAGCCATAGAAAGATAAAGAGAGAGAGAGTATACAATGGTGAGCAAGAGGCAGAAATTAGCCCGCAAGCGTTTCAAAGAAGAGAACCCTGACAAATTCCCGGCGCCGGAACCAACGCCGCCGAAGGACCCCACCAAGCAGCAGAAGAAGAAGAACAAATTCAAGAAGAAAAAGGAAGGGCCCAAAGACCCGAATATGCGGAGCGGAGGGAAAAAGCACCCGCTGAGAGTGCCGGGGATGAAACCGGGAGAGAGCTGCTTTATATGCAAAGCAGCCGAGCATATTGCGAAGAACTGTCCCGAGAAAGCGCAGTGGGAAAAGAATAAGATATGTTTGTTTTGCAGACAAAGAGGCCATAGTTTGAAGAATTGCAGGAAGAAAAGCGAGGATCATTCTACTGATACGAAATCCTGCTATAACTGTGGAGATTCTGGGCACTCTCTCTCGAATTGCCCGCAGCCTCTTCAAGATGGTGGAACGAAATTTGCGAATTGTTTTATATGCAATGAGCAGGGGCACTTGAGTAAAAAGTGTCCTAAAAATACTCACGGAATCTATCCAAAGGGTGGCTGCTGTAAAACCTGTGGAGGAGTGACACATCTGGCAAAAGATTGTCCTAATAAAGCTGGAAAAGCTGCTTCTGATCGAACTGGAATGATTGGGAAATTTTCTGATTTTGAGGAAAGGCCCAAAAGCCAAGTCACAAAGTTCTTCGGTGGTGATGACCTTGAAGATGACTTTACGACTCTGGATGCTTCCATTGGGGACAAAGACAAGGCCTCTGATCCCGACACTCCTGCTCTTTCTTCAAAAAAGAATAGCGCAAAGTTGAAGTCTAAAAAGGAACCAAAGGTTGTAAACTTCACGGGTTAATCATCGGCAAATGCTTGGTAACCAAGTGTGTAATTGCAATTTTATCACTGAGCTCAGTTTTGGTACTGTATTGTTAGCAGATTTCAGTTTTGATACTAGAGGTGTAGGAGATACTTGATTATAGTTGAGCAACACTATGAAAGTGCTACCGGTTTTGAGCCGTTCCAATAATAAAAAAAAGACATAATTAGAAAGTGTAACTATACCAAATTAAAAAGTGTGCTACACTATTAATGAAACGGAGGGAGTAATATCACCACCTTTATAGATAAGGGCCATTAATAGTGATTGTTAGGCCTTCAAATTGCAAAAAGAAACACCATGCATGATTGAGCGTGCATCATTATCAAATTTAAACATGCACGTAACACAATCTATGCACGGATATGTCTTTGTTCAATAATCTTTTCACCCAAAATTATTGAATAATGAAATTTTGTATGAAGACAAAGGTGAAAATGGAAATGAAGAACAGATGCCATTCCGATTCTGGAAAGTACATAGTTTCTAGACTACAAAAAAGAGGAAATAGATTCCAAATTCAAAAATTCTTCGTATCCAATTTCCGATCTCAAAAATTAGTCGATCACACCTTACATAGTGTGGGACATAGTTTCCGAACTCGAAAATGGGAATGCATATAAAAAAAACTAACGTGCCCAATTTCATTAAATGGTACAAAACCCTAATTCTTTGAAGAATAAGCTCTTTTTTTCCTAACCCATTGTTAAGGAAAAGGTTGTGTGGTTGGAGAAGGTTAGTTTTATCCAAATTATGAAGTTGATGATTTTGTTCTAATAATTTTAGATGTATTTAATGCTTCATATATGTTCACATTTTCAATTATGCTTTGAGATTAGCTAGGCTTATGAATATTGTTGAATGCATCCTCATGTGTTGCATTTTAAATGACTTCTAGGATAATGGATCGAGATGAACTAATTGGTAATGATCTAAGGAAATTGCCCGAGTACATGCTATTTGTTATATCATTTGTTTCGTTTGCTTTTGAAAATGCTTCTAAAAATGGTTGCTCGTGAGCACAATGCCCTCGTAAGGATTGTAGAAATGATGCGTATCTAGGGAAGAAGAAGTTGCGGGAACATCTCATAATGAAAGGGTCCAAACTAGCTACACTCGGTGGGTATAGCATGGGAAAGTTTTGGAAGCATTACATTCGTATGAATTGGAGGACACGATGGCGGGTGCTGAATTGGATGGTAATGCTGAGTTTGAAAAAATGGTGGAAGATATTGCGAGGGAATTCAAAGGTAAACTAGAGTCGTTACAAGCTTTGATTGACAACAAATGGACGCCTTTGTACAATGGTTCTAAATACTCGGTTCTGAATACCATACTGCGGATAATGAACTTGAAGGCAAAGTTTGGATGGACAGACAAGTCAATGACCGATGCTCTCCAGCTATTAAGGGATTTTCTTCACGAGGGCAATTTAATGCTCAATAGGTTATATGCTCCCAAAAAATACTATGCCCGATGGGATTAGAATTGCAAAAAATCCATGGATGTCCGAATGATTGTATGTTGTATAGAGGGGAAGTAGATAAAGACCAAGAAACTTGTAAGGTATGCGGTGAGTCTTGGTATAAATTGAAGAGAGGTGCGATTGCGGTCAGTGAAAAAGTTGCATTGAAATCAAAGAAGAGGACACTGACAAAAGTTTTGTGGTACTTCCTGATCATTGCCCATTTGAAGAAGTTGTATGCTTGTAAGGAAGATGCTAAGTCGTTGCATTGACATGCCGATAGAGAGCGACCGGCGAATGGTGTCATAAGACATACATTAGACTGGGAGAAATGGTAAAAAAAGTCGATGCTATGTACCCTGAGTTTGGCAAAGATTCTCGGCATTTGAGGTTAGGGTTATGTACAGACAGTATGAATCCTTTTTGTAACATGAGTAGCACATATAGCTCTTGGCCTGTTATGTTGGTGATATACAACCTCCCATCTTTGTTGACCATGAAATGTAAGTATGTGTTGCTATCTTTCATGATATCAAGTCTGATGAAACCTTGTAATGATATTGATGTATATCTTGCTCCTTTAGTGAAGGATTGATTAACTTTTTTTAATGATGGTGTTATAGTGTTTGATGGGTTGGTTGATGATTTCTTCACTCTTAAAGCGTTGTTGTTCTACACAATTAATGATTTTCCTACTTGTGGGAATTTGTCTGGGTATTCTATGCAAGGACACTTAGCTTGTCCAGTTTGTGAGAAGGATATTGATTTTTGTCAATTAAAACATGGTTGTAAGACTATTTACCAGGGCACATGAGGTTTCTTCTCGAATGGCACCAATGGTGATTGGCCAAAAAATGGCTTAATGGTAAAGTGGAGGCACGAGTTGCACCGGTGCCACGATCATGTACACATATTTATGAAAGTGTTAATAATTTGGCCAATGACTTCGGAAGAAGAAAAGAAAGGTTTCCATTGATGGTAGTTAGAAGAAATGCTCCATTTTTAAGCTACCTTATTGGGAGCATTTGGAAGTTAGACATTGTCTTGACGTTATGCACATTAAGAAGAATGACTGTGGCTCTTTGGTTGGGACATTGTTAAATACCCCTGGGAAGACAAAGCACAGATTGAAGACTAGGTTAGATTTGGTTGAGTTGGGTATTCGGAAGAATTTTACCCCATGAGTACGGGTGATGATTGTTATTTCCCCCTTGCTTTTTATTCAATGTCGCAGTCGAAGAAGGAATATTTTTGTGACACCCCTAGTAGTTTGAAAGTGCCCAGTGCATACTCGTCCAACAACAGCACTTGTGTGTCAGTGGAAGAGTTGAGGTTGGGTGGGTTGAAGTCACACGACT
Organism: Rubia yunnanensis; assembly: GCA_037428765.1. Classification (NCBI taxonomy): domain Eukaryota; kingdom Viridiplantae; phylum Streptophyta; class Magnoliopsida; order Gentianales; family Rubiaceae; genus Rubia; species Rubia yunnanensis. The sequence goes on along the minus strand of CM075071.1, from coordinate 68,621,524 downwards.
GTCACAACCTAATGCAAGAATTGAATGTCATCGCCATTCGATCTACGTTGCCTTCTCATGTAAGATTGTGCATTACAAAGCTCTATGTATTTTTCAAATCCATTTGTTGCAAAAGTATTAGCTTATCAAAGTTGGATAAGTTGAAAGTAATGATTGTTGATGTTTTGTGCCGTATGGAAATGTATTTCCCCCCCTCATTTTTTGACATTATGGTCCACTTGATTGTCCATTTGGTGCGGGAGATAAAGGCATGTGGTGTGATTTTTCTGAGATAGATGTACCTATTGGAGAGGTATATGAAAATCTTCATGCACTTTGTGACAAATTGTTATAGGTCGGATGCTAGTATTGTAAAGCGATACGTGATGGAATAGGCCATTGATTTTCACACTAATTATATGAAGTAAGTCGAATAAGTTGGGGTTCCAATCGGTACACAAGAAGGGAGGGTGGATAGTTTAAGGGTTAGACAGGGAAAACTATATAACTCAAGTGTGGAAGATTTATGTGCAACCATTGGGGTAGTTCCGTACATAGAGGTTCATATAGATGTTATACGACTGTTGCACCCTAATTTCAATGAAGCTTGGGTTCTTCAATTTCACACCTCTACATTTGTATCATGGTTGCGGGATCACATAGATGTCGGTGGTCATCCAATGATAGTGAAGTGGCTGGCTCATAGAACATTGGAGACCATTATTTCCTACTGAGGCTATGCCACCAATGTTATTATGTTTTCCACAAAATCAATGGATGATAAGAGTGTCACTCAAAACAGTGGAGTGTCTCTTATCTTTGAAGCATGGCACGTTGGAAGGGGTGGTGATGAAAATCCTTTGTAAGCCGTAAAATGATATTTTTCCAGAATATCTTAAATTTGGGAGCTTTACTATGTGAGTATGCGTGTCCCTATGTTTAAATGCCAGTGGGTGGATATTAACAATGGGCAGCGCATTAAGAACTTTGGCTTCACCCTTGTTGATAGAGCTCCGGTTGGATGGAAGAATGATCCTTTCATATTGACTTCTCAACCGCGCCATATTTTCTATGTCGAGGATCCTGTGGATCCTAGATGAGAGATTTTTGTTGAAGGGAAACGTGCTTTCATCGAAGAAAATGACTTGGAAGAAGTTATTGGATTTAGATGTCATACATCGGCTTGTGAATTAGAAGAGGTCCTTTTGCTCGAGGAGGATGATCAGAGTCTTCACCATTTCCTAGGTCATAATGATCTTGAAGAAGGGATGTGGATCGACGGTAAGGGGAAGATCAGTCGTAGAAAGTGGAAGTCGAAGAAGGTCGTAATCCAAAAGAAAAGGAAGCATAAGTAGTATGTATTATGATATCAATTGTACCTTGGAATTTAAATGGATTCAAATTTAAATGATTTACATTCCAATGATTTGAATTCCAACAAAATTTTAACATGGAAAAGAAAAGATAAAGTCTAACATCTTGAAAATCCTACATTTTCTTGCACATTCATTCAAATTCATTCATTGACTTCTTTAATGGCGCCAGTCGAAGCCAATCAGTCGAGGCGTTAACGGGAGCTTGAAGCGAGATGTCACTCATAAGCTCACTGAGACTTTTCCATGAATCTAATCTTGGCCTTCATTGTGCAAAATTCCTCGCTCATCTATTTGTAGCAATCCTTGAAGCCCTTCAAGTATGATTTCTAGGTACCTACATAGTATGACCAAAGAATGAGTTACATAAACTGAAAATATATGCAATACATTAACTATATCAACGCAAACACTTTTTTGACTAACCTTTCTCAACTCGTAGCCTCTTGCTCGGCTCCGCCTCCCCATCCGACTTATGATACCACTTCCCATTGAGCAAAGTCGAACCCTTATTCTCAAAGTAAGTCCTATCATAATACTTTGGGACTCCCCCCCACACTCGATAGTTAACCCTTCAACGCTCTTCAAAATGTGAGTTATTAAACTCCCATACGGTAGGTGAGTCAAAACTTTCTTTGAAGTTGTATAATGCAACATATGCCTAAAAATGGCTGCCCCAAGATTGATCCTTCTACCCTTTATGATTAAGTAGAATATCATAAGGGTTGGGTAATTAGGCTTGGTCAAGTGCTCGTCCGAGGGAACCAAAATTCTATTTATCATCACGTATGATCTACGAGGAGAAGCTTTAAATTGAAGGTCCCAGATTTTCCTAAATTCATTCTATTGCGATTGAAGTAGCATACACTGCACTGAACGGGGTCAATGTAGGGAGGATCAACTTCAAGAGACCATTTCTCCCGATGGTAGCAATCATCCAACTAACATCAGTGTCCTCTGGGTAAACAAATTCCAGGACCAAGTACGAGTACTCTAATACCTTATTAATTATCCACCTACTAAGCGGGATGTTAATTCCTAACCCTTGTAGCATAATCCCCACTACCCACTTCTCACAAGTTTGCATAAAATTTGCATGTCAAATCAAAATATGCTTTCTCATTACACGAAAAGTCTCAAGGTGTTGTTCACTAAAGGGTTTTAGGGCACCAGTTAACCCTAAAAGATAAATATTCATTAAAGTCCACAAGAAATGTATCTAAAAGCTTTGCCCTGTCACAAAATGTTTCATACAGAGTTTTCACAAATATAGAGACTAACCTTGCTTCATCGAAGCCCATATTGTGGCGGTTTAATGAAAGCGAGACATTCCGCAGCTTGAACCACCCCTAGCTATGCCAAATACTTGATTAAGTTTGGATAAATGGAAGAATTTGTGGGAGTTTTCGAATTTGGAATGTAGGCTAGGGTCTGGAAATTGGGGATCAATTTTGTAAATGTGAATCATCCCCTATTTATTTTAGACTAAATTGTTTTCTTGGTCTCCGACATATGCTATAAGGGTATATCTTGCTCCTCTAGTGGAGGATCGGTACAAACAATTAGTGTGGATGACATTGAGAGGTGCAATCTATTTTTCAAAGGGCGACAAAACAAAAAGGGTGAATTTGTCAAGGAAGAAAAGAAACGAATTGCCGAAAGAGTGGTATGCCAATTTTTAGGTGAATACATTATTAATTTGAACTATATTTAATTGATATGGAAACAACCAAGTCATATCTATTTATATTTTTACGTAGGAAAAATTGAAGAATGATCAATTATGAGGGGATTTCATTCCAAGTGGGGTACACGACATCCTTTGTGAAGCCATAGGAAAAGCCAACCATTCCGGCCGCGTTAGAGGTGTGGGTAGTTTCTTGACACAACAGAAAGCATTCGAGATTGTGCGGTCCTACGATGGAGTGGAACCCTCAAAAGTCCATTTGTTGCAAAAAAAAAAACCCAGCTACAAGACAAACGAATTGATCAATAAGATATAGTAATTTGGAAGTTGGAAGTTGGTCCAACACATCGGGCTAGTGCTTCTAGACAATTTAGAGGAGTTAACGCCGGATTGGACATCGCCATCTCGGGGTTCACAACATTCTCCCGGGGATGTTGAGGTAAATCGCAGGGCAATTGTACAAAATCCAAGAATCGATAGGTAACCATTTAAACTCGACAACAAAGACAATGCCGCACTAGCAATTGAAAAAAAAGGTACGGAGGATTTTATTTACGTAAATTATGACCATTTGAATTAAGTCTCATATTTGATATCTACTTTGCATTTGTATTAGAAATCATGTGTGTGTGAACTATACATTGATCAAGACATAGACGGTAGGCCGCTGTAGGTAGCCAATGGAGTTTTGCATGAGTCGATGAAACATCACTCCATTGCGGAAGGTCTTTCGAGGGTTTCGTTGGAGAACCCTTTGGTGATGGGCACACCTTTGCCAATATCATATGGGGAATACAGAAAATTTGGGCCTTCCCGAGGAATGTTCCTTACTTGGCCCCGTAGACTTGTATACGTTGATCCTATAAAGGATCGACATTTAAAGGAAACAAGGCCTCCATCGCTAAAACCAGTGAAGACAACACCAAAATCGGTCAAAATGACGCACAAACCGGTGCCTGATGTGTCGTTTTACACCAAAAATAAATCAAGCTCCAAGCTGAATTTTCAGTTCAAGATTCTGCAGTCGGTATGGGCATACCGACCAGTATAACTGCGAGCAGGTTCGTTTCCCAAGAGATTGGCGAGACCTTTTCCTTATTCTTTAATCTGCGAATTTCTAACCAAAAGAACCAGAAGAGGGTCGTGAATAAGAGAAACTAAAAATTGAGAAAAAATAAGAATGAGAAATTGTTACAGATTGCAAAACAATTCAACTATGATGAGAAGATTCCAGTTTTGATCAATTCCGTACTGGCTTTCTATCTCAATCCTTGATGCAAATATGACTTTAAATGCATGCACACAAATTGGTTAAGGCTCTTGGCTAAATATTTAGTGACTAAATACCAAAGAAAGAGTTTTCTGGCTTCAACGAGGCAAACTACGGGATCAATGTAAGGAAGGAAATATATAGTAGAAGCTAAGTAGGGCTCATTCCTAAGTGCCTCTATCATTTTCATACTCAAGTATCAAAAACAGTCACGAAATCATGGCACAAACCAAGGAATGAATATCAAAATATGATCACTCAACAAAGAGATAAAGAGCTACTTATTACCATTATTTTTTTCATTTATGGCTATATTTTTTTTGGCTTTTGCTCTTTTAAGGCTCAAATCCTCACAATATATCTAGTTTTAGAGCAAAATGACTTATTGCACATTCATCATCCTAAAACGCAGATAAGGAATCCATGATTTCTTTCACAAAGGGAAACAACATTCAATCTTACCACAAACCAAATTTCAACTCTAATCATTCAAATTTTTAATTCAAGGCTAATGTTTTTTTGACTCAAATGATGGGAAAAAAACTGAAAATATTTTTATATATTTTTTCATAATTTCATTTATTTTTTTTGTTGGTTTTACGAAAGAAAAAAAACTGTTTATGAAAAACAAACTATTGATGTTACACCTCCACCCCACATTTAGACGACACAATGTCCTCATTGTGTAAGAGAGAGGTAACATATGCAAGTGATGTAGAAAATATGATGTCATGCACTTACTCTACAAATGTACTAAAATTCAACTAAAATGAAAAAGAAAAAAATGCTCCCTGGGCGGCTAATTAGCCTTGGGGTCAACCGGTGAATCACGATCAGTGTGGGTATGTAGGGCTACTTTGGGCTGAAACTTTCTACACTAATCCTTGGACCATCTCAACAATGATCTATTGTTGCTCTTGGAGATGTCTTTGTTGGTAGTGGAGTTCTTTGACTTGATTGGACAGGTTAACCGCTCATTGTGGTGGTGCTGCCCCAAGTCCACTATGCATCCTACTCGCAAATGATGTACCTGCAACAGTAGTGGAGGCTCTGCTCGGGGGTAAAACCCCTGGCTCAAACAACTTACACTACCCAGAAGCAGTGTCAGGATAAACTAATTTCATTCTTTCCAAAGCAGGCATGTCAATCCGACTAGGTTACAACCCATAGAGAATACTAGACTCATTAAACACACATAAACGCTTAGCAGTTTGGTTATTAATGCTCCTATGACCAACTTCCCTTTCATATGAATACAATTATATCTGAATTTTTTAAGGAGCCAATAACCAAAATTCACTTTACGTTCTCTCCTCATCTTGAACAACAAAGAAACTTCAGTTTGGGTGACAACATTTGCACCATCCATTCTACCAAACAAGTTATATGCCAAATAACGGTGACAAAGTCTTAATCCACCATCCTTTATTGAAGTACTCTTTGACATGTTTTTAACAGGAGCAGTGTCAGAAGACAGAATACTCCATTCTTTGTTCACCGATTTAGCATACTTAGGGTCGGGTACAGTTTCATATTAAGGATATGCATAAGAAGAAATACCCTCAGGGGTTTCAAAACACAATAAAACAACTAAATCAGAAATGGATTTAGTCCACGTCTATCCTCCAAGATCAAATGTGACAAAATTAGCATTCCAGACATCCACTGATTTTGTTAAATCCTGGCAAACAAAAGAGCTATAAAATTCTAAGCATAATGTTCGACAAACTGGTTCAGTAACACACAGAAGCGCATTCCAGCCAATATTAGAAAACAATGCCTCAACTTCAAGTTTCACATCTAACTTTCGCAAAGTTTTCCAATCAAATTCATACCACTCCACCAGAGGTCTACTTTGAAGAAGAGAATACATGCGATGCTTTTCATCGTCGGATAATGGCTGAACCAGTGGAACTGCACCTTCGGGCTATGTAGTCTTAGCATTATCTCCACTGTCTTCTTCAGACTCAGGTTCTGGGGTAGGAGGTTTCTCTGGCTCCAGAATCTTCTTTTTACACTTAGAAGGTGGCGCTATATTTTTCCGATGGGTTGGCTGCTCTGGCTCCAGAGAAGGTTGTCGGTGTTTTTTTGTTTCTTTTGGTGGAGTGGAAATCTTGCTCGGGTCTCTAGATTTCAAACAAATTTACGACCCGTGGCTGTGGTGATGGAAAAACTTACCGGAGCTGGTCGTCGGAGGTGTAAGTCAGAGCTTCTGTCGCCGGTGCTGACGTCTGGTGGTGCTGGACCCGCACGGCTGGTGGTTGATTAGCGGCAGAGCCCGAACTCGCCGGTGGAAATCTGGACTTCGCTGGCAGAAATTCACTGACGGGACTCTGCTGGTGGTGCATGAAGGACAGCGGGGCTGCTCTTGACGTCGCCAACGAGTGGCTCACGACTGGGAGCCAAAGAAGAGAAAAAAAATCTGATATTTGGTAAGGATGAAGGAGAACGGCTGATGCTTTCATTAGGTAGAGCAGGATAAAAAAAATTTTGAATTACAATTGGTTGGGGTAGGGTTTAGTAGTTTAGGAAATTGCACAAAAGCCCTCCATTCTTTATTCTTCTTTGAAAATCACCTCCAAAGTCTGACATTTAAGCTTTTAGAATCCTTCTTCCACTCTGAAAATTTTCTCTCTGCAACCCTGCAATGAAGAATCATCAAAATAGGTAAAACATAGTTGAAAAAAATCACATGCTTTTTTATATTTTTTTTGAAAAATAAAAAATAATTAAAAAATATATAATAATAATAATCATAATAAAATCTTGGGTTGCCTCCCAAGCAGTGCCCTTATTTAATGTCCCAGGCTAGACTCAGCTTGGCTTGTTCAGATCAGGCAGATGGGGGTAATGCCAGTGTCATTCCCTCGACTGTGAGAAACTCCATCCCCTCATGGTATGACTTCAATAACTGTCCATTCACCTTGAATGTCTTATGAGTGTTTACACTTCTAATTTCCACCATCCCATGAGAACTAACTTTGATGACCACATAAGGACCCATCCATCTTGACTTCAACTTCCCAGGCATCAACTTAAGCCTAGCATGGAAAAGTAACACCTTCTGTCCCACTTTGAATTGATTCCTTCTAATGTGTTTGTCATGGATAAACTTAGTACGCTCTTTGTAGAAACAAGCACTATCATAGGATTCCAGTCGTGCTTCCTCTAATTCTTGCAGTAGATATTTTCTCTCTTGTCCCACAACATTTGGATCCATGCAAACTTACCTGACAGCCCAGTACGCCTTGTGAGCTAACTCCACTGGAAGGTGACACTATTTACCAAATATCAGTCTGTACGGGGACATTCCAATTGGAGTCTTGTATGCTGTGCGATATGCCCATAGAGCATCATCCAGTCGTGAACTCCAGTCTTTCCTATTTGGATTCACCGTTTTCTCCAAAATGTTCTTTATATCTCGATTTGAAACTTTGGCTTGTCCATTTGACTGTGGATGATAAGATGTGGCCACTTGATGATGCACCCCATACTTCTTGAGAAGAGCCTCAAGAGTCTTATTGATGAAAGGAGATCCTTGGTCACTGATGATGGCTCATGGTACACCAAATCTATGGAAGATATTAGACTTCAGAAAACCTACAACCACTTTAGAATCATTAGTCCGGGTAGCTTTTGCTTCTACCCATTTCAAGACATAATCAAAAGCCAATATAATGTATAGGTTTCCAAAAGAGCTCGGGAAAGGTCCCATAAAATATATTCCCCAAATATAAAAAATTTCACATATCAGAATAGGTGTTTGGGGCATTTCATTCCGGGAAGAAATATAACCTGTGCGTTGGCAACGATCACAATTCTTACAAAACTAAAAAGAATTCTTGAAAATGGTTTCCCAGTAGAAACCATTATCAAGAACCTTTCTAGCTGTCCTTCTAGGTCCAAAATGGCCACCACAAGCAAGGGCATAACAGTACTCTAATATAGAATGAACCTTCTCTGCAGGGATACATCGTCTAATAATTTGATCAGAACAGATTTTCCAAAGGTATGGATTATCCCATATAAAGTACTTAGCTTGACTCCTTAATTTGTTCTTTCGAGCTGTCGTCATACCTTTAGGAAAAATTCCAGCGGTTAAGAAATTAACCAAATCAGCATACCAAGGGGTCTTACCTTGAAGAGTGAACAAATGCTCATCTGGAAATTCGTCTGGTATGGGAATACCGATCGAATTCGACTGCAGCCTACTCAAGTGATCTGCCACTTTATTATCAGGACCCTTTTTGTCTTTGATCTCCAGGTCAAATTCTTGCAGTAGAAGGATCCACCGTATGATTCTAGGCTTAGATTCCTTCTTTGAAAGTAAGTACTTGAGTGCTGCATGATCAGAATAGACAACTTTAGAACCAATCAAGTATGATCGAAATTTTTCACAAGCAAAATCCACAGCTATAAGCTCTTTTTCTATTGTTGTGTGGTTGCATTGGGTAGGGTTAAGATTTTTTGAGGCATAATAGATGACATGACTCTCTTTCCCATTCTTTTGCCCAAGCACTGCTCCAACAACAAAGTCGCTTGCATCACACATGATTTCAAATAGCTCTCCCCATTTCGGTGGTTGAATTATGGGGGCTGATGTCAACATCGTCTTCAAGAGATCGAAAATGTCCTGGAATTTGTCATCAAAGTTAAATGGCACTTCTTGTTGTAACAACCTTGTTAGGGGTTGTGAGACCTTTGAAAAATCTTTGATGAAACGCCTGTAGAAACATGTATGACCTAAGAAAGCACGAATCTCTTTCACGTTAGTAGGATGATATATCTGACCAATTGAATCAATTTTACCCTTATCAACCTCTATCCCCCTTTCGAAGATCACATGTCCAAGTACAATGCCTTCTCTGACCATAAAATGACATTTCTCATAGTTCAAAACAAGGTTAGTATCAGTGCATCTTTGCAAAACTCTATCAAGATTATTGAGACATTTATCGTATGAGTCACCATGCACAGTAAAATCATCCATGAAAATCTCAATGTAACTTTCAAGCATGTCAAAAAAATACTCATCATACACCTTTGAAATGTTCCTGGAGCATTACATAGACCAAAAGGCATGCGACGATAAGCAAAAGTTCCAAATAGACATGTAAAAGTTGTCTTTTCCTGGTCTTCCTGAGCCACATAGATTTGAAAATAACCAGAATAGCCATCAAGGAAACAAAAATATAATTTCCCAGCCAATCTCTCAAGCATCTCATCAATAAAGGGTAAGGGAAAATGGTCCTTTCTAGTAGCGTTATTCAACTTTCGATAGTCTATACATATACGCCAACCAGTTTGAAGTCTCATGTGTATTAGTTCATTGTTATCATTTTTAACCAATTGAAACCCAGACTTCTTAGGTACCACATGCACTGGACTCACCCATGCACTTTCAGATATAGGGTAGATAATCCCTAATTCTAACAATTGAAGGATTTCTTTATGCACAACTTCTTTCATGACTAGATTCAACTTTCTCTGAGGATCTCTAGAAGGTTTGCTATCATGCTCAAGTAAAATTTGATGCATACAGATAGAAGGGCTAATACCTTTTATGTCTGCTAGCGTCCATCCTATTGCAAATTTATGTGTCCTCAAGAGTCTTACCAATTTATCTTCTTGCTCCAAGCTCAGGTCCTTATTGATGATAACTGGCAAAGTTTCATTCTCCCCTAAGAATGCATACTTGAGATTTTCAGGTAAGGTCTTCAGTTCCAGCTTGGGTGCTTTCTCAATCGAAGGAAGAGTGTGTTCCGGGATAGCTGGAATGACCATCCCAACTGATGTAGACTGAGAGACATGTTGCACTTCTAATCTGCTTGTGGGCGGTATGGGCATACCGACCGAAAGTGGCTGGGAGCTGATTTTTGGAGTTTCTGAGCAAAAAATGGGTGGTATGGGCATACAAACCGAAAGTGGCTGGGAGCTTATTTTTGGAGTTCCTGAGCAAAAAAGGGCGGTATGGGCATATTGACCGAAAGTGGCTGGGAGCTAATTTTTGGAGATTCTGAGCAGAAAATGGGTGGTATGGGTATACCGACCGAAAGTGGCTGGGAGCTGATTTTTGGAGTTTCTGAGCAGAAAATGGGTGGTATGGGCATACCGACCAAAAGTGGCTGGGAGCTGATTTTTGGAGTTTCTGAGCAGAAAATGGGCGGTATGGGCATACCGACCGAAAGTGGCTGGAAGCTGTATTCTTTGGTGGAGTAAAGCTGCATGATGATTTCACGTAAAGTTTCGTCCAAACCATCCATCATATCCTTGTCAACCCATCCATTGAAGAGTACATGTTCCAACTTGTCATCTCTGGAGTATCTTTCTATAAAATCATCAATAAACGGGTCAATTATATCAAGGGTAAACATGGATTCAGGATCATCGACATGTTTCATGGCATCAAAAATAATGAAAGAAACTACATCTCCATCAAACTCAAGACTAAGTATTCCCTTATTAACATTAATTTTGGCTTTCGCCGTTTTCATGAAAGGTCTTCCTATAAGAATTAAGGATCTATTAGCAGAGAATGAGTTATCCATATCAACAATGTAGAAATCTACAGGAAACATCAGTTCACTTACTTTCAGAAGTAAATCCTCTATCATTCCCTCAGGGTATGCATTAGGCCTATCAGCCAATTAGATTGTCACACGAGTTTCCTTCAATGATCCTAATTGCAAGTCATTATACATAGATAAAGGCATGACATTAATTGATGCACCAGGATCTAACATGGTTTTTTCAACAGTTTTTGTGCCAATTATGCATGGAATAGAAAACATTCCTGGGTCCTTACATTTTTGTGGCAACTTACGTTGAATGACAGCAGAAACATTTTCCCCCACCCTAATTTTTTCATCCTTCCCATACTTCATCTTCTTCGAACAAAGTTCTTTAAGAAATTTTGCGTACCTAGGAATTTGCTTAACAGCTTCAATCAAGGGAAAATTTATTTCTAACTTCTTGAAAATCTCCTTCTCGTCATCTTCCTTCTTGTTATGAGCTAATCTGGATGGGAAAGGTGGAGAGACCTTTGGGTTAGAAACAGATGTCATAGGTTTAGGGTTTACCTTTGAGGACTCATTTGTACTCTCCTTGCCTTCTTCATGCTTGTCTTTCTCCTTGTCAACTTCCTTAGGCTCGGAACCGTCCAATATCTTCTCATTCCTTAGTGTGACTGCACTTGCATTCTCCCTAGGGTTCAGTTCAGTTTAAGATGGTAGCCTCCCAGTGTTGAACTTCAACTTGTTTACCTCCGTAGCCAGTTGAGTCATTTGTTGCTCAATGTTCCCTATAGCAACCCTTGTCTCTTGCTGGAAAGCATTTGTGTTTTTGGCTAAATTCTGCACCACATCACTGCTTTGGGCCATCGTCTTAAGAACTTCATTCATGGTGACTCTCTGATCATCCGCTGCTGGATTTGCATCACGACCAACTTGTGCTTGTTTCAGAGCATACATTCCAGGGTCCCTTTTGATTCTATCTGAAGTTAGGATGATTCCTCCATCCCTGATTGTATGTGTCCAAAAATGGGTCGTTTCACCTTGGCCTCTGTGGTATATCTTCAAATCGAAAGAAAGCTTGTTCAGTCTGTGGATCTTGAAGAGTAGGGCAAGCATCTGTGTAGTGTCCCATTTGTGAGCAAATTTCACACTTGGCTCCTCCAGCACTCTTCATGGCTAGATCTTTTACAATTGAAGTGAGAGTATCTAGCTTCTCATCCAAATATGAGTTATCGGCTGCCTTGACTAGTCTAGATCTTTCATCATCTTCAGCATACTCATGAGTGACCATATCAAGGATGATCTCTTTTGCTTCATCCATGGTTTTGTTCAGCACATTTCCTCCACGAGCTGCATTAAAAATTTTCTATCAATAAAACACATACCACCATAAAAGTAATTAGTGATGAGCTGATACTCAGTAAAACCATGGTTAGGACATTTGTGACACAATTGATTAAATCCATCCCAATAACTCGCAAGACTCTCTCACTTCTTTTGTCTAATACCACTTATTGCAGATCTCAAATTAGCTTCTCTAGACTCGGGAAAAAAATTTTGTAAAAATTTCTCCTCCAAATCTTCCTAAGTTCGAAATGAACCGGGTGGGAGTTTAAAAAGCCATTCACAGGCTTTTCCCTGCAATGCGTGTGTAAAGGTGAGTAATTTAATATGATCCTCCAAACAACCTTGTGGTCGAAGAGTTGCACAGACGAGGTCAAATTCATCAAGATGGTTATGAGCACTCGCACCTGGCATATTACCAAATTTAGGTAATACTTGTATGAAACCTGGTTTAATCTCAGAGTTACGGTTGATGTTGGAAAGGACAATGCACAAAGGACGATTGTATATGTAATGTCCCATGTCTCTTATACACTGGGCTGGTGGTTCCTCCTCATGTCTTGGTTCGTTAGCCATGTTCAAATGGGTTTTGGTGGCAGTTGACTCAGACGAAGAAGGTTCTTTCAAGGCTTTTGTCTGCTTCGTTAGACTTCGTGCAAGTTTCTCAATCTCAGGAGTGAAGATCAATTCTCCTGTACGAGAAGAACGAGGCATAAACCAAGAAAAAGTGAAAACAAACTAAAGAATTAAAAGAAAAAATACTGCTTAAAACCAATCCTCGGCAGTGGCGCCAAAATTTGATGTGTCGTCTCTAAGCTGAATTTTCAGTTCAGGATTTTGCGGTCGGTATGGGCATACCGACCAGTATAGCTGCGAGCAGGTTTGTTTCCCAAGAGATTGGCAAGACCTTTTTCTTAATCTTTAATCTGCAAATTTGTAACCAAAAGAACCAGAAGAGGGTCGTGAATAAGAGAAACTAAAAATTGGGAAAAAATAAGAATGAAAAATTGTTACAGATTGCAAAACAATTCAACTATGATGAGAAGATTCCGGTTTCGATCAATTCCGTACTGGCTTTCTATCTCGATCCTTGATGCAAAGATAACTTTAAATGCATGCACAGAAATTGGTTATAGTTGCAAGCAACCAATCTTTCCTTACCTTGTTGATAATCAGGAGGACGCATCACCAACTATTTCTCTAACTAACATATAACCTAAGAGACGCTCTATAGATTTAATATGCTAGGAGCATTAAGAATGAGAAAAATCCAATTCATAACCAACAAACTCGGACGCCAGATTATTAAATTAAGGCTGTTGTTCCCTACTACTGATTGAACTGAAATCACAATTACGGATGATTGGTTCAATTGGTATTAAATTAACTAACATGCTATTAAATATTGGCCACTACTCAATAACATGAAAGCAATCATAAATATTATAATCAAGAATAACAGATGCTAGCATGCAATCAAAGTATAAAAAAAACTACGAAAAAGTGCTTTTATAACCCTACCTAGTTGACATAAGTGCCAATATAACCTTTCAATATTTGAAAGTGCCAACATAACCCTATATAGTTAGTGAAAATGCCAATATAACCCTATAAGTTTTAAGGATGCGCTGATATAACCCAAAAAACATTAGAAATGTGCTGATCTAACCCTACAAACATTAGGAATGTGCTGATATAACCCAATAAGATTGCATAATGTGCTGATATAACCCTACCTAATTTCAATGAACTATGGCCTTCCGGCTAACTATGAGGGTAAAATTGTCCACCAAATTTCAGAGTTAGCCCAAAGGGTATTTTAGTCAATTTACATAGAGTCAATGCTGAAAAATTGAGGTCAATGCCAGAAATGGGGTATGAGGGTTATATTGGCTTTTTCATTAACTAGTTAGGGTTATATTTGCACTAAAAGTTATCATAGGGTTATATTGGCACTTACTCAAGTAGATAGGGTTATATTGGCACTTATCCGAAAAACTAATTAGATCTCACGAGAATCGATGCCAGTACTTCCTTGATCTTTACCGGAAAGAAAGAATTTAGTTAGAATACATAATTAAATGAACAATCAAAAGCATAAAAATAAATGATGAAAATTGTCTGAATAAAATACTGGAAAATACAAATCGCAAAATACTGTTCTGTGCAGATGGACCGTGCGTACGTAATTCTGTCTCTGTCCTCCTCTGCGTCACTCTATGCGTACGAATTACATATAAAATAGTCTCCAAGAAAAATATTACTACAACCAAAAGATAGATAAGGAATAAAATATGTCTTTCCTTATCTAATTAGAACTAAAAGAGATAAACATAATATTGTCTCCTAACATTTAGGAGTATTCAAATCAATCCTGATTCTTTTCCAACTACATTTGTAATTGCCATAATTGAGCACCAAATATATCCATATTTTTCTCCTCTTCCATCTCCAAGCACAAATGACCATAAACAGCAGCAACTTGCCAATTCAGCCTCTAAATATTTAAACTGCAAGAATATTACAAATAACATAAATATCCAAGCATTTAATCAACCATTCAGCTCAATAACAATCCAAAATATATGGTAAAATCAAACTCATCAGTGCCAAAAACACCAACTAAGATTAGACCTCCATTGGCAAGAGTCAACGTCCCTCGAGACATGCTTGGGTTCATACGGGTTCTTTACAATTTGCTTCAACCCCATCATCGAGACTCAACAAACACATTCTTGGGAAATGAATGTGTATTCAGATGAAAATGCGAATTCATGGCGTTATGGAGTGATTTTGAGGACCTTTGGAGATGTGAGCAAGTTAATCAAGAGATGATGTCAATCAACACATTGTGTGTAATTTTATTACAAAATTTGATTTGAATTACACTTAGCATTATTACAAATATTAGCTACTATGAAATTGTCCTGGAACATGTTTTTTACGAGTAACCAAAAGAAGGAATGGATTGCATACATGTGCCCGGTGATGATACAGGAAGTTGGTTGTACAAAATAAGAAAGGATCGACTAGATTCGAAAAAGCCTAGGCCGTAAGGATAAATTGTTTTTCATTGCACCATACATTGAGAGGTTATTTACTACGTTCAATTTCTTTACCAGCATTGTTTCCACAAATTGTAGATGATAATTAAATTTTTTGGTTCAGTGACCATTGGAGATTAATAATGATAGTACCCACAAAGAAGCAAGTGTATAGGATGGATCCCCTCCACATCCAACTGCTTGATGCATTCGTTGAGATTTTGGAAGCTGCAATGAAGGAAAATAGTGAGCAGACAAATGGTTCATTTCACGTAGTCGAAATCAAGGTGGTCTACCAATATGTTAATTTCCTCAATACTATGCTATATTATTTGATGCATTAGTTGTAATAATTTATGTTTCTTGCATCTACTACAAGAAACATGCTCAAACTTGGGAGTGCGGCTATTACGTCATGTTATACGCATCTGAGTGCATAGAGAAAGTCAACGAAGATGAACTTGAACTTGACAAGGTATTTGTACATTTGAACGTGGTAATTTTCCTAAGTTTACAAGGTATCTGCCGAATATTTAATACTGTAGTGTTATTTTCAAATTTTCAAAAAGGATTGGAAACCCTACTCACATGAAGATATCAACCATGCGCGGAATTCATTGGCTCGTCATCTTGTTCTCAATCGGTCACACACATTGGGTCATTCAAATATTGGCAGAGACACTCAAGTTAGATAAAAAATGAACGTTACAAATTTAAGAATAGATTTGTAGTGATTTTTATGCCTATCTATAGATTATTGCTTGGGTAGCGATTTTTATTGCTTGGTTAGCATTATCTATAGATTTTTGTTCTAGGGTAAGATATTATCGTGTATTGTATTTAAATTGTGGTTGTATATCGAGGCATGTTTTGTGTCGAGAATTCTAATGGAACAAAACTTTTACCAAAATACCAGAATGAATTTCCGAGTCCAGAAATAGTTTCATCCCTTTGATGCCAATTCTGCAAAGGCCATAATCAGTTTATGAAATTGGAAAGTACGGAACCGACAAGGTTTCCGAACTTGGAAAATTTTTAATTCCCAGCCAAAAAATACCAGCAATAGAACGGAAATGTCACATGAGCTCGGAAACATTTTTCATTTTATTGAAGAGATTAAACACAATAATATCATGTTTCCGAGTTAAAAAATATATAAGCTTCCGAATTTGGAATCATGATAGTAAGTACGACGGGAAGATCGTTGTTTCCGAGTTTGGAAACAAATTAAAGGTTGTTCCTGGGGGCTGATTAAAGGTGGTTTTTAACTGCCTTTAACTGCAAAATTTAAAGGCGGTTTTTAACTGCCTTTAATTGTAAAATTTAAAGGCGGTTCCCGGAACCGCCTTATTTGAAAGACACAACCATTAAATGCATCAAAAAAAATTAAAGGAGGTTCCCGAAACCACCTTATTTGAAAGACACAACCATTAAATGCATAAAAAAAGTGTCATTAAATTGTCAATGTAATCGCCTTTAATAGGTTATTCCTACATTAATGGTATGATACGGTAAAATAGGCCATCACGCGTGGCAATTTATTGAACTATAAAAATGATTAAGTAATTGAGTTAACTGACCATAAAATTTGTAATTTTTGTGAACGTGCATGTAATGTGCAGTGGGGTACAAATGATTCTGAAGATGTATTTTGAGCTGAACAGAAATTAAATTTCAATTTTTTGTTGAAGTACGTACAATTTAAATATAAAAACATAGTTAATTAGTAAATAAAAAAATCAAAATTAAATTTTCCCTAAGGGCATAGTTTGTGCCTATGTGCAAGCGTGTGTATGGTGTCTGTTTGGCCTTTCAAATATTACATAAGAATATTAAAACATATTCCATAAAGAGTCCGTCTCTTGAAAGACGGTCTTTCCATAAGTTATGGAAAGACCAAGGTTTAAAGTGTAAATTAGAAGAAATGGAGATAAAATTTTCGGGTTGCATGAACCGAGTTATAAATTTTATAACTACTACATGTTGCATACTAAAAGTTTAATATTGCAACTAAGACCTTTTACCTTTTATTATTCTAGTTAAACCCCGTCTTTCCATAAGCCTATGGAAAGACCGTCTTTCCCAAGACTTTGCCTTCCATAAAAATAAAAAGAAATAAATAGAAAAACATACTGACATAACGAAAACATGATAATGGCAAGTTATTTGGCCCTCAAGAAAAATGTTGCGATACCTAACTCTAGAAAATACAATTTCGAGAGCCGCACATAAAAAAATGAGAAAGGATAGGAACAATCAATAGAGGGAGGTAATTATCTAAAAAAAATAATGGAGTAGATACCACGATGTAAAATTAATATTACAGATGTCAATTTCTAGAAATCTTACGCCTCCAATTCTTGAATTTTTTGAGTTTTGAGGCAATACTTCTTCTGTGTTACAAAGGCATCATTCAAGTCTTCATTGGATGCAGTTACATTGGAGCTTCGTTCCTGTGGTAAGATTTCAAAATTTAATTTCTCTCTAAATATCAAATAGAATTTGACTTTTTCGTAACATTTGATTAATATGTATATCAAAATATTTAGACAAACTATAAGATAGGATTATTAGTAGATAGAGTATTGAAGGTAGCGGTTCAGACAACTTTTTGTAATATTACACAGTGCATTATTGTGCAAACCTGGTGCATTACGTGTTTGTGTCATTATAACTTTGAATCTTGTAACTCCAAGATTTGAATATTGGCAAGAGCGATGCTTCCAATTTTGTGTACGATAAAAAAATTAGCCACAGAACAAAACATTATATGCTTTTGTAAAATCTAAAATAAAAGTTATTTTTCTTTCTAAAATTAATGTGCACTACTAGGACCCTTGTTGGGTTAGAGAGTGCACAATAATTATCCGTTCTTAGATTAAATGAATGAGAAATTGTCCAGAATGATATCTGCTTGTAAGTGAAATTCAAGGTTTTGTACCCACTTTTTCATTATATCCCAAAAAGGTACCCACTTTTTCATTATTATTTAAAAAATGTACTTTTTAGTTAAAAGATGGTACCATTGTGGCATAATTTTGATTTAAAATGGTACCCATATTTTGCTGAAAGTTACCATTTTGAGACATAAATGAAAAAGTGGGTACGTTTTAAGGACAAAATCAAAATTTAGGTACCAAACTGTGAATTTCGATTAAAAGTGGGTATCATTTTAGATATCTCTCATAAATGAACTCTAAAGTGGAGCAATCAATTAATTATCACAAAATATATTTTTATGAACTATAGAGCTTTTTATATTAACGAGTCCAAAACTTATTTATGTCTATTTTGATATATTTTTTATTTACAATGCCATATAAACATTAATCAATTATTTAATCAAATACCAATAACTCCCAACTAACATGATTAATGCTACTATTATTTCAGGACCGTTAATAGAGGGGGGTAATTATGTAAAGAAATAATGGAGTGGATAACCTGGTGTAAAATTAATATTACAGATGTCAATTTCCGGAAACTTATGCCTTCGGTTCTTGCATTTGTTGAGTTGCGTAGCGATGCTTCTTTTGTATCACAAAAAAGCATCATTTAGGTTCTCATTGGTTGCAACGACATTGAAGCTTTCTTCCTGTGGTAAGATTTTAAAATTTAATTTCTATCCAAAATATTAAATATAATTTAACTTTTCGTAACATTTGATTAATATGTATATCAAAATATACAAACTATCTTAGAGTCATGAAAAAATAAAGATAGGATTATTAGTAGATATAGTATTGAAAGTAGCAGTTCGGATAACTTTATGTAATATTACACAGTGAATTATTGTGCAAACTTGGTGCAATACAGACTTGATACAAAAATATCAGTTGTAAAAAAATCTTACGAGCTTGTGCAAACTTGGTGCAATGGCCTTCACCGCCACTTTTGTGCAAAGGCAAGGTTATTTACGTAATTCTCTATGCCCTTATTTTCGTGAGATTGTTTTTTAGTTTAAAGCATGGGAAAAACTAGTCTTTCATTGTTTTAATAAATTTGAAACATTTCATCAAATTCCAACGTGCATAATATGTGCAGGATTGATACATTATCATACATAGGATAATATGATTAAATCATTTGAGGTATGATGCTTTCATGTTTTCGTTTTGAAAACTATAGACACAAAAAATCTAAGTATGATTAATTAGTAAAATAAAATTTTAAAATAAATTTGGACATGACATAATTGTGCCTACATGCACAATTTTGGTGTTTGTTTGTCTCCACCAGAAAATCTTAAAGATATATTTAATCATTTTTATTAGAAGAACCGAAGAACAATAAGCGCAGGCCTCCAGGGCTTCTAAAAGTTATCAATTATGTTGTTGAACTAGGTACGCGTAAATTCTTTCTATCTTGTTCAACAAGGCGTTTGTTTCTTCTCTAAGTTTCATCTCTTTCGTCGTCTTATAGCATGGGTCTATATGGAAGTCGATTTATTCAGCAGAAGTTGGAAACTACCTCCATTGAGGATAAGATTAAGATATTCCCGATGAACATCGCGCACACATGAGGTTTAATGACTGATGTCTTTGCAACTATGTCATACAGAAGGTAATCTCTTCTTGTCATCAAGTAATGCTAATGAAAATTTTGAAATTAGTTGATGTAATTGTCACTCAAATGTTATTGCAGCTATTTGAACATGGGAAAGAAAATCAAACAAAAGAATTAGCAAATCAGCTCGGTGGTCATGTTTTGCCTCTCAGTCTCCAAATGTATGGTTGCTGAGTGATTCGAAAGATTAGCATTAAGGCCTTTCTTGTTCTCCAAGTGTGTTTTGATACGTGACTATCCCGTGCAAATCCCCCTAGAAGGATTTAATTGCCCTATCTCTTCGTATGTATTGAAAACTTAAAACACTAGTCCTGGTTCATTGTACCTAATTTATAGAAATAGTTTACTTTCCCTTATCAGTGGGATTTCTTACGTATAAATCTTATCCTTAGAACTAGCACTTGTAGTATAAATAGATACGTACAGAGATGAATAAAATCAACCATTCACATCATATCTTTTACAGTATGCGACTGTTTTACGGTGAACAAATCTCAACCATTATATTAAATGTGATCTAGTGACTCAAATTTAATTTATTTATTTGATTTAAAATAAAACAGTTAATTGAGCTCGTTCCTTGGTTTATATATATGTGCATATCTTGTGCCTAACAAATTATTACTAATTTCCTCCCTCTTCAATTAAAGTTATGAAACTACAAGTGTAATTTTAAATAACTTATAATGGTTAAATCAAACCAATAAACCAATTTTCAAATCTGAGAAATATGGCATCAGTTCAAATGATGAAGTTAAAATTTTAATTGAATATTCACAGTCATACGATGACCTAAACAGTAAAAGTTAAAGTCGATATACCTACTTAATTCAAGTGTAGTTTTTCAAATAATCACAATTTTTTTAAATTTTAAACGTTATATCTTAATAATTTTAATAACAGATACACCCCACTTCATATTGTAGTATGATCTTTTCACTAGAATCGATTCTTACCAATTTGATAATAATATAAAGAGTTGAATTCACTACCTCGATCAATCCAATGGTTTTAAATTCAATAAATGAAAAGGATATTTTTTTCAATAATTTATTTTGATTATCTTTGACGATTTGACACGACTAATCCTTTGGCTTATAAAAGGATTATGAGCTGTCGTTGTCTTCAGCATCAGCAAAATATTCCAGTACAGAACCTAACTTTAAGTAAGTTCCTATATGGATTTTCAATCTTCTTCAAGATTCTCGTAGTTCTGCCTTCATCTTTATCTTCTTGTGTTATTTGATAGATATTTGTTTGCAACCCAATGTGTCAAATTCCTTTTGAACCCCTGTAAATGTTTCTTTGTTTCATAGTGTATATTGGATTGAAAAAACAATTTTATTAGTTTTCAATCAATTTGACATTCATTATTTATATTGTTTATTTGAGGGAAAATATTGTGCTTTTATTGAATTAATTTTCAGTTTTGGTGCAGTTAAGATAGACAAAGGAATTCTGAGCTTAATATGCAGGGATGTGTGTGAATTACTGATCTTTAATTGTTCACATTTAAAAAAATATAAAATTAAATGGCGGAAGCTTGTTAAGAGGATTCTCCATGTAAGTTGCTTGATTAAAAACCACACGCCTTAGTGATTTCTTTTCCATTCACCATTAATGTTTAATTCATGTTTAATTCATGTCTTAGAGATCAATGCAGACATGTATAAAGTTCCTAAAACTCACTAGATTTGTGAGGATTTTGTAACAAAGCTTAGTATTTTTTAGTTACTTATGACTTAGTGTTATGAATATGCAAGGGACGTGTGAATCTGCAGTATGGACCTTTTCATTCAATACATCATTATACATGTGGTGAATCGTGAAGAAATACTTGTTCTTTTCTAAGCTCGTGCGTTGAACTTCCCTAAATATGTCCTCTAGAGAAATGTCATGCACTGTCCACTAGATTTGCACATAAAAATTTAATACTATATATAATCGGGAGAGACTTCTAGAAACGCACCTCTAGTGCACTTGCATGCTAAATCATTTATCCATTTACTTTTTTTTTTGGCGAATAAACGTTACTTTATCCATTTACTTATGTGTGAGGCAGTATATATTCTTCTCGTCTCACTGTAAGTTTTTTATTTGTTGTTGACTCAATATTAAATGCAAGTTGATGTGACAGTATCTTTGGATGTTGAAAATAAATTTTTATTAGTTTCTGCGTGACTAATGTCATGAACAGGGAAAAAAGTAGGAAAAGATAGTAACTTTTGGGGTTTAATGGGGTAAATTTGGTGGAATGAATGAATATATATGGAACGTTAACAAATAGAAAATTATTTGTGGAGCAAACTAAAAAGAAAAGTTGGAAATTTATTATAGAACGGAGGGAGTAGTATTTTTCTTTTTTAAGATCACAAACTATAACGCATTTGTTTTATATTATAATATGTAAATCTATTTTTTTTGGTAAAATACAAAGCATATAATATCAAATTTATTTGTTGGATTAAAAAATACAACCTCTGTCCCAAAAAGTAAAGGTCGTGCACTTGTCGATGCATCGCATAGTCATTTTTGGAGGACACGTGTCAGGGATTTAAGTTTAAGTGTTGGTCTTGAGATCATAAACTTCCTCGATCACAGAATTAAGTATATATGAATGTAATTTTAAGATTCGAGTGTTTAAATCACTCGATTAGTCAAAACACGTCAACATATATACATATTCTTCATCTTAAAATTTAGCATTTATTTGAGTAGATACTTGACAGTCTAAAAAGTTTCTAAAGTATATAAATATGTATCCAATGTGTAGAAAGGGTACAAATCACAATTTTAGGATAATTTGATTAAATCAGCTTTATTTACTGTAGTGCTCATATGATTTCATACAATTAAATTTTTATTCTATTTTTCAATAATAGTTGCTCTAGCTATATCACGAAATTTCCACCCAATGTATAGTTCCTCTACAAAAAACTAAATTGCAGTTTTTGTATGTGAATAACTGATCTTTAATTGTTTAGATTTAAAAATAAAATAAAATTAAAGGGGAGATAATTTAAAGTTAAAACCTTCTTCAAAGTTATAAGATTATAGTCAGCTCACAGTTTATTAGTTTTAAATATTCATGAAAGTATGATATCAATATATCTTCTGCACTTATAATTTTCCTATGCAAATGGAGATGGCAGGATGTGATGCATGCGTTTCAGCAAGACCACCGTCTCCTGATAGTCCTCTTCCTCTTTCTCCTGTGCAATGTCAATGCACTCTGTAGCGCCTATTTAATATATATTGTTTTGTGTAGTTTTGTTAGATTTATTATAATATAAAAAATTTAGACATTAACTACTTATAATTTGTTGTTACACATAAGTAAAAATGTTGTAAATGGATAATAAAACATGGTAAATCAAGTATTTGAGGGATAGTTTTCTAGACTATTACCCAAGTTTTCATTTTTAGCCATGAGAGAAGATTTTGCTTTGCTGGCATTTTGAGCTGATTACCAACTGAACCACATTTCATTTTTACCGAACAGGTTGGAAACCAATGATGTGGTACGATATACCATACGCTTATGATAGAACAGTAATGGTATTGAGAAAATACTACCATGGTACTTCTGTACTGCACAACACAGCTATATATATATATATATATTTAAAGTTATAACTAATACTATGTGAACTTTAAGATTTTATTTAGTTAAGATTTAGTCATTGTTTAGAACCAATAACAAACATTTGAAATATGTCGTCTATGTTTTGGTTCTAGTATTTTGATATTGGAAAAGGTTTAAATTATTTTTCTTAAATAAGATTTCTTTACAACTGATATTTTTGTATCAAGTCTAACAAAAATGAATCACAATCATAATTTTATTTTATTTCTTATAATTTACTACTATAGTATTTATTGTGATATTTATCTTACTTTATTAATATGATTAGAAAATATTAAATTTTCTAAAAATTATGTTTATGCAGTAGAAATTTTTTATTATTTTCAAAAACAATATGAATAAAAAATAGTTATTTATATTTTACATTTGTTGGTATTCTACCATACCATACCGAAACCATCCGACTTTTTCGTATACCAATGTGTGGTATATCAAGATTTTGGTATGGTATTGATTTTTACAAGTAATATATCAACATCGCTGGTATGGTACATAATATTAGTCAAAAGTGACGTTAACTATATCAACCTGTACGATTTTGAGATTATATCTTTAATCTCTCTCTTATTTTATCTTATGAATTTCTGCAAATGATTCAATACTGCTCCTTTTGACCTAACCAAACCTAAACTTGCAACTCTGCTGCACATGCACGTTTAAGCATATGTGTTTGGTGCAATGACATATAAAATGTATTTGGTTTGTGTATTTTACTAAATCCAGATCATTTTCTTTATACCTTTGCTGCAATAGCAAATTACTAAACCTCTTTTGGTGAATTAGTGCGATTGTATAGTTTTGCGATAAAGGTTAACATAGATCTTCTTGGAATAAATGGAACTGATTTGAAGGAAACGGTTTCCAAGACAACGGATGAGCTTAGTTTAAATCACAGAACCAATGTTCGGTGTTCTCTCTTAGGCTACTATCAGGAAGAAAATTGAGGAAATTTGATATGAAAAGAAACTAAATCATAATGTGTTATACAACTGCAAGATATTAAGGTTAGACCTCCATTGGCAAGAGCCAACATCCCTCGAGATATGCTTGGGTTCATACGGGTCGTTTACAATTTGCTTCAACCCCATGATTGAAACTCAACAAACACATTCTCGGGAAATGAATGTGTATTCGGATGAAAATGTGATTCATGGCGTTATGGGGTGATTTTGAAGACCTTTGGAGATGTGAGCAAGTTATTCAAGCGATGATGTCAATCAACACCTTGTGAGCAGTTTTATTAATTTTATTACAAAATTTGATTTGAAATACACTTAACATTATTACAAATATTAGCTACTATGAAATTTTCCGAGAACGTGAGTTTTACGAGTAACCAAAGGGAGGAATGGATTGCATACATGTTCCCGGTGATGATACAGGAAGTTGTACAAAACAAGAGAGGATCGACTACATTCGAAAATACCTAGGCCGTGAGGATAAATTGCTTTTCGTTGCACCATACATTGAGAAGTTATTTACTACGCTTTCTTTACCAATGCTCCAGATTGAATAAGTAACGTTTTCGTACCTCAACGGTACCGAGGTTCCCGCATAGTTGATTTAATGCGTTTATTGTAATTAGGTCCCCCTAATTGTCACATGCAGTTACGACATGTTAAGAAAATACATAAATTATCAAATTGAATATTCCAAGATTATATCATAATTGAAACATGTTTGTGCCCGGGTGGTGGTTCGTCCTGAAGCGCTAGTAGGTGTTGTAGAGTAAACAGTAAGGGTTTAGTCCAATGTTTCTGTATGTAATCCAAACATATTCAAAACGAAATACGGAGCCTGGATCCATTCGTTTACCCTCATGTTTTACTTGGAAATACAAAAGGGTTGTTTTGTGGACCATCCGGTTTGTTCGGATTGCAATTTTGATTTACGAGTAAACTTTTTAGTTTTTGCAATTTAGTCCCTCCAAGAATCTTGGAATGGTCGGAATATAAAATTGGCTCCACATATATGCAATTCAATATACAATGATCATGTTAATGCATTTGAAGACCCAACTGGTGGACGGAAGGCCCTGTAAAACCAACAATGAATGCTTGAACTATATTTTCCATAATTACACTATTGCCCACAAATTTACTTGGGGAACCTCCATAGCTTGTTTTCCTACAATTTTTTTTTTGCAATTCTAACCATTCTAGGAATATAACGCACCATATTCGGTGGTCATGAAGTAAAAAAATAGGCTAACTACGTTTGGCCTATCCTTTTGGTCTTCATGAGTGTATATGACGGACAGAATTTCAATAGACGCGGCCCTCAAATTTTTTATTCAATTCATCATCGTGCATGTTTGTCAAAAGTAAGAATGTTTGAATGGCTAAGTGCAACACGGTCAAAGTTGAGTACATAATCTACTCTTCCTAACCTCTAATACAAGTTTTCTACGAATAATATTGAGAAAATGGTTCCACCCCGTCATCTGGTCCTGTTGTATCACCATCACGGGTACTTGTGCCAACGTCCATCTCCTCGACATCGCCTGCGCGAAAGGTTTGAAAATTTTTGACTGCTGCCACGACGTTAGGAAATTAATACGTCATAAACTTGGCTATATGTTCTTACCATGATCTTTGGTATTTGGATTCAAGTAAGTTTGCTACACCAACCTCCAATGCAGCATTTCTGGATTCAATAGTAGTGAAAGACATGTCAATTGTCTATCTATAGAAAGAGTCCACGCAAATTGTACCCATTGGTTGGCCATAAACATCATGTGCATGGGCGCTGACTACCGCTCTTGAACAAAGTGCAGAGATGATACTACAATAGGCATAAGATCCCATATGATCCCATTCCCTCTGCAACATAGGACAAATTCGACGACCAACATTCCATCGAAGCTCCCTCTTTATTGCATACAAGAAGGTGAGGCGAAGTTTGTGAACTTCTGTGTTAACAGTTACTGGATGGATTCTAGACTCCACGAAGTGGTACCACCCATTCATTTCCGAAGTTAAAGTTTTCTTAGGTATTTTGCTCCAACTGGGTTTGACCAACTCATCTATGTCCGCACCTGCCCTAGTTACTGTCCCAACGATATCCTTCTCAATTGGTTGTAGTAGAATATAGTCGTCATCACCTAGACAATGTAATACGAGGAACTTGTCTTTATCGTTTGAAACATTGGACAACTCAAACAAGCCATTGATAGATTCTGGTGTCACAGGAACAATTTTACCTCTATAATACACGTGATTATAGCTCAGCCTGCACTTCAAGTTTGCATATAACTCACTTAAAATGGTCAAGTTGAATGGTTGTGGAGTCTTGCAGAATTTTTCCCACCCAAGCTTCCGAATAGTTTGTTTGAATGGGGGAGATGCTTCAATTCCTCTCTCTATGTGATGACGCCATCCTTTGTAAGATTCATGGGCCAACCTAGCCTCCTCGGACACGAAGGTACCATCCGGGAAAGTGTGCGGTGATACTTTTGGCAATGATAGGGATGGTGAATGGCATATCCTTTTAGAATTGGATTTTGGAGGCATTTCCTAAGAAACACATTGTGACATTTCATCAAACACCTTACATGCAAGTCAAGCTATTCATTATATCACAATCTCAATGATTCTATTTCAAATGCAATTTCTAATTAATCATACAATAGAGGCATTGCAATGGTTTACTAGATTATATGCCAACCTATGTAGGATTTCACCAAAGATGGGTAGTGATGGATATGGCATGGTGTAAGATATATAAATTCGAAGTACTGTGGAAATGGGGTGCTGATTGGATCTTTAAATTTGGAACATTTTTTACACCAGTATTATATATATACCGGTGTAAAAATAGGCCTAAAGCATCTGCTTTAGGCTGTTTTAAATAATTTTTTTGTCAACTAATATGACCCGAGAGGAATTTTTTAAAAAAAATTCTAATTACCTAGCACCGGTACATTAACTAGTGCAAATGTTACTAAAAGCAGCTGCATTACGCTGCTTTTAATGCCACAAAATTGACATTGTCGGACCTAAGAGAAAGCAGACCCACAAATTTTCTAAGCACTGTACACCAGTAGGTGTATCCGTGCTTATGTACCGGTGTATAAAATTTATTTTGCATCGGTGCGTATGTACCGTATGTAACTATGTTCCTACACCGGTAATTTTATTTTTACTAGTGTAAAAATTGAACACCTAGTGGAGAATTTAATCCCAATTTAAACACATTTTCACCAATACAATTCATAAACACTCCATTGAAATCAAACATCATACCAACCAATTCATACAAGAGTGTCAATTAAATACATTACACGATAAATTGGTAATGTATCATACGATTTTTTACAAAAGAAGGTCACCAAAACAATAGCCGGGAACGACCCATCTACCGATTCCTCTTCAAGACATTGTTCCCGCCCACTATTTCACCTCTCTCATCAACACACATCCTATCGCTGTGAAAACGCCTTCCAACAATGGGTTCCCCAACATCTTTCAAACCGGGAAATACTGATGGAAACTCAAGACTATCAGTTATGGCAGGCTGATCAATCTCCTCATTAAAGTAAAACTTCTTCCCATGCAACACCACATGATATGCCAACTTCTCAAGGCCCTTTTCACCAATTTATTTTCTTTGTAAACTTTTCCAAGTTGATACGCCATATTGGAGATGTCTTTGAGTTTTTCATTGAATATAGCAATAGTATCATCTTCCTCCAACTTGAGTTCCTCAAACTTAGTAGCCAACATCTCCAGTTTAGATTCTTGAACTCGACTAGTTCCTTCATGAACAGTTTGAAGAATATCCCATGCTTTCTTGGCTTGATGACAGATAGAGATGAGTTTGAACTGATTTTCATCAACCACAGTGAAGATAGCGTTTAGTGCCTTTGAATTCGCCAGAGATGCCTTGAGGTCATCAGGGGTCCAATGAGATTTGTCTTTGAGTTTCTGCTCCCTTTGACTTGACTCTCCTTCTTCCGCCTTCGAGCTTGTATCAGCATCTTCAGTAGGGTAATTCCACTCATTTTCAACATAGTACCACGCAAGTTCATCCAGTGAGTTGATGAAACCTCTTATGTCTGTCTTCCAATAATTTTAGTTGTTGTCTTCCAGCAGAGGTGGCCGAGACTTTGAAGCTCCTTCTTTGGTTGCCATGGTAAAACCAGATCACACTTTCCTTGCCACAACCAAGGGAAGAATAAGTGACCAAGCTCTGATACCAAATGAAATTTGGTTTTACCGAATTCTCTTAATTATTACTGGTATGTTCCAACATAACCTATCAAACCAAGCATGCAATAAAGTAAAGCATTAAAGACACAACACTTGGTTACGCAGTTCGGTGAAATCCACCTACACCTGCGGGGTCTGGCCTAGTTCAGAATGAATCCACTACTTAGAAAGATACAGTACAAAATACACTACACAAAATACTTATCTTTACTAATCACACGTGTGAATTCTGCTAGCTCTCCTAGCTACCAATCTGCCTTGATCAGACTCCCTCTGACCTCGAAACTCGTCGACTCTGGATCTTCTTCTGGATCTCCTCCTCCCGATGATTTAAGGCATACGATTCTGAACTTTGAACGGCAGGTCACGTATGTTGGGACATATAATTCCGGCTCTTTGCAATTCGCTCGAAAGAATGAAAATATGTGTGCAGATTTTCTCTGTTAAATCCGTGTATTGAATGCAATTGTGGTGTCCCCTTTTAAAATCATGAGCAGATCGGAACTCTCCATGATTATCTCCATAATATTCCTATTCCTTATCTGCTTCTTGAAGCATATCCAAATCCCATAAATAAATGGATTTTCCTTATCACAATAACTCTCATATATTCGATAACATCAACATCATATTTGTAGCGATTTTCCATAAACCAACTGTGCTTATACACGCCTAATATATAGCAAAATATTCAGATTTCAATGAATCACAAATACCATAATATTCTATCTTTTTTCCGTTCAACTCTGTAGGCGTAAATATTTTGTCCGCATATTCCAACATGGAAAGACTTTTGTTTCTGAATATGTTCACAGAATTGGCAATTAAAATATTCTATGAATACCACTTGAATTTACGAGAATAATGGTTTTCAGCCTAATAATTTTCCACCAAACGAAACTAATATTGTGTTGAAAAAAGTTGGTGGTCAAGCTGTTTGACTGGAACTTTCAACCGCGTGGCGGATTACTAAGAGAAGGCATGAAAGAACTGCTTTCATACATGGTTTTCTTTTTTGTTGAAACAGTACATAGTTTACTTACTTATATAAGAAGACATGAAGAACTAGTAATCCATGTACACTTTTCTCAAAACCATTAATCAACAGACTATTTTCGTGATATTAATTGCATACAATTCTGAAAATGGCTAAATTCTGGGCCTTCTGCGTGCAATTGTTGTGGATAATCGTTCTTGTATTTTTAATAAAGTCATCATCGGCTCGAGAGTTATTAGTTCCTCCCCAAGTTGGCAGAGCTTGGTGAGTTAAAATCATTGGTTTTCTTTTAATCATTTACTAAAAAGCATGCATTATCTCATGCGTCCAAAAATTATAATTCTGTTTGAATCAGATTCATTTTGGAATACATAGTCTAGACTCAGATACTTTTTCGGTTTCTGAATACAGTTTCAGTTTTCCTTCAATGCATTTTGTAGAGCTTAGTGATGCTGAAACTGTATAAGAAAATTAGAGGGTTTTCATGCCTCCTATATATAGTTAGAGTGGGTCTCCTGGCAGGTGCTTGTCCATAAGTTTATAAACAGTCCACTGTATTTTTTATATTATACATTGCATTTGTTAAATTACGTACTAAATTTAGAATTTTAATTTTTAATATTATATATTTTTATATTTTCACAGTCAAATGCACATTATTACTTGTTTTAACTTTTAAAATAAAATATTTAGATTTTATAAAAAAATTACAACATTTCAGATAAAAGGTACAATGGATTGTCCATAACCTGCCACTTTTCTTAAGACTTTCTCATGTATTTATATATTTTGTTCATTTATTTCTTTCAATTTTCTCAGGGTACCCGTGCCGAAACCACCTAAAGGTCCGCATAATTGACATGCCCTCGCTTGTTTTGCTAAAGATGAAGATGAAACCACAAGTTTGCATGTGTATAGGTACAGGAAGAGGAAACTGAAAGATTTTGGTTATAATGTCATTTAACGTATATAGTTGACAATTTACTATTAACCATCTTGTAAAGAACACTTTAGAATATGCCTTACAGACTTTACAGTCAATGCATAATATTCTTTGTGGTATACTAGTATTTTTTGTAACATAAAGAATCAATACCATTATCATTATAATATAGTGGATCAATACTAATCCATTATCAACAAAATTTTATATTCCAGAATGTGAAGTCAATGTGGAGGGTATTAGGGCATTATGTTTGAGCAGTATTATGTTTTAATATTTTTATGGAAAATGAGACTTTTAATAACTTTATGGTGTACTTGCTTGAAAAGTAGTAAGAAATTTCATTTTAAAAAAACTAAGAGTAATTTTTTATACTTCAACCATCATCGTCTTCTTCTACCCTATCGGTCCACACTACCATATTCTCCAATCTCATGATTCTCTTCCCACTAAAAAACATCTCCTGTTGTGATGCTTTTTTTGACAGTACCGACACTTGAAAGCGTCGCTAAAGTGTCACTGTTTAGTGCTTCACTAAATATTGTGACACATTAATGTGTCGTTATATTTTTGTGACGCTTCACGATAAATGTTAGTTTAGGGACGTGCAAAAGCATCGACAAAATTATAACAAGTAAGAGCGTCCAAACGGCTGGATGTGTCGTAAAAGATTGTTACAGCTGGAGGTGTCGCAAAATGTTGCTACGATTGACATGAATTGATGTCAGAATTCATTTAGTGACATGTGTACGTGTCACTAAAACTTTAGTGACATGATGTAATAAATATTGTGACACTTATTTGTCACAAAAAATGTGTCACTACACTACTGGACATTTTTTTTGCAGTGTCCTCACCCCCAAATCCAGCAGCTTCCAACGTTTTCTTCCCACAAGTTCATCACCATATTCACTCCACCCAGGGCCGATCCAGTGTAATTTAAGGCCTCATGTGAAAAAAGATTTTTTTTCCCTTATACAATTCTTTTTATTCAATATAAACTGCAGAAATATTATTTATTGGAGATTAAAATCTCTTTAATTGCAGAGAGTATTTCGAAAAAAGGAAGAAGGAGAACGTTCTTCTTAAATCCGGAAACTAAAAGGACAATAATTCTTCTTGAAAAAAATAAAAAGGTCGAAAAAGTCCTCAATTAAAAAGGAGAAGAAGGCCTAAATTAAAAAATGCGTGAAATTGAGCCGAAATTAAAATTTTAAGGGCCTAGGCAATTAAAGAAGTCATTGAATTAAATGGCCCAAGTCCGCAGAACTAAATCAAAAGAAAAATATAAACGACTGATATTATAAAAGTTTTTGAGTCCGGTACAAGCAGATCTTGGAATGGGCCTGCCTCCACCTCTGCTAGTTGCCAATTCCAACCGCAAATTCTTTGCCATCTTTATTCCCACTGCAACCTCGTAGACTTCATTTTGTTATCACAATTAATATTAACCTTTAATCCTTCATCGCCGCTGCAACTTCATCTTCTATTTAGATGATTTTCTTTGCTACTTGTGTCTATTTCTTTGATAAAAAATTCAATTATTTTTGGACTGAATTAAGTAAATTTCATATATTTAGCTTTGAGATTTGAGTTGAGCTTTTCAAATTTGTTCATTGCAGTGGTGCTGGCGATGAAGGTTAAGGTCGGGGGTGGAAATTGATGAGGGTTGTGGTAGTGGGTGGTGGTTAGCAAGCTAGTTTTCGTAAACAATATTTTTGTTATTTTATGTCACTGAATTTTTAAAACTCAAATAGGCGTGTGAATTTACCCAAATAGCTTATAACCTGAATTCGACCCGAATTTTAATTGCTTTAATCCGCAAATTTTTCAATTGCACTTTAGTCCTTGATATTTTCATAACTTATGGAAATAGCTTCTTTCAAGTGGCGAATTCTTATTTTTATGAGATTGTTGTTTACCTTATGAGATTCTCTAGTGTATCATTATTTTAATAAAATTGAAAGATTTCATCAATCTTTCCTTGTAATGTTGGGTACGCAATTGTTGTTGCAGAAACCATAATGCACTGTAGAGCGAATTCCAGGGAGATTTGGAGATATCCTATTCTAGTGCAACGTGTATCATGTTTTATGAATCGAGTCTTAACTAATTTCTCTGTTTCACTGAGAATCGCATGCTATTTTTATCGAGGCAAATGTGAGCATCACCAGTCTCATCAGAAACACCATTAATGGAGGAGAGAACACTAGTGGAGAGTCACCTATTGAATGCAGCAATGGAAGACGGTTCGCTGATAACCGCCTTTAAACAACATTTCCGAGTTTGAAAACCTATGCTTGTGTCCCCCTAAATGTTTTAAAGGTAGCTTTTTGTTGATTTAAGGCAGTTTCCCCTGAAACGCCTTTAATTGACCATAACTAAAGGCGGTTATGACTAACTGCCTTTAAACTTAGGGTTTACGAACTCATAAATAAGGAATGGATGCCATACCGATTCTGGAAAGGACATAGTTTTTGGACTACAAAGAGAGGAAATAGATTCCGAATTCAAAAAATTCTTCGTGTCCAATTTTCAATCTCATAAAGTAGTCGATCACACCTTACATAGTGTGGG
Organism: Rubia yunnanensis; assembly: GCA_037428765.1. NCBI lineage: Eukaryota > Viridiplantae > Streptophyta > Magnoliopsida > Gentianales > Rubiaceae > Rubia > Rubia yunnanensis. Next base: position 68,588,376 of record CM075071.1, on the reverse strand, counting down.
ACATAGTTTCCGAACTCGGAAATGAGAATTCATATAAAAAAATTAACGCGCCCAATTTCATTAAATGGTACAAAGCCCTAATTCTTTGAAGAAGAAGCTCTTTTTTTCCAAACTCATTGTTATGGAAAAGGTTTTGTGGTTGGAGAAGGTTAGTTTTATCCAAATTATGAAGTTGATGATTTTGATCAAATAATTTTAGATGTATTTAATGCTTCATATATGTTCATATTTTCAATTATGCTTTGAGACTAGCTAGGTTTATGAATGTTGTTGAATGCATCCTCATGTGTTGCATTTTAAATGACTTTTAGGATAATGGATCAAGATGAACTAATTGGTAATGATCTAAGGAAATCACCCGAGTACATGCCATTGGTTGCATAATTTGTTTCGTTTGTTTTTGAACATGCTTCTAAAAATGGTTGTTCGCGGGCACAATGCCCTCGTAAGGATTGTAGAAATGATGCGTATCTAGGGAGGAAAAAGATGCAGGAACATCTCATAATGAGAGGGTTCCAAACTAGCTACACTCGGTGGGTATGGCATGGGGAGGTTTGGGAAGCATCACATTCGAATGAATTGGAGGACAGGATGGTGGGTGATGAATTTGATGGTAATGCCGAGTTTGACAAAATGGTGGAAGATGTTGCGAGGGAATTCAAAGGTAAAATAGAGTCGTTACAAGTTTTGATTAACGACAAAGGGATGCCTCTGTACAATGGTTCTAAATACTCGGTTCTGAATGCCACACTGCGGATAATGAACTTGAAGGCAAAGTTTGGATGGACAGACAGGTCGATGACCGAGGCTCTCCAGTTGTTAAGGGATTTTCTTCCCGAGGGTAATTTAATTCCCGATATGTTATATGCTCCCAAAAAAATACTATGCCCGATGGGATTAGAATTGCAAAAAATCCATGCATGCCCGAACGATTGTATGTTGTATAAAGGGGAAGTAGATAAAGATCGAGAAACTTGTAAGGTATGCGGTGAGTCTCGATATAAATTGAAGAGAGGTTTGACTGCGGTCGGTGCGGAAGTTTCATTGAAATCAATGAAGAGGACACCGATTTCTTTTTGTGGTACCTCCCGATCACTCCCCGTGTGAAGAAGGTTTATGCTTGTAATGAAGATGCTAAGTCATTGCGTTGGCACGCCGATAGAGAAGAATATATACTAGCTCACACATAAGTAAATGGACAAATGCTTTAACATGCACGTGCACTAAAGGTGCGTTTCTAGGTCTATTAATCAAATAGAGCAGAATAATATTAAAACAAATATGCTGTAACTATGATTCGAAGAGTACTATCAACAAGTTCAATATTATCTTTCCAACTAATAATATTATCTTTCCATCTAATAATCCGATCGATCTCCAATCAACTTATCAACCCATTCCCATCTTTTGCAATTTTAAGATGGAGCGGTAAGCTAATGATTTGGTGGATGAATTAAGATGGAGTGGTGAGGTTTTCTAAAGGAATGAGCAGGTTTAAATAAAATATGTGAATTGCTATATCACGCCCTGTATTTTACTTGATTACGCCCTGTATTTATACTATCTAAATACTCATGTATTTTAACATTAATGTAAATGAAATTGTAATTCAATCATAATTAAGGCTATAATAATTAATATTTAATTAACAATTAGTGATAATTAATGGTGTAATCAATGTTAATTAACAGCTTTGGGATGTGGTGGTGGTTGGCAGTGGCGGGCGCCGGTCAACGGCGGTGAAGTCCGAAGTCTACGGTGGTTCGACGGTGGAACTCAGAAGTCAACGGTGGTCTGACGTCGGAAGTCAACGGAGAAGATGAACGGCGGCGGCGGTCGACCTTCTCCTTTCTTCTCCGGTGGCGGCGCACCTGTTATCATTTCTTCTCCGGCGGCGGCGACGGCGCACCAGTTTTCCTCATCTTCTCCGGCCATTCTCCTTCCATCTCCGGCGTGCCTTCTCTCCATTTCTTCTCCTCTCCTCTTCGGCGTCCGCTCTCTCTGTTCTCTCCTCTCCGGTCTTCTCTCCGTTTTCTCCTTCCGCTCTCCTTCCCCTCGCCAGGGCGCTCTTTTCTCCTTCCATTCTCCGGCCTCTGTTCACTCCTCGCCGGCGCGTGAGTTTTCTCCTTCCGTTCTCCAGCTTGCGCTCTCTTCTCTCCGGCGCGCGAATTTCTCCTTCCGCTCTCCGGTCTCCGACCTCCGTTCTTTCTTCTCCGGCGCGTGAATTTCTCCTTCCGCTCTCCGGCCTCCGTTCTTTCCTCTCCGGCGCGTGAATTTCTCCTCCCACTCTTCGGCCTCCGTTCTCTCCTCGTCGGCTCGCAAATGTTTTCCTCCCGCTCCCCCCGGTAAGAGGCGAACCGGGTCTCCTTGACCGGTTTGCCTTGCATTGACCCGGACCGGGTCTCCCTTCCCAGTTCTCTTCCCAAACCCCTTCCCGGTTCTCCTCTGAAATCCCTCTCCCAAACCCCTTCCGGTTCTCCTCTGAAATCCCTTTCGGTTCCCCCTTCAATTTTCCAGCTTTCTCTTTCAAATTTCTCGGCTCTCGTTTTCCTAACTACCATCTATCCACATTTAATGTCATTTACTCCATTATATCCAAAAAAGTGTAAATATTTTCTATAAATTATTCTGTAAATGTCATTGGGTAGAAATCTCAAAATTTTTACTCTAAATTAGGGTGTTGGAAGTTCCATGTCTTTGGAGGTAATTTTTTAATTATTGTTTTGTTTATTGTAATAATTAATAGTTAAATTTATGATTTATTAGTTTTTTAAGTAGAAACTTATATTCATCTTAGTATTGCTATTATTAATTGTAATTTATTAATTATTGCAATTTATTAAGTTATTCATCTTAGTATAGTTATTAGTATAGAGATTTGTATTCTATTTACTACTATAATTTATTATAGATAAATTTTATTCATCTAAGTTACATGAATATTTTTTTAGAGAAAAGTAATTTAGTTAAATTTATTTACTGTTTTTGAATTTTTTATAGTTAATTGTTTTTAATTTAATTACGTTAATTTGTTACTTTTACTTAAATTTGTAATTACCTTAATTTATTTGCGTAAATGTATGTACGTAAATTTGAATTTCAGTTCTTACATGTAATTGTTTTTTACGTAAATGTAATTACTTGAATTTAATTTTAAGATGGTTGAATGTTGTTTAGTACACGTAAATGGCCTGACTTGAATTTAATTTTAAGATGGTTGAATGTTTTAATTTTAAGTAGTACACGTAAATGTAGTTAGTATATATTGAATGTTTTGAAGATGATTTATTTTAGTTAAGTTTATTTATTTCATTAATTTTATTTACGTGTACTACTTATTTACGTGTACTGCTATTTTTTTTAAAGTGTTTTGCTACTACTAATTTATCTTAGTTAGATGATTTAGCTTACCTATAATTTGGTTCTACTAATATGTTAGTTCGCTCGGAACATAAAATACGTTACTTAATTTGATAGATTATTTATCATAGTTATATGACTTGTCTTGATTATAATTTGGTTGTACTAAGACGTTGTAAAATACGTTAGTTTGTTTGATAGAAGATTTATCTTAGTTAGGTGATTTTTTTAGTTTAAAATGATTGTTCTAGTAGTGATAGATTTCATACTAGTAGTGATAATTATTATACTTTAAATATGTGTATGTATCTTTTATGCACTTATTAAAAAATATTACGGCCTGTATATTTTATTTGTTATTAGAATTATTTACGACATCATTGTGTTTGGTAGAATATTTGAGTGAAACTAATTACTTGATGTTTATTGTTGTTTAAGGATGGCAATGAGTCATATGGAGCAATTGCAGGGGGGAATGGTTACTCAGCATTTGCAACCATAAATGTGTTTCCAAGTCACACCGAACCTTATTCCTACCTGCAACGGACTGCTCGTCATATAGGATTTGAACTTGTCATGGGGTCGTACAAAAAAAATAAGAATGGTCCCCTGAGGATATATTGTATTTGCAATCGGGGCCGAAAAGATAAGGTTGTCGATATGAGCGATTCAGATATTGTCCAACGAAGTAACACATCGACTAGAAGTTGTGATATCCCATTCATGATTGTCATGAAAGAGAGTAGCACAGGGGAGGGTTGGAATGTAGTACCGTGCAAGGATTCTCGACGAGGGATGCACAACCACCAGTTTTCATTGTACGATGAGGGGCATAGATAGAGCAGTATGCTCCATGCAAAGGCCAAACAAATGATTAGAGATTTGACAAATTCTGAAACAGCCCCCAGGCATATCAATGTCAGCCTCAGTCATTCATTTCTAGACCTGCATCTGACCATTAGGCAGGTGTAAAATGAGCAATCGACCTATGGAAGAGAAAGGCGAGGCAGGCACAACACAGCCGAGAATTGTTTGCATCTTGCCACCTCCAATGGGTATGTCACTAGTCACCGCTCAGCACTTGATGGTACTTTGACTCATTTATTCATGGCTCATCCCAAAGCTGTTGTGGTATTTCGAACTTATCCATGGATTGTGGCCATCGATTCAACGTACAAGACTAAACGATACGGCATGCCATTCATTGAGATGGTTGGTATGTCTCTGTGCAACACAAATTTCCTGATTGGCTATGCAGTTGTCGTCGAAGAAATGGCAGATACTTGTGAGTGGGATCTGAACGCACTTAGAAGCTTGCTTGTCGATGGACCGTTCCCTGAGGTTGTGGTCACCGATTGTGAGATGGGATTGATTAGGTCAATTCAGGTTGTGTTTCCAGACTCGAAGCATTTTCTTTGCATCTGGCATATTAACAAGGACGTGGAGGCATGTGTTACTGTGTTAACGGGGAATAAGAGGAACAGGGCATCCTTCAAGAATGGTGCTTGGTCCCGGGTTTGCAATGCCTCCACCGTTACTCCCTACGAAGCCGCATTGGTAGATCTGAGGGCTGGTTGGTCTTGGATCAAAGCTGTTATTAGTTACGTTGAGACCACATGGCTCAACCCCCATAAGGAGAAATTTGTTCGGGCATGGACGAATAGATTTCTGCATTTTGGGAACACAACTACATGTAGGGTCAAAAGTGCACACTCGTCATTGAAAGAGTGGTTACAAACATCAACTGGTTCACTGGATACGATATGGAGGCATGTCGACCTGTAGATAGCCGGGAAAATTACTATGATCAAGAACAACCTCAAGAAATCAAGAACGTGCATTGGTAGATTGCACCGTAGAGTACTTTTCAACAACTTGTTCAATAATGTGTCAAAATATTGTCTGGATAAATTGACGGTTGAATACAGGAGAATTGATACACTTGGAGTACAAGTTTATGCATATTGTGGTTGTGTACTCAGAGGCGGAACCAGAAAAAATTTCCAGGGGAGGCTGAAAATTTTTTGGTGTCCGGCGTGCAGAGGCGGCGGGACGAGGTAGCTTCCGGCAGCGCTGTGGCGGAAACCTGGTGGCGGACGGCGGTAGCGGAGGGAACTGACGGAGGGAAGAAAGGGTGATAGCCATAGTTTAGTTACTTCCAGACAACTAGGCCCATAGTTCATACTTTTCTCATGACTATTATATTCATTCTTAAAATGCATAAGAAATTACAATATTTCACCTGTGCCCAATCAAGGTGGTCAGAAGTCTTCCCTGGTGAACATCCCAGAGCTTCACGGTTGAGTCAAATGATGCACTGCACGGGATAAAGGTTAAGTTAACAAACTGTCTAATGGTTTGCAAACATGTGAAGAAACAACTTGAGCTATACAGGACATTGATGATAAATCCACACTTCATCAAACACATAAACAGTAATTGACAACATGACTAGAAAACATCCAACAACAAACCAACTTCCAAACACTTAAATCATTTAGCTGGGAATGGAACAATGATGATAGATAAAGCAAGCATGTGAGCATCTGTGAACCAGAACAGCAAAGTAAACTAAAACATATACTCAGGTGTTTGTAAGGAGTTAAAGAGCGAACTAGATAGCTCCAAAGACGAATGCATAACTAGCAGCAAAGTGGTGCAATAAAAAAAATAAGGTGCTGTTGAAAAAACTATACATCTGAACATGAGGGTGGAAACCATTTGTCAATCCAATCAAGAACTGTAGGCCCAACTCATGTAAGAGTAACTAGTGAGCATGAAACCTTTTCGTGATCCCTGAAATCACCAATGCCGACTGCCCAATTCCCAGTGCCCAACTAAAGTCAAATTCTCAATTAAAATAATTCTGCAGTGTGCACATAGAAGAAAAACATAGGATGATCTAAACAACATTGCATAAACATTATCATCATAAATCAGGTCATGTCGTAGCAATATAAATCTTAAAAAGCTAAAAGTAATGCCATAACTAATGCATAAGAATCAACCTAGCCAATACTAATGGCAAATTTGGATTGTTTGTGCCTGGTCCAGTGGGTCTCCATCTGATATTATATATCTCCTGCAAAATCAATGATCACAGGAAGCTTCAAATTAAATCTAGAAATTAATGGTTGTTACATAAATTATTTTCCAACACAGAGTACTAATAAAGTATCAAACCTTTTCGTGACCCCTGAAATCATGGACACACTTGTCATGCTCCATGCTCCATATCTGCAACATTAGCTTCCAAGTGGTTAGAAGACTGATAGAGCCATCAGGAAAATGGACAATCCAATGGAGCAAATATGCATTTCATATGGAAACCAACATGTTTTCTAGAGTGCTGAAATACATAGAAACTCGACTTTCATGAGCACAAAAGTCACATGGACAATTGAGTAAAAACTGATACTGTAAATGTCAGCTGTCCACATGACAAATTTGAAACATAGATTCAAGGAACAAGGTGTAGAAATGAACCTTTGCGGTTGCATCATTGGAGCAGGATGCCAGTCATAGGAAAAATATGTAAATTGATTTATTTTTCATCGATTCAAATTCAATTTTATAAAATATCCCTAATTGATAATTAACAAATGAAAACAAAAAAAATTATAAAATCATATTCATCTAAATTCAATTTAATAAATATCCCTAATTGATAATTGATAATTCCATAAACCGATTATGACAAATTGACAATTTCATTTTCACATACAATTATACAAAATAAATCAAACAATTATAATTTCAACTAAATTCCAACTAAATTCGACTAAATATGCAATTCAACTAAATTCAAATATGCAATTCAACTAAATTTCAACAATCATATATAATACAACCATATAACTTCAATTCGACATCCAATCCAAAAATCATGTTCACATAAATTTAAGTTTTGAAGCAAAAAATAAAAAAAACAATAAACCCTAAAATTAATAAATCTTAGCATAAAGAGAAGAAGTCTACCGGTGGTTTGGAGAGGCGGCGACCGGCGTGCAAAGGCGGCGGGACGAGGCAGCTTTCGGCGGCGGCGCGGCGGAGACCTGGTGGCGGACGGCGGTGGCGGACGGCTCTCAGTCTCGGCTAAGGGAAATGACGGAGTCCACTACTCTGAGCTCTCGCCTCTGTGCCAAACTGCCGAGGTTTTGTTTGTGTTTCAGACTTTCAGTGTTTGGATTATTGGATTGGGCTCCGTTTTTGGCCCAATCCAATTCACATTCCATTTTTATTTTTTTTCATTTCACTAAGTGAAACGATGTCGTCGTTTTAGTACTTGGGCATTAAAAAAAAGAAAGCCGCAGCGCGGCCTTCTTCTCCGAGCAAACGTCTGACATTTTCACCGGAGACGCGCTCAACTCGCCGGAAGACGCGCTCGGCGAATCGGACCGCCTCCTGCTACCTCCGGCCGGCGATCTAGGTAGGGCTGGAGCCCTACCTCGCGTCCCATTGGTTCCGCCCCTGTGTGTACTGCGTATAAAGTGGAGGAGCAAATTAGGAAGGTCGGTAGGGAAAAAGACACAAGAATTCATGTCATTCTTGTGCTCACTAGAAATCGAAATCACTGTACTGTGGAAAGTTAAAGGAATGAGCGTAGATCATATCTTTTTCATTCACTTCAATTCCACTAAAAGAGGACTGGATTTTCTTCCGTTTTTCCTTTCCATTTTCACCTTTGTCTTCATACAAAATTTCATTATTCAATAATTTTGGGTGAAAAGATGAAGAAAAGATTATTGAACAAAGACATATCCGTGCATAGATTGTGTTACGTGCATGTTTAGGTTTGATAATGATGCACGCTCAATCTTGCATGTTTGTTTTTTGCCATTTAAAGGCCTAAAAATCACTATTGACAGCCTTTATCTATATAGGTGGTGATAGTTTTCCCTTCGTTTCATTAATATTGGCACACTTTTTAATTTGAAATATTTATTTTATATTGACACTTTTAAATTATGGCAAGTTTAAGTTATTATAGCCATTTATTTTACTTTTCTTTCTTTCAATTCAATTTCATCCACTCATCTAGCATCTACTAAATTCTACCACCAAAAGTGGTGTGCCACTAATAGAGAAACAGAGAGAGCACTATTTAAATTTTTTCAATTAAGTTTAAATGTGTGGAGCGGTTGAAAATCTTAATAAGTGGATGAAAATGATTCATTTTTTGTCATATATAAAAGTGTGATTATAATAAAAAAAATAGATTAAAATAAAAGAACGACCAGAGTATAATTTATATTTTAGAGTAAAATCCCACCTCCATTATTACATCATAAACATAACATTAAGAGAAACGTGTACCATCCCTTCTTCACGGATCTGATTGACACAATGTTTTAGAAGTTTTGGGTGAACTTTGGAAACTGGATAAACCCTTATATTGATTAAATTGTTAAATAATCAAGAAAATTTTGAAATAATAGATAATTATAAATAATAGATATCAATCAAGTTTGACAAGTATTTTTTTTTACATGACACTTATTTATAACTTATTACCCAACAAGCTCTCAACAACAACAATCCATCACATTGATGAGAGAATTAGGTCAGATGTAAATGATCAACACCCCCTCACAGCACAATTGTACACAAAGCATTCAAAAGTTTTCATCAAGTTTGTCCGTAATCATGAAACATGTTTGGATGAGAGAATGGGAAGTATAATAAATTAAACATAAAGTTCTCCGACATTCATATATCTAATTTTTATATATATATATATATATATATATATATATATATATAGAGACACACATTCATGAAAATAATTGTACACTGCATTTTTGAAGATTAAGAAAATGTTTGCTTTATGCACACGGACGCCCAGTACATGCACGCATACTTTAATGCAAATTCTTTGCTTCTTTTTCTTATTTCTTCAGATTCTTCATGATTTTGCTTAGGGGACATATTAATTTGAAGCTCTTTCTGGTGGTTATAAAGCCCATCTTCCCTTTCCTCAAGAAATTTCTCCTTCGAATTAAGCTTTTCTTCAACCTTTTCTTTTTGGGTGTGTGTGTGATGCAAAGCACTCAAACTTTTTTCCTTTATACTAAGCTCATCCTTTGTCTTAAAAAACTATTTCCTCTAGCTTTCCATTTTCTGTAATAAATTCCTCTTTCATTTTGCGGAAGTACTACTTCTCTCTGCTCCATCACTACGTGCGAATTTACTTTGTGAGAGCTGAAGTCTGATCTCCTTCGATAATAGGTGTGTGTGATGGAGCAGAAGTCTATTGATTGTTCGGAAATTTACTTCGGAAATCTTATGCCTCCAGTTCTTGGATTTTTTGAACAGTGAGGCAATGCTTCTTATGTGTTACAAAGGCATCATTTAGGTTCTCACTGGATGCAGTGACATTGGAGCTTCGTTCCTGTGGTAAGATTTCAAAATTTAATTTCTATCTTAATATCAAATTGAATTTGACTTTTTCGAAACATTTGATTAATATATATATCAAAATATTTAGACAAACTATCTTAGCATCATGAAAAAATAAAGATAGGATTATTAGTAGATAGAGTATTGAAGGTTAGTTCAGACACCTTTTTGTAATATTACAAAGTGCATTGTTGTGCAAACCTGGTGCATTATGTGTTTGTGTCATTATAACTTTGAAACTTGTAACTTCCAAGATTTGAATATTGGCAAGAGCAGTGCTTCCAATTTTGTATACGATAAAAAAATTAGCCACGGAACCAATAAAGATAGGACTATTAGTAGATATAGTATTGAGTGTGCACAATAATTTCCGTTCTTAGATTTAAATGAACGAGAAATTGTCCAGAATGGTATCCGCCTTTAAGTGAAATTCAAGATTTTGTACCCACTTTTTCATCAATATTCCAAAAAGGTACCCACTTTTTCATTAATATCCCAAAAAGACACTTTTTTAGTTTAAAAGGGTACCATTGTGGCATAATTTTGTTTCAAAATGGGACCCATATTATGCTAAAAATTACTATTTTGAGACATAAATGAAAAAGTGGGTACATTTTAAGGACAAATTCAAAATTTAGATACCAACCTGTGAATTTCGATTAAAAGTGAGCACTATTTTAGACAATGTCTCTTTCCTCTCATAAATAAAATCTAAAGTGGAGAAATCAATTAATTATCGAAAAATATATTTTTATGAACTATAGAGCTTTTTATATTATCGAGTCCAAAACTTATTTATGTCTATTTTGATTTTTTTTTATTTACAATGCCATATAAACACTAATCAATTATTTAATCAAATACCAATAACTCCCAATTAACATGATTAATGCTACTATTATTTCACGGTCATCAATAGAGGGGGAGTAATTATCTAAAAAAAATAATGGATTGGATAACCTGGTGTAAAATTAATATTACAGATGTCAATTTCCGGAAACCTTATGCCTCCGGTTCTTGGATTTGTTAAGTTGCGTAGCGATGCTTCTTTTGTATTATAAAAAAGCATCATTTAGGTTCTCATTGGATGCAACGACATTGGAGCTTTCTTCCTGTTGTAAGATTTCAAAATTTAATTTCTATCTAAATATTAAATATAATTTGACTTTTCGTAACATTTGATTAATATGTTTATCAAAATATACAAACTATATTAGAGTCATGAAAAAATAAAGATAGGATTATTAGTAGATATAGTATTGAAGGTAGTAGTTCATATAACTTTATGCAATATTACACAGTGAATTATTGTGCAAACTTGGTGCAATACGGGCTTGATACAAAATATCAGTTGTAAAAAAATCTTACGGCCTTGTGCAAACTTGGTGCAATGACCTTCACCGCTACTTTTGTGCAAATGCGAGGTTATTTACGTAATTCTCCAGGCCCTTATTTTCGTGAGAATGTTTTTTAGTTTAAAAGCATGGGGAAAACCAGTCTTTCGTTGTTTTAATAAATTTGAAACATTTCATCAAATTCCAACGTGCATAATATGTGCAGGATTGGTACGTTATCATGCATAGGATAATATGATAAAATCATTTGAGGTATGATGCTTTCATGTTTTCGTTTTGAAAACTATACACACAAAAAATCTAAGTATGATTAATTAGTAATATAAAATTTTAAAATAAATTTGCACACGACATAATTGTGCCTACATGCACAATTTTGGTGTTTGTTTGTCTCCACAAGAAAATCTTAAAGATATATTTAATCATTTTTATTAGAAGAACCAAAGAACAATAAGCGCAGGCCTCCTGGGCTTCTAAAAGTTATCAATTATGTTGTTGAACTTAGGTATGCGTAAATTCTTTCTATCTTGTTCAACTAGGCGTTTGTTTCTTCTCTAAGTTTCATCTTTTTCGTCGTCTTATAGCATGGATCTATATGGAAGTCGATTTATTCAGCAGAAGTTGGAAACTACCTCCATTGAGGATAAGATTAAGATATTCCCACTGAACATCGTGCACACACGAGGTTTAATGACTGATGTCTTTGCAACTATGTCATACAGAAGGTAATCTCTTCTTGTCATCAAGTAATGCTAATGAAAATTTTGAAAGTAGTTGATGTAATTGTCACTCAAATGTTATTGCCGCTCTTTGAACATGGGAAAGAAAATCAAACAAAAAAATTAGCAAATCAGGTCGGTGGTCATGTTTTGCCTCTCAGTCTCCAAATGTATAGTTGCTGAGTGATTAGAAAGATTAGCATTAATGCCTTTCTTGTTCTCCAAGTGTATTTTGATACGTGACTATCTCTTCGTATGCGAATGTTTTACGGTGAACAAATCTCAACCATTACATTAAATGTGATTTAGTGAATCAAATTTAATATAATTATTTAAAATAAAATAGTTAATTGAGCTCTTTCCTTGGTTTGTATATATGTGCATATCTTGTGCCTAACAAATTATTACTTATTTCCTCCCACTTCAATTAAAGTTATGAAAGTACAAGTGTAATTTTAAATAACTTATAATGGTTAAATCAAACCAATAAACCAATTTTCAAATATGAGAAATATGGCATCGGTTCAAATGATGAAGTCAAAATTTTAATTGAATATTCACGGTCGTACGATGACCCGAACAGTAAAAGTTAAAGTCGATATGCGTACTTAATTCAAGTGTAGTTTTTCAAATAATCACAAAATTTTCTAATTTTTAATGTTATATCTTAATAATTTTAATAACAGATACATCCTACTTCATATTGTAGTATGATCTTTTCACTAAAATTGATTCTTACCGATTTCATAATAATATAAATGGCTGAATTCACTACCTCGATCAATCCAATGGTTTTAAATTTAATAAATGAAACATATATTCTTTCAATAATTTATTTTGATTATCTTTGACGATTTGACACGACCAATCCTTTGGCTTATAAAAGGATTATGAGCTGTCGTTGTCTTCAGTATCAGCACAAATTTCAGTACAGATACCAAATTCAAGTATGTTAGTATATGGATTTGCAATCCTCTTCAAGATTCTCGTAGTTCTGTCTTCATCTTTATCTTCATGTGTTATTTGATAGATTTTTTCGTTGCAACGCAATGCGTCAAATTCCTTTGAAATCCTGTAAATGCTTCCTTGTTTCATAGTGTATATTGGATTAAAAAAATAATTTTATTAGTTTGCAAACAATTTGATATTCATTATTTATGTTTATTAAAAAAATAAACAATTTGTTTATTTAGTTACTTATGGCTTTGTGTTATGAGTATGCAAGGGGCGTGCGAATTCAGCAGTATCAACCTAACTATTATATCTCTATCCATGGACCTTTTCATTTAATACATCATTATACGTGTGGTGAATCATGAAGAAATACTTGTTCTTTTCTAAGCTCGTGCGTTGAACTTCCCTAAATATGTCCTCCAGAGAAATGCCATGCACTGTCCACTAGATTTGCACATAAAAGTTCAATAATACATATAATCGTATACAGTAAGTAAAGATTGTAAATAAATGATAGGACTTGGTAAATAAAGTTTTTGAAGGATAAACTTAGAGAAATTTGCATCGTCCCTTCTATCTTCTGCAACAAATTCTTCTTTCATTTTGCAGGAGTATTACTTTTCTCTGCTCCATTACACACACCTATTTTTGAAGGAGACCAGACTTCAGCTCTCAGAAAGTAAATTCGCTAGTAGTAATGGAGCAGAGAGAAATAGTACTTCCGCAAAAATGAAAGAGGAATTTATTACAGAAGATGGAAAGCTAAAGGAAATAGTTTTTAAAGACAAATGATGAGCTTAGTATAAAGAAAAAAAGTTTGAGCGGTTTGCAGTACACACTCACATCCAAAAATAAAAAGTTGAGGAAAAGCTTAATTCGAAGGAGAAATTTATTGAGGAAAGGGAAGATGAGCTTTATAACCTCCGGAAAGAGATTCAAATTAATAAGTCTCCTAAGTAAAATCATGGAGAATTTGAAGAAATAAGAAAAAGAAGCAGAGAATTTGCATTAAAGTGTGCGTGCATGTATTTGGTTGGGTGTCCGTGCATGTACGTGCATAAAGCAAACATTTTCTTAATCTTCAAAAATGCAGTTTACAATTATTTGCATGAATGTGTGTGTCTATATATATATATATATAAATTAGATATATGAATGTTGGAGAACTTTATGTTTAATTTATTATACTTCTCATTCTCTCATCCAAACATGTTTCATGATTACGGACAAACTTGATGAAAACTTTGGAATGCTTTGTGTACAATTGTGCTGTGAGGGGGTGTTGATCACTTACAGCTGACCTAATTCTCTCATCAATGTGATGGATTGTTGTTGTTGAGAGCTTGTTGGGTAATAAGTTATAAATAAGGTTTATGTAAAAAAGAAATTTACTTGTCAAACTTGATTGATATCTATTATTTATAATTTTTTTTCTAATTTTTCTTGATTATTTAATAATTTAATCAATATAATGGTTTATCCATTTTGCAAAGTTCACCCCAAAACTTCTAAACATTGTGTCAATCAGATCCGTGAAGAAGGGATGGTACAAGTTTCTCTAAATTTTATGTTTATGATGTACTAATGGAGGTTGGGTTTTACTCTAAAATATAAATTATATATACTCTCTTCGTAAATTCTTCATCTTAAAATTTTGCACTTATTTGAGTAGATACTTGACAGTCTAAAAAGTTTCTAAAGTATATAAACATGTATCCAATGTTTAGAAAGGGTACAAATCACAATTTTAGGATAATTTGATTAGGGAAAGTCTCAGTAAATACGGCTTTCCATAAGCTTATGGACAGTCCTCTGGGGCATTTGACTTAAATGTTGTAATTTTTTATAAAATTTAAATATTGCATTTTATAAGTTAAAACAAGTAATAATATGTATTTGAACGTGAAAATATATGATAAAAAAATATTTTAAAATATTTTAAATTTTGTATGTAATTTAAAAAATGCAGTGTATAAGGTAAGAAATAAGTGGCATGTCCATAAGCTTATGGACATGCCGCCCGTCAGGAGACCCACTCATTTGATTAAATCAGCTTTATTTACTGTAGTGCTCATATGATTTCATACAATTAAATTTTCATTCTATTTTTCCATAATAGTTGCTCTAGCTATATTACGAAATTTCCACCCAATGTATAGTTCCTTTACAAAAAAACTAAATTGCAGTTTTTGTATGTGAACAACTGATCTTTAATTTTTTAGATTTAAAAATAAAATTAAATTAAAGGGAAATAATTTAAAGTTAAAACTTTAAAAGTTATAAGATTATAGTCAGCTCACGGTTTATTAATTTTAAATATTCATGAAAGTATGATATCAATACATCTTCTGCACTTATAATTTTCCTATGCAAATGGTGATGGTGGGTTCTGCAGGATATGATGCATGCGCTTCAGCAAGACCACCGTCTCCTGATTGTCCTCTTCCTCTTTCTCCTGTGCAATGTCAATGCACTCTGTAGTGTCTATTTAATATATATTTTTTTGTATAGTTTTGTTAGATTTATTATAGTTTTCTAGACTATTACCCAAGTTTTCATTTTAGCCATGAGAGAAGATTTTGCTTTGCTGGTATTTTAAGCCGAAATACCAACTTACCAACTGAATCACATATCATTTGTACCGAACATGTTGGTAATCGATGATGTGGTACGGTAGTACTGTACTATACGCTTATGACAGAACAGTAATGGTATTGAGAAAATACTATCATGGTACTATTGTACTGTACAACACAGCTATATATATATATATTTAAAGTTATAACTAATACTATGTAAACTTTAAGATTTTATTTAGGACAAAGTCTTGTATAAAACCCTCTCACGGTAAGACAAGGGATTAAATTGTAAAGATTTTAAGATGGGGTTTCATATTGATGTTTTAAAAGTTCAGGGATTTAATGTGTAATTGTGATAATTTGCAATTTAGTCCAGTTCTATTAGTTTTTTGCCCCCGGATTTAATTTTCTCTTTTCCAATTTTACCTCTAGTCTCTGGTCTCACCATAAGACGGTCTCACAAGAGACGGACTCTTTATTTAGTTAAGATTTAGTCATTCATTAGAACCAATAACAAACATTTGAAATATGTCGTCTATGTTTTGGTTCTAGTATGTTGATATTGGGAAAAGTTTAAATTATTTTTCTTAAATAAGATTTCTTTACAACTGATATTTTGTATCAAGTCCAGCAAAATAAATCACAATCATAATTATATTTTATTTCTTATAACTTAATACTATAGTATTTAATGTGATATTTATCTTACATTATTAATATGGTTAGAAAATATTCAATTTTCTAAAATTATGTTTATGCAGTAGAAAACTTTAATTATTTTCAAAAACAATATGAATAAAAAAATAGTTATTTATATTTTACATTTGCTGGTATTCTACCATACTATATCGAAACCATCCGACTTTTTCGTATACCAATGTGTGGTATACCAAGGTTTTGGTACGGTATTGATTTCTAAAAATAATATACCAACATCGCTGGTATGGTACATGATATTAGTAAAAAGTGACGATAACTGTACCAAATCGGCCCCTAAGATTTTGAGATTCAGCCCCTAAGATTTTGAGATTATATCTTTAATCTCTCTCTTATTTTATCTTATGATTTTCTGCAAATGATTCAATACTGTTCCTTTTGACCTAACCAAACCTAAACTTGCACCTCTGCTCCACATGCACGGTTAAGCATATGTGTTTGGTGCAACGACATATATGTGTATGGTGCTCTTATGCATAAAATGTATTAGGTTTGTGTATTTTACTAAATCCAGATCATTTTCTTTATACCTTTATTGCAATAGCAAATTACTAAACATCTTTTGGTGAATTAGTGCGATTGTAGTGTTTTGCGAAAAGGTTAACATAGATCTTCTTGGACTAAATGGAACTAATTTGAAGGAAACGGTTTCCAAGACAACGGACGAGCTTAGTTTAAATCACAAAACCAATGTTCGGTGTTCTCTCTTAGGCTACTATCAGGAAGAAAATTGAGGAAATTTGATATGAAAAGAAACTAAATCATAATGTGTCATACAACTGCAAGATATTTGGTTGAAAATGCCATTAAGATTAGTTCAACTTGGAAAGTGGAAGGCATGAAGGGCTGAAGCCTAGTTACATTCAAATGAATTAACATGATGCATTCTTATTATTGGTCTTATCTAAGTAGATTTAGAAACAGGAGGTGGAACCTGGAGGTGCAGATACCGCATGTCTCTTTGGGTGGCTTTTCTAGATGATGAGCCTCCAGCCACATTGCACCACAATGTTTTGATTGAAAAGATGAAGATTGCAGAAGCAGAGCTTCTTTGACGAAAAAAAAATCTTATCAGAAAATTATCCACACATCCACACAAAGACATATAAAGTCATTAAAGAGAAAAACCGGCTCATGATATCTATGAATTCACATTTGCCGCACATTTATTTCTGAAGCAGACTTCAGCTCTCAGATAGTAAATTTGCTCGTAGTGATGTAGAAGAGTGACGTAATATACTTGTGCAAAATGAAAGAGGAATTTGTTGCAGAAGATAGAAATCTAAAGGAAATATTTTTGAAGACAAAGGATGATGTTAATTTAAAGGAAGAAAGTTTGAGTGGTTTTCGGCACACACTCACATCCAAAGACAAAAGGTTGAAGAAAAGCTTAAATAGAAGGAGAAATTTCTTGGGATGGGAAGATGAGCTTTATGACCACAAGGAATAGCTTCAAATTAATAATTGGTCCCCTAAGCAAAATCTTGAAGAAAATGCAGAAGTAAGAATATGTGTGCATGTATTAGGTGAATAATATGTGTGCATGTACGTTCATAGAACGTGCGAATAAGTTATATTTGCATTAAAATCACATTTTATAATTCCCATTCGTTCAACAAAGGTGAAATATAAAGCAATCATTTTCTTAATATTCAAAAACCCAGTGCATCTAGAATTATTTGCATGAATGTAAACATATATATAGAAATAATTAGGTATGTCAATGTTGGAGAAATTTTGATACGAATCGCGGTTTCTAAATTCATTTATTAAATTAGGATTTTTAGGATGGTAATACTATACTTTTTTTTCACTGAATTTTTTTAATGCGGTAGTGTAATCATTTATTTAACTTAGAATAAGGCCCATTAATTCAACCATGTTGACATTTGAAGAATTAATGTTTCAGTCATGCATTTATTTTAAGGTTTAGAATATTCAATTCTAATTTGATTAGAATTAGATTTGGTAAGTTTAGATAAGACAATATTCATTCAAGATTTATCTTGAAGTATATAGTCATTCATTTTAGGTAATTTAATTAAATATGGTTTTAGCTTCTTAAACCTGTCATAATCCTTTTCAGTTTCTTGTTTGTATTTTTGAAAACCATACCTATTAACTATAAATATGGGTGGTTTTCAACATTATTTTTACCCAACCGCTTTTATCAATCAAATATATAACCTTTTGAGTTCATATTCGTTGCTTGCGAGCTATTCCATTGTTGCTTAACCCCGAGGGCTAGTTAAGTATCAATAAACCTTGTACTATGATCCTGAGGGCTAGCTAGAGAGCAAGTCGAAGTTAGGCGTACCCCGAGGGCTAGACTCCTGAATTTCGTGCGAGATAGTGCGGGTTTGCAGATCCCTTTACTAGATCAAAGATATTAATTCCGCAAATCGTGAGTCTTCGCAAGGAGATCCATACTAGTTGGTATCAGAGCAAAGCAAAAGAATTCCTAGTGGCCAAAAATTCAACAGGAGTTTCGAGTTTTGTTTGAATTTATTTTCAAAAAAAAATAAAAAAAAATCCTCAGACATCTTCCACCACTAGTCATCTTCATCGCCGCCGGTAAACCTCATCCCAAGCATCTCCGTTCATCTTGCTAATACCACTGCTCAGCTTCATCCGCAACCACTGCCTGCCGCCATTCAGCTTTAGCCACTGATCGCAGCCGGTCTCATTGGTCTTATCGACTCTGATCGTTCCCGGCAAACTTCCAGATTTGGGTCTTCT
Organism: Rubia yunnanensis; assembly: GCA_037428765.1. NCBI lineage: Eukaryota > Viridiplantae > Streptophyta > Magnoliopsida > Gentianales > Rubiaceae > Rubia > Rubia yunnanensis. Next base: position 68,569,554 of record CM075071.1, on the reverse strand, counting down.
TCTCCGAATCTAATTTGTTCTTCTCCAACTCCAGCCGATCAGCCCCTCCGAACGACCTTTGTTCTGGCCTCCGTCAACAGCAACTCCAATCGCCGCCAGTGAGATCTGCTCCGTTCTTCTCCAACCAATTCCGCCACCGCTGATCCGTCCACCATCCATCGGCGTTCTCTCGGTTGATTCTTCATCCCAAAAACTTCATGCGGATTCTCCAGAAGATCTTTGTGCCGATTGTCAAGTAGATCTTCTCCAGACGCGTCTTCCGTTCCCAGGCAGCGTACCTACGGCAAAGAGAAGTTAGCACAGATGGTTTTCAGTGGAGGGGAAAAATAGGTCAGCACGTGTCATACACACATAAACCAGCAACAGGTGGAGTGAGATCCACGTGCGTGAGCCCTTGAAAACGCGTGCTCTACACGTGTGCATTTTTCAACTTTATCTCTCACTTCGAGTGACGCTCCAGTTTTCACGAGAGAACCTATTTCTCATGAGTTGATCAAAGTATCGTGGATTTTTCTCTTTCTTTTCAGTAGTTGATTATTATATCGCGAGTTGAAGCAGTTTCATCCTAGTCAGCATTCTAGTCACTGCCTAGTCAGCGTTCAGTCACCGTTTACTAGCAAGATTTTGCAGAGATGATGTGGGATGTTTATCTCCATTTATTTTTGAAGATCGTTCATGTTTCGAGGACAAAAATTTTTGGCCTCGGAGGGAATGATACGAATCAAGGTTTCTAAATTCATTTATTAAATTAGGATTTTTAGGATTATAACACTATACTCTTTTTCCCATTGGATTTTTTAATGAGGTAGTGTGATCATTTATTTTATTTTAGAATATGTCCCATTAATTCAGCCATGTTAGCCTTGAAAGAATTAATGTTTCTGTCATGCATTTTTTTAGGGTTTAGAATATTCAGTTCTGATTTGATTAGAATTAGATTTAGTAAGATTAGATAAGGCAATATTCATTCAAGATTTATCTTGAAGAATATAGTCATTTATTTTAGGTAGTCTAGTTAAATATAGTTTTAGCTTCTTAAAGCTACCACAATCCTTTTCAGTTTCTTGTTTGTATTGAAGACCATACCTATGTACTATAAATAGGGGTGGTTTTCAACATTATTTTTACCCAACCACTTTTATCAATCAAATATACAACCTTTTGAGTCCATACTCTTTGCTTGCAAGCTATTCCATTGTTGCTTAACCCCGAGGGCTAGTTAGAGAGCAAATCGATATTAGGTGTACCTCGAGGGCTAGACTCCAAAATTTTGTGCGAGATAGCGTGAGTTTGCATATCCCTTCACTAGATCAAAGATATTAATTCCACAAATTGTGAGTCTTCGCAAGGAGATTCATATCAAATTTATCTTTGATTTATTATACTTCTCATTCTCTCGATCCAAACATGTTTCATAATTAGTGTCAACTTGATGAAAACCTTTAAATTCTTTATGTAAAATTGTAAGTCGGGGAGTGTTGATCACTTAGAAATAGGAGATCGAACCTTGAGGTGCATATACTGTTGGCCTCTTTGGGGTGGCTTTTCTAGCTAATGACAAGCATCTAACTACTTTGCACCTACGATGTTTGGATTGAAAAGATGAAGATCGTAGAGATTCAGTGACAAATAAAATATATCTTATTAGAAAATTATCCGCACAACCACACAAAGGAATATAAAATCATTAAAGAGAAATTATAGTTGAGCGATATCCATGAATCCACATTTGCCACACACTTATTTATGAAAGAGACCAGACCTCAACTCTCATATACTCCATCCGTCCCATAATAATTGACATATTTTGACTTTTGAAAGTCAATTGAAGCAATTTTCAACAGTTGATATCGTTATTTATGTGTATTAAAAAATTACAAAAAAATAACAATTTAAAAATATATGTTATGATGAATCCAACAACATATAACATGATAATAGTCTTACATATATATTAATAGAAATTTATGGTCGAAGTTGGAGATAACGTACAGTTGGAGATCTATTGTGGGCAATTTTCATGCACTAAGCATGTAATGGCGAAAAATTATGAAACAAGGGCGTGGTTGGTCTCTGAAGAAGGTGGTTACGCTGCCGATTCTGAAGAGGAGTGTGGTGCAGATGGAGGCAAGTACCAGCAATAGTAAACTGCAGGAGACTTTGAATAGAACTGGAACAAAAAAAGATGGTGGATGAAAATGAGCTGAAGAAACAGACCACTAAGGTACGAAATGAATCTAAATTGCTGAATTTGGGGTCTATAAAAGATGTAAAGAATTTGGTGAATGGGGAGAAATGTATTGAAACTGATTTGAAGAATCCTATAGCTGGTGAGGTGAAAAATGAGGATAAGTTGGGGGTGGATGTCATTAAGGGGAATAGAGTGCAATCAAATGGGCTTAAAATTGAGTAAATTATTCCAAATGTGATTGATGGCAAAGTACATATTGGAATAGAGGCAGATGATGTAGAGTCAGAGATGAAATTTTGGGAGAATGCAATTATTATGTATGTTCTAGGGGGAGAGTTAACCATGTCTGCAGTTAAAAATTATATGATGAGATGTTGGTCTTTTGTTGCTTTGCCTGAGTTGTATTATAATGAGGAGGGTTATTTTTTGATGAGATTCCAATCAAGAGAAGATCATGATGCAGTTATAAGTAGGGGTCCGTACAAAATATTCAACATGACAATGTTCCTGCATATGTGGAAACCTAATTTTAAGATAAAGGAGGATATGGTAAGGGCTCTACCTATATGGGTGAAGTTGCCTAAACTGCCATTGCATCTATGAGATGTTTGAAGTTTGGGAAAGATTGGAAGTGTGATTGGCATGCCCATGTTAACTGATGAGTGTACAACTGAAAAATTAAGAGTTTCTTATACACGAATTCTAGTGTAAGTTGACATTACTCAGAAGCTGAAGGAGAAAGTTGTGATCAAGGATTTGGATGGGGAGAAGATTGAGCAGCAGGTTCTCTTTGAATGGAGACCACCCTATTGTGATATATGTGAAATGGGAGGCCATAAATTCCAAGTGAAAGAACAACAAAGGATGGTACATAAATGGCAGGTAAAAGAGAAACAAGACAAAGCTGAGGAAAAACATGGAAATGAAGGGGTGAACAAAAGAAACACTCAGGCTGAAACTGATTATGGGGAAGCCAGAAGGAAAACTGATAAGGGGATATACAAGGAATAGAGGAGCTCCTACATGTATGCTTCAACTGGACCTACAAAAACAATATGATACCGTGAACTGGAAAGCTTTAGAGGTAATTCTAAAAGAATTCGGAATCCCACGAAGGTTTTTTGGTTGGATTATGAGTTGTGTCTCCTCAGTATCTTATAGATATGTGGTGAATGGAGAGCCGCTTAAAGCAAGGTGATCAACTATCACCCCTACTATTTGTGCTGGTTATGGAATATTTATACATGTCTACAGGAGCTTAAGGAGAGTCCAATTTTTAAGTTCATGACAAATGTGAGAAACTTAATATTGTGAGCCTTAGTTTTCCAGATGATTTTTTATTATTCTCAAGGGGAGATGAGGATTCTGTGGATGAACTTATGAAGTCTTTTCAGAAGTTTAAAGATGCAACAGGGCTATATGTAAACCAGAGCAAATGAAAAATTTATTTTGGGGGAATGGATGAGAGAAAGAAATAGCTGGTGATGCAGGAGGTAGGCTTTGAGGAGGGTAAGCTACCTTTCAAATATTTTGGCTTTCCACTGACAAGCAAAAGGCTAACTGTACAAATGTACAAACCTCCGATAGATAAAATGACAAGCCGGACACACCATTGAAGTTCAAGGTTGTTGAGTTATACTGTTATGGCACAATAAATAAAAAGTGTGCTATTTTTAGTCACCAGTTACTGGATGTAGTGCTTGCCACTCCCTAAAAAGGTGGTGAAGCACATTGAAGCGATTTGTAGACAAAGTTACTATGGAATTTGAGCAGAATGGCTGACAGGTTATGGGTGAAGTGGATTCATTCTTATTACATAAAGAATAAGGAGCCAAAAAATGTGAGATTTCCTGCTACACTATCATGGATAATGAGGATACTGATCAAATGCAGAGACATGGTGGTAAATCTGAATTCATGGTAGGAGGTGCAGAACAAGGAGGAATTCAGAATGCAGGATGTCTATAAAGAGCTAGAGGAGCACAAGCAAAAGCTGAGTGGTGCACTATCCATTGTGGGAATCAGGAGAGGCCAAGGGAAAAATTTGTCCTTTGGTTAGCATGGCAGAATAAATTGGCAACAAAAGAGAGATTACAGAAGTTAGGGTTAACAACAAAGCTAAAATGAAGATTTTGTGATCAAGTAGAAATCATACAACGCCTCTTGTTTGAATGTGAGGTAATGAAGCAGACCTGGAGAAGGACTTTGCAGTGGCTGAAGATTGATGGAACACCAGTTCAGTGGGAAGAGGAAAAAAGGTTGATCTTGCAGCAGAGTAAAAGGAGAGGGTGGAAGGCAAAGTTTCTGAAAACTGTAGTAGCAGAAGTAGTTACACTTGTTGGAAAAGAAGGAATTCTAGCGGTTGGGAGGAGTTTAGCAGGAGTTGACAGTTTTTTTTAGTATTATAGATTGTATAGTTTATAGACCTTTGGTTGAATCCAAAACTTAGACTAAGGTGTACTGATTTGATGATGAACGCTGTATAGGGCAGATGTAAAGTTGGATAGGGGATGGATATGATTTCCCTGTGCCTAAAGTTTTGGTAATGAGAAGTATACTTTTTTTTTGAAATGGTCGAAGTTCGCTCAGTTGACTTTCAAAAGTCAAAATATGTCAATTATTATTGGACATGAGGAGTAGTAAATCTACTCGTAGTGATGGAGTAGATATAAGTAATACTTTCGCAACATGAAATAAGAATTTGTTGCGGAAGATGGAACGGTAAAGGAAATAGTTTTGAAGACAAACAATGAGCTTAGTTTAAGGAAGAAAGTTTGAGCGGATTGCGGCACACACTCACGACCAAAAAGAAAGAGTTGGAGAAAAGTTTAGTTTGAAGGATAAATTTCTCGAGGAATGGGAAGATGAGATTTATGATCACCAGAGATAGCTTTAAATTAATAAGTCCCCTAAGAAAAATCATGAAGAAAATCTGTAGAAGTAAGAAAATGAAGAAGAGAATATGCATTAAAGTATGAGTGCATGTATTGGGCGTCTAGTATCGTGCATATACGTGCATAAAGCAAACATTTTATTAAAGTTTAAAGCAAACTTTTTGTTAATCTTCAAAAATCCTATGTACATAGAATTATTTTCATAAATGAAAATATATTTTTCCGTGCATCATTGTCAAAGCTAAATGTGCATGTAACACGCTCTATGAAAACACACACACACACGTATATATATATATATATATATATATATTTATCTTTTCAATAATGTTTTCTTCTTCTTTTAAGGGTCATAAATAAATCTTATTTTAATACAATGAATATATAACAATTATATATGAGAGATGTAAATACAGTAATCGACTTTAAATAGTACAATAAAAATAGAATTATGATTGTACGATTAACTCAATAAAAGCTGAAAATTTATGCTCTACATAGTTTAGATTTTGGTGCTCGAGACTTTGATTCTGCATTCATTGACAGAGGCACGAGAATTTCATTTTTGGTTAGTTCTTAGAACGAGTTACATTTTGTTGAAGTTAAACTTGTGGCAGACATAGTTTACATTAGGAATATTGATTCCTGACCACTGTGGTTTTATTTGGTCTACTTTATGTTCCTATAAGTAGGGATCGTTGTTGCTAGTTGATTAAGAAGTGCAACAGATTTTTAGGCTACATTAGTTTGTTTTTATAGTTGGTTTCCTGATGTAGTTTTCCTTTAGATAGAGTTCATGGATAAATTGAAAAGCTGTAAGTTCAACACCATTTCTTGCCTTTTGTTCTAACCAAATTACTTCCAAGCCTTTTCGGTTTCTACATTTGCTATCAGAGCCATACCATTTCAATGTTTGGGAGGAGATTAACATCACCAGCGAGGTTGATAACACCACCAAGGAGGCGCAGACGTAGTCATCTAGGCTGCGAGGCTGCGACATGGTAGTTAATCCACCGTTTAGGGGAACAAGGGGGACTATGGTTTACCCGATGATAACACGCACCAACTAAGCTGATTGGGCTCTAGTGATGAGGGTTAGTCTGTAGGTGCAAGGTTTGTGGCGTGCGGTTGAGCACGGGACACTGAATATCGTGAAGATTGGTAAACATTGTTTGCAATCTTGCTTGCAGTGCCATCGGAGATGTTGTCCACATTGGCGGTGAAGATTCAACAAATGGGAGTTGATCAAGTCTATGAAGCGAATGCCCAGAAATTGTGTACTGAATTTGAAACCATCACTTTTAAGGATGGTGAAACGACCGATGATTTTGCTATAAGAATCAATGGTCTAATCAACAACCTTAGTATCCTTGGTGACACGATTGAAGAGTCATGGGTGTGAAGAAGATATTACGAATTGTGCTTCCACGATACTCGTAAGTGGCAATCGCTATCAAGACGTTTCTTGATTTAAGCACCTTATCGATTAATGAATTGATCGGGAGGCTACGGGCGGTAGAAGATTGCTATATCCTTGAAAATTCAGATGATAACTCAGGAGCTCGACTACTTCTCACGGAGGAGGAGTAGCGAGCTCGTAACAAGACTAATGAGGGGTTATTAGGAGGAAACAAAAGCAATGGTCGTGTTAAAGGAAAATGCTACAAATGTGGCATTTTTGGTCACTTTGCTTGGTATTGTCGCAAGCCTCAACATGAAAATAAGGAGGAGGGTCATTTGACGGTGATCAAGGATGATCAACATGCACTATTATTTGCCTCAACATGTGAGGAGACCTAATACGTGTTTCGTAATGAAGAATGCATGATTTTGGTCAACGTAGGTAAGAGGTTGTGGTACCTCGATACAGGTGCAAAAAATCACATGACAAGAAGGAGATGCTTAGTTCGCTTGATGAAAATGTGAAAGGCTCAGTCAATCCTAGAAATGGTTCGACGGTCAAAATTTGCAGACGTGGTGGTGTGGTGTTTGGTTGCAAAAATAAGGAGCATAAGGTGCTCAGAGAGGTATTTTATATCCCTCAATTATGTAGCAATATTGTTAGCTTGGGTCAATTGGACGAAAATGGTTACAAGATTGTGATTGAAGATGGTGAATTGTGTTTGCTTGATCGAGATCAAGTATTACTTGCGACAATGTCTTGCTACAAGAATAAACTTTACACTTTGTCCTTGGATTTAGCCAGCCCCATGTGTCTTCTCTCGAAGGTCGATGATCAAGCATGGTTGTGGCATGCACGCTACGACCACCTCAACTTTCGATCATTGCGGAATTTGGTGGAAGGAAGCATGGTTGAAGGAATCCCACTGATCAATCGTGTTAAGAAATTTTGTGATGGGTGTGCTCTTGGAAAGCAGCACCAAACCCCATTTCAACAAGCTTCGGCGTACCGTACAAAGCAAAGATTGGAGCTGATACATGTGGACTTGTGCAGAGCAACTGTACCCTCTACCGCTGGAGGTAATCAATATATCCTATTCATTGTTGATGATTATAGTAGATATATGTGGCTTGATGGGTTGAATACGAAGAACGAAGCTTTAAAATACTTCAAGAAATTCAAAGTTCGTTCAGAAGTTGAGCATGGCAAGAAACTTGTAGCTTTTCATTCGGACCAAGGTGGGGAATTCAATTAAAGGGAATTTCAGGATTTTTGTGGTCTTGAAGGAATCAAACATTACACTACGGCACCTTATTCTCCCCAGCAAAATGGTATAGAGGAACGTCGAAATTGGACGGTGATGGAGATGGCCCGGTGTTTGCTCAAAACCATGGCCATGCCGGAAATGTTTTAGGGAGAAATGGTGAGTACCACAGTCTATATTCTCAATTATGCACCAAATCAGAGTTTGGAAGGGAAAATGCTATGTGAAGCATGGCACAAGCGCAAGCCAAATGTGCATCATTTGAGGATTTTTGGTTATGTAGCTCACGTGAAGAAGCTTAGGCCTGGAGTGAGCAAACTTGTGAATTGTTCGATGCCAATGTTATTCATTGGGTATGAAGAAGGCTCTAAAAATTATTGGGTGTATAATCCTGTGAGGAAAACACTTCACGTGTCTCGTGATGTAGTGTTTTAGGAGCACAGATCATGGGATTGGTTGACAAGTTGAAGGATCAATCAAATGAAATGTTCACGGTTGATTATTTGGTTGAACGTGCACCTGGAGAAGGCATCTTACACACAAAGGCTATTCCAAATGAAAAGGAACCTTGGGTGGAGCAATCAAGTCCTTGTGTTGAGCTTGAGGGCAGCAGAACTCAGACACCTCGACCGAACTCATAGAGCATGAAATTTTCAATGCCACTAGCACATGATGATGCACTTAGCACAGACAATGGCATTCATCGGTACCATAAGTTGACAGACTTATATGATGCCACCACTTAGGTTAGTTTGAAGTTGAATGATGTTTGTTTTTTGGCTAGTGAGGAACCCACTAGTGTGGAGGATGAACTTGGAGATACTTTTTGGAGACAAGCAATGGGGAGTGAGTTAAACTCTATTTGTAGAAATGGCACATGGGAGCTCGCCACACTTCTGATGGGGCACAAAGTATAGGTCTCAAGTTGGTGTTTAAGGTGAAGAAGGACCCAACGAGAAACATAGTGAAACACAAGGCTTGACTTGTCGCGAAGGGATACATTCAACGACAAGGGATTGATTTTGATGAAGTCTTTGCACCGATGGCTCGAATGGAGACGGTTCGGCTACTAATGGCACTTGCCACACACAAGAGTTGGGAGATTCATCACATGGACGTCAAGTCTACGTTTCTAACGGTGATCTTGTTGAAGGGATTTATATTAGAATCATGTGCTTCTATCATAAAACCAATTGGTACTATGTAGAGGTGGCCCATGATCTTATATACTAAGTTATATAACTGTCAACCCCCAATGTTGAACTAACTCTAACATGCCCCTTCACGTGCAGTGGTATGAGTCATTGCGCAAACGTGGAAAAAAGGGAGTAACGGGCCAACCTTGGGCTCTGATACCATATTAGAATCATGGCCTTCTATCAGAAAACTAATTGGTATTATGTAAAGGTGACCCATGATCTTATATACTGAGTTATATGACTGCCAACCACCAACGTGGGATGAACTCTAACAGTTTATATACACCAACCTCCGGGTTTCTTTGATACCGACAACAAGGAGAAGGTGTTTAAACTTCACAAGGCCTTGTACGGTTTACGTTAAGAGCCGTGAGTATGGAATGCCAAGTGAGATGCTTCACTAGTCTCTCTTGGTTTTTGAACGTAGTCTATTTAAGATAGCATGCCATCTACCGAAGGGTTAGTGGATCTTCATTGCTGCTAATTAGAGTGTGCGTTGATGATTTAATTATCATAAGAGCTAGTGTTGATGAAATAACCAGGTTCAAAGGTCAATTGCAAAGTTTGTTCAATATGAGTGATCTCAACTTTTTAAGCTACTATCTTGGAGTGTAAGTAAAGCAAGGAGATGGTAAAATTATGCTTTGTCAAAGAGCCTATGCAACTAAGATTCTTGAAGTTTATGGTATGGTGGGATGCAATCCATGCCACACACCAATGGAGTTTCGACTAAAGTTGAGCAAAAAGGATACCGGGGAGATCATTGATGCAACAAAATATTAAAGCATTGTTGGTAGCTTGCACTACTTGTGCAATACTAGGCCCAATATAGCTTTTTTGGTGAGATTAGTGAGCTATTTTTTGGAGGCAGTGAAAAGCGTCACATTGGGCAGCAGTAAAGAAAAAATTGAGGTATATTAAAGGGACTATAAGTTATGGTTTTTGTTATGGAAAGAATGATGTTTTAGAGCCTAGTTTGCAAGAGTTTTGTGACAATGATCATGGAGGTGATATTGAGGAGTACAAAAGTACTACGGGAATGGCATTCTTCCTTGGTAAAAATCTGGTTAGTTTGACGTCTCAAGCAAAAGGTGGTTGCACTTTCTTCTTGTGAGGTGGAGTATATTGCAACTAAATTGGTGGCTTGTCAAGGTGTTTGGATGAGTCGTTTGTATGGTGATCTCATAAATCAAGAGCAAAAAATGGTGTAGGTACTCATGGACAACATGTCGGCAATTGATTTGAGCAAGAATATGGTGCATCACGAATGAAGTAAGCACATTCATATTCATTATCATTTCATTCGTTAGTGTATTAAAAATGGTTTGGGGGAGGTTAGCCACGTCGAGCGCAATAACAGTGGGTGCATATTCTAACCAAGCCACTTGGGCGGATTAAGTTTGCTGAATTACGACAGAAACTTGGTGTGGTGTAAGTTGGTTCAAGCAAGGGGGTAAAATGTTGAAGTTAAACTTGTTGCCGGCATAGTTTACGTTAGAAATATTGATTCCCAACCATTGTGGTTTTACTTGGTCTTCTTTCATGTTAGTTGATTAAGTAGTGCACCAGATTTTTAAGCTACGTTAGTTTGTTTTTGTAGTTGGTTTTCCTGATGTAATTTGCCTTTAAATAGTGTTCATAGATAAACAGAAAAGTTGTAACTTCAGCACCATTTCTTTCCTTTTGTTTTTATCAAATTAATTTCAAGCATTTTCGGTTTCTACACACTTATGGTTCATGTACTAGTAAGATGGGCCAAATCCCTGGAGTGGATGGACCATTCTATGCATAATCAACATTCGTAGGTATGGTGGTTCCGGTGGTTTCAAGGTTAGACCCAAAAAGGCATTATGCAATTTAGGAGGTTTATATTTATAGATCCGACGAATTTGGCTCAAGAAACCACAGTCAATGCAAAGAGAGGCATCCACATGCCACCGATAATGATCATGCCTGGATGGTTGTGGCTATGCGCCGCCGCGGCCAACAGTGCCCAACCCAAGGAATTCACGCACTGCCGAGTTTCAATAGTTTCCAATCACTTTGCTCAGTTAAGAAAGAAAGTTTGTATTTCTTTTTTTTTACCTTCTGTTTGTTAGTCCTTCTAGTGAGTTTTAATTTTGTGGACATTTTTTTTCTCTTCTTTCTTTTTCATGAATTACTATTTTTCTCTCAGTTTCAAAGAGGTAAATTTTAAATTAATCTTTTGTTTTAAGTATTGGATTACATATATCTCTTCAAACAAGGTTAAATTGAAGAGAATGAAATACATTTGATGTAAACTCATTCCTTCAACTTTCTAAAGTACATTGATTTCAATGTCCAGTGAGCACAAGGATGACATGAATCGTGTATCTTTTCCCCTACCGACATTCCTAATTTTCTCCTCCACTTTATACGTTACAAGAATGACTGGCTGCTTGCTAGTATACATGTAACTTGATGGAATTTGTAGAGTGTATTTTCTTAGCATGATCAAAAGCTAAGAATTCTTGTATCATCTGTATTGTGACATTTAAAAATAATAATTGTTCTCCATAAAAAAAAGAAGAAGCGTGAGATAGAATTGTTCATGAACGCATTATAAATGAAACCTATGCATACAATGCATCCGAATAGCAATCATTTAAATACAAAAATATCAATGAACAAGCATGCATGAAATGTGCAGGAATGATATGTATATGACACTTATGATAATTAAGTGCACATTATGTCCAAAATCAGTATCTACCACTTTAGAACAACCCGCTGACTTATTTACCAAAGCTCTCAGACGTAACCAATTCCATTTATTAGTTTGCAAGTTGGGTATTTCTGATTCTCATGCTCCAACTTGAGGGAGGGTGTTAAGGAATGTAGATATTACTTGTAATTGTGATTATATTCTATTTCTTTTTTCCTGGCCTGTACAAGTATTCTGTACCACTATATAATGTACTCTAAAATATGAATACAAACACACATTATTACCCTTTTTTACAACAAATATATTTTCTATTTTTTGTTGATAATTTAATAACTATAAGGGTTTATCCTTGAAAAGTTTACCTAAAAGTTCTGAAACATGGTGTCACTTAGAAATCGTAAAGAAGGAATGGAACAAGTTTCTCTACATTTTATGTTTATAATGTTGAAATGTACTAATAAAGGTGAGATTTTAATTTAAAATAAATGATGGGGAAAAATAGATCATGAAGAATGGTTATGCATTTATTTTTTGTTCATGATCTGTTAATATTTATTGATCTGGCGAATTAGGCTTAAGAAACCTCAATCGAGGCAAAGAGGGACATCACGCACCACCGACAACGATCATGCGTGGATGGCTGTGGCCATGTGCAGCGGTGGCCAACTGGCCAACCATGCCCAACCCAAGCAATTAACACACTGCCGAGTTTTTATTTTTTTAGAACTCGGTAAAACTTCCATTTCTTTTCAAAATATGCACAACCCTGTGTTACAAAGGCCCTATATCAGTCAAAATCTACCATAAGGTGAGCACATAACGCTTTCAACTTTTTTTTAACCCAAGCTCTATATAACACACACTCTATAATTTTACTTACAATGTTTTTGATCGCCTGTTTATAGAAGCACACTTCATTTCTCCTCTTCCACGTCCAGTATTTTTTTCTGCTGCTGCCAATCTTCAAGAGATGGACTTTCCTATCTTTGCCTCGACATTTTTGCACCATCTGTGCTCTCTCCTCATCCCACGTTCCCTCGCCATCTTCAGCCATCGCAGCAGGTCCCTCTATGTTTTCTTCATTTCAGAGCAAGCAAAGAACATGTGCTGCATTGTTTCCTCCCTATCACAGAAACTGCACTTTCTGTCTGTGCCTATGCCAAACTTGGCCAATCTGTCCTTCGTAGCCAGCCTCTGAAAACACCACATCCAGAGAGTGAATTTTTCTCGTGGCCTTGCGTAGTTGTTGTAGAAGAGTTTTCTCCAAGTAATTTCTGGTTGCTCTTGCTTCAGTTCTTTATAAACACTCCTGATGCTAAATCTTTTGAGCCCTCATTGCTTCTTCCACGCCTCCATGTTCAGTACCATGTCCCTGCATTTCCCCAGACTTTTGATAATCCAAGATGCATTGGTTGGGATCTTAAAACTCATCCCGTCCCTTTTCCTTTATGTAATACGCATGAAGCCAATGTATCCATAGCCTATCTGCCTTTCTACAAACATTCCATAAGGTTTTACTCTTATTTTCCATACTTCATTCCTGCAACGAGATTAAACTTAGTCCCCCAGCTTTCCTTCTTCCACATATTCTTTCCCAAGCCATTGGTGACTTTCTGGAAATCGTCTCCCCTCCACACCAAAGGTAGGTACGGCATAGAGCCTTTATGTGTTTAACTACTGCTTTCGGTAAAGGGAACATTTGCAGCCAGTAATTAACAACAGAGAAGATCACACTTTTAATCAACTTTAGTGTACCCGAGTAACTCAATAGCTTAGCACTCTAGTGTTTTATTCGTTCAATTATTTTCTCAATCAAGGGATGACACATATGGATTGTTAACTTTCTACTAGCTAAAGGGATGTCAAGATACCTGAATGGAAGTTTCCCTTATGTGAACCCTGTCAGCTCCAGTATTCTCCTTCTCTGGTCCTGTGCCACATTTCCAAAGTACACGTTGCATTTGTTCCTGCTAATCCTGAGCCATGCGGAGTGCTCAAATTTCTGGTACGCCCTCATATCAAAACATTGACAGAATCAGCCTCTCCCTTTGATAGAAGCAGTACATCATCCGCAAAGCTGATGCTATTCAACTGCAGAAGTTCATAGTTCGGATGGAATTTAAACCCAGCCTTCTTCCTGCAATCCTGTAAGCACCTTGTAATATATTCCATAACAAGAATGAATAACAGTGGTGAGAGGGGGGTCTCCCTGCCTTACTCCCCTCTTTGCCTGGATAAAACTGGTAGTTTTCCCATTGACATTGTATCTGTATAACACTGTTTTCACACCCTCCATAGCCCATCTCACAAATTTATCAGGTATTCTTATCTCCTTCATAAAATCCTCAAGTGCTTCCCATTCGACGGTGTCAAATTTTTTCTGTATATCCATCTGTATAGCACATCTCGGGGTTCCTCCTTTTCTGTTGTATCCTCTGAGCAATTCATAGACCACCATGATATAATTGTGAATACTTTTGTCGGGAATAAAGGAAGCCTGGTTAATTTGCACTACTTCTCCAATTACCTTGCTCAGCCGATTCGTCATTACATTAGATATCACCTTGTATATTATTGACACACAAGATATGGGCATGTAATCCTTCACCTTGCTTGTCGTTGGAATTTTCGGAATGAGGGTCACTAATGTGCTGTTTGTAGCTCTGTATATCTTTCCCATTTCAAAAAAATCCATCATTGCTTCAATGAAATCATCCTTCACCATTCCCCAGTTTACTTTGAAGAATCTCGCATTAAACCCGTCACAGCCCGGTGCTTTCATGTTACCCTTCAAGGCTTCATATATCTCCTTCTCATTAATCTCCGCAATCAGTTTCCTTATGTCTTCATTATTCAATGTTTAGCCATTCATGATCTCCACATCAATGCCTTCTGATCTGGCACTTGTCTTGCCAATCAAATTCTCGTAGAAATTGAGTATCTCTGCTTCTATTTCCTCCTAGTCAGTGGTCACACTTCCATCTTCTTTTTCAATTTTCAGTATACCTGCTACCTTGTTCTTTGACTTCACCGATGCATGGAAATACAAGTTGTTCTCATCACTTTGCTCAGTTAAGATCGAGTATATGCATTTCTTTTCTTTTTATTTTTCCCTTTTTACCTTCTATTTGTTAGTCTCTCTAGTGGGTTTTAATTTTGTGGATGTTTTTTTCTCTTTTCTCTTTTCTCTTTTTCCTGAATTACTATTTTTTTTCTCAGTTTCAAAGAGGTAGATTTAAAATTAATTTTTTTGAAGTATTGGATTAGATATATCTCTTCAAACAAGGTTGAACTGAAGAGAATGAAATACATGTGATGTAAACTCATTCCTTCAGCTTTCTAAAGTACATTGATTTCGATGTCCAGTTAGCATAAGGATGACATGAATCCTGTATCTTTTTCCCTAGTATCCTTCCTAATTTACTCCTCCACTTTATACGTTACAAGAATGACTGGCTACTTGCTGGTATGCACGTAACTTGATGGAATTTGTAGATCATATTTTGTTAACATGATCAAAAGCTAAGAATTCATGTATCATCTGTATTGTGACATTTAAAAGAATAATATATTTTCTCCGGAAAAAAAGAATAAGCGTGAGATGGAATTGTTGAAGAACTCATTATAAATGAAATCTATGCATATAATGCATCAAAATAGCAATCGTTTAAATAAAAATATCAATGAACAAGCATGCATGAAATGTGCAGGAGTGATACGTATATGACACTTATGATAATTAAGTGCATGTTATGTCCAAAATCAGTATCAACCATTAACTTGTTCAGGGAAGACTTTGGAGACTAACAATCTTCGAAGAGAGATATCTGGAGAGATCAGGAAAGTCACAAAAGCTTTGTGATAGTATTATCCTACTCCATTTGATTAATAGAGCTAAACACACACATCTTATGCACGTGCACCTTAAAGCATTCACCCATTTATTAATATGTGAGCTAGTACACACTCCTTTTGTCTGACAATAAACTTTCTATCTGCTTTTGACTTAATATTTTATGCAAGCTGATACGACATCATCTTTTGATGTCAATCATCAGTTGTTATAAGTTTTCACATGAGTGATGTCATAAATAGTGTAAAAAAGTTACAAATAATTGAAAATTTTAGGATTTAATGATGGTAAATTTGATAGAGTGAAGGACTATATATCAAAATTAAATTCCCAATATAAATGACTACTCCCTTCGTCATGGAATAAATGGCACACTTTTTTATCAACTTTCTCAAGACACGTTTGACCATAAATTTCAATTAGTGTATAGGCACTAGTTTCATCATATGAGATATTGCTAGAGACTAGTTTGGTTGGATGCCAATTTCACTTATTGTAATTGCTGCTGAGCATTTTTTCCAGCATCTTGGAATGATTGGTTTTTCAAAAAAATATATGAAAATTTTACAAATAGAAAGTTATTTGTGGGGCGGACTAAAAAGGTGAGTAGAAAGTTTATTGTGAGATGAGAGAGACTAGTATTTTTCTTTTTCTTTTCACAAACTATAATTAATTTATATTCAATATATGTAAATCTACATGTTTTGATAAAATACAAAACCAAAAAATTTATCTAACCAAATTTATTTATTGGATTCAAATATAATTTTAATGTTATTCAACGGTTAGGACATGTCTTTCATTCCTTTGCCCTGTGTTTAAAGAGATTATAAATACCAAAAACCTAAACTTAGCACTGCTTCTTTTGACCTGACTTGACCTAAACCTGCACCTCTTCCGCACGTGAACGATTATGCATATGTGTTTGGTGCATCGCCATTTATATGTATGGTGCTCTTATGCATAAAATGTATTTCAGTTTGTGTATTTCACTGAATCCGAATCATTTTCTCTATGCCCTTGTTGTATAAGCAAATTACTACACCCTTTTTTGTGCTATAGTGCGGCTGTATAGTTTTGCAGAATAGATTAACATAGATTTTGTTGCAATAAATAGAACGAATTCGAAGAAAATAGTTTTGAAGAAAATAGATAAGCTATCCCAGCTGTTTAAATCACAGAACCAATGTTTGTTCTCTCCTAGGCTACTATCATGAAGCAAATTGAGGAAATTTGACATGAAAAGGAGCTAAAATCATATTGATTTATACATCTGCGAGATATTTGGTTTAAACTGGCAATGAAAACTGCAAGATACATGCAAATGATTTAACATGATGCATTCTCATTACATGTCTTATCTAAATAGTTTTAGAAAGAATAGGTCAAACCTTGAGTCGCAGATATCGCAGGTCTCTTTGGGGTGGCTTTTCCTGCTGAGGATGAGCCTTCATCTATGTTGCACCCACAGTGTTTTGATTGAAAAAATGATGATAGTAGAGCTTCTTAGACAAAAAAAAAATCTTATCAGAAATTTATCTGCACATCCACACAAATTGAGACTAGATATCACATTCACTAATATTATTACAATATTATAATATTATTACATTTTTTAATCTATTTTTTATTCATATTATTAATTTACTTTAGCTTACAAATGAAATTTCTCATCAACATTGTTGAAACAATAAGTTAGTGGACTTATCAATACCTGCATTGTGCAACTAACGTGCACGTATGTGTGTATGTTTAGGGGTTTATTTTACTTCTTTATTTTCAAGTGATTTTACCAGAAGTGCCTTTTAATTAATCATTAGTTCACACAATATGTAGTTGTACTAGTTAATTAGCTAATCTCTTTAACCAGTTTTTTTTAGGGGTTTATTTTACTTCTTTATTTTCAAGTGATTTTACCAGAAGTGCCTTTTAATTAATCATTAGTTCACACAATATGTAGTTGTACTAGTTAATTAGCTAATCTCTTTAACCAGTTTTTTTTTTTTTAAAAAGATGTTATTGAAATTGTTTGATTTCAAGTTGTAAACATATTAATTTATTATGGTAATATATAACCTCAAGATCAGCAGCAAGCGTAAACAGAGGAAGATGTGTAAAGTGAAGAATAGTCACCTTTATTTTCCAAAGTCCAACAAGAGCGGATATAACTATTTCTTCACTGAGAGGGTACTTTCGTAGGGGGGTAATGGCCACACACATCAGTAAGGTGATTGGTATGAACTGGAGGAAGCTCACAAAGGCTGAATGACCTTTAACTATTGAACCTTGTTCATGGTTGTTGATTTTATCATTTGAATTTTAGAGGCTCTCATGCTCAGTACAAGATTCTTGAACGAGATTCGAAAAAAGTTGAGTTGCTTCAGAAAATAAAACTATTTCATCAATTCTTGGTTGTGAGGTTTAATTTCACTATTTATATTTCCTTTTTTTCCTTTTCTCATGATCACATTGTAGTAGATTACGAAATCATATAAGCACCATACCAACCTGATTTTATCCAATTACCATAGGTGTAATGTGTACCACTCTTGCACATTTCATGCACGTTTATATAAATTTGGAAAATGAGTTTCCGTGAATTGTTTATTTAAAAGGTTGTGATTTGAATGCCTTGCACCTATAGATTTTATTCATAATGCAATATTCAACAAGTTTAACTCCCACTTTGGGATGCCAATCGAGCCGAAAATAGAAAATTAACATAGGATCCATTCTTAGTTTCTTTAAAGTTTACGTTTCAATTTTTTTTCCATAATTAATTCATCTAAGACAAGTTTAGGAACATCTCACAACCTATCAACTCGGATGTCGTATGATGTACGAGGTTTCACCGTGCTTTAAGCTTGACTTCAGTTGCTAACAAATTGGGAGTCCAGTACCAATTATAAACTACTCTAATGAACAAATTTATACTCACAGTCTAGCAATGTAGTATGAACATGCGTATTCTTATAACAAACACAATACTATTTGAATATAATTTTTATGCAATTGGAAGTGTGGAAGAAATTCAATTTAGGGAATAAAAAAACCTCGTAGAATAGCTCTCGCTATTCTGGGTGACATAATGAGCAGAATAGCTCTCGCTTAGACCACATGCAGTGAGATTCCGAGGAGCCATCCTAAACGAGACTGAATTCAGCTCCCAGATAGTAAATTTGCATGTAGTGATGGAGCGGAGAGAAGTAATACTTCCGCAAAATGAAAGAGGAATTTGTTGCATAAGATGGAAAGTTAAAGGAAGAGTTTTGAAGATAGATGATGAACTTAGTTTAATGGAAGAAAGTTTGAGCAGTTTGCGGCACACACTCACATCCAAAAAGAAGAAGTTTAAGAAAATCTTAATTTGAAGGAGAAATTTCTTAAGGAATGGTAAGATGAGCTTTATGATCACCATAAAGAGTTTAAAATGAATAAGTCCCATAATAAAAATCATGAGGAATATAAAAAAAGTAAGAAGAAGAAGAGATTTTGGTGTCTAATATGCGTGCATGTATTGGGCGTCTAGTTACGTGCATGTATGTGCATAGAACCTGCAGATAAGGTCAATTTGCATGAAAATCACATAACATTATTTACATGAATATATATATATATATATATATCATTATTTACATGAATATATATATATATATACACACACATATATGCACATATATTAGGTTTGTGAATGCCGGAGAAATTTGTGTTCGATTTATCATACTTCTCATTCGCTCGATCCAAACACGTTTCTTGATTATTGTCAAACTTGATGAAAACCTTTGAATGCTTTGTGTACAACTCAAGTATCATGCATGGGGTGTTGATCACTTAAATTTGACCTAATTCTCTCGTATATTTTGTGAATTGTTGTTGTTGAGTACTTGTTGGGTAATAATGTACAAATAAGTGTTATACAAAAAACAAATACTGTTAAATTTGATTAATGTCTATTATTGATTATTACTTATCATTGTCTATATTTTATAAAAGAATTCGATAATTTTATAATTGTATCAGGGGATTTATCCTTGCAAAGTTACCCAAAACTTCTGAAACATGGTGTCACTCATAAACCATGAACAAGGGATGGTACAAGTTTCTCTAAATTTTATGTTTATAATGTTGCAATGTACTAATGATGGTGAGATCACTCTAAAATGCAGATTATACTCTATCCATTCATTTATTTTAAT
Organism: Rubia yunnanensis; assembly: GCA_037428765.1. NCBI lineage: Eukaryota > Viridiplantae > Streptophyta > Magnoliopsida > Gentianales > Rubiaceae > Rubia > Rubia yunnanensis. Next base: position 68,549,866 of record CM075071.1, on the reverse strand, counting down.
CTATTTTTATTTGACAAAAAATAAATTATTGTCATCCACTTACTAATACTGACAAGATGTTCGAGAAGACCGCATTTCTATATGCATATGAAAATATGAGATTTAATTAGAATAATATGAATATGGGTTTATACTCTGCAGTAATTGCATGTGAAACATTTCAGTTTTGGTTAGAAACATTACTTATTGATAGTAAAAGAAATAAATTACATTTTACTTATTTGTGTTTTTAGTTAACATTTTTTCCTTGCAATTTTTCTTCTCTAATCTGTAATTTCTAAATATTTTATGAAACTGTTCACTATATTATAAAACGTTATAACTCTAGGTTAAAACATAGACATTGAATCATAAAACAATGAAATGAAATAAAATTTGAGCTGATGGAAGGTTTGGGGAAAAGGAAAGAAAAATTAATCGAAACAGTACAATCACTGATATAGATAACACTACAGGAAAATAGGCATATACGCATCGGTATAAAATTATGACTGCATGATACTGGTGCTAATGTATACAATTGCACGGGTAAAAATTACGTGAACATCAATACCGGTGCTTATGTGTACAAATGCACCGGTATACTGTCCACTGGTGTATATTCTCCCTACTTTTGCACCGGTACAATCTGTATGAGTGGTTATGACCGGTGATGTGCTCACTATTACACTGGTACTGGAGTACCGATTTATACAAATTGCTTTTTTTTAGTATTTTGGCGCCAAAAGTATAAATTTTTATACCAATAATACGAACTTACCGGTGCAGAAGTTAAAAAATGAGGGAAAAGGCTGAATTACTACACTGATGACATTTTGTACCGGTGTAGGAATTACAAATGCACTGGTGTAATCATAATATCGGTGTAGAAAATAGCATTAACTGCTCACCTACCGTCTTGTTTTAGCGGGTTAAAATGGGATATTTTGAGAGAAGGAGTTCATTTATAGTGTTTCTTGGTTGATGAAGGCATCGAATGATCCACGGTTAAGACCTTTGAAGGTACCATTTTTTGAATTACATTTTTGGATATTAATGTTTTCATGCATGGTTTTGGTTGGGTAGAGATATATATGTTGTGGACAAAGTATTGTGTAAGACCGTCTCACGGTGAGACCAGGGATTAAATTGCAAAGATTTCAAGATGGGCTTTCATATTAATGTTTTAAAAGTTTGGGGATTTAATGTGTAATTGTGATAGTTTGCAATTTAGTCCAGTTCTATTAGTTTTTTGCCCCCAAATTTAGTTTCCTCTTTTCCTATTTTGCTTCTAGTCCTTGGTCTCACCATGAGACGGTCTCACAAGAGACAGGCTCTATGTTGTGTGGTTGATCATTTGATGGTGATTGAGGTAAAATTGTTGATATTAGTTTGTGATTTGTCCTTAAGGTTGATGTAGTTATAATGCCATGGCTATTGATTTTTATAGTGTTGAACATATCAAGCATGTTGTAATTGTAATGTGGAATATTGGTGTGCATTTATAATGTTGCATGATTATGATGTTGTCATTAACTTCTATTGTATTAAATGTGTTAAAGTTTGATTGTTGGATATTTATTGATATGTAGAGTTGTATCGCGCCATCGACAGGCGTAAGCATGTGTATGCCAATGTTAGTAGGGTGAGCGATGAATATACTATGTTCATGGATGAGTTTTTGGAGCATGCTTTTAGTTGTGAGAAGCGAATATTATGTCCCTTCCATGATCATAGAAATCTAAATTGTACTGATAAGAAGGACATGTTGAAACTCCACTTGTACAACCAGGGGTTTGCGAAAGATTATGTGGTGTGGACCTTTCATGGGAAAAAATAACCACTGAAAATGAGATTTAGTAGTGAGGGAGAGTGTTTTGGGGATGCTAAGTTGGATGACGTGTGTGAGGAGGTTGTTGATGAATTTAGAGGGAGACCCGAGGTTTTGGTTAGCTTTCTTGATGAGAAGGATAGACCATTGTATCTCAGTTGCAAGAAGAAAGACACGATCATATCGTGTTTGATGAAGTTGATTAATTTGAAAGATTTTGGGTCATGGAGTGATACTAGCATGGATAAATTTCTTAATTTTTTGAATGAGAAGCTTCCATCCGGTAACGGGGTTCCGGATAACCTTTATGAAGCTAAGAGAATTTTGTGTCTGATGGGATTGGAGTATGAAAAGATACATGCTTGTCCGAACAATTGTGTCTTATATAGGGGTGACCTAAAGGATAAGATTGTTTGTCCAATATGTAATGTGTTGCGTTAGAAGAAAAAGAGAAATATGGTTGTTCGTTGAGAGCATGTTGTGTCGGTGAGGAGGCGGGTGTTTGCCAAATGTATGTGGTACATTCCAATTATTCCGAGGCTAAGAAGGTTGTTTAAGAATGATAGGGATGCAAATAACTTGACATGGTGCGTTGATAGGGGAGGTTGCAAAGATGATAATATGATTCGACACTCGGATGATGTAGACCAGTGGAAGAAGTTTGATAAGATGTGTCCAAAGTTTGCATCCGAAACTAGGAATTTGAGATTTTCTTTTTGTACTGATGGTATGAACCCATTTGGTAATATGTCATTGAAACACAGTTCATGGCTGATTATGCTTGCCATCTACAATTTCTCCCTGTACTTGTGCAAGAAGAGAAAATATGTGTTGGTGCCCATAATGATTTAAGGCCCGAAACAACCGGGAAATGACATAGACACTTATCTTGCCCCTTTGATAGAATATTTGAAGGTGCTATGGTCAGTTGGGGCCTTAATGTTTGATGGTTTTGGGGGTAAAGAGTTTATTGTGAAGGTGATGCTTTTTTGTACCATAAATGATTTCCTGGTATATGGTAACCTTTTTGGGTATGTAGTCAAGGCCAAACCTATGTCTCCGGGTCGAGTGGTCGAGTGCTCGAGTTTCTAGAGTTTGATGCTCTAGTGCTCGATGGCTGGAGGTCTCGGGTCGAATGCATGACTGTTCGAGGGCTCGATAGGTCAAGTGGTCATTCCCTTGAGGGCTTGGGGTCGAGGGCTTATTTGTTTGAGGCTCGAGTTGTTGATGGCTCGAGGTGTCTGGGTCGAGTGCTTCACAGTTCGAGGCCTCGAGGGATGATGGGTCGAGGGCTCGAATTCCTTTTCTCCTTGTGTATATATCTTGTTGAAAATTAACAACATATCAATATCATCCATTCAAAACAAGTCTAATTGCTGGGATTTTGATTTTATCCAAATGTATAAGGCCCTTTGTTCTCTCGTCAAACTGTTGAAAACTGAGGTTTTTGTTGTTGTGATTTGATTGCAAGTTTGCTCAGTCTATCAGCCACTAAGTTGCCTTCTCTGAGTGTGTGTCTGACTGTTATATTTCCAAGTTCCAGAGTCAGTTAAGAAGCAATTTCAAAGGATTTCCATGGAGCTTTAAGTGGGTCATTAACAGCATGAACAACATTTATGCAATCAGTTTCTATTGATATGTTTTCCAGATTTAACTCTGTTGCATAAGTTAGTCCTTGTTGCATAGCTAGCAATTCAGCTTGTAAACTAAAGGCACAGTAGGTATTTCTAATAGCTGCAGCTACAAAAGAGCCTTCTGAGTTTCCAATTATAATGCCTATACCACATTTGTTGCTGTTTTTGTGCCAAGATGCATCAACATTTACTTTAAACCACTCAGTTGGTTTATTCCACCTAAGGCATTTAATAGTTGGTTTTGGTGGTGGTCTAAGTATGTTGATTAGCACCATGTTAACTCATTTCCGGTCTTCCATGCTTTTAGAAAACATAGGTTTGGCAAGGAAAGTTAAGGAAATATCAGGTTTGGAAGAGAATGAAATACATTTGATGTAAACTCATTCCTTCAACTTTCTAAAGTACATTGATTTCGATGTCCTGTGAGTACAAGGATGACATAAATCCTGTATCTTTTCCCCTACTGACATTCCTAATTTTGTCCTCCACTTTATACGTTACAAGAATGACTGGCTTCTTGCTAGTATGCATGTAACTTGATGGAATTTGTAGAGCATATTTTGTTAGCATGATCAAAAGCTAAGAATTCCTATATCATTTGTATTGTGACATTTAAAATTAATAATAGTTCTCCGTAAAAAATGAAGAACCGTGAGATAGAATTGTTGATGAACGCATTATAAATGAAACCTATGCATACAATGCATCCGAATAGCAATCATTTAAATAAAAGTATCAATGAACAAGCATGAATGAAATGTGCAGGAATGATATGTATATGAAACTTATGATAATTAAGTGCACATTATGTCCAAAATCAGTATCAACCACTTTAGAACAACCTACAAACTTGTCTACTAAAACTCTCAAACGTAATTAGTTCCATTCATTACTTGGCAAGTTGGGCATTTCTGATCCTCATGCTCCAATTTGAGGGAGGGTGTTAAGGAAAATAGATATTACTTGTAATTGTGATTAGATTGTATTTCCTTTTTCCTAGCTTGTATAGGTATTCTGTACCACTATATAATGTACTCTAAAATATGAATACAAACACACATTATTACCTTATTTACTACAAATATATTTTCTATTTTTTGTTGATAATTTAATAATTGTAAGGGTTTATCCTTGCAAAGTTTACCTAAAAGTTCTGAAACATGGTGTCACTCAGAAATCGTAAAGAAGGAATGGAACAAGTTTCTCTAAATTTTATGTTTATAATGTTGAAATGTACTAATGAAGGTGAGATTTTAATTTAAAATATGTGATGGGGAAGAATAGATCATTAAGAATGGTTTGGCTTTTTGCTCATGATATGTTAATATTTACAGATCTAGCAAACTTGGCTTAAGAAACCTCAATCGAGGCAAAGAGGGGCGTTCACGATCCACCGATAACGATTATGCGTGGATGGTTGTGGCCATGTACCACAGTGGCCAACTGGCCAACCATGCCCAACCCAAGCAATTCACACACTGCCGAGTTTCAGTACTCTCCAATCACTTTGCTCAGTTAAGAATGAGCATTTACATTTCTTTCTTTTTTATTTTTTCCCTTTTTACCTTCAATTTGTTAGTCTCTCTAGTGGGTTTTAATTTTGTGGACGTTTTTATTTCTCTTCTATCTTTTTCCTGAATTACTATTTTTTTCTCAGTTTCAAAGAGGTAGATTTAAAATTAATTTTTTATAAAGTATTGGATTAGATATATATCTTCAAACAAGGCTAAATTGAAGAGAATGAAATACATGTGATGTAAACTCATTCCTTCAGCTTTCTAAAGTACATTGATTTCGATGTCCAGTTAGCATAAGGATGACATGAATCCTGTATCTTTTCTCCTACCAACCTTCCTAATTTACTCCTCCACTTTATACGTTACAAGAATAACTGGCTACTTGCTAGTATGCATGTAACTTGATGGAATTTGTAGAGCATATTTTGTTAACATGATCAAAAGCTAAGAATTCTTGTATCATCTATATCGTGACATTTAAAAAATAATATTTTTTCTCCGGAAAAAAAGAATAAGCGTGAGATAGTATTGTTGAAGAACTCATTATAAGTGAAAACTATGCATATAATGCATCCGAATAGCAATCGTTTAAATAAAAATATCAATAAACAAGCATGCATGAAATGTGCAAGAGTGATACGTATATGGCACTTATGATAATTAAGTGCATCTTATGTCCAAAATTAGTATCAACCATTAACTTGTTCTGGGAAGACTTTGGAGACTCTGTAACAATCTTCAAAGAGAGATATCTGGAGAGATCGGGAAATTCACAAAAGCTTTGTGATAGTATTATCCTACTCCATTTAATTAATAGAGCTAAACACACACCTCGTATGCACGTGCACCTTTAAGCATTCATCCATTTATTAATATATGAGCTAGTACACACTCCTTTTGTCTCACAATAAACTTTCTATTTGCTTTTGACTTAATATTTTATGCAAGCTGATACGACACCATCTTTTGATGTCAATCATCAGCTGTTATAAGTTTTCACATGAGTGGTGTCATAAACAGTGTAAAAAAGTAACAAATAATTGAAAATTTTAGGGTTTAATGATGGTAAATTTGATAGAGTGAAGGACTATATGTCAAAATTTAATTCCCCATATAAATGACTACTCCCTTCGTCCTGGAATAAATAGCACATTTTTCGATCAATAATCTGAAGACATTTTTTACCATAAATTTCAATTTGTATATAGGCACTAGTATCATCATATAGACACTTTTGTGCAAAGGAGTCAAGATCGAGGTTATTTACGTAATTCTCTAGACATTTATTATCGTGACATTGCTTTTTAGTTGAAAAGCATGGGAAAAACCAATCTTCATTGATTTAATAAATTTGAAACATTTCATCAAATTACAACGTGCATAATATGTGCAGGATTGGTACGTTATCATACATAGGATAATATGATCAAATCATTTGAGGTATGATGCTTTCATGTTTTCGTTTTGAAAACTATACGCACACATAATCTAAGTATGATTAATTAGTAAAATAAAATTTTTAAATAAATTTGCACATGATATAATTGTGCCCACATGCACAATTTTGGGCTTTGTTTCTCTCCACAAGAAAATCTTAAAGATATATTTAATCATTTTTATTAGAAGAACCGAAGAACAATAAGGGCAGACCTCTTGGGCTTCTAAAAGTTATCAATTATGTTTAACTTAGGTACGCATAAATTCTTTCCATCTTGTTCAGTTAGTTTGTTTCTTCTCTAAGTTCCATTTCTTTCGTCGTCTTATAGCATGAATCTGTATGAAAGTTGATTTATTGAGCAGAAGTTGGAAACTACCTCCATTGAGGATAAGATTAAGATATTTCTGCTGAACATAGCGCACACACGAGGTTTAATGACTGATGTCTTTGCAACTATGTCATACAGAAGGTAATCTCTTCTTGTCATCAAGTAATGCTAATGAAAGTTTTGAAAGTAGTTGATGTAATTGTTACTCAAATGTTATTGCAGCTCTTTGAACATGGAAAAGAAAATCAAACAATAGAATTAGCAAATCAGCTCGGTGGTCTTGTTTTGCCTCTCAGTCTCCAAATGTATGGTTGCTGAGTGATTCGAAAGATTAGCATTAAGGCCTTTCTTGTTCTTCAAGTGTGTTTTGATACGTGACTATCCCGTGCAAATCACCCTAGAAGGATATAATTGCCCTATCTCTTTGTATGCGGTTGTTTTATGGTGAACAAATCTTAACCATTACATTAAATGTGATCTAGTGACTCAAATTTAATTTAATTATTTGATTTAAAATAAAATAGTTGATTGAGCTATTTCCTGGGTGTATATATATGTGCATATCTTGTGCCTAACAAATTATTACTGATTTCCTCCCACTTCAATTAAAGTTATGAAAGTACAAGTGAAATTTGAAATAACTTCTAATGGTTAAATCAAACCAATAAACCAATTTTCAAATCTGAGAAATATGGCATCGGTTCAAATGATGAAGTCAAAATTTTAATTGAATATTCACGGTCATACGATGACCTGAACAGTAAAAGTTAAAGTCGATATGCCTACTTAATTCAAGTGTAGTTTTTTCAAATAATCAAAAAAATTTCTAATTTGTAACGTTATATCTTAATACTTTTAATAACATATACATCCTACTTCATATTGTAGTATGATCTTTTCACTAGAATTGATTCTTACCGATTTGATAATAATATAAAGGGTTGAATTCACTACCTCAATCAATCCAATGGTTTTAAATTTAAGAAATGGAAAAGATATTCTTTTTTCAATAATTTATTTTGATTATCTTGGACGATTTGACACGACCAATCCTTTGGCTTATAAAAGGATTATGAGTTGTCGTTGTGTTCAGCATCAGCAAAAATTTCAGTACAGAAACTAAATTCAAGTAAGTTCCTATATGGATTTTCAATCTTCTTCAAGATTCTCGTAGTTCTGTCTTCATCTTTATCTTCTTGTGTTATTTGATAAATTTTTTCGTTGCAACCCAATGTGTCAAATTCCTTTGAAATCCTGTAAATGCTTCTTTGTTTCATAGTGTATATTGGATTAAAAAAACAATTTTATTAGTTTGCAAACAATTTGATATTCATTATTTATGTTGTTTATTTGAAGGAAAATATTGTGCTTTTATTGAATTAATGTGCATTTTAGGTGCAGTTTTGATGCAGTTTTGATAGACAAAGGGATTCTAAGCTTAATATGCAGGCATGTGTGTGAATTACTGATCTTTAATTGTTCACATTTAAGAAAACATAAAATTAAACGGCAGAAGCTTGTTAAGAGGATTCTCCATGTAAGTTGCTTGATTAAAAACCACCGTCTTAGTGATTTCTTTTCCATTCACCATTAATGTTTAATTCACGTTTATTGGTTTTTTTGAATTTACGGACTCTATTTCCAGGTATGTGATCGTCTGAGATCAATGCAAACATGTATAAAGTTCCTAAAACTCACTAGATTTGTGAGGATTCTGTAACAAAGCTTAGTATTTTTTAGTTACTTATGGCTTAGTGTTATGAATATGCAAGGGACGTGCGAATCCTCCAGA